>CM055118.1:264281146-265659896 GCA_029206835.1 Rana muscosa | reverse complement strand
AATCTCCATTGGCCATGTTTAAAATTTGTACAGGTTACCAGTTTTGAGTTACAGAGGAGGTCTTGTGCTAGAATTATTGCTCTCACTCTAACGATCGCGGGGATACCTAAACCTGTGGTTTGAACACTGTGTTTATATGCGGGCGCAACTTGCGCTTTTGCTTCTGTGCGCAAGCTCGATGGGCAGCTTTAAATGTTTTTTTTCTTATTTATTTTACTTTTTATTTTTACACTGTCCTTTTAAAAAAATAAAAATTTGGGTCACTTTTATTCCTATTATAAGGAATGTAAAAATCCCTTGTAACAGAAAAAAAAACATGACAGGACCTCCCTATATGTGAGATCTGGGGTCAAAAAGACCTCAGGTGTCATATTTACATATATAAAATACAATAAAAACTAAAAAAACTTCTTTTTTTTATTTATTTATTTTTTACAAAAAAAATTACCCCTTTTAAAAACTTTGGGTGGATCATCTGCTCCCTCTCATCGGTAGCAGCGATCAATGGCATGTCACAGTAAGCCCTGCCCCCACACAGTCAGAATCACTCCCTTGGACACACTTAACCCCTTCCTAGCCCCCTAGTGGTCAACCCCTTCCCTGTCACATTTATACAGTAATCAGTGCATTTTTATAGCACTGATCGCTGTATAAATGTGAATGGTCCCAAAATAGCGTCAAAAGTGTCCGCCATAATGTCGCAGTCACAATAAAAATTGCTGATCGCCGCCATTACTAGTAAAAAAAAAAAAAAAACATAAAAATGCCATAAAACTATCCCCTATTTTGTAGACGCTATAACTTTTGCGCAAACCAATCAATAAATGCTTATTTTGTTTTGTTTTTTTTACCAAAAATATGTAGAAGAATACGTATTGGCCTAAACTGAGGAAAGAAATTTGTTTTTTTTATATATTTTTTTGGGGATATTTATAATGGCAAAAAGTAAAAAATATTGCTTTTTTTTTCAAAATTGTCACTATATTTTTGTTTATAGCGCAAAAAATAAAAACCGCAGAGGTGATCAAATGCCACCAAAAGAAAGCTCTATTTGTGGGGGAAAAAAGGACGTTAATTTTGTATGGGAGCCACGTCACACGACCGGGCAATTGTCAGTTAAAGCGACGCAGTGCCAAATCGCAAAAAGTGGCCCGGTCATTTGGCAGCCAAATCCTCCGGGGCTGAAGTGGTTAATGTAAATAATATAACTGGGTACTAACATTTATAGGTAAAGTTGATCCAGGGATTATCCGATTGGCTCTCGGGAAATCGGGAAGGAATTTTTCCCCCTGCTGGAGCAAATTAGACCATGCTTTGTTGGTGTTTTTTGCCTTCCTCTGGATTAACTGTGGGTATAGAATTGTGTATATGGGATTGTATGATTGATTTTATTTACAGTGAAACCCCGGATGGCGAGTAACGCGGTTAACGAGCGTTTCCCAATACAAGCATTTATTTTATTTTTTTTTAAATCCTGACTCAGTTTGCGAGTGTTGTCTTGCAAAACGAGCAGGATTCAAGCCACAGTGGTGTGCAATACCACATTTGGCCAGAGGTGCGGGGGCGCCGGAGCCAAACAGAGCCGATCTGAGCCGTTTGGAAATACTCGATTCCCGAGCCTTTCCGAGTATTTTGGAGGCTCTCCGGCGCTCCCCCCCACCTCTGGCCACATGCGGTATTGCATGTCATAGAAGTCAATGCGGAACAAATTATTTTCATTTCCATTGACTTCTATGGGGAAACTCGCTTTGATATGCGAGTGCTTTGGATTATGAGCATTTTCCTGGAACGGATTATGCTCGTAATCCAAGGTTCCACTGTATTTTTTATTAGTTGAACTAGATGGTCTTTTTTCAACCTGACTGACTATGATTGGATGATGAAGCTCAGTAAGCTCTGGGAAATGAGTACAACTGCACTGGCAAAGTGCACAATCTATTTGCCTTTAGTAAATCAACTCCTTCCTCTAACTTCCTGTTGTGTCAATGGGACAGGAAGTAACAGGTAATTTGCCAAATGGTACACGGACAGAAAAAAAATGACCTGGCAAGAGTTTTAAAACCCTTTCCCAATCTAAAACTAAAAACAGTTTTGGCTATAGATACATGTAATTGGATTCAGTATAATAAATCCTTTTTATTTCACATGCCATTTTATTTTTTCCACATTTCCTGCATCCTAAGCTGTCCATCAAAAGTGATTGTCCCAACCCATGTAACTATCTTTGACACTTTCAGGGTGGCTTGAAGTGGAAGTAAACCCTTTATTGGCACTTGTACCTACAGGTAAGCCTATAATAAGGTTTACCTGTAGGTACAGTGAATATCTTCTAAACCTGTACAGTTTTTAGGAGATCTTCACACTGCATACAGCGGGTGATGTCACTGACGCATGCGCTCTGAAGGGATGGTATTCCCATCAGTGGCGGCTGGCGCTCAAAATTTTTGGGGGGGCGCAAACAAACTGAAAAAAAAAAATCAATTGCCGCCACTGTGCCCATTAAACGCAGCCACTGTGCCCAAACGCCACCAGTTTGTCCCCATATACAGCCAGTGTGCCCCCATATATATATATATACAGCCAGTGTGCCCCCATATATACAGCCAGTGTGCCCCCATATACAGCCAGTTTGTCCCCATATATATAGCCAGTTCCCCCCAAATGCAGCCAGTTCCCCCCCCCCATATACAGCCAGTTCCCCCCCATATTCAGCCAGTGTGTCCCCCATATACAGCCTGTTCCGACCCCCCCCCCCCCCCAGCCCTGCACTTACCTTCCTCGGTCCGCGCCGTCCTCGATGTGTTCTCCCGCCCTCGATGTCGCTTCAGCCAATTAGGTTACCGGTAACCAGATCCGGTGAACCTAATTGGCTGAAACCTCCACAGTCTTCTCCAAGAAGTGCGTACCTGGGAGGAGTTTTTGGAAGCCGAATACAGCGTGAGAGCTGTATTCGGAAAGCCTATCAGAGCCGCTGGCTCTGATAGACACTTCCAAGTCACACCCACCGCCGGCTGCCGCTCTAATTCATATGGCTGGCGCTCACCAGGAGGCCGGCCATATGAATAGTGGGCAGCGCGGCAGCGGTGACAATACACAGATTCATGCAATGCATGAATCTGTGTATTGTCTTTCAGTGGCGGTGCGGGAGCGAGAGGGGGCGGCGCTCCGGCGCCCTCTATGGACGCACCGCCACTGATTTCCATGCCGTCTCTTCAGAGCACCGTGCCGCAGTCCGTGACTTATGCACGCATGCAGAGGAGTGACGTCATTGCGGCGTGGCCAATCGGACGGCCGGAGGACACAAACCCAGAAGGCAGACCGGGTGAAGATGGAAGTGCCTATCGGAGGTGACAGTGTGGCACTGAAGGTAAGTATTTCATAATGTGCTAGTTTGCAATGCACACTAGCACATTATGCCTTTTAAATTGCAGGGTAAAAAAAAAAAAAAATTACTACCACTTTAAAATGGCTTGCTGATATATTTTAGATGATGTTAGTTCCCATATTGTTTTGCTCACTCTACGGCTTCACTGTCTGGTAAGTCACGGAAATGACTGTATAGGTCAGAACATCTGAATTACTTTGTTGTCATGGATAAATAAAGTGGAAGGCCAGACTGAACAGTGCAGGTTGGATCTGTGCATCCTTCTGTTCTGCATTGGAAGAAATGGCTAGACATCCCTTTTTGATGGATTTCCTCTCTGGCCTTTAAATTATGCAGTAGCCGGATGATTGCTGCAGCTTGAAGGATGCCAGACTCGGTGTTCTATCACTTCATAGGAAAGTTATTATTGTAACCGACAGTAGGGCTGGGCGATTTTCCCCCCCAAAAAAATCTGCGATTTTTTTATAAAAAACTCGATATTCGATTCGATTTTTTTTTTTTTATTATATTAATTAAAGTGCATCAACAAACAAAATTGCAAAGGCAAACCCTTTCCTTAACTGCAAAGTCAGTGTGCAACAAACACACAATATATTCCAGCGCTCATGGAACATACATTATTAACTATTGAAAACTCTTGAAACTCTGTGTGTGATTCCTTCTGTCCCAGCCTTGCTGCGATCCTGGCTCTGCATCCTTTTGGATTGGAGGGCCCTCCACACGCTGGTCTGCCTGTTGTCCATCATTCAAGGTACTGTGCTCACACCGAGATCATGCCACAGGCTTTGTTTTGACTTTTTTAACCCCTCCTTGCTCCACGGATGTCACTGCAAGTTTAACAAGTTTGTCAACACTGGCAACTGGAGAGTTAAGATTCATTTGCCCTCTGCACATTTGGGATTGGATCCCTCTCTTTATTGTGATTAATAAATGGACTAAGCTTTTTTATCAATTCTTCAAGAGTTTTCAATAGTTAATAATGTATGTTCCATGAGCGCTGGATTATATTGTGTGCATGTTGTGTATTTTGTACTTCTGGGTACGGATTTTTTCTTGCTGCGCTGGATCCTGTTTTTTCCCCCTTTTGGATACTTTGTACTTCCCAAAATATTTGGGATTTTTTTCTTATTATTATTATTATTATTATTATCATCCATTATATTTTTTTCTTTATCCACCAATTTAGCGCTTGTGACCTTTTGTTGTTTTTTGCAGTGTGCAACAAAGATTGTTAAACATCCAAATTATTAATACTGTATTTGGATTTAGCTAATAAAACAACAAAAAATCCTGAGGTTACTCTTAGTTGAATTGAACTGTGTCCATGCCTCACTGTACCCGTGTCTCACTGTGCCCGTGTCTCACTGTGCCCATGCTTCAATCACTGTGCCCGTACCTGATGCAGATTTTCATGGGATACGGATTTTACTGCTCCACCGGTGGCCATTCCAGTATTCAAAAGCCGCGCCTCCTCCTCGTCTGTGATAGGCGGAACACTCAATTTCCCAGCATTCAGTGTTCCGCCTATCATGGTCATCCTCATAACACAGACGAGGATGAGAGGATGTCCGTGATAGGCTGAATACTGCCTGCTGTGAAATTGAGTGTTCCGCCTATCACAGACGACGAGGACTCGGGAGGCGCGGCTTTTGAACACTGCAATGGCCGCCGTCTGTCTGCATGACACGCTGATCAGGTAGGCAGACGGCGGCTGCAGCGAGTAGATGTAATTGGGGTAACGCTGCCCAGTGCCATTCCGGATATGCCCCCTGCAGTCCTGCTACGGAAACTTTAAAGGGAAGGAAATTAAAAAAAAAAAATTTTTTTTTTTTTCAAAAAAAAAATCGATTTTCTTCAAAACTGAATCGATTTGAGCTCGAAACTCGATTTAAGATTAAAATCGATTTTTTTCCCAGCCCTAACCGACAGTCATCTATCTTGTTTTTAGACCTATGAAAAAGTGCAGCTGCAAATTGTCTTGTAAAAATGAAATCTATAAATGTAGATATATTATATTCAGTACAACTCTGCAGTACATGCACATTTCTTGTGTCTTGTCTCTTTAAACATGCTGCAAGCACAGAAAAACACAGATTGTACTGCCAGAAATCCAACAAACTTCTAACTTCCTGTAGCGAGCTGACAACCCTGCCTCTGCTGCACTGAAATTACAAGAGTGTATTTAGCCCTGCCTGAGCTCTCCTGTGCTGAGCTGCAGGGCTCCTCCAACTGTTAAAGAAATGGAGATGGGAAGGTGTTCTGTAGTCCAATGAGGAGAACTCAGGCAGGACAGTCAACAGGGCAGAAGAGTTGTTGACCGTTTATTTTTCAGTACTTGCATTTTTTTATTTATTTTTTGCTCAGATATACACATAGATCTAAAACTAGGGATTCTTTTCAGGGGGAATATGAAGTTGTGCAGTTTTGGCATCTCCAGCACTGAATGTATGTAATAGCAAGGGGTGGTGGGGTGTGCTGGAGAGCTTGTTGTTGCTGGCTGCTGGGGGAGGTCTGTTGTTGGGGAGGTCTATTGTTGCTGGCTGCAGGGGATCTGATTTACTGCTTTTCTTGTTCTCATTAAAGCGGAGCTCAGCCCAAAAGCCTGCTTTAATGTCTCCTACCCCCCTCCACTGCCACATTTGGCACCTTTTGGGGGGGGAAGCGAGCACCTGATTTAGAAGGGTATCCGTCCCCACCTCTAGCTCAGTTTGCCACTGCCCCTCTTTCCCTCCCCCCCCCCCTGCTGCCGGCCCATTGAGGAAGCGCAGCGCGATTCATGCAGGCGCAGTAGGAAACCGGCTGTGAAGGCTTCACTGCCGGTTTCCCATAGCCAAGATGGCGGCAGCAGCACCCGAGAGCCGATTAAAGAATCGGCTCGGGTGAGGACACCGCTGGATGCATGGACAGTTAGGTACCCTAATAGTTGAAGTCAGCTGCTACAGTTATTTGTAGCTGCTGACTTTAGAAAAAAAACATTTTTGGGGGTCGGAACTCTACTTTAACAAATTCCATACAAATTACTTGGCACCACAAAGTGATACTTGATTCTGTATTCTCTAAAAGGAGTTGTACTGGGAGGTGGGTAAAGAGTGGAACCAATAGACAGTGCCCAAAGGTGGGTAGGGGGCAGAGACTAGAAGTGACTTGGAAGGGGGGAGTATCTGCACCTATTCTGAGGGGGAAAAAAAGCTCTGACTAAAACTTTTTTGGACTAAGGCTGCATTCACACCTGGACGTTTTGAATCGCGGAGATTCTGCCCGAGATTGCAAAACGCCCGCGATTGTTGCACAATAAATCGCACGGCAATCGTGGCAAACTGCATCATGTGAAGCTTGCCACCCAAAAGAAGTTCAAATGAACAGCATCTGAAATGTGCGTTGTGCGATTTGTTATTCACACATGGGCATTTTCAAAATCACAGGCAGAATCGCTCTCAAAACTCCCATGTGTGAAAACAGCCTAAGTGGGTAAAGGTTAGAACCCCTGCCTAATTTGTATGGTTTCCATGCCCCCCTGCTTGGTAGATTTTCCATACTGACCATTGTCCGAGAGACGGAAAGTAATATGGGCATCCAAAAGCCTACAACTGTCATTGGATACAAGGGGAAAACTCTAATGAAGGACATCTGATCTGATGATAGCCATCTCATAGAGGGGATTTCACCATCCTTTGGGGGAAATTTTCTCTTACTTCCCATTTGTGTCTCCTGATGAGAAGGAAAATCTCCACATGGGCATAGGAAAAACATGGCGGAGGGTTTAACCATTCTTTACTTTATCCAAAGCAGAGACATCACCCTACCGACAAAGTGGCATATAGTCAAAGCTTTGGTATTCCCAGTAGTAACCTATGGCTGTGAAAGTTGGAGCATAAGGAAGGCTGAACGCCAAAGAATTGATGCTTTTGAACTTTGGTGTTTTTAGAAGACTCTCGAAAGTCTAGTAAAAGGCAAGAAGATTAAATTAGTCAATCTTGAAGGAAATCAACCCTGAATATTCACTGGAAGGACAGATCCTGAAATTGAAACTCAAATACTTTGGCCACCTAATGCGAAGAGAGGACTTATTGGAAAAGACCCTCATGCTGGGAAACGTGGAAGGAAAAGTGAGAAGAGGCCGACAAACAACAAGATGGATAGATGGCATCATCGAAACAATAAGCATGACGTTAAGCAAACTCCGGGAGGCAGTGGAGGACAGAAAAACTTGGCGTGATATGGTCCATGAGGTCACGAAGAGTCAGACACGCCTGAACAACAACAACTTTATCCAAAACTGAACTAAAGTTTGGGCTTTAAATACAGTATACTTTTTAAAGCAGGGCTAGGTAACCCTAGAGAGGTGGAGATCTACCTGAACAACATGGAAGAGATCGAAGATCACCGGGGTGCAGCACACTTTTTGTAATGTACATAGTAAAGGTTACAATAATGGTAATTAAATGGGTCAAGGCTTTACTGTGTTCAACAATAATAGTGGGAAGAATGAGAGTACAAGGGAGAAGCTTTGGTGTATTACGGGCTGGAAGACACAGTCGGCTATGGTGAGCCACCTATAGCGGACAATTAGAGATATTATGTGAGAATGTGATAAGGGGAAAGGACCCACCTGTAATAGGAGATGATCATCTGAACCTGTGATTGGCATATGAAAGCCTGTTCCTGGTATAGTGTGGTTCAGTATGGGTTGAGAGTTCCTATCGAAACGCATATACAGACCTGATAGGCAACCCAACAATGAAGGAGCCTGTGCAACAGGCTGACAACGCTGTTGGCAATTGCGAGGCAGTGGCTTAGCGTTGTCAACCTGCAACAGAAAGTGCTGTTACTGGCAGGATCTACAGGTAAGAAACTTTGCAACAAATTTCCCAAAACAAACCAATAATTAAAATTGAGGCATAATGTCAGAACTACTGAAAATCTATTTGTGGTTTACATATACTTTCCTTTTGTAGACCCCGTCCTTTTTCAAGCCTCCGCTCAGAGCAATATCTGGGATTTTGGATTGGACGGAGCTCATTATCGGTCTCCCCAGTGCTGCGATGACCGGATCATTTGCACTGTTTTCACAAGGCTGCAGTTATTATTTAATTAGAACCATATGAGCATTAGCCGTTGTTTTGTGAAGACAGGGTGGGGTCCTGCGGTGTTCACTACCAGAGGAGGAGGATTCATTTTTTATATACATGAACAATGGATTTTATTTTATCAGGATGACCTTGTCTGTCAGCAGCCGCCAGAACAAAATGAGATGCAAGTGAAGCCTGCCTGCCTTGTCACAAAGCATGTCATTATCATGTGTGAGCTGCCAGAGATAAGGCAGGAATTCTCGGCAATAAGCAGCTGGGAAGGCCGGAGAAGGATTTACCACCTGAATGGGATGATTGTTATGGGAAAGTTATTGGAGGAGAGGTATTCTCATTTAAAGCTAAACTAAAAAAAAAAAAAGGAACTCTATTACTCGATAACTGCTGTCAAGAACCGGTGTGACCAGAAATATGTGTGGACAGAGTAACCAACCACAGGTAAAGTGTAAATAATATAATTTATTAAAAGATAAGTAGATAACACAAAGTAAACGCACCTCAAATATAACAAACATTGTAACCCAACCAGCGAACCAAAATAAGCGGTGAACACACAATAAACAACTGCCTAATAAATAAAATCTATACAGATAATGGGATAACCAGATCGTAATCTTAACAGAGCCAAAGTCATACACGGGAGATCAAGCAGAGGGAGCTGGGAACAAGGCAGGAGACAGAATGAGCGAGTAGGAAGGGATCAGGCTGCAGGGTTCAGGGTACAGGAACAGGAGCCCGGATGCAGGCTTCAGGAACACAGATCAGGGGCGCATGGAGAAAATACCAAGGCAATGTGTAACAGCATGCACCAGGTTTAAATACAATTCCTGCAATCAGCATCAGGTAGGGTGACCACGTGTCCCGGATTGGCCGGGACAGTCCCGCATTTTGCAGGTCTGTCCCGGGCACCTTCATTCGAGGACAATACAGTGTCCCGGAATGAAACTGACACAGCCACCCCCCAGGCCAATCTGATGCCCCCAAAAAAGGCCGCCACATCACCTCTTTACTCACTGACAGTACTTGTCCTGGCCGGAAATGCCTGGAGGAGCCCAACCCCCGCCCCCTGCTTGTGATTGGAGAAATCATAAATCCCACCTCTTGTATCCAATCACTGTGCTGTGATTCGTTACAGCACAAGCAGATTTTTGGGAAGGGGGGGTGTCCCTGAATGGTAGTTTAAAAATGTGGTCACCCTAGCATCAGGTGATGTCTGTGTTTCGTCAGATTTGGCATCCCGTCAGATTTTGTAACGGAAGTGACGTTTTGACGCCGACATCTTGCTACACCCTGCAGTAAGGATACAGTGAGAAGGCGGCAAGCGGACATCTTGTTACACCCACCGGAGTTTTGCATTTCACACTTATTTTTAACAGTAAACTCAGCTTATATAGTGAAATATAGTATTTAGAAATACGTGACACTGTTTAGATGTTGAATTTACAAAGCATCGGCAAGCCTGCTGATCTCACATGTTTGCTAATCTGACAGAACACCGCTGCTTTGAAAAATCAACATTTCACTATATAAGCTGAGTTTACTGTTAAAAATATGTGTGAAATGCAAAAACTTTGGTTGGTGTAACAAGATGTGCGCTTGCGGCCTTCTCACTGTATTCTTACTGTGGACGAGTGCGGGGTGTAGCAAGATGGCGGTGTTAAAACGTCACTTCCGTTACAAAATCTGACGGGGCGCCTAATCTGGCGAAACACCTAATTGCAGAAGGATGATGTCGGCTTCTGACTGCTGACAGTTCCAGTGTCCACCCGCTGGTGGACACTGGAACTGCAGTCCATAGATCTGGGTGCTACAGCGCCACCAGCAGGTGAATCCTTTCCTGACACTGCAAAGGTAATAAATCCACTTTGTGAACGCTAAATGTCTTTTGCAGATATTATCTTGTAAATGTAGCAGTAACATCAATACTGTGCTGTACATAACCTACTCAGAGAGCATAGCTGTTAGAGGGGCCCAGGAGATCCACCCACTACAGGCTGCCTGCAGGTAACAACAAGAGGAGGCGGAGACCAGACCAGTCACCCTGCACAAGGAGGGAGAGCAGCAGTGACCGGGCTTTGTTACAGGAAGCTCCTATACAGAGGAAAGATTAAACACTGGATTATTGCACAGATCTGGAAGAAATGCACAAAGCACACCAAGATTCAAGAAAGAATACACATGACTCTTATATTTAATATTTTTGACTATATTTGCTTATGTAGTTTAGCTTTAAAAGAAGGCTATAATTATTTTTTTTTCTAATGTGTTTGTTATTAAACTGATGGCTTATTTTGTACTAATTGTAAAAGAAATGAAAGATTATAAATTTAAATCTGAACCCCGGGAATGAGACAATGTACTGTTGCAGAGTGGGCCCCCTGCACTGCAAGGGTTATATGCCAATTAAATCCAGGGGTGCAGGACTAAGGTGCATTACCTCTAGCATGGCCCCTCAATCCATGGAACCGATCCAGTGCAGCATCCTTTCTAAGATGCTCTCTGGTGACAATCCTAATATTTTAGACCCCCCCCCCCCCCCAAACACTGATATTCTTGCAGTGGTAATGGTAATAAGTGAGGGGAAATTTGCCCAGTGGGAACACATCCAGTGATAAAAAACATGAAAATGGCTCGGCCCCTTCCTCATTTTTGTCCAAACTAGAAAAACTCATTTTTCCTGGAGTTTTGCTACTTGTAATGTGGGGAGCGTCCTTGATACTTGTGATTAAACCATTTCAGAAGAGTGTCTCTCTTTAAATGAATCCGTTTCCAGAATCGTAGAAAGCAGAGGGAGGCGGAGGGAGGCACTTTCAGCTTTTTGTGTAATCTGAGCTTTAATCTAGTATAATTTGTACTTCTATTCAGGGCTCTGTTAGGCTGCTTATGGACGGTTCATCTTTGTTTGATCAGCCGGCTGATCGAAAAAGAAACAAACCGATTCCCCCATCTACACATACCAGGTTAATGGAGGAATCCCCTCCGCTGTGCTATTGTATTCTGACAGAAATAAAGAATACAAAAAAAAAAGAATATGCAAACCCAGCATTTCATATTCCTGATATGTGCTTGCTGTACTGTGTACCTGTATGAGAAAGTATCCTGTTCTCTTTCTATTGCTTCCTTTGTGTGAAATCCCTGGTGTTCCCGCCAGTCCTTCTGCTTTCCTGATAAAAACTGACCACACTAAGCAGGAGAGCACACCGTGGTCAGTTCTTCAGCTGTGCTGGGAACTGGTGTGCTCTCCTCCAAATATCAGACTTGTGCTGATGCCCCCCCCCCCCCATTTACTGGGAAGGCTAGTCTGCTGCTGTTTCTCCTCTCCCAGCTTTCTGCAGCTGAGAACAGAAGATATGTGATCACTTATAAAGGGGGAAAAAAGGTATTCATAATCTTTTTCTATTATGTAGTTATTTCTAACTAACTTAGGTAAAAGTTGCGTCCCTTTTTAGGGGTGTTGGCGGCCCATTTATTTCAATAGCCTGCCTTAACGCAGTGCCCTTTAATGTGCGACAGAAGGTGCGTTGATGCACCTCGAAGAAGTAAATGAGCCCTAATCCTTTTAAAATGTAAGAAAGAAAAGACGAAGGTGGATGCAGTAGTGGGATGGATATATCTGCTGGTTTATTTGGTCATTGTATGTCCTGTTCCCTTTTCCACTGTATGCTGATAAATATCCGATCTATTTCATGACTCCATATTCATGTGTTTCCCTGGAAGTACAAATATATATATTCTGTAAAAAGTCGATGAAAAGATCAGGAGTGTGCCAGCGAGATAAAGTGAATCATTTCCTTGGCTTGCTGTGACTAAGCTGTGTTGCCTTAACCACTTAAGCCCCGGACCATTTCGGGCCATTAGGACCAAGCCTGTTTTTGGGATTCGGCACTGCGCTGCTTTAACTGTAAATTGTGCGGACATGCAATGTTGTACCCAAATGAAATTTGCGTCCTTTTCTTCCCACAAATAGAGCTTTCTTTTAATGGTATTTGATTGCCTCTGCGATTTTTATTTTTTGCGATATAAACAGAAAAAGACCGAAAATTTTGAAAAAAAATGATATTTTCTACTTTTTGTTATAAGAAAAATCGAATAAACTCAATTTTAGTCATACATTTAGGCCAAAATGTATTCAGCCACATGTCTTTAGTAAAAAAAATGTCAATAAGCGTATATTTATTGGTTTGCGCAAAAGTTATAGCGTTTACAAACTAGGGTACATTTTCTGAAATTTACACAGCTTTAAATTTATGACTGCCTATCTCATTTCTTGAGGTGCTAAAATGGCAGGGCAGTACAAAACCCCCCCAAATGACCCCATTTTGGAAAGTAGACACCCCAAGGAAATTGCTGAGAGGCATGTTGAGCCCATTGAATATTTTTTTTTTTCGTCCCAAGTGATTGAATAATGACAAAAAAAAAAAATTACAAAAAGTTGTCACTAAATGATATATTGCTCACACATGCCATGGTTATATGTGGAATTGCACCCCAAAATACATTCTGCTGCTTCTCCTGAGTACGGGGATACCACATGTGTGGGACTTTTTAGGAGCCTAGCCACGTACGGGACCCCGGAAACCAAGCACCGCCTTCAGGATTTCTAAGGGCGCAAATTTTTGATTTCACTCCTCACTACCTATCACAGTTTCGAAGGCCATAAAATGCCAAAATAGCACAAACCCCCCCCAAATGACCCCATTTTGGAAAGTAGACACCCCAAGCTATTTACTGAGAGGCATGTTCAGTCCATGGAATATTTTATATTTTGCCACAAGTTGCGGGAATATGACAAACTTTTTTTTTTTTCACAAAGTTGTCACTAAATGATATATTGCTCACACATGCCATGGGCATATGTGAAATTACACCCCAAAATACATTCTGCTGCTTCTCCTGAGTACGGGGATACCACATGTGTGGGACTTTTTGGGAGCCAAGCCGCGTACGGGACCCCAAAAACCAAGCACCGCCTTCAAGGTTTCTAAGGGCATAAATTTTTGATTTCGCTCCTCACTACCTATCACAGTTTCGAAGGCCATAAAATGCCAAAATAGCACAAACCCCCCCCAAATGACCCCATTTTGGAAAGTAGACACCCCAAGCTATTTACTGAGAGGCATGTTGAGTCCATGGAATATTTTATATTTTGCCACAGGTTGCGGGAATATGACAAACTGTTTTTTTTTTTGCACAAAGTTGTCACTAAATGATATATTGCTCACACATGCCATGGGCATATGTGAAATTACACCCCAAAATACATTCTGCTGCTTCTCCTGAGTACGGGGATACCACATGTGTGGGACTTTTTGGGAGCCTAGCCGCGTACGGGACCCCAAAAACCAAGCACCGCCTTCAAGGTTTCTAAGGGCATAAATTTTTGATTTCGCTCCTCACTACCTATCACAGTTTTGAAGGCCATAAAATGCCAAGATGGCACAAAACCCCCCCAAATGACCCCATTTTGGAAAGTAGACACCCCAAGCTATTTGCTGAGAGGCATGTTGAGCCCATTGAATATTTTTTTTTTGTCCCAAATGATTGAATAATGACAAAAAGAAAAAAAAAATGTACAAAAAGTTGTCACTAAATGATATATTGCTCACACATGCCATTGTTGTATGTGGAATTACACCCCAAAATACATTCTGCTGCTTCTCCTGAGTACGGGGATACCACATGTGTGGGACTTTTTGGGAGCCTAGCCGCGTACGGGACCCCAAAAACCAAGCACCGCCTTCAAGGTTTCTAAGGGCATAAATTTTTGATTTCACTCCTCACTACCTATCACAGTTTTGAAGGCCATAAAATGTCAAAATAGCCCAAAACCCCCACAAATGACCCCATTTTGGAAAGTAGACACCCCAAGCTATTTGCTGAGAGGCATGGTGAGTATTTTACAGCTCTCATTTGTTTTTGAAAATTAAGAAAGACATTTTTTTTTCTTTTTTTTTTTCTTTTTTTACATTTTCAAAACTTTGTGACAAAAAGCGAGATCTGCAAAATACTCAACATACCTCTCAGCAAATAGCTTGGGGTGTCTACTTTCCAAAATGGGGTCATTTGGGGGGGTTTTGTACCATCTGGGCATTCCATGGCCTCCGAAACTGTGATAGGCAGTGAGGAGTGAAATCAAAAATTTACACCCATAGAAATCCTGAAGGCGGTGCTTGGTTTTTGGGGTCCCGTACGCGACTAGGCTCCCAAAAAGTCCCACACATGTGGTATCCCCGTACTCAGGAGAAGCAACAGAATGTATTTTGGGGTGTAATTCCACATATGCCCATGGCATGTTTGAGCAATATATAATTTAGTGACAACTTTTTGTACATTTTTTTTTTTTTGGTCATTATTCAATCACTTGGGACAAAAAAAAAAAATATTCAATGGGCTCAACATGCCTCTCGGCAAATAGCTTGAGGTGTCTACTTTACAAAATGGGGTCATTTGGGGGGGTTTTGAACTGTCCTGGCATTTTATGCACAACATTAGGAAGCTTATGTCACACATCATCCACTCTTCTAACCACTTGAAGACAAAGCCCTTTCTGACACTTTTTGTTTACATGAAAGAAAATTTTTTTTTGCAAGAAAATTATGTTGAACCCCCAAACATTATATATTTTTTTAAAGCAAAGGCCCTACAGATTAAAATAGTGGGTGTTGCATTTTTTTTTTTCCACACAGTATTTGCGCAGCGATTTTTCAAACGCATTTTTTGGGGGAAAAACACACTTTTTTTATTTTTAATGCACTAAAAAACACTATATTGCCCAAATGTTTGATGAAATAAAAAAGATGATCATAGGCCGAGTACATGGATACCAAACACGACATGCTTTAAAATTGCGCACAAACGCGCAGCGGCGACAAAACTACATTCATTTTTAAAAGCATTTAAAAGCCTTTACAGGTTACCACGTTAGATTTACAGAGGAGGTCTACTGCTAAAATGACTGCCCTCGATCTGACCTTCGCGGTGATACCTCACATGCATGATGCAATTGCTGTTTACATATGACGCTAGACCGACGCGTGCGTTCGCCTTTGCGCAATAGCAGGGGGGGACAGCGGTGCTTTTTTTTTTTTTTTTTTTTTTTTTTTTATTATTTATTTGGCTTTTTTATTTTATTTTTAAACTGTGCCTTCCATATTTGATTTTTTTACCATTTTTATCGTTATCTCAGGGAATGTAAATATCCCCTATGATAGCAATAGGTAGTGACAGGTACTCTTTTTTTGAAAAAAATTGGGGGGTTAGACCCTAGATCTTTCCTCTGCCCTCAAAGCATCTGACCACACCAAGATCGGTGTGATAAAATGCTTTCCCAATTTCCCAATGGCGCTTTTTATATCCGGGGGGGGGGACATTCCCTCCCACTGCTTGTAAAAGCAGTCTAGAGGCTAATTATCTGCTAGAATTGCTTTTACATGAAAGCCGGCTGCTGGCTGAAAAGAATGATACCAAGATGATACCTAAACCCGCAGGCATCATTCTGGTATAAACATTCAAAGTCCAGCAACATACCAGTACGTTGCTGGTCCTTGTTGGACATGTATTGTAATCTTTTTTTTTTCATACAGCCTATTGGCTGAACGAAAAAAAGAGATTGATTGGTGGGTATGCCCACCATTAGAATACCTCCCTTCATCCACCCACTTCTAATGATGGGCATATATGCCGAAGCATGGGGGCATCCTCCCGCAAAAAAGTTATGCCGCGTACACACGGTCAAGCCTTCGTCGGAATTTCGACCGTATGTACGCGGCATAAAAGGTTATGCCGCGTACACACGGTCGGACTTTTCCACGGATAAGCCTCCGTTGGAATTTCGACCGTATATACGCGGCATTAGGAGCAAAATCGCTCCTCCGCCCCTGCTGCCCCCATGCTTCGGCATATATGCTCTTTTTTTTAACTGTGGTGGTGAAATCACCTCCTACAGCGTTGGAGTCACGGCTTTATGTATCGTGGGAGCAAACGCTGTTGCTGTCAAGATAAATAGATCCGCGCTGCAACTGAATGGCGTACCTGCTAAGCAAATGGTGGTTAACATTAAAACAAAGTAACATTACAGTACAACAGTAAGACCTTACCATGCCATACCTGCAAAGCAAATACCAAAACAAAACCTAGTAAAAAATAAAAAAATGTTTTAACGCAACCTGTGCCTAAAATATATATATGCCGAAGCATGGGGGCATCCTCCCGCAAAAAAGTTATGCCGCGTACACACGGTCGGAATTTCGACCGTATGTACGCGGCATTAGGAGCAAAATCGCTCCTCCGCCCCTGCTGCCCCCATGCTTCGGCATATATGCTCTTTTTTTTAACTGTGGTGGTGAAATCACCTCCTACAGCACTGGAGTCACGGCTTTATGTATCGTGGGAGCAAACGCTGTTGCTGTCAAGATAAATAGATCCGCGCTGCAACTGAATGACGTACCTGCTAAGCAAATGGTGGTTAACATTAAAACAAAGTAACATTACAGTACAACAGTAAGACCTTACCATGCCATACCTGCAAAGCAAATACCAAAACAAAACCTAGTAAAAAATAAAAAAATGTTTTAACGCAACCTGTGCCTAAAATATATATATGCCGAAGCATGGGGGCATCCTCCCGCAAAAAAGTTATGCCGCGTACACACGGTCGGAATTTCGACCGTATGTACGCGGCATTAGGAGCAAAATCGCTCCTCCGCCCCTGCTGCCCCCATGCTTCGGCATATATGCTCTTTTTTTTAACTGTGGTGGTGAAATCACCTCCTACAGCACTGGAGTCACGGCTTTATGTATCGTGGGAGCAAACGCTGTTGCTGTCAAGATAAATAATTCCGCGCTGCAGTTGAATGGCGCACCTGAAAACAAAAAATTACATACCTGAAAAGCAAGCATGATAAAACATTGCAGAATAGAATACAGTAAAAAAAGAGCAGAACAATAGAGAGAAAATAGAGAGAGAGAGAACAATAAAACGACAACTATTTTTGGTTTTTTTATTTTATATATTTTTTGTGTTTTGTTTTTTACGTTTTTTTTTTCTTTTTTACACTTTTTTTTGTAACTTTACAACTGTAATGGTTCGGGTCTCTCAAAATGTAATGGCATCTTGGGAGACCCTGTGTAAGTGTGTCCTAGTCTGTGAAATGCTGTACCCTACGCTAAAACTTCACTTTTGAGTGGTAGCGTTCAAAACATTCACCTTGGCAAAGACCAGGCTTGTCAGGACAGCGTGGACAAAAACTACGGGTGTCACGCCTAAATCCGCGCTTGCTACAGACACAACATCTTTTTTGGGGGTGGCTTTGGGTAGGGGTACTCGGGAGGACATACGAATAATGCCTCTCATGCAGCCGGCTTACTGCATTTGGTTGGGGATGGTGAGGTGCAGAACCGCCTGGATACAGGAGTTCTGTGACTATCTCATTCTGGAATTTTAGAAGAGATAACGTCCCGCCTGAAGCTCTGTATAGCACATGAGCGTTCAGCAAAGCCAATTGGAATAATGATAGAGACACTTTTTTGTACCAGCGTCTCGCCTTACGGTCAATTAGATACGGCGCCATCAACTGGTCGTTGAGGTCCACCCCTCCCATATTTTGGTTATATTCGTGGACACAGAGGGGTTTCTCCACAACACCAGTCGCCGTACGAATTTGGACTGTCGTGTCTGCATGAAGGGAGGTAAGAAGGAAAACATTCTTATTGTCCCTCCACTTCATAGCGAGCAAGTTATTACACTTCAAGCAGGCTCTCTCCCCCAGCCTAAGACGGGCATCTACAAGCCGCTGGGGAAAGCCCTGGCGATTAGGTCGCACGGTGCCACATGCTCCAATCTTATGATCAAACAAGTGACTAAACAGTGGCACGCTCGTGTAATAATTGTCCACATACAAGTGGTACCCCTTTCCGATTAAGGGTGACACCAAGTTCCACACTATCTTGCCAGCGCTCCCTATGTAATCCGGGCAGTTGACCGACTCAATCTGACTGTCTTTTCCCTCATAAACCGTAAAGTTCACTACATAGCCTGTTGCCCTGTCACAGAACTTGTAGAGCTTGACCCCGTATCTGGCACGCTTGCTGGGAAGGTACTGCTTGAAAGACAAGCGGCCAGAAAATTTAATCAGGGACTCATCAACGCAGACAACTTGATCGGGAGTAAACAAGGCTGCAAAACGTTCGTTGAAGTGGTTTATGAGGGGCCGAATTTTATAGAGCCGGTCGTATTCAGGGTCCCCACGTGGACGACAAAGTTCATTGTCGTTGAAGTGCATGAACCGCAAAATCTGCTCGTATCGTGCCCTGGACATGGAGGCAGAGAACACGGGCATGTGGTCAATTGGGTGCGTGGACCAATAAGCACGCAATGACGGAAATTTATGTGTGCCCATGTTGAGGGAAAGGCCCAGAAAGGTCTTAAATTCGGAAACCGTAATTGGTTTCCAATTTCTGGCAATTTTAGGCAACTGGGGGTTAGCGGCGATAAATTGACCAGCATATAAATTACTCTGGTCCACAATAGATCTATAGAGATCTTCCGTGAAAAACAGCGAATAAAAATCGATTGGCATAAAATCAGCTGTTTCCACCTGAATACCGGGTTGGGCAGTGAATGGGGGAAGTACGGGTTCTGCAGAAGTGGTGGGGACCCAATCAGGATAGGCGAATTCTGCAGGAAGGGAAGTATGGGCACGACGGGCCTGCCTTTGTCTTCTTGGTGGCAGCGGGACACTACTTGTGCTTGCCACCTCGCCAGCTTGAACTGCACTTATGGGACTCGCCACGTCACCAAGTGTTACTGCAGTGCTGGATGTACGTCCAGGCTGTACTAGGCCGCTGGTGCTTGCCAGTTCACCAGAAGGAATAGCGGCGCTAGTACTACTCTGCTCCATGATACGAGAGACCTGCGGTTCTTGCTCCTCAACAACCTCAGAAGATCGGGATCGGGTACGCCTGACCTTAGCAGGGACCTCAACTTCGTCGTCAGAGCTATCTGACGTGGGGCCGCTGACGTCACTGTCTTCTACGGGAAGATATTCTGAGCCTGAATCTGACAGATACGTGACCTCCTCTTCACTATCTGTCATGCTCAGAATCTCGTAGGCCTCTTTACTAGTGTACCTTCGACTTGCCATTTTGGGCTCTAAATTTAGGGGTACACTAGTAAGATTCACAGGAAAAAAAGCACCTGACTGTCGTCAGCAAATATATCAAACGCTACAAAAAAACTGTTAGCGATCGCAGGGATCAGGCCTGTCTCTGCGAACGCTGCAGTTATGTGTGTTGTGTTTGGTAAGTGACAGTGATCGATCGATACTGCACTTGGGTGGGCTGGGCTGGGCTGGGCGGAGGGGCTAAACGCAGGTACTAGCAGGTATCTGGGCTGATCCCGCTAACACTGCGTTTTTGGGAACCCTAAACCGCTGGGGATGCTAGTATAGATCTGATCAGATACTATACCACTAAGGGGGGTGTATGCTTTGCGCGTGGGTGTTAGCGTTACTGGCACTAACCTAACACTGCCTGGGGCGACGCAGACCCTCTCTGGCGCTAAAACCTAATTGATCTCACCCGCCGGGCGATCAGGGGGGTTAAACCTTTATTGGGTTATATACGGCGGGTGCCCTGATGCTATAAAAAGCAAACTAATCAACCAGCGTCACCCGTAACCTTTATATGGTGATCACTGGTGAAAGGGTTAACTAGGGGCAATCAGGAGGTTAAAACCTTTATTAGGTTAAATATGGGGGTACCTGACACCAATAAAAACCTGCGGCGAACCTAAAAAAAAAATAACTGCCTATCTAAAACACCAGCGACACGAATACAGCGATCGGAAAAACAATCGCTTAGTGACGCTGAAGTTAGGGGGTGAAAGGGTTACCTGGGGGGTGATCAAGGGGTTAAACCTTTATTAGGGGGGGTTAGGGGGCTACCCTGGACCTAAAGGGGCCTAATCCTAACTGCCTTGCAACTTTTTACAATCACAGATGACACTAAATGCAGTGATCAGTAAAATAAATGATCACTGCAATCAGTGACACTGTGATTGGGGGCTTTGGGGTGACCTGGGGGGGTGATCTGGGGGTGACTGGGGGGTGATTTGTGTGCCTATGTGTACCTACGTGTCAGTGGACTGTTGGAGCACTAACCTCTGTCTTCACTCCTCGGCGCCGGGAACGAAAAGACCGCGGCGAGGGAGATGACATCACTTCCTCCAGCCTGTGTTTACATCACATGGCGGAGGAAGCAATTTCATTGGCCGGGAGCGATCGCGAGGGGGGGGGGGCGGAATCGAGCGGCCGCCCCCTCATGCCTGATCGCTCCCGAACACTTAACGGCCGCTCACTGCAGTGAAGGGGGGTCCGGATGGACCCCCCAACTGCACAAAGGCGATCACGTAGATCTACGTGATTCTGCCTGTCCGTGCCATTCTGCCGACGTAAATCGGCGGTGGGCGGTCGTTAAGTGGTTAAAGAGACTGTCTGCTGTTTCCTGCTTTTAGTACAGAACAGAATTGCAGTTGGGCCCCATTCACACGTCCATAACAAAAATAAATAAATAACTTTTTTTTTTTTTTTTTTTTACGGATCATTATGGAGGAACTTTTGCTCCTTGCCCTAACGATTAGTAACTTTTTTTTTTTTTTTTTAATTGCTGTGTTATGGCCGTGTGGATAAGGCAGTTTACAGTACTTTTGACAATGTGCTGTTAAAGTATAACTACTGCCATGTGTTTACAAGCTGGATCAATGCAACTATGTAAAAATATCCATCCCTGGAATTATCCTTTAATCCCGTTATTGCGTTTTATTTTGCACACGTGTTTAAAAAATTATTTTAGCATTGAATATTGCATAAAACCCCCAAAACAACATATAAGTTCTGAAAGCAGACATCCTAGAGCACAAAACAGTGGTAGTTCCAATTTTTATGTTACGCAATAATAGCGCAAATGTCTAGGAAACACAAGTTTTTTGTAAAAAATATATTTATTTTTTCTTTATGTCAGGTACTTATATAGTGTCGTCAGTTTACACATCGCTTTACACACACATATTGTATAATCACATCATACACTTAAAGGGGTTGTAAACCCTCAGGGTTTTTCACCTTCATGCATTCTATGCATGAAGGTGAAAAACCTCCTGTGCTGCCCCCCAGAGTCCCCCTTTTACTTACCTGAACCCGGTCTTTCCAGCGACGGGGACGAGCACACCAACTCCAGCCGGTGTCTCGGGTCCTGATTGGATAAATTGACAGCAGCGCAGCCATTGGCTCCCGCTGCTGTCAATCATATTCCAATGATGCAGTGGGCGGGGCAGAGTCCTGCTGTCTGTGTCAATAGAAACAGCAGCAGGACACGGGAGCGCGCCCACACGAGTGCCCCGAGGGAGAGCGATTCTCTGACGGGAGACTCGAGAAGAGGAGGAGCCAGGAGCACCGCTGAGGTATATATAGATATCTCCCTTTTAAGTTAATTTTAGGGCACACAAACGAAATAAACCAAAGTTTGGGGTAAAATATGAAAGATAAGTTTGCACCAAGTAAATTGATACCAAACATGTTAAGGCTTAAGATTGCGAAATGGCGACAAACTTCAGTACCCTATATTTTCCATGGGCGACACTTTAAAAGCCCCTACAGGGAATCAATATAGAGCTACGCAGGAGCATTGGTGCTAAAATTATTATTCTCATTTCCGGCGTGCACGACAATATGTAACTTGTATTGCAATCAACGTTTTTGTGTGTAAGTGCCCCCAACATGTGCATTTGTTTGTACGTGCATGTATGAAAGGGTGGGGGGCCTCAAAAAAGTTTTTTACAGGGACTTGAATTTTTTTTCCATTTTTGCAAAGAAGTCCCCTATGTGATGATTATTTGGTGATAGGTTCTCTTTAATGAGACATTCTGCCTCAACTGCCCCCCAATGAATCTATTGCAGTGCAAAGTACCTGGAAGTGACATCATACACTTTACTTTTGGGTCAGCAAGAAGAAGGGGAGAAGAGCATATGCATGTCTGCTCTGCTCCCTCCCCTCTACCTGGCAGCACCCCCAATGCCGGTCCTGGGCCCCTAATGGGCAAGTGGATCCATGACGGGAGGGGGGAGCAAAGTGATGGGCAGCTGCCCAGCCATTAGATCGATTCCATCTGACAGCCAGCAGTTGGCTTGTCAGATCTACGCACACTCCCAGTGGCTGCAGCTACCGCGAGTGTGTGTAAATCACCCCACTGTCAGGTCCGTATGGTGTATAAACCTGGTGGTAAAAGGGTTAAACCACCTACACATCTCTTTTTTTTCTTGGTCTTCTAGCCAGCCTACCTTCACATAATGGAAAGATTTCTTTACGGTAAAAGCTGTGTGGCTCTTACTGTAAAGATTGTTTTACAAAAAGAACTGGTTGCATTCCTAAATGCATAAAATATAACTGAATGCTGATATTTAGAGGTAATAACACCAGGGATAGTTGATTCGATTACTTCCTGGGATTTTGGGAAGGAATTTCCCCCCCCCCCCCCCCGCTGGAGAAAACTGGACCATGCTTTTATGGGATTTTTTTTTTTTGCCTTCCTCTGTATCATTTGTGGATATAGGATTGTGTATATGGAGGTTTCCTATTGGTTGAACTAGATGGCTTTTTTTTTTTTTTTAAACTGACCATCTAAGTAACTTGCATTCTAAAACTAGTTCATTCTGGCACCTGGCTCTATTGTCCACATCTTATAAATGCCATGAATGTACCAAGAGCATGTGCTGCAGGCAGTGTAAACCAGAAAACAATTGCTGGGGGGGGGGGGGGGGGGCAGTGCAACAATTTACACCGCCCCTACACAACACACACCAGAGCACATGCATTAACCACTTCCGGGCTGCCTCCTGTGGTTGAACTTCTACAGTACGGCCTGCTGTGCTGGATCATGTATACGGTTGTGCTCAAAAGTTTGCATACCCTGGCAGAAATTGTGAAATTTTGGCATTAATATTGAAAATATGACCGATCATGCCAAAAAACTGTCTTTTATTTAAGGATAGCAATCACATGAAGCCATTTATTATCACATAGTTTTTTTGGATCCTTTTTAAATTATAATGATAACAGAAATCACCCAAATGGCCCTGATAAAAAGTCTACATACCCTAGAATGTTTGGCCTTGGTACAGACACAGCAGGTAGCACATACAGGTTACAATTAACGGTTAATTTCCCACATTTGTGGCTTTTTAAATCACAATTAGTGTCTGTGTATAAATAGTCAATGAGTTTGTTGGCTCTCACTTGGACGCACTAAGCAGGCTAGATACTAAGCCATGAGGAGGTAGAAAAGAACAGTCAAAAGACCTGCGTAACAAGGTAATGAAACTTTACAAAGATGGAAAAGAATATAAAAAGATATCCAAAGCCTTGAATATGCCAGTCAGTACTTCATTCAGCATTTCCAGGAAGGGGGCGCGCGTTCACGCCTGCCACGCCAGCTGTGCTGTCATTCGCTACAGCACAAGCCAATCAGCAGGTCCCGGATAAGTATTTATGGCCGGGACCTGCTGAGCGAATGATAGAAGAGAGCCCTGTGTTGAAAAACAACACAGGGCTTTATGGAGAGCAGCAATGCGGCCGTTTTTGTTTTCTCCCTGCAAACCAGTCATATTGATTAGTAAAAACCTCACACACTACACACTTTTCACTTGTTAGGCACACAGTTAGCCCTTTGATTGCCCCCAGATGCTAACTTCCCAGCCAGTGTTATTAGCACTGATGACTGTATTAAAGCGGAGCTCCAGGTTCCTTCAGAAAAAATCTAAAAGTTTAAATATTCGGGCAATTACCTGTCCACAAATCCAGCTGAGCCAATTTTTCAATCAGCTCTCGGGTGCTGCCGCTGCCAGTCGACTAAGGGAAACTAGGCCCCCTACTGCGCATTTGCGAAGCAGGCTGCACTTTGTGAACGGCCCAGCTGCTGGGGAAGGAGCAGGGGGGCCGAATTGTCACTGCGGCAAAGTCAGCTAGAAGTGGGAGCGGGTACCTGTCAAAACCATGTACCCACTCCCCCCTGAAAGGTGCCAAATGTGGCAGCGGAGGGGGGGAGGAGGCAGATAAGCGGAGCCACTTAAGCGGAGCCACTTAAAGTAGCACAGTGATGAATAGCAAAAAATGCCCGGATCATGAAGGGATTAAAATCTTCTGGAGCTGAAGTGGTAACACAGATCATAACACACGTGGGTTGCTGTGAATAGGTCCTCTCTCGGATTTTATATTGTGCGTGTGTGTATTACCACATATCAGCTTCTATACCAGATCCTTCTACCAACCCATTGGACTGAGTAATGTCAGCCAAAACGGCACTATATGGTCAAAAGTATTGGGACACCTGCCTTTACACGCACATGAACTTTAATGGCATCCCAGTCTTAGTCCGTAGGGTTCAATATTGAGTTGACCCACCCTTTGCAGCTGTCGGGTCATCTGAGTTGCCAGATGCACACCGTAGGTCAGGAGTGCACCACAAGGTAGTGAACCCTATGACTGACTGCTGCGGATGGAACTCTGGGTAGTTAAGGAAGGCAGGTCCACTGGCGCACTAACAGGGAACCCACAGGGAGCTAGAGCCCAAGATTCCCCAGGGCGCGGAGTCTAAGATCCAGCAGGTGTTCACCAGAGCCTCTAGTGGTGAGGATGGCCTAAGCTGCAGCTGGATCCATGTCGCGGCCCCCAGAGTCCCCTAGCTCATGCTCCGTAGGGTATAGAGGATAGAGGGGAAGCAGCAGCTCAGGATACAAGAGATAGTGAGGAGATGAGCCAAGGTCAGGGCGACAAGCAGACAAGGATAAACAAAGGACAAGCCAAAGGTCAAGATCACAAGCAGACAGGAATAGTCGAGAACAAGCCAATATTGTTAACACAGAGACAGACATAGCACACGGCAAGCAGGAACCCAAACACACAATGCTAAACAAACAACATTGATCAGCAAGGCAGACTTACAGTGCACAGGTTAATATAGAGTCCTCTGATAGGGCCTGGGGTTGGGCCATGCTGGAAGGAGAGATTATTAAAGCAGCCAGGTGAGAGTGTCTGGCCTCTAAGGTGAACACATGTAGAGAAAGGTAAGCTGACAGACAAACATTACTGCATATTCATGACAGCAGCTATACCAGCTTCAAGGTCCATAAAGTATGTTAAATGTTGAGTTATATTTGAATAAAGATTGTATGAGTTAAAAAGTCTATTAAAACATGGATGAGCGAGTTTGGGGTGGAGGAACTTGACTGTCCTGACCTCAACCCGATAGAACACCTTTGGGATGAATTTGAGGGGAGACTGCGAGCCAGACCTTCTCTCTAACATCAGTGACAGACCTCACAAATAAGCTTCTGGAAGAATGTTCAAACATTCCCATAGACACTCCTAAACCTTGTGAACAGTCTTCCCAGAAGAGTTGAAGCTGTTATAGCTGCAAAGGTTGGGCCAACTCAATATTGAACCCTACTGACTGAGACTGGGGATGCCATTAAAGTTCATGTGCGTGTAAAGGCAGGTGTCCCAATACTTTTGACATTATAGTGTATTTCCAGTCGCACAGTACTGAACTTTACTAGTTGTTTCAAGGTCCAAGCACAAGAAGTGTCAGCCACCGATATTTCCCGACATAGGTAGCTTAGGTGACATATGAAGGGAAAAAGTGACTGGTAAACTTGGCTGTATTTCTCTTCAGTTTTTGCTGGCGATGCCAGTGAGGGACATAGCAGTATTGTGTCCTCAGTTTTATTTTCCCTCCAGAGTCCACTCAGAGTTGGCTTTCACCTGCCTGACCTGTCTGCACACTGACTTGTATAAACATCTCTACCTCCGCAGAGTATGAAAGACTGATTTGTATGAGCCCCATGGATTTCCTGAGTCACGTGGGCGTGTGGTTTGAGGTTGTTTTAGCGGAGCAATTCTGTACTAATCCAGGTTGGCAGCTGGTGTAAGCTTCGAAGTACAGAAAGTCTCATGGGGGGGGGGGAAATTGAGTGTTTATGGCAACCTTGCCAAGATGGACGTAGAGGGAGCAAAGTTCAGGAGCAGGTGACCAGTGCCAGGCACTCAAGTATCTCCATAATGAAAAGACTACTGTGTCTAAAGTGAAGGTTTATATACTGCCAGGGCGATTCCACTTATGTTCACAGCTATGTGCAGGACAGGAAACATCATAGCATCCTAACTGTGATCATACTAAAGGTAAACTAAATGCATCGATTTTATAGTAGAACTATAGGCAAAACTTTTTTTTTTTCCAATGATTTTGATATAACTGCAGTCAGATTTTTTTTTTCCATCATCTGTGTCCTATTGCAGAGATTTTCCTTCACTTCCTGTTCCATTGTGAAACGGGAAGTGAAAGGAAATCCATGCAAATTAAAAGGGAAGTACGGGAATCCAGTTTTTTTTTTTTTTTTTCTTTCAGATTACCTGACAAGATGCAGCATTGCTATAATGCTGCATCTGTACCCCGCTGGCTCAAAGACTGAGAACCGAGCGATCAAACACTGTCAGTCACCAGTAAGGATGATTTTAGGAGTGTTCGCAACTTCACTTGCCCGCGCCCGCCAGGAAGCTGACACTCCGCAGCGCTAATCACAGGCAATGAGACATTTCCCGATCTGTGCAGCCGCCGATCGGGAAATGTCTCACTGCCTGTGATGAGCGCTGTGGAGTGTCAGCTTCCCGGTGGGCGCAGGCAATTGCGAACACACCTCAGCTCATCCTTAGTCACCAGCTCTCTGCTTTGCCTCCCTGCACTCATTGGAGCGCTGGGCTGTGGAGGGGGCAGGAGCAGCCGGCTCAGGCTCTGAGCGTCTTGCTGAGAGGCTGAACTGGGTGCCGGTCTAGGCATGTGGGTGGATCCCGACCATATGTTTGTGATCCTGCCGAGCCTGGACCGGTTCTGTGACGTCAGCCGACAGCAGGCTTCAGCCTGCTGTCAGCTGAAAACTGGTCGCAGGAGTACAAAACGGACTACAACCTTATGATCCACAGGAGAAGTACAGCCAAACAATCTTTGGCTGTACTCCTTTAAGGGAATTCCTTGGGGACCCCCAGGTCACCAGAATTAGTGTCCCCATTGGAAGAGCTCCCCAGTCCGTGCTGAGAGGAGGAGTTCCAGGAAACGGTACAGTAATAACAGCTTGCAGGCAGCAGGGTACCATGAGATATGTAGTCCTTAAAAAATGTAAAGTAAACCACAGAGGAGAACCTGCACAGCATGCAGGGAATACAGGAAGTTGCAGACAAGCAGGGCTCTTGAGTTTTCAAATAAGCTTTTATTGGATTGTCAAAAAGAACTATTGTTTGTATTGATGTTACAATGCTGATGTTAAAATATAAGTGTATGATGTGACTGTAGAATTTCTTCAACTGTTTCCCAAAATAGTTATTTACCACGTTCCCGTCCGGCTTATAGACAAATGACAGCCATACAGGACCGATCTAGATCCAGGTGGACATCATATAACGTCCTGCTTGGAGCAGGCCTTGTGCTGGGCACACAGGCTACACTGCTACCCAATCTGGCACCTGCTTCATTCACTGGACACAGATGACAGATCACTGTACTAGCTTGCTGCCGGTACCATGTGATTGCTGTGACCAATCACAGCAGATCACGTGACAGTTATACACACTGAATTGTTTCTCTCGCTGTGATTAGTCAATGTGATCACATGGTACACACAGGGCCAATCACAGCTCACCTGTGCCATGTGATTAGCTGTGGCCAATCACAGCTAATCACAACAATACACACTGAATGAATCAAAGTCATTGCTTATAACAGTGGGCCCCAACAATAAGCTGGCTGAAGAGTCAGGACTAATGCCGTGTACACACGATCGATTTTTTCGACGGTGAAAACACCGTCGAGAAAATAGACGTGAAAAACGAGGAACAGCTTGTTCCCCTACACACGGCCGTTTTAAATGACATTTTTTTTCTTGGTTGAAAAAAACGACCGTGTGTGGGCTCCCCGGCAGTGTTTCCCTATGGGAAAACTGGCGCGGAAAAAAATGACGGGAATCACGGCGAGAAAAATTAGAGCATGTTCTAATTTTTCTCGTCGTGATTAATGCCGTTTTTCCCGTAGGGAAAAATGACCAAAAGCCCACACACGGTCGTTTTTCTCGTCCAAAAGAAAAAATTTAATTTTTCCCGACGGGAAAAATGATCGTGTGTACGCGGCATAAGGACTGCATCTTTACCAGTTGTTACTCAGAGACCATTTGCCTTTTTTTTTTGTTAGAGGTACCTTTTAGGAGACTTTGCGCCATACCCCAGTACACAAGATCGGAATTTCCGACAAGAAAATCGTGGATTTTTTCTGACGGAATGTTGGCTCAAACTTGTGTTGCATACACATGCATACACACGGTCACACAAATCTTGTTGGAAATTCCGACCGTCAAGAACGCGTGACGTACAACACGTACAACGAGCCGAGATCAGTGAAGTTCAATAGGCAGTTTGGCTCTTCTGCTTGATTCTGAGCATGCATGTTTTTTGCGCATCGGAAAATAGAGAACCTGCTCTCAATCTTTTGTTGGTGGAAATTCCAACAGCAAAAGTCCGATGGAGCCTACACACGTTCGGAATTTCCGACCAAAAGCTCACATCGGACTTTTCTTGTCGGAATTTCCGATCGTGTGTACGCGGCATTAGAGTGCACTGTAAACCCAAAGTTGCAGTAGTATCGCTCATCCTGCTTCTAATGTTTATTTACCTTGTTTATTGCTAATTTGCTAATATCCATTTTGAACTCCATTAGTGGTTTTGAACCTGATCTTAGTCATTTTGGTATAGTTATTGCTCTGTCTCTAAGAGACTGCGTTCACATTTACCCGTTATGTGCCTTATTTACATCCTACTGCCATTTATTTTAAACTTGCATCAATAGATGAAATGCATTTGTAATGGATGTGTCTATTTTCCTGTTCACAAACCACAGCCAAGTAAAGGGTATTTTATATTGGTGTCTTTTTTATACGTGCTTGCAGTGATTTATATGCAAGCAGGTGTGTCAGAGAGCCTGAGGTTGTTCTTGGAGTCGAGGATCAGGATGGAGACCCCAAAATTATCAAGCGTCTCCTTGGGGGGCTGCATTTGTATTCAGCTTCCTGAAATCCGTTTGAGATTAAGATGGGTGACTTATGTATGAATAAAGTACATGGTCCCTTTGTTTATCGGTTGGAGTAAGACCAAGCTCATTTCCCCATTTACAGAGAAAAGACTGTACAAACCCTTCACCGGACAAGAAATGAGGTTAAATGGGATAGACCACACGTGTCACAAGGGTTAAATGTCTGCACAGTGGTTCTCAAAAGGGGAACATGGCTTCATACTGAAGGTTTGTAGTTTAAGGCTAGGTTCACATTATCCCAGCTCTGCAAGCCGTGATTTGCACAGGCATGGCAGCCCATTCATTTGAATGGGCTGCCATCCCACCCGAAATGCAGGGAAAAGGTCGCTGCAACATTTCAGAAATTGCAGCCTGTACCTGAAATGCAAGTGCAGCGCGGTTCCCAGCGCGGGAGCAATTTCCAGTGTGTGCGGTGTGCCATTAGAATTAATGTCACCTGCATGCATCTCCTGCGTTTCACTGTGCAGGTGGTTGCGGCTGCGGGAACAGGTGCGGACCTGCAATGAGAACCACCCACACAAGTGTGAACCTAAGCTAATGGCAGAGGGTCTGCCAGTGTTTCAATGGATGGGCTATCATTGATTGAATTTCTGAAATAGATTACTACGCAGTACGCACCTGCAATTTTGTGAGCTGAAATTGGTTGGTAGGAGGAATAAAATAAAATAAAATAAAATAATACTCGCACTACACACAGTATCTCACAAAAGTGAGTACACCCCTCACATTTTTGTAAATATTTTATTATATCTTTTCATGTGATAACACTGAAGAAATGACACTTTGCTACAATGTAAATTAGTGAGTGTACAGCTTGTAGAACAGTGTAAATTTGCTGTCCCTTCAAAATACCCAACACACCGCCATTAATGTCTAAACCGCTGGCAACAAAAGTGAGTACACCCCTAAGTGAAAATGTCCAAATTGGGCCCAAAGTGTCAATATTTTGTGTGGCCACCATTATTTTCCAGCAATGCCTTAACCCTCTTGGGCATGGAGTTCACCAGAGCTTCACAGGTTGCCACTGAAGTCATTTCCACTCCTCCATGACGACATCACAGAGCTGGTGGATGTTGGAGACCTTGCGCTCCTCCACCTTCCATTTGAGGATGCCCCACAGATGCTCAATAGGGTTTAGGTCTGGAGACATACTTGGCCAGTCCATCACCTTTACCCTCGGCTTCTTTAGCAAGGCAGTGGTCGTCTTGGAGGTGTATTTGGGGTTGTTATCATGTTGGAATACTGCCCTGCGTCCCAGTCTCCGAAGGGAGGGGATCATGCTCTGCTTCAGTATGTCACAGTACATGTTGGCATTTATGGTTCCCTCAATGAACTGTAGCTCCCCAGTGCTGGCAGCATTCATGCAGCCCCAGACCATGACACTCCCACCACCATGCTTGACTGTAGGTAAGACACACTTGTCTTTGTACTCCTCACCTGGTTGCCACCACACACGCTTGACACCATCTGAACTAAATAAGTTTATCTTGGTCTCATCAGACCACAGCACATGGTTCCAGTAATCCATGTCCTTAGTCTGCTTGTCTTCAGCAAACTGTTTGTGGCTTTTATTGTGCATCATCTTTAGAAGAGTCTTTATTCTGGGATGACAGCCATGCAAACCAATTTGATGCAGTGTGCGGCGTATGGTCTGAGCACTGACAGGCTGACCCCCCACCCCTTCAACCTCTGCAGCAATGCTCATACGTCTATTTCCCAAAGACAACCTATGAAAATCACGCTGACCACGTGCATTCAACTTCTTTGGTCGACCATGGTGAGGCCTGTTCTGAGTGGAACCTGTACTGTTAAACCGCTGTATGGTCTTGACCACCGTGCTGCAGCTCAGTTTCAGGGTCATGGGAATCTTCCTTTAGCCTAGGCCATCTTTATGTAGACCAACAATTCTTTTTTTTCAGATCCTCAGAGAGTTCTTTGCCATGAGGTGCCATGTTGAACTTCCAGTGACCAGTATGAGAGAGTGAGAGCGATAACACCAAATTTAACACACCTGCTCCCCATTCACACCTGAGACCTTGTAACACTAACAAGTCACGTGACACTGGGGAGGGAAAATGGCTAATTGGGGCCAATTTGGACATTTTCACTTGGGGGTGTACTCACTTTTGTTGCCAGCGGTTTAGACATTAATGGCTGTGTGTTGAGTTATTTTGAGGGGACAGCAAATTTACACTGTTATACAAGCTGTACACTCACTACTTTACATTGTAGCAAAGTGTAATTTCTTCAGAGCCCATTCACACAGGGGCGGCACGACTTGTACCGCGACTCTGCTGGGCGATCCTAACACGACTTTAGAGGTGATTTCAAAAATGACTTCTGTATTGAAGTCAATGGAAGTCGCCCTGAAGTCGTCTTGAAGTAGTACAGAAACCTTTTTCTAAGTCGGAGCGTCTTCAGTCGCTCCTATTAGAATGGTTCCATTGTACAGAACGGGACATGACTTGTCAGGCGCCTGACGAGTCGCCCCTGTGTGAATGGGGTCTCAGTGTTGTCACAAGAAAAGATAGAATAAAATATTTACAAAAATGTGAGGGATGTACTCAGATTTGTGAGGTACTGTATATGATTATAGATGGTCTTCCCCTTCAAAGGGTTGTATTAATACACCCACTATTCAGCATGTGGCAATCTCAGAAAAAAATAACACTTGCACTTCATATAGCCACATGCACACTAACATTAAAAATGCCACCGCTTTTGGGGTGTCTAGCTAGATCCTGGAGCAGCACGTAAAAATGCTTGATGCGTGTAGATGTGCGTTAACGCTAGGTGCGTCGAGCAATTGAGCACTAATTAATTTCAATGGCCAGAATAATTTATTTACACGTGTCAAGCGTTTTTTCTGCCAAAATGCTGCTGCCAGGAGGAAAGGCATTTAGGAGAGCTGTGTGAATGCACACATGAACTTTAATGGCTTCCATCTTAGTTCGTAGGGTTCAATATTGAGTTGGCCCACCCTTTGCAGCTATAACAGCTTCAACTCTTCTGAGAAGGCTGTCCATAAGGTTTAGGAGTGTCTATGGGAATGTTTGACCATTCTTCCAGAAGCGCATTTGTGAGGTCAGGAACTGATGTTGGACGAGAAGGCCTGGCTCACAGTCTCCAGCGCGCATGCATCCTTGCGGCTCCGGTCAGTCACACAGCCTGGAAGGAATACGAGTGAAGATGGAAGCGCCTGCAGCGGTGACAGCGCAGGGCTGGAAGGCTTCGATTTCAGGTACGTTTAACATAATGTGCTAGTATGTGATGCATACTAGCACATTATGGTTTTACCTTTCAGGTTAGAAAAAAAACAAAAAACACCCTACTGCTTTAAAACTTATTTTTTATTTTATTTTTTAACTTTATAACTGACAAGCCCCAATGTGATATTTCATTCAGTGTGATGATTTCACACCTTTTGGGAGGTCCTCAGTACCTGTGCTGATCGCTCTTCTTTCCAAGATAAGTCACCTCAGTGCCCTCCCCCCCCCCCCCCTTCCATTGGCTTGCCCTGAAGATGGTCACATTGTGCCTTTTACAGATGGCTGCCTACTTAATTCTGTGGGCGACTTTCGGATGCTAGACACAATCTGTGACCCCACTACTCACATCCTGAACATTTCCTCTTAAACTTATGACTCTAGTGTCATACTACTACAGACAGCAGAGCAGAAAGTCCTGTGAGCGGCTTCCCGGCATCATTGCAGCTGTCAGCACACTGACACCCATGTGACTGAACCATCCGGGGGGGGGGGGGGGGACAGTCTATTTTAGGTGCTGCTGACCACATTGTAGTGATGACAGAATTCATCAGGCATTGTTGTGATTTCAAAATCTGTTAGGAAACATTATATCTGAATTGTGAGAGTATTCTATAAGCATTTGGTGGAAGGGGACACTCGTGACAGGCATCCCAGTCTTAGTCCGTAGGGTTCAATATTGGGTTGGCCCACCCTTTGCAGCTACAAAAGCTTCAACTCTTCCGGGAAGGCTGTCCACAAGGTTTAGGAGTGTGTCTATGGGAATGTTTGACCATTCTTCCAGAATCACATTTGTGAGGCCAGGCACTGATGTTGGATGAGAAGGCCTGGCTCGCAGTCTCCACTCTAATTTGTCCCAAAGGTGTGCTATCGAGGACTCTGTGCAGGACAGTCAAGTGCCTCCACCCCAAACTTGCTCATCCATGTCTTTATGGACCTTGCTTTGTGCACTGGTGCGCAGTCATGTTGGAACAGGAAGGGGACATCCCCAAACTGTTCCCACAAAGTTAGGAGCATGAAATTGTCCAAAATGTCTTGGTATGCTGACACCTTAAGCCCCCTTTCACACTGGGGCGGTTTGCAGGCGCTATTGCGCTAAAAATAGCGCCTGCAAACCGACCTGAAACAGCGGCTGCTGTTTCTCCAGTGTGAAAGCCCTGAGGGCTTTCACACTGGATCGTTGCGCTAGCAGGACCGCTCCAAAAGTCCTGCTAGCCGCATCTTTGGAGCGGTGAAGGAGCGGTGTGTTTACCGCTCATCCACCGCTCCTGCCCATTGAAAGCAATGGGACACCGCGGCTATACTGCCTGCAATGCGCTGCTTCAGCAGCGCATTGTGGGTGGTTTTAACCCTTTTTCGGCTGCTAGCAGGGGGTAAAACCGCACCGCTAGCAGCCGACTACTGTCGCAATTCCGACGGCAAAGCGTCAATAAAAATAGCGGCGCTTTACCAGCACCGCACCAGTGTGACAGGGGCCTAAGAGTTCCCTTCACTGGAACTAAGGAGCCAAGCCCAACCCCTGAAAAACAACCCCACATCATAATCCCCCCTCCACCAAATGATTTGAATCCAAAAGGTGAATTTACACTTTAAAAATGAACAGCCCATCAAAAGATAAAAAAAACACAACCATCTTTAGCTGCAGTATTCACCTTCTACCAAGAGATTTCCCCCACTTTTTCTGTCACTAGATGTCCTCAGTTTGATGACCATTGACATTTATGCGCTACATCTACTGGATTTGCCCCAGCCTGTGACTGGGCAGGGAAAGGGAAAGTCGCACAATGATAAACCCATCTCTGTTATCATTCTGCTCTGTCCTTCTATCAGCATGCTTCTTAGCAGATGCACTGATTGGTTCCTGGTGCTGCTTAAGGGTCTCACACTACAGCCCTGCTGTGCATGGATACAAGGAAACTGATACAAGGTCAATTTACAGTACTGCTTGTATTTTTTTATTTTTTTTATAAAGTGTGGAAGACTACATTTTTTATCAAGTCTTTATTTCTGTCTGTGACCCTGCTAGGGAGGTTTTTCTTTTACTTGCTGACCTTGCTGCCTCTATAGGGGGTATGGCCAGTGCTGGAGAAATTTACCGTCACTTGCTGCACTGACAGAAAGGATTTCCTTAATGGGGACACCAATAACAATAAAAATGGGGGGGGGGGGTGTAATTGTTAAAAAAATATCAATATAAGCCTGTATATCCACTTTTGGAGTTTGGTTGGTTATACTGGGATGATCAGTACCGTTTTTTTTAGCTCCAGCGACAGGCTCTCTTGTAAAAGCAATCCTAGTGGCTAACTAGCTGCTGGACTGCTTTTTCAAGAAGTGGGAGAGGGACATCCTCCCATGGCTTGCTCTGGCTCTCCCGTCCCACCTGGAGACCCAGGTGACCAGCCAGGATTGGCTTTGTTCAGCTCTCCATTTTATCGTTTCTTAAGAAAATCAAAAGCATTTGAAAACACAGATCTTGGTGTTTTGAAAGCTTTTAAGGGCAGAGGAGGAATTTGGAGTCGTATAGACCCCAGATCTCTCCATAAAGAGTACCTGTCACATGCCTATTGCTGTCACAGGGATGTTAACATTCCTTGTGACAGCAATAAAAGTGATGAAAAAAAAAATGAAAGCAGCAGCGTGAAAAAAAATAGAAGAATCAATAAAACATTTTAAGTGCCTCCGCACCACCACACCCTCCCTAAACACCCCCACGTGCTCACATGCGAAGGCAAATGCACGCAAACAGCGGTCATCCACACATGTGAGGTTTTATCGCGAACGTCAGATCATGGTAATTCTAGCACCGGACCTCCTCTGTAATTCTAAAGTGGTAACTTGTAAAGGCTTTTATTTTTTTATTATTGTAGTTTTTATTAAGAGTAAAACAACGACAGTGTATACAGTGTATACATGGTAAGTATCATTGTACCTGTAAAGGCTTTTAAAGCGTTGCCTATGGATAGTAACATTTACGTTGTTTGTCGCTGTTGCACAGGTGTGCACAACTTTAAAGTGTGGCATGTTTGGTATCTATTTACGATGCATAACATCATCTTTTTTATATTTTAAAAAAAAATTGGGTTATGTATTGTGCGTTTTTTTTTTTTTTTTTTTTTTTTTTTTGCATACATTTTTTTTTTTAAAGTGTTCCCAAAAAAATGTGTTTGAAAAACCACTGTGCAAATCCTGTGTGACATAAAAAAAAATGCAAAACCCCACCCATTTATTTTCTAGGGCCTCTGTAAAAAATATATAATGTTTGGGGGTTCGAAGTAATTTTCTAGCAAAAAATACTGATTGTTACATGTAAACATAAAGTGCCAGAAAAGTCCCGGACTGGAAGTGGATATATGTAAATATTTTAACTACAGAAAAAATATATTATTTCCTTTTACATTTTGGCGTCTAAGCACTATAATAAATGTTTATTTTCCTCTTGACAGCTGTGGACCCAACATCGTTTTTGTCCTCCTATGAAATTATAATACCCCAGAAAATATCTCGGCTAAGAAGAGATGCATCTGGTTCTCTCAAAGAGGTAAATCTGTTTGTTAATTCCATGGTAACTCCACCTAATACGCCTTGCTTCTACAACAGGACAAAAGAAAAGAGACTCCATCTACAATTCAGGTGTCACTTTACCTTTTCGGTCTTGAACTAGGAAGTTGCTGCAGTCTGATTGGCTTGTATGGGTAACGGACGCTTTAAAACCGGACTCCAGCCAAAGAAATGACAAAAATGAACAGCCAAATTAAAAGCTAGAATAACAAAACCAGATTTTGCTGCAATATTCTCCTCCAATTCAGAGATTTCCTGCATAGTACTTTTGCCGCTAGATGTGCGCAGTCTTATGGCCAACATTGTTTAACCCACTTTCTTTGAGCCCAGTTTGTCCTGAACCCACCTCCAGTCTGTGAATGGACAGTGAAAGGAGAAGTAAACCCAGTGATGAGCTCATCTCTGTCACTCTGCTTTCTCTTTCTATCAGGATGCTTAAACCGCTAAAGCCGTAGTAAACCACTGGGTGATTTTTTTATTTTTTTGACCTGAAACGTAAAGACATGATGTGCTAGTATGCATCGCATACTAGCACAATATGTGAAACTTGCCTCAAAACTACGCATCCCAGTGATGCGCTGTTACCGCTGGAGGCCACTTCCATCTTCACCTGTCTTCCTTCCGGGTCCGTGGACTCCGGCTGTGTGACTGACCGGAGCCGCAATGATGTCACTCCTGCGCATGCGCGGGGGGGAGCTGCCATTTACGGCACAGGACTCTGAAGGAATGGCCTGGGCGGCCGTTACTTCAGAGCGCATGCACCGATGACATCATTGGCTGCATATAAAGTAAATATCTCCTAAACAGCGCAAGGCTGAGCTGTTGTGTTCTGACAGGGGGCGCCCCCCCGCCAGAACACTCCGATCAACGCTTTCTGCCATTGGCTGAGAGCGCTGATCAGGAGTGGGTCAGCTGCTGGTTTGCCAGCATGCACGTTCTACAGAAGCCGGCAGAACAGCTGGCTTCTGTTGGACAGAATGGCATGCACACGGGCAGATTGTCGGCCGTTTTTTTTTTCTCCCCCCGACATTCTGCCTGTGTGTACGGGGTTTAAGGGAGTGTTATAACAACTGTCTCATAGCCAAACAAAGTGAGGAATCCCTGCAAATTAAGGGAATCCCTTGGGGACCCCCAGATCACTAGAACTAGTGTCCCCATTGGAAGATTTCCCCTTTATTACTTTTTTTGGGGACACACCCAAAATTTGGGACTTTCGTTCACTTTCACTCTCGGTGATAACGGTAAACAGGACAAATAGAGATGGTGAATCTCGCTAATGGGTGCAGAGACAGCAGTAAAAACTGACTGCGGTTCTAATTTCTCTCTTTGCTCTATCCAAAACTGATAAAAAAAAATTGCCATTAAAGCTGCAAGTATAATGTAAAAAAAAATCATTTGAATATACTGTATATAAAGGGAAAAAATGCTGTGCTATCTCCAGTATTTTGAAGGCTATGGGTGGTCACACCAAATATTGATCTGATTTGGATTTCTCTTCTGTTCATTTACTTTCCATTTTGTTAATTGATAAAAATAAACTATTAACACTTCTATTTCAGAAAGTAGTCTTATTTACAGCATTTTATTATGTGGGATTATTACATTCACAAATAATGAACTTTTGCTGTTTTATTGTTTTATGATTGGTTGATAGATTTTTTTCTCCTTTCATCTTCCAGGACAGCCTCTGAGACATAGGGCTCCTCCCTCCGGGACAGGAAACACACACACCCATTATCTTTAAAGGTGGTCCTCCAGGCCTCCCTCTTCAGTTATTGTGTTTCCTGCCGGACGGGAAGGAGCACGCATAAGGAACCTAAGGAGCTCCATGTCTCAGGACTGTCCTGGGAAGAGCCCCTGGCAGGGACTCTCCTCTGCCTGGGCACCCCTCTGTCCTATCGGGGAAGAGCGTGGTTGCCGGCTCCACCGCTGCCATTAAGCTCGGAGAGAGCTGGACCCTGGATGGCTTGGACCCAGTCCCCCTGTCTGCCTGTACCTGAACGAGGTTGTGTCCTGGCGGACGGGCGAGAGACGCTCGGCTGGCCATGCTGATTCGGCCGACACTTCCGGGTACAGCGCGCGGGGGGCGGGGCTTCTGCGTTCCAGCGGGCGGAAGTGACGAGACTTCCGGCGGAACCGCGTCATCAAGGGGCGCCTGGAGACATGGTTCCAGTCTCTTAGGCGCAGCAGAGGATTGCCAGGCGTTACCGGAGCGGTGATAGACTCGGCAAGGCCGCGCAAAGCACCCGGGACCATGGAGACACCTGTTCAGGTCATAGACTCCGGTTCATCAGGCTCCGGTGCCTCTCAGGTAAGGTGGTGAGGGTGGACCATTCCTTACACTGGGGGGCCAGGGTATTGGACCCTATATTCCCCTCCCTGGGTGGAGAACCTTCTGGTGAGGGGGGGGCACTTCCTAGGCTGACTCGAGCACAGTGGTGGTGTGGGTCAGGGTAGCATATTGATGGAAATTTCTTGTCCTTTTCTTTGTTTGACTTTCAGGTCAAAGCCCAGGACAAGACTCATATGCAGCCGCCTAGGAAAAAGTGTGCCGTTTGTGGGGCTAAGTTAGGCTCTAACTGGGAGAAGCCTCTATGCCCTGATTGTGTCAGCAGTCTCGTTAAGGATAATTCTGTGGCAGAGTGTCACAAGATCCTGGCTTCGGTTAAAGACGAGCTAGCATCCACATTCCAATCATTTAAAGGAATGATGGATAGGGTGCAGGGTCCCTCTTCTTCCCTATATAGAGCAGCCAGTACACCCTCCCTGTCTGAGCCCAGTCAGGAGGAGGAGGTGATGGTTAGGGAGAGGGTACCTAGATCGCTTGCCTCTTCTCAGGCGGATTCAGCGTCCGGCTCTGAGGAGGAGGATGATTCCTCCAAGGGGGCCAGATACAAACTATCCCTGGATGATGTGGGAGATTTGTTGAAGGCGATTTACGACACGTTAGAAATTCATGAGGAGCAAGTCCAACTTTCAAAGCACGACCTAATGTATCAGGGGTCTGGTGCACAGAAAGCCAGGGTGTTTCCTGTTCATAAAACTCTGATTGAGTCGATTTTGCTGGAGTGGGAGCAGCCGGAAAAGAGGCCCTTCTTTTCTGGTAACCTCAAGCGGAGGTTCCCCTTTGAAGCAGATGCTTCTCATCCATGGAATAAGATTCCAAAGTTGGATGCACCGTTAGCCAAGGTCTCTAAAAGGACAGACTTGGCCTTTGATGATTTGGGGTCGCTCAAGGATCCCATGGATAAGAGGGGAGATGTGCTGCTAAAGAGGGCTTGGGATGCCTCTGCCATAGGGTTGAAACCGGCCCTAGCAGCCACTTGTGTGGCCAGAAATCTGGAGTGCTGGCTCACACAATTACAATCTCACATTGCTGCTGGTACACCTAGACAGCAGCTGTTAAAATCTTTTCCCCTGCTATTTAAGGCAGTAGGCTTTCTGGCAGATGCCTCCGCGGAGTCGGTAAAATTGGCAGCCAGATCTGCCGCTTTGGTTAACGCAGCCAGAAGGGCTGTATGGCTAAAAACATGGTCTGGCGATCCTGCCTCTAAGCTTAAACTGTGTGGGTTACCCTTTTCCGGTGACCATCTGTTCGGACCAGGTCTACATGAGGCTCTGGAAAGAACTCAGGATAGGAAGAAGGCCTTTCCTGAAAAGAAAAAGAAAAATGAGAACAAACGTTTTTTTCATGGCCCCAGGCAACAGGAAAGGGATGGCCGTCCCAAGAAGCATTGGACGGGCCATAAGGGTCGTGGAAGAGGAGGAATCCTATTTAATCCTCAAACCACCCCTAAGCCCCAGTGACTCCTGTGTCCCAGTGGGAGGGAGACTAGGGGAGTTCCTCCCACAATGGGTCAATTCGACTCCAAGTCCGTTCATTTTGGACATAATAAGAAACGGTTACAGATTGGAGTTCGATTCTGTTCCCCCTTCAATGTTCCAGCTTACCCAGCTGCCAAAAGACCGGGAAAAAGCAAAGGCTTTGGGTCCATTGTTAGGGGATCTAATGGATCAAAGAGTCCTTATTCAGGTCCCCCTGGAGGACCTGTTTGTTGTGAAGAAACCTTCCGGGAAGTTCAGGTTAATCCTGAATCTTCGTCCTCTGAACAAATTTATAACATACAAGAGGTTCAGGATGGAGTCAATATTCTCTGTGACCAACAACCTGTTCCCAGGCTGTTTCATGGCCACAGTAGATCTCAGGGATGCCTATCTACATATCCCCATACATCAGAAATTTCAAAAATTCCTGAGGCTGGCAGTGCAGATCGATACAAAGGTTCTGCACTACCAGTTTCAAGCTCTCCCTTTCGGTCTGTCGTCCTCGCCGAGAATCTTTACAAAGGTTCTGGCAGAGGCCCTGGCTCCACTGAGAGTCAAAGCCATCACAGTGATCCCCTACCTGGACGACCTCCTGTTTGTCGCCCCATCTTTTCAACAACTGGAGAAAGACCTACAGGAGGCCCAGAGTTTCCTACTGTCTCTGGGGTGGTTGATCAACCGAGACAAATCTCAGCTGACCCCGTCCCAGGAGGTCCTTTACTTGGGATACAAAATCTCTTCGGTGGAGATGAAAGTCTTTCTTCCCAGGGAGAAGATTCTGAAGGTGGATCAGGCAGTAGCCCCGCTTCTATCCTGTCAGCCCCAATAAGGGAGGTTATGAGAGTTCTGGGGTTGATGTCGTCCTGCTTCCCAGCTGTTCCGTGGGCAAGGCTGCACCAGCCCCCTCTACAGGGTCTCATGTTGAGCCACTGGGATGGCAAAAAAGAGAGCCTGGATTCAAATATGCCCCTTTCCACCAAGGTCAAAAGGACATTATGGTGGTGGCGAGCCCATCACAACCTGGAGAAGGGTCTGTCATGGGCCAGGCATACGGCCATAGTAATAACTACCGATGCCAGTGCATGGGGTTGGGGGGCCCATCTGGAAGAAAACCTAGCCCAGGGGTCCTGGTCTCCTATAGAGGCCCAGCGTTCCTCAAACCAGAGGGAACTTCTGGCGATCCTCAGAGCTATAGAGACCTTTCAGTCCCAGATAGTTCGCCAGCACCTTCAGGTGCGAACCGACAATGCGGCAGCTGTCGCGTACATAAACAGACAGGGGGGCACAAAGAGCCCAGCTCTGCAGGCCATAGCGAACAGAATCCTATGTTGGGCCGAGGTGAACCTGCCCTCTCTGTCAGCAGTTCACCTAAAAGGCTCTCAGAATTCTCTGGCGGACTTCCTAAGTCGTCAGCACATAGGACAAGACGAGTGGTCCCTCAACAGGGAGGTCTTCATGGAGATTGTGCAGCATTGGGGACAGCCAGAGGTGGACCTCTTCGCCTCGGAGGACAACAAAAAGGTGCCTCAGTTCTTTTCTATCCACCCGTTGGACCAGGCCACAGGAATAGACGCCTTCGCCAATCCTTGGCAGTTCAACCTGTGTTATGCCTTCCCTCCAGTGAGGCTGATAGCCACGGTTCTTCAAAGATTCCTGTCAGAATCTACGGACCTGATCCTAATTACTCCATACTGGCCAAAGAGGCCGTGGTTTGCCAACCTAAAGAGACTGGCCATTTATCCCCCATTGACTCTTCCGGTCAGGGAAGATCTGATATCCCAAGGTCCGGTTCTCTACCCACAGATAAAAAATCTAAAGTTAACAGCCTGGTATCTGAGGAACAACTGCTAAAAGCTCAAGGCTTTTCAGACAGAGTGATTAGAACTCTGCTGGAGTGCCGTAAGCCAGTAACCAGGGCTATCTATGCCAAGGTATGGAAGAGATTTCTTTCCTGGCTGGGAGAGCAAGGACTAGATCATCCTGGGATACCAGAGGTACTGGATTTCCTCCAGGCAGGTGTGGAACTAGGCCTGTCTATTAGTACCCTAAAGGTTCAGACCTCTGCCTTAAGTATTTTCCTCCAGACTTCACTACAGCAAAATCAATTCGTTAGAAATTTTTTCAAGGCCCTAGCGAGATCTAGGCCGGTGAAGGTTACAACCTGCCCCACTTGGGATTTATCTTTGGTTCTCAGGGCTCTTACGGGTAGTCCTTTTGAACCCCTGGAGAAATCATTACTGAAATGGATTGTACTCAAGACTGTTTTTTTGATAGCGATAACATCAGCAAGACGAGTGAGTGATCTACAGGCTCTATCCATACGAGAGCCTTTTTTGTTAATTTTGGAGGACAGGATTATACTTAAGACAGATCCTAGTTTCCTCCCCAAAGTAGCATCTATGTTTCATAGAACGCAGGACATTGTCCTACCTACGTTTCGCCCCACCTCAGAGGAAGAGGAGGAGGAATCTCTAAGTTTGTTAGACGTCAAAAGATGTCTTTTAATTTATTTAGAAGTCACTAAGAGCTTCAGAATCTCAGATTCACTTTTTGTTAATTTTGCGGGGGTCCGCAAAAGTTATAGAGCATCTAAATCGACCATTGCCCGATGGATAAGGATGGCGATTTTAGAAACTTATCAGTTAGAAGGTAGACAAGCACCATTAGTTAAGGCACATTCTACCAGGGCAGTCTCAGCATCTTGGGCAGAGAGGGCCGGAGCCTCCCCGGAGGACATCTGCAAGGCAGCAACATGGTCATCATATTCGACTTTTGCAAGACATTACCGTCTGGATTTGTTGTCTGACAAGGAGCAGACATTTGGACGAAAGGTCCTCCAGGCAGTGGTCCCGCCCTGACAAAGTAAGTTCCTTGCTTATCATCTCAGAGGCTGTCCTGGAAGACGAAAGGAGAAAACCGGAGTTAGACTTACCGGTAACTCTTTTTCTAGGAGTCTTCCAGGACAGCCTGGTTTTCCCACCCGGTGTTTGCTATTGACTAGGTGTTGGAGTTATGTACTAACGATGTGTTAGTGTGTTATGTCTTTCAGAGCCTTCCGGTAGTTCTTTGGTAAACTGAAGAGGGAGGCCTGGAGGACCACCTTTAAAGATAATGGGTGTGTGTGTTTCCTGTCCCGGAGGGAGGAGCCCTATGTCTCAGAGGCTGTCCTGGAAGACTCCTAGAAAAAGAGTTACCGGTAAGTCTAACTCCGTTTTTTTTTAATGATTACTGAAACCACATAGAACACCGGATTATAGATATTGGTTATAACTAATAGACAAAGTATTGGAGATAGCGCAGCATTTTTTCTATTATATGATCTAGTTTAGTTGATGAACTTATATTGATCTATTGATTATGGATTATTCTGATCACTTCTGTTTAATATATTTTGCAGGGTTTGTCCTATGTTATTAAGGCTGAAGGCCAGGAGCACATATTGCACCTCGAGCAGAACAGGTACTCTTTTCATTTTCTGCTTGCTAGCTCCATCTTTCTTAACATTACTTTACTTTAAGTAGAAAAAATAAAAAACTCATGTATCAATGGAACCCTTCAATACAGTTACATGGAAGACTTGCACCGATCCCTAAAGCCTGTACACATAGGCCAAATGTCGGGAGTCTTTGGGGCGTTAAAAAATGCATAAATAAATTCTGACATTTTGGCTCGTGTGTATGCCATCCTGTCCGACAGAAACCGCCTGTCTGGCCCGGCTTCTGTCGGAGAAGCATGCTGGAAAACCAGCAGCCGACGACTTCCGATCAGCGCTCTCAGCCAATGGTGGAGAGCGCTGACCGGAGTGTTTTGGCGGCGGGGGGAGGGGGGGCCCTCTGTCACAACACAACAGCTCAGCGGGGGAGATCACTGTACTAACTTCACATAGTTGGTACAGCAGCTCCAACCGGAGCTGAGAGTGTTTTTTTGTTCAACCCAGAAAAAACGTAGGGCGTACCAGGCTTACCTCCGGGTACAGTGATCTGATGTCACACATTTCACCTCCTGCTGGTGCAGTCTGATATTGCTGCTCAATTGAACCTGCAATTCCCAGTTGGAGCAATTGCATTTTAAAGCGCCCCCCCCCCATCAAACTCCTGTGATGAGAGAGTGTGGGTGTGGCTTACCAGTGCGTCTATGGACGCGGAAGTGCGCATGCACGGGTTTGCCTCCTTAGCACCAAGATTGCTGCAGGAGGAAGGAGAAGCTGACAGCGCTGATGGGGAACTGCCAAAAGAGGAAAGTGACCTTTCTGAGCAATATCATTGCACAGAGCAGGTAAGTACAGGTCCTTCTCAAAAAATTAGCATATTGTGATAAAGTTCATTATTTTCTGTAATGTACTGATAAACATTAGACTTTCATATATTTTAGATTCATTACACACAACTGAAGTAGTTCAAGCCTTTTCTTGTTTTAATATTGATGATTTTGGCATACAGCTCATGAAAACCCAAAAATCCTATCTCAAAAAATTAGCATATTTTATCCGACCAATAAAAGAAAAGTGTTTTTAATACAAAAAAAGTCAACCTTCAAATAATTATGTTCAGTTATGCAATCAATACTTGGTCGGGAATCCTTTTGCAGAAATGACTGCTTCAATGCGGCGTGGCATGGAGGCAACCAGCCTGTGGCACTGCTGAGGTGTTATGGAGGCCCAGGATGCTTCGATAGCGGCCTTAAGCTCATCCAGAGTGTTGGGTCTTGCGTCTCTCAACTTTATCTTCCCAATATCCCACAGATTCTCTATGGGGTTCAGGTCAGGAGAGTTGGCAGGCCAATTGAGCACAGTAATACCATGGTCAGTAAACCATTTACCAGTGGTTTTGGCACTGTGAGCAGGTGCCAGGTCGTGCTGAAAAATGAAATCTTCATCTCCATAAAGCTTTTCAGCAGATGGAAGCATGAAGTGCTCCAAAATCTCCTGATAGCTAGCTGCATTGACCCTGCCCTTGATAAAACACAGTGGACCAACACCAGCAGCTGACATGGCACCCCAGACCATCACTGACTGTGGGTACTTGACACTGGACTTCAGGCATTTTGGCATTTCCCTCTCCCCAGTCTTCCTCCAGACTCTGGCACCTTGATTTCCGAATGACATGCAAAATTTGCTTTCATCCGAAAAAAGTACTTTGGACCACTGAGCAACAGTCCAGTGCTGCTTCTCTGTAGCCCAGGTCAGGCGCTTCTGCCGCTGTTTCTGGTTCAAAAGTGGCTTGACCTGGGGAATGCGGCACCTGTAGCCCATTTCCTGCACACGCCTGTTCACGGTGGCTCTGGATGTTTCTACTCCAGACTCAGTCCACTGCTTCCGCAGGTCCTCCAAGGTCTGGAATTGGTCCTTCTCCACAATCTTCTTCAGGGTCCGGTCACCTCTTCTCGTTGTGCAGCGTTTTCTGCCACACTTTTTCCTTCCCACAGACTTCCCACTGAGGTGCCTTGATACAGCACTCTGGGAACAGCCTATTCGTTCAGAAATTTCTTTCTGTGTCTTACCCTCTTGCTTGAGGGTGTCAATGATGGCCTTCTGGACAGCAGTCAGGTCGGCAGTCTTACCCATGATTGCGGTTTTGAGTAATGAACCAGGCTGGGAGTTTTTAAAAGCCTCAGGAATCTTTTGCAGGTGTTTAGAGTTAATTAGTTGATTCAGATGATTAGGTTAATAGCTCATTTAGAGAACCTTTTCATGATATGCTAATTTTTTGAGATAGGAATTTTGGGTTGTCATGAGCTGTATGCCAAAATCATCAATATTAAAACAAGAAAAGGCTTGAACTACTTCAGTTGTGTGTAATGAATCTAAAATATATGAAAGTCTAATGTTTATCAGTACATTACAGAAAATATTGAACTTTATCACAATATGCTAATTTTTTGAGAAGGACCTGTATTACCTATTTTTTAATTAAAAAGAAAATAAGCCCTTAGTATCACTTTAATTATTGACTTCAAGTGTATGTCAATGCAAAAAAAAAAAATATTCAGGTCATCACTCCAGTACAGTTTTCTGTCTGCTGTACAGAAAATACCAGTTGATCTGCCAAATCTGCCTGTTTGAGCTGGAAACGCAGTATCTTTGCTGCACTGAAATCAGAACCAGCATGTCATCTGACTGCTTGAGCATAGAACTCAGCCTACCCCCCACCCTCTCCCTGTCCTCACTCAAGCACGACTTTCCTATCCAAGGTACTAAGCTATATGATAGACAAGCAGATTAAACATATGTACTGTATACAACCATAACTGTGGATCCCATATTATATTACATTTACAAGGTCACACCGGACATTCATATGTTGTACTGTAATTAGGCAGGGGTTCGTTTACCAGCTTTTAACAATGGTACTGTTTGACAAATGGGAACCCTTCCATTGTAGTATGATTTACATGCACACTTTTGACCATGTAGTGTATCAGTAAGTAAGTCAGTTCTAATGTTTCACGTGATCACCAAATTCAAGCTTAAAAAAGGCTGCAGGATGTCTGCTCGTAATAGAAAGATATACCAATCTTCCTATAATAGTCACTTTACTTCATCTATCAGTAATATTATTAGGCACTTGTAATAAGCCAAGTTTGTGAGCACTCTTAATACACACAGTACATACATGTATGTGTGTGTGTGTGCATATATATATATATATATATATATATAATTTTATATTGTGGTAGTGTGGTACCCCACCAGTGGATGAATACAGGATTCTCAACCAGGCAGGTTGAGGGGCTCCAGGGTATTTGCTTGTTTTGGAGGAAACTGGCTTTTCAGTTTCCTCATGATTTACTAAAGTCCACTTTGGGACCTGGAGCCTGGGGATTTCTTAGAGATCCGGGTGGGATGAAATCCCCAGTCCTGGATCAGGGTTTTGAGACTCACTGGCACACTGATTGTTCAGGTGTGTGTGGGTCTGATAGTAGAGTCAGGACCAGCATTCTGGGCTCCACCATCCCGACGAGTGCAGGTGTGCACTGGGGAAGCCATAGAGTGAAGGTGTGCACTGTGGAAACTAGAGGCTCAGAGCAGTGAAGGGCTGCTATCTAAATGGCGGTGTTGCCAAGGGAATAGTCTGTAGGAGACAGACAAGAGCCTGAAGTTGAAGGCCTGAGCAACACTGCTGTATGTATAAGCCAGGAGGCTGAATGTCATGTTATTGATGAAAAGGAGTGTTGGAACCCCTGTGTGGGAAACCAAATGCACGTATGAACTTTCCTTTTTTGTTTCTTTCAATAAAAATGGGCAAACAAAGCCCATAAAAAGAAGAACCAGCGAGTGGCGGTGTCCTTCAAGCTCTACACTTGATGCTAGTCCTTCACAATAAATATATATATATATATATATATATATACTGTGAGGGGGTTAGCTCGGCAGCGGGTGTGTGTGACCCCCGAGATGGGCTCCCCACACAAAAACAGGCCCAGCAAACGGAGGTTGTGGTTTTCAAAATCAAAAAGGTGCGGTTTATTTTCTATTTACAGTGACAAAACACAGCAAAGCAAAAGAAACATAAACAAAATAAATCCTGGTCAACTTGACCTCTGACTAAACATACAGGTTTCCTAACTAACAACTGGGATCAGCCTAGTGCTGTCCTAGTCCCTAAGTCCCTGGTTTTAAATGTCCAAGCAAATAGCCACACAGGCTTTGTCTCACCGCACAGGGGTTCACTCTCCCTAGACAGTCCACACAGGTCTGGGTCCAGGCATGAGCTAACATCTAATGAAGCTGGGAGTTCTTATAGAGGCCTAAATGAGCTGACAAGCTTCAGCTGGTCTCATCAACTCCCTGTCTGCACGACGCCCCACACTCTCCCTAGAGGTATGAGTCATCCATGAGCCCACTAGCCTTATACAACTCTCCACCTAGTTGTATAAGTCGGCGTAAAGCCTGAATCTGGGCGAAATATATCTACCCCCCTGGATGCAACCAGGTGACTTTACCTTCCTGCTGTCACATACCCCCCCCTCTTGTTTTAACCTCGGGGTTGGAACACCAGCAATCAGGCATTCATGTACTCGAGACAAAGCATCCACATTCCCCATTTGAATGCCAGGGCGATGCTTTACTGTGAAGTTGAATTCCTGGAGGGCCAGGAACCACCTATTCACTCTTCTATTTGTTTCCTTGTTTTGAGCCATCCACTTTAACGGAGCGTGATCCGTAACCAAGTCAAAGTGCCTACCTAGCAGGTAGTACCGAAGGGAATCTAGAGCCCACTTCACCGCTAAACACTCCTTTTCAACGGTGGCGTAATTTACCTCATGGGACTTCAACTTCCTGCTGAGGTAAATGACTGGGTGCTCTTCCCCGTTCCAGACCTGGGACAATACTGCTCCTAACCCCACATCTGACGCATCACTTTGTACGACAAAGTCTTTAGAGAAGTCGGGTGAGTACAACACTGGCTGGCTACATAAGGCTTGTTTCAAGAATTGGAATGCTGCCTCAGCCTCGGGGGTCCATTTAATCATGACCGACCCTTTCCCCTTCGTCAGGTTGGTTAGGGGCACAGCCTTAGAAGCAAAGTGGGGAATGAATCGCCGATAATACCCAGCGATTCCCAGAAAGGCTCGTACCTGCTTCTTGCTGTTGGGACGTGGCCAACTCTGGATGGCCTCGACTTTGTTGAGTTGGGGTTTTATTACTCCCCTCCCAATGGTGTACTTCTTGGGGTTAGCCGTAAACCCCGCTTCCCGAACAGAGTCCAGGACTGCTTGCACTTTTGGCAGATGTGAGGCCCAATCTGTGCTATGGACAATTACGTCATCCAGGTAAGCCGCAGCATACTTCCGATGGGGCCTCAGCATCTGGTCCATTTTCCGCTGGAATGTGGCCGGCGCATTCTGTAACCCGAACGGCATTCTTTTATATTGGAACGCCCCGTCTGGGGTTACAAATGCGGTTTTCTCTTTGGCCGACTTGGCCAGGGGGATTTGCCAATACCCTTTTGTGAGGTCAAGAGTCGTCATGTATCGGGCTGTTCCCAGCCGGTCGATCAACTCATCTATACGTGGCATGGGGTAGGTGTCAAATTTTGTAACTTTGTTCAACTGACGAAAATCGTTACAAAATCGCCAGCTCCCATCCGGTTTAGGCACCAACACAATGGGACTAGACCAATCACTTTGGGACTCCTCTATCACCCCTAAGTTCAGCATTTTCTGTACTTCCTCCCGTATTGCCTCCCGTCGGGCCTCTGGGATCCGATAGGGTTTTAACTTCACCCTTTCACCGGGCGGGGTAATGATGTCATGCTCTACCCCAGATGTTTGTCCCGGCAGCTCAGAGAATACCTCCTTGTTGCGAAGCACAAACTCCTTAACCTCCTGTTGTTGGGGTTGTGACAAGGTGGCTGCTATTCCAACCTCAGGAATCACGCAACCAGTTTGAGCTGGTGACCAAGTGTCTGCGACTAGGGACTCTCTATCCCTCCAGGCTTTCAACAGATTAACGTGATAGATCTGTTCGGGCTTTCGCCTTCCTGGTTGTCTGACCTTGTAATTCACTTCGCTCACTTTTTCCATTATCTCGTAGGGGCCTTGCCATTTGGCAAGGAATTTACTTTCAACCGTAGGGACAAGTACCAGTATCCTATCCCCCGGGGAAAAGGTACGGGTCTTGGCTCCACGGTTGTACACTCTCTGCTGTGCTAACTGCGCTTGGGCCAAATGTTCCTTCACGATGGGCATTACCTGTGCAATTCGGTCTTGCATCAGGGCGACATGCTCAATCACACTCCTGTGGGGAGAACTCTCACTTTCCCAAGTTTCCTTGGCAATATCCAACAGCCCTCTTGGGTGTCTCCCATACAGTAACTCAAAGGGGGAGAATCCCGTAGAGGATTGGGGCACCTCCCTAATAGCAAACATCAGATAAGGAAGTAGACAGTCCCAATCCTTTCCATCTCTATCCACCACTTTCTTCAACATTTGTTTTAGGGTTTTGTTGAATCTTTCAACCAGCCCATCGGTTTGGGGGTGATACACAGATGTACGTAATTGTGTCACTTTGAACAATTTACACAGCTCCTTCATAACCCGGGACATAAAGGGTGTACCTTGGTCCGTAAGCAGTTCTTTACAAATACCCACCCGGCTAAACACAAGAGATAGCTCTTTGGCTATGGTTTTGGCCGAGGTATTTCGGAGAGGGATCGCTTCTGGATAACGGGTGGCATAGTCCATTATAACTAATATGTACTGGTGCCCCCTAGCGGACTTGATTATAGGACCTACCAAATCCATGGCGATCCTCTCAAACGGGACCTCAATGATGGGTAGAGGGACCAGCGGGCTACGGAAATGTGGCATCGGGGCCGACCTCTGACACACAGGGCAGGAGGAACAATAATTTTCTATGTCCTTCATCACCCCCGGCCAATAGAATCTCTGTAATACCCTCTCTCGGGTTTTCTCTGTCCCCAGATGACCTCCAAGAATGTGCCCATGGGCCAACTCCAACACCAACTTCCTGTAAGGTTTGGGCACCACAAGCTGCTCAACGGTTTCTTCTGCCCTTTTTGCCACCCGATACAGTAGGTCCTTCTCTACGCTGAAGTATGGGTAAGTGCAGGTATTATCTGGGTTCACTAACTCGCCATCTATTTTCACTACGTTTTCCCGTGCCTTTATTAGGGCGGGGTCTTTCAACTGTTCTGTGGCAAAGTTTTCCCTGTGAACCTCAAGATCAGAAAACTCCACAGACGGTAGGTTTTCGTCTGAGGAGGTGGGCTCCTCTCCAGTTTCTTGAGTCTCCCCTGCCAATACTGATAAGGGAAATTCCGGAGAGTCCTCACCACTCTCAGGGGAGTTCTGGCTATCACATTCCTGGTACATAGGGGCACCAGTGGGGGGCTCAGGATCATCCCACAGTTCCCAGAACTTCGGAAAATCCCTTCCCACAATGGCGTCATGCGGTAACTGAGATACTAAGCCCACTGGATGAGAGAGGGTACCTTTGGGGGTCTCGAAACACACTGTAGTCACTGGATACTCTCGGGTGTCCCCATGCACACAAATAACAGCTACCTTGCTATTCCCAGAGACCTCTGTTTTAACTAACTCAGCCTTTATCAGGGTCACAAGGCTACCTGAATCCAGCAATACCACAACATTTCTACCATTAACACACATTTTGCATAAATGTTTCTCAGTTTCTCGAATGGCAGTGCATGCGACTGTCGCACACAGCGACTGACGTCTGCCCGTCAGAAAGTCACACTGCATGGGTTCCTCCACAACCGGGCAATTGGCTGCAATATGTCCCGCTTGCCGGCAGCGGTAGCAAACGATCCTTCTTGCGGCCTCTTGAGCCGCTGATTTCCCAGGCTGTTCTCGCCAAACTTGGGGTAGAGCTCCCACCCTCTCACTCTCTCCACCCTCACCCCTTGGAATCCTCTTATCCGCCCCTGGGGATGGTCTGGTCTTAGGGTGGAAAGTCCGAGTGTCTCTGGAAGAGGCCGTCAGGTTCTCTGTAGCCAAGTATTTCTCCACACGATCCACAAGACCATCGGCCGTCTCTGGGTCTCCATGGCTTACCCACTTTTGGATGGCAGTAGGAAGAGCTCTCAAAAACCGATCCATTACAACACGTTCCACAATCTTTGGTGCGGACAAAGTCTCTGGCTGTAGCCACTTTCTGCTCAGGTGAATGAGATCATACATTTGAGACCTGGGGGGTTTTCCAAGCTGGAAAGTCCAGTTATGCACACGCTGAGCCCGGACAGCCTGGGTGACACCCAGCCTTGCCAATATTTCAGCTTTTAGCATCACATAGTCTTTTGCTTGGTTAGGCTCTAGGTCATAGTAAGCTTTCTGCGATTCACCAGTTAACAGAGGAGCCACCAGTCCAGCCCACTGCTCCTCAGGCCACTTTTCTCTTTCAGCGGTCCTTTCAAATGTGGTCAAAAATACCTCTGGATCATCCTCTCCAGTCATTTTTGTCAATAAACGACTCACCCCAAAGGACGCGGTATTAGTGGGACGGCTTTCCTCACTGGTCTGCGGACGTTGCTGCATTACTGCTTCCATCTGTTGTTGTAGTCTCTGCTCTTGCTTCTGCAACAGGTCTATGAAGCGGGCCTCAGATTGCTGCTGGGCTTGTTGCTGAGCCTCCAGACTCTGTTGCAAAGTTGCGTTTGTCTGCTGCTGGGCTGCAAGGCTCTGTTGATGAGCTTGCTGCTGGGCTGCAAGGCTCTGTTGATGAGCTTGCTGCTGGGCTGCGAAGTTCTGTTGTTGAGCTGCAAGGCTCTGTTGATGAGCTGCAAGGCTCTTTTGCAAACCTGCATTTGTCTGCTGTTGATTGGCATTTGCTAGAGCCAGCTGCTTCAGTATCTCCTCCATGCTGGCTTAAAAAAAAAACTGCCACTGGTTCTCCACCAACTGTGAGGGGGTTAGCTCGGCAGCGGGTGTGTGTGACCCCCGAGATGGGCTCCCCACACAAAAACAGGCCCAGCAAACGGAGGTTGTGGTTTTCAAAATCAAAAAGGTGCGGTTTATTTTCTATTTACAGTGACAAAACACAGCAAAGCAAAAGAAACATAAACAAAATAAATCCTGGTCAACTTGACCTCTGACTAAACATACAGGTTTCCTAACTAACAACTGGGATCAGCCTAGTGCTGTCCTAGTCCCTAAGTCCCTGGTTTTAAATGTCCAAGCAAATAGCCACACAGGCTTTGTCTCACCGCACAGGGGTTCACTCTCCCTAGACAGTCCACACAGGTCTGGGTCCAGGCATGAGCTAACATCTAATGAAGCTGGGAGTTCTTATAGAGGCCTAAATGAGCTGACAAGCTTCAGCTGGTCTCATCAACTCCCTGTCTGCACGACGCCCCACACTCTCCCTAGAGGTATGAGTCATCCATGAGCCCACTAGCCTTATACAACTCTCCACCTAGTTGTATAAGTCGGCGTAAAGCCTGAATCTGGGCGAAATATATCTACCCCCCTGGATGCAACCAGGTGACTTTACCTTCCTGCTGTCACAATATATATATATATATATATATAAACCTCAGTTCTGAAACCGTTAGGACGCTGTGTAAAATCTACATAAAAACAAAATGCAATGATTTGCAAATCTCATAAACCCATATTTTATTCACAATCGAAAATAGAAAACATATTGGATGTTTAAACTATGGAGATTTACTATTTTAAGAAAAAAAGGTCATTTTGCAATTGATGGCAATAACACGTGGCAAAAAAAAGTGGGACAAATTGGGGCAACAAAAAGCTGGCAAAGTAAGTGGTACTAGCAAGGAGGAGCTGGAAGATTATTTTGAAACTAATTAAGTTAATTGGCAAAAGGTCATTAACACGATTGGGTATAAAAAGAGTCAGAGTGTCTTAGAAGCAAAGATGGGCAGAGGTTCACCAATCTGTGAAAACCGTGTCTAAAAATTGTCGAACAATTTCAGAATAATGTTTCTCAAGGCAAATTTGCATTTGAATACAGTGTGAGAAAAGAGAAGGTTGGGACTTTATATGAAACACAGCACTTGGGTGGAATGAATCAATCAATATAGTATAAACAATATTTAATGTCGCAATTGAGCATAGTAAAGTACATAATGGTCATCATTAAACAGTGGACACAATACAAATTAAATAAGAACATGATTGGTAAATCACAAATGTTCATAATAAATTGCACAGTATACATAATAACATATAATCATTGATAAGACCAGCAGTATACCCAAAAATATATAAAATAATAAAAACGTAATTGATAGTATATTAATTTGATTGATGATTCAAACAACGTAAAACCCATGGTATGTACATGATTGATGTGACATGGCAACACTTGTGGAGGCTCTACGCGTTTCGTGGATGTGTAGTCCACTCTTCAGGAGCAATTAACACTGGGAATACCTAGAGTAAAGAATAATTTCATAATCAATGGTAATTGATTAGAAGGAAAGAGGGGGAGCAATTACTTTGGTCCTAACACTCTTACCTATGGGTAGCTTAAAAACGTATAGAAGATAACGTTGGTAATGAGAGACGCTGGGGGATGAAGGACATCCCCCCGGGAGCTGAGGTGCAGGCAATGCGGCGGCGGGGGGGGGGGGAATCGACCCTGGGGTGAAGGATTGCATTACAAATTCCCCTTTGTAGTTCCATAGCTGCAGTACTTGTACTGAGCCCAAGAAGGGCTTCTGTAATAAATGGTAATATAGAAATTGGTAAGCATAAAGGTAATACTACTGAGCTAATAAAGGAAAGGGGGGATTGTAAGACCTATAAGTAGGAAAAGGTGAAGATAGGAGCATAGAAAACAACCATCCTATTGGTGTGAGTGAGATAGCATGATGAAGCATAATGGATATTAATGGTGAGTTAGTGAAGGGAAACAACAATAAAGGACCAATATGTGTGGGTATATACATGGAAAATAAGGGTCAGACATCCTATTAAGTAGGTAGTTTAGCAGGGTGAAGGGTTGAATATTGAATAAAAATAATATAAGACAAGTGACCATTGTAATTATATCAACAGTGAGTTTACCTAAATTAAATACGGCTGTGAACTGGTCAATTGTGGATAACCATAGTGAAGCATCTAGTATGGGAAAAATTATGGGAATAGGAATAAGGACCATCCCACCTGCCAGCAGAGCTCCACCAACGTCACGCTAGGTGTGCCGAGAGAGAAGAGGCAGCCACATCCAAGCAACTAACGCTTAAATAGGCGCCTAAATTCTCCCTCGTGGCGCACGCAGATGGAAAAACAGTACGTCGGCACGGGGCGTCATGAATGACGTCAGTCGCGCGGACGTGTGGGGGCGTGGCATCGACGCACAGCGAGTGCTAGCCACCATACCCGCGATCATAGGGATCTAACATAATGATAAAACAGGAAAACCAGTGATACTAAAATATTATATAATTGGCACTAATTACATGTCAAACAAAAAATCATGGGATACATAAGTAGATAAGTGTATGTTTCCATCCCTAATTAGTTGATAAAAGGAGATTGTTTTGGGACTTTATATGAGACCATGACCATCCAGTACACAGGTGTAACCTTGGATTACGAGCATAATCCCTTCCAGGAGAATGCTTGTAATCCAAAGCACTTGCATATCAAGGCGAGTTTCCCCATAGAAGTCAATGGAAACAAAGATAATTTGTTCCACATTGACTTCTATGGCATGCAATACCGCATGTGGCCAGAGGTGGGGGCGCCAGAGAGACTCGGAAATACTCGGAGACCGTTCGGCTGCACTCGGAAACACTCAGGAATGGAGTATTTTCGAGTGTTTCCGAGTATTTCCGAACGGCTCCAAATGGCTAAGTGTGTCACCGGCACCCCCGCACCTCTGGCCAAATGCGGTACTGCAAAAGGCTTGAATCCTGCTTGTTTTGCGAGACAACACTCCCAAACCGAGTCAGTATTTTTATAAAAATAATTGCTAGTATTGCGAAACGCTCCTTAACCGCGTTACTCGCAATCAGAGGTTCCACTGTATATCATCATCTGCAGTATATAATATCATTAAAATATTCAGAGAATCTGCAGAAATCTCTGTGCACAAGGGACAAGACCAAAATTTTATATTGGATGCCCGTGATCTTTGAGCCCACAGATGGCACTGCATTAAAAACAGACATGATTCTGTGATGGACCTCACTGCATGGGCTCAGGAATACTTCCAAAAATCACTGACTGTGAACACAGTTTGTCGCGCTATCCACAAATGCAAGGTGAAGCTCTATCATACAAAGAAACAGCCATCTCTAATCATGATCCAGAAACGGCAATGCCTTCTCTGGGCCAAAGCTCATTTAAAATGGTCTGTGGTCAGACAAAACTAAATTTAACATTCTTTTTGGCAGCCATGAGTGCCACATCCTCCGGACTAAAGAGGAGAGGGACCTTCCTGCTTGTTATTAGCACTAAGTTTAAAAATCTCCATCTCTGATAGTATGGGGGTGCATTAATGGTATGGAATGGGCTGCTTGCCCGTGGAGAGGCATCATTAATACTGAAAGATATATCCAGGTTTTAGAGCAGCATATGCTCCCATCCAAGCAATGTGTTTTTCAGGGAAGGCCTTGCATATTTCAGCAGGACAATGCTAAACCACATACTGCATCTATGACAACAGCAGGGCTTCATAGTAGAAGAGTCCGGGTGCTAAACTGGCCTGCCCGTATGTAGCCACCAATTGAAAATGTTTGGTGCATCTTGAAAGTAAAAATACAAAAAGAAGGCACAGGACTGTTGAGCAGTTGGAGTCCTATATTAGGCAAGAATAGGACAATATTCCTCTCCCAAAACTCCAGCAATTGGTCTCCTCAGTTCCCAGACGTTTACAGAGTGTTAGTAAAGAAAGAGGGGATGCTACACCGTGATAAACATGGCCCTGTCCCAATGTTTTTGGAATTGGGGTTGTACTTTTGCAGATTTTTGTTGCCCTGTTCCAACTTTTTTGAGTTGTGTTCCTGCCATCAATTTCAAAATGACCTTATTTTTTCTTAAAATGGTACATTTTTTTTCAGCATAAAGCGGTTGTATACCCTCCGATTTTTTTTATTTTTAAACCTGTGTAGCGGGGTGTTAGATTTAGGGGAAGTGTCTGAGTGGTAATTAGGCTCAGGCACACTGATTGTTAGGGTTTATGGACTATTTCTGTTCATGGGAGATGGGGTTGGTGTGCAGTTCCCTGTGGCCTACAGGTGGCGCTGTTGCCGTAGGCCAGGGTTGAACCACTGATACAAGGCTGTGCCTTTTTTGTCCCCTCTCGGCAGTAGTGTGGCGAGGCTGGGAACCTGCTGTGCCTGTGGGGAGAGGGTATAAAAGGGGGCGGTCATCTTCCATTGGGGTTGTCGTTCGTGGGTCCGCGCCCAGGCACCTTCAGCCTGGGTGCGTGTGTTATCTCCGGGTGCCCTAGGCCCAGAGGCCTGGTTCCTGTTCCATCCCAGACACCTTCAGTCTGGGGTGAGGTACTATTTTCAAAGGCCCGGGGCCCAGCAACCTTCGGCTGGGGTCCGCTAGGGATAGAGAGCTCCCAGGGTGCCGCCTTGCGAGGGGACCCGTATCTGAGATGAGGAGGTCAGGGAGGTAACCCTTTCCGAAAACCCAGCGCAGAGTCGTGGTGACGGTGAGGGCCTCTGGTAACTCTCCAGAGGGATGGTTTTCTCCTTTACATGGCCCAAACACTTCAAGAAGGTAGTTCACCAGGTCAGTGGCAGTGACTTCTATTCACCAAGTCAGTGGCAGTGACTTCATAGGGCAAGGCCCTATTCACCAGGTCAGTGGCGGTGACCAGTTCACCAAGTCAGTGGCGGTGACTTCTATTCACCAGGTCAGTGGCAGTGACCAGTTCACCAAGTCAGTGGCGGTGACTTCTATTCACCAGGTCTGTGGCAGAGATCAACCTCACGGTCTGTGGCAGAGATCATGCGCCAAAACTGTTCGTGAAACCTGAACAGTCCGAGGAAATCATTAGAGTTTGTGCCTGGACCTCCTCCCACCTAAGCTGTCCTGTGTCTTGTTCCAACTTGTCTGCTGTTAAAGAGACTATTTGTTATCCAGTGTGCATCTATTCAAGGTAGAGGTGAAAATCATCCTCGGGAGAATTCAACTCCAGCCGCAGGCAGGCCCGAAACTAACACCGCTCAACCTCCTCACACAGGAGGGTATGGGCTTGTGGTGCGGTGTGCCTCTCTCTGCCTGCGAGGAGCCTAATTAAATGTAGGTAAAGACAGGGGTCTGTGCGCTACACCTGTAAGGCAAAAGGCATAATGAGCTAGTATGCACCGCATACTAGCTCATAATGAAATACAGTGGGTCAAAAAAGTATTTAGTCAGCCACCAATTATGCAAGTTCTCCCACTTAAAAGATGAGAGAGGCCTGTAACTGTCATCATAGGTATACCTCAACTATGAGAGACAAAATGTGGAAACAAATCCAGACAATCACATTGTCTGATTTGGAAAGAATTTATTTGCAAATTATGGTGGAAAATAAGTATTTGGTTAATATCAAAAGTTCATCTCAATACTTTGTTATATATCCTTTGTTGGCAATGACAGAGGTCAAACGTTTTCTGTAAGTCTTCACAAGGTTGTCACACACTCCTGCTGGTATGTTGGCCCCTCCTCCATGCAGATCTCCTCTAGAGCAGTGATGTTTTGGGGCTGTCGCTGGGCAACACGGACTTTCAACTCCCTCCAAAGGTTTTCTATGGGGTTGAGATCTGGAGACTGGCTTGGCCACTCCAGGACCTTGAAATGCTTCTTACGAAGCCACTCCTTCGTTGCCCGGGCGGTGTGTTTGGGATCATTGTCATGCTGAAAGACCCAGCCACGTTTCATCTTCAATGCCCTTGCTGATGGGAGGAGGTTTGCACTCAAAATCTCACGATACATGGCCCCATTAATTCTTTCATGTACACGGATCAGTCGTTCTGTTCCCTTTGCAGAGAAACAGCCCCAAAGCATGACGTTGCCACCCCCATGCTTCACAGTAGGTATGGTGTTCTTTGGTTGCAACTCGGCATTCTCTCTCCTCCAAACACGGCGAGTTGTGTTTCTACCAAACAGTTCTGCTTTGGTTTCATCTGACCATATGACATTCTCCCCAATCCTTTTCTGGATCATCCAAATGCTCTCTAGCAAACCTCAGACGGGCTCGGACATGTACTGGCTTAAGCAGGGGGACACGTCTGGCACTGCAGGATCTGAGTCCCTGGCGGCGTAGTGTGTTACTGATGGTAGCCTTTGTTACGTTGGTCCCAGCTCTCTGCAGGTCATTCACTAGGTCCCCCCGTGTGGTTCTGGGATTTTTGCTCACCTTTCTTCTTTCTTTCTTCTTCTTGATCATTTTGACCCCACGGGGTGAGATCTTGCGTGGAGCCCCAGATCGAGGAAGATTATCAGTGGTATTGTATGTCTTCCATTTTCTAATTATTGCTCCCACAGTTGATTTCTTCATACCAAGCTGCTTGCCTATTGCAGATTCAGTCTTCCCAGCCTAGTGCAGGTCTACATTTTTGTTTCTGGTGTTCTTAGACAGCTCCTTGGTCTTCACCATAGTGGAGTTTGGAGTGTGACTGTTTGAGGTTGTGGACAGGTGTCTTTTATACTGATAACAAGTTCAAACAGGTGCGTTTAATACAGGTAATGAGTGGCGGACAGAGGAGCCTCTTAAAGAAGAAGATACAGGTCTGTGAGAGCCAGAAATCTTGCTTGTTTGTAAGTGACCAAATACTTATTTTCCGCCATAATTTGCAAATAAATTCTTTCCAAATCAGACAATGTGATTGTCTGGGTTTGATTCCACATTTTGTCTCTCATAGTTGAGGTTTACCTATGATGACAATTACAGGCCTCTCTCATCTTTTTAAGTGGGAGAACTGTGTCTTCCGGGTATCGCGGCTCCGACGCTGTAAGTGGCCGGAGCCGCGATGTCATCACTCCCGCGCATGCGTGCGGGAGACTTCTTTCCGGCAAGGTCCGGCAGCATCTGCCGGACCTTCAGCCGGGCATTCAGAGCGCATGCGCCGCTGACGTCAGCGGCTGCATGCAAAGGGAATATCTCCTAAACAGTACAGGTTTAGGAGATATTATTTTTACCTACAGGTAAGCCTTATTATAGGCTTACCTGTAGGTAAAAGTAAAAAAAAAAGGGTATACAACCGCTTTAACACTTCGTGCCCAGGCCAATTCTTTTTTTTTCTGGAAAATTACTCAGAACCCCCAGACACTGTATATGTTTTTTTTAGCAGAGACCCTAGAGAATAAAATGGCGGTCGTTGCAACTTTTTATGTCACCGGTCTTTGTGCAGCGATTTTTCAAACGCTTTTAAAAAAAAAAAAAACTTTCATGAATAAAAAAAAAACAAAAAACGTAAAGTTAGCCCAATTTTTTCATATAATGTGAAAGATGATGTTACGCTAAGTAAATATATACCTAACGTCACGCTTTAAAATTACGCACGTTCATGAAATGGCGCCAAACTTTGGTACTTAAAAATCGACGTAGACGGCGCTTTACATTTTTTTACAGGTTACCTGTTTAGAGTTACAGAGGAGGTCTTGGGCTAGAATTATTGCTCTCGCTCTAAAGTTTGCGTGTGATATCTCACGTGTGATTTGAACGTCGTTTACATATGCGGGCGCAGTGTACGTATGCATTCTCTTTTGCGTGTGAGCACGCGGGGATGTGGACGCTTTTAATTTTTTTTTTTAATTGTTTATTTTATTTGAATTTCATTTTGATCACTTTTATTCCTATTTCCAGGAAATATAAACATCCCTTGTAATATAAATAGTGTGCGACAGGTCCTCTTAATGGAGAGATGTGGGTTCTATAAGACGCTACATCTCTCCTCTAGGCAGAAAAGGCTGAGATCAAAAAAAAAAAAAAACACGATCTCTGGCTTTCCTGCCAAGTCCCCCACGATTGTTTACAGCCGCCAGCCCGGACGTGACGTCATAACGTTGTGCACGGGCCTCTGAGTCCTAGAGATTGCCGGGGACCATCTGTCCCTCTGATTTCTCGGACTCTCTTCTGGTGCCAGCGGATTCCTTCTCTGGGTCACCGATTGCACGGGAGAGCCCGGAGAAGCACCGGAGGGCGGCAGGAGGGACGTCTCCTTCCGTCGCCTGTAAGTACGATCAAGCGGTTGAACTGCCAATATGATTGTTCTTATGGTGCAGAGATTCGCCAGCTGAAGAGAATGATACCTGAATGATGCCTGTAGCGGTAGGCATCATTCAGATATCCCCACTGAAATTCCAGGACGTCATATGACATACCTTGAGCGCGAGGTGGTTAAACATTGATATGTTTTATATTTTCTATTGTGAATAAAATATGTGTTTATGAGATTTGAGGATCACTGCATTCTGTTTTTATGTAGATTTTACACAGCGCCCCAACTTTTAGGGATTCAGGGGGAAAAAAAATGTATACCTTTTATATTACCAAAAGTATTGAGACACTTACCTTTACACGCACATAAACTTTAATGACATCCCAGTCTCAGCCCGTAGGGTTCAATTTTGAGTTGGCCCACCCTTTGCAGCTTCAACTCTTCTGGGAAGGCTGTCCACAAGGTTTAGGAGTGTGTCTATGGGAATGTTTGACCATTCTTCCAGAAGCGTATTTGTGAGGTCAGGCACTGATTTTAGATGAGAATGCCTGGCTTGCAGTCTCCGCTCTAATTCATCCCGAAGATGTTCTATCGGGTTGAGGTCAGGACTCTGTGCAGGCCAGTCAAGTTCCTCCACCCCAAATTCACTCATCCATGTCTTTATGGACCTTGCTTTGTGCACTGGTGCAAATCATTTGGTGGAGGGGAGATTATAGTGTGGGATTGTTTTTCAGGGGTTGGGTTGGCTCCTTAGTTCCAGTGAAGGGAACTCTTAAGGCGTCGGCATACCAAGACATTTTGGAAAATTTCATGCTCCCAACTTTGTGTGAACAGTTTGGGGAAGGCCCCTTCCTGTTCCAACATGACTGCACACCAGTGCACAAAGCAAGGTCCATAAAGATGTGGATGAGCGAGTTTGGGGTGGAGTAACTTGACCTCAACCCGATAGAACACCTTTGGAATGAATTAGAGTGGACACTGCAAGCCAGACCTTCTCGTCCACATCAGTGCCTGACCTCACTAATTTGCTTCTGGAAGAATGGTCAAACATTCCCATAGACACACTCCTAATGCCGCGTACACACGACCGTTTTTCATGACGAGAAAAATGCAATTTTTTAATTTGGTCATTAAAAACGATTGTGTGTGGGCTCCAGAGCATTTTTCATGACGTGAAAAATGGCCATTAAATCATCATGAAAAACTGCCGTGTGTAGGCTTTAACGACGTGAAAAAAATGTGCATGTTCGGAAGCAAGTGATGAGACGGGAGCGCTCGTTCTGGTAAAACTCGCGATCGTAATGGAGATAGCACATTCGTCACGCTGTGACGGACTGAAAAGCACAAAGACTGAAAAGCGCGAATCGTCTCTCACCAAACTTTACTAATACGAGGATCAGCAAATGCAGCCCAAAGGGTGGCGCCATCCGAATGGAACTTCCCCTTTATAGTGCCGTTGTACGTCACCGCGCTTTGCTCGAGCATTTTTTTTCATGATCGTGTGTAGGCAAGGCAGGCTTGAGAAGAATCACGTCGAGAAAAACGTCGTTTTTTTCAATGACATTAAAAACGGTCGTGTGTACGTGGCATAAACCTTGTGGACAGCCTTCCCAGAAGAGTTGAAGCTGTTATAGCTGCAAAGGGTGGGCCAACTCAATATTGAACCCTACAGACTAAGACTGGGATGCCAGTAAAGTTCATGTGCGTGTAAAGGCAGGTGTCCCAATACTTTTGGTCATATAGTGTGTGTGTGTGTATATGTATGTATGTGTGTGTATGTGTGTGATTATTTATATAATATGTATATATATATAAATTACACACAGCATATTGTATTCAGCTTCCAATCACAATGTGCACTCCATGTTTCCTGATCATTATCAGCGGCTGTATGGATATATGAGACGGCGAAGTTCCGACTTGTCAGTATTGTGTAATTGTCTTCCTCCTCGTGCTCCTTTCTCTGAATTGTGTGATTCCAGCATGCTGCACCCTTGTTTATCAGGTGAAACTTCACTTTGTAAGGAGAACGTATTAGGAAACCGTCCATCATGATGTGTAGGGAGGGAGCAAGGAGGAGTCATACTTGTAACCATTCATTCCCTTCTTTCTACAACGAACCTTTCCATCGTTATTACGTTATGGGCCGGCAATGCCGCTTAGACCAAATGGCAACATTTAAAATGATTTTCAGGGACACTTTTATGCATTGCTGGTGTTGCCATTTGTGTTATGCATGATACTGAGTGCCATAGGCTTTCTTAATTATTGTTAGGACTGAAACAATTTTAAAATATAGTTTATTTTTTAATGTGATAAATTATTTCACAAACTTATGCCGGCCATAAACAGGTCGATTTTTGAAAGAATTTTCTTTCGAAAATCTTGTCTTAGAATTTTCGTTCGAATTTGGCACCATTAGTAGGCTGCAGCAACAGCTGATTTTCGTGCGGCAATCAAATTTGAGTAATCAGACATGTTGGAAATTTTTTGAAAAACAAACGATTTCCCAATCGATGATGGGAGAATCGTGTGAGAAATGTAATACAAAAAGGAATGCACAGAAAATTCCCGTAAAGAAACGAAGATTACTCTTTCATCCATGGACCGACACAGCTTCTCTATTGACAAAGTGGGTATTATCCGTTAATTAGGAGTGACTAGGCAGAAAAACTTGTAAAAAGTGTTGCATCACACCTTCTACAGTACCGCCCAGGGGGCGGACCCTCTGGGTATACCCTCTCAGTCTGCACATCGCAGATCAGTTTTTTTCTGTCTAGCAAGGAGTAGGACATGGCTCCCTTCGGGCCCATTGGTCCGGGGAAAAAAGATATATATATATATATATATATATATATATATATATATATATATTTTTTTTTTTTGCTACATTTGTTGTTTCCTGCGATCTTCGATCCTTGTAGTCTCCCCAGTTTCGGCCATCGAGCGTGTGCCGACCCTAGCTACGCGCTGGGTTTTCCACGACATGCCCGTCGCTCCTTGGGTGGCCGGTGAGCCTACGCTCCAGGGCCTGCATCGGACCGCTCAGCTTCGGCTGACCTTACGGCCGAGTCGCAGCAGCCTGGCCGGTGAGCTTACGCTCCAAGGCTTGCATCGGACCGCTCAGCTTCGGCTGACCTTACGGCCGAGTCGCAGCAGCCTGTCCGGTGAGCGTCATGCTCCAGGGCATACATATGATCGTCCCTTCTGGGTCCAATCACAGCATGCCTGGCCAACAGTCACCTTCCGCGCGCGGACGATGATCTGTTTGGAATGTCTTCCAGCAGAATACATGCAGGATAGGTAAGTAAAACTCCCCTGCCTCGGCTGGGTGATTTAGCTGGACATTCCTGGAGAGATCAAGTAAGTGGTTGTGGCCCCTTTCTTCCCTCTCTCCCTGCCTTTCCCTCCTCCCTGGGCTTCTAGCTAAAGGTTGCTGGGTGCTGGGGGTCACCTAGGGGGTCCCACTGGAGCGGGGCTGGCTGTAACTAACATTTAAAAGAAATGTAATTTTTGCTTACCTGTGTTTCTGTGTCTCCATGCTGTCGGCGGCCATTTTGAGGTGGTCCATGCCAAGTTTGGCCTCTTGTAACTGCCTGGCGGCCATCTTCCTGTGGTTCGGCCACACCCACTGGCCCCTATCAGGTGATCGGCGGCCATGTTGGTCCACCCTGTATGCAGATATTGCCGTTCGGCGGCCATCTTTTTGTGGGCTATGGCTGCCTGACCTCTATCTTCTGTCGGCGGCCATTTTCTTAGAGCCCACATTATCTTCCATACAGACGTTTTTGGCAACCATTTTGCGAGAGCCTCCGGCCTCTAGGGTGCATTACACTGGCGCGAAAATTCACACAGGAAGTGCTGATAAAAGAAGCAGACTGACACAGTAGCAAGGGGACAGCATCACAGGCGCAGCATAGCAGTACCTATCCAGGGTGGTGAGTCCTCTGGGTAACCCAGCATCTCTGCAGCGCAGGAGGGTGGCCTATTGATATCTTGCCTGGAGCCCTGTGAGTGTCAGCGTGTGGTCAGCATGGCATCTGAGCCAGATGTCTTCTCCCCTGAAACACCAGATTTAGCAGCTGGTGTCCCTGAGGTGTCTATGGACGCTATGTCGGCAATCCTAGAGGCGTTTGCTGCCAGGGTGGAAGCAGCACACGGGAATACAGGGGGTAATAAACGCCCCCGTCCCCTGCAATCTTCTGGGGATATTTCTGATGCAGAACCAGGTCCAGCTACGGCTCATGGCCCAGATTCTGATGCATCAGAGACTGCAGACCGTGACCGATCGGACAGTGAGGAGGACTCCAAGTCCAGGTCAGTACGCGAGACGGCTTTGGTATCTGACCTTATTACTGCAGTGCGGGATACGTTAAAGTTGGAAAGGACTGAAGAAGTAGCAGATACTCCAGTCCCCTTTGGGTTTCGTAAACCTGCCCGCACTGCTAAGGTGTTCCCTTGTGTGTCTTATTTTGACAAACTCTTATACAAGGAATGGGAGAACCCACTGAGGGTCTTTACAGCCCCAAAGAGGTTTGCGGTACGGTACCCCTTTGAGGAAAGTTTTCTGAAGATATGGACCTCTCCCCCTATAGTGGACCCTTCGGTGTCCAGACTTAATAGAGCCACCACTATTCCAGTAGAAGGGGCTCCTGTTTTCAAGGACCCTGTGGATAAGAAGGCTGAAGCACTCGCTCGCTACCTATACTCAGTGGTAGGCTCGGCAGTACGCCCGGCATTGGCGGGGGCCCTAGTGTCTCAGACACTTACTGAATGGGCAAAATTGCTACTCCAGGGGTTAAAGGAGCGACATGCTCCTCCTAATGAGATAACTTTGGCCGACCAGTTGGTCCAGGGCCTTAAGTTTGTCTGCGAGTCAGACATGGATACTATTCCCCTGCTGTCAAGAGCTTCGGTTTATGCAGTAGCAATACGCCGCCTGATCTGGCTAAAGGGCTGGTCTGCGGACCAGACTTCCAAGAAAGCCCTATTGGATCTGCCTTTTAAGGGCGACAGACTTTTTGGGGCTTCTCTGGATGACATCATCAAGGATGCCATCATCAAGGATGCCACAGGAGGTAAAAGCACTTTGCTTCCCCAAACTAGCAAGGGTAGGGGACCACGCCAAGGGCAAGGGCCCTCCTTTACTGCACGTAAGCGGTTTTTTCGCCCCCTTAAGGCGACAGGGAAAAGACCCCAGGCCGATAAAGCGCCTGCCCAAGGACAAAAGCGTCCTTGGTCCCGCAGACCCAACAAGCCTGCGGACAAATCTGCGTCCACATGAAGGTCCGCCCCCACCCAGCTCTCGGGTGGGGGGACGTCTTCGCAAATTCGCGACTCGGTGGACTGCTCTAGTCTCCGACAGGTGGGTTTGCGAAGTAATCTCCTCAGGCTACAAGATAGAATTTCTCTCTTGTCCACCAGACAGATTCATCACCTCCAATCTCCAGCTACTACCGACCCGTCGGGAGGCCCTGTATGGGGCGGTCCAGGGTCTACTGGAACGCGGGGTAGTTATTCCAGTTCCAGAACAGGAACGGGGTCAGGGTTTTTACTCAAATCTGTTCATTGTGCCAAATAAGGAGGGGGTTCGTCCAATCTTGGATCTCAGAGCCCTCAATTGCTTTGTGAAGGTACAAAGATTTCGGATGGAGTCGGTTCGATCCGTAGTCACGGCTCTCCATCCGGGGGACTTTCTGGCCTCCTTGGACATCAAGGACGCATACCTGCATGTCCCCATATACTCCAGACACCAGAGGTTTCTGCGATTTGCTATCGGGAAGAACCACTACCAGTTTGTGGCCCTCCCGTTTGGCCTTGCCTCAGCACCCAGGACGTTCACCAAGGTGCTCGCTCCGATTCTGGCACTTCTAAGACAGCGGGGTATCGCTATCACAGGTTACTTGGACGACCTTCTGCTGAAGGCCCCTTCAAGCTCAGAATTAGAGGTAAGCGTGTCCATTACCTGTCAGACTCTTTGAGACTGTGGTTGGATACTAAACACGCAAAAGTCAGTATTGGTGCCCACTCAACGCCTAGTGTACCTGGGGTTGATTCTGGATTCCTCAGAGGCAAAGGTATTCCTCCCTGTGGAGAAGTTGCAGACCCTCCGGGCTGCAGTACGGCAGCTGACTTCCAGGAATTGGTCGTCACTCCGTTTTTGCATGCGAGTGTTGGGCCTCATGGTAGCCTCCTTCGAGGCGGTCCCATATGCTCAATACCACACTCGAGTGTTACAGAAGGAAGTTCTGTCCAGATGGAACAGATGCCCTTCATCTCTGGATTATCAAATCCGAGTGAGCCACCTAGTCAGGAGATCCCTGGTATGGTGGCTGACAGCACCGGCTCTAATGGCCGGGAATTCATTTCTTCCGGTTTACTGGATAGTGATCACGACGGACGCCAGCCTTACAGGTTGGGGGGGAGTCTGGGGTGTCCAGTCGGCGCAAGGTCGCTGGACCCCAGAGGAAGCCCTCCTGCCGATCAATGTCCTGGAGATCCGGGCGATCAAGCTGTGCCTCTTCAAATGGTCTCAGAGACTGCAAGGGCGTCCAGTCAGGATCCAGTCAGACAATGCCACAGCAGTGGCATATGTCAATCATCAAGGAGGAACAAGAAGCTCAGCTGCAGCATCGGAGATCGCTCGCATCCTGAAGTGGGCAGAGAGGAGCGTACCGGCACTGTCGGCCGTGTACATTCCGGGTGTGGAAAACTGGCAGGCGGACTACCTGAGCCGCCAGATGCTGGACCAGGGAGAATGGTCCTTACACCCGGAGGTGTTCCAACTCCTCTGCCAAAGATGGGGCACACCAGACGTAGATCTTCTGGCTTCCCGACTCAATCGGAAGGTATTGAGGTTTGTGGCCCGGTCAAGAGACCCATGGGCAGACGCAACGGACGCGTTGGTAGCATCGTGGGGTCAGTATCGGCTAATCTATGCCTTCCCTCCCTTAAGGCTTCTTCCTCTTCTGCTCCGCAGAGTGGAGGCAGAGGGAATTCCAATGATCCTAATCGCTCCAGATTGGCCTCAGCGTCCTTGGTACGCCGATCTAGTACGTCTGGTAGCAGACGTCCCCTGGCGCCTACCACTACGGAAGGACCTGCTATCGCAAGGTCCCATATTCCATCCTGCTTTACAGTCATTGGCTTTAACGGCATGGCTGTTGAGAACCAGGTACTGAGAGATCGGGGCCTGTCAGACTCAGTAATCTCTACTATGAGAAGTGCTCGGAAACCGTCCTCTAGGAAGGTCTATCACCGCACTTGGAGGGCCTACATCTCCATGTGTGAGGAAATGAAATGGCATCCGCGTACCTATTTGGTTTCCAGAATCCTGCTGTTTTTACAGCATGGGGTAGACCAAAGGCTTGCCCTAAGTACGATTAAGGGACAGATATCTGCCCTGGCTGTCTTTTTTCAGCGACCCCTGGCGACTCACTCTCTCGTGAGTACATTTGTGCAGGGGGTTCGACATGTGGCCCCTCCGGTCCGCCCCCCGTTACCTCCGTGGGACTTGAACCTGGTCCTCTCGGTGCTTCAGACGGCACCGTTTGAGAATATTAGAGATATTCCCCTGTTGACACTTTCTCAGAAGGTGGTCTTTTTGGTGGCTGTTACGTCAGTTAGACGAGTCTCTGAGCTGGCAGCCCTGTCCTGCAAGGCTCCCTATTTGATTTTCCACAAGGATAAGGTGGTGCTGCGGCCGCAGCCTTCCTTTCTTCCGAAAGTCGTTTCGGCTTTTCATCTCAACGAAGACATTGTACTTCCTTCCTTGTGTCCTCAGCCGTCGAATCCTAAGGAGTCGGCGTTGCATTCCTTGGACGTTGTCCGAGCTTTGAGAGTATACATATCTGCTACTTCCCTGTTCCGGAAGTCAGACTCACTGTTTGTTTCGGTGGCTGGTCCCAAGAAGGGCCAAGCAGTCTCATCGGCCACCATCTCTAGGTGGATCCGACAGATAGTAATCCAGGCTTACGCCTTAAAGGGTCAGGCGCCCCCCCTTTCCTGTCACGGCGCATTCGACCAGGGCAATAGGTGCCTCTTGGGCTTTCCGACATCAAGCGTCTGTTTCCCAACTATGTAAAGCGGCGACTTGGTCGTCCGCTCACACTTTCACAAAATTCTACAAAGTTGATGTAGGTGCATCTTCGGATGCCTCTTTCGGCCGCAAGGTTTTGCAGGCGGCTGTTTAGAGTTGCAACTCCTCCGTTGGAGGAGTGCTGTTTTGTGTTTTGGGGTGAAGTTTGTTTTTATGCTGTTACCACCCCTCGTTTTTTCTCTGACACTGCTTTGGGACGTCCCACTTTGTCAATAGAGAAGCTGTGTCGGTCCATGGACGAAAGAGTAAATAGGATTTTTTACTCACCGTAAAATCCTTTTCTCTGAGTCCATGGACCGACACAGCACCCACCCCTCCTTTTAAGTTTGTACTGCTTTTTGACGAACTGATCTGCGATGTGCAGACTGAGAGGGTATACCCAGAGGGTCCGCCCCCTGGGCGGTACTGTAGAAGGTGTGATGCAACACTTTTTACAAGTTTTTCTGCCTAGTCACTCCTAATTAACGGATAATACCCACTTTGTCAATAGAGAAGCTGTGTCGGTCCATGGACTCAGAGAAAAGGATTTTACGGTGAGTAAAAAATCCTATTTCCCGGCCACGAAAATTCTTTTCTGTAGCAACATGAAGTGAAATTGAAGGCTTGGTCGGTCGAATTTCGGAAATCAATGGTGGCACCATCGGATCACAAAAAAAAACGAACTTTCTGATTTTGAAAAGAAAATTTGTTCGAAATTCGACCGTGTATGGCCTTCTTTAACGGTCTTTTATATTAAACAGCTGTATATATGTGTTGTTTTTTTGTTTTTTTTTAACCACTTCCCTACCCGCCTATAGTAATATGACGTCCACAGATGGGATCTCCCATCCTGAGTGGACATCATATGACGTCCTGGGCTTTGGGGGGGGGATATCTGAATGATGCCTGCAGCTAGAGGCATCATTCAAATATCCTTCTCTTCTTCCGGCGATTCTGCGCACCATAAGATTGATCATAGTGGCGGTTTCGCTGCTTGATCGTTCTTATAGGCGGCGGGAGGGGACACCCCTCCCGCCGCCATCCGGTGCTTCTCCGGGCTCTCCCGTGCCATCGGGGGCCCGGAGAATGAATCATCCGGCGCCAGAGGTGAAGCATAGAGATGACTGGTGACCAGATGGTCACCAGTCATCTCTATGACCGTCGGAGGCCCGGGCGCGATGTGATGACGTCACGCCCAGGTCCTCAGAAGTAAATAAAGCCGCCATTTCGGCTAGTAAGCATGAGATCGGTGAATTTTTTTTCACAATCTCATGCTTTCTAGCCTGGAGGAGAGATGTGGGGTCTTATTGACCCCGCCTTTCTCCATAAAGAGGACCTGTCGCACACCATTCCTATTACAAGGGATGTTTACATTCCTTGTAATAGAAATAAAAGTGATCAAAAAAAAAAGTGTAAAAATAAAAAAAAAGAAGTAAAAAAAAATAATATATATTTAAAACGCCCCTGTCCCCGGTAGCTCGCGATCAGAAGCGACCGCCCACATATGTAAACGCTGTTCAAACCACATATGTGAGGTATCGCTGCGTGCGTTAGAGCGCGTGTAACAATTCTAGCACTAGATCTACTCTGCAACTCTAAACTGATAACCTGTAAAGATTTTCAAAGCGTCGCCTATGGAGATTTTTAAGTACCGAAGTTTGGCGCCATTCCATGAGTGTGCGCAATTTTAAAGCGTGACATGTTAGGTATCTATTTACTCGGCGTAACATCATCTTTCATATTTTACAAAAAAATTGGGCTAACTTTACTGTTTTCTTATTTTTTAATTCATGAAACCATTTTTTTTCCCCAAAAAAAGGCGTTTGAAAAATTATTGCGCAAATACCGTGCAAGAAAAAAAGTTGCAATGACTGTCATTTTATTCCCTAGGGTGTCTGCTAAAAAAACATATAATGTTTGGGGGTTCTGAGTAATTTTCTAGCAAAAGAATGACGATTTGTACATGTAGGAGAGAAGTGCCAGAATAGGCCCAGTATTGAGGTGGTAAAAAAAGCCCGGTGTTGAAGTGGTTAATGAAGAATAACATTTAATCACAAAATTATTATACAGGATGTATATAGTGCCAACAGTTGGCACACAAATAGCACGTGATCCTCCGTAAAATACCTCTCCGTCATTTCAGAAATGCTTTCACACTCCCGTTCAGCCTATTAGACCTTCTCACTTCAAGGGTAGCAGCTCAACACCCATTCATTGGAGCTCATCATGATTTACCTTGCAAAGCCCTTATGTCATTTTCTGGAATTTCTCTTGGTTAGCATGCAGGGACTTGCAGAGATTTTTCACAGTGTATTTTTAATAATTCTGAGCTAGGCAAGATATAATTGAAAGTGGTATTAAACCCAAAACCAAAAATGTATTATATTGCAGCTTACCAATCATTAGATGTGGTGGCTGCATTTGTTTTCTTTTAGGCTTTTATTTCCTCTTTTGGCACCTGTTGATCTGGCCAGTAACACACCTCCTGTATTAGAGTGCCTCCACTCTGGATGACATAGTTGCCAACAGTCACGGATTGGCCGGGACATTCCCGGGATTCAAACCCTTTTCCCGGATTTATTTTGTCCCGGCCAATCCGATTTTTCCCGTTTTCCCCGAATTTGGACGCCGCAGGCCGCCGCCGCTAGAGGTCCACGGCTGGCGTAGACAATGTCTCGGCCGGCCGCCATGTTCAAGAAGACCAAAACACGGATGTAGTACAATAGAAAATAAAGCCGCTGCGGCGCCGCCCACACCCCGCACCTCCCCGGGGGTGGGTGGCGCCGCAGCAGCTTTATCTTCTATTGTACTACATCTGTGTTTTGGCTGGCCGGCAGGCCACCCCCCCCGCCCCGCCCCGCTGCAGGTCTGTCTGTAATGGAAAGGGGCGGGGGTCGGCAGCGCCACAGCTTAATTTTTTTTTTTTCAGCCACACTGTCGGCTCCGCCTCTATTTTGTTCCCCTTCGGGGAAGGGGAAACAATAATGGCGGCCGAGACAGGAGACGCCTGTGGTTAAGGGGGGACTCCGCTGGGGATGCCTGTGGTAAGGGGGGACTCCGCTGGGAACGCCTGTGGTAAGGGAGGACTCCGCTGGGGACGGCTGAGGTAAGGGGGGACTCCGCTGGGGACGCCTGATGTAAGGGGGGACTCCGCTGGGGACGCCTGATGTAAGGGGGGACTCCGCTGGGGACGCCTGATGTAAGGGGGACTCCGCTGGGGACGCCTGATGTAAGGGGGGACTCCGATGGGGACGCCTGATGTAAGGGGGGACTCCGATGGGGACGTCTGATGTAAGGGGGGACTCCGCTGGGGACGCCTGAGGTAAGGGGGGACTCCGCTGGGGACGCCTGATGTAAGGGGGGACTCCGCTGGGGACGCCTGAGGTAAGGGGGGACTCCGCTGGGGACGCCTGAGGTAAGGGGGGACTCCGCTGGGGACGCCTGAGGTAAGGGGGGACTCCGCTGGGGACGCCTGAGGTAAGGGGGGACTCCGTGGGGACGCCTGATGTAAGGGGGGACTCCGCTGGGGACGCCTGATGTAAGGGGGGACTCTGCTGGGGACGCCTGATGTAAGGGGGACTCCTCTGGGTACACCTGATGTAAGGAAGGACTCCGCTGGGTACGCCTGAGGTAAGGAGGGACTCCTCTGGGGACGCCTGATGTAAGGAGGGACTCCGCTGGGGACGCCTGATGTAAGGAGGGACTCCTCTGGGGACACTTGATGTAAGGGGGGACTCCACTGGGGACGCCTGATGTAAGGGGGGACTCCACTGGGGACGCCTGCATAGTTACCAACAGTCCCGAATTTCCCGGGACAATCATGATTTTTGGACCCTTGTCCACAAGTGTGGAGGGGCTCTGCTGGGGAGGCACCTGATGCAAGGACGGACTGCTGGGGAGGCACCTGATGCAAGGACGGACTGCTGGGGAGGCACCTGATGCAAGGACGGACTGCTGGGGAGAGGCACCTGATGCAAGGACGGACTGCTGGGGAGGCACCTGATGCAAGGACGGACTGCTGGGGAGGCCATCTGGTGGCAGGCGACGTGGCAGGTAACACGCTCAGGGCTTCCACTGATTCGGCATTATGGTGAGTTGAATGATTTCATTTTATATTACAATGTAAAAATAGAAATAATGCACTTCAATCATCCTGACACCGTAACAACTATGGTGCCGGGATGATTGAAGCGCCAACAGGTGTTTTGGAGTATCCTTATCTGCCAATTTTGTTACACATTACTATTGTGGTGTAGGATCTGGCTTCTTTCTTTCTATTTCTTTCTCTCTCTTTCTCTCACCTCGGACTCTAGCCACACCCCTTTGAACCACGCCCATTTAAACCACACCCACTATCGTGCGTAAACCACGCCCATTTTTCGACGCGACGCGCTGCGCGCGCCGCATTTTTCACTCCAACATGACACGCCTACAAACGAATGCCCCGCCCCCTGATTATAGCAAGGCTCCGCCTCAATACAAAAAAGTGTCCCAGATGTTTTTTTTGCAATGTTGCCAACTATGGGATGAAGGAGCACAGGGGGCACCTTTTGGACAGCAGCAGCATCGTTAATCTGGGGGGAGGGGAGTGTTAGAATGTACTAGCAGATTTAAGCTCCATTCACAACTGAGTGTATCGATTTATTGGCATTTTTCAGGCGTTTTTTTTGCAGCTTTTTACAAGCTTTTTTAAAACGATTAAAAAGCAGTTTACAGCTTCAAGTGTTTTTGTTTAGCCAATAGAAAGCACTAGGGGGAGGAGAAGAAGAGAAAATTAGAGGTGGAGAGCTGCTATTTGAGCAGAAAACACTCATAAAAGGCTTAGACCCCTTTCACACTGAGGGCATTTTGCAGGTGCTATAGCATTAAAAATAACGCCTGCAAAGCGCCCTAAAACAGCTGCTCCATTCACTCCAGTGTGAAGGCCTGAGGGCTTTCACACTGGAGCGGTGCGCTGGCAGGGCGTCCGAAAAAGTCCTGCCAGCAGCTTCTTTGGAGCGCATTAGGAGCGGTGAACTCACCGCTCCTAATTACGCTCCTGTCCATTGAAATCAATGGGCAGCGCCGCCGTACCGCCGGCAAAACGCCGCTTTATCAGCATTTTGCGGGTGGGTTTAACCCTTTTTCGGCCGCTAGTGGGGGTTATAAGCACCCCCGCTAGCGGCCGAAAAACGCCACAAGTCCGACGGCAAAGCGCCGCTAAAAATAGCGGCGTTTTACCGCCGACGGTCGGGGCGGCACAGTGTGAAAGGGCTCTCAAGACAGGCATTTCTATTGAAGTCTATGGGGCCTAAAACGCTTGTAATCTGCCAAAAAGAAGCTCATGTACTTTTTTGAGCTTCAGGCATTTTGCTTCAGGTGACAAAGCGCTCAGATGTGAATGGGGGCCATTGAAATGAATGGGAGATGACTTGTTGAGCATTTTAGAGCTACAAGCAGAAAATCGCTCTGGTGTGAACAGGGCATTAGACACACTAAAACATTGAAACCAAACTCCAGCTAATATTTATGAAAGCGGAGTTCCAGGCTTTTTTTTGTTTATTAAATGCCCATGGCATTACAATCGTGTTTTTTGTTTTTGTTTGTTTTTTTTTTTACTTACTGGCTTTTCAGAATAGCACATTCATTACATGGGTGATGCCATACGTTCATGCAGCGCTGGTATGTCCAGGAAGTCAGCACCATCATTTTTGCTCACTGTGTGGCCCTTCTTGGGAAAAAAAAAAACTATAGTTCCCATCTTGCAGTCAGAATTGTAGCAGTCAATGGACAAGACTGTGGGTAGGCCTGTCGTTGGGGTGGTGAGCCACAGATTAGGAATGTCCTGGTCCGTCAATAAAAGGAAATAAAATAGGCCATCAGGTCAGACGTGGGAGACTGAATCTCCCCAGTCCTTCCACTACAGCGAGCTGTGACCTAATTCAACTACATGGGGGTGTTACCAGACCTATGGTTGGGGGAGAAGTGGGAATAGCGGTCAGCGGTGTTATGAAAGGGAAATAAAGAATGACCCCTTATTATGCAGGAGACAAGCTGTGTTATCTCAGTGAGTGGATGACTACACGGTGCACCGTAAAGGACAATCATAGCGGCAGTTCAGCCGATGCTTCTCTGGGCTCGCCCGTACGATCTGCAAGTCGGAGAACGAATCGGTTGCCCTTGGAAGTTGATCATAGAGATTTCTGGTGACCAGATGGTCCCCAGTCATCTCTATGACTCTCGGAGGCTGTAAACAAAGCCAGGGACTTGGCTGGAAATGCCAAGACAGTTAGTTTTTTCTTTTTTTATCTCGCTCTTTCCAGCCTGGAGGATGTGGGGTCTTACAGAGGACCTGTCGGAATGTTTACATTCCTTGTAAATAGAAATAAAAGTGATCTAAAAAAAAAAAAAAATGTAAAAAAAAAAAAAGGGGGGTAAAATAAACAATAATTTTTTTTTAATAAATGTAAAGCGTCCCCCTTGTGCTCGCGCACAGAAGCGAACACATATGTAAACGGCATTCAAAGCCCAAGACCTTCTCTGTAAGGCCCCTTTCACACTGAGGCACTTTGCAGGCGCTATTGCGCTAAAAATAGCACCTGCAAAGCGCCCTAAAAAAGCTGCTACTTTTGTATCCAGTGTGAAAGCCCGAGGGCTTTCACACTGGAGCGTTGCGCTTGCAGGAGGGTAAAAAAACTCCTGCAAGCCGCATCTTTGAGGCGCGATAGGAGGGGTAAAAATACTGCTCCTATAGCGCCCCTGCCCATTGAAATCAATGGGGTAGCGCCTCCAAAACGCTGCAAAGAGGCGTTATTGCGGGCGTTTTTAACCCTTTTTCGTCCGCTAGCGGGGGTTAAAATCACCCCGCTAGCGCCCGCAAATCGCGGCAAAAACGATGGTATAGCGGCACTAAAAATAGCTCCGCTATACCGCCAGCGCATCCAGCGCTTCAGTGTGAAAGTAGCCTAACTCTAAATTGGTAACCTGTAAAAAAATGTAAAGCGTCCCCGCCTATGGATATTCTTAAGTACCAAAGTTTGGCACCATTCCACGAGTGTGTGCAACTTTAAAGCGTGACATGCTAGGTATTTATTTACTCGGCGTAACATCATCATTCACATTATACAAAAAAAATTGGGCTAACTTTACTGTTGTTGTTTTTTTTTTTTAATTCATGAACATTTTTTTTCCCAAAAAAACCTGTTTGAAATATTCCTGCCCAAATACGGTGTGACGTAAAAAGTTGCAACGATCACCATTTTATTCCCTAGAGTCTCTGCTAAAAAAAACATATAAAAGAGAGGAGTACCAGAATAGGCCCAGTATGGAAGTGGTTAAAGGAAATAAAAATGACCTTCACAAATATGTGAAGAAAATTTCAGCTTCGGCTATAACAGGTCAGTTATTATTATTTTGTGACACATGGAGAGGTGTCCACTGCTTCTAGTTTTCAGTGTGAGATTTCCAATGCTGAGAACAAGTGTGCATAATGTAGTAGATGTTACAAGGCCAAGTTCGGCTCTACCTTTTTCCATACCACAACCCTCCACCACCACCACATTTGTTTTTTGTTTTTTTTTGGGGGGGGGGGGGGGGGGTAGGAGCGGGTACCTAGTTTTGGCTCCCATTTCCACTTGGATCGCCTATGGTCCGAAGTTCAGTTTTTCTAGTGCCTACTTTATTTTTTGAAACCTTCCTGAAGCTCTGCAAGAGCTCAAAGGCACAAAATAAAAAGAAAAAATTAGCAGCTTTATTTTGCTGTGTTTTACTTTTTTGGACGGCTGGTGGTCAACATAGTCTTTGTGTACAAGAGCCCTAAAAGCTCAGATGCCTGTAAAAGCAGCTTTTTTTTATTTGAGCTGCAGTGTGCATAAACCCTTAAAGTGATTGTAACCGATCACCTTGTAAAACAACCCATTCAGTTTAAAATAGAGATAAAAGGCAAAAAAAAAAAATTCTATAGGTATAAAAAAGGGGGAAAATGTATTTATAATGTTTTTTTTTTATAAGTGATCACATTCCTTCTGTCCTCAGCTGCAAAGGAGCTGGGGGAAGGAGAAGCACACTGAGCTTCCAAGTGAATGGCTGTGCAGTGGGGGCGTGTCAGGACAAGTCTGATCATTGGAGGAGAGCCCACTGAGTTCCCAGCACAGCTAGAGAACTGACCACCGTGTGTTCTCCTGCTTAGCGGGGTCATTTTTTAATTGGAAAGCAGAGGGACTGACAGGATAACCAGGGATTTCACATAAAGGAAGCAATACTAAGAGAACAGGATACTTTCTCATACAAGTACATGGTACAGCAGGCAGATATCAGGGATATGAAGGGCTGGGGTAACAAACTCTTTACCCCATACACTTATAGTGGACGTAAACCCTCTCCTATACCCAGTGAAGTGAACAGCCTCAGATTATACACAAAGATTAAACAAATCTCCCTACATAAGTTTTACAAAATAAATATCTGCTGTCTTCAGCTTGCTTTATTCTTTAGAAAGTGAACATCGCGTTAGAGATTTTTTCTTCCTGTTCAGCACTGGGAGTGAATTCTTGGCATCAACTGTGTGACAGCTGATTGGAGGAAAGGCACACACCCCCACTCCACATAGGCAAAGGAAGGAAGGAAGGAATGTGCTGTGAATAGATCAGCTCTCTGCTAATCTATTTATAGCACCCACCCTGACACAAATTTAAAGTGGTTGTAAACCCACATTTTTTTTTTTTTATTTTTTTTCCCCCACCTGTAAGAGAAAGGCATAATGAGCTAGTATGACTAGCATATTAGCTCATTATGTACCACTTACCTTAGATCGGGGCCCCCGAAGCCGTCCGCGTCCCTCCATCTAGCCGCATCCATCGCTGCGGCGATAGCCGGAAGGTTACTTCCGGGTATCGCCGCTGCAGCCAATCACAGCGCCGCTCCGGCGCTGTGATTGGCCGGAGCGGCGGTGACGTCACTCTGCGCATGCGCGCAAGAGCCGTCACAATCGGCTACGCCCAGCTATTGCTGGGAAGTAGCCGATTTTGTGAATGGGATTAACCCCATGAATGCGCCGTTCTCTACGGCGCGCATGCGCCGTAGACACGGAGCAATGTCATTTTTACTAAATATCTCCTAAACCGTGTAGGTTTAGGAGATATTTCTTGCACCTACAGGTAAGCCTTAATCTAGGCTTACCTGTAGGTGCAAGTTGAAAAAGTGGGTTTACAACCACTTTAAGGCTGGTTTTATCTCAGTTGTCAGAGAACTTGTCAGAAGTTATCATGCTGATAACAGAAGAAGGGAGCAGGAGAAAGACATGGGACTTAGGGCTTTGGAGAGAGATAAGAAAACACTACAGGTATATGTGCTTAGGTCAAATTTAATGAATCAGGTTTACATCCAGTTAATTGTAGTTGTAAACATAGAATGTTCTAGACACAGTTCTACCTTTGCAGGCACCATAACTGCTGTCGCGTAGTTTCAGAAATGATCTTGCCTTTTTTTTTATAAGGTTAAAAAGCTCTATCATGAGACAATGCATCTCTTCATTCTGATAGGGGTTCAGGACTGTGTTCCTATATTCCATAGTTTGTTCAGTCTGAGGCTGGATGCAGGCTGTGCTTGAGCAGGGGGCATGATGGCTGAACAAACTACCCTATACAAGCATGCTGTGTGTCTGCACAGTGTTCTGTACCCCTGAATCTACATGAACGCTGATCAGCTTTAGTGCTTTGTGTGGTCAGTTTTAGAAGAAAAGTGACTGGCAGAATCACCAGATACTTCAAATTAAAGACGTGTATATAAAAATAAAAGCAACCATGATTTATAAAATACACAGATAAAAAAAAAAAAGGAAACATTTAGGGTAATTTTCTTGTTAAAGAAAAAACATTTAGGGTAACAAACACTTTAACTCTTTTAACACGTAAAGTGTGTGAACCCAAGAACAAACTTGTAATATATTGCCGCTTACCAGTCCCTAGATGTGGGGACTGCATTCATTTTCAGTTTTTTTTTTTTTTTCCAACACTTTCACCAAGCCTTACAGTAACGCACTTCCTATCCTGGGGTGACGATGCTTACTCACTTTGCTGTATCTGTGGTTGAGCAGGATTGCCATCCTAGGTCCACAACAAAGTTTCAAATACAGTTCAGCGTTTTTATTTTATTGGCTTTAAAAAATAAGTTCAACCTAAAACTAAAATCCCTGCATCTACAGACATCTACGATCTAACACTGACCTATCTAACCCTGTAAAGAAAAAAATCAGTATACATACCTCTTTTGAAGCCGGCCGGATCCCACGCTGAGCTGTCAGCCGCATCTTTGCTGTGGAGGTAGGTGCAGAGGACACAGCCGATAACGAAAGCCCCATAGTAAGTCTATGGGTGATGTCACTTCCCATTAATTTTTACAGCTGTTGTCAACCTTGTCCTCTGCAGGGCTTCCGCTGAACCAGACAGGATCGGCTTCAAAAAAGACATGGATACTGATTTCGTCTTTATAGGGCTAGATAGGTTAGGCAAATATCGTGGATGTCTGTAGATTTAGCGATTTTAGTGTTAGGGTGGACTTATCCTTTAACTGAACTCCTAAACCTTGCCAAAGAAACCAAAACCTTCTCTAACCCCCAACAATAACGATCTCCTGTTCTGCAACATACTACCTTCATTCTGTGCCATAGGCCTGTTCTGATATCATGTAGTTCCTCACAGTATGTATCACCAAGATCCTGACACTACGTAAATCATCTGTAGACCAACTCGGCTTCAAGAGTCCTCTTCTGATAACCTAAGCAAAGCTAATTAGGGGTGTAAATACACATCCATCACTGGTAAGCCTGCAGAAACACAATTTGAGGTATATGTAAAACCTAACTGAATGACATTTCGTAGCTACAGCTCTGTGAATCTTAAACGGTTACCTATTTGCTACTTCAACCTGTTGCCACCCATATAGCACATATGTTCAGCAGCAAACAGGATGGGCTTTACCGCCTACATTCCACACATAATCCATAGACGGCTGAGTTTCAGTGTTAAAAGCAAGCTCAGCTCACTACAGGCTTTCAGAACCATGACAGAGCTGGCATAGACCAGTGGTTCTCAACCTCAGTCCTCAAGCACCCCCAGTGGTCCATGTTTTCAGGTTTTCCTTTACTTTGCACAGCTACTTTAAATCAATATCAATGACATGGTATTGATAAGAGCTATTTCATCTAAGGGAAGTTCCCAAAACATGGCCCGTTGGGGGTACTTGATAACGGAGGTTGAGGACCACTGTCATAGACAAATCTTGGTGTCCAGTAAAGATCGAGAGCTGGCAGGGCGGGCTTCTGATCAAGTCAATCAGTTAATATGTGGTCAGGCAGTCCAGGCATAAAGACCCAGTTAAAGGCATTTTAACAAGAGACATTGAGCTCAAAGGTGCAAATAAATCACTAGCTACTTGCACACCAATAGCTATAAATTGGGAAATAAGTGTTGTGCTCATTAGACAAATAGTAAATCTAGATCATAAAGTAAAAAGTCCAAAACCGTATGATGACAGTCCACCAAGGGTACTCCCTTAGTGTAAAACCATCCATAGAAAATTTATTTAAAATAGCCAAAATACTCCCAAATATAAACAGAATAAAGCTTTTGAACAGTACAAGCCGGTCCCGGGAATCGAACAGGCCGCTTCTCGACTCAAAAGCACATGATGATGTCACGAACGTCGGCTCCTCCGATGCGTTTCATCACAGATAATGTCTTCCGGATGATGGTTTTACACTATGGAGTACCCTTGGATTTTTTTGCACATGAAGGTTACTTATTAAAGACCTGTGTGGGATGTCATATGGTGTCACGGAGGATCCCTTTGACCTAAGTGCATTTTGACATCTCTTAAAAAAAGGATCAAAACATTTTTGAAAAGCGTATTCATATATGGTGAAGGATCACTGTGGTGTGATTTCTTTGAGTGGGAGGACCTTCATGTATTTGTGGTTACAAGAACTTTATATTTCTACACTGTTTTTCACATTCAATGGTGGGCTGTCATCATACTGGTTTGAGACACAAGATATATCTGTGCTTATAACCCAATAGCTTGTAGCATGCATTTTGACTATCAGGTGCTAAGGGGAAGTGACCACATATTAACACTACAAATTCTGGATGAACCCTCTGCACACTGCTATGCACCCTTTCCAGAAAACTATGCAAACCTATGCAATGAAAAACAGGGATTTTTAGTTCACACATATTCAGGGCCATCTTTAATGTTGATTGGACCCTGGACATTTTCTTGGGCCCTCCTGAATCCACTTTTCAACTATTTGCGGGCAGTGTGGGCTCAATGGGCAGCTGCTTTGGGTCCCACAACATTGACTGGGCCCGGGGCAGCTGCCCCTTTTGCCCTGTGTTAAAGACGGCCCTGCACATATTGCAAAAAAAGACCCCACTGAAGAAGTCAACATAAGGACCATATGCGTTTGGAGTTAGGAGCTACCAGTTGACGCTATACCACGACCGTTCCCAACCATACGGCAGGGCGGTAAGCTGGTGGATTAATGATTGTGCAGATTCCAGCTGGCAAGACTTTCAGTGCCTTTTATGTGAGTGAGCTATTTTAAGATTTTTTGCCAATATAATCGTTTGAGAGCACTAGATGGTTTGTTTTCTGTTTTATATAGCCGGTATTGCATGTGAGCACCTTATGAAGGAGAAAGCTGGGCTGTGAACTCCCTAAGGATATCCATCCACACAGATCTCCATATATATCTAAAGGGGAACTGCGTGCTTTGATGTTCTGGTAAAACAGGAGTCCTAGCTAGAGAGCTAGAGGTGAGCTGCTAGAGAGCACTGGTTGTGGATTGTACGAGCACCTGTTTGTGATTTATTTGATCATTACACTCAAAGCTGGCAAGAACATTCGACAGAAGGATTTATTCAGCCCTCTTTGTTTTTATATATTCCGTCACCTTTTTGGAACATTTGTGTAGATTTAAGTGTTCACTAATAAACTGCTTTGTTTTTTTTGTTTTTTTGATTGTTTTTTTTTCACATTCCTAGGACATTTGTGTAGATATATTTGTTCACTGATATGTTATCCCAAGCAGCGGGAGGGGACCTCCCATCAGGAGAAGCCGGAATCGGCATTGATCGGGTCTCGGATCTAGTAACCCGGAAGCGATGCCATGACATCACTTCCATTTACAGAAGACTTAAAGTGGTTGTAAACCCACTTAACAAAAATATACAAAAAAAAAAAACCTGCAAGACAAAGGCATAATAAGCTAGTCCAGCCAGTGATATCGCTCCCGGAGTTATTTGCGAGTATCGCGGGCTCCGGCGCTGCGATTGGCCGAAACCGCAGGTAACGGTACGTCAGCTAAAGCAACGGCAGTGCGCATGTGCCGATGACGTCGGCACATGCTGATACAGGGGATATCTCCTAAACCGTGCACATTCAGGAGATATCCGGGGTAGCCACAGGGAAGCCTTATTAAAGGCTTCCCTGTAGTAAAAAGTGGATTGTAAGTAAACCAACCCCCCCCCCCCCCCATCGTTTTCAGCCAAGGAAGCTGCCATCTTTGCCTCTGTTTTATCTACAACTGCCATGATGCTGCACATGTGATGAGTTATGACACCAGTCATTGGATGGTTTTACAGTTTGGTTGAGAACACAACCAATGAGAGTGTTCCTTTTTTGAAACTGGTAAATGGATGGGTTTACTTCCGCTTTAAAGGTGCCAAATTTGAAAAAAATTACTGCATTCAAAACAGCCAAACTTGGGGTTTTGAATGCTTTTAAGTGCAAAGGATGGATTTGGGGTATTATAGACCTCCCGATCTCTCCATAAAGAGTACCTATTACTGTCACAAGGGATGTTTACATTCCTTCTGACAGCAATAAAAGTGATCAGATTTTTTTTTTAAAGGGAGAGTGTAAAAATATATATATATTTTTTTAATGTGCCCCATTCCCCCGTGCTCGCGCGCAGAAACGAACATATAAGTAAGTTGCGACTGCAAATGTAAACAGTGTTCAAACCACACATGTGAGGTATCGCCGCGATAGTTGGAGCATGTGAAATGGTTCTAGCAAGACCTCCTCTGTAACTCTAAACTGGTAACCTGTAGAAATTTTTAAAGCGCCGCCTATGGAGATTTTTAGGTACCATAGATTGTCACCATTCCACGAGTGTGCGCAATTTTAAAGCATACCATGGGGGGGCTGTGTAATGTGCAGGGGGGCTGTGTAATGTAAAGGGGTCCAGTGGTACGGGGGCTGTGTAATGTAAAGGGGTCCAGTGGTACGGTGGCTGTGTAATGCAAAGGGGTCCAGATTATTATCTTAATTTATTAGCAGGTGAATGCGGCCCTCCATGCATTCACATACATTGAATCTGGCCCTTAAGTGGAAAAAGTTTGCTGACCCCTGCTTTAGAAGATGATTGTGCTGTACTAATTTTATGTTTATATTGCAATACATGTTTAAACTGGCCAATTGCATCAAAGTAATCCCTCTTACTGCCAGTCCTACACTGCTCTGCCACTGCAAATGCTGCGGTGGACACCATGCCAACATGGGGCATACTGACACAAGGTGGGAGAGCTACTAGGTTCAGGTCTGGTCACTTGGTTTGGACTTTTTTCTTTATGAACTATATTTACTATTTGTCTAATGAGCACATCCTTTTTTCACCAATTAAAAGCATGCCTTAACTGGATGGGAAGGGGTTAATAAGTACCTTTCCATCCTTTTATTTTATTTTATTTTTTTCCTATCCCTGTAGCATCTTAGTGCTGCTGATCTCCTGCAGCCACTTCACATATATGTGCAGCCTAATGAGGGCCCTATGGCATTTTTCAGGGCAGGTATCCTGATGATGATGATGACACTGGAGCCACTGGATTCCCCTGGTTCAGAAAACATGTATGTGAACTAGCAATGCTGCGTGAACAGATTGTGAAGTATTCCAAACCCTACACAACTCTAAAAGACCTAACCACTACATTTATAATGTGAAACATGCAGTTTCAGTACTAAGCAGGAGCATTGTGTACATTGCATGTTGAATTAGAGATTTAACCCGTCATACTGAGATGATCATTTACATTTTTTGTTCCTGTTCTAACAGAGATTTGTTGTCCAAAGATTTCACGGTATATACATATGCAGAAAATGGAACAAGACTGGCAAGTCCGCTTCAAAAAGAGGTATGCCGTATGCGTGCTTACTAATAAAAACTCATCTTGTTATTTAGCTTAGCAATGGTATCTCTATTTGTTATGTGCCCTTTGTCACTATATAGAACTGTGGGATCATGTTATTTGAAAGCTTTGAACCTCTGCGCTACGTGACATGTCATTTGTCACTATATATAGTAGGATCAGTTGTAGAATCAACTTAATATATTTGCGCCTGCTGCAATTTCGGTATTTGGTTATGTTGCTTATTTACTAAACCCAGAAGCCTGCATTCACTATATCTTGTCTCCCACAGAACATGGAAATGCAATTATTTTTGTAAATTTAAAGTGCTAAATTCCTTTTCTTATCAGTGTCTGTTGTAGGAGGAGTTTTCATTCTACTCTGACTGTCCTATGAGGCTGCAGGGCCCCTGACCCTCTGTCTGAACAGTGCAAAATTGGCCCTGTGCCGATCACATGTACCCTCCCAAAAACAAAAAAAAACCCCTCTAGCAATACACACCTAACTGAGCATGTGCAGAGTGCTCCCAAGGCTCTGTACTTGTCAGGAGATGGATTGGGGACAGTAAAAGAAGGGGGAGGATCAGAGATTGGCGGTCAGTGTAGAAGTGACCCCTTAGATTGGCGGTCAGTGTAGGCAGGAGGTCAATCTGCCACTGCTATCTCTTGAGGACACCTCTGTTTGAGAAAGGCTTTCCTACTTTTTTTTTTTTGGGGGGGGGGGGGGGTAGATTTTTTTTTTAAAGTGAACCTACTGCAAAGTCATGTTAAAATCAGTGGGGTAATTTTTGAATTATTTTTCCCTGGAAAAAGACATGTAATGTTGATTTCAACCTTTTATGACTTCTGTGGTCAAACATCTTGGAAAGATTCCTGTAAAATGTTTGTTTTCTCACACAATGGTTCCATGGTTGCATTGATCTAGTTGCATATGTACAGTGAAATTACAAAAACTAAATCTGACTCTGCTGTAACTTCCCTCTTTTACTTCCTTTTTTCAGTTTTTCAAGTGAACAATGAGCACATGATAACATTACTTAATAATTATCTAGAACCCAAGTTGGAATGATTAGGAGGTCACATATTCTTTATACAGAAGCTGTCCTATGCTGCATTTTCTTCTGACTGCTGCTTTTTGAGCATTCACCAATCTACAGAAGTTCCACACGTCTCTGAGGAAATAGTAGAGTGTTTCAGGGTTCCCAACCCAGGGCTTTTTTTTCAGCGGGAACATGGGGGAACGCACCTCCAGCACTGAATGTATGCAATGACAAAGTGTGATGGAGGGTCAAGCAGGCATTTTTGGCCCCATAGACTTCAATAGGAGTGCCTGTAAAAGCGAGACACATGTATTTTTGTGCCTGAAGTATTCCTCTTCTCCTCTGGAACTGCTTTCCTCCCCTTTCCCAGTCCAGATAACAAATGCATGAAACTTGATACATTTGAAAAAATGATCTTACAAAGCTTGAAACTGTCCCAAAAAACCCACTCCAAAATCACCAGGAATATACTCTGCAGGCCAAAATGTCTGGAAAAGGTAGTTATCTGATGACCTGACCTAAGAAACCGATATTAAAGTAAAGCTGTTAAAAAAGGAATCATTCATTAGCCAGAGTCTTTTTTTTAATTTTTCCACCCACCATATTCCCGTCATCAAGTTAAACCTATGACCTAGAGATGAGCTCAGATGTGTTTGGATGCTCTTCCAAAGCTCATTGGTTGAGTTTGCCAGGAAGCTGTCACCATTAATGGGCCAATCATCTGTATTGGGAGAGTTCCTCACCCCTCAGCCACACCTATACAAGTGACGTGTATTCTTGTGGCTGCGGGGTGGGAAATGTCCTGGCCACAGATGACTAGTGCATACAGGTGACAGACTGCTGGCGGACTTGGCCATGTGTGTTTGGAAGAACATTCCGAATACACCTGAGCTCATCTCTACAGTGAACCTGAAGGGTGGAGATGTGGGAAACTGTTGTTCAGTGCACTTACCTGTGTTTCTTTATTTGTAAGGCAGCAGAAAATAAACCTATGGTTTGGATTTGTCACATGGTTGTTAAGGATCCATTTCTTCTTAAAAGTACTTGGGAGCCCGTTTGATGTTTTGTACCCACTGGACATTATATTACTTTCCCAGAAAAGCTCACCCCTATTCTGAACTATATATGGTGAATCGCATATCTACACAATTACAAGCACGCCTTTTACTGTTCAAGATGTGATTTCATTCATCTTCAGTAACAATGCTATATTCACTACCCTCCTGTGTGTGGAAAGATGGAGGTAGACACTCAGTAAATGGCATTATTTAGTATGCTCTTGCATTTTAAAGTGATCCCCGTGACTGAAGGGAAGAACTGTATAGTTGACTTGAAGGCCTGGTGTCCTTTATTGGTCGAATTTAAAGAGGTCACACTTAACTTTTATTGATGGTTTGGAATAAAATTGATCAGAGCTTTGGTCTGCTCCCCTCCCCCACCCCAGCGTCCTAGGGCTCAGGTACCCCGTGTTGACCCCCGGCCTCGATCAGAGGGTTATTGTTGTTTGATAGTCTGCTCCCTATGGCACATCCTTTCTGTGTTTCCTCATGGAATTTTACATTGTGTCTATTGCTCATATGCCCTGCGAGGGAATACTACGGCTGTTCTCTATTTTATTTTTCAATAACAATCATTGTACAAGAAAATTGATCAGAGCTTGGCGATCAGATTTCTGAAAACAGTAGAAAACATCAGCCTGTATTTTAGGGTGCTCATTCTTTCATTTCTTTGAACTCCTATCCTTTTTTTTTTTTTTTTAATCATGGCCTATATTGTGCCATGTCCTGTTTTTTTGTCAGGCCACAGGAATTGGTGATAAGATAAAAAGACAGTGGCGGTCAGAGGCTGGCTGCATGTTTAGGAAATGAGCCAGTCTCCAGTAATCTGACTGAGTAATGAATACGGTTTTCCTGCTGCATAGATCATCAATCAGTTGTCTGACACATTTTCTTTCTGGGGTCATATAATGTAATGTAAGGCTTGCAAAATGCACTTTTATTTCAGCTGACAAACAGGTTATCACTTTACAGCACTTTGTTTTGCTGATCGTTTTTCTTGTAAGTACTTGATCGTTATTTCTACGTAATATGCACTTTTGAGAAATACATGCTTTTCAATGAACTTCATTGTGTAAATGCTCCTCAGATTATCAGAATTAGCAGATAAATCCTCTTAAACTTTGCCTTCTGTACTGTACATCGGAAGCGGGCATGTTATGGAATACACGAGAATTGGCCATTATGAATGGCCTAACCTCATAGCTCCTGTTGTCCTATATTTGGAGGGACTTGTTCCTCTTTCCTCTTCAATTTTTCCTCTTTTTGGTCTGAGATATTCCAAATGGTACTTAATGGTAAATGGTAATAAGGTAAGCAACACCAGGTCCTAAAACTGACCTCACATATTAGAACCTGATTCCTCCCACTTGCCAAAGACTTTTGTGGGAGCTCTCTGTGAAGGTTCTCATTTATCTGATGATGATATAGCTAGTAGTAGTAGAATAAGGTGACCAGATTTCTAAAATGAAATCCGGGGACATATTTTTTTTTTTTACTAGAAATAGCGGCAATCAGCGACTCTCTGCCCGTCGCCGCCGCCTGCCTCACAGCCTGTCAGGTCTTACTCTTCAGGCCTCGGCTACTACTGGGTGGGGTGCGGAGGAAGATCACTCCGCTAGGGAAGATAAGGAGATAATCGGGCAGGCGGCTGGCCGGGACTTAAGCCAAGGCAGAACAACATGCGAGCGGAGCTGAATGGGCATGCACCCGAAACTGAAAAAATATTCCCTCCGCTCCGACCAGCACATGATCATCAGAAATGGGCACAGATGATGGAAAAAAATGCACCACCCTAAGCTAGTAGGAGCGGGGGTGTGTAATTAAAAAAAAAAATTTCTGCATTGACTGTCTTTTAAAATTGCCCAGGCTCTTGTCCAAATCCAATCCGGGGACACAACCGGGGACAGTGTTCTCAATCCAAGGACTGTCCCCGGAAACCGGGGATGTCTGGTCACCCTATAGTAAAAGTCACATTGGTCACATTCAACTGGACTTGTTCCGTGATGTTGAAGATGTTTTTTTTAGCTTCCCTAAGCCACTTCTTTAGGGAATGATTGTCAGAAAAAGTTTGGCATAAATGGCTTAGAGGCCATCTAAGTTTAAAATAACAATCACTGAACAGGGGTGGGGGCCTTTGACTTCATTTGTCTTCCACATATAATGCAGGAGCCAGGAGTGCAGACCTCACTAGGATTTGATTAGACTCTATAAAATAATCTAAATGAATGTAAATGTGGCTAAACCTGCTTTAAAGCAGGAACATCTAAATGCAGACCGTGAAACAATGACCTGGAAATCATAAACACAAAACATCCATGTTTTAGAAGTATGTTGAACACACGCACGGATAAACGCTGGTGCACAGAAGCATTGGTGTCTCTATGAGAAAAGAAGTGTTCAGCCTTTTACTTGTATGACTGTCTGTACTCCCTACTTACAGCTTCCTTAGCATGGGGAACCACCATGTTTTTTACTCTTGGTATACTTGCAGACATGCGTGTGAATGAGGCCTTCATGATTGCATGGATAATGGGAAGTGAGCTGTGTGTAGTGACAGATATTGTTTCTCCTGCCTCATTAATCCTTAGGGTCCTTTCACACGGGGCGGATCCGTGCAGATCCGCCCCGTGAAGCTCCGCTTGCTCAGCGGGGATCGCTCCGTTGATCCCCGCTGAGCCGACGGATGACTGGGCGGTCCCCGCACACTGTGCAGGGACCGCCCTGTCAGAGCGCCGCTCTCCCCTATGGGGAATCGGATGACGACGGACCGTAGAGTCCGTTGTCATCCGATCCGCTCCGCCGACGGTGGAAGGAAAAATAGGCTTTTCCTCCGTCACGCTTTGGCGGAGCGGATGTCAGCGGACAGCACGGCGCCACAGCCGGGCGCCCACAGTTAGAATGCCGGCGGTGAGGAGCGGGGCTTTGTGCGCCCGCATCGCTGGACCGCGAGACAGGTAAGTGTCTGATTATTAAAAGTCAGCAGCTACACTTTTTGTAGCTGCTGACTTTTAAATGGGTGGAACTCGGCTTTAAAAAATGAGTATGAATAATCTTCTTATTAAGTGTACAATTGAGAAAGTCTCTATATAATAAAATGCTTCACGAAAAACGACACAGTGTTTCGCCAATTTCCAACTTGTGCTCCTTTCACCAGGTGAGTGCAAGCTCACCTTTAGGGTCAGAATTTGGTGTAAACAACATGAAAACATGGATCCATCCTGCCTTGTATCAACGGTTCAGGCTGGTGGTGTAATGGTGTGGGGGATATTTTCACTTTGGACCCCTTAGTAATAATTGACCATTGTTTAAATGCCACAGCCTACCTGAGTATTGTTGCTGACCATGTCCATCCCTTTATGACTACAGTGTACTCGTCTTCTGATGGCTCCTTCCAGCAGGATAATGCACCATGTCACAAAGCTCCAATCATCTCACCACTGGTTTCTTGAACATGACAATGAGGTCACTATACTCCAATGGCCTCCATAGTCACCAGATCTCATCCAATAGAGCACCTTTGGGATGTGGCGGAACGGGGGTTTCGCATCATGGATGCGCAGATCTGCAGCAACTGTGTGATGCTATCATGTCACTACGGCAAAAGGGGGTCCAACCCGCCGGTACTAGCAAGGTGTACCTAATAAAGTGGCCGGTGAGTGTATATCCTGAAAGCGTTTACCCGCATATGTGCAGATAAACATGGAGGACACAACTGATTTTTTTATATGCGTTTTTTAGGACATTTCTAAACCCAGGTTGGACATTAGTATGAATGGAGCCCAGCAGTAAAAAGCTGGATGAAATTCAGGCCTTCCCCACTACTAACAACAAAACGTCTTCATATTTCTGTTTCCTGTTGTAGAATTCCCATCACTATTTCCAGTCTGGTAAAACTTTTGTCACTGAGGGACAGTAAGTGAAGGGAAATCTGTCTAGCAGAGCCCCTGGTGGTGAAAACCAACAGGGGTTCAAACCCTCTTACCCACTCTATCCTAAACTAAAAACTAAACAAAAAAAGGAATACACCAGTATTGGTTGAACCAAATGACTGTATGACCCCAAGAGCGGTATCCCTTGAGCATACACTGATCAGCCATAACATTATGACCACCCCCCATAACCCGTTGAGGCATGGACTTCAATAGACCTCTGAAGGTATCTGGCACCAAGCTGTCAGTAGCAGATCCTTTAAGTCCTGTAAGTTGCAAGGTAGGCCTCCATGGATCAGAATTGTTTTTCCAGCACATCCCACAGACGTTCAATTGGACCGAGATCTGGAGAATTTGGAGGCAAAGTCAACACTTTGAACTCTTTATTATGTCCCTCAAGCCAATCCTAAATTCCTCAGACTGGGCCATCTTCTTCCATCGCTCTGTGGTCCAGTTCTGATGCTCACGTACCCATTGTAGGTGCTTTTGGCACACGGGTCAGCACGGGCATCCTGACTAGTCTGCGGCTAGCCAGCTACACGGCCAAATACACAACAAGCTGCAATGCACTGTGTGTTCTGAAACCTTTCTATTAGAACCAGCATTAAAGTGGATGTATACCCACTCTCATCCTTTCTAAACTACTGCCATAGTGCTGATCTATAAGGATATAGATGCCTCCTGCATGTATCCTTATCTGTCAAATGTCTCCCCTCTGTCTGTTATAAGAACTGAAAAACTGCAGATTCTGTGGGTGGATCTGTTGTCTGGAGCTCGGTGGGTGGAGTCGTGATGTCAGTAGACTCCCCGCCCACCTCTACACTCCCCTTATCAACGAGCATTTTCTCCTGTGTATTCCTTCTGCTATAATCACTAACATTCAGTCAAAATCCAGAAAAGTAACCACATGACTTCAGAAAAGGAGGTGGGGGTGGGAATTAAAAAATTAATGCCTGTCTCAGGCTTAGTGCATGAGATATGTAAATAACCTGTCACTCAAAGCAAGGGGGCGGAAGGGACAAAGGTATCTCTGTTTGTCCGTTTTATCTCACTGAACAATAAAAGAGGATTGCTCAGAGCTGGATTAACTCTTTGTGGCAAGACCTGGCATAAATGATAGGAAATCTTATACTCTACATTGTGACAGCAAAAAAAAAATAAAAAAATTTCGGGTTTACATCCACTTTAACTTTTTCAGCTATTTAAGCTACAGTAGCTCTTCTATTGGATCAGACTACACAGGACAGCCTTCGCTCCCCACATGCGTCAATGATCCTTGGCCACCCATGGCCTCATCACTGCTTTTTCTTACTTGGACCATTTTTGGTAGGTCGTGACCACTGCAGACTGGGAACATCCCACAAGAACTGCAATTTTGGACTTGCCCTGGCCGGGTTGTATAGCCATTGCAGCTTGGCCCTTGTCAAAGTCCCTAAAATCCTTACGTTTGCCCATTTTTTCTTTTTTTTTTTCTCCTTTCAACACATCCACTTCAGAGACAACATGCTCACTTGCTGCCTAATATATCCCACTTGCTTTCAGATGTAACAAGATAATCAACATTACTCACTTTACCTGTCAGTGGTCATGTTATGACTGATCAGTGTGTACTCCAGACTATGTCACCTGTGTGTAGGTAATCCAGAATTTATTCAGAATGTGAAGATTGAGAAATATCTGAAGATATTTTAAATTGTGCCTCATACAGATTTTGATTGGATTGGGGGTTTGATGATTTACAGTCATTTTTTTATTTTTTAGATGTAGTCTTATCTTGTACAAGACTTGCTGTATTGTTTATTAAGATTTCCATTTAGATGTATTGCTATATCACTGTAGCCCAGACTAGCAGATGTGAGGACATTGGAAGCTTAGATCGCCCTCTAGTGTTCAGTGCATTAGTCAGGTCTGATTTCCATGCAGTGATATGGTGGCTGCCAGCCTGTACACTGCATTGTCATTACTGGCAGCACTCCCAAGTCACGTAGCAATTAAGATATCAAGAAACCTATAATAATGTGTTTGTTTGGAGCTGTTGTAAATCTTTTGGTTTAATAACTCGTTTGCGGTAAAAGTGATGAGTGACAAAACAAAAAAAGTAGGGCTGTTACTGATTAAAACTTTCGTGTTCGATTAATCGATTTTTTTTAAAATCGATTAATCGACTAATTTCGATTAATTATAACGCACATAGATCCAACTACTTTTAGCTGATCTCCTTGCAGGCCGATTCCCAGTGCAGCTACCAACCACTGGAAAAATCGATAGCAGGATATAAAAAACACACAAAGGCAGCGCTCGATGGGAATAGCATTAAAACTTTTATAGTCTTCAAGTAGGTAACAAAATAAATATTGCACTGGAGATAAAATCGATGTAGCTACATAAACTGTAAAATTGGTGCGAGTAATACCAAACGGTAGCAAAAGCAGTCATAAAAACATGTAGCCAAGTATGATGCCGGTATAAAAATGTGTACAACGATACCACTGCTGAATCCAGATGAGGAGGGGCTAACATCAGTCCGTCGGCATGTAGATGTCCCGTGAAGGGAACTATCACAACTCCCAGTGGATGGCTGTAGAATCCCAGGTTGATAGCGGGAAGTGTAACAGCCCTTGCGTGTGGCAGATAGTAAGATCCTGCTGGCATGCAGATATGAAGGCACAGCAAAGGAGCCCTTCAGATGGACACGGCAAGCCCCGCCGGTGTCCGTGACGTCACCGGATCTCCCTGAAGACCCGGAAGCCGGCGGAGAGGTGAGTACCGGTCAAAAGAATTTTGATCGATCAAAACAATTAATCGATTAATCGAGGAATTAATAGTTAATTTCCACAGCCCTAAAAAAATGCACTAAAATGTCACTGATAATGTAATAAAATACAATATTCAGAAAAGGTCTGGACATGCTGCTTTATAATCTGCTGTACATAGAAGTGTCCACATCAATGCCATTTATGGAGACGTTTCAGAGGTGTAAATAAATGGAGCCTCAATTGCAGACTCGGCGATGCCAGCATGAATTTAAAATGTCAAAATGTTTTCTGTAGTTTCTTACTCTGTTTTGCAAAATTGTGTTCTTGCATCAGATGTTGCATATTCACTAATCATTCACACCAGAATGTGATGCGGGAAACCCTCGTTCCATGCACGTTTCCTGCACTATATTACCTGTTTGACAGGTAAAACCACTCTCAGCCCTGGGTCACACTGGTGCGATTTGACATCCCAAATCGCATTTCAAATTGGCGGCATTTGCCAGGAATGGTACCGTCCTAATCGGTGCGACGCCGCATCTGCGGCGCTGCACCGATTTCAAAAAATAGTTTCTGTACTTTTTGCGATTTCGGGCCGCGATTTACATTGACATCTGTGCAGAAACCTGCACAGATGTCTCTGTAATCGCGACCGAAATCGGGACTGACATGCGGGAGTGAAATCGTGCGAGTTCAGCTGAACTCGTACGGCTTCATTCCCGCAGCTCAGTGTGAACCAGGGCTAACACATGGTTGACCACAATAAAACCTTGGATTGCGAGCATAATTCATTCTAGAAACATGCTTGTAATCCAATGCACTTGTATATCAAAGTGAATTTCCCCATAAGAAATAATGGAAACTCAAATGATTCGTTCCACAACCATTTATTCATAAGTCCCTCCGTTTATAAAATGAAAAAATAAATAATACCGCGCTAACAAAAACACAATACCTAGATGAGCAGCAGCTAAACAGTGAAAATACACACTATAAATAAAGACAAGGGTAGTAGCCGCGCTGAATTTAACCTAAACAAATTGAAAGTGTCACTTAAACCAAAAAGGAGGTAATCCTAAATGTGAAATAATTTGTGAACAAACAATGATATGACACCAATATAGTTCTTAAAAAAATGAACAAAGTGACATGGAAAAATAAGTGAATGTGACAAGGGAAAAGTCCAATATTGAATGAAGGTCAAAAAATTGAGGGTCATGCATAAGTTGAATGTCCTCGACACAAGAATCCACCACCAGAGAAAGCTGACACCTTAAGAAATGAAAGCTTACCAAATGGCAAGCGAGATGAGCTTGCGGCTGTAAACCCCAGCCAGGGCCTTTTCCTTAACCCGCAGTATGGACAGCTTCAATGGTCTGTGATAGGCGACTGAGTGCTTGCAATGATTCGGGTACATGTGCTGGGATCAGTGATTGACTGGAAAGGAAAGGAAGCTCACCATAGCGTAAATCCAATTTAAAACAAATTTAATAAGGATAAAAACACTTGCATCAATAGACGAATAAAACAGCAAAATCGTAACATGTAGCTGGCCAGCTGGCGAATGCCCGTCCGCTCGGACTGTAGTACGCAATGACGTCAGCACGTCCACTTGCGCGTTTCGTCATAGAATGACGTCGTCTTGGGGCAGTTTATAGTCCATATAAAAAGATGATAGCAATGTGACCAGGTTGTGTAACCATAAAATGTCAATCCACAAATGAAAGCCCCCACAAGGGGATTAGAAGCAAAATCCAGCAGGAGCTACAGAGTTTAAAAGAGAAGAGAGGCGCCTCTAAGTGTAGCAATATGTTGCTAAATGTTGTACCTTCATTAAATATAACCATATTGCTACACTTAGAGGTTCCTCTCTTCTCTTCTATACTCAATTGTGACATGACGCTACTTGTATATCAAGACATCGCTTGTATATCAAGTCAAAATCTATTAAAAACCAAGGTTTTACTGTATTTCATCTATATATTCCGCTGTTTACCTAAAAAAAAATCAGTTTTAAAGTGAAACTATAAAGGTTGTGGGATGCTATTGTTTATTTTAACATTAAGCTGTATTTTTTCTCATGCATATACAAATCTTCATTTTGAAAATATACACTTATTGCATGTACACACGAGTCAAAAATCAGACGAAAAATACCGCTTTCGAAGCGATTGTACGTTAATTGGATTGTTAGTACACGGCTTTCGAGAGCCGATCATGACAGTTTATCCAATATTATCTGATCGAACAAACACGAATCTCGTATGATATAATTTTCATGTGTCGCACAAATTCTCGTATGAAACTAGATTGTATGATTTTCGTTTTTAATCAGGACAGTTGTCGTCCGAAAATACACTACAACACATTACATTGCTTGCGAATTTTTTATTCTTTCCTACGAGAATTTCCGTAACTTTAGTAACCTCTCCATTCTCGATATGCGACTACAATGCAAAAAGAAAAAAAGAAAGAATCTGTTGTCCGATTTTTGGATCGTGTGTACGGACTATTAGTGTTACTAAACCCACAACAGTAGAATCAATCTGTATATGCAGAAAAGCATGCTTGTTATACTCGCTGTGGAACCTAAGGGGTTAATCCTTCTGGAGGAAGGAGGGAATCCCCATGACTAAGCTATGGTGGTCTGCGTTGGGGGCATGGCCTGGCGGGAGCTCAGGCTGAGGTTGTCTCTTTCACCATCACACAACCCTGTGGATGTGCAGCACCGGGATTCCCCTCCTTCCTTTCTCTAGTGACTACAGGAGCTGGGACAAACTCCACTCCCTTCCCGGCACTCTTGTAGCAACTGGTTCAGAACCATCCACATTACTCCTCAGATTGTCAAACGAGCCTGAGGGGCACGCCAATCTTCCATGGGTTAATCCCCTGTACTGTGTAAAAAGGCTGTTTGATCCTGTCTTCTCTGATCCACCCCCTTTTCCATTGTCCTCAATCCATCTCCTGAGGGGGCACTCTGCGCATGCTCTGGTGTGTATTGCTAGAGTTTTTTTTTTTTGGGGAGGGTGCATGTGATCGGCACAGGGCCAATCGGCACTGTCCAAACAGAGGGTCAGGGGTCATGCAGCCTCAGAGGTCAGTCAGAGGAGAATGAAAATTCCTCCTACAAACTTTAAACAAACACTGATTGAAGTCATAAGACTGCTATATACTGCTGATGAGAAAAAGCATTTAGCAGTTTTACTAAAATAATTGCATTTCCATGTTCTGTGTACTGTGGGAGACCAGATATAGTGAATGCAGGGTCCTGAGTTAAGTAATACTTCTTTTTTTTTTTTTTTTTTTTTAAAGATATTTTTATTGTGCTTTCGTAACATACAAACATACAAAGACAATATGTGAGGACCTAGCCAGGCCCGTCACACACAACATAAACAACTTGCTCCTATATCAGTCTACACAAAAGAAGATCTGCACATCCATTTAAACAGCACAATAGAAAGACAAATTACATCAACATAGTATACCTGCTAGACCATCATAGCTGGTGAAATTGCATAGGAGTGTAATTGAGGTACAAGGTACGCTGCTACCTGCCTACTCTTTCATGGCCCTATGGGAGAAAGGGTCAGGGGGCTAGCCAGCCACCTGCCCCAGATTTTATGAAACGTTTTCTATCTCTTGCGGATCTCAAAGGTGAGTTTATAAAGTGGAAGGGCGTCGTTGACCAGTTTCAACCACAGTCCCACTGTTGGGGTTGCTGCTCCCCTCCAAGTCAGTAAAATTGACTTTTTAGCATAAAAGTAAAGGATGCGAAGTAATCGTTTGACCTGGGAGGGAACAGTGAGGTCACCAAAGACCCCCAGGAGGCAATTCCTGGGGTTGAGTATGTTGGGAAGCCCCAGCGCCGAAGAGAGAAAGGAGTCTACACTCCTCCAAAAATCCTGCACTATGGGGCAACTCCAAAAACAATGAATGAAGTCAGCTGTATGTCCACATCCTCGAAAGCACTCAGCCGAGGACAAAATGCCCATTTTGTGCATCTTGGCTGGGGTGAGGTGTGATTGGTGGAAGATTTTTATTTGGATTATCCTGTCCCTGGAGGATATAACAGAAGTCTTGAAAGTGTCACAGAATTCGGACCAGTCCTCCTCTGTTATAGATATATCTAGGGAGTCCCATTTGCGTTGCGACGCCTTAAATCTAGGGTTGGAGCCCACCGCCAAAGCTAAGTAATAAGTAGAGATACGTTTTGTACGGTCTGGGGATCGCAAGAGTTTTTCTAAGTCAGAAATCATGAGCGGGTTGTCTAGGGAACCAAACTGTGCTCGTACAGCATGTCTAAGCTGATAGTAAAAAAATAAGTAGGTATGTGGTAAGTCAAATTCATTTCTCATCTGTGTGAAAGATTTAAATCCTTGAGGGGAGTATATGTGACATAAGTATTTTATCCCTCGAGAGGTCCACCTTTGTGGGTCAGGCAGGGAATTCAATTCTGGTAGTGTAGGGTTGAACCAAAGTGGACTATTAGGGGAGACCGACCAGGAGCCAGGGGCATGTTTAAGCGTCACAGTTTTAAATAGGGACAGAGATGTACGTAAAATAGACAGTCCAGGTCCCGGAGGCGTGCATCCACGATAGACAATGTTATGCAGTGTTTCGAATGATGAGACCATGGCACCTTCAGTGGTGGTACAGGCATTGTTCGAATCAGGGTGTAGCCAATCATGAATATTAACCAGTTGGGATGCTTAATAGTAAAGGTAAAAATCAGGGAAGGTTAATCCTGCTAAGTGAGACGGAAGGCGTAGAGTTTCCAGTGCCACTCTAGGGGGCCTACCATTCCAAAGAAACGCTATACAGATCGAATCAATACTCTTAAAGTGGAGCTCCACCCTAAATAGCAACTTTTGCTATTTGGAACCCTCCCCCCCCCCTCCGGTGTCACAATTGACACCTTTCAGGGGGAGGGGGGTGAAGATACCTGTCTAAGACAGGTATTTTCACCCACATCCGGGAGTTCTCTCTCCGGGAATCTGCGGGAGTTACGTCACTTCCCGCAGACTTCCCTTGGTGTTCTGGGAGACACTCGGCTCCCAGAACACAGGAGCACCAATCAGAACGGCGCAGCGCGACTCGCGCATGCGCCGTAGGGAACCGGGCATGAAGCCGCAGGGCTTCACTTCCTGGTTCCCTCAGCGAGGATGGCGGAGGGAGCAGCAGAGCGACGAGCGATCGCTCGTCCTCTGCTGCGGCCGTCGCTGGACTCCAGGACAGGTAAGTGTCCAAATATTAAAAGCCAGCAGCTGCTGTAACTGTAGCTGCTGGCTTTTAATATTTTTTTTTTCCGGCGGAGATCCGCTTTAAAGATTGTTTTGGGAATTTTGCAAGGGGAGTTAGCCAGGACATACAAAAGTTTGGGCAGATATATCATCTTCAGAATGTTGGCTCGCCCCATCAGATCCAGGGGTAAGTCCTTCCATTGTTTAGTTTGGGTCTGCAGTTGAAGCAGTAGAGGGCCTAAATTATTGGTAATATATAGGGATAACGGCAATTGAACTATAACACCTAGATATCTAAAGGAGGTGGCTATTTGTAATCTAGAGTCCGAGTGAACCTGTGGAGCAGGAGTCTGATCTATGGGGAAGAGGGTAGATTTCTCCCAATTCACTCGGAATCCGGAGAAGTCTCCAAAGGTGGTCACCGTGGTTAACAAGTTAGTAAGTGAGTCCTGAGAGTCTGCTAAGTAAACCAATGTATCATCTGCATAAAGAGAGATCCTTTCCTCTATCTCATTTATGGGCAATCCGTGAAGGAGTGGGGAATTACGGATCTGAATAGCAAGGGGCTCCATGGCCAGGGCAAACAGAAGGGGTGACAAAGGGCAGCCCTGTCGGGTGCCTCTGGTAATCTTGAATGTGTCAGTGATCTGTGCATTAATGCGAATACGGGCGAGTGGCATGGTATAGAGGAGTCTGATCCAGGCTATCAGCCGTGGACCAAAGCCATACAACTGCAAGACCCGAAACGGGTATGGCCATTCCACACTGTCAAAGGCCTTGCAGGTGTCCAAGGATACCACAACCCGGGTCGGTGGACAGTCATGCGGAAACGTCAAATTGTGGAACAGCCTACGAATGTTCATCCTGGTCGATCGACCCGGTATGAAACCACCCTGGTCACTCCCCACTAGCTTTGCAATCACCCTGTTCAGACGGTTTGCCAGAGCCTTGGCCAGAATTTTGGTATCGACATTAATAAGAGATATCGGCCGATAAGAGTCACATTTTAACGGATCTTTTCGTGGTTTAAGAAGCAAAACAATAAGTGCCTCTCTCATTGAGGGGGGAAGTACCCCTTCCTTCAAGGCTGTATTGTACGTTTTGAGCAAAATAGGGCCAAGAAGGTGCTGAAATTGTTTATACCATTCCACTGGAAACCTGTCCAAACCTGGTGTCTTATGAGCCAGCATCTGTGAAATCGCCAGTGAAAGTTCTTCCACAGACAGCGGCTCCTCCAACTCCTCCCGGACCTGGTCTTTCAATCGGGGGAGCGACACCTGGCCCAAATAGTCATCCAGTTGTGTCTCTGAGTAAGTAGCTCTGGAAGTATAGAGGTCTTGATAAAAGGAGAGAAAGGCTTCTGCTATATCCTGAGGGACAGCACTAATCGTAGTCCCTGTGACTAATATCCTGGGGATAGAAACAGGGGCACGGTCGGATCTGGAAAAATATGCGAGTAGGCGACCCGCTTTGTTGCCATGCTCAAAGGTCTTTTGCGTGACATAAAGTAGACGTTTTTTAGTGAGATCTAGCAAGCGAAGTTCGTATTCCCTGCGACTATGAAGCCACGGGGCTAACGTGGCCGCAGAAGGTCTTTCAGAGTATTCTGCCTTCACCAAAGTCTGTTCTAACTCCTCAGTACGTTGCAGATAATTTTTGCGTAAAATACCAGTAATAGACATAAAGGTACCTCTCAACACTGCCTTGGAAGCATCCCAGACAGTGGTGAGTCCAGTGGTACCCTGATTCAGCCGCCAGTATTCAGTCACACCTTTCTGGCATTCTGCCTGTACAATCTCATCCCCAAGCCAGTGCGAGTTCATTCTCCAGACCCGAGGGCCCGATTTTGGCAGGAGGAGGAGACTAACCAGCAAAGGAGCATGGTCCGAGATCCCTCTAGGCAGGTAAGCTATGGAATGAACCAGGGGGAGTACATCTGCCGGGGCAAATGCCATATCTATGCGAGACATAGTATGGAAGGAATCCGAATGACAGGAAAACTGTCTGTCATCCGGGTGCTTCCAACGCCATAGCTCGGTAAGGGCAAATACCTGCGTCCAGTCAACAAAAGAGGGGTAGGGCCTGCCCCCACCCCGTATGCGGTCCACTGAAGGGTCTAGTACAGCATTGAAATCACCTACAAAGAGCAGGGGACCCGGGGATCGGGACAGTAACATGAGAGACAGATGGGAAAGAATTTCTGAGGAAAATGGTGGAGGAATATATATGTTCACCAGCGTAATAATTGTGGAGGCTATATGGAGGGTGAGTATAATGAATCGTCCCGCAGGATCCGACTTCACAAGCAAAGTCTCAGCCGGGAGGGACTTCGCCAACAAAATCGAGACCCCACGGGAGAAGTTGGAATAAGAGGCATGATAGTGGGTAGCCAACCAAGGCCGTTTAAGGGACTTAAGCTTAGAGCCAGTAAGGTGGGTCTCTTGGAGACAAATGATATGGGGTCTGTGTTTTTTTAGATAGGAAAACAGCAGGGACCGCTTGCGAGGTGAGTTCAACCCCCTAACATTCCAAGAAATGAGTTTTAAAATGTCAGCCATGAGTAAGTATAAGTAGTACAAGAACAATGCAAGGATAATCATACGATGCAGCATACCACAAATAACAATTTCTATGATACTGTCCATAATGGAAGTGCAATAACGGCAAAGGGTACGTTTTCCTGGGAGCAATTATACCAACCAAACACCGAAGAGGCCAGCCCTTCTCAATAACTAAAACCTGTGAGAAGACCGCCAAAGTAAACATCCCACCCACAACCCACCCCCCTCCCCGCTCTACTAACCCAAACACAGTGAGCATTGAATCCCAAAACAAGAACATACCCCCCTCAGCAACAGTCTGGAGAGGAAGTAAAAAGCCCTGTGGCCTCGCCACCTACTGGCATGGGGGGAAGTAGCAGTTCCATAAGGGCTCACAAATGCAGAGTAAACGTCCCTGTTGTAGAATCTGGAGGAGAGGGAAAAAAAAAAAATCTCCTTTTCCTCCTTTTTTGAGAATCAAAGGCACAAACAGTAATAAGTGCAAGGGGCACAGTAACAGTAAACTTTCAGGTCAAAGGGCAGTGTTGAAAGGAGCTCTCATCAGGATTGTCAATAGTGCAAGAGTGACCTCCGCAGGAAAAATTAAAGATGATTAGGTCCAGCCTCTGACCAAGGGAAGGAAGGCACAGTAACAAGTTGATTCCCAAAGGACCATGTCCCTAGGAAGCAGATAGGAGAAATGAAGGGTCACCTAGAAACTCATGGTCTGTCACTTTAGGATTCAATTGTGGCGTTGTCTGGGTTGTTTCCCAAATCTTGAATCTAGCCAGGACATAGCTTCTTTAGGACAAGAGCAAAAGTGAGCTTTGCCTTCATAGATGATCCGCAGCTTAGCAGGGAACAGCATAGCATAGGGAAGGCCTTCATTGCGGAGACGATCTTTCACTGCTGCAAAGGATATGCGCTGGCGCTGCACTTCAGCAGAGAAATCAGGATAGATGGATATGTTATTACTGTTGAACTTGAGGGGACCTTTTTCTCTGGCCAGGCGTAGAATAGTAACCTTGTCCCGGAAATGAAGGAATTTTGCAATGAAAGATCTTGGGGGGGCCCCAGGCTGTGGGGCGCGCGGGGGGTGCGGTGCGCCCGCTCAATTTCAAAGGTTTTGGAAAATTCTTCCACCCCGAGTACATCACGCAGCCATTTGTGCAAAAATCTTTCCGGGCGGGAACCCCACAAATCTGAGGTTGTTCCTCCTGGAACGATTCTCCAAATCGTCCAACTTAGCTCTGAGGGCTCCCAGCTCATCTGTGGCTGTGCGCACAGTGGCAGATAATGGATGCACAATGTCTTCCAAGGAGCTGATACGGCCCTCCACCTCCCCAGTTCTGTCCCTCAGGTTCTGAACATCCTGCTTCAGGAGGGAGAAATCAATATGGATACTCTCCATTTGTAAAGTGAGAGAAATTTTAACATCTTTAATGGCCACCAGAATTTCAGCCAGGGTGGGCTCAGCAATGGAGGGGCTCGGGGATGCAGATTCCTCTGAATACGCCGGGGAACCTAAGGGTTCAGTGTGTACAGCCTGGGTGCGGAATACAGCAGGGACAGAGCCACTCACCCCGTGATAGGAATCCTGTGCTGCAGATGGAGATGGCTGCGGCGCGGCCTCGTGCACTGCCGGAGGATCGGCGCCATCTTGTCTTCTAAACCGGGCCAGTTGTTCCGCCGCGGATTGGGGCGCGGGTGGCCCGTATTTATTCACCATTATGCCTGAATCTGGTGCCTGCCATCCTTAGGAGCAAAACTGTGCCTTTAGATAGCAGATTGAGGGTAGGATGCCTGCAGGATTGATGTATGGAGCCGGAGCTATGAGATAAAGCAGCGCTCTCATGGACTCCCAGCCACGCCCCCCCAGTTTAGTAATACTTTAAAGCATTAGTAAAGTTTAGAAAACATTTTTATTTCCTCATGCAAGGTAAAGCCGTAATGTGCTAGTATGCATCGCACACTAGCACATTATGAAAGACCTACCCTGAAACAAAGCCCTCCAGGGGAGCACGGTCAGTGCTGCAGAGACTTCCATCTTCACAAAGTCTCCCTGCCGGGTTCACGGGCTCCAGCCGCTTGAATGTCCAAGCCGTAATAACATCACTGCCATGGCACAGGGCTCTGAAGGAACAGTATGAGTATGCCGTTCCTTCAAAGTGCATGCGACGGTGATGTCACCGGCTGGCAAACAAGCGAATATCTCCTAAACAGTGCACTTTTCGAAGATATTCATTTTACCTACAGGTACGCTTTACTATAAGCAGAGAGGGGGAGAGACTGCAGGATTTTACACTATGTGGAGCCTTTGATCTCTTTTTGGTGCCCAACTATTAACCAACTTACTGAGTGATATCGGAGGTGTGGAGAAGCCCTGTGATGAGGAGAAAGGCCCCAGCTGGGTTTTAAGCCATAGGCGTACCCCAACCCCCTATAATAAGGGGTCCACAGGAGCTGGTAAACAGTTTCTTCGGCTGGTGGTGGATTCACTGTGGTTTCTGGTGATGGATGATGGACACTGCTATTGATTCATTATGACATTGTTTGTGGTCATGAATGTAAAGTCCATTTATGGACTTTACATTTATTTTTGTCTTTATTTATTATAAGCTTACCTGTAGGTAAAAATCATAAAGTGGAGTTTACTATCGCTTTAATACAGGCTGCACCCACAGCACTGGTGTCCTCAAAGGAAGTAGCTTGCTTTCAGTCTCCCTCTCCCTGATTAAAACTATTTTGCTTCATAATAATTTAATTTCATTCATTTCAGGATCAGTGCCACTATCAAGGATATGCAGAAGGAGATCCAGACTCTCGGGTAGCGATCAGCACCTGTTCAGGCCTCCGGTAGCCAACTTTTTTTTCTTTTTTTTTCCTGTGGGTTTTATTGGCTAAAGCTGTGCAATTATAAATTTTTTTATTTTATTAGCTGTGGTGATAAAAATTGTATCTCCTAGCATAATGGTTAAAAGATGTAGAGGAATTTTTAGGAATTACATTACATCATCAGCCAAGGCTAAACATGAGCCCCTTATTGGGATTCAGGCTCCATTCACAAGGCTTTAAAGCAGAAGTAAACAGCCACAGGAAATGCTGAATTTTGAACCCCCAGGAGCTTTTTGCTTTAATATAACAGTATACATGAAGTATACACCTACCAAGAAAAGCGACCACTTTCAGTTCTGTGATGCCCATGCTCTCCCCCGTGGCTGGCACCTTTATCTCTTCCCTTCCGGGTAAAGAGTCTTTGACCATCTGGATTGGCTGGGATGATGTAACTCCCATGCATGCGTACAGAGCTGCACCCTTCCAGTGCCCCGATGCTTGTGCTCTCCTCCATGGTTGGCACCTTCATCTTCAACTGGTTCTCTTCCAGGTACAGAGTCTTCAGCCATCTTGATTGGCTGGTCTGGAATGACATCCACGTATGCGCACAGGAGTTAGTTCATCCTGGCGTAGAACTATAATAAGACTGTACACTGAGCCTCACATGCCTGGATCAGTGTACAAAAATACTGACAGCAGGGAGAAGCCTTTCTGTAATAAAAAAAGTCTGCAAGTTTTTTTTGTAAACAAGTGCGCATACTTCTGCTTTAAAAGAGAACTAAACCCTCCTATCTTTTTCAGCCAGGGAAGCTGCCATTTGGCCTGTTTGATCTTCAACTGCCATGGTGCTGCACATCTGATCGGTTATGACACCAGCCATTCGATTGTTTAACAGTTTGGTTGAGTGCATAAGCAAATGTGACAGTTACATTCCCGGCACGTGGAGTTTAGTTCTGCGTTAACTCGGAGATCATTTTAAAATCTCATTGGACTTAGGCTGGCCATACATGGTTCGAATCTCGGCCAGTTCAGCAGGAATCAGCCAAAATTCAAACCATTAATAGACAGGCTGAATGTACCAACTTGATCGATTTGATAAACTTGGGTACAGCCAGCCTGCTGGATTCTCTTGTGATTTTTGCAAGAGAAGTGGCTGCTTTAGCCGCTAGCGATAATCACTGTCTTCTCCTGGCAGGGACAGCTTCCCCTGCCCGCTCCTGTCCCCTCGCAGAGAGAAGACAATTGCTTGGCAGGAGGGATTCCCCTGTCTGTGTTGATGGGGGAATCGTGTGAATTTTTATTTGCACTGTCTATGGTCTGCCTTAGTGGAGAATAAGTCAATTTAAGATCCTTACCCTGGTGTGTTTGGCTTTGTGAATGAGGCCTTTTGTGTGTGAAATTGTTGAACGGGTGATGCAGGTATCGTGCATGTGGGGGGCACCATGTTTTCCAGAGAAGATGGGTAATGGGTGTGTGGTGTTGGCCATCGTGCATTTTGGTGCCTAAACTGTAGATGTGTTTCATGGTTGTGTGGTTGCCCAGGGTGCTTCTGGGAGGAGGAGGGATGCAGACAGTGTTGCAGACATTTTTGAATCAAAATGGTCATCTGGTGTCCAGATACCTTATATCCTTTATTGTGTTACAGAGGGCTACTGCACCTGAAGAGTGGGAGTTATGGTATTGAACCCATGGCGTTTTCCTCCAAGTCTCATCACTTAATCTATCGTATGGAAAATGTGAAGACGGAGCCGATGGCATGCGGGGTGTCCAGTCCTGACATGGGGGAGGAGGGAGATCATCAGCATGCGCCAAGTATGACCCAGCTTTTGCGGGTAAGTCTATGATCGTGACTATTTTTCAGATACTCGTGAATTGGGATTTATGTGCAGTTTATTATTCAAGGGGTTCCTTAAAATAGATATATAAAAGGTTCAACAAGGACAATTCAGTTAACCATTTTACTGCTGCCGCTGTCTACACTCTATTGGCTTTCTTCTGTAAATGATTTGAGTAGCTGGAAACTTCCACATTTTATGCCACCCCTTCCTTGATAGATCCCTTATCTTTCTCTCTTTAAGCCCCTGTTCACACTGGTGTGAATTGTCATGCAATTTAAAAGTATCAAATCGCATGACAAGTCGCACCCCATTGTCGGCAATGGAACTGTTTAAATTGCCACAGCTCATGTCACAGCGACTTTAAAAAAGGTTCCTGCATTACTACTGCGACCTGCATAGACTTCTGATAAACTAAGTCGCAAACCACAATGAAAATGGATGTGCAAATCGCACTGATCTGTGGCTCTGAAATCACGCTGAAGTAGGGCGATTTCAAAGCCGAAACAGGGCTAAAGTCCAGTTGTAGTTTCTGTTCAATTCAGGCAAATACATTCCAGATGCATTAAAGGGGTTGTAAAGGTACAGGTTTTTTCACCTTAATGCATACTATGCATTAGGGGGAAAAACATCCGACGATTAGCGGCCCCCAAGCCCCCCCCCCCCCGTTTACTGACCTGAGCCCTCGAAAGTCCAGCGTCGTGAACGCGCTGGCTTCTCGGCCGGACTTCTCGGCTTATTCATTGGTTGATTGATAGCAGCGCAGTTATTGGCTCTCGCTGCTGTCAATCAAATCAATGACGCAGTGTGCCGGGGGGCGGGGCCGAGTGATACAGTCGGCATCTATGGCCGCCGACTGTATCACGGGAGCGCGCCCGCAAGCTAACCCCCTTGGGAGAGAGCTTCCCATAAGTGGGTTAACTGATGCGGGGAGGAGCCGAGACAGCCGCCGAGGGACCCCAGAAGACGAAGATCGGGGCCACTCTGTGCAAAACGAGCTGCACAGTGGAGGTAAGTAAAACAACAAAGGAACCTTTACAACCCCTTTAAAAAACAAAAAGTTCAAAGTCTTACTGTTTGTTTTCTTTGGAATGCAGCCACATCCTGAGTAGAGAAGCCTCTCCCTGCCAAAATGATTCAGAGAAGGACCCTTACTCTTGTCTAGAAGCAGTGGTCTGTCTGCAGAGGTCCCATACACCCTCTGCTGAGTTAGACCAATAGCTCTGAACTCTATTAAGCTCACACTCCTTGCTGATGAAAGAGAACAAACACTTATTTTGAATGGGGCATGTATGACCTTTGCAGAGAGAATGCTGCTTTCATATAACAGAGAAAGGGTCCTTCTCTGCAGCATGCTAAGAGGCAGGTTTTCCTACCTTGGCTGTGGCTGTTTTTTCAAAGAAAACAAACTGTAGGACTTTAGCCTCGTACACATGAACGAGTTTCTCTGCAAAAACCAGCAAGAAACTTGCTGGCAGCGATTTCTTGCCGAGAAATTTGTTCGTGTGTATGGTTTCTCGTCAAGAAAAGCGACAAGAATCTCGACGAGAAAATAGAGAACCTGCTCTCTATTTTCTCGTCGAGATTCTCGTCAGCCTGTTTCTCGACGAGCAAATTGTGTGTGTGTGTGTACACTTACCTTTTCGCCGGGAAGCCCGCGCATGCTCGAAATGACTTTGACGCATGCGCGGTAGCTTCCTAGGCATAGGTAGGGTGAACAAAGATGGCGGCGACGGCATCGAATGTGACAAGCACATGCTCGTCGTATTCGATGACGTCACCGCGTTCGCTCCATTCAAAGAACCGCGGGTTCTTTGAAAGGAGCGTGTGTACACTCGGCCGGGACAAGTTTCTTGTCCAAGAATCGTTTTTTTCGACGAGAATCTCGGCCGTGTGTACGAGGCATGAGCCTACCTTTTTGTTTTGATGCACCTAGAATGTATTTAGTGGATTTAGGGCTGTCATGGATATTTTCTTGTGCTTTGTTTGTATCGAGCTCTTTGGTATAAGGAAATTGAAGTACTTCAATTGCACCAGATAGAATCAGAAAAGATGCTGCTTCAAGCTGGAGTCTCAATCGTCTGACCCCAGAGCACAGGCACTTTGTTTTTTTATTCATGGGCGACAAAAGGAATGACAAACAGGAAGTCATGGCCCCAACAGCCAATCGCTTCCTCCATGCAAAATGACAACACAGGAAATGACAACAGCAAAGGGGAGGGCATCCACAGGAGTGGGGGGGGAGCAGTGCACACCCCCTATCCACTTGAGGCATGTACACTGCCCCCTCCCCACCCAGCCACATGCATGCACATCCACCATCTTGGTCAGCATGGAGCCCCTTCATGACTGCTCAGAGTAACCAGTATCTAGTGGAGTCATTCTACTTGTTCTTACAGGCTTGAGAGGATCTGCAGGGACATTGCTACTGCTGTTGTCAATACGGTACGAGTATACCGACAAGGCAGATATCAATGTCCTCCTATAAAAGCAGCTATGTATCCAAAAGGTATAGCGTAGCGACAACAGAGTTGTAAAATGATTCTCTCGTTATGCGGACTTCGCTTCTCTAATGTACATAGCCCTTTGAAGGCAAGAAGCCCAGCGCATTGCGATTGATACCTACAAACCAGCAAACGTCCACACACACAGATAACACATCTCCAATCCTATGAGAAGGTTTTCATACTGACGGTTTTACCGCTGGTCCCGATTCAACCCAAGTGCGCTTTGCTAGAACGCTTCTCGATTAAATCAGACACAGGGAGACAGATGGCAATCTATAAAACACACATCCTTGAATAAAATGTCCACATAAGTCCATATAATAAAATTTCCACAACAGGGGCCAGTTCACACCTCCTGCAGCCCAGTGCGTTTTTTTTTTTCTGCATCAAAAACACATGGAAAATAGGTTATATGGTTTCCAGTTGCATAATTCACACCAGTACGATCAGTTCCAGAAAAAAAAGTAGAACCTGTTGCAATTTTCCTGCACTGGACTGTACTGGAACGCAGTAAAACGCCCAAAAAAAAAAGTTTAAATTGTGCATACAGAAACGCATCTGGAACGCGTTTGTGGTGTGAACCTGCCCTTAAAACTAGAAATTAAGTTGGAATTTAAAAGAAGAATTGTCAACAGGTAATAAAATATGTTACACAGAGAATTCAGAAAAAACAGGAACTGCTGTGTTCATTCTAGTGACAAACTGCATCATATAATGTATGTAATTTGTTGTTGTTTTTTGCTCATACTTCTACTTTAAAGGACCACTGTTGTGACAGATAGTGACTGCTGTAAATACACCTGCGATTTTATCCTTTGTCCAAACACCTGACACTCTCATTTTGCTGGACAGCTTGGGTTGCGTGGAAATATTATTATACAGGATTTATATAGCGGCAACAGTTTGCGCAGCGCTTTACAATGTAGAGGGGGGACAGTACAATTACAATACAGTTCAATAGAGGAAGAATAGGAGGGCCCTGCTCATGGAGCTTACATTCTAAAGGGAGGGGGAGGTGACACAAAAGGTAATCGCTGCGGGGGATAATCTGATGGCTGGGACTCTGGGTATAGTTCTTAGGTGGAGGTGGGACAGGCTTTCCTAAATAAGTACGGTTTCAGGGATCACATAAAGGCGGACATGGTAGGTGCTGACCTTACATACTGGGGCAGGGAGTTCCAGAGGATGGGAGAGGCTCTGAAGAAGTCCTGGAGGTGACAAGGGAGCTAGAGAGCAGGAGGTCTTGAGAGGAAGATTTGGGCAATATCTGCAGATGAGGTTGGTGATGTAGCTGGGGGCGATGTTGTGGATGGTCTTGTATGTTGTGGTTAACATTTTGAATATATACGATGAGGTAGGGGAAGCCAGTAAAGAGATTGGCAGAGAGGAGCAGCAGTCATGGATCGGTAAATATCGTGTATTAGTCTAGCAGCATTCATAATATGGAGATGTAGCAGAGGTTAAGGTGGAAAGATAAAGCCAGTGATTGAATGTGGGGGCTGAAGGACAGGTCAGAGTCCAGGATTACACCCAGCACCTTGGCTTGTGTGGAGGGACCAATGGTTGTACCATTGATCTCAATGGTAAAGTCATGTGGAGGGGTTCGGGGGAGGAGAAGGAATATAATTATGTGAAATAAACATAGGAAATAATATAGTCAATATGGTCATTATATGAATTGCGCACATACTGCTGCTACCAGTGCACCTTTTTATTTTATTTTTGTGGGTTCTTTGCTGCATCAGTTCCTTGGGGATAAAAAAAAATAGTTCAATCCACTTCCAGTTATCTACCAAATACTGAAATGTCAGATATGTGTGGATTATTTTTTTATTTTATTTTTTGTAATGAAAGTTCCTTTAAGGACAGAATGTCAGACTAAAGAAAGAACAATGCATTGCCAGGAAGTAAAGACTATGTATGCTATTATGGCTTTCTCTGCAAATTGTATTGCTTTGATGTGATCAATTATTCAACATATATTTAACAAGTAATCGGCTGAATGCAGAAGCAGAATTGCTGATCATTAAATGGTGAATATCTGCTGGGAAAGATGCAATGTAGCCAGCACAAATTGTTACTGCAGATAAACACATATAGTTACATAGGCTGAAAAAGTATCAAGTTCAACCAATAGAAGTGAATAATCCAAAAAATAAAAAATGCCTTCACAGGGCTCTGAACTCCAAAACTGTTCCAGAGAAAAACAAAAGATTCTTGTAAACCATATTCCAGTTTTCTAAGACAATGGGTTAGGATTTTCTAAAGCAGTGAACAGTGTGACGTCACCACCCTGCCTATCCACCTCATCCAATCAGAGAATGCTTTGCATTCATTGAGAAAATCCTAAACATTCTCCTAATGTAAGGTGACCAGATTTTTAAAATGAAATCCGGGGACATATTTTTTTTTTACTAGTAATGGCGGCAATCAGCGACTCTCTGCTCATCGCCGCCGCCCGCCTCACAGCCTGTCAAGTCTTACTCTCTGGGCCCCGGCTACTACTGGGTGGGAAGTGGAGGAAGATCACTCCACCAGGGAAGGCAAGGAGATAAGCAGGCGGCTGGCTGGGACTTGAGCCAAGGCAGAAGAACATGCGAGCGGAGCTGAATGGGCATGCACCCGAAACTGAAGAAATATTACCTTCGCTCCGACCAGCACATGATCATCAGAAAGGGGCACAGAAAATGGAAAAATACACCCCCCTGCACTGACTGTCTGTGAAATTGCCCCATGGCCCCTGTTCATATCCAATCCGGGGACAAAACTGGGGACAGACTTGGTCCGGGGACAGTGTCCTCAATCCGGGGACTGTCCCCTGAAACCGGGGATGTCTGGTCACCCTATCCTAATGCCAAGCCAGCAATCTCCTGTGGTAACTTTGCAGCAGGGCAGCTGCTCAGCACAGGACACAGAAGCTAGTGGAGATTACTGGAGTAGTATTGTCTACTACAGTGATTTCCAGCTTCAGCCTTTCTCAGCCAGGGTTCCATGGAACCCTGGAGTTCCTCCAGAGGCTGCTGGGGCATCCATGAGAAGCTCTACTCTCTAGGAAACTCTAGAAACCTCTGAAGGCAATCCAGAATTTGATTATTTAATAAACCTCATTCAGAAGGAACCCTAGAGCAGCCTTTCTCAGCCATGGTTCCATGGGACCCTCGGGTTCCTCCAAAGCTTTCTGTGGCTTCCTTGAGAATCTCTACTCTAAAGGAAACCCTAGAAACCCCTGAGGGCAGTCCAGGGTTTAAATATTCAATAGACCTCATTAAGAAGGAACCCCATTGGTTGATAATATTCAACCACTAGGGTTCCTCCTGAATGAGGTTGACTTAATAATCAACCAATGGGGTTTCTCCTGAATGAGGTGGGCTTAATCTCTGGGGTTACTCCTGAATGGGGTTGACTTAATATTCAGCCACTAGTCAACCCCATTCAGGAGTAACCCCAGAGATCACCGGTAAGTCAACCTCAATCAGGAGGAACCCCAGAGATTGATTAAATCAACCTTATTCAGGAGGAACCCCAGTGGTTGATTATTAGATCAACCTAATTTAGGAGTAACCCCAGAGATTAAGCCCACCTCATTCAGGAGGAACCCCAGTGGTTGATTAATTAGATCAACCTAATTTAGGAGTAACCCCAGAGATTAAGCCCACCTCATTCAGGAGGAACCCCAGTGGTTGATTATTAGATCAACCTAATTTAGGAGTAACCCCAGAGATTAAGCCCACCTCATTCAGGAGGAACCCCAGTGGTTGATTATTACGTCAACCTCAATCAGGAGGAACCCACAGATTGGGGAAAGAGAAAGGTCCGGTGTCACCAGTGACACACTTCCATCCCTATTATAACATATATACAAGAAAATATCACCCTGGGACTTTATATGAAGGGAGCACAGTTTGCCACTGAGTAACAAAAGTGGATGTAGTAAAATATTTTACTATATCCACTTTTGTTACTCAGTGGCAAACTGTGCTCACTTCATATAAAGTCCTAGGGCGATATTTTCTTGTATAACCCCCACAGATTGATTATTATGTCAACCTCATTCTTTAATCTTTTATTTAAAACTCTCTACTGCTCAAACCAAGAGCTTTAGGTCTTATACTGTTAGTGGGCATCCCCTGAGACCCAAAGACCATTTCAGGGGTTCCCCCATTGTAAAATGTTTGAGAAAGGCTGTTCTAGAGGGATCCCACGGGTATGGTATATGCATAGTTACATGCACCAATGTAAAAATACCCATACCTAGAATTCTACTTGGCATAAAGATTACCATATAGACCATTTATTTATTTATTTATATTTGGTGATCATACCCCCCTAAATTGCCGCTGCTCAAAGGTTCAGTTCAGGTAATCTTTCCTCATAGCTGCAGTCCACCATGCCTTTTTTCAGTTTAGTTACCCTTCTCTGCTTGTTTGTACTGGACTGATGTCAGACATCCATTTCTGTAGACCATCTTTACATTGGTATCCTGAGGCTCCTGGCTTTGTTTTTCCTGTCAGCACTGTTCAGTCAGTCTGTGTTTCTGCCCTCTTACTCCTACATCTCTTCTGCTTTGTGTCTGTGACTCTTTCGGGGCTTCTCCATCACCTGCCAGTGCTGGTACATCGGTCTGAATAAGACGCATGTCACAAAGGTTGAGGTGTGAAAGCCAGTATGCAGTAAGGCCTATGTCCACCTAGAAATCCTGATGCTTGCTGCAACTCATCAGTAACAAGATCGCTAGACAGGGCAAAGAGACCACTGCAGGGTCGCTTTCCTAGATGGCCAAAATGCTACTTGCTCTGGGTCAGGGACTTTAAAATATTCAAGCCAGAGGATTGTCATGACAGCCAGGCAGCTAGCAGTTTCCATTAGTGATTACCAGTGGCTACTTATGTATTTCTTTAGCGTCAAGCTTGCTTTACACTATGCAGCTGAGATAACTGTATTTTCATGGAAATAAATGATCTTTTATATTCTTGTGTTTAGAAGAAAAGAGCGATCCTGCCACAGACGAGGTATGTGGAGCTCTTCTTGGTGGTGGACAAGGAAAGGGTAAGTCATGGCTTGTGTTCATACTTGTTTCATGTGTCTGCCAATGTGTTGCGTTTTCCCCCGAAATATGATCATGATTCATCCATAATTTTGTTTGGCACTTGGAGAAATCTACCGTATATACTCGAGTATAAGCCGAGTTTTTCAGCACATTTTTTGTGCTGAAAATGCCCCCCTCGGCTTATACTCGAGTCACCTTTTTGCACCTGATCGCCCGGATTTTGGGGACCCGGTACTGGACCCGAAACGTGGTACACATATAGCCCCATTTCTCCTCTATTAGTGTGCAAAATCTTTTGTCTGGGGGACCTACAGCCTGGGAGCACCGATTTTTCAAAGCCGGGCACCCCTTCCATAGACTCCCATGTTAAACGTCAGTCTAGTCAGGGACACAGTGAGGCATGGGCACAGTGAGGCAGGGACACAGTGAGGCATGGGCACAGTGAGGCATGCACATGGACACAGTGAGGCACAGTGAGGCATGCAGATGGACACCCTAGGCTTATACTCAAGTCAATACGTTTTCCCATTTTTTTGTGGTAAAATTAGGTGCCTCGGCTTATATTCGGGTCGGCTTATACTCGAGTGTGTACGGTAACTGGTTAGCAATTCCAGGAATTATGCTGCATTGCACCCATACCTTTGAATAAATGGTTCATGTTTGGATGTATCTGAATAGTAAAATTTCTCCAACATCATAAAATAATGTTTCCGATCAGAACAGGATTAATCTAGGAGGCTCACCCAACCTTTCCCAGGACCACACAAAATAAAAACTGGACCGGTGGCCCTAAGTGGAGATGCTCCCTAGTTCAGGCATCGATCGAAGTGGGATGCAATATTAGTGACACTTGCTGGCTGTTCCATAGCTTCTGCTGACCTGTGATCCTCCATCATAGACTTTTTTTTTATGACTCTGATGTCATGTGACCAAAAGGCAGACAGCAACAAAAGAAATCAGAAAAATGCAAAAGTGAAATGTGAATGATGAGGATTATTTGGGATGATGGCATGCTTTTTTATTTAGTATTTTATTTAGGTGAGTCCCTTTCATTTTCACAGAGCACCAGTTAACTGATCAGGAACTTTATTATTTAAAGTGGACCCATGTTTAAAAGTGAAGCTGGTAATTATGCCTAAGCGGTACCCTGAAAAAAGTACATTTTGTCTCAATATCCTCCTAAAGCCTAGCAGTGCACACCCTGGTATCTGCAGTGTGGGATCTAAGGCGCTGCTGTCTCTGATTGCTAGTCTCAGGATAGTGGAGTGAGATTTGGTGATGTCACTCCTGTGTCTCAATGCTAGAGCTCCGACATGAGAAAGCAAAGCCCTGCCTCTACCAAGATAACCACCTCCACCTAGAGACACTGGGGTTTATTTACTAAAACTGGAGAGCGCAAAATCTGGTGCAGCTCTGCATGGTAGCCAATCAGCTTCTAACCTCAGCTTGTGCAGTTAAAGGGTAAGTTCAGTTTTTAAAAAAAAATTAAATAAATGGACATTTTTTTTTTTTTTGGTAAAAAAATGTGCGTTTATTATTTTTTGTTGCAGGAGCCTTTAAAGCATTGCAGCCGCTTTCAGCAGATCGCTGGTGCCCTGCAGGTCCCCTGCAAACCTGCCAGTGTACAGTATATGCTTCCTCATAAGTGACAAGAAGAAGCAATGAACTACCCCTGTGCATAGTTCATTAAAAACTACAAGCCAACAGCCGCAAAGCATGTCGGGACTTGTAGTTCATTGATACACAGAGCTCTGTGTATCAATGATGTGGGCGGAGCCCTTTAATTTTGCTAGAAAATTACTTGGAACCCCCCAAATATTATATATATTTTTTAAGCAGTGTCCCTAGAGAATAAAATGGTGGGTGTTGCAATTCCTAATGTCACGTGGTTTTTGCACAGCGGTTTTTCAAATGCAATTTTGCTTGCGGTGATATTCTTCATGAGTGGTGCAATTACACTTTTATTACATATGTGTACCTGTGTGTTCGCCACTGCGTGTGAGCACGGTGTGACAGATCGCCTTTAAAATAATTTTTTATTATTTATTTTATTTTATTTTATTTTATTTATACAGTGTTTAAAAAATATAAAAATGTGATTTACTTTTATTGCTTTCAAAAGGAATGTAAACATCCCTTTTGATAGCAATGGCAGGTACTCTTTATGGGGAGATGGGAGGTCTATTAGACCCCCCATCTCTCCTTTGGGTTCCAATGCAGCCAATCAGACAGGCTATGCAGTCAGTAAACAAGGAGCCGGAACAGGAAGTGATAAAATAATCGTCGCTTGCCTGTTCTGAGGAACAGCTTCAGTTTCTCTCACTGTGAGGCTGAACCTGGATGCCACCAGCCGCATCCATTATATGGCTTCTCTCCTGGGAGAACACGGTAATAGCAGTGGCTGCCCAGCCACTCAGAGTACTTTTACATGGAAAGAAAATCGCCGGCCCTAAAAAATTACACTGGGATCATGGTTGTAGCCGAAGTATACACTATATTACCAAAAGTATTGGGACACCTGCCTTTACACGGACATGAGCTTTAATGACATCCCAGTCTTAGTCTGTAGGGTTCAATATTGAATTGGCCCACCCTTTGCAGCTATAACAGCTTCAACTCTTCTGGGAAGGCTGTCCACAAGGTTTAGTAGTGTGTCTATGGGAATGTTTGACCATTCTTCCAGAAGCGCATTTGTGAGGTCAGACACTGATGTGGACGAGAAGGCCTTGCTCTCAGTCTCTGCTCTAATTCATCCCAAAGGTGTTTCTATCGGGTTGAGGTCAGGACTCTGTGCAGGCCAGTCAAGTTCCTCCACCCCAAACTCGCTCATCTATGTCTTTATGGACCTTGCTTTGTGCACTGGTGCGCCAGTCATGTGGGAACAGGAAGGGGCCATCCCCAAACTGTTCCCACAAAGTTGACGCATGAAATTGTCCAAAATGTCTTGGTATGCCGACGCCTTAAGAGTTCCCTTCACTGGAACTAAGGAGCCAAACCCAACCCCTGAAAGACAACCCCACACCATAATCCCGCCTCCACCAAATGATTTTTCACGGTGCACAAAGCACTGTGCACAAAGTCCATAAAGACATGGATGAGCGAGTTTGGGGTGGAGGAACTTGACTGGACTGATTTCAAGCCAATAGAACGCCTTTGAAATTAACAAGAATGGAGACTGTGAGCAAGGCCTTCTCGTCCACATCAGTGCCTGACCTCACAAATACGCTTCAGGAAGGATGTTCATACATTTCCATAGACACACTCCTAAACCTTGTGCACAGCCTTCCCAGAAGAGTTGAAGCTGTTATAGCTGCAAAGGGTGGGCCAACTCAATATTGAACCCTGCGGATTAAGATGGATGCCATTAAAGTTCATGTGCCTCAATACTTTTGGTATTATACTGTGACTAGTGCTTTTTTGGGAAAGGCTTCTTTAAAATTCATCCCTTCCAATGCCCTTTTTTTTTTACGTATTTATGAAAAGGCGTTGCATCAGGAGTGACCAAACTTTTTTCAAAGAGGGCCAGATTTGATGAAGTGAACATGCGTGAGGGCCGACCATTTTGCCTGACATTCTTTGAACCATTAAAATTCGTTCTAGGTGTGTTCGTCCGAGCACTAATACACTGCCCAACAAGAATCCTCTTGCCTTTGTGGCTGTGTGTGATGAAGAGATGAGCTTAGGCGTGTTATTTGGATATATATATATACCGCGGTTCCCATTCATTTAAATGGGGATAGGCGTTTTTACAGCGCTATTTTATGCGCTCTAAAAAAGCTGTTTGCAGGATTTTTTTTAACGCCCAGCCAGCACAACGCCTCAATGTGAAAGCCCTCAGAGATTTCACATTGAGAATGCTGGGGCAGGATTATTTCAGGCGTTATTACAGCGCTATTTTTACCGCGAAAACGCAGTAAAAACGCCTCAGTGTGAAAGGGGCCTTAGGGATCTCTGATCCAGTTCAGGTGTTGGTCCTCTCTCCCAGGTCAATTAAAAGCTCACCTGAGCAGACAGCCTTTGCTCTGCCTGGGAAACACAGACAACGCTGGTCTGTGAGAGCAAGGAAGGTTGGTGAAAACTGTTAATCAGTTGATGTGGAAGCTGGCAAGCGGTAGGCTTGTTCAGCCTGGTAGTGAGGGCCTGTAAAATACCGTATACTTAGAGCCGAGATACGGCTAGGGTTTTGTTTAGCTATTTTTTTGTTCTGTTTGTTTTTCTGCACACTGTACAGCACCTGTCAATAGACTTTGTATATATCACCAATAAACAACACCGTTTTTTCACTTATCCCATGGACTTGGTATCTGTGCCTGCTACCTGTCCCCCAGGTTACAATATATATATATATATATATATATATATATATATATATATATATTCAAATCACCAGGGGGGACCTCCCAGCCCTCTCCGTATTAAACTGAAACGCGGGCCGCGATTGGCCCACGGGCCCGACTTTGGATATGTCTGCTCTACAATAAACCATATTCTCTAAGACAACACCCACCTTTCACCATGGCCACCAATCACTGGTACCACGGCACACTTTGTGTAGTAAACTTTTTTTTAGCCGGTGTGAAACTATCCCTACCATTAAAGGGACAATTGGTTGTGTTTGTCTGCCAGGCCAAACCTCCCAGCCCTCTTCTGTTTTCTTTTAACTGATTGGGTCTCATTTCTGAAAGCTCATAGTCTGTGTTCAGCTTTTTTTTTTTTCTGCTAGGTTTAATTCTTTGAATGAATAAAGTTGTTTTTTTTTTGGTTTTTTTTGTAGTTTAAAGTGGAAGTAAACCCCTCCTATCATTTTCAGGCAAGGAAGCTGCCATCTTGGCCTCTGTTTAATCTTCAACTGTCATGATGCTGCACATGTGATCAGTTATGATATGACACCAGCCATTGGGTGGTTTGACAGTTTGGTTGAGAGCAAAACCATTGTGACAGTTGGCATTCCCGGCATGCCGGGAATGTAACTGCTTTTTGAAACTGTTAAATCGATGGGTTTACTTCCACTTAAATGTGTTATAGGACTCTTTTTTTTTAGGGATGCCTAATGCCGCGTACACACGATCATTTTTCACATCGTGAAAAATTAAATTTTTTGTTTTCAACAAGAAAAACGACCGTGTGTGGTCTTTTTGTCATTTTTCACGACGTGAAAAACGGCATTAAAAACGACGAGAAAAATTAGAACATGTTCTAATTTTTCTCGTCGTTTTTCCTGACATTTCTTCCGCGGCAGTGTTTCCCATAGGGAAACACTGCCGCGGAGCCCATAGACGATCGTTTTTCTCGTCATTTTAAAAAATGACGAGAAAAATGACCGTGTGTGGGAAACAAGCTGTTCCCTCGTTTAAAATGTCATTATTCACGGGGGTTTTAAACCGCCGTGAATAATGATCGTGTGTACGCGGCATAAGGCTTTTTTTTAACAAATTTCCTTACAAACTGTTCAAAATGCAATTTCCAATAACAAATTTCCCAAGCCTAGGACTGTGCCACAGAATCCGTGGCAGTGACATAATATTAGGCTACAGTTCAAGGCAGCGAAGTAACAGATAATTATTGTGTATATCAGAGTCATACTGGACACTGATATTTTTCATGAATGGTTGCATATTATTCTTGGTGAAAGCATTTAAGAAAAAGTAAAAATCTCTTCCAAGTCCACCCTATGGCCTGATTCCAGCAGATGACACATCTCAACTGCCCAGATAACCATCTCAGACTGTGTGTTGGAGACATGCAGTGTGCTTTAAAATACATCATTCTTATAGAGGAATTTAAAGTAATATAATAAATTAGTTTTATTTTTTTAATAACATAACAAACATGTTATACTTGCCTGCTCTGTGCAGTGGTTTTCACAGAGAAGCCCCCATCCTCCTGCTCTTCAGGGGTCCCCCGCAGGTGCTCCAGGCCCCCCTCCTTTTTGGACCCTTCTCTTTGGCAAGCCACTTTCCATGGGGGCACCCATGCGGGCTCTCTCCCGAGCCACACTGTCTGTGTCTTTTGATAAATACTGGGCAACTCAGCCCTGCCCTTTGCTCCCTTGTCACAGCATTTATTTGACAGCAGCGGGAGCCAATAGCTCCCACTGCTTTTAATCTGCCCAATGAGGAGGGAGACAGGGGCCAGAGCAGCTGCTCTTGTGCACATAACTGGATTGGATCGGACTTGGGTAAAAATAAGGGGGGGGGGGGCTAGGGGATCCTGCAGCATAGAAGGTTTTTTACGTTTAATGCATTGAGGTAAAAAAAAATATTTAAAGTGGAGTTCCACCCACTTTTGAGAGGTGGTCTTAAAACGAAAAACCACTTCTCAATCCCTCATTTTTGAATATTAAAAAAAATATATATTTTTCTTTTAACATACCTTTTTATGAAGTACAGCCTGTACTTCCGATCCATCCAGTCCGCGGCGCAGGATGTCATATCCTCTTCTTCGGCGAGAACCCCCCGCTGTCTTCTGGGACCTGTGTGTGTCCTAGAAGACAGCCGACCATTCACAAAGCGCTGCGCGACTCGCGCATGCGCAGTAGGAAATGAGCAGTGAAGCCGCAAGGCTCCACTGCCGGTGTCCCTTAATTAGAATGGCGGCGCCTGCACCCGATCCGATAGACGGATCGGCCTCGGGGGACCGACAGCGCAGGCTCCCTGGACAGGTAAGTGTCCTTATTTTAGTCAGCAGCTACAGTGTTTAAAATAAAACATATGTACAATATGTATAAAATAATAATTTGCGGGTGGAACACCGCTTTAAGGCTTTAGAACCACTTTAACTGTGTCCAAAAATTAAGGCAGTCATCTACTCTCCATTACTGGCCTATCATACCTTATTGGGTGCTGTCTCTGGAAGAGGCAGCCATCTTGGTAAAGGCAGGGCTTTACTTTCTCCTGTCAGATTTGCCCACTGATTATTGGTGGTCTGATGATTGATGGGGGAATGTTCAAGAATCAGCCGGGGTGGAGGAGGAAGCACAGAACCACAGAATTAATGAAGTGGAGGAGAGCAGACCTTTGTGGTGCAGGTCCTTAGGTACAGCTTCACTTCCAGCAAGGAGAACAGTGAGAAGCACAGTAGTGACATCACCAATTCTCACATCTGGGGAGCCTAGCAGTCAGAGGCAGCAGTGCCTTAGAAGATCTCACACTGCTGATAAAGAGCTATGAGGCTACAGAGCAGAGTGCCTAATCACATGAAGTGCTTGATATTTCTTAGGAGAAATTCAATGTAGGGTAAATCTTTCAATATACTGCTTTGGCCTCGTGCACACTGGATATTTTTTCTGCTACCCCTAATGACGTTTGTTTTTTTGCTGTCTCTAAATGCCCCTGCATGTTAGCCTTTGTGTCCATGCACACATAGGTGTTTAGAGGCAGAAATAGAAAACACTTAACCTTAAAAAAAAGAAAAGAAATAGAAAACACAACCAGTGCGTCCAGGAGCAGCAGAGTTTTGACAGAAAAAAACGCTTCACACGCCTAAACGCGGATCTAAGTGCTAGGCACGTTTAGTGCTTAAATGTTTATTTATTTCAGTGGCCAGAATAAATCCTTATACTGACCAGCAGATTTGTCTCTCCTCCCCTGACAGAATGGAGATCTGTCTGTTTGCATTGACAGATCTCCGTCTGTCAGGAGCGATCGTGGGTGGCCGGTGGGCATCGCGACCACCAGCCATGCACATCGGCTCCGGCGTCGCTCCGCGGGTGCGCCCCCTAGACCTCTTAAAGCGGCCGACGCACCAGGGCGACGATTCGCCCAGGGGAGCCAACCTGCCGCAGTATAACTGCGTCGGCTGGTCCTTAAGTGGTTAACAAAGCTGGAGCTGACAAAATGTGGAGCAGCTTTACATGGCAACCAATCAGCTTCTGTCGTCATCTTGTTCAGATAAAGCGGAAGTAAACCCTCCAATCGTTTTCAGCCATAGAAGCTGCCATTTTGGCCTCTGTTTGTTTTTCAACTGCCATGATGCTGCACATGTGATCGGTTGTGACACCAGCCATTTGACAGTTTAGTGGAGAGCACAACCAATGTGACCATTTACATTCCTGGCACATGCCGGGAATGTACCCATTTTTTGAGGCCTCGTTCACGCCATGTGATGGGACGCGAGTCTTTCTGCACGTGTTCTGGAAGGACACAAAGAAAACAATTGTTTTCTATGTGTCCTGTTCACATCACAATGCTGGTATCACATGCAGATTTTTTTTCTGAAATCTGCAATGTGTATAGAACACACTAAATTGCGCATGAAACCTGATGTAAACAAGTGAAATCTGTGCGTTTTTTCCATCAGATTTTCTGCATGCTTGGTGTGAACAAGTTCTGAAACTGTTAAATTGATGAGTTTAGTTCCGCTTTAATCTTTGAAAATAAAAGATAGAAGCTGATTGGTTGCCATGTACTGCTGCTCCAGATTCTGTCTGCTCTAGTTTTTATAAGTTCCCCTCTATGTTCTTTAATTATTTTTCTTTCTGTGTAATAAAAATCTGATGAGAAGCTTCTGATTATTTGCGGCAGGCAGCTGCTCTGCTTTTTGCAATGACCGAACAGAAGAGTTGGGCACAAATTCAGAATATTGGTACATAGAGTATTTTCTGGTTGTGCAGATGAGCATATTGTTATTAATGGTTAATCTTTTTTGCTGTGTCTTTGTGTTCTTGTATCTGAACTCTGATGTGATGTAATCTGCACATCTGTTATTGTCTCATTACTAAGAATTCCCCTGAACATTTCCACCCTTAATCAGGACCTCCGCCCACACTCCTCACCCTGCTATCTGCGCACACAGTGCCTGGACCGAGGAGCTGACTATCCAAATATTGTCATTCTGCTGTGATCAGTTTACACTTACACTTCCAGCTTTGTAATTAGTTAATACTTGGCCCGTCCCCCTCCAAGTCCTCCCTTCACAGGCCCCACCACAAAAATTTCCACATGTGCTTCAGGCTGAGCATTGTCTGTGCTAAGCTGGCCATAGATAGGATGAAATCCCAACAACACAAAACCTAAAGATTGCGCTGGTCAGAGTTCCCCCACAACATGCTGGTACTAGTAGTCCACTTTATGGAAATCAATCACTGGGACACTGCAGCTCTCTAAATGTGCCACTGGGTGGTGGGGATCCATCTGTGTAAACAAAAGGAGAAGAAAGCGCACATCCGCCCTAGTGTGACATCATTTATTAAAATCTGAAAATGAAAACTTCAATCCATACACTCACATTGTGCAGCTTGTAAATAGACATCGCCTTGGGTTCCTTCTCTGGATCGCCGCTGTAAAATCTGGCTGGGAGTCGGAGGGTTCCAATGTGCCGCCAGGCAGTTGAAAGACTGCCATGACAGAGCTGTGACGTCCCCGATCCACTGTGCATGCACCTGGTCCAGCCGGCACTGCGCTTTGATGCAATGACCCGTGACACAAGAAAAGTCAAGGGAGAGAGGATAGAGGCGATTTCTGGGTTACTATAACCGCGTATTTCGGAAGCGCCTGAAACACGTTTTGGAGACATGGCCTTCTTTTGTCAACTTGATAAAGGAGGCCACGCCTCAGAAACGTGTCGTAATAGTAACCCTGACATCGCCTCTATCCTCCTCTACCTTGACGTTTCTTGTGCTGTGGGTCATTGCATCAGAGCGCAGTACCGTCTGGATCGGGTGCATGCGCAGTGCAACGGGGATGTCAAAGCTCTATCCCAGCGGTCTTTCAACTGCCTGGCAGCCCATTGGAACCCTCCGACTCCCAGCCAGATCTTACAGCGGTGATCCGAAGAAGGAACCCAAGGCGATACATGTCTATTTACACGCTGCACAATGTGAGTGTATGGCTTGAAGTTTTTATTTTCGGATTTTAATAAATGGTGTCACACTAGGGCGCATGTGCGCTCTCTTTCTCCTTTTGTTTACACAGACTGTAATCCGACTGGTTCAGCAGGGACTGGCCAAATTTTGATTGGTGTGAGGTCATCCCTGTTCAACAGAAGTCGATCATTTGATCAAACGGACAAGTTGGGAAACTTGTTGACTTGGGCTCAGCAAGGGGACATGCTGGACTAACTGCAGAGGGACTATTGCTTCCACACCGAGAGTAAGGATCCTCCTCTTCAGCATGCTGCCAGGGCACAGGCTTTTCTACTCACACTAGGACTGCTTTCTAAAGAAATTGAACTGTAAGATTTTAAACATCCTTTTGTTTTGATGCATCTGGAATGTATTTAGATTATTTAAAGTGAAACGTCCAATGCGCTTTTGTTGTGTGTATTTATTTATTGTAACCTAGATATGTGTTTCTTTTACAGTATGATATGCTGGGACAGAATGCTTCAGCAGTGAGGGCTGAGATGGTGCAGTTGGCCAACTATCTTGACAGTGTAAGTAGAACAGTTGTAAGGGACTTTTGTATTCCTTTCTACCTATGCCAGGGGTCTCAAACTGGCGGCCCTCCAGCTGTTGCAAAACTACAAGTCCCATCATGCCTCTGCCTGTTTTAGTCATGCTTGTAACTGTCAGCTTTGCAATGCCTCATGGGACTTGTAGTTTCGCAACAGCTGGAGGGCCGCCAGTTTGAGACTCCTGACCTATGCCATGTTAAAAAACCTGGTTCCATGTATAATTTGTAAGTAAATGTATACACGTGGGCAGCCATATCTGCTCAATACATACAGGTCCTTCTCAAAAAATTAGCATATTGTGATAAAGTTCATTATTTTCTGTAATGTACTGATAAACATTAGACTTTCATATATTTTAGATTCATTACACACAACTGAAGTAGTTCAAGTCTTTTCTTGTTTTAATATTGATGATTTTGGCATACAGCTCATGAAAACCCAAAAATCCTATCTCAAAAAATTAGCATATTTCATCCGACCAATAAAAGAAAAGTGTTTTTAATACAAAAAAAGTCAACCTTCAAATAAATATGTTCAGTTATGCACTCAATACTTGGTTGGGAATCCTTTTGCAGAAATGACTGCTTCAATGCGGCGTGGCATGGAGGCAACCAGCCTGTGGCACTGCTGAGGTGTTATGGAGGCCCAGGATGCTTCGATAGCGGCCTTAAGCTCATCCAGAGTGTTGGGTCTTGCGTCTCTCAACTTTCTCTTCCCAATATCCCACAGATTCTCTATGGGGTTCAGGTCAGGAGAGTTGGCAGGCCAATTGAGCACAGTAATACCATGGTCAGTAAACCATTTACCAGTGGTTTTGGCACTGTGAGCAGGTGCCAGGTCGTGCTGAAAAATGAAATCTTCATCTCCATAAAGCTTTTCAGCAGATGGAAGCATGAAGTGCTCCAAAATCTCCTGATAGCTAGCTGCATTGACCCTGCCCTTGATAAAACACAGTGGACCAACACCAGCAGCTGACATGGCACCCCAGACCATCACTGACTGTGGGTACTTGACACTGGACTTCAGGCATTTTGGCATTTCCCTCTCCCCAGTCTTCCTCCAGACTCTGGCACCTTTGATTTCCGAATGTACTTTGGACCACTGAGCAACAGTCCAGTGCTGCTTCTCTGTAGCCCAGGTCAGGCGCTTCTGCCGCTGTTTCTGGTTCAAAAGTGGCTTGACCTGGGGAATGCGGCACCTGTAGCCCATTTCCTGCACACGCCTGTTCACGGTGGCTCTGGATGTTTCTACTCCAGACTCAGTCCACTGCTTCCGCAGGTCCTCCAAGGTCTGCAATCGGTCCTTCTCCACAATCTTCTTCAGGGTCCGGTCACCTCTTCTCGTTGTGCAGCGTTTTCTGCCACACTTTTTCCTTCCCACAGACTTCCCACTGAGGTGCCTTGATACAGCACTCTGGGAACAGCCTATTCGTTCAGAAATTTCTTTCTGTGTCTTACCCTCTTGCTTGAGGGTGTCAATGATGGCCTTCTGGACAGCAGTCAGGTCGGCAGTCTTACCCATGATTGCGGTTTTGAGTAATGAACCAGGCTGGGAGTTTTTAAAAGCCTCAGGAATCTTTTGCAGGTGTTTAGAGTTAATTAGTTGATTCAGATGATTAGGTTAATAGCTTGTTTAGAGAACCTTTTCATGATATGCTAATTTTTTGAGATAGGAATTTTGGGTTTACATGAGCTGTATGCCAAAATCATCAATATTAAAACAAGAAAAGGCTTGAACTACTTCAGTTGTGTGTAATGAATCTAAAATATATGAACGTCTAATGTTTATCAGTACATTACAGAAAATAATGAACTTTATCACAATATGCTAATTTTTTGAGAAGGACCTGTATGTAGGCTCTCCTTCCTGCTTTTTGGTACTATGCAGTGATTGTGGTTTACTGTGTGCTTCCTCACAATGCAAGTCTAAGTCAGCCAACCCACTGAAAACAATGCTCTCCCTTTGTGGTTGACATTTCATCTTGGCAGTAGTCTTTGTAGTGGCTAACCCCTTTTGTCTCTAGAGTCTTAAACCAGGTACACACTACAGTTTTTTTTTTTTTTTTTTAAAGCTCCGGTCAGGAGCATCTGTACTAACCATGCAAAGTTAGTACATCGATCTCCCCCGCTCAGCTGTTGTGTTCTGACAGGCGGATGGCCCCCTCACCAGAAAACACTCCGATCAGCGCGCTCTGCTATTGGCCGATAGTGCTTATCGGGAGTCGGTGAGCTGCTGGTTTTCCAGCATGCACGTCCAACAGAAGCCCAGCGGAACAGCATACACACGGACCAAATGCCAGTAGGTTGTTTTTTGTATCGGCAAAGGTCTCCTGACATTCTGCCTGTGTGTACGGGGCTTTAGGCCGGCTGTAGACAGAGAAATTTTCTTCCCTGCAACCTTGGATTGCAGGAAAGAAAATTGCTTGATTTCCCCATCAACACATACAGTGATGACAGGGGGATCCCTCCCCATTGTGTTCTCCCTGCAGGGGGGAGGAGGGGTGTGGGGACAAGCCATGGAGAACACCGTGATTATTGCTAGTGGCTATAACAGCCGCTAGCAATAATTGCATGTAAAATCTGGCAGGTTGGTTGTACCCAAGTTAATTGATCAACTTGGGTGCATTCAGCCTGCCCATACATGGTTCGAATCTCAATCGGTTCTGACCATCTATGGCCGGCTTTATATACATATATCTGTGTTTATCACAATAACAAATATATGAAAATGCAAGCATGTTAAAATATAAAAGTTACATCAAATATAATAAAGTTAAACTCTGCACACAAATGAATATAAATATATTCTCCAATAGCTACATATGATATCAATTTCCTTTCTGCCCCCCAAATGCCTTTGTGAACCCCGATATTACCTTGTAAAATTACCTGTGATGCGCATAGCCTGAGCAGAGAGTGGGTGGGACCCAACAGTTCCACCCACTACAGCCTGCCTGCAAAAAACTGCAGGAGGGGAAAATTACATGACTTACCTGTAATGAAGAATACACACAATGTGCAGGCTGCTGGACTCTTTGGAAATCTTTACTGTAGGGCTGCCCTGTCATCTTCCTGGTGCTGAATTTACAGCACTGCGGGAGTTAATAGGTTTGGGCGTCCAGGCTCAGACTCAGCCTCAGCTGCACTAAAGATGATCCAACCAGCACACGCCCCCTCCTGCCTGCTCCTCCATTGAGAAAAGTTCTTTCATCTTTAGTGCAGCTGAGCCCGGAGATCCAAATCTGTTATTCCCCACACAGCACTGGAAGTTCAGCACCAGGAAGAGGACAGGGCAGCCCTACAATGAAGAATTCTACAGAATCCAACAGCCTGCACATTGTGGGACATTCCTCTTTAGAGCTAAGAAACTAAAGCTGTAGGAAAAAAAATGTTGTTGTTTTTTTTGTTTTTTTTATCTAAGCTTCAGCTTTAAGAGAAAAGCCAATTCAGTTGCAGCATTAATTTGTAGTGAAGGTGTCAGATCTGATGAATTCTCAGCCCTGATGTGTCTTGTCCCTCCCGGGTGATGACCAAGGTCTCTCCAATGTTCTTTAGATGTACAAAGTGCTGAATATCAGAATTGTCCTGGTTGGGTTGGACATCTGGATGAGGATGAATCACATCAGTATTGAAGGCTCGGCTGGAGATGTCCTGGGGCGTTTTGTGAACTGGCGTGAGCAGAATCTTGTACCCCTCCGCAGACATGACAGCGCTCAGTTTATTCTGTAAGTAACCTTTGTATTTCTGGATCAGCAAAACAGAAGTCTTTCCTTTATTTAGTCCTATTGAGATGGAATGTACATGGGCACTTCAGGAAGGTCAGAAGAAAATCATGGCCCAATAGTGGACAATAATTCACTTAGTAATAGTGTTTACACTGAACGCCAGGCATACAGCTCAATACATTGGTCAAATCCATATATAGAAGGAGGATTCGTGTACCAGTAGGCATTGTGATTTGTACCCCTTCTTCACACATTACATGGCACAGGAACCCAAACTATAAACCATATATTTACCTTGTCCACTCATTGTGACTTTCTAAATGTGAATGTTCTTTTATGCTGCTTAAAAAGTATGTAAACCCAACACTTCATATTCCTGATATGTGCCTGCTATACCATGTACTTGTATGAAAAAGCATCCTGTTCTCTTTGTGTTGCTTCCTTTATGTGAAATCCCTGGTGTTTCTGCCAGTCCTTCTACTTTCCTAATAAAACTGACCACACCAAGCAGGAAAACACGTCTTGGTTAGTTCTCTAGCTAAGGAACTCAGCCTGCTCTCCTCCAGTGATCTGACTTGCACCCCCCCTGCACAGACATTGACTGGGAAGATCATTGTGCTGCTGAGGGAATGTGATCACTTATAAAAATGGGGAAAAAACAGGTATTTTATATTGTTTCTATATGTATACAGAAATGTTTTGCCTTTCATTTGTATTTCAAACTGAATGGGTTGTTTTACAAGGTTCACATACATTTTAACTAGTTGCCAACCACCTTATAGCAGGTATATTGCTACAGGGCGGGTGTTATGTGCAGAATCATGTTTATATTCGTGATTCTGCACTTCTGGGTAGGTGGCGCGCCGCTTCTGCTGTGATTTAGTCACAGCAGAAGCCGATCAGCGGGTGCCGGCCAATGGATGTCCGCCGCCACCTGCTGATCGGCGAGGAGACACACTGGATATGTAAACAATGTAGAGCTCCATCCTGTCAGCAGGGATGTGCTGGACTTTGTTTCCCTGCAAAGCAGGGAATAAAATCCAGCATATCCCTTGGTGAAAGCAGCACACTACACAAAAAAAGACTGGTTAGGCACACATTTTACCCTTTGCCCTAGATAGTTAACCCCTTCTAAGCCAGTGTCAGTACAGTGTCAGTACAGTGACGGTGTATATTTTTAGCACTGATCACTGTATTCGGGTCACTGGTTCCCATAAAGTGTCAGATTATCCGCCACAATATCGCAGTCCCGCTATAAGTAGCTGATCACCGCCATTATTAGTATAAAAAAATCGCACTCTATATATCATAGTTTGTGGACACTATAACTTTTGCGCAAACCAATCAATATACACTTATTGGGAATTTATTTTTTTACCAAAAATATGTAACAGAATACATATTGGCCTAAAATTTATGAAGAAATTAAATTTTTTTAAAAATTTTTATTGGATATGTTTCATAGCAGAAAGTAAAAAGTATTTGTTTTTTTGATAATGTCGGTCTTTGTTTTTGGCACAAAAAAGAAAAACCACAGAGGTGATCAAATGCCACCAAAAGAAAGCTCTATTTGTGGAAAAAAAATTACATAAATTGTATTTGGGTACAGTGTCTCATGACCGCGCCGTGTAGCAAAAAATGGCCTGGTCAGCAAGGGGGGTGGGGTAAATCTCCTGAAGGTTAAGTGGTTAATAGATTTAGGGGGCAGTTCGGTTTTAAAAACACATCTTAACAATATACAAAGGACCGGATCACAGTACATGCATGGCAGACCAAATTCCCCTGCCGTAATGTACACAAAATGCATGTGAGCGCATCATGTGTAAACAAAGGCGGTGATATACGCACGGTGCATGTCAGCACATCATGTGTGCACAGAGCCTGTAATGTACACACAGTACATGTGTGCTTGTCATGCCTAAACATAGGCCATAATGTGAGTACAATGCATGTGAGCGCAATATGTGTATAATCCTGCCATAAATAGTGCCCACGAAAAACAATCATATTTCATATATGAATCAAATAATTAAACCTTTTTTTGCCATCTGTCCAGCTGTCCCTTAGGCTGGGTTCACACTTCCTGTGGCCGCGTGTCCCAGCAGGGGGTCCGGTGCGTCCCCGTTTACCGTTTCAGGTATGAATCGGGTCCAAATTTTTGCCTGAATTCGGACCTGAAACGGACCAGAAGACGCACAGGACCCTTTTCCAGTGCGCTCCACGGTGGCCCCGGAGGTGTGTGAACCGGCCCCATTGAGGGCCGGTCACGCTCTTCTGTCGTGAGAATTGGATGTGGAAAATCTGCATCAGATTTGCATAAATGTGAACCCAGCCTTAAGCCTCGTACACACGGGCGGTTTTTTCGGCAAGAATACTGCTGGGAGAGCTTTTTGCCAAGAAAACCGGTCGTGTGTATGGTTTCTCGGTGGGAAAACTGCCGGGAATCTCGACGAGAAAAATAGAGAACGAGCTCTCTATTTTCTCGTCGGCCTGTTTCCCGACGAGAAAACCGTACGTGTGTACGAGGCTACATGCTTACCTGTCCCCCGCGCATGCTCGATTAAACTTCGACGCATGTGTGGTACCTTTACAAGAGTAGTGTAGGGTGAAGCAAGATGGCAGCAACGGCATCGAATGTGACAAGCGCATGCTCGTCGTATTCGATGACATCACCGCCTTCTTGCCATGCAAAAGAAAGGCGGTTCTTTTGAATGGCCGTCTGTATGCACGAATTTGCAAGAAAAGCTTGCCAGGAATCTCGTCAAGAAAACCGAAGTTTTTTTCCTCACGGGATTCCCGGCCGTGTGTACAGGGCTTAACTGTTTCTTTGGGGGTGGTGCACAAATTACTCAGGACTGGAGGAAGTTGGTGCTTCCAAACAATCCATGTTAAGATTATACTCGGTCCTACTTAATGTTCTTCACTAAATTATGTCCATGTAAAGTAAAAAAAAAAATTTCCTCTGCACGCTCCCCCCATGCACTTGCATTACTGCCATTTCCAGAATAAGAGAATGAGCAGTGCATTGCAGTCACTAAAGCTACAATTCCTATTACGCATGAACGGTGCAGTGCAGGTGGTGGCAAAGGCAGCTTCAGGTTGGGGGCAAGGGGTAAAAAGTATTTTTTTGCAGGACTGCTCGGTTTTATTTTTCTATGTTTTATTTCCCTAGATCAACAAAATTCTGATTTTTAACGCGTTTTGTTGCAGGAAGAAGGGATTTGGAGGCACTGCAGGCATGGCTTTTGTAGGCACCGTGTGTTCCAGGAGCCACGCTGGTGGCATTAATGTGGTATGTCCTATGTGTTTTAACAATATAAAAATGTTCCTTTGGTTGTTAAAGTATGGTACTATAGAGATGGGTAAGAACTGAGGGCAGGCTCTGAACATTTAGCCAATAACATATTCTTAGTACAAAGTAATGAAAGCTGAGCTCCAGCCTTCCCTTCAGTCTTGCACAGTTGTACAGGCTCCTCTCTTGTACTGAAAATGCTTGCTCTGATTTCACCGCACACTGGAAGCTTCTCAAAGTGTGCATTTGGAAGTTGTAGCAAGCCTGCCTCATTTCCTGGCTGGAGAACATCCAGCATCATCCTGCCCATATTTCCCCAGCCTTACTGTCAGTGCCCACCCCTTTCATTCATTGGATTTCAGTTCTTTCAAACATGGAGGCTCAACAGCACATGTGGGTGTTACCTAGGGCAGTCTGCATGCAAATGCAACCTGCCTTGGAATGCCCACTCCTCCAGGTGGACATCCACCCATCAAGTCATTTTTGATCTTTGCATGAGCCAGACCATTCCTTGCATCGGAGGTGAGGGCTCTTGGGAGGAGTATTGAGGCAGGGTGCCATTATGTTTTCAGGGGGTGTTGGTGACAGTGCGGTCACAGTGCTGAGGGCGCAGAGTGAGTGTACTCCCAACACAAAACGGTTACACCAGCTGTACACATATATGGGGCAGCACAGCTTTCAATATGGAGAAAATAAAATCTGTGCTAGAGGTAAAGAAGACCTTAGAGTTGTCGGCGCTAAAATGTGTGATGCCAAATTAAACCAAATAATTAAAAGAGAAAGTGCAGCACTATCATTGCAAATCAATAGCAACATGATTTTTTTTTTATATAATCAAATGCATTATAAATCTTTAGGTATTAGAAACAAATGTGAATGTGGTGACCCCCCAAACATAATCAATCACAATATACCAGTGTTTCTCAACTCCAGTCCTCAAGGTGCCCCAACAGGTCATGTTTTCAGGATTTCCCTCAGATGAAATAGCTGTGGTGATTGCTAAGGCAGTGAAACTGATCAAATCACCTGTGCAAAATAATGGAAAGCCTGAAAACATGACCTGTTGGGGCGCCTTGAGGACTGGAGTTGAGAAACACTGCAATATACTGTAGTAGTGTCCATAGACTATTCGGAAAGCAATAAATAAGATGGTTAAATCCAAAACACAAAGTCCATAGAAACTGCACCACTACATTCTCATAGTAGCTCTAGATCCCAATTAAGCGCCCAGTGCTCAACAGTGTGCTGGCACAGGACTATTAAGAGAGATAAATGGCCATTAAGGTATAAATGGTTAAACATCCCCAGTCTCAGCCGTACTTCACCTCATGTGTCCAAACAAGATCCCAGGAAAAGAGACAACACACGTAGTGTAATAAAGTCAAATCAAGCCTATTTCTTAAAACGAATTGTGCACTCACATAATGAAAAAGCAGTATGGACAGTATACAGAACACATCTGATTCCCGAGAAACCTGATGTCTGGCAAGAACGTACGTGTTTGATGATGTCACCTCCAATAGCCTCGCCCTATGCGCTTCATCTTCGTAGATGTCACCAGGGGGAGTGGCTGCACTGATGACGCCTACAATAATGAAACGCGTCCTTGTAGCACAGCTTTAAAGCCCACCACTGTGCTGCCACCTATATGCGTATGCCTGGCAACAGGTTACATTTGTAAGGATTATTTAGGTAGCCCCCCCAGACAACATGTCGTTGGTAAGCTTTTTTTAATCTTGCATAAAGTCTTGACTGTATGTTAGAAACTCTCCAATCCCTAATGTGTAGATGCTGCATTCTTTCTTGACTTGAGCAGTGTTCTATTCCACCTCATCCAGTGAAAGGTCTCCTCTTTTTTCTTTTTGAAGACAATAAGAGTTAAAATATTACTAAACCCAGGACCCTGCATTCACTATATCTGGTCTCCCACATTACAAAGGACAACTTGGAAATGCAATTATTTTAGTAAATATAAACGGCTAAATACCCTTTCTCATCAGCAGTATATAGCAGTCTTGTGACTTCTATCAGTGTCTGGTTAAAGCTTATAGGAGGAGTTTTCATTCTACTCTGACTGTCCTATGAGGCTGCAGGACCCCTGGCCCTCTGTCTGGACAGTGCTGATTGTCCCTGTGCTGATCACATGCACTCTCCCAAGAAATACAATCTCTAGCAATACCACACCAAACTGAGCATGTACAGCTTGCCCCCAAGGCTCTGTACTATCAGGAGATGGATTGGGGACTGTAGAAGAAGGGGAGGATCAAATAAGACCGGATCAAACAGCCTTTTTACACAATGCAGAGGATTAACCCCTTAGGTTCCACAGTGAGTATAACAAGCATGCTTTACTGCATGTACAGACTGATTTTACTGTTGTGGGTTTAATAACACTTTTAAAGTAGAATTTCAGGATATTACTAACTAATCTTAAAAATGCTCCCTCCCCCCTCCTAATACTTCTACTAACTTACCTGCAGAAGAAAGATGGATATACTTAACCTTTTCTCAGTCCGTTTCAGGTTTGGTCACATGATCCGGCTCCCATGTGTCAGCCAGCGCTGACTTCAGGGGATAAAAGAGAGCGCTCGACAACGGCTGTAATGTCTGAGCAGTGACATCGCCCATAGGCTTACTATGACCCATCCATAGTTGAGGCTTTCTCCTCCCCCCTGAAGCTGACAGAGGGGAGCCAATCACATGTTCGGTCTGAAGCATCCAGAAAAAAAGTGTTTTCTTCTACAAGGTCGTAGTATAGGCAGGGCCGCCATCAGGGGGGTACAGGCAGTACACATGTAAGGGGTCCCCAGGGGCCCGGATGGCAACCCCCCTTTTTTTATTTTATTTTTTATTTAATTTTTTTCTTGTAAGGGGCCCAGATGGCTTTTTTTTTTGTTAATCAGCACCCAAAGCCCCCCCCATTTTAATTCTCGGCGGGGACAGAAAGCAGCAATAATTTTATTATTTTGCGGCACCCCCCCCCCCCCCGCTTCTCAACTTGCGGCACCCCCCATTTCTCAAATTGCGGGAACCCCCCGGCTTTCAATTAGCGGCGGCAGCACCCCCCGGTTCTCTGCTCCAGGGGGCTCATGCCTGAAGCTGTGTAAGGGGCCCCAAAATGGCGGCCCTGAGTATAGGTGTTCAGAGGCGGGAGGGAGCAGTTTTACAACTCTGTAGTGATATCCTGGAATTGTATTTTAAATATTATGTCGTAGATATTTCCAACACACATGGAAAATGTATTTCACAATATTTTTATTTTATATTTTTATTATTTAGTTAAGACAAACTCACAAAACAGTAAATGATCGCCTAGGCCAGTAGTTGAGAGTGGTACAAGAATGGCAACATATATACCACAAGCGCTAATGTGCCTCTAACATGGTATAAACAGTAACCACAAAAAGAAACAAAAAAATACCAGGTGAGAGTGCCTTGATAGTATTGCCTGCAAATAGGGTAATGGCAAATCATGCGGCACTCAATAATTGCAGCTTAAAGAATGCGCTAAGCCAACAGTATTTCAGGAATCGCCCCGTAAAAATAACATGCAGTACCTGAGATTGACCTAAGTTGAGGCATGGGATAAAATAGAACCTCTCAGGGATGTAAAAGGAACAAACGATATATATTAGGAGAGAAAACAATCTTGCAAGTGTCCTAATGTACAAAAGGGCTTTACCCCCACTGAAAGACCAATAAACTATATTATCAAATAGGGAAAATAAAAAATCTTCCCCTCAAAAGTACGACCAAAGAGCAGCCAACTGGCGGTAGATAGTCAAAAAATAAAAGGAACAAAAAGAGAAAAGTAGGAAGAAGATGAGCCCCGCCCCAGGGAACCCAAGACCACCACCGGTATGTTAGACAGAATTTTCTATAGGTCCAGAAAGCAGGAAGGTGTGATCATCGCTGGAAACTGATCCAACCAAGGCTGCCAAGTCTTGAGAAATTTGGCCTTCGTACCCGCGAGTATCGCCGTAAGCTTCTCATTTGTCAACGTATCATGCACCCGTCGCTTCACCTCCTCGAAAGTGCAGAGAGGTGTTTTCCACTCCTTCGCAATGGTTTGTTTAGTAGCCATAAAAACACGTGTTGCCAAGTTACGTTCTCATTTTTTAACATTTCACGTTTATTGAAACACAGCATAAAGTTGACAAGTGTGAGCCATCATATGCAGGTGCAACTGCAGATGTAAGTAACATAGTAACTCATACAAAGTATCACATAACAGGTATTTTAGCAAACTAGAACGTTTAAATCGGGCCATCAGCTTCCAACCGCACAAAAAAAAAAAATATAAACGGTGCAGTCTATTCCGCTGGAAGTTCTTTTCTGCCCTGTGGTAGTACACATTGATTACATCAATTCTTTACTGTCATCCCCCTAAGGGTGACCCGCTACGTGAAATTACTAAATACATAGTGGCGACTTGCAACTGTAAATAGAACTGTGAAGAATAAGTAGAATATAGATAATGACAAAGAAAAAGAACAGTCTAGATATCTGGAAAATTAGAGTGAAGTTCTAAAGAAAAGAGAAAAGAGAAGAGAAAGCAGCAATAGAAGGTGCCCAATCCGTGGCTGCTCGCACCCTAGCCTCCCATTATATCGAAGGATGATCTCTAAGGTACTATGTCTGTATAGGCAGCTGAGTACTTAAAAAGTATCCAAGGTTGCCATGTTTTGTGGAATTTGTCCACTATGTCATTCGTTTGAGTCAGGGTCTCTTCCATTTTATGCATTTCTGAGACCCTGTTCAGCCAATCCGCCACGGACGGAACCCTCTGGGACCTCCAGTGTAGCGGGATAAGGGACTTGGCCGCATTCAGTAGATGTCTCGTCAAGGATCCCTTATAGGTCCCCATCGAGACATCAGTGATGTGGAGCAGGCAGGCAGCAGCATTCAGGGTGATTCTGGTGTCAGTGATGTGCTTAATCAGAGAGACCACTTTGTCCCAAAATCCAATAATTAGTGGGCACTGCCACCAAATGTGGAGTAGAGTGCCCCCATCTCCCTGGCATCGCCAGCAAGTGTCAGGTATCGAGGGGTTCCATCCGTGTATCTTGGCCGGGGTATTGTACCAATGTGTCATGAGTTTGTAGGCCGTTTCCTGAGTTTTAGTGCTTATAGAGCATTTATGTGCCAGGATACATGCCTGTCTCCATTGTTTAGTGGTGATCTCCATCTGTAGCCCCTCCGACCACCTCACTCTGAGTCCATCCGATTCCCGACCCCCAGAGCCCTGCAGCCACCCATAAGCCAAGGAGGTGGTTTTAAGACAACGCGTGCCCTCCAAACAAATAGATTCCAGAGCCGTGAGGGGTCTGTGAAGGTTGTTCCTATCAGTCTGTCTCCCCAGATAACTGCGTATTTGGAAGTAGGTCCAAAAGGGTAAGTGTAAATCGTTAATTTGGTTCCTGAGAGTAGACCATTCCATTACCCTCCCATCAGAGAAACAGTCTCTCACCAGAAGCGGGCCCGGGTGATTCCCAGATTGAAGGCTACGATTACGCATACCGGGTGTAAAGTCCGGGTTGTCCCTCAATGGCGTCAGAGGGCCTGGTTGGGAAGAGATATTTGTGGACCTTGAGAGTTTGTGGAAGATTTCTAGCGTACACCCAGTTATGTGTTGCCATCTAAGACTGGATGGGTGACTCCCCCACGGAATCCAGGGGGCAAACCTCAGGGGGATTGGGCTCATAGCTTCCTCTAGAAAGACCCAGTCTTTCGCTGTGCCATGGCAGTGCCAGTCCACTATTCTGGTCAGGTGGGTAGCTTGATAATAGGCTTTAAAGTCTGGTATCCCCATACCTCCTAGTTCCTTGGGCTTCATCAAGAGGGAATATCTAATCCTGGGTTTTTGTTCGTTCCAAAGGAACTTAAGTAGGATTGATTTGAGCGTAGTGAAAAAGGATGCAGGGATTTTAATGGGAAGAGCATGTAGTAGATAGAGCAATCTAGGTAGAAGTGTCATTTTGATTATGGCTGCTCGACCAAACCAGGAAAAATAGCCTGAACGCCATCTGGCCAGGTCCTCCCTGGCAGTCGCGAGGAATCTGGGAAAGTTGCAAGCGAATATATCTGAAAGTCTCGGTGTGAGCCAAACTCCCAGGTACGTTAAGGCCTTAGGCTCCCATCTAAATGAAGTGGTCACCTTGACCTGGTCAAGAAGTGTCTCCGGCAAAGAGACATTCAGGGCTTCCGACTTGGTGTAGTTTATCTTTAGGTTAGACATATAACCATAAAGGTCAAATTCCCTCATCAGGTTGGGTAATGAGATAATTGGGTTAGTCAGGAAAAAGAGTAAGTCATCTGCATAAGCAGCAACTTTGTATTCCTTGTTTGAAACCATGAAGCCCCGAATGTCCGTGTTCGCCTTGACAATCCTAATGAAGGGCTCTAGGGACAGGATGAACAGGAGGGGGGACAGTGGACATCCCTGTCTCGTGCCATTGGCTATCAGGACCTTTTCCGATAGCGTACCATTAATCTTAAGGTTCGCTGTGGGTGACTGGTATAGTGCGGATATCCTGGCCAACATGTGCGGCCCCAATCCCACCTTAGCGCAGACAGCCATCATGTAGTCCCATGCCACCCTGTCGAAGGCCTTCTCCGCATCCGTGGAGAGGAGAAGGCCTTCCAAGTTCCCCACACTAGCCGCCTGAGTCAGTAACAAGGCCTTTATGACATTATCCTTAGCTTCACGACCCGGCATAAAACCTACCTGGTCTGGTCCGATCAGGGCCGACAACAAGGGACTCAATCTGGACGCCAGTATCTTAGCATAGATCTTGGCGTCCAGGTTCAATAGGGAGATGGGGCGATAACTGGCGCAATCAGCGGGGTCTTTTCCCGCTTTGTGTATTACTGTAATATGAGCAGACAGAAAGTCTGGGGTGACCTTCCTGGGTACTGACATGGAATCCAATGCAGCTCTGAGGGGGTCTGCCAGAATGTGGGCAAATGTCTTATAATAGATAGAGGTATACCCATCGGGGCCTGGACTCTTCCCAGGTTTAAGTTGTTTAATGGCCAATTTAATTTCTGCACTAGTCAACGGTTCCTCCAGAAGCGAAGCGTCTGAGTCCAGCAGGGCAGGCAAGCCGCTTCTGTTAAGGTAGTCCCGTATGATCTGTGACCTCTCACCTCCCATATCCGCCAACTTGTGACGGGGTGGAAGGTTATAGAGTTTCGTGTAAAATTCATGGAAATGTTTAGAAATTGCCTCTACCGAGACCTCCATTTTGCCATCCGCCCCCCTGACGCCATGAATAAAAAATTTTGCCGACTGTTCCTTCAGGGCCCTGGCTAGTAGTTTACCAGTCTTATTGCCGGATTCATAATAAATCCTTTTCTTAAAAAACAAAAGCCTCCTTGATTTATCCTCAAAGAGCTGTTGAAGGGCCTTCCTTTTTTCTATAAGTTCGGTTGCCGGTTGAACGCTGAGGGATTGTTTATGTAGGTTTTCTAGGTATCTTATTCGTTCCGAAAGGTTTTTAATATTTTTGTTCCTTTCCCTCTTGCGATGGGCACCCATTCTGATAAGTTCTCCCCTCAATGTACATTTATGTGCCTCCCAAATTGCCATAGGGTCTACATCTGGGGTCGTGTTACGATGAAAGAAATCGGTCAGGGAGGAGGTCAAGGTGGGCAACAGCAGGGGATCAGTCAGGAGTGACGCATTCAGTCTCCATGATCCAGTGTAAGATCTAGGAGGGGCAACCTTCAGGGATAGGGAGATCGGGGCGTGGTCCGAGAAGGATTGTATGCCTATGTGAGCCTCAGTAACAAACGTCAGGTCTCGTTGCGAGATAAATAGATAGTCAATGCGGGAGTGCCTATTATGTGGAGGTGAGAAGAAAGTATAGTCTCGGTCCTCAGGATGTTTGAACCGCCATGTATCTATCACTTGCAGGGAGTGGAACATGGATTTAAGTTTTTTCAGTATCCTATATGACAGGCAAGTCTTCCCATTAGACGTATCAGCTATGGGGTTTAGGGGTACGTTGAAGTCCCCCCCCAAGGATCAGGCAACCTGACGTGAAACCCATTAATTCCTGCGTCATACGTTGGCAGAAAGATATGTGGGCTCTATTGGGAAAGTAGACGTTGGCCACTGTCAGTGGGGTATTATGGTAGATGCCTTTCAGAAAAACAAATCTGCCTTTAGGATCTAAAAGTTTCCCCTGCAGAGCAAAAGGAGCTTCTTTGCTGATTAAAGTGGACACCCCCTAGCTCTGGAATCATCACAGGTTGCATGATGGGCCTCTGTAAAGAAGGCGTCTGTCAGCTTAGGCACATGGTGTGTCTTAAAGTGGGTTTCCTGTAGGAACACAAAGTGCGGCCTACCTTTTTTTAATTCTCTCAACAACGTTGAGCGTCTTTCAGGTACGTTCAAACCCCTGACATTATGGGAGATCACGGAGGGACCCCGGCCGAGGTCTGAATAAGCCATGATAAGGACCCAGAGCGAGATGATCCAGAGGGCACCTATAAAACAAAACTGTGCAAAGGACGTGAGAATCAAATCGTTTACAACCACAGGAGGGCACTCGAGATTATAAAGAGAAAAGGATAGGTAAAGATAAAGAGGAAAAGATATCGGAGACAACAATAGAAATCCCTCACCAGGTACAACTATGTATCCTGGTTAAGGAGTAGTTCCGTGCATCCACCCCCAATGAACAGGGACAGATGCACTAATCTGTGGGGGTAGAGGGAGGCGACTAACAACCGATAAACAGATAGTCACTAGCCTCTTCCAAATGTAATTAGTAGTGAAGTGCAACACAACACACACACAGCCTGCACTCGGAAGCTTATGTAATCTGAACAGATAAACATCCTAACTCATATTAACTCGTAAGTAGGCCCCTGATGTACAATTACTATGATAGACATGACCTTTTCTTCTACAGGAAGGGTATCCCCCTTCCCTTACAGATCCCTGTTTAGGAGGTACGGGAGGAACATCCTCCAACCAGCGCATGTTCCCAGCCTCTCATATTAACATCTCATGATAGCATGTCTCTCATTTAGAGTCCATTCTCATGGTGGGATTTGTAGCCCACTTCCGTTCACGTTCCCCAATGCTTCCACTGTCCAATGCTGTTGAGAGCTAAGAGGCACATTTTGAAAAGCTAATCAACCACAAAAAAAAAAAAAAAAAAAAAAGTGGAAGGATGTGGAGGAGAGCTGAGGAGAGTGGATCTCTCATCTAGGGTCATAGAAGCCTCCTTTAGATCATTAGGGCGGGGGGGAGAAAGGGAGTCGGGAAAAGGAAGGGGGGGAGTGGGAAGGGAGGGGGGAGGCAAGACAAGAAGGTGGGGGGGATGAGAGAGGATAGGGAGGTGGAATGGGAAAGGTGGAGGGGAGTACATGAAAGTAGGGGGGGGAGAGAAAAGGTAGGGGATTGGGGGAGTAGGGGGAAGGGGTGTGGAAGGGGGGGGTTGTGTAGCAGCGAACATGGATAACCCCGGTTCACATCAGAGTTGGAGCGATATGGCCCCAAAGATCCTGTCAAACCTATCGCATAGCCAGACCGAAACTGATCGGACCCAACAGGTAAAAAAAAAAAAAAAAAAAAAAAAAAAAAAAAAAAAATTAATGCAACAGTTAAGTCAGCAACTTAGCCGGTCTATTTAGATCCATGTCAATCTGCAGCTGATCCTCTGTGGTCATCTCTGGCGGATCGTGGTGTTCCCACTTTTGAACCTCCTGCGCGGTATGGCTTTTGCTTCTTGGAGGGTCGTTTATCAGGAGTGGAGAAAGGGGAATTCGGAGGTGATCCATCTCTCGGTGGGTCTTGGAATTCTGCGTACCAATCCGGGACAAGAACACGCTCAAGGTCTAGGGCATCACAGAAGTCTGGAAGATCATCAGGTTCACGCAGTACATGCTGGCGTCCATTGTGTGTCACTGTCAGCGCAAAGGGAAATCTCCAGGTGTATTGCAGCTCCCTTTCCCTTAGTTTGTCCAGCAAGGGGCGCAAGGCTCTGCGATTCTTCAAAGTAATTTGGGAGAGATCCTGAAAGAGCATAATGATAGCTCCATTGAAAACAATCTGATCGTTTCCCCTTGCTCTGCGCATAATGTCTTCCTTGAGAGGGAAGCTCTGAAGGCAGCATATAATGTCCCGTGGGGGTGCATTGTCGGGTCCCTTCGGTCTGAGTGCTCTGTGAGCCCTGACGAATTCTATCTCCATATCCTCCTGTCTCTCAAGCAGGGTATTAAACAGCCTCCTCAGGGCCGGGATGATCTGGATGGGCTCGACCGACTCAGGGATACCCCTCACACGTATATTATTCCTCCTCCCCCTGTTATCCAAATCTTCCAGACGTCGATTCACTTCAATAAAGTGGCTGTTATGCGACATACTAGCAGTCTCTAGTCTGCGGATGGCTTTATCCCTATTCCTGCCCGCTGCCTCTGTCACCGCCATCTTGTCATTAAGGGCCAGCAGATTAGATTTTAGGTCCGTAATGGCGGTGGAAAACGTGGATTTAATGTCCGCCGCTATCACCGACATGTCCGCAAATGTAAGGGGATGGTCAGCTCTGTCTTTCCCCTTACCTGAGTCCTCCGGGGCAGACTGGGAGTCCTCACTGTATTCCTCCTCATGGTGTAACGGCGCCATCTTGGATTTCTCCCCGCTACCGCGGCTTCCGGATTTAGGATTAAAGAGGTCAGCTATATTCCCCGAGGAGGCAGCAGTGGATCCTCTCCTCGTACGCGGGTGTGGGGTGTTATATAGCCGCTTGCCCGGCATCTGAGATCGCTGAGTCGGATGTTTAAGCAGGTGCAGGCCGTGTGTGTCTCAGAGCTCACTCAGTAAGCGTCCATACCCGTTGCGTGCCAAGCCACGCCCCCCTACGTTCTCATTTTAACTAACTCCAGGATAGGCTTATGAAGTAAAGCTACCCAAGGGTCCTTACGTATATTAGAATTAAATAGCGTATTGACCAAAGCGCACACCCGGATCCACAGCCTTTTAACTTTGGGGCATGTCCACCATATGTGCTTCATATCGGCCTGGTCTGAACAACCACTGAAACACATCACTGGGTATATAGGAAGGTATTTTGCAATTCTCATGTAGTACCATCTAGACATATCATGGGAAATTTCTGTGACTGCTCCCTACACTTGGTATCTTATACCCCCCATAGTACACGGTTAATGTTAGCCATACTCAGATCGATGGTAAGATTTATGACCACACTGTCTAAAACCTAAAAGCAACTGTCCTCTTTTGCAACTGTGATAAGGTCTGCAAATTTATTTCCAGCAATTAAATATTTAATAATACAAATGGAAAGTATCAATGCATTATGTGCAGTTGAGAAAAATAATGTGACATCAATTGATAATACAATGGCACTTAAGGAAAAGTGATTTTTGCTCTGCATACAGAAAAGGGTTCTTTACTGTAAGAGCTGTGAGATGTAAAATAGTTCACATTCCACATGATCTGGTTCTAGCTGACTCTGCAGACTTTTTGAAAAGGTGCTGGAGGAGTTTTTAAATGCACACAATATAAATGACTATTGTTAAGTGTATTAACAATTATTATATTGTGTAATTATTATTATACTTATTAGTACACATTGTAGCATATTGATCCTGGTAGTTGCCTGTGGGGATCAAGAAGAGATTATTTTGCCCCTATGTTGGTGCAGATTGGATTCACTTTATAAGGGTGTTTTTCCCTTCTTCTGGATCATCTGCATTTTTTTTTTTTTTATAAGTTGGTTGAACTCAGTAGACATATCTATCTGTGTAGAATGATGAATTTATCTTTTTCTTTCTCGTACATCACGGGACACAGAGCGACATAGTCATTACTAATGGGTTATATAGATACCTTCAGGTGCTGGCACTGGCAACTTCCAAAACCGGAAGTACCCTCCCCTATATAAGCCCCTCCCATCCAGGAGCACCTCAGTTTTTTGCCAGTGTCTAAGGTGTTGGCCAAGAAGAAACATGTGTTTTTCACTGAGCTTGCGTACAGGTTCTTTTGGGCCTCAGTAAGCTATTCCGGATCCGACCAAAAAAGCTTCATAGCTAAACGGTCGGTACCCGGGCCTTGCAGAGAAGAGCAAGGTTTTGCCTGTAATGCTTCTCTTAGGAGAGCTGGACCCTGGGATCCAGAGCTCTGGTCATACCCACGACCAAGATGTTTTCTGTGCAGGGTGCTATACAGGTCCAGGGGAGTGGAATCCTTGGGAACCCGGTCCCTGAAGGTTTGATTACAATGCCTGCCGTGATAGGTGAAGTTTGGGCTTTTGTGGACCAAACAAAGTCCTGCGGCGGGGAACAGGTAAGTGGGGGCCCCCAGGAACTTGGTTCTATTGGGGGACCCCCAAGCCTAATTTGTCTTTCTGTCTGTTACCTAATGGTATTCCCGCAAAATTCTGTGCATGCCTGTAACTACTAAAAAAATGTAATAATTTTTAATGGTGGTCAAGAATTTTTTTTTTATATATATATTTAATATATTAGACTGCGGTACCTGTGTTTGTCCACTAGAGGCCGCTGTGGAACGTTTCTTGTCATGTGGACTAGTTTCTTTTCATCAGAGCGAGTCCAGGCAGATGGTGAGTTCTCTTATGGGAAACTGCTTCCTCTGCCATGTTGCAATGCTCGTCCATCCCCCGGCCTGCGGCAAAGGGGCCCTGGCTCTTGTCCCTGGTTTCCATTTTCGAAATTAGCGCCGAGGGCGCACGTGGCCGCGCGCGTGCGCGTGCACGCGCCTCTATATATAGAGGTGAGCCGGGAAAGGGGGCGGAGCCTGGGGGATGATGCTCTGTGCGCGCCGCAGCGCTTCTGCGCATGTGCGGTGTCCCAGCATGTTAAAAACCACAATTTTGTGTGGTGAGCTGGCTATGAAGTACAGAGACAGAGCTGGCAACATTTAAAGAAGGCATACAGCAAGCGGTTGATACAGGCATCCCCTAGAAAGGCACATTAGTAGACACCAACTGTTTCTTATAGCAGCATTTATGCTAGACTATTGTCAGTAACTGGTGTATTTCGGCTGGAATACCTCAGCTTTGTGGCTTAGGAATATGCCGTCTAAAAACTCCGGGACTAGAAATTCTAGGGCTCTGAGGATCTTGGGCATGCTTTGGCTGCACCAGTCTCCCCTGAAGAATCAGAGGTTAGTGACCGTAGAGCACCCTCAGGAGTACCTGGTACTGTGGCTGTCCTCAGTTCACCTGCTCCTGTGTATGTAACAGAGGAGGTTTTTTCCTCAGCTCTGGGAGGGCTGGAAGAGAGATTGTCAGCATTGATCGCGGCTTCCCTGTCACAGGAGAAAAGCGCCCGATCTCCGTCTCCTCCCTCAGAGTGCCTGTTAACAGAGCAACAGTCCCATACAGGGATCGACCTACCTGAAGGGGATCAGGATGAGGTCGATTCGGTTGTAGAGGAATCAACAGTGGAAGAGCCGTTCTCAGCATCACATGCTGAAAGGTTATGGGTTCAGTCCCTGACTAATATGGTCCGATCAGCATTTAAAATGCCACTTGCGGAGCCATCATCCACTTCTGTCTCCTCGTTGGGGTCGCTAAAAGCTCCCCAGACTGTTTGTTCCTTTCCGATCCATCCTTTACTGGAAGGGCTCATTTACCAGGATTGGGAGCATCCTGACAAAATATTTACTCCCCCCAAGAGATTTCCGGTGGTCTATCCCATGGAGGATAAGTTCATCAGAAAATGGAGGGTCCCTACAGTGGACGCAGCCATCTCTTGTGTGAATAAATCACTGACATGTCCGGTGGATAATGTCCAAATGTTCAAGGACCCAATAGATAAAAAATTGGAGTCCTTATTAAAATCTGCTTTTTCTACAGCAGGATTGGTGACACAACCAGCAGTGGCAGCTATTGGGGTCTGCCAAGCAGTGAAGGATCAGTTGAAACAGGTCTTAAGGGACTTGCCAGATCAGCAGGCTCTTGCCCTAGCTGATCTACCTAGAGCCTTATGCTTTGCGGTGGACGCTATAAAGGATTCAATCCATCAGGCCTTCCGCCTTACGCTGTCTGTAGTACATATGCGCAGGCTTCTATGGCTCAAAAACTGGTCTGCTGAAGCTCCCTGTAAAAAATTGCTGGTCAGCTTCCCATTTCATGGTGAACGCTTATTCGGGGAAGACCTGGACAAATATATCCAGAGAATTTCCAGCGGTAAAAGTACACTTTTGCCGGTTAAAAATAGAGTTAGAGGTCCCTCTTTTAAGAGGCCTGCTTCTCCAGTCCCTAGGACATCGGCTGTGAAACAGTTCCGACGGCCTCCTCGGTCAAATCCCAGAGGTAAAAATCAGGGACAATTGCAGGGTAACAAGAAGCCCTGGAGCAGGAGAGGTACAAAACCTCCCCCAAAGTCAAATGCATGAAGGGTTGCCCCCACCCAATCGGGTGGGGGGAAGACTTCAGTTGTTCACAGAGACCTGGCGGGACACGATCCGAGACAGATGGGTGCTCTCCGCAGTAAATCTGGGATACAAATTGGAGTTAAAAAACTCCCCTCCTTCCCGCTTTATAAGGTCAAACGTGCCAAGGGATCCCCAGAAGAGAGGATCCCTCCTGTTGGCACTAGAACAATTATTGCTCCAAGCAGTAATTATAGAGGTTCCCCTGGAAGAATGGGGGTTCGGGTTTTACTCAAACCTCTTTACAGTCCCGAAGCCAAACGGGGACGTGAGGCCCATATTAAATCTAAAAGGGCTAAACAAATTCCTACATATCAGGACTTTCCGGATGGAGTCGATCCGATCGGTAGCCACTGCCCTACAAGGGGAGGAATGGTTAGCCTCGATCGACATCAAAGATGCTTATTTGCACATTCCCATCTTTCCAGCCCACCAAAAATTTCTACGCTTTGCGGTAGAAGGGCGCCATTTTCAGTTCAGAGCCTTACCCTTCGGTCTGGCCACAGCACCAAGAGTGTTCACAAAAATTCTGGCCCCATTATTGGCCAATCTAAGAACACGAGGTGTAACGATAATGGCATATCTAGACGACTTGTTGCTGATAGACCACTCAGTGGAAAAACTAGAAGTGGTTGTTCACGAGACAATCAAGTATCTGGAATATCACGGTTGGATTATCAACCGAGACAAGTCAGCCCTAAAACCAGTCAAAAGTCTGGAATACTTGGGGCTAAGGCTGGATTCAGACCAGAGAAAAATTTTCTTGCCTCAAGAAAAGGGGTCGTCTTTGAGAGATTTGATCCACTTAGTGGGTTCAAAAAGACAGCCATCCATACGCCTGTGCATGAGGCTGCTGGGAAAAATGGTGGCATCATTCGAAGCAGTACCCTACGGTCAATTCCATTCAAGGAAGTTGCAAAGGGCCATACTGTCAGCCTGGAACAAAAAAGTTCAGGCTCTGGACTTACCAATGTCCTTGTCCCCTTCTGTTCGCAAGAGCCTCCGCTGGTGGTTGGTTCCCCAGAATCTGGAAAGAGGGAAATCCTTCAGTCCGATTTCCTGGAAGGTGGTCACTACAGATGCCAGCCTTATAGGCTGGGGAGCAGTACTGGAGCAATGGTCTCTCCAGGGCAGATGGTCGGATGCGGAAAAGGCCCTTCCCATCAATCTCTTAGAGATACGAGCAGCCCGGTATGCCCTAGTAGCATGGACATCCAAACTCCAAGGGTCCCCTGTCAGAATTCAATCAGACAATGCCACAGCAGTGGCATATATCAATCGTCAGGGGGGCACCAGGAGTCGTGCAGCCCAAAGGGAAGTAAATTACATCCTGAGATGGGCAGAAAGATATGTCCCAGCCATATCTGCGGTATTCATTCCAGGAGTGGAGAATTGGAAGGCGGACTTTCTAAGTCGCCAACAATTATGCCCAGGGGAATGGTCCCTTCATCCCAAGGTTTTCCGGACAATATGTCAGCGGTGGGGAACACCGGATGTAGATCTGCTAGCATTCAGATTCAACACAAAAGTGGACAGGTTTGTCTCTTGGACAAGGGATCCCCTAGCTTGCGGCTCGGATGCCCTAGTGTTCCCTTGGGATCAGTTCAAGCTGATATATGCATTCCCACCGCCACAATTGTTACCTCGATTACTCCGCAGAATCAGGGTAGAAAAGAAACCAGTGATTCTGGTGGCTCCAGCGTGGCCCCGAAGAGCATGGTACGCGGAGATTGTAAAAATGTCTGTGGGGAGTCCTTGGACCCTCCCACATCGTCCGGACCTGCTTTCGCAAGGACCGATATACCACCCTTCCTTACCAGCCCTAGGTTTGACGGCCTGGCTATTGAAGCCCACATTCTAAAAAAGAGAGGGCTCTCTAATGCTGTGGTATCTACCATGATCAATGCCAGGAAGCCGGTATCCAGGCAGATCTACTATAGAATCTGGAAGGCGTACATCGCCTGGTGTGAGGCCAAGAAATGGCATCCACGTAAATACGTAATAGGTAGGATTCTGGACTTCCTACAATGGGCTGTAGATAGGAAGCTTGCCTTGAGTACTATCAAGGGTCAGATTTCGGCCTTGTCAATATTTTTTCAAAGGCCCTTGGCTTCGCATTCACTAGTCAAAGCCTTTATACAAGGAGTGATGCGTATTAGTCCTCCGGTTAATATTCCCATATGTCCATGGGATCTAAACTTGGTTCTGTCGGTTTTACAGAAACAACCATTTGAACCATTACAGCATATTTCCTTGGTGCTTCTCACCAGGAAATTGATTTTTCTAGTAGCCATTTGTTCGGCTAAAAGAGTGTCGGAATTAGCAGCTATGTCCTGTAAAGAGCCATATCTGGTTATCCATAAGGACAGAGTAGTATTACGTCCTCAGCCAGCCTTTCTTCCTAAGGTGGTATCGAGGTTTCATTTGAACCAAGATGTGGTTCTTCCTTCTTTTTTCCCCAGACCTACTTCGGTAGAGGAAAAGTTATTGCATTCTTTGGATGTAGTAAGAGCAGTTAAAGCTTATCTAAAAGCCACTGCTCAGATTCGCAGAACGGATACTTTGTTTATTCTGCCGGAAGGCCCCAGAAAGGGTCAGGCAGCGTCAAAATCTACTTTAGCCAGGTGGATTCGACAGGTCATAATACAAGCCTATGGCTTGAGAAGGAGACCGCCTCCGTTCAAAGTTAGAGCGCACTCCACGAGAGCAGTTGGAACTTCATGGGCAGTGCATCACCAGGCCTCCCTGGCTCAAATCTGTAAGGCCGCAACATGGTCTTCAGTTCACACGTTTACTAGGTTCTACCAGGTGGACGTTAGAAGTCAGGAGGATGTCGCCTTTGGGCGCAGTGTGTTGCAGGCCGCAAAAGATCCTCATGTCTGATAGCGCTCAGCTTATATATGGTGTATCCCCCCCCCTCATTTGGCATTGCTTTAGGACATCCCATTAGTAATGACTATGTCGCTCTGTGTCCCGTGATGTACGAGAAAGAAAATAGGATTTTTATAACAGCTTACCTGTAAAATCCTTTTCTTGGAGTACATCACGGGACACAGAGCTCCCGCCCCTCTTTGGGGACACTTATTGCTTTGCTACAAAACTGAGGTGCTCCCGGATGGGAGGGGCTTATATAGGGGAGGGTACTTCCGGTTTTGGAAGTTGCCAGTGCCAGCACCTGACGGTATCTATATAACCCATTAGTAATGACTATGTCGCTCTGTGTCCCGTGATGTACTCCAAGAAAAGGATTTTACAGGTAAGCTGTTATAAAAATCCTATTATCTTTATCTTTCTCTCTGTTTCTGATGAATTTATCTCCCTTCTGTATTCTTTTACAGTTTTCACATCAGAATGTGCAATCGTTTTCTTCTATTGTTGCTCATGAACTGGGACACAACCTGGGAATGAATCATGATGATGGCCGGGGCTGTTCCTGTCCTACACCAGGGGGTTGTATCATGAACTCCGGGGCCACGTAAGTGTTCAGTTTTGTCACGGTATCCTAACGGAGCTTCGCTCTCTGCTACAAATAAAATTACTATTAGAACTGAACTCCAGCCAAACAGCTAAGGCTGGTGATCCCGCTTGTCTTTACTGCAATTAAGCAATATAGTTCTATAGTTAGGCTACCTCCCCATCCTCAATCTGTGTCTGGCTGGTGAAAGAGCAGCAGAAGTCTGATGAGGTCATTTTACTCCTTTCTCCTTTCTCTTTCGAATGTTGTGTTTTTGTTTTTTGTTTTTTTCAGTAAAAAACTGTAGCTAATGACTTTAAAATATCAGGTATTTACAAGTGCCTGGAATCCAGCACGGTCTCCCTGCAGCTGGTTCTTCTTACTGCAGGTCTCCGGTGCTGCAATCTTAAATACGGGAGTCGGCTGTGACTTGCTGAGGGACCACAGCTGGGTCCCTACTAAGCATGTGCAGCTTGCGTGATGCTCTGTGAATGGTCCTGCAGCCTCATGGGACATGTGATCTGCTGCGGAAGAGAGCAGGGCAAGAGGCGTCATCCTCACCTAGTTAAATGAGCAAGATTAGTTGACGCATTTCACGCTATATGGAGCGCTTATTCATAAAGTGGTTATGAATAAGCGTTCCATGTAGTGTGAAATGTGTCCACCTTGTTTGCTCTATATCCCTCCGTGTGTTGAGCTGTTTTTAAAAGATTTCAAATGAAGATGGCTTTTTACTGAGGATCAAAGGAGTGCAGCCACCCAGATCTTTGCTTAACTAATACAGCTGTGAAGCTGGATTTGCACCCTATGGATGCTGAGCAGGGAATTGCATAGCACTACACTAACTGGAGCAGCGGCTCTGCATTGTCATCTTCATCTCGGCGAGGTGGGTACTGATAAAAATGTGACACCCCTCCAAAAAAAAGCCTTGGTTAGGAGCGAACCAGCAGTAGTTCACTTTTTAAGCTTTAATATTTGGTCTCCTCTATTAGTCTGATTCCTTTTATACAATGGATTCCAGGAAGCTGATATCAGGACAGATTCCTTTATCTACTCTGATTGCATTTGGGCTAAATGCACACTAGCGTTTTTTAAGCTCCTAGAAGCTGTTATTCACATTTTTTTTTCTGCTCCTAGAAGCTAAATAATGTTATCCTATGTGTCGATGCACACTACTTCAGAGCATTAGGACAAAGTTGCTTTGACGGCAATGGAACTGTTCTAATCAGTGCGACTCAAAAGTTCCTGCACTCCTCTGGGGCGACGTCATCATGACTTGCATTGACTTCTGGTAAAGAAATCGTATAAAAGCCACAATGAAGTTGATGTCGGCTTCAAAGTCGCTCTGGTGTGAACCGGCACTTAGCGTTTTTGAGCTTTAGCATCTAGGAGCAGAAAAAACGTTTTTAAAGCGGAACTTCACTTAAAAGTAAAAAGTTCATCCTCCTCCACTACCTTCTCTACCATTTTCAAAAGATTTTTTTTCTGGTGGCAGGTACCCGCTGTCACTTCTCACTCAGAAAATTATGCAAGTACGCCCCCCCTGCCTGCAACCTTCTGGGACACATCATGTGAAACATGTTCCAGCATCTTCTCCCCCCTGGATCCCGCTCTACTTGTGACAGTGAGAAGGGGCTCTATTCCCTCCACCTGCTGTCACAATTTAAAAACAGGGCAGCTGTGGGGGGCTTCACCCACACAGCCAATTCATTCACAGTTTCCTGTAAATGAATGCTTATAGGTACCGCCAGCCGTTGCGGTAAACGGCTTGTAATCCTCAATAAGCTATGAGGGCGCTGGTGAGCTCTCTTGTAGTTCATCAATCTTCCTGCTCTCAGGGTAACTGCCTGCCTGTACAAGGTATGGGCATACAGCTATCCAGAGAGTCGGCAGGAGCTTGAGATTGCACCCATGATCTGCTGATTGCAGGAGCCTGAGATTGCACCCATGATTTGCTGATTGCAGGAGCCTGTGTTTGCACCCGTGATCTGCTGATCCTGGGTGCAATGCTCTGCAGGCTCCTTTAGGAAAAAAAAAACCTGTAAAAAATGTTAATTTATTTTTTCAAAAGGTGAACTTATCCTTTAGGCTCTTTTCACACCTAGGCATATTTGGGCTTTTTTCTGCTGTAAGCCTCAGCTCTAAAAAACGCCCAACAACACAAATCCCATTAATTTAAATGTCCCCTGTTCACATCTGAGTGTTTTGTCATCTGAAGCAAAACGCCTGAAGCTCAAAAAAGTACACGTGCTTGTTTTTTGGGCAGATTACAGATGTTTTCTGCCTTTTACATTGGTGACCTTTTGACCTGTGCAAAATCGCGGCAAAAACACAGTAAAAAATAGCTGCAAAATTGCGGTAACCACACGCAACTTTCTGCCTGAAAACGAAACGCTCAGGTGTGAATGCAGCCTTAATGTTTTTGGATGAAATGGCGCTTTATATATTTACCGGGAGTTTGGCTTAAAAGGACTGTCCTTGAGATGCCTGCACCTATCTGCAGAAGCCTCCAAAAACCGCCTGTTATAGTCAAGTCATTGACTGTGCCAGGAGGTGTCACCACCTACACTTGCACAAATTTCTACCATCCCTTCCCTAAGATGGGTTGCCTCATTGGACAGTAGGAATGCTCAAGAAACAGGAAGGGGCAGGACAAGCTTTCCCACTAACAGGAAGTGACTGAGCGCTGCATGTCAGAAGAATGGGAGATTCATTAGTAATTGAGGGTTTTTGCATTGTACACATTTTTATTTTATTTTTTAAATGTTGTGTATTGTTCTGGGCTGTCATTAAGTTGACACTAAACAATATCCTTATTTTTTTAAATTGTTCATAAACATCCACTACTTAATGCTCCTGTAACCTATTTTTCATGAAATTATTTCTTACTGTGTTTTTCTGCCTCTGTAAACTTCTTCATGAGTTCCCGAGCCTCTCCTTTTCTCCCTCACTTCCATTTCTGGAACAGTGCATGTTATTTGCAGTCAAGGGCAGTGCTTTATGCATACTACAAATCCCTTAGTTCACAGTCCATGTTGGGAGTGAGCAAGAGAGGGTGGCTACATTCCTACATACATGGATCATGGAGAATGAACGTAGCCACCCTCTAACAGGAAGTCCGATCACAACGGCAAGAAAAAGGAATTTAGAGGAGGCTGAGAGCAATAGAAGGGACTTTTCTAAGTTAAGAATACATACTGGAATACGTTTTTTTTTTTTTTTTTTAAAGGGTGTCATTTTTATTCTAATATCTGTGCGGAAACACCAGGCAGTATGCTGAAACAAAATACTGTATATGTTTATTGTAGTCAATTTGTATTACAGTTTTTGTATATTTTTGGTTCTGCAGGGGCTCTAAGAATTTCAGCAGTTGCAGTGAAGATGATTTTGAGAAGCTGACACTGAACAAAGGTGGAGGATGCCTCTTGAACGTGCCCAGCCCAGACGAGTCGTATAGCGCTCCCTCCTGTGGGAACAAGCTGGTGGACCCGGGGGAGGAGTGCGACTGTGGGAATGAAAAGGTCAGACAGAATATAAGCATGGAATCCTTCACATAAATGATAGATGACCCAAATATTACAATTATCAATATAACTGTTGTTGTAAATACTCTGGCAGGAATGTGAGAAGGATCCATGCTGCCAGCCCGGCACTTGCAAGCTGCGCTCAGGAGCTCAGTGCGCCTACGGATCCTGCTGCCAAAACTGCCGGGTTAGTCCCTTAGAAGTATCTTATATGTGTGTCGTATAGTATCATATATGCTTGTGTATGTATAGCTTATGAAAGATTGTGTCATTGTGCTCCTTTTAGTTGACAGTAGCAGGAGAAGCCCCCCCATGTAAGCTACTCGAGCTGCTAAAGTGGTAACCTAAACAGGGCTAGGGACTCTTTGCTTGTGACACCACTGGTGTCTGGTAAATGGCCCAATACTGTCACATGGAAAATACTGGGCTCTTGCTTTGATCCATCAAACACAATGGTGGGTGACTGAGGAAATAAAAGATGAGTATATGCTGCTTGGGAGGGGGAATTAAATTGGCCAGTCACTGTCTGTACAAGGGGAGGCATAGTCATTTTGGTGCATTTTTTTATTCTTCCTGTAAAAATAGGATTTTTATAACAGCTTACCTGTAAAATCCTTTTCTTGGAGTACATCACGGGACACAGAGCGACATAGTCATTACTAATGGGTTATATAGATACCTTCAGGTGCTGGCACTGGCAACTTCCAAAACCGGAAGTACCCTCCCCTATATAAGCCCCTCCCATCCGGGAGCACCTCAGTTTTGTAGCAAAGCAATAAGTGTCCCTAAAGAGGGGTGGGAGCTCTGTGTCCCGTGATGTACTCCAAGAAAAGGATTTTACAGGTAAGCTGTTATAAAAATCCTATTTTCTTTCTCGTACATCACGGGACACAGAGCGACATAGTCATTACTATGTGGGACGTCCCAAAGCAATGCCCAACGAGGGGGGGGATACACCATACATAAGCTGAGCGCTATCAGACATGAGGATCTTTTGCGGCCTGCAACACACTGCGCCCAAAGGCGACATCCTCCTGACTTCTAACGTCCACCTGGTAGAACCTAGTAAACGTGTGTACTGAAGACCATGTTGCGGCCTTACAGATTTGAGCCAGGGAGGCCTGGTGATGCGCTGCCCATGAAGTTCCAACTGCTCTCGTGGAGTGCGCTCTAACTTTGAACGGAGGCAGTCTCCTTCTCAAGCCATAGGCTTGCATTATGACCTGTCGAATCCACTTGGCTAAAGTAGATTTTGATGCTGCCTGACCCTTTCTGGGGCCTTCCGGCAGAATAAACAAAGTATCCGTTCTGCGAATCTGAGCAGTGGCTTTTAGATAAGCTTTAACTGCTCTTATTACATCCAAAGGATGCAATAACTTTTCCTCTACCGAAGTAGGTTTGGGGAAAAAAGAAGGAAGAACCACATCTTGGTTCAAATGAAACCTCAATACCACCTTAGGAAGAAAGGCTGGATGAGGACGTAACACTACTCTGTCTTTATGGATAACCAGATATGGCTCCTTACAGGACATAGCTGCTAATTCCGACACTCTTTTAGCCGAACAAATGGCTACTAGAAAAATCAATTTCCTGGTGAGAAGAACCAAAGAAATATGCTGTAATGGTTCAAATGGTTGTTTCTGTAGAACCGACAGAACCAGGTTTAGATCCCATGGACATATGGGAATATTAACCGGAGGACTAATACGCATCACTCCTTGTATAAAGGCTTTGACTAGTGAATGCGAAGCCAAGGGCCTTTGAAAAAATATTGACAAGGCCGAAATCTGACCCTTGATAGTACTCAAGGCAAGCTTCCTATCTACAGCCCATTGTAGGAAGTCCAGAATCCTACCTATTACGTATTTACGTGGATGCCATTTCTTTCTCGTACATCACGGGACACAGAGCGACATAGTCATTACTAATGGGTTATATAGATACCGTCAGGTGCTGGCACTGGCAACTTCCAAAACCGGAAGTACCCTCCCCTATATAAGCCCCTCCCATCCGGGAGCACCTCAGTTTTTTGCCAGTGTCTAAGGTGTTGGCCAAGAAGAAACGTGTTTTTCACTGAGCTTGCGTACAGGTTCTTTTGGGCCTCAGTAAGCTATTCCGGATCCGACCAAAAAAGCTTCATAGCTAAACGGTCGGTACCCGGGCCTTGCAGAGAAGAGCAAGGTTTTGCCTGTAATGCTTCTCTTAGGAGAGCTGGACCCTGGGATCCAGAGCTCTGGTCATACCCACGACCAAGATGTTTTCTGTGCAGGGTGCTATACAGGTCCAGGGGAGTGGAATCCTTGGGAACCCGGTCCCTGAAGGTTTGATTACAATGCCTGCCGTGATAGGTGAAGTTTGGGCTTCTGTGGACCAAACAAAGTCCTGCGGCGAGGAAAAGGTAAGTGGGGGCCCTCAGGAACTTGGTTCTATTGAGGGACCCCCAAGCCTATTTTGTCTTTCTGCCTGTTACCTAAGGTATTCCCGCTAATATTCTGTGTATGCCTGTTACTACTGAGAAAATGTAAAAATTTTAATAGTAGGCAAGAAAAAAATAAAATAAATGTAAGACCGCGGTACCTGTGTTAGACACTAGAGGCCGCTATGGTTCTTTTTCTTGTAATGTGGATTTTTTTCTTCCAGAATCAAATCCAGGCAGTTGGTATGTTCTCTGCTGGGAAGCTGTCTCCTCTGCCCTGTTGCTGCGCTCATCCATCCCCGGGCCCTGCGGCAAAGGGGGCCCTGGCTCCCATCTAGCTCCTTATTGTTTTTAAAAAAAGGGCGCCGAAGGCGCACGTGCCCGCGCGCGTGCGCGTGCACGCGCCTCTATTCATAGAGGCGATCTGAAAAAAGGGGCGGAGCGGGTGGATGACGCTCAGGTGTGCGCCGCGGCGCTACTGCGCATGTGCGGGCGTCCAGCGTGTTTTAAAGCACATTATAGCTGGCTATTGAATGCACAGACAGAGCTAGCAACAGATAAAGGCACACAGAGGCGGTTGATGCAGGCATCCCCTAGAAAGGCACTTTAGTAGACACCAACTGTGATATAGCAGCAATTGTGCTAGACTATTCTCAGTAAAAGTGGTGTATTACGGCTGGAATACCTCAGCTTTAGGCTTAAGAATATGCCGTCCAGAAGCTCCGGAACTGAATCTTCCAGGAAGCGAAGGGGGTCTCATCGGGCTCTGAGGTGGGCATGCTTCTGCTGCACCAGTCTCCCCTGAAGTTCAGAGGTAAGTGACCATAGAGACCCCGCAGGGGTACTTGGTACTGTGGCTGTCCTCAGTCACCTGCTCCTGTGTATGTAACAGAGGAGGTTTTTTCCTCAGCTCTGGGAGGATTAGAGAGAGATTGTCAACATTGATCGCTGCCTCCCTGTCAGGGAAAGCACGCCGATCTCCGTCTCCTCCTTCAGAGTGCCTGTTAGCAGAGCAACAGTCCCATACAGGGATCGACCTGCCTGAAGGGGATCAGGATGAGGTTGATTCTGTTATAGAGGAATCAACAGTGGAGGAACCTTTCTCAGCAGCTCAAGCTGAAAGATTATGGGTTCAGTCTCTGACTAACATGGTCCGATCGGCATTAAAAATGCACCTTGCGGAACCATCAACCACTACTGTATCCTCGTTGGGGCGCTAGAAGCCCCCAGACTGTCTGTTCTTTTCCACTTCACCCTTTTACTGAAAGGGCTTATTTACCAGGATTGGGAACGTCCTGAGAAAATATTATTCCCCCAAGAGATTTCCGGTGGTCTATCCCATGGAGGATAAGTTCATCAAAAAAAAAATGGAAGGTCCCTACAGTGGACGCAGCCATCTCTTGTATGTATAAATCACTGACATGTCCAGTGGATAATGTCCAAATGTTCAAGAACCCAATAGATAAAAGATTGGAGTCCTTATGAAAGTCTGCTTCTTTCTACAGCAAGCTTGGTGACACAACCAGCAGTAGCAGCTATTGGGGTCTGCTAAGCAGTGAAGGATCAGTTAAAACAGGTCTTGAGGGACTTGACAGATCAGCAGGCCTTGCCCTAGCTGATCTACCTAGAGCCTTAGGCTTTGCGGTTGACGCCATAAAGGATTCAGTCCATCAGGCCTCCCGCCTTACGCTGTCTAGAGTACATATGCGTAGGCTTCTATGGCTCAAAAACTGGTCTGCTGAAGCTCCCTGTAAGGAATGGCTGGTTAGCGTCCCATTTCATGGTGAACGCTTATTCAGGGAAAACCTGGACAAATATATCCAGAAAATTTCCAGCGGTAAAAATACGCTCTTGCCGGTTAAAAACAGAGTTAGAGGTCCCTCTTTAAGAGGCCTGCTTCTCCAGTCCCTGGGGCATCGGCTGTGTAACAGTTCCGACGGCCTCCTCGGTCAATTCCCGGGGGTAAAAAACAGGGACAATAGCAGGGTAATGAGAAACCCTGGGTCAGGGGAGGTACAAAACCTCCCCCAAAGTTAAATTCATTGAAGGGTTGCCCCCACTCAGTCGGGTGGGGGGAGGACTCCAATTGTTCACAAGAGACCTGGCGGGACGCGATCAAGACAGATAGGTGCTCTCCGCAGTATGTTGGGGATACAGATTGGAGTTAAGAGACTCTCCTCCTTCCCATTTTTGAGGTCAAACGTGCCAAGGGATCCCCGGAAGAGAGAGTCCCTCCTGTTGGCACTAGAACAACTATTGCTCCAAGGAGTAATTATGGAGGTTCCCCTGGAAGAATGAGGGTTCGGGTTTTACTCAAACCTCTCTACAGTCCCGAAGCAAACGCGGACGGGAGGCCCATATTAATTCTAAAAGGGCTATACAAATTCCTGTATATCAGGACTTTCCGATGAAGTCGATCCGATCGGTGGCCACTGCCCTACAAGGGGAGGATTGGTTAGCCGCGATCGACATCAAAGATGCTTATCTGCACATTCCCATCTTTCCAGTCTACCAAAAGTTTCTACGCTTTGCAGTAGAAGGGCGCCATTTTCAGTTCAGAGCCTTACCCTTCGGTTTGGCCACAGCACCACGAGTGTTTACAAAAATTCTGGCCCTTTATTGGCCAATCTAAGAACACAAGGTGTAATGATAATGGCATATCTAGATGACTTGTTGCTGATAGACCACTCAGTGAAAAAACTAGACGTGGTCGTTCACAAGACAATCAAGTATCTGGAATCTCACGGTTGGATTATCAACCGAGAAAAGCCAGCCCTAAAAACCAGTCAAAAGTCTGGAATACTTGGGGCTAAGGTTGGATTCAGGCCAGAGAAAAATATTCTTGCCTCGAGGAAAGGTGTTGTCTTTGAAAGATTTGATCCACTTAGTGGGTACAAAAAAGACAGCCGTCCATACGCCTGTGCATAAGGCTGCTGGGAAAAATGGTGGCATCATTCGAAGCAGTACCCTACGGTCAATTCCATTCAAGGAATTTGCAGGGGGCCATACTGTCAGCCTGGAACAAAAAAGTTCAGGCCCTAGACTTACAATGTCCTTGTCCCCTTCCGTTCGCAAGAGCCTCTGTTAGTGGTTGGTTCCCCAGAATCTGGAAAAAGGGAAATCCTTCAGTCTGATTTCTTGGAAGGTGGTCACTACAGATGCCAGCCTTATAGGCTGGGGAGCAGTACTGGAGCAATAGTCTCTCCAGGGCAGATGGTCGGATGCAGAAAAGGCCCTGCCCATCAATCTCTTAGAGATACGAGCAGCCCGGTATGCCCTAGTAGCATGGACATCCAAACTCCAAGGGTCCCCTGTCGGAATTCAATCAGACAATGCCACAGCAGTGGCATATATCAATCATCAGGGGGGCACCAGGAGTCGTGCAGCCCAGAGGGAAGTAAATTACATCCTGAAATGGGCAGAAAAATATGTCCCAGCCATATCTGCGGTATTCATTCCAGGAGTGGAGAATTGGAAGGCGGACTTTCTAAGTCGCCAGCAATTAGGCCCAGAGGAAGGGTCCCTTCACCCCGAGGTTTTCTGGACAATATGTCAGCGGTGGGGAACATCGGATGTAGATCTTCTAGCATCCAGATTCAACGCAAAGGGGGACAGGTTTGTCTCTCGGACAAGGGATCCCCTAGCTTGCGGCTCGGATGCCCTAGTGTTCCCTTGGGATCAGTTCAAGCTGATATATGCATTCACACCGCCACAATGGTTACCTCGATTACTCCGCAGAATCAGGGTAGAAAAGAAACCAGTGATTCCGGTGGCTCCAGCGTGGCCCCGAAGAGCGTGGTACGCGGAGATTGTAAAATTTCAGTGGGGAGTCCTTGGACTCTCCCACGTCGTCCGGACCTGCTTTCGCAAGGACCGATATACCACCCTTCCTTACCAGCCCTAGGTTTGACGGCCTGGCTATGGAAGCCCACATTCTAAAAAAGAGAGGGCTCTCTAATCCTGTGGTATATACCATGATCAATGCCAGGAAGCCGGTATCCAGGCAGATCTAATATAGAATCTGGAAGGCGTACATCGCGTGGTGTGAGGCCAAGAAATGGCATCCACATAAGTACGTAATAGGTAGGATTCTGGACTTCCTACAATGGGCTGTAGATAGGAAGCTTGCCTTGAGTACTATCAAGGGTCAGATTTCGGCCTTGTCAATATTTTTTCAAAGGCCCTTGGCTTCGCATTCACTAGTCAAAGCCTTTATACAAGGAGTGATGCGTATTAGTCCTCCGGTTAATATTCCCATATGTCCATGGGATCTAAACTTGGTTCTGTCGGTTCTACAGAAACAACCATTTGAACCATTACAGCATATTTCTTTGGTGCTTCTCACCAGGAAATTGATTTTTCTAGTAGCCATTTGTTCGGCTAAAAGAGTGTCGGAATTAGCAGCTATGTCCTGTAAGGAGCCATATCTGGTTATCCATAAGGATAGAGTAGTGTTACGTCCTCATCCAGCCTTTCTTCCTAGGGTGGTATCGAGGTTTCATTTGAACCAAGATGTGGTTCTTCCTTCTTTTCTTTCTCGTACATCACGGGACACAGAGCGACATAGTCATTACTAATGGGTTATATAGTTACCGTCAGGTGCTGGCACTGGCAACTTCCAAAACCGGAAGTACCCTCCCCTATATAAGCCCCTCCCATCCGGGAGCACCTCAGTTTTTTGCCAGTGTCTAAGGTGTTGGCCAAGAAGAAACATGTGTTTTTCACTGAGCTTGCGTACAGGTTCTTTTGGGCCTCAGTAAGCTATTCCGGATCCGACCAAAAAAGCTTCATAGCTAAACGGTCGGTACCCGGGCCTTGCAGAGAAGAGCAAGGTTCTGCCTGTAATGCTTCTCTTAGGAGAGCTGGACCCTGGGATCCAGAGCTCTGGTCATACCCACGACCAAGATGTTTTCTGTGCAGGGTGCTATACAGGTCCAGGGGAGTGGAATCCTTGGGAACCCGGTCCCTGAAGGTTTGATTACAATGCCTGCCGTGATAGGTGAAGTTTGGGCTTTTGTGGACCAAACAAAGTCCTGCGGCGGGGAACAGGTAAGTGGGGGCCCCCAGGAACTTGGTTCTATTGGGGGACCCCCAAGCCTAATTTGTCTTTCTGTCTGTTACCTAACGGTATTCCCGCTAATATCTGTGCATGCCTGTAACTACTAAAAAAAAAAAAATGTAATAATTTTTAATGGTGGTCAAGAAAAAAAAAAAAAAAAAGAATGTTTTTTTATATATGTTTAGTATATTAAACTGCGGTACCTGTGTTTGTCCACTAGAGGCCGCTGTGGAATGTTTTTCTTGTCATATGGACTAGTTTCTTCTCAGAGAGCAAAGTCCAGGCAGCTGGTGAGTTCTCCTACAGGAAACTGTTTCCTCTGCCATGTTGCAGTGTTCGTCTATCCCCCGGCCTGCGGCAAAGGGGGCCCTGGCTCCTGTCCCTGGTTTCCATGTTTGAAAATTAGCGCCGAGGCGCACGTGGCCGCGCGCGTGCGCGTGCACGCGCCTCTATATATAGAGGTGGCCGGAAAAAGGGGCGGGGCCTGGGGGATGACGCTCTGTGCGCGCCGCAGCGCTTCTGCGCATGTGCGGGCGTCCCAGCAGGTTTTTAAAAAGCCACATTATTGCAGTAAGCTGGCTATGAAGTACAGAGACAGAGCTGGCAACATTTAAAGGCATACAGCAAGCGGTTGATACAGGCATCCCCTAGAAAGGCACATTAGTAGACACCAACTGTTTATTATAGCAGCATTTATGCTAGACTATTATCAGTAACTGGTGTATTTTCGGCTGGAATACCTCAGCTTTGTGGCTTAGGAATATGCCGTCTAAAAACTCCGGGACTAGAAATTCCAGGAGGAATAGGGGGTCTCCATCGGGCTCTGAGGATCTTGGGCATGCTTTGGCTGCACCAGTCTCCCCTGAAGAATCAGAGGTTAGTGACCGTAGGGCACCCCCAGGAGTACCTGGTACTGTGGCTGTCCCCAGTTCACCTGCTCCTGTGTATGTAACAGAGGAGGTTTTTTCCTCAGCTCTGGGAGGGCTGGAAGAGAGATTGTCAGCACTAATTGCTGCTTCCCTGTCACAGGAGAAAAGCGCTCGATCTCCGTCTCCTCCCTCAGAGTGCCTGTTAACAGAGCAACAGTCCCATACAGAGAACGACCTACCTGAGGGGGATCAGGATGAGGTTGATTCAGTTGTAGAGGAATCAACAGTGGAGGAGCCGTTCTCAGCATCACATGCTGAGAGGTTATGGGTGCAGTCCCTGACTAATATGGTCCGATCAGCATTTAAAATGCCACTTGCGGAGCCATCCTCCTCTTCTGTCTCCTCGTTGGGGTCGCTAAAAGCTCCCCAGACTGTTTGTTCTTTTCCGATCCATCCTTTACTGGAGGGGCTCATTTACCAGGATTGGGAGCATCCTGACAAAATATTTACTCCCCCCAAGAGATTTCCGGTGGTCTATCCTATGGAGGATAAGTTCGTCAGAAAATGGAAGGTCCCTACAGTGGACGCAGCCATCTCTTGTGTGAATAAATCACTGACATGTCCGGTGGAAAATGTCCAAATGTTCAAGGACCCAATAGATAAAAAATTGGAGTCCTTATTGAAATCTGCTTTTCTTTTTCGTACATCACGGGACACAGAGCGACTTAGTCATTACTAATGGGTTATATAGATACCTTCAGGTGCTGGCACTGGCAACTTCCAAAACCGGAAGTACCCTCCCCTATATAAGCCCCTCCCATCCGGGAGCACCTCAGTTTTTTGCCAGTGTCTAAGGTGTTGGCCAAAGAGTAACATGTGTTTTCACTGGGCTTGCGTACAGGTTCTTTTACGGGCCTTAGTAAGCTGTTCCGGATCCGACCAAAAAAGCTTCATAGCTAAACGGTCGGTACCCGGGCCTTGCAACAGAAGAGCAAGGTTTTGCCTGTAATGCCTCTCTTAGGAGGGCTGGACCCTGGGATCCAGAGCTCTGGTCATACCCACGACCAAGATGTTGTCTGTGCAGGGTGCTATACAGGTCCAGGGGAGTGGAATCCTTGGGAACCCGGTCCCTGAAGGTTTAATTACAATGCCTGCCGTGATAGGTGAAGTTTGGGCTTCTGTGGACCAAACAAAGTCCTGCGGCGGGGAACAGGTAAGTGGGGGCCCCCAGGAACTTGGTTCTATTGGGGGACCCCCAAGCCTAATTTGTCTTTCTGTCTGTTACCTAACGGTATTCCCGCTAATATCTGTGTATGCCTGTAACTACTGGAAAATGAAAAATTTTTATTTTTATTTTTTCTTGACTACTATTAAAGGAGACCGCGGTACCTGTGTTAAACCACTAGAGGCCGCTGTGGTCCATTTTTCTTGTCATGTGGATCTTTGGCTTTTTCAAGTCAAAAGATCCAGGCAGTTGGTAAGTTCTCTGTGGGAATCCACTTCCTCTGCCCTGTTGCTGCGCTCATCCACCGCACAGGCCCTCCGGCAAAAAGGGCCCTGGCTCCTAGTCCCTGCTTGCTTTCAAAAAAGGCGCCAAAGGCGCACGGGCGCGTGCACGCGCCTCCTATGAAAGGAAAGGGGCGGGGCGGGTGGATGACGCTCGATGCGCGCCGCGGCGCTTCTGTGCATGTGCAGGCGTCCCAGCATGGATAAAAGACACAGTACAAGTGTCAGCTGGATGCAAGCAGAGCTAGCAACAAAACGGTGGCACACAGAGGCGGTTGATGCAGGCATCCCCATAGAAAGACACTTTAGTGGACACCAGCTGGTATATAGCAGCAACTGTGTTAGACTATTACCAGCAAAATTGGTGTATGACGACGGGAATACCTCAGCTTTGTGCTTATAGGATATGTCGTCCAGACGCTCTGGAAATAAGTCTTCCAAGAAGCGAAAGGGGTCTCCATCGGGCTCTGAGGATTTTGGGCATGCTTGTACTGCACCAATCTCCCCTGAAATTTCAGAGGTCAGTAGCCGTAGGAACCCCGCAGGAGTACCTGGTGCTGCGGCTGTCCCCAGTCCACCTGCTCCTGTGTATATATAACAGAGGAGGTTTTTTTCCTCAACTCTGGGAGGATTGGAAGAGAGATTAACAGCATTGATCGCTGCTTCCCTGTCACAGGGAAAGCACGTCCGATCTCCGTCTCCTCCTTCAGAGTGCCTGTTAGTGGAGGAACAGCCCCACACAGAGATCGACCTACCTGAAGGGGATCAGGATGAGGTTGATTCGGTTATAGAGGAATCAACAGTGGAAGAACCTTTCTCAGCATCTCAGGCTGAAAGATTATGGGTTCAGTCTCTGACTAACATGGTCCGATCAGCATTTAAAATGCCTCTTGCGGAGCCATCAACCACTACTGTCTCCTCGCTGGGGTCGCTGAAAGCTCCCCAGACTGTCTGTTCCTTCCCAATCCACCCTTTATTGGAAGGGCTTATTTACCAGGATTGGGAGCATCCTGATAAAATATTTACTCCTCCCAAGAGATTTCCGGTGATCTATCCCATGGAGGATAAGTTCATAAGAAAAAATGGAGGGTCCCTACAGTGGACGCAGCCATCTCTTGTGTGAATAAATCACTGACATGTCCAGTAGTTAATGTTCCAATATTCAAAGACCCAATAGATAAAAAATTGGAGTCTTTACTAAAATCTGCTTTCTCTACAGCAAGCATGGTGACACAACCTGCAGTAGCAGCGATTGGGGTCTGCCAAGCAGTGAAGGATCAGTTGAAACAAGTCTTAAGGGACTTACCAGATCAGCAGGCTCTTGCCCTAGCTGACCTACCTAGAGCCTTGTGTTTTGCGGTGGACGCCATAAAGGATACAATCCAACAGGCCTCCCGCTTTACGCTGTCTGTAGTACATATGCGTAGGCTTCTATGGCTCAAAAACTGGTCTGCTGAAGCTCCCTGTAAGAATTGCCGATTAGCTTCCCATTTCATGGAGAACGCTTATTCGGAGAAGATCTGGACAAGTATATCCAGAAAATTTCTGCCGGTAAAGGTACACTCTTGCCGGTTAAGAACAAGGGTAGAAGTCCTTCTTTTAAGATGCCTACTTCTCCAGTCCCTGGCACGTCGGCTGTGAAACAGTTCCGACGGCCTCCACGGTCAAATCCAGGAGGCAGAAATCAGGGACAATCACAGGGTAACAAGAAACCCTGGGTCAAGAGAGGTACAAAACCTCCCCCCAAGTCATGAAGTTGCCCCCACTCAATCGGGTGGGGGGAAGACTTCAGTTGTTCACAGAGACCTGGCGGGACACCATCAGAGACAGATGGGTGATCTCTGCAGTAAGTCTGGGATACAGGCTGGAGTTAAAAGACATTCCTCCTGCCCATTTTATGAGGTCAAACGTGCCAAGCGATCCCCAGAAGAGAGGATCCTTCCTTCTGGCACTAGAACAACTATTGCTCCAAGGTGTAATCATGGAGGTTCCCTTAGAAGAAAGCGGGTTCGGGTTTTACTCGAACCTTTTCACAGTCCCGAAACCAAATGGGGACGTGAGGCCCATATTAATTTTAAAAGGGCTAAACAAGTTCCTACATATCAGGACTTTTCGGATGGAGTCGATCCGATCGGTGGCCACCGCCCTACAAGGGCAGGAATGGTTAGCCTCGATCGACATAAGGGATGCTTATCTGCGTATTCCCATCTTTCCGGCCCACCAGAAATTTCTACGCTTTGCAGTAGAAGGGCGCCATTTTCAGTTCAGAGCCTTACCCTTCGGTCTGGCCACAGCACCACGAGTGTTCACAAAAATTCTGGCCCCACTATTGGCCAATCTAAGAACACAAGGTGTAACGATAATGGCATATCTAGACGACTTGTTGCTGATAGACCACTCAGTGAAAAAAAAAACTAGAAGTGGTCGTTCACAAGACAATCAAGTATCTGGAATCTCACGGTTGGATTATCAACCGAGACAAGTCAGCCCTAAAACCAGTCAAAAGTCTGGAATACTTGGGGCTAAGACTGGATTCAAATCGGAGAAAGATTTTCTTACCTCCAGAGAAGGTGTCGTCTTTGAAAGATTTGACCCACTTAGTGGGTACAAAAAGAAAACCATCCATACGCCTGTGCATGAGGCTGCTGGGAAAAATGGTGGCTTCATTCGAAGCAGTACCCTACGGTCAATTCCATTCAAGGAACTTGCAGAGGGCCATACTGTCAGCCTGGAACAAAAAAGTTCAGGCTTTAGACTTACCAATGTCCCTGTCCCCTTCCGTTCGCAAGAGCCTCCATTGGTGGTTGGTGCCCCAGAATCTGGAGAAAGGGAAACCCTTCAGTCCGGTTTCTTGGAAGGTGGTCACTACAGATACCAGCCTCATAGGCTGGGGGGCAGTACTGGAGCAATGGTCTCTCCAGAGCAAGTGGTCAGAAGCAGAGAAGGCCCTGTCCATCAATCTCTTAGAGATACGAGCAGCCCGGTATGCCCTAGTAGCATGGACATCCAAACTCCAAGGGACCCCTGTCAGAATTCAATCAGACAATGCCACAGCAGTGGCATATATCAATCACCAGGGTGGCACCAGGAGTCGTGCAGCCCAGAGGGAAGCGAATTGCATCCTGGAATGGGCAGAAAGATATGTCCCAGCCATATCCGCGGTTTTCATCCCAGGAGTGGAAAATTGGAGAGCGGACTTTCTAAGTCGCCAGCAATTATGCCCGGGGGAATGGTCTCTTCACCCCGAGGTTTTCCAGGCAATATGCCAGCGGTGGGGAACACCGGATGTAGATCTGCTAGCATCCAGATTCAACGCAAAGGTGGACAGATTTGTGTCTCGCACAAGGAATCCCCTAGCTTGCGGCTCGGATGCCCTAGTGTTCCCTTGGGATCAGTTCAAGCTGATATATGCATTCCCACCGCCACAATTGTTACCGCGATTAATCCGCAGAATCCGGGTAGAAAAGAAACCGGTGATTCTGGTGGCTCCAGCGTGGCCCCGAAGGGCATGGTACGCGGAGATTGTAAAAATGTCAGTGGGGAGTCCTTGGTCTCTCCCACATCGTCCGGACCTGCTTTCGCAAGGACCGATATACCACCCTTCCTTACCAGCCCTAGGTTTGACGGCCTGGCTATTGAAGCCCACATTCTAAAAAAGAGAGGGCTCTCTAATCCTGTGGTATCTACCATGATCAATGCCAGGAAGCCGGTATCCAGGCAGATCTATTATAGGATCTGGAAGGCGTACATCGCATGGTGTGAGGCCAAAATATGGCATCCACGTAAGTACGTAATAGGTAGGATTCTGGACTTCCTACAGTGGGCTATGGATAGGAAGCTTGCCTTGAGTACTATCAAGGGTCAGATTTCAGCCTTGTCAATATTTTTTCAAAGGCCCTTGGCTTTGCATTCATTAGTCAAAGCTTTCATACAAGGAGTGATGCGTATTAGCCCTCCGGTTAGTATTCCCATATGTCCATGGGACTTAAACCTGGTTCTGTCGGTTCTACAGAAACAACCATTTGAACCATTGCAGCACATTTCCTTGGTTCTTCTCACCAGGAAATTGATTTTCTTAGTAGCCATTTGTTCGGCTAAAAGAGTATCGGAATTAGCCGCCTTGTCCTGTAAGGAGCCATATCTGGTTGTCCATAAGGATAGAGTAGTATTACGTCCTCATCCAGCCTTTCTTCCTAAGGTGGTATCGAGGTTTCATTTGAACCAAGATGTGGTTCTTCCTTCTTTTTTTTCCCAAACCTACCTCGGTAGAGGAAAAGTTATTGCATTCTTTGGATGTAGTAAGAGCAGTTAAAGCTTATCTAAAAAGCCACTGCTCAGATTCGTAGAACGGATACTTTGTTTGTTCTGCCGGAAGGCCCCAGAAAGGGTCAGGCAGCATCAAAATCTACTTTAGCCAAGTGGATTCGACAGGTCATAATACAAGCCTATGGCTTGAGAAGGAGACCGCCTCCGTTCAAAGTTAGGGCGCACTCCACAAGAGCAGTTGGAACTTCATGGGCAGTGCATCACCAGGCCTCCCTGGCTCAAGTCTGTAAGGCCGCAACATGGTCTTCAGTACACACGTTTACTAGATTCTACCAGGTAGACGTTAGAAGTCAGGAGGATGTCGCCTTTGGGCACAGTGTGTTGCAGGCCGCAAAAGATCCCCATGCCTGATGGCGCCCAGCTTATGTATAGTGTATCCCTCCCCTCATTTGGCATTGCTTTGGGACGTCCCATTAGTAATGACTAAGTCGCTCTGTGTCCCGTGATGTACGAAAAAGAAAAAGGGATTTTTATAACAGCTTACCTGTAAAATCCTTTTCTTGGAGTACATCACGGGACACAGAGCTCCCACCCCTCTTTTTGGGACACTTATTGCTTTGCTACAAAACTGAGGTGCTCCCGGATGGGAGGGGCTTATATAGGGGAGGGTACTTCCGGTTTTGGAAGTTGCCAGTGCCAGCACCTGAAGGTATCTATATAACCCATTAGTAATGACTAAGTCGCTCTGTGTCCCGTGATGTACTCCAAGAAAAGGATTTTACAGGTAAGCTGTTATAAAAATCCCTTTTTTCTACAGCAGGATTGGTGACACAACCAGCAGTGGCAGCTATAGGGGTCTGCCAAGCAGTGAAGGATCAGTTGAAACAGGTCTTAAGGGACGTGCCAGATCAGCAGGCTCTTGCTCTAGCTGATCTACCTAGAGCCTTATGCTTTGCGGTGGACGCTATAAAGGATTCAATCCATCAGGCCTCCCGCCTTACGCTGTCTGTAGTACATATGCGCAGGCTTCTATGGCTCAAAAACTGGTCTGCTGAAGCTCCCTGTAAAAAATTGCTGGTCAGCTTCCCATTTCATGGGGAGCGCTTATTCGGGGAAGACCTGGACAAGTATATCCAGAGAATTTCCAGCGGTAAAAGTACACTCTTGCCGGTCAAAAATAGAGTTAGAGGTCCCTCTTTTAAGAGGCCGGCTTCTCCAGTCCCTAGGACATCGGCTGTGAAACAGTTCCGACGGCCTCCCCGGTCAAATCCCGGAGGTAAAAATCAGGGACAGTTGCAGGGTAACAAGAAGCCCTGGAGCAGGAGAGGTACAAAACCTCCCCCAAAGTCAAATGCATGAAGGGTTGCCCCCACCCAATCGGGTGGGGGGAAGACTTCAGTTGTTCACAGAAACCTGGCGGGACACGATCCGAGACAGATGGGTGCTCTCCGCAGTAAATCTGGGATACAAATTGGAGTTAAAAAACTCCCCTCCTTCCCGCTTTATAAGGTCGAACGTGCCAAGGGATCCCCAGAAGAGAGGATCCCTCCTGTTGGCACTGGAACAATTATTGCTTCAAGCAGTAATTATAGAGGTCCCCCTGGAAGAATGGGGGTTCGGGTTTTACTCAAACCTCTTTACAGTTCCGAAGCCAAACGGGGACGTGAGGCCCATATTAAATCTAAAAGGGCTAAACAAATTCCTACATATCAGGACTTTCCGGATGGAGTCGATCCGATCGGTAGCCACTGCCCTACAAGGGGAGGAATGGTTAGCCTCGATCGACATCAAAGATGCGTATTTGCACATCCCCATCTTTCCAGCCCACCAAAAATTTCTACGCTTTGCGATAGAAGGGCGCCATTTTCAGTTCAGAGCCTTACCCTTCGGTCTGGCCACAGCACCAAGAGTGTTCACAAAAATTCTGGCCCCATTATTGGCCAATCTAAGAACACGAGGTGTAACGATAATGGCATATCTAGACGACTTGTTGCTGATAGACCACTCAGTGGAAAAACTAGAAGTGGTTGTTCACGAGACAATCAAGTATCTGGAATATCACGGTTGGATTATCAACCGAGACAAGTCAGCCCTAAAACCAGTCAAAAGTCTGGAATACTTGGGGCTAAGGCTGGATTCAGACCAGAGAAAAATTTTCTTGCCTCGAGAAAAGGGGTCGTCTTTGAGAGATTTGATCCACTTAGTGGGTTCAAAAAGACAGCCATCCATACGCCTGTGCATGAGGCTGCTGGGAAAAATGGTGGCATCATTCGAAGCAGTACCCTACGGTCAATTCCATTCAAGGAAGTTGCAAAGGGCCATACTGTCAGCCTGGAACAAAAAAGTTCAGGCTCTGGACGTACCAATGTCCTTGTCCCCTTCCGTTCGCAGAAGCCTCCGTTGGTGGTTGGTTCCCCGGAATCTGGAAAGAGGGAAATCCTTCAGTCCGATTTCTTGGAAGGTGGTCACTACAGATGCCAGCCTTTTAGGCTGGGGAGCAGTACTGGAGCAATGGTCTCTCCAGGGCAGATGGTCGGATGCGGAAAAGGCCCTGCCCATCAATCTCTTAGAGATACGAGCAGCCCGGTATGCCCTAGTAGCATGGACATCCAAACTCCAAGGGTCCCCTGTCAGAGTTCAGTCAGACAATGCCACAGCAGTGGCATATATCAATCGTCAGGGGGGCACCAGGAGTCGTGCAGCCCAAAGGGAAGTAAATTACATCCTGAGTTGGGCAGAAAGATATGTCCCAGCCATATCTGCGGTATTCATTCCAGGGGTGGAGAATTGGAAGGCGGACTTTCTAAGTCGCCAACAATTATGCCCAGGGGAATGGTCCCTTCATCCCGAGGTTTTCCGGACAATATGTCAGCGGTGGGGAACACCGGATGTAGATCTGCTAGCATCCAGGTTCAACACGAAAGTGGACAGGTTTGTCTCTTGGACAAGGGATCCCCTAGCGTGCGGCTCGGATGCCCTAGTGTTCCCTTGGGATCAGTTCAAGCTGATATATGCATTCCCACCGCCACAATTGTTACCTCGATTACTCCGCAGAATCAGGGTAGAAAAGAAACCAGTGATTCTGGTGGCTCCAGCGTGGCCCCGAAGAGCATGGTACGCGGAGATTGTAAAAATGTCTGTGGGGAGTCCTTGGACCCTCCCACATCGTCCGGACCTGCTTTCGCAGGGACCGATATACCACCCTTCCTTACCAGCCCTAGGTTTGACGGCCTGGCTATTGAAGCCCACATTCTAAAAAGGAGAGGGCTCTCTAATGCTGTGGTGTCTACCATGATCAATGCCAGGAAACCGGTATCCAGGCAGATCTACTATAGAATCTGGAAGGCGTACATCGCCTGGTGTGAGGCCAGGAAATGGCATCCACGTAAATACGTAATAGGTAGAATTCTGGACTTCCTACAATGGGCTGTAGATAGGAAGCTTGCCTTGAGTACTATCAAAGGTCAGATTTCGGCCTTGTCAATATTTTTTCAAAGGCCCTTGGCTTCGCATTCACTAGTCAAAACCTTTATACAAGGAGTGATGCGTATTAGTCCTCCGGTTAATATTCCCATATGTCCATGGGATCTAAACTTGGTTCTGTCGGTTCTACAGAAACAACCATTTGAACCATTACAGCATATTTCCTTAGTGCTTCTCACCAGGAAATTGATTTTTCTAGTAGCCATTTGTTCGGCTAAAAGAGTATCGGAATTAGCAGCTATGTCCTGTAAGGAGCCATATCTGGTTATCCATAAGGACAGAGTAGTGTTACGTCCTCATCCAGCCTTTCTTCCTAAGGTGGTATCGAGTTTTCATTTGAACCAAGATGTGGTTCTTCCTTCTTTTTTCCCCAAGCCTACTTCGGTAGAGGAAAAGTTATTGCATTCTTTGGATGTAGTAAGAGCAGTTAAAGCTTATCTAAAAGCCACTGCTCAGATTCGCAGAACGGATACTTTGTTTATTCTGCCGGAAGGCCCCAGAAAGGGTCAGGCAGCGTCAAAATCTACTTTAGCCAAGTGGATTCGACAGGTCATAATACAAGCCTATAGCTTGAGAAGTAGACCGCCTCCGTTCAAAGTTAGGGCGCACTCCACGAGAGCAGTTGGAACTTCATGGGCAGTGCATCACCAGGCCTCCCTGGCTCAAGTCTGTAAGGCCGCAACATGGTCTTCAGTACACACGTTTACTAGGTTCTACCAGGTGGACGTTAGAAGTCAGGAGGATGTCGCCTTTGGGCGCAGTGTGTTGCAGGCCGCAAAAGATCCTCATGTCTGATAGCGCTCAGCTTATATATGGTGTATCCCCCCCCTCATTTGGCATTGCTTTAGGACATCCCATTAGTAATGACTATGTCGCTCTGTGTCCCGTGATGTACGAGAAAGAAAATAGGATTTTTATAACAGCTTACCTGTAAAATCCTTTTCTTGGAGTACATCACGGGACACAGAGCTCCCGCCCCTCTTTGGGGACACTTATTGCTTTGCTACAAAACTGAGGTGCTCCCGGATGGGAGGGGCTTATATAGGGGAGGGTACTTCCGGTTTTGGAAGTTGCCAGTGCCAGCACCTGACGGTAACTATATAACCCATTAGTAATGACTATGTCGCTCTGTGTCCCGTGATGTACTTCAAGAAAAGGATTTTACAGGTAAGCTGTTATAAAAATCCTATTTTTTCCCCAAACCTACTTCGGTAGAGGAAAAGTTATTGCATTCTTTGGATGTAGTAAGAGCAGTTAAAGCTTATCTAAAGGCCACTGCTCAGATTCGCAGAACGGATACTTTGGTTATTCTGCCGGAAGGCCCCAGAAAGGGTCAGGCAGTGTCAAAATCTACTTTAGCCAAGTGGATTCGACAGGTCATAATACAAGCCTATGGCTTGAGAAGGAGACCGCCTCCGTTCAAAGTTAGAGCGCACTCCACGAGAGCAGTTGGAACTTCATGGGCAGTGCATCACCAGGCCTCCCTGGCTCAAATCGGTAAGGCCGCAACATGGTCTTCAGTACACACGTTTACTAGGTTCTACCAGGTGGACGTTAGAAGTCAGGAGGATGTCGCCTTTGGGCGCAGTGTGTTGCAGGCCGCAAAAGATCCTCATGTCTGATAGCGCTCAGCTTATATATGGTGTATCCCCCCCCTCATTGGGCATTGCTTTAGGACATCCCATTAGTAATGACTATGTCGCTCTGTGTCCCGTGATGTACGAGAAAGAAAATAGGATTTTTATAACAGCTTACCTGTAAAATCCTTTTCTTGGAGTACATCACGGGACACAGAGCTCCCGCCCCTCTTTGGGGACACTTATTGCTTTGCTACAAAACTGAGGTGCTCCCGGATGGGAGGGGCTTATATAGGGGAGGGTACTTCCGGTTTTGGAAGTTGCCAGTGCCAGCACCTGACGGTATCTATATAACCCATTAGTAATGACTATGTCGCTCTGTGTCCCGTGATGTACTCCAAGAAAAGGATTTTACAGGTAAGCTGTTATAAAAATCCTATTTTCTTGGCCTCACACCAGGCGATGTACGCCTTCCAGATTCTATAGTAGATCTGCCTGGATACCGGCTTCCTGGCATTGATCATGGTAGATACCACAGAATTAGAGAGCCCTCTCTTTTTTAGAATGTGGGCTTCAATAGCCAGGCCGTCAAACCTAGGGCTGGTAAGGAAGGGTGGTATATCGGTCCTTGCGAAAGCAGGTCCGGACGATGTGGGAGGGTCCAAGGACTCCCCACAGACATCTTTACAATCTCCGCGTACCATGCTCTTCGGGGCCACGCTGGAGCCACCAGAATCACTGGTTTCTTTTCTACCCTGATGCTGCGGAGTACTCGAGGTAACAATTGTGGCGGTGGGAATGCATATATCAGCTTGAACTGATCCCAAGGGAACACTAGGGCATCCGAGCCGCAAGCTAGGGGATCCCTTGTCCGAGAGACAAACCTGTCCACCTTTGCGTTGAATCTGGATGCTAGAAGATCTACATCCGGTGTTCCCCACCGCTGACATATTGTCCAGAAAACCTCGGGGTGAAGGGACCATTCCTCTGGGCATAATTGCTGGCGACTTAGAAAGTCCGCCTTCCAATTCTCCACTCCTGGAATGAATACCGCAGCTATGGCTGGGACATATCTTTCTGCCCATTTCAGGATGTAATTTACTTCCCTCTGGGCTGCACGACTCCTGGTGCCCCCCTGATGATTGATATATGCCACTGCTGTGGCATTGTCTGATTGAATTCTGACAGGGGACCCTTGGAGTTTGGATGTCCATGCTACTAGGGCATACCGGGCTGCTCGTATCTCTAAGAGATTGATGGGCAGGGCCTTTTCTGCATCCGACCATCTGCCCTGGAGAGACCATTGCTCCAGTACTGCTCCCCAGCCTATAAGGCTGGCATCTGTAGTGACCACCTTCCAAGAAATCGGACTGAAGGATTTCCCTTTTTCCAGATTCTGGGGAACCAACCACCAACGGAGGCTCTTGTGAACGGAAGGGGACAAGGACATTGTAAGTCTAGGGCCTGAACTTTTTTGTTCCAGGCTGACAGTATGGCCCCTTGCAAATTCCTTGAATGGAATTGACCGTAGGGTACTGCTTCGAATGATGCCACCATTTTTCCCAGCAGCCTCATGCACAGGCGTATGGACGGCTGTCTTTTTTGTACCCACTAAGTGGATCAACTCTTTCAAAGACAACACCTTTCCTCGAGGCAAGAATATTTTCCTCTGGCCTGAATCCAACCTTAGCCCCAAGTATTCCAGACTTTTGACTGGTTTTTAGGGCTGACTTGTCTCGGTTGATAATCCAACCGTGAGATTTCAGATACTTGATTGTCTTGTGAACGACCACGTCTAGTTTTTTCACTGAGTGGTCTATCAGTAACAAGTCATCTAGATATGCCATTATCATTACACCTTGTGTTCTTGGATTGGCCAATAAAGGGCCAGAATTTTTGTAAACACTCGTGGTGCTGTGGCCAGACCGAAGGGTAAGGCTCTGAACTGAAAATGGCGCCCTTCTACTGCAAAGCGTAGAAATTTTTGGTGGACTGGAAAGATGGGAATGTGCAAATAAGCATCTTTGATGTTGATCGCGGCTAACCAATCCTCCCCTTGTAGGGCAGTGGCCACCGATCGGATCGACTCCATCGGAAAGTCCTGATATACAGGAATTTGTTTAGCCCTTTTAGAATTAATATGGGCCTCCCGTCCCCGTTTGCTTCGGGACTGTAAAGAGGTTTGAGTAAAACCCGAACCCTCATTCTTCCAGGGGAACCTCCATAATTACTCCTTGGAGCAATAGTTGTTCTAGTGCCAACAGGAGGGACTCTCTCTTCCGGGGATCCCTTGGCACGTTTGACCTCAAAAATGGGAAGGAGGAGAGTCTTTTAACTCCAAACTGTATCCCAAACATACTGCGGAGAGCACCTATCTGTTTTGATCGTGTCCCGCCAGGTCTCTTGCGAACAACTGGAGTCCTCCCCCCACCCGACTGAGTGGGGGCAACCCTTCAATGAATTTAACTTTGGGGGAGGTTTTGTACCTCCCCTGACCCAGGGTTTCTCATTACCCTGCTATTGTCCCTGTTTTTTACCCCCGGGAATTGACCGAGGAGGCCGTCGGAACTGTTACACAGCCGATGCCCCAGGGACTGGAGAAGCAGGCCTCTTAAAGAGGGACCTCTAACTCTGTTTTTAACCGGCAAGAGCGTATTTTTACCGCTGGAAATTTTCTGGATATATTTGTCCAGGTTTTCCCTGAATAAGCGTTCACCATGAAATGGGACGCTAACCAGCCATTCTTTACAGGGAGCTTCAGCAGACCAGTTTTTGAGCCATAGAAGCCTACGCATATGTACTATAGACAGCGTAAGGCGGGAGGCCTGATGGACTGAATCCTTTATGGCGTCAACCGCAAAGCCTAAGGCTCTAGGTAGATCAGCTAGGGCAAGGCCTGCTGATCTGTCAAGTCCCTCAAGACCTGTTTCAACTGATCCTTCACTGCTTAGCAGACCCCACTGCTGGTTGTGTCACCAAGCTTGCTGTAGAAAGAAGCAGACTTTCATAAGGACTCCAATCTTTTATCTATTGGGTTCTTGAACATTTGGACATTATCCACTGGACATGTCAGTGATTTATACATACAAGAGATGGCTGCATCCACTGTAGGGACCTTCCATTTTTTGATGAACTTATCCTCCATGGGATAGACCACCGGAAATCTCTTGGGGGAATAAATATTTTCTCAGGACGTTCCCAATCCTGGTAAATGAGCCCTTTCAGTAAAGGGTGAAGTGGAAAAGAACAGACAGTCTGGGGGCTTCTAGCGACCCCAACGAGGATACAGTAGTGGTTGATGGTTCCGCAAGGTGCATTTTTAAATGCTGATCGGACCATGTTAGAGACTGAACCCATAATCTTTCAGCTTGAGATGCTGAGAAAAGGTTCCCCCACTGTTGATTCCTCTATAACCGAATCAACCTCATCCTGATCCCCTTCAGGCAGGTCGATCCCTGTATGGGACTGTTGCTCTGCTAGGAGGAGGAGACGGAGATCGGGCGTGCTTTCCCTGACAGGGAGGCAGCGATCAATGTTGACAATCTCTCTCTAATCCTTCCAGAGCTGAGGAAAAAACCTCCTCTGTTACATACACAGGAGCAGGTGAACTGAGGACAGCCACAGTACCAAGTACCCCTGCGGGGTCTCTACGGTCACTTACCTCTGAACTTCAGGGGAGACTGGTGCAGCAGAAGCATGCCCAAGATCCTCAGAGCCCGATGAGACCCCCTTCGCTTCCTGGAAGATTCAGTTCCGGAGCTTCTGGATGGCATATTCCTAAGCCCAAAGCTGAGGTATTCCAGCCGTAATACACCCCTTTTACTGAGAATAGTCTAGCACAATTGCTGCTATATAACAGTTGGTGTCTACTAAAGTGCCTTTCTAGGGGATGCCTGCATCAACCGCCTCTGTGTGCCTTTATACTGTTGCTAGCTCTGTCTGTGCACTTCAATAGCCAGCTATGATGTGCTTTAAAACACGCTGGACGCCCGCACATGCGCAGTAGCGCCGCGGCGCACACCTGAGCGTCATCCACCCGCTCCGCCCCTTTTTCCAGATCGCCTCTATATATAGAGGCGGGCACGTGCGCCTTCGGCGCCTTTTTTGAAAAAAATAAGGAGCTAGATGGGAGCCAGGGTCCCTGCCGCAGGGCCCGGGGATGGATGAGCGCAGCAACAGGGCAGAGGAGACAGCTTCCCAGCAGAGAACATACCAACTGCCTGGATTTGATTTTGGAAGAAAAAAATCCACATTACAAGAAAAAGTACCATAGCGGCCTCTAGTGTCTAACACAGGTACCGCGGTCTTACATTTTTTTTTTTTTTTTTTCTTGCCTACTATTACAATTTTTACATTTTCTCAGTAGTAACAGGCATACACAGAATATAGCGGGAATACCTTAGGTAACAGGCAGAAAGACAAAATAGGCTTGGGGGTCCCTCAATAGAACCAAGTTCCCGAGGGCCCCCACTTACCTTTTCCTCGCCGCAGGACTCTGTTTGGTCCACAGAAGCCCAAACTTCACCTATCACGGCAGGCATTGTAATCAAACCTTCAGGGACCGGGTTCCCAAGGATTCCACTCCCCTGGACCTGTATAGCACCCTGCACAGAAAACATCTTGGTCGTGGGTATGACCAGAGCTCTGGATCCCAGGGTCCAGCCCTCCTAAGAGAGGCATTACAGGCAAAACCTTGCTCTTCTCTTGCAAGGCCCGGGTACCGACCGTTTAGCTATGAAGCTTTTTTGGTCGGATCCGGAATAGCTTACTGAGGCCCAAAAGAACCTGTACGCAAGCTCAGTGAAAAACACATGTTACTTCTTGGCCAACACCTTAGACACTGGCAAAAAACTGAGGTGCTCCCGGATGGGAGGGGCTTATATAGGGGAGGGTACTTCCGGTTTTGGAAGTTGCCAGTGCCAGCACCTGACGGTAACTATATAACCCATTAGTAATGACTATGTCGCTCTGTGTCCCGTGATGTACGAGAAAGAAATATTGATTTTACAAAGAATTATTTCTTATAGGGTGTATAACAGTTTGCAAAGTATGCAGACCTTTCTCATAAGAAATCCTTGCATTGCATATAGACAAACCTGTGTTGAGCTGAATAGGATGGTTCCAGTCTAGTTTAGCTCAGCTAGGAGAATGGGGGATCAGCATTCTGTATAATCTGATCTCAGCTCTGAACGCTCTTATTCCGTATTTGAGCTCACCATCTGCTGGCTGTAATTGGTAAATATGAATCATTCATATTTACTTGAATATAAGTAAACATTTTGTGGATATTTTGGGCACGCAGTGTCATGCTGCTTTTTTTTTGCCTAGAAATTATTATTATTATTATTATTATTATTATTTTATTACCATGGAGGAATATTGGCAAAATTAAAATAGCCAAAACATAATAGCTTGTAAACATGTTCATACATGGGCTGATCAAGAAAAAACACACAAGAAAGATGGATGGAGGAATCCTTCCCACTGTGCCATTGTATTCTGACAGCGGGATTCCACCACTGTCAGAATACATTGATCAGCACTGCAGTCGACAGTTTTCTAACAATCCCATTTGAGTGAAGTCGATCATCTGATTGACTTCTCTTGAGCAGGGATGGCCATAGATGGATGGAAATTTGGATGGTTGAGCAGGGACTTTCGATCCATCTATGCCCAGCTTTTGACAAAAGTAACATTGATATGTATGTGGGCTAACACTACTCTCCTGTTTGTTCTATCTTTTACAATCATACTGTTTTTTTTAATTCTTTGTCTGAACTGATCACTGTTTTTATGTGTCGCTGTGCAGTTTGCCCCCGGTGGTACCGTGTGTCGTGCCGTTGCCAATGAATGCGATCTTCCGGAATACTGCAATGGCTCTTCTCCGTTCTGCCAGGCTGACGTATTCATTCAGAATGGGAACTTGTGCCAGAACAGCCAAGCCTACTGCTACAATGGCATCTGCCAATACTACGATGGCCAGTGCCAAGGAATTTTTGGACCGAGTAAGATATCCTGCTTGCCAGAAATTAGGTCCCAATACAGTACTATGTCTTGTTTGTGTTCAGTCTGTATGCACACTTTAGGATAGTGTAGGTATGGAACTGTTGTAAACCCAAACTGTGCCAGTGAATGTTAGGCTTTAAAACAAATTCAAATGCGCTTGGTGTATGGTGCAAAATTGCAGCACCATAAAAATCTGGACACAAAAATTGTGTGCAAATCCACAAGAAATCAATTTATTTTTCAAATGTTTTTACAGTGTGTGTGTGTGTGTGTATATATATATAAAATCTGTGCATAGAGTAATCATTAAAATATACACCTAAATACCATAGTACAATCAAATAGTAATCCAAAAGGTATTAACAAAGAGAAATCTGTGAAGCAATATGTGAAAAAATTAAAGTCCATTCCCATTGTTCTCATAAAAAGCCCACAAGGCTAATAAAGCATAAAACAAATTACAATGAAAATTGTGTGTTAAACATTTGGTGCTCCCAACTTCACAGACCTCTAACCGTGCCAGCTTCTCACTGGAAATATATGATCTCTGTATTGTAAAGAGATCTAATGTGCTTGTGAAAAAGGTTAAACCCCAGCATACACACTGTATGTTTCCATGTGTTTCTCTTTCTGTAATCCAACCAGCCTCCTAGAACGCACAGCTTACCTCAGAAGTAAATGGAAGAAAGGCAAACCAACATAGGGTAATATCGCTAAAACTCTGCTTTTTTAAATAAAAAAGGTACTCACGAATGACAAAGGTAAAGAACACCATGCTGTTGTACACCGGTGGGCAGCAATCGAGTCATTGGCCGCAAGCCCCACCCCTACGTGTTTCCTCTGCAATGGGACATCTTCAGGAAGTATGTAGAACTAATTTGATCACATATTTCTTTAATACTTTCTGGGATGTATTATGGTATTTAGATGTATATTTTATGATTAATGTATGTAAAGTTTATATTGGAAAATATATATATATATATATATATATATATATATATATACACACACAGTATCTCACAAAAGCAAGAACAGCCCTCACTATTTTCTAACAATTTTATTCTATCCTTTCATGTGACAACACTGAAGAAATGACACTTTGCTACAATGTAAAGTAGTGAGTGTACAGCTTGTATAACAGTGTATATTTGCTGTCACCTAAAAATAACTCAACACACAGCCATTATTGTCTAAACAGTGAGTACACCCCTAAGTGAAAATGTCCAAATTGGACCCAATTAGCCATTTTCCCTCCCCGGTGTCATGTGACTTGTTAGTGTTACAAGGTCTCAGATGTGAATGGGGAGCAGGTGTGTTAAATTTGGTATCGCTTTCACTCTCTCATACTGGTCACTAGAAGTTCAACATGGCACCTCATGGCAAAGAACTCTCTGAGGATCTAAAAAAAAGAATTGTTCCTCTACATAAACATGGCCTAGGCTATAAGAAGATTGCCAAGACCCTGAAACTGAGCTGCAGCATGGTGACCAAGACCATACGGCGGTTTAACAGGACAGGTTCCACTCAGAACAGGCCTTGCCATGAGGTTGTCTTTGGGAAATAGACGTATGAGTGCTGCCAGCATTTCTGCAGAGGTTGTTAGCCTGTCAGTGCTGTCAGCCTGTCAGTGCTCAGACCATACGCCACACACTGCATCAAATTGGTCTGCATGGCTGTCTTCCCAGAAGGAAGCCTCTTCTAAAGATGATGCACAAGAAAGCCCACAAATAGTTTGCTGAAGAAAAGCAGACTAAGGACATGGATTACTGGATTACTGGAACCATGTCCTGTGGTCTGATGAGACCAAGATAAACTTATTTGGTTCAGATGATGTCAAGCGTGTGTGGTGGCAACCAGGTGAGGAGTACAAAGACAAGTGTGTCTTGCCTACAGTCAAGCATGGTGGTGGGAGTGTCATGGTCTGGGGGCATGAGTGCTGCCGGCACTGGGGAGCTACAGTTAAATGGGGGAACCATGAATGCCAACATGTACTATGACATACTGAAGCAGAGTATGAGCCCCTCCCTTCAGAGACTGGGCCGCAGGGCAGTATTCCAACATAATGACCCAAAACACACCTCCAAGACCACCACTGCCTTGCTAAAGAAGCTGAGGGTAAAGGTGATGGACTGACCAAGTATGTCTCCAGACCTAAACCCTATTGAGCATCTGTGGGGAATCCTCAAACGGAAGGTGGAGGAGCGCAAGGTCTCTAACATCCACCAGCTCCGTGATGTCGTCATGGAGGAGTGGAAGAGCAATCCAGTGGCAACCTGTGAAGCTCTGGTAAACTCCATACACACGAGGGTTAAGGCAGTGCTGGAAAATAATGTTGGCCACTCACTTTTGTTGCCAGTGGTTTAGACATTAATGGCTGAGTGTTGAGTTATTTTGAGGGGACAGCAAATTTACACTGTTATACAAGCTGTACACTCACTACTTTACATTGTAGCAAAGTGTCATTTCTTCAGTGGTGTCACACTCACTAGTCACTTTATTAGGTGCGCCTGTTCAATTTATTGGTAACACAAATTGCTAATCAGCCAATCACATGGCAGCACCTCAATGCATCTAGAATTGGGGAAGACGACTTGCTGAAGTTCAAACCGAGCATCAGAATGGGGAAGAAAGAGGATTCAAGTGACAGGTCAGAGGAGAATGGGCAGACTGGTTTGAGATGATAGAAAGGCAACTGTTACTCAAATAACCACTCGTTACAACCAAGGTATGCAGAATACTATCTCTGAATGCACAACACATGGAACCTTAATGCAGATGGGCTACAGCAGCAGAAGACCACCTTGGGTGCCACTCCTGTCAGCTAAGAACAGGAGATTAAGCTACAATTCGCACAGGCTCACCAAAAATTGGACAATAGAAGATTGGAAAAACGATGCCTGGTCTGATGAGTCTCTATTTTCAGCTGCGACAATCAGATGGTAGGGTCAGAATTTTGCGTAAAAACAACACGGTAGCATAGATTCTTCCTGCCTTGTAACAACGGTTCAGGCTGGTGTGGTGTAATGGTGTGGGGGGTATTTAATTGGCACACTTTGGGCCGCTTAGTACCAATTAAGCATCGTTTAAAGGCATTGCCTTCCTGAGTATTGTTGCTGACCATGTCCATCCCTTTATGACTACAGTGTACTCGTCTTCTGATGGCTCCTTCCAGCAGGATAATGCACCATGTCACAAAGCTCCAATCATCTCACCACTGGTTTCTTAACCGCTTGCCGACCAGCCGCTGTCATTCTACTACGGCAGGTCGGCTCGTTCCCGCAGACTGTTGTAGCTGTAAGTCGGTCCCTTTAAGCGGAATAGCGGACGTGCGTGCCGGCTGCACAGCCGGGGTGCCGATGCTCGTGACCGGCGGTCGCGATGACCACCGGCCAGGAGCGATCGCGGGCACAAGAGGCAGAACAGGGACGTGTGTGTGTGTGTGTGTGTGTAAACACACACATCCCTGTTCTGAGAAGAGATGCAGATCGTGAGTTCCTACAATCTGGGAACCACGATCTCTCATCTCCTATAGTCAGTCCCCTCCCCCCAGCGTTAGAACACACACTAGGGAACACATTCAACCCCTTGATCGCCCCCTAGTGTTAACCCCTTCCCTGCCAGTGACATTTATACAGTAATCAGTGCACTTTTATGGCACTAATCGCTGTATAAATGCCAATGGTCCCAGTGTCCGATATGTCCGCCATAATGCCGCAGATTGCCGCCATTACTAGTAAAAAAATAATAATAATAAAAATGCCATAAATCTATCCCCTATTTCGTAGACACTATAACTTTTGCGCAAACCAATCAATATACGTTTTTTGCGATTTTTACCAAAAATATGTAGAAGAATACATATCGGCCTAAACTGGGAAAAATTAGCTTTTTAAAAAAAAAAACAGGGATATTTATTACAGCAAAAAGTTAGAAATATTGTGTTTTATTTCAAAATTGTCGCTCTTCTTTTGTTTATAGCGAAAAAAATAAAAACCGCAGAGGTGATCAAATACCTACCAAAAAAAGCTCTATTTTTGGAAAAAAAGGACGTCAATTTTGTTTGGGTACAGCATCGCACGACCGCGCAATTGTCAGTTAAAGCGACGCAGTGCCGTATCGCAAAAAATGGCCCTGTCATTAAGCAGCCAATTCTTCCGGGGCTGAAGTGGTTAAACATGACAATGGGATGACTGTACTCCAATGGCCTCCACAGTCACCAGATCTCAATCCAATAGAGCACCTTTGGGATGTGGTGGAACGGAAAATTGGCATCATGTATGTGCAGCATGGATGGTATCATGTCAATCTGGACCAAAATCTCTCTGGAATGTTTCCAACACCTTGTTGAAAACATGCCACCAAGAATTAAGGCAGTCCTGAAGGCAAAAGGGGGTCCAACCCAGTACTAGCAAAGGTGTACCTAATAAAGTGGCCGGCGTGTGTATGCATGTATGTGTGTGTATGTGTGTGTATATATATAATATGTGCGCATGTATGTATGTGTGTGTGTGTATATGTATGTATATATATATATAATTTGTATGTGTGTATGTGTATATATATATAGTCACACCTTTGTTTATACATGCGTTTGTGCACTGTTTTTGTGTTTTTTAGGTTTTGTGTACATGGGCATTGCTCAGTAATGTTTTATTAAGAAAGAACGTAGATTGCAGCATCTAACCACATTTATTTAAGGGCCCTTTCACACCAGCGGACCGTATGTCCGTTTTTTCATCCATCCGTTTACGGATGAAAAAGGGATATACATTGGTCCCTATGGGATAGCGAGTGTCAGCAAATGAACATCCGATGACACCCGATCTCATCAGGCTCCGCTATGCTCTGTTTCTGCAGACGGAAGAAAATCCTATTTTTCCATCCGTCTGCAGAGCGGATCGGATGAACACGAACAGACAGTCAGTGTTCATCTGCTCCCCCCCCCCCCCCCCCCATAGAGGAGAGCGGAGATCTGACAGGGCGGTCCTGTCATCTGCCGGCTCAGCGGGGATCAACGGAGCGATCCCCGCTGAGCAAGCGGATATTAAAGGAATGGGTCATCACAAGATCCGCCCGTGTGAAAGGGCCCTAAAGTTCAACTCCGGGGAAAACAAAAGTGTCCCTGTACAGCAAAGGTTAAATGCTTGTTTAGGTCTTGGGGAAAGCAGTTTGATCTATCTGATCCTCTATTCCTGCAGCAGCTGCCATTCTCCTCTTCTCCTCTTCTCCTCTGCACTACAGGGGAGGACTTTTCGTTGGTTTCTTCACATCCAGTGCAGGGCTATGGATCCTGCACTGATCTTGATGAGGTTAGAGGTCCTGCAGCTGTAGGGACATAAGGGAGAAGAGGCTGTGGGAACCGGTCTTACAACAGAGGAGCTGCTAAGTAAAATTTATTTTCTCCTAGTTGGAAATTAGCATTTAACCCTTGTAAATTGGGGGTCTCACTGCAAGGGAGCATATTTACTTTTCCTGGAGTTGAGCTTTAACACAGAAGTTTTTTTTTTTTTTTTTTTTAGTATAAGTTCCCTAGACGCACACACAGCAGAACATGACCGCACTGGGCCTTGGGCACACTTCTCTACACAAGGCAGAAGTATTATTGAGGACAGGTGTGGGTATGCGCACATGTAATCCACTACTACCTATATTTTTTGTTTCTGTCGATAGGACATGTTGGGGTTTTCATTGAGTTGGTAAAAGCTTATTTATTTATTCTTTTTTTGTTTGTTTTGTAGAGGCAAAGGCAGCTGCTCCTGTTTGTTTCCGAGAAGTAAACTCCAAAGGGGACCGATTTGGGAACTGTGGTCTACATGGCAATGTGTACAAATCATGTGATGCCAGGCAAGTAATCATATTATCATATTGGGAACTGAAATGTAATGCTTAAGAGCCCATAACGTAGCATGTAAATGGCAACAGGTTGTGGACTGTAGCACTGAGCATATCCTTATCAATTTTCTGGAGTCATTTGAGCATTTCTTGTTCAGGTAGTGGCAGGGTGGATTTGATTTAAATCAGGTCGATTTAAAACATGATTGAAATCACTAGTAAAAAGGCGATTTAAATCATAATTTTTAAAGAGCAACTGTCATCTCTGTCCCCCAGGGACTCCTTCTCTGACCCGCTGTTGACTCACAGACAGTCCCATTCACTTTAATGGGACGGCTGGTGATGCGGCGGTGACACAACAAGGTGAGGAACGTGGCGGCAGCAGGTGAGTGGATACCCGCTAACCGGCGCTGCCATGATGGATCTGAAATGACAGGTGCTCTTTAAATGTAAGGACTTATTCTTGCTGGTAGTTAGAATCTTTTAAGATTTGCAAACAAAATAAAGGTTTCCTATTTAGAATAATAAGCTGTCAGGTTAGTAAAACAGCGATATCAGAACTGATTCAATCATAGAGTTTGTAGTGTACATAGATTTGCAAAACAATGGGATAAAGGAATATTTGGGAACTTTGTTTTATCTCATGGTTACTGTGAAATTGTCTGAATGCATCAATGCAGTGCCTGTTTTCTCAGCTTGCAAAGCTTGGATTAATTGAATAAGTTTACCAAAAATGTAAATATTGCAGAATATACAGCCACATGCTAGATAACTAAGCTCCATTTCATGCTGAATAAACTGAAATATTAATGCATCTTAAATAGAAAACTCTCTTTAAATAGATTTTTACTCCAAAAGCATTTTATTAAAATAAATTTGATAAACATTTAAAAAAAATCAGATTTAAATCAAAACCATTCGATTTTTTTTTTTTGATTTTTTTTTTAAATCATTGATTTTTATCCACCCTGGGTAGTGGCAGGATTGAATTGGAACAGTAGCCATTTTGTTTGTTCAGGTTTTAGATAGAATTGTGATTTTCAGGATTTATGCTGTCTATGCCACTGTTCGGGAGATTTCCCCCTGCCTCCTGTTAAGGTGATTACACAGGAAATGAGTGGAAATCTCCCAAAACAGAATTGGGACACTAATAATGGGAAAAAAAACTTTACAGAGTACCTAACCTCTCCCTACTGTTTTGCAGATCCAGTGAGAAATCCAGGCAATAATATAAGTTCAGCTTTACATAATAATACCCCTAGAACCCCCTCATTAGCCTCCTCAATACAGTTAGCTATTGTTCCCCACATAGATGTGTTTTTTTATAACATCTTTAACCTGTAAGAGATTTATTACCAGATTGCCTGCGCAAAAATGTCTCCTAGACCTAAAGCGTAACTACACTGCATCTGAGCACCACAAACCAAAACCACGAATTATTTCATTTTTAATATTCAAAGTAATCTCCCCCATCCATCCATGTCTCCATGCTTTAAGAAATCACTTTGAAAAACACCCCCCTGGCATTTCTGGCCATGGCCATCTTGAGTAAGGGCAGATGATTCATATAGCATTTACTTCCCGGAATCCATCTACCCATCGCTTAAAGCGGAGGTCCACCCGTTTTTTTTTTTTTTTTTTTTTTAAAAGCCAGCAGCTACAAATACTGCAGCTGTTGACTTTTAAAAAAATGGACACTTACCTTTCCAGTGTGCCTGCGATGTCAGCAGACGAGGCTAAGCAATCGCTCGGTCCTTGGATGCTGCCGCCGCCACTGCCCGGTTCCGTACTGCGCATGCGCGAGTATCGTGGCGCACTGTCACTGGTCCCCGCTCTTTCCTGGGAACAGTGTGTTTCCCAGAAGACAGCGGGGGGTGACGCGAAGGGGCGGGACTCCCACGGGAGTCAGAACCCAGAAGTGGTGCAAATACCTGTATTAGACAGGTATCTGCACCCCCCTCCCCCCTGAAAGGTGCCAAATGTGACACCGGACGGGGAGGTTCACTTTTTGTGTGAACCTCCGCTTTAAGCATGCAACAGGGTGTGCTTAGCTGAGAAAACTCCTCCTCGACTCGGCGGATGTATGACATCATCCTAGGCAAGAAACCAGGAAGTAATTAAAGAAATGTAAAAAAATAAAAAAAATAAAAAGTTTAAAACAAGTAAATGTATACCTTCCTATCTGTTTACTATTGCTAGCAGCATAAGGTTTTAAAATTGTTAATGTTGATTGGGAGAGTGAAGTTCCACTTTAAGCTGGCCATAGATGGATTGAAATTCAGCCGGTTCAGTGGGGACTGGCCAAATTTTGATTTATCTATTGCCATTCCAGCTCCACAGGAGTCGATCTAACATTCGACTTTTGTCAAACGGGATGTTGGAAAATTTTCATTCTATCAGCAGCTGGAGTGGTGTAGATTTCTCCATCCATCTCCCTTCTGTGGATGGGGGAATATGTGGCCAACTTTCCATAGAACATTGCTCCCGCACCACGGGTACGTGTCGTCAAGCTGTGGAAGGTTGGAAGACAATGATTTTACTTGCTGGTAGCACAGTATCAGACCACAGATACCGAAGGCATCAAACGAGCCAAGTACAGATCTGCAGGGCTGACTTTTTTTAAGCACCCCGATAAGTGTTTTATGGTTTCTTACAACCCCTGTTAATGAAATTTTTGCTAGTCAACTTGGCCTGTTAAAGGAAGTGGAAACATAACCAATCTACTGGACAAGTAATACAACTATGTTAAGGAGAACACTCAGAAAAAAACAAAAACTGCTGTCAGTGTTGTGACAGATTGTAGTATATATGCCATTTTGCCCTTAGTTCCACTTTAACGCATTGACTTCAATACATTTCTGTAGCGAAGGGTGCTGCCTGTATTTCCCAAACCCTTACTGTATGTCATTACTCTTTGTACTAACCTGTACTATAGGAATGCTATGTGTGGGAAGCTGCAGTGTGAGAATGTGGACACCATGCCTGTCTTTGGTATTGAACCAGCAGTTATCAAGTCTACCATCCAGGGCACCGTATGCTGGGGAGTGGATTTCCAGCTGGGCACCGATGTCCCAGATCCTGCTATGGTCAACGAGGGCACCAAATGTGACAATGGCAAAGTAAGTAGTGGACCAACATCTGCTCACAATGGGTTTATTGAATTCTCTATTTCAAATCTGTAGATTGTGAATGCCTTGTTTAATTTTAAGTATGTCGATTACATGCGACCTGACCGGTGGCGCTGCTCTTTCTTTATCGTACACCACGGGACACAGAGCTAGTCATTACATAATGGGTTAAGGGTCACCAGCGGTGATTGGACACTGGCACAACCAATGGAAGACAGTTCCCCTCCATATAACCCCTCCCATCAGGGAAGTACCTCAGTTTTTTCGCCAGTGTCGAAAGGTGTTGGACGCGTTAGGAGGTGCTAAAGGAAAGCTCTACCAAAGAGACCCTCTGGGGGTAAAAGAGCTATGCTTTCGGATCCATCCAAGACGCCTACAAATGAGCTGAATCTGGATGGGATCCGGGCCTCATCCATGAGGCGTCGCCTGTAATGTCTCTCTTCGGAGGACTGGGCTCTAAGATCCAGCACTTTCGCTATTTCGCTATAAAGTCCTGGTAAGAGTCTTGTACAAGGCCCAGGGGAGAGGTATCCTTTAAATAGGAACCCATATCCCTGAAGGTTGGCACACATAGCCCACCGTGAAGGGTGAAGTTTGGTATCTGTCTGAAATCTTTCAGCAGAAAAACCTGCGGCGTGGATAAGGTGAGATTAGAAGGTCCATAACTAGGTTGGGACCTTTTTCAAAAAGTGGATGTCTTCTTTTTTTCCACCACTGGGGGGAGTAAAGAGCTGAATATACCCACCTCACTCTGTTCAGTGTCGGCTTCGGCGAAGTACACTGCTCGTCACCTCCGCTGCTGAGCTTGCTGGGGCACCCCGATCCTCCTTTCGGTGGCCGACCAGACACCTGCAGATGCAGGTAAGTGGGAACAAGGGCTGATGAGAGTCCTCTCTCACTATGGCCACCGCCATAGCGCTAAGGGCCGCGCGTGCGGGAGCACGCTTTATCGGAGGGGGGGGCGAAGGCGTGCGCGGGCACGTGGCGCGCGCAGGCACAGAAACGGCGCCAAATTTAAAAGACTGTCAGTGTGAGAAGCACTGCAGCAGCAAGCAAGCTCGTTAGTTCTCTTGTTCCTGGCAGAGAAACACAGCAGCTATACAGGGACGTAAGACTCCATGTGGTTGGATTGGGTACTTCCTAGAAGACATCCATGTTATGCATAGTTATGTGTTAAAAGTTGCATACTTAATGTATTTGCTAAACTAAACACGGTAGTATATGCATTTAGGTACCTTGTATTTTGTCTAAACAGTAAGCCTTCCAGGGGAAGTAATACGGACAAAAAGAGATAAGAAAGCACCACCGCCTGAGAGGAGGCTCTAACTGTGCTGACTCGGTACCTTTCTCTCCTGTGTTGCTAAATGCACCTGTTCAGGATGAGCCATTACCTCTGTCAGGTATGGCGGCTTCCCCAGTGAAGCCTGGGCCTGTATATGTCACTGAGGACACTTTATCAGCTGCCCTAAATAATCTGGAGGAAAAGATTGCTACCTTAATCGCTAAGTCCTCTAAAAAGGGACAATAAGCGAAGCAGGTCTCTTCCAGTATTGGACCTCCCTTCAGAAGTACCTGAGGGAGGAGGATGAGGAGGAGGAGGCTACATCAGCAGAGGATGAGGAGCCAGATTTTAAGGTCACAGGTACAATGCTATAGCAGTGCATTTAAGTTAACCTCTGCGGAGGTCACGGAATTACCTGTCTCCTCCCTAGGGTCATTAAGATCCCTGCAAGGTGCATGCTCCTTCCCGGTTCATCCGTTACTAGAGGATCTAATATACGCAAACTGGCAACATCCAGATAAGCGTTTCTCACCTCCAAAAAGGTTTAACATTCTTTATCCTATGGGGGAATTTTTTTTTTTAAAGAAATGGAGCCTGCCTGCGGTAGTTGCGGCTATTTCTTGTGTAAATAAAAACCTGACATGTCCGGTGGATAATGTACAAGGGTTTAAAAGATCCTTCTGAGAGGAAGTTGAAATCCTCCTTCCTTTTGGCCGGCTCAATTACCCAACCTGCAGTAGCAGCAGTCGGTATGGGTCAGGTCATCAGCCAACAGGTAAAGCAGGGGCTGAAGGAGCTGCCTTCAGAGCAGGCTAGAAATTGGGAAAATTTGCCTAAAGCCTTATGCTTCACAGTGGATGCCATGAGAGATTCTATCATACAGGCATCACGCCTTACACTCCAGCTGGTACAGATGCGCAGAGTACTTTGGCTTAAGCATTGGTCAGCGGAGACCCCATGCAAAAAGCTGTTGGCAAGTTCCCGTTCCATGTCGAACGCCTATTTGGGGAAGATTTAGAAAAATATATACAGAAGATCAAGTGGTAAAACGACTTTTACCTGAGAGAAAGAAAAACAAGAGATCTTGTTTTAAACGCTCTCTCCCCAGCTCCCGGGAAATCTGACTCCAACCAGTGGCGGCGGCCTGTTTTAGCCGCCCACAGGCAAGCTCAGAAGAACAAGAAGCCGTGGGGTGCAAGAGCTAATAAGCAAGCCCCCAAAGCCTCTCAGTGAAGGGGCGCCCCCGCTCGGCCGAGTGGGAGGAAGGCTTTGTCAGTTCTGAGCAACTTGGTGGTCAGAAATCCAGGACAATTGGGTAGTATCCACAATATCCTCAGGGTACAAACTGGAATTTCGAGAGATCCCATCTTCTCAATTCCGAGGTTCAAGACTCTCCAAGGATCCACAAAAAAGAGAATCCTTCTTCAAAGGTTTGAATCACTTAATGGCTCAAGGGGTAGTTACAGACGTACCCCAAAAAGAGCGAGGTTCAGGTTTTTACTCAAACCTCTTTGTGATTCCAAAGCCAAATGGAGATGTCAGACCCATCCTGGATCTAAAATCCCTAAATCGGTTCCTGAACGATCGCCATTTTCGAATGGAAACGATCCGATCCGTGGCCGCCACTTTAAAGGGCGGAAAATTCATGGCGCCCATAGATATCAAGGACGCACATTTACACATACCCATCCTCCCCGCTCACCAAAGATTCCTAAGGTTTGCGGTAGAAGATCGCCACTTTCAATTTGTGGCTCTGCCGTTTGGTGTAGCCACCGCGCCCATAGTATTCACAAAGGTGCTAGCTCCTCTGTTAGCAAACCTAAGAACACGGGGCATTGCGGTAACAGCCTATCTGGACGATCTACTAGTAATAGATCAGTCAAAGGACGGATTGGGTCACGCTGTACACACTACAGTAGGATACCTGGAGCATTTAGGATGGATTATAAATTTACAAAAATCCTCTCTCCAGGCCCAAAGAAGGATAGGGTACCTGGGCATGATCATAGATACAGCCCAAAACGGGGTATACCTGCCAGAACCAAAGATACAGTCTCTGAAAGACCTGATCCACAAGGTCAAAGCAAACAAGAGGCCGTCTATTCGCCTTTGCATGAGACTATTGGGAAAGATGGTAGCCTCCTTCGAGGCGGTCCCTTACGCCCAGTTTCATTCGAGACTACTTCAAGGCAATATTTTAGCTTCCTGGAACAGGAAGAGCCAAGCTCTGGATATACCCATGCGCCTGTTCTCACAAGTACGCCACAGCTTCGATTGGTGGCTAGAAGCCAGGAATTTACGGAAGGGAAAGTCCTTCCTCCCAGTGGCCTGGAAGGTGGTATCTAGGGATGCCAGCCTATCGGACTGGGGTGCAGTATTCGAGGAGGCTTCTACCCAGGGAACCTGGGCCAAGACTCAGGGGATCCTGCCCATCAATGTGCTAGAGATCCGGGCGGTATATCTAGCCCTCAAAACCTGGACATACAGGTTACAGGGCTACCCAGTTCGGGTTCAATCCGACAATGCTACTGCAGTAGCTTACATCAATCACCAAGAAGGCACCCGCAGTCGGGCAGCCCAAAGAGAGGTGAACCGGATCCTGGCATGGGCAGAAGAGCATGTACCTTGCCTTTCTGCACTCTTCATTCCAGGGATAGAAAATTGGCAAGCAGACTACCTGAGTCGTCAGCAGCTGCTACCAGGAGAGTGGTCTCTTCACCCCGAGATCTTTCAGGCCATATGTCTGAGATGGGGAAACCCAGATGTAGACCTGCTAGCTGCCAGGTTCAACAAGAAATTGGACAACTTTGTGTCCAGAACGAGAGATCCTCTAGCCTACGGGACAGACGCTCTAATAATACAGACGCTCTAATAACTCCATGGAATCAGTTCTCACTGATCTATGCATTCCCTCCGATCCCTCTTCTACAAAGACTGCTTCGCAGGATCAAGGAGGAGGGAATACCAGTAATCCTAGTGGCCCCAAACTGGCCCAGGAGGCCTTGGTACGCCGAGATTGTAAAAATGGCGATAGGAAGGCCCTGGAAGTTTCCACTTCGACACGACCTGCTGTCACAGGGTCCAGTATTCCACCCTTCCTTACAAAGGCTAAAGTTGACGGCCTGGCTGCTGAGACCCACATTTTTAAAAAGAGAGGGGTCTCTGGTCCGGCTCTTTCTACGCTCATTAATGCTAGAAAGCCAGCCTCCAGACTCATTTATCATAGAGTCTGGAGAGCATACGTTTCCTGGTGTGAATCCAGATGTTGGAATCCTCAGAAATATGAAATAAGTAGGATTCTTGCTTTTTGCCAGTTAGGAGTGGATATGAATTTAGCCCTTAGCACCATCAAAGGGCAAATATCGGCTCTATCAGTCTTCTTTCAGAGACCATTGGCATCTCACTCCCTAGTTCGGACATTCATTAAGGGGGTACTGAGGATAAATCCTCCAGTTAGGACTCCCTTGTGTCCATGGGATTTGAATTTGGTATTGTCAGTGTTGCAAAAGCAACCTTTTGAACCTATTCGCCATATTCCTTTAATTATATTGAGTAGGAAGTTGGCCTTTCTGATTGCTATAGCTTCTGCTAGGAGAGTATCAGAGCTAGCAGCTCTTTCTTGTAAAGAGCCTTATCTAATTTGTCACAAGGACAAAATCGTACTACGACCCCATCCGGCTTTTCTACCTAAGGTGGTGTCGGCTTTTCACTTGAATCAAGACATTGTTCTGCCTTCCTTTTTTCCAAACCCGCGGACGGCGGGGGAAAAATTATTACACTCTCTAGATCTACTGAGAGCGGTAAAGGTGTATCTGCAAGCAACCGCTCAGATACGTAAAACAGATGTTTTGTTTATTTTACCAGATGGGCCCAAGAAGGGCCAAGCGGTATCAAAATCCACCATTTCCAGGTGGATTAGACAAGTAATTATTCAAGCTTATGGTTTAAAGAACAGGACTCCTCCTTTTCCTGTTAAGGCGCACTCTACCAGGGCGATAGGTGCTTCATGGGCAGTGCACCACCAGGCTTCGATGGCTCAGATCTGTAAAGCTGCAACTTGGTCTTCAGTCCATACATTTTCCAAATTCTATCAAATAGATGTGAAAGGACATGAGGATTCCGCCTTTGGGCGAAGTGTGCTGCAGGCAGCAGTATAGGGCTTCTGGTCCGCAAGCGGCCTGTTTTGATCTGTGTCTCCCCCCCTTCATATGAGCATTGCTCTGGGACGTCCCATTATGTAATGACTAGCTCTGTGTCCCGTGGTGTACGATAAAGAAAATAGGATTTTTATAACAGCTTACCTGTAAAATCCTTTTCTTGGAGTACACCACGGGACACAGAGGTCCCCCCCTTCTTATGGGAACCTTACTGCTTTGCTACAAAACTGAGGTACTTCCCTGATGGGAGGGGTTATATGGAGGGGAACTGTCTTCCATTGGTTGTGCCAGTGTCCAATCACCGCTGGTGACCCTTAACCCATTATGTAATGACTAGCTCTGTGTCCCGTGGTGTACTCCAAGAAAAGGATTTTACAGGTAAGCTGTTATAAAAATCCTATTTTTCTGATGTGATCTCTCTTTATATCTATAAATACTATTCTGCAAATATAAGCAGTCACTGGGTACATTCAGGCTAGGTTCACACTAGTGCTGCTGCAATTTTATCCGGCTTTCAGTGCAATTATGTAGTGCAATCTGATTGTGTTTTCACGCATTTGCGTCTCCCTTCAAACCCATTCCAGACTCAAAGGGTCTTGTAGGGATTTTTAGGGGGGATCCGCAGCTCTTTTTTTTTTTTTGGTGTGAGGTCCCCCCTTAAAATCCATACCAGACCTAGAGGACCTAGTACAGATTGTGTGGACTCCTACAGCATTTTTGTTTTTTCTTTTCATGGACAGGCTCCTTTATTTCACTATACTGTCAACTAGGAAATCCCCGTTTGACAGCAGAGGTGAGTCGTTGGCTGTTAGGATGCCGGCAGGTGCCGTAAATGCATTTTTGCTGCATTCCGAATGAAGTATTTGGGGCCAAAATCGCCCTGGAATACCACCAAAGTGGTACAGTGACCCTTTTCTCAAAATCCCATCATTATTTGCTGCATTGATGTGAACGGGCACCTTTGAAAACAATGTGATTTCCAATGTGATGCGATTCTGTGCAACTGAAATCACACTATTGTAAACCAGGCCTCAGATCTGGTTCTCTAATCTTTTTTTTTTTGTTTGTTTGCTTTTTTCAGATTTGCCAAAATTTCCAGTGTGTCGATGTGTCAGTACTGAAATATGACTGTGATGTGCAGGAGAAATGTGGAGGTAACGGGGTAAGTATGTTGTATTCACATAGGACGATGGTGCGTCCTAAACGATACCCTGCCCAGTATTCCCTTCAAAAGCTTTGCAGTGTACAAATATTAGCTGTTCTGTTTAAAGTTGAAGGGGAAAAATTAAAAACCACCCTTGCAGTTGGGATCCCCCCTTACTGCAAGGGGGGGATTGACCCTGACAAGTAGATCGGCCTTGTTGGAATTTTAGTGATGGTTCCTGATTGATCAAACAAATATCTGCATGTGTGTTAGGCAACAGATTGTAGAACAGATGGATTAAATCAGGGGTAGGCAACCTGGGGCCCTCCAGCTGTTGTGGAACTACATTTCCCATGAGGCATTGCAAGGCTGGCAGTTACAATTACTCCTAGAGGCATGATGGGACATGTAGTTCTGCAACAGCTGGAGGGCCCCAGGTTGCCTACCCCTGGATTAAATTATTGTTTCTGATAACTCGTACTTTCAGCCAGTATCGTATGTGTTGCTTTGAATATTTTTTAATTGATTTTGAGTCCCTTGTTTCTGATTGGTCATATCTAAATTAGTTACATATCACTAGTATGAGTATGGCTACAGAAAGTGTACCTGATGCAGTGCCCTTCTAGGAAAGTGAAAATGAAAGGGTGACACATTTTTTATCAATAACACTATTTAATCAGTTACTTTGCTCTGAATAAAACAAATGATGCAACTCTTAATATGAGATTACAATCTTTGATTGAGAGTATAAAAGCATGCATCTTTCCGAACACGGGGCACTCCTCCCTCCCCATTCAAGCACTGTTTTGCTGAAACGATAGTCCCGTCGTACTAGTAAGGTAGCAGCCCAAACCTCCAAAGGGGGAATCACCACCACTCACCCACAAAACCACCTATTAACTACCAGTAACTGTTTTAATTAGTCCAGCAAAGTCTCCAGCTTATACCAGTCTGAATAAAACAAAGGATGATTTATTTTCTCAGGTGTGTAACAGCAACAAGAACTGCCACTGTAATGATGGCTGGGCCTACCCTGACTGCAAGAAGAAGGGCTATGGTGGAAGTATCGACAGCGGCCCTACATATAATGGTATTATCATTTTGACTCTACTGTTTGAAGACCATCTCATGGGAAAACTTAAAGGCTAAGTTCATATTTCCATAAAAAATTATAAATTCTCCACCTTGTTTTGCAGGTAAAAATGTGTATTTATTATTTTTTTAAAACAGGAGCCTAGAAAGCATAATCAGCAGATTGCAGGTGCAATGTCAGACTCCTGCACACACTGCCTGCAGCTCTGTTACCCGTACCTCCGTACCAGCTATCATTGTAGAGCTGTAGGCAGTGTGAATGAACTACAAGCTTGCTGATCATTGCGCCGCAGTTCATTCAAACTACAAGTTCATCTGCTGCGGTGGTGATGGTACTTGTAGTTTATTCATTCACAGGAAACTGAATGACGTGGCTGTGTGGGCAGAGTCCGACACATAAAATGTGGCTAGGTAAAGAAATGAAAAAAACTTGTACCTTTAGAACCACTTTAACCCTATCCATACTGTGCTACCAGATCTCATTATCTGTTGTAAATTAAATTTGCACACTGTCTGTCCTAACAAAGGGTTAAAGACCTCCAGGCTTGGGTAGTACATTGTGTGCTTAAAATAAACTGTCACTCAGTTTGTCCCTCTAATTGTACTTTAAAATTGTTCTCAATACCTTGCCAGTGGCCTATAGTGTCCTATGTATTAACCTGCTCCAAAGAAACAACTAAAAGGATAAAACTTTAATAAGTAGGCTGTGTGAATGGAAACGCATAACAGACATATATAGTGGGGCGTCTTAAACTTGAAAGCAAAAATGGAAATGCACTTTAAAAAGTTATGCACTGGAAATAGATGGCGAACACTCACCACACGTGGAGTCCTTGTCCCTAACAGTGCCTTCTTTTGTGATTTGGTCACAGATAAAGACACATCTCTAAGGGATGGCCTGCTGGTTTTCTTCTTTCTGATCGTCCCACTTCTGGCACTGGGAGCCTTCGTATTTTTCAGAAGAAACAGCCTTAAACGGAGATTCTGCAGGAAGAAGAGATCTCAGGAGAATGAGTAAGTAAAATACTGACTTATTACAGTTAGACAAGTGCAATAACTATGTATGAAGGCATCAGTCAGATATTAGTTTCCTGTAGCACATCTGCGAACAGATTCATTCTGATAGGCTGTTATACATGACTACACTGAGCACATGACTTTTGCACTGCCTTATCGAACTAGCTCATAAGACATTTTTATCTTTGTCCAGTTTTTCTATGTTGTGGGTATTTTTTTTATTTAGTAAATTGCTTATTCGTAAACACTTAAAGCTGAATCACGAGCACAAAAACTTTCACTGAAATGTATTCCTCAGTAGCCAATAAATATATATTAATAGATATACCGTGCCTTGAAAAAATATTCATACCTCTTGAAATTTTCCAAGTGAACAAACTGCATCATGAAGGCCAAGGAACACACCAGACAGGTCAGGAATAAAATTGTGGAGAAGTTTAAAGCAGGGTTAGGTTATAAAAAAAAATATCCCAAGCTTTAAACATCTTATGGAGCACTGTTCAATCCGTTATCCGAAAATGGAAAGAATATGGCACAACTGCAAACCAGACATGGCCGTCCACCTAAACTGACAGGCCGGGTAAGGAGAGCATTAATCAGAGAAGCAGCCAAGAGGCCCATGGTAACTCTGGAGGAGCTGCAGAGATCCACAGCTCAGGTGGGAGAATCTGTCCACAGGACAACTATTAGTCGTGCACTGCTCCACAAATCTGGCCTTTATGGAAGAGTATTAAGAAGAAAGCCATTGTTGAAAGAAAGCCATAAGAAGTCCCGTTTTGTAGTTTGCAAGAAGCCACGTGGGGTACTCAGCAAACATGTGGAAGAAGGTGCTCTGGTCAGATGAGACCAACATTGAACTTTTTGGCCTAAAAGCAAAATGCTATGTGTGGCGGAAAACTAACACTGCACATCACTCTGGACACACCATCCTTACTGTGAAACATGGTGGTGGTAGCATCATGTTGTGGGGATGCTTTTCTTCAGTAGGGGCAGGGAAGCTGGTCAGAGTTGATGGGAAGATGGAGGGAGCCAAATACATGGCAATCTTAGAAGAAAACCTGTTAAGCCCTGTACACGCGATCGGATATCCAATGGATTCTTTTCATCAGACAAACCGATCGTGAATGGGACCCATCGGTCTTTTTTCCATCGGTTTTTAAAAATAGAACATGTTTTAATTTTTTCCGATGGATAAAAAACCGATCGAAAACTCCGATTGTCTATGGGCAAGTCCTTCGGATAAAAAACCCACGCATGCTCAGAATCAAGTCGACGCATGCTCAGAAGCATTGAACTTAATTTTTCTCGGCTCATCAGAGTGTTTTACGTCACCGCGTTTGGAACGGTCGGTTTTTTGACTGATGGTGTGTAGGCAAGACTGATGGAAAACAGTTTCATCTGATATCCGATGGACAAATCCATCGGACGAAAATCCATAGGATATCTGATTGTGTGTACAGGGCTTTAGAGTCTGTAAAAGACTTGAGACTGGGGTGCAGATTCACCTTCCAGCAGGACAACGACCCTAAACATACAGCCAGAGCTACAATGGAATGGTTTAGATCAAAGTATATTCATATGATAGAATGGCTCAGGCAAAGTCCAGACCTAAATGCAATTGAGAAACTGTGGCAAGACTTGAAAATTGCTGTTCACAGACACTCTCCATCCAATCTGACAGAGCTTGTGCTATTATGCAAAGAGGAATGGGCAAAAATGTAACTCTCTAGATGTGCAAAGCTGGTAGAGACATCCCCAAAAAGACTTGCAACTGTAATTGCAGTGAAAGGAGGTTCTACAAAGTCTTGACTCAGGGGGGCTGAATACAAATGCACGTCACACTTTTCACATAATTATTTGTAAAAAATGTTGAAAAAACATTTATCATTTTATTTCCACTTCACAATTATGTGCCACTTTGTGTTGGTCTATCACATAAATTCCCAAAAAAATACATTTAAGTTTTTGGTTGTAACATGAGAAAATGTGGAAAATTTCAAGGGCTATGAATAAGTTTTCAAGGCACTGTAAATCCACTTTGTTTGCACCAAATGCCGTTACAAACCCAGTTATTACCTTCTAAAAGTTACAGTGATATCATCACTGTGTTGTTCATATCCTGTACAGAGAGCAGAGCTGAGAAAAGAAAGGGGCTCAGCAGGCCCATTCACTACAGAAAACTAGAGAAAGGGGTGGATAGAAGAGCAATCACCCTGCACCAGGAGAGAGAGAGTAGTAGTGATCAGATTTTATTACAGGAAACTCCTGCACAGAGGAACAGCTAGATTACTGCACACATCTGGAAGAAAATACACAAAGCACATCAGAAATTAATTACGATTACACATGCCTCTTGTATTTAGAGAATCCAGGGAATTAAAGCTGTTTTTCAGCCTTATTAAAAAAACATCAAGTCAGCAGCTACAAATACTTTTAGTACAAGGACACCCAAACTGCTTTTTCACCGGTCTTTGAGTCCCGATGGGTTTCTTTTGGGCAGCCAGCTGTGATAGCTGGTGGCTTCACAGCCAGCTGCCCACTGCATATGTGCGACCTGCACTGTGCTTTGTGAATGGCCCTGCAGCCTTCTGGGGCCTGTGATGTGTCCCAGAAGGTTGCAGGCGATGGGGGGGGGGGGACTCCCCCCGCAGTGATCCGACCAGAAGTGGGAGCGAGTATCTGTCGAAACAACAAGGTACCTGCTTCCCCCATCCCTCCAAAAAGTGCCAAAACAGATTGGGAGGGGGAAAGAGGGCATAAATTGGAACTTTCCTTTTAGGGTGAAGTTCTGCTTTATGCTTCCTGCACCATTATAATGGTGCAGGAAACTGTCAGGAGTGACGTGTGCCACATTAGCTAAGTAGAATGACCTATTCCTGAGTTAAACTAGCTCAGTTGTGCGCCTAAATAACAGAGGGAAGGCAGCAGTTTTACATATAAAAAACCGCCGCAGATTCCCATCAAGTGTGACCTGTTGTATGAGATGTGAGCCGTTCATAGCTCTCATGTTATTTGTGCTGCCTGTCTTAATGAACAAAGGTGCTTGCACTTCTTTTTGTTAAAGCGGGGTTTCCGGGCATAACATTTTTTCTTTTTTTTTTTTGCAATATCAAATACATTACTATAAATATTCATTAAAACATATTAATAATACACGATCGGTACATGAATAGTTGTAAACACTTACCTGATATCTTGTCAGGGATCTTGTGGCCGTTTCCATGATAGCTGTGGGCATTATGAAGCCCAGTTCATGTGTCTTCCTGTATTTTCCGAGAGAGGTGCATGCTGGGTAACTAGCATGCACCTCTCGATCTCGCGCATGCGCAGTATAACGGCGCTCGTATCGCCGTTAGTTCGGATTGTTGCCATGACAATGGGTGGGGAAGGAGGAACGTCCCACCCCTTTGTCATGACAATGTAGATAACGAGATTTTTCTGGACAGTAATGCCCGGAGTCTTCTGGGAATTGAGTGTCATCATTTCCCAGGAGGCCATGGGGGGTTAGGAATGGAAGTTCATCCACCGCGGACTAGGAACTAGGCAGATTAGGAAATCTGCCTAGTAACAGATATTTACAAGGTAGAATTTTTTTTTTTCTTTTTACAGATTGTTTTTTTTTTAGATTAAAAGGGAAGCTGCTGGTGAAACGTTTTTTTTTTTTTAGGGTGGAACTCCGCTTTAAATTGGAGCAGCACCTACTCTGTTTTTTATGATTAGAGTGGTGCAAGCTTGTGCTTCCCCACAACTCTTTGTTACTTTTCCTCAATATTTACTTATCCCAGAGTTCAGCTTTAAAGTATATAAACCTAAGAACAAAGATTTGTTTCTTGATGGGTTATAGGATCATACCTTCAGGTGATTGGACACTGGCAAAGCTTGTGAAGACAAGCCCCCTAGGTTTCCCCCTATAACCCAAACCCACTTCTTCAGTACTCAGTTTTTTAGCTAGTGTCCTAAGGTGATTGACCTATTTTCCATTACAGAGAAATTACTCTTAGCGTAACGAATTTTTTTTTTTTTACTTCAAATTTTTCAATCAACACTTCACTTTTTTTGTAATATTAATATGTAAATGTAGTTCCTTGGGGGGACAAAAGCAGTCTTAAAACTTTTGGGGTGTATTGCCACCTACTGGAGGGCAAACAAAAAATCTGTAGACCAGCTCAGAATAATGTACTGCAAACCAACAAGAAAAACCTTGTGCTTGACGTTCAAATTATGGGCAAGACTGCAGCTACCTCCTCTATCTGAATACAGGATACAAATAAATTACAAACCATAAAATGTGCTCTGTCCCTTTTAAATCATTACAGAAAGTGTTAAAAGTGCTCAATTCATATAAAAGATCAAAAAACAACAAACACAATTCATAGAAGCATAAGCTGCTTACTGTGCGTTAATACATATAGACATCAAATCATAAGTACATCAAGTCATAAATAAAGTGTAAACATGCATATGAATTCAAATAACATCAATAACTAGTCTTCAGTATACTGTATAAAGTGTTACAAATATTAAAGTTAAAAAAATATATAAGGTGCAAAACACATTTAAATGTCCATAAATGACCAAGTGAAAGAGTCCATCCACTGCTGTCACCATAAGAAGACCAATTCCTTGATTGTTGCACCTCTGAGTGAGAGATTCCCACCACCAACACAGAGCCCTTACCAAAATCTAACCTCCACATTATAAGAGGTTAATGAAGCACAGTTAACCACCAATCCAAAGCATAGCGGTCCACATCTTTAACTGATGGCCTCTGATAAACCTACTGTCTCCAATGTAAATAATAAATAAATGATGCGCTTGCACCAACCTGCTGTATGTGCACAGTGAACTTATATATACATCCAATCAATAAAGTGCTCCGTGGCAATATATATTATTATAAAGATGCCCTGTGCTAATATAATAAATGCCAACTTCACAGTATTCATAAAGTGCAGTGCTAATATGTAAACCAAAGAGCAGCATGGATGGGATCCAATGTGGCATAAACGACAGTCCTACTCACATCACCCTTCTTCCACTTAAGTGCTTTACCCCAGGTAGTTCATTCAGATAATCAGACAACTGCTGAACAATACACATATAAAATATCAGCCAGTCTCCTAAGCTGGTTGCGGTGAGATCGCTCCAAAAAAGCCCCCCTTCTCTCACAGATCTCCGGGTTCCAAAGGTGTCAACATGTAAGGAATGCAAAGAAATAAATCATTGTGTAGTATTCACCACACCACAAGCTAATTGTCAGCTGTGGCTGCACTCACATAACCCTGGATAGATAGCGCTTAGCTCAGCTCAGTGGGACGTAATCCTCTTCAGGCTGCTGGATACGTCACTAGGCTTCCCCCCTACACGTTGCGTCATCGACACGTGACTTGTATGATTGCAGCTATCACCATTTGGTTATCTTTTGTTTGTTTTTTACATGGATTTTACATATTAGCGCTTTAGTATTTTTATTTTTATTCTACTGTCTCCAATGCATTCGCGCCTAGAGGAGCACCAGTAACTTTCATTGTGCACGCCGCTATCAGCGGCTGATGCTGGATTGAATGCTCAGGCATTACTGTTGTTTGTTGGTACTGCTTGATTTTGAGGGATGTCTCTTCAACCAGCTCCCGATACTATTATCAAGGATGCAACTGGTGGCAAGAGTCTTATCACTTTTTGACTTGGGACATTTTCTAAATCTCCTTGTTAAGACCCCCAGAGTGTGGGATGTTTGTTAACCCCTGTGAACACTTGCATCTCAGAAGCTTGGGAACAGAAAGTGGTATACCAAGGCTACAAACTAGAGTTCCGCCCCCTTCTCTTTTCTCATCTACAACCTTTCCACAAAGATTAGCAGATCTCCATCAAGCCCACTTGGGTCTTCTGGCGTAAAGTGCCATTGCCCCATTTCCAGTGGCAGAATGGTTTCAGGGGTTTTGCTCCAACTTTATTCACCATTCCTAAACCTAAAGGGGGTTTCTGCCCCATCTTGGATTTCAAACTTCTAAATGTCTTCATCCAGGTCCAGAAATTCCACGTGGACTCCACTAAATCTGTTTTAGCTTCCTTTCACCAGGTAGGCTTTCTAGCTTCTGTAGACATCGAGAATGCTTACCTTCATGTCCCCATCTCTACAGCACACTAGGGATTCCTACACTTTGTTGTGGGGCCCCTGTAAAACCAATTTATGGACCTACTCTTTGATCTCTCATTTGGACCTCTGGGTATTCACCAAGGTGCTGGCTCCAGTATTATCCCTGCTGCACTATAGTGGCTCCATTGTTGGATACTTAGACCACCACCTATTGAGGGAATAGTCAGAGCAGGCAGTGTTGGACTGTCTGTCACTGGAACAGACTCATCATTTGCAGTATCTAGGTCTAGTCCTGGACACCGCTCAGCTCAGAGTGTTCTTCCACAGGAGAAAATCTCCGGTCTCGGATTTGAACTCTCCAATTGGTCAATGCCATTGCAGTGGTGATCCATTGTGGTCCTGGACAAAATGCCATCCTTTTTAACCATGTACCATCCAGGCACAGACACAGTTCATCACAGCACAGCTGCTCACGATGACATCTCCTGTGATGAAACTCATTGAACAAGCTAAGTGACATCAGCACGCACAGAGAACTAGGCACTTTAGCTGGTTCTGGTGTAGCACCAAAAGACTGTAAATGTTTTCACTTATTTTAATGTATTAAAAAGGTAAACATTTAAACTATGGTGTATATCTTCTGTTTTTCTCTGTTTAATGCACTAATGTGAATTGCTGGAGGTTTAAAGCTCCTTGAGGAGGATAGATTTAGCCTGTATAGTGTCCTTTGGGAAAAATGCCATAAGACCTTTTATAAAATAAAGGTCCTCCTGTATTTAGTGAGTCAATCCGAACTAAGGGGGCACAGAGGGGTTTAATAAGCACCTGGAATTCACTGGTTAGAGCACACTATATATTTGTAATGGATGATTGATGGCTGCTTTTAGATACTACACGGATTGGATAAAAAAGTTTCATTGATCGAGCACTGAGATTTACACTTGATTGTACTTCACAATGCACTTCAAATGTGGTATCCAATAGCATTTTAAAGTGTACAGGTATTTATATTGCACTTATCATTTTTCATTTGTTTAACGCCTACATACAGTTTTTATGGTTCCCAGATGTGTAAAATGCAAAATATGCTGAAGGATTTATTATATTCATCAGATTCATCTTAAATTAAGAATGATCTATGAATTTTTTTTTTTTTGTTAAGGGCTTTATATATTAATAGGTTCAGCACTGCGCACAATTTATTTGATATAGACCACAGTCCATGCCTATGTTCTCAGAGATCATCTTCTACCCTTTCAACTGTTTCTCAGATTTGCATAGCTTCCGCCTGTTTTTCTGTTCCCATGCTACAAAATTTTACTAAGTGGACATTTAGGCCTCATTTAATTCTATCTTTATGTCTAAGACCCTTCAGGTAGCCCTGATGTCTGTTTTTATGGGGCTTGTAAGCATTTGTTTGCTGTGTTGCCCACCTCTCAATTGGACTGCTTTTGGGCATCCCAAAGGTCCAAGACTTCCTGTGTCCCTTAATGGACCAGAATGAAAAGAAGGTCTTTGAATTCAATGTAATATCCTTCTTTTTTTTTTTTTTGGAAGCTATTAAGCATAGCTCCCAACTGTCCCTGATTTGGAGGGACTGTCCCTGATTTGGAACAAAGTCTTTCTGCCCTCATTTATCCTAATTTGTCCCTCATTTTGGTCTGATCTATATAGATGTATATAAAATGCACTTTTTATCTTTCAAAAAGTGTTTCCCAGTGCTAAAGCTTTCATCCAATTTCTAAATTGCTGCATTTGTAAATTCCAAAAGCCAATATAAAGGAATAGTAGTGGTTAAAAAAGCACTTGTGGGTTTAACTAATCTTGTGTTTTGTACAATTCTCCTTTAAGGGGGTGCGGCAAGGGGTGTGTCCTATGCCTGCCTACCTTTGCTGATAGGTGTCCCTCATTACCATCTCAAAAAGTTGGGAGGTATGTATTAAGGGACATTGTGTATTGTGTTTTATGATCATGCTCCCAGTAAAGCTGTTCTACAGGACTGAGGCATGCTGGTAGTGGGGGGGGGGGGTGTTGTCCTTAGCTGGCCTACTGTGCTTTTGTTTGCTAGTGTCTGTTCCTCCTGTAGGTGACCGTAAAACCCAAAGGCTAACAATTTAATGTGTCCCTCATTGGACTCCAAGAAAAGGAGTTTATAGTCGTACAAAACATCCTATTATATTGCAGCTTGCTAGTCCCTAGATGTGGTGTCTGCATGCGTTTTTATTTTTCGATCAAAGAACATTTCTGCAAGTACAGAAATATGCTTGTTCATCTTGCCAAACTTCCCATGTGTTTGTAACTTGTTTTGAATTGAACTGAAATTGTAAACATTGTTATCTTTAAAAGCTATCTTCTGTAAACTACTAATTCCCTCACCCCTAATTTAATAGAGATGGAGAGGAGTCCAAACCACGACAGAAGTTCTGATACTTCTCCAGTCTGTCCAACACGAAAAAAACGTTTTGATTGAAGTTACGCTTCAAATTCTGAAAACTGTGTTATTTTTTCAGAGTGATACAGGATGGAGAAAGACCAGCACCACGGAAGACTCCTGGTAGAAGTGATCCTCCGACTGGTCCTTCAAGGAACCCACCACAGAAAAATGGAGGGAATGGTCCCCCAACAGGTCAGACAAGGAATAATCCACATGGACAACCTTCAAGGATACCTCCAATGTCCAGGCCCCCAAGGAATCAACAAAATGTTCCACCAGGTGGTGGTCCTCCGAGAAATGTGCCGCCCATGGGACCCAACAGAAACATCCACCAACCAACTCATGAACCTGTAAGTGGCCTTGTATGAGAGAGACAGATATTTCTAATTTAAGTCCTTCTATGACTCATTTAATAAGACTGAGGCAAAGGGTTGTTTTACTTAACTGATGTGGAAAAATACAATATTTGTATGGACCAATCAGAGGTCTGGATCATACATATAAATAATAAAACCGTCTAATAACAATAATACTAAAAATAAAATAAAATCCGTCCCAGATTGTCCAAGAAATAGTGTAGCAGCGCTCTTGTCATAAATGACAAGCTTCTTTAAGTGTCTCTATACACATAAAGGTATGAATAATAGCAGATGAAGAACTGCAGACAGCCTGATCCTTATTAGTGCAGCGATACAGGGAAACTTCATCCATGAGATGTTGTAGAAAAAATCCCCTTTTGGGGATGCACTCACCACAAAATAGATAAAGATGTGCCTTGTCAGCAAACACAGGATCACTCTCTCCTTCTCTCGCCTATTCCACCGGGTCACAGTGTTGGTACGCTCAAGGGTACAGATGTAGAAAGGAAACAAAGGTGGCCAATAGTGTAATATTGTATGCACAGTTTATTCCCAAAAAAATCCCCTTACAAGTTAATACGTACACAATGGTTATACAAATGAGGCACATATGGTGCTAACAGCTTGGCAGCACAGTACACCTAAGACCCCAGTAGATGGAGATGCACACTATCACTGACAGCGTGTATTGGTTACCACTTCCTGGATCCTGGATTCGGTGGAGCGCAAGCGTCACTTCCGGTACGGCCAAACGAGACCACGACCCTGACGCGTTTCATCACTTTCGGACTTCGTCTGAGGGCGTGGTCTCATGGCGCAAGTACCGAATGTTTATAGTGGAAGTACGAGCACATCCCCCGCCGCTATGACCAATCACAGCGGTCGGGATGTCAGGCGCCCTGTTACCGTGTTGTGTCGAATCTGCTTATAGGCTGACAATGAATCGACACAGACAGTGGGCGGATTGACCCGTCAGTTGTATGGGAATTGCAAGGTGTCTGCAAACAACAACATCCTGCTTTAGTCACACACCGGCCATATTTCACAACTGATAGGTAGCAGCAAAGTACAGAGGAAACATAAACATTAGGCACACTGATAAAATATGAATAAAATGCCAAAAAATATTAAAATATTAAAACACCAATATACTAAAATATTAAAATGTTAATATATCAATACATCAAAACATCAATATAATAAAATCACAATAAAAACATATTCTGCACAAGTGGTTTAAAATATCGTTTGCATATAACAGCCACAGACTGGATCCATGGATCCGAGTAAATGCAGCGGTATGCTGTATAATTACTAATTGCACAATGTGATATATCGTCCACTGGCAAGTGGCTCACCATTCACGGAACGATATTCAGTGTGTAATGTTTTTATTTTATATGATTTTAAAACCCATATCATGCGGTTATATACATCAATACACATATATCCTGGTTATAACGTATGTGTGCTTCTGATGGTTTAGTGATCAAAACCCAGCTGGTATCATAAAAACTAAATATATATACATATGGGATATATATATAAAATATAATCTAGAACTGTAATGGATACACATGATTATTTAGAACTATAAACTGTGTGTATAAAGAATAGACACAGAAAGGGCGGGGCATAGAAGAGAATGACCCATTATTAATGGCTCAACTATAAAGCCCGTGTGATAGGTAACATCTACTCACGAGCTAATAAATGGGGGATAACAATATGGGAATTGGGGGTCCCCCCTTGAATTAAGACTGTGCAAGATGTGTATGTAGACATATAAAATAAATATATTAATAACAGGTATAAATCTGCACTGATATATTAAAAATAATCAAAATCCACTAAAAGCTGATAAGACACAAACTTAGGGGAGGGGGAAAGGGATGGGACATGGTCGATTATGACTGAATTAAAAATATGAATAAATTACATAAAAACTATAAAAGTATGTAAATTCATATATGTGTTTAAGGAAGAACTACCGAGGAGGACTTCCGCATGGATGAATGGTAAGATAATATACTATTCGGACTTCAAGTGTCGCTAATAAAACAGTTAATGTCGAGTTCAATATTGAGTCCTTTGGGGGTTAAAACATCGGTTAAATAAATCCACTGTGTTTCTCGTTTTGACAGTTCTCGTACGAGATGTGAACCCCTCCAATGTTGTTCAAGATGTTCTACACCCCAGAACTCTAGCCCAGATGCATCTTGATTATGTTTTAATTTAAAATGTAGCGATACATTGTGGTCCTTGAACCCTATTTTGATATTATGTATATGTTCTGCTATTCTTACTCTTAGCATTCTTTTGGTTCGACCGATGTAAAGAAGGTTACAGGGACATTTAAGGGCATAGACTACATGTGTGCTATTGCACGTTATAAATTGCTTTATGTCAAACTGACAGTTATTAGAGGGTGATGTAAAATTTTCCAAGCCTCTAAGTGGTCTGGAGATTTCCCTGCAGGCCTTACATCTTCTACAAGCAAAAAAGCCGTTCTGGTTCCAGAAAGTCGGTGGACGAGCAGGGGGATCAAGAACCTTTTTTACCACTTTGTCACCATAGTTCGTTGCTTTTCTATACATAAACTGTGGGGTGGTTGGTAGGACTGCGCCTAATTTCTTGTCCAGGAGGAGAACGTGCCAATGTTGGCTGAGAATAGATTCCACTTCTTTATATTGTGTGTGGAAATCTGAAATGAATCCCCACTCTTTTGTTCTACTCTGAGGTTGCGAATCCTGGAGGTTTTTCTCTTTGAGGCAGGTGTCTCTGGGGATTGCCCCCACATCAGTTACTAATTTATCCAATTTTTTTGGGTCATATCCTCTTGCTGCAAACCTATTGGTTAAAATTTTGGATTGTGAGAAGAAGTTATGGTCTTCTGAGCAGTTCCGCTTCACTCTCATCAGTTGACCTTTTGGAATGTTTTTAAGCCACAGAGGATGATGGCCGCTTGAAGTTGGTAAATAACTGTTTCGGTCTGTTTGTTTAAAATACACCTTTGTTTCCAATTTATCGTTTTTTCTGTATACTGTCACGTCTAGAAAATTGATTTCTTCATGATGGAATTGCGAGGATAACTTAATATTGTTATTATTGTTGTTTAAAATGTTTAAAAAGTCCCGTAGTGAATCTGTTGATCCTGCCCAAATAAAAAACAGATCATCTATGTAGCGTTTGTAAAATAATAGTTCTCCTCTCATATCCTTAAAAATCTCTTTGTCTTCCCACTCTGCCATGAATAAGTTTGCAATACTTGGTGCAAACTTGGCCCCCATTGCAACACCTTTTCGTTGGGAATAAAATACATCGGCATACCAGAAATAATTATGCGTCAGGCAGTAATCTAAAGCATGTCTGATAAAACATTTCTGGTTGTGTGGGAGGTCGTCTCTTTGGCTGAGTGCCCAATTGAGTGCCAAAAGGGCATCATCATGTTGGATGATGGAATAAAGTGATGAGACATCTGCTGTGACCAGTAGGACGTCATTTCTGCCATTTAAATCTATTTGTTTTATGCAGTTAAGGAAATTCTTTGTCTCTAAGGTACGAGCGTGTTCTTGTAACGCTTTTCTGCAAAAAGAAGTCCAGATATTGTCCTAATCTGGAAGAGATGGATCCAATACTATTAACAATAGGTCTAGCTGGAGGGTTAGTTGGGTCCTTATGCACCTTTGGTAAGGTGTATATTGTGGGGATTCTACTACTTGTAGGAATCAAAAAAGTTTGTTCTTTTGGAGATAGTACTCCAGAATTGGTACCAATGCCTACCAGGATTTCAAGTTGATCCCGATATGATCGAGTCGGGTCTTTGTTCAGTGTTATATACGTTTCTTTGTCAGATAACATTTCTGATAGCTGCTTGGTATAGAATTCCTTGGACAATATTACAACTCCTCCCCCTTTGTCAGCTGGTCTGATGATCACATCTTTTCTTTTCTCAAGCATCTCGATACCTTCTTCTATGTGTCGATAGTTGACTTCCTTTTTGGGTTTGATGTGTTCCAAATCTCGTATAACGAGTCCCTTGAAAACCTCCACCTGATGATTTGCATTGTTCAGGGGATTGAACAGGGATTTGTTCTTCAAACCACTGTTAATTGGTTTCTGTGGGTCTATAACTGCAGTGATTCCATTAGTCTCCTTTCCTAAGAAATATTTCTTTATATTCAATTTTCTGATATACTTGTGCACATCAATGTACACACTAAAACGATTACCGGTAATTGGTTTTTTCATGCCGCACTTTAACTCCAAATTTAATATGTTTATTTCTTTATGTGTCAATTCAACCGGGCTAAGGTTGAAAATACCTCCTAGTCCTCTTCGAGCCTTCTTTTTTTGGACTCGACGGCCTCCCCTGCAGCCCCTCGTTCCTCTGGTGATGGATGTCTGGGGGGGCGGGGGGCTTGTTGATGATATTGTGCTCGATCTTTTTCCCATTGGGCATAGTGTGGTTGGTCCTTCCACATCTGATCTTTGTACGGTGGGTATGCTTGTGGTTTTCCTCTGCGTGGTGGATATCCCCGACCTCTTCTTTGGCCTCCTCTCCCCCTTAATGGAAAAGGGCGCGGGGGTGGGGGTGCAAAATCATACCCATCCTGATGATTCCAAAGGGGTTGGAATTTATTCTGTGTTGGTACTTGATATTGTGGTTGTTGGTAGTTTTGCTGATAATTCGGCTGGTAGTTAACCGTGTGGTCATTTCTACCTTTAGGGCCCCTTGATTTCGACCTTCCTTTTCTGATTGGAGTGGAAGAGTGTGCTGGGGAGTCCCATATAGTTTTTTCATTTCCGTCACCTTCTGCCAACTCATGAACTCTTCTTGGGAGTGGGGCAGGGGCCTGTTTTATCAGGGGTTCTCGGAGTGGTAGTTTCTCTATTAAGTTTTTGTTTTCTGGTATTGTTGCCAAGCATATATAAAATTGGATTTAAAATCTTCCATGTCCCTGTGGAATTTTTTAACTTTCTTTTTTTGTGTGTCCTTATCGACTTTTTCCAGTCTTTTTATTATCCTGTTGTTAAAGTCCGTCATTTGTTGGGTGTCTTTTACCGGATCTAATTGTTGTTGCAAATCGTTAATGCGAGATTCTAGAATCGCCATTTTCCTTTTCTTCCTTTGCAGGATTAGTTCTTGTAATTTATACCCTACTCCATTAAAAAAGTCCAGCCACTCTTGGATAGAGCCTGGATCCTCTAGTCCTTCCTGTGGGGTTACTTCCCACCGTAGACTTCTAATGATGATTTTATCCTTGATGTATTGTTCTAAAGTGAATATATCCCACCAGGTTCTGACTTGTTTTTCCAGTACATTGCCTAATGCTGACATGGCCCCATTATAGTTAACCTGGGTGGTGGTGGGTTCGTTGGTGGTAAAAACATTCAAATCTATATTTCTGCTACTCAGGAACTGTAATGCATCCATAGCGGCCGAGAAAAAGGAAGTAAATATGTATGAAAAGGTGCTAAAGAAAACTGGGCCCTACCTAAGTAAGCACCGCTCAGCGCTTGTGGAGATGTAGCAATTATTGGTGTGAGTTGTGAGCAGGGAAATAATGCTAATACATGAATGAGTGAATACAATATAGAAATGAGTCTATTATGTACCGAGCAGCTGCTGAAAAATGAGAAACAGATGTGGAAAAATACAATATTTGTATGGACCAATCAGAGGTCTGGATCATACATATAAATAATAAAACCGTCTAATAACAATAATACTAAAAATAAAATAAAATCCGTCCCAGATTGTCCAAGAAATAGTGTAGCAGCGCTCTTGTCATAAATGACAAGCTTCTTTAAGTGTCTCTATACACATAAAGGTATGAATAATAGCAGATGAAGAACTGCAGACAGCCTGATCCTTATTAGTGCAGCGATACAGGGAAACTTCATCCGTGAGATGTTGTAGAAAAAATCCCCTTTTAGGGATGCACTCACCACAAAATAGATAAAGATGTGCCTTGTCAGCAAACACAGGATCACTCTCTCCTTCTCTCGGCTATTCCACCGGGTCACAGTGTTGGTACGCTCAAGGGTACAGATGTAGAAAGGAAACAAAGGTGGCCAATAGTGTAATATTGTATGCACAATTTATTCCCAAAAAAATCCCCTTACAAGTTAATACGTACACAATGGTTATACAAATGAGGCACATATGGTGCTAACAGCTTAGCAGCACAGTACACCTAAGACCCCAGTAGATGGAGATGCACACTATCGCTGACAGCGTGTATTGGTTACCACTTCCTGGATCCTGGATTCGGTGGAGCGCAAGCGTCACTTCCGGTACGGCCAAACGAGACCACGACCCTGACGCGTTTAGTCACTTCCGGACTTCGTCTGAGGGCGTGGTCTCGTGGCACAAGTACCAGATGTTTATAGTGGAAGTACGAGCACATCCCCCGCCGCTATGACCAATCACAGCGGTCAGGATGTCAGGCGCCCTGTTACCGTGTTGTGTCGAATCTGCTTATAGGCTGACAATGAATCGACACAGACAGTGGGCGGATTGACCCATCAGTTGTATGGGAATTGCAAGGTGTCTGCAAACAACAACATCCTGCTTTAGTCACACACCGGCCATATTTCACAACTGATAGGTAGCAGCAAAGTACAGAGGAAACATAAACATTAGGCACACTGATAAAATATGAATAAAATGCCCAAAAATATTAAAATATTAAAACACCAATATACTAAAATATTAAAATGTTAATATATCAATACATCAAAACATCAATATAATAAAATCACAATAAAAACATATTCTGCACAAGTGGTTTAAAATATCGTTTGCATATAACAGCCACAGACTGGATCCGTGGATCCGAGTAAATGCAGCGGTATGCTGTATAATTACTAATTGCACAATGTGATATATCGTCCACTGGCAAGTGGCTCACCATTCACGGAACGATATTCAGTGTGTAATGTTTTTATTTTATATGATTTTAAAACCCATATCATGCGGTTATATACATCAATACACATATATCCTGGTTATAACGTATGTGTGCTTCTGATGGTTTAGTGATCAAAACCCAGCTGGTATCATAAAAACTAAATATATATACATATGGGATATATATATATAAAATATAATCTAGAACTGTAATGGATACACATGATTATTTAGAACTATAAACTGTGTGTATAAAGAATAGACACAGAAAGGGCGGGGCATAGAAGAGAATGACCCATTATTAATGGCTCAACTATAAAGCCCGTGTGATAGGTAACATCTACTCACGAGCTAATAAATGGGGGATAACAATATGGGAATTGGGGGTCCCCCCTTGAATTAAGACTGTGCAAGATGTGTATGTAGACATATAAAATAAATATATTAATAACAGGTATAAATCTGCACTGATATTTCTTTATCGTACACCACGGGACACAGAGCTAGTCATTACATAATGGGTTAAGGGTCACCAGCGGTGATTGGACACTGGCACAACCAATGGAAGACAGTTCCCCTCCATATAACCCCTCCCATCAGGGAAGTACCTCAGTTTTTTCGCCAGTGTCGAAAGGTGTTGGACGCGTTAGGAGGTGCTAAAGGAAAGCTCTACCAAAGAGACCCTCTGGGGGTAAAAGAGCTATGCTTTCGGATCCATCCAAGACGCCTACAAATGAGCTGAATCTGGATGGGATCCGGGCCTCATCCATGAGGCGTCGCCTGTAATGTCTCTCTTCGGAGGACTGGGCTCTAAGATCCAGCACTTTCGCTATTTCGCTATAAAGTCCTGGTAAGAGTCTTGTACAAGGCCCAGGGGAGAGGTATCCTTTAAATAGGAACCCATATCCCTGAAGGTTGGCACACATAGCCCACCGTGAAGGGTGAAGTTTGGTATCTGTCTGAAATCTTTCAGCAGAAAAACCTGCGGCGTGGATAAGGTGAGATTAGAAGGTCCATAACTAGGTTGGGACCTTTTTCAAAAAGTGGATGTCTTCTTTTTTTCCACCACTGGGGGGAGTAAAGAGCTGAATATACTCACCTCACTCTGTTCAGTGTCGGCTTCGGCGAAGTACACTGCTCGTCACCTCCGCTGCTGAGCTTGCTGGGGCACCCCGATCCTCCTTTCGGTGGCCGACCAGACACCTGCAGATGCAGGTAAGTGGGAAAAAGGGCTGATGAGAGTCCTCTCTCACTATGGCCACCGCCATAGCGCTAAGGGCCGCGCGCGCGCGCGCGCGGGAGCGCGCTTTATCGGAGGGGGGGGGCGAAGGCGGCGCGCGCAGGCACAGAAACGGCGCCAAATTTAAAAGACTGTCAGTGTGAGAAGCACTGCAGCAGCAAGCAAGCTCGTTAGTTCTCTTGTTCCTGGCAGAGAAACACAGCAGCTATACAGGGACGTAAGACTCCATGTGGTTGGATTGGGTACTTCCTAGAAGACATCCATGTTATGCATAGTTATGTGTTAAAAGTTGCATACTTAATGTATTTGCTAAACTAAACACGGTAGTATATGCATTTAGGTACCTTGTATTTTGTCCAAACAGTAAGCCTTCCAGGGGAAGTAATGCGGACAAAAAGAGATAAGAAAGCACCACCGCCTGAGAGGAGGCTCTAACTGTGCTGACTCGGTACCTTTCTCTCCTGTGTTGCTAAATGCACCTGTTCAGGATGAGCCATTACCTCTGTCAGGTATGGCGGCTTCCCCAGTGAAGCCTGGGCCTGTATATGTCACTGAGGACACTTTATCAGCTGCCCTAAACAATCTGGAGGAAAAAATTGCTACCTTAATCGCTAAGTCCTCTAAAAAGGGACAATAAGCGAAGCAGGTCTCTTCCAGTATTGGACCTCCCTTCAGAAGTACCTGAGGGAGGAGGATGTGGAGGAGGAGGCTACATCAGCAGAGGATGAGGAGCCAGATTTTAAAGTCACAGGTACAATGCTATAGCAGTGCATTTAAGTTAACCTCTGCGGAGGTAACGGAATTACCTGTCTCCTCCCTAGGGTCATTAAGATCCCTGCAAGGTGCATGCTCCTTCCCGGTTCATCCGTTACTAGAGGATCTAATATACGCAAACTGGCAACATCCAGATAAGCGTTTCTCACCTCCAAAAAGGTTTAACATTCTTTATCCTATGGGGGAAAAATTTTTTTTTTAAGAAATGGAGCCTGCCTGCGGTAGTTGCGGCTATTTCTTGTGTAAATAAAAACCTGACATGTCCGGTGGATAATGTACAAGGGTTTAAAAGATCCTTCTGAGAGGAAGTTGAAATCCTCCTTCCTTTTGGCCGGCTCAATTACCCAACCTGCAGTAGCAGCAGTCGGTATGTGTCAGGTCATCAGCCAACAGGTAAAGCAGGGGCTGAAGGAACTGCCTTCAGAGCAGGCTAGAAATTGGAAAATTTGCCTAAAGCCTTATGCTTCACAGTGGATGCCATGAGAGATTCTATCATACAGGCATCACGCCTTACACTCCAGCTGGTACAGATGCGCAGAGTACTTTGGCTTAAGCATTGGTCAGCGGAGACCCCATGCAAAAAGCTGTTGGCAAGTTCCCGTTCCATGGCGAACGCCTATTTGGGGAAGATTTAGAAAAATATATACAGAAGATCAAGTGGTAAAACGACTTTTACCTGAGAGAAAGAAAAACAAGAGATCTTGTTTTAAACGCTCTCTCCCCAGCTCCCGGGAAATCTGACTCCAACCAGTGGCGACGGCCTGTTTTAGCCGCCCACAAAAGCCAAGGGGCAAGCTCAGAAGAACAAGAAGCCGTGGGGTGCAAGAGCTAATAAGCAAGCCCCAAAGCCTCTCAGTGAAGGGGCGCCCCCGCTCGGCCGAGTGGGAGGAAGGCTTTGTCAGTTCTGAGCAACTTGGTGGTCAGAAATCCAGGACAATTGGGTAGTATCCACAATATCCTCAGGGTACAAACTGGAATTTCGAGAGATCCCATCTTCTCAATTCCGAGGTTCAAGACTCTCCAAGGATCCACAAAAAAGAGAATCCTTTTTCAAAGGTTTGAATCACTTAATGGCTCAAGGGGTAGTTACAGACGTACCCCAAAAAGAGCGAGGTTCAGGTTTTTACTCAAACCTCTTTGTGATTCCAAAGCCAAATGGAGATGTCAGACCCATCCTGGATCTAAAATCCCTAAATCGGTTCCTGAACGATCGCCATTTTCGAATGGAAACGATCCGATCCGTGGCCGCCACTTTAAAGGGCGGAAAATTCATGGCGCCCATAGATATCAAGGACGCACATTTACACATACCCATCCTCCCCGCTCACCAAAGATTCCTAAGGTTTGCGGTAGAAGATCGCCACTTTCAATTTGTGGCTCTGCCGTTTGGTGTAGCCACCGCGCCCATAGTATTCACAAAGGTGCTAGCTCCTCTGTTAGCAAACCTAAGAACACGGGGCAGTGCGGTAACAGCCTATCTGGACGATCTACTAGTAATAGATCAGTCAAAGGAGGGATTGGGTCACGCTGTACACACTACAGTAGGATACCTGGAGCATTTAGGATGGATTATAAATTTACAAAAATCCTCTCTCCAGGCCCAAAGAAGGATAGTGTACCTGGGCATGATCATAGATACAGCCCAAAACAGGGTATACCTGCCAGAACCGAAGATACAGTCTCTGAAAGACCTGATCCACAAGGTCAAAGCAAACAAGAGGCCGTCTATTCGCCTTTGCATGAGACTATTGGGAAAGATGGTAGCCTCCTTCGAGGCGGTCCCTTACGCCCAGTTTCATTCGAGACTACTTCAAGGCAATATTTTAGCTTCCTGGAACAGGAAGAGCCAAGCTCTGGATATACCCATGCGCCTGTCCTCACAAGTACGCCACAGCTTCGATTGGTGGCTAGAAGCCAAGAATTTACGGAAGGGAAAGTCCTTCCTCCCAGTGGCCTGGAAGGTGGTATCTACGGATGCCAGCCTATCGGGCTGGGGTGCAGTATTCGAGGAGGCTTCTACCCAGGGACCTGGGCCAAGACTCAGGGGATCCTGCCCATCAATGTGCTAGAGATCCGGGCGGTATATCTAGCCCTCAAAACCTGGACATACAGGTTACAGGGCTACCCAGTTCGGGTTCAATCCGACAATGCTACTGCAGTAGCTTACATCAATCACCAAGGAGGCACCCGCAGTCGGGTAGCCCAAAGAGAGGTGAACCGGATCTTGGCATGGGCAGAAGAGCATGTACCTTGCCTTTCTGCAATCTTCATGCCAGGGATAGAAAATTGGCAAGCAGACTACCTGAGTCGTCAGCAGCTGCTACCAGGAGAGTGGTCTCTTCACCCCGAGATCTTTCAGGCCATATGTCTGAGATGGGGAAACCCAGATGTAGACCTGCTAGCTGCCAGGTTCAACAAGAAATTGGACAACTTTGTGTCCAGAACGAGAGATCCTCTAGCCTACGGGACAGACGCTCTAATAATACAGACGCTCTAATAACTCCATGGAATCAGTTCTCACTGATCTATGCATTCCCTCCGATCCCTCTTCTACAAAGACTGCTTCGCAGGATCAAGGAGGAGGGAATACCAGTAATCCTAGTGGCCCCAAACTGGCCCAGGAGGCCTTGGTACGCCGAGATTGTAAAAACGGCGATAGGAAGGCCCTGGAAGTTTCCACTCCGACACGACCTGCTGTCACAGGGCCAGTATTCCACCCTTCCTTACAAAGGCTAAAGTTGACGGCCTGGCTGCTGAGACCCACATTTTTTAAAAAAGAGAGGGGTCTCTGGTCCGGCTCTTTCTACGCTCATTAATGCTAGAAAGCCAGCCTCCAGACTCATCTATCAGAGAGTCTGGAGAGCATAAGTTTCCTGGTGTGAATCCAGATGTTGGAATCCTCAGAAGTATGAAATAAGTAGGATTCTTGCTTTTTGCCAGTTAGGAGTGGATATGAATTTAGCCCTTAGCACCATCAAAGGGCAAATATCGGCTCTATCAGTCTTCTTTCAGAGACCATTGGCATCTCACTCCCTAGTTCGGACATTCATTAAGGGGGTACTGAGGATAAATCCTCCAGTTAGGACTCCCTTGTGTCCATGGGATTTGAATTTGGTATTGTCAGTGTTGCAAAAGCAACCTTTTGAACCTATTCGCCATATTCCTTTAATTATATTAAGTAGGAAGTTGGCCTTTCTGATTGCTATAGCTTCTGCTAGGAGAGTATCAGAGCTAGCAGCTCTTTCTTGTAAAGAGCCTTATCTAATTTGTCACAAGGACAAAATCGTACTACGACCCCATCCGGCTTTTCTACCTAAGGTGGTGTCGGCTTTTCACTTGAATCAAGACATTGTTCTGCCTTCCTTTTTTCCAAACCTGCGGACGGCGGGGGAAAATTATTACACTCTCTAGATCCAGTGAGAGCGGTAAAGGTGTATCTGCAAGCAACCGCTCAGATACGTAAAACAGATGTTTTGTTTATTTTACCAGATGGGCCCAAGAAGGGCCAAGCGGTATCAAAATCCACCATTTCCAGGTGGATTAGACAAGTAATTGTTCAAGCTTATGGTTTAAAGAACAGGACTCCTCCTTTTCCTGTTAAGGCGCACTCTACCAGGGCGATAAGTGCTTCATGGGCAGTGCACCACCAGGCTTCGATGGCTCAGATCTGTAAAGCTGCAACTTGGTCTTCAGTCCATACATTTTCCAAATTCTATCAAATAGATGTGAAAGGACATGAGGATTCCGCCTTTGGGCGAAGTGTGCTGCAGGCAGCAGTATAGGGCTTCTGGTCCGCAAGCGGCCGGTTTGATCTGTGTCTCCCCCCCTTCATATGAGCATTGCTCTGGGACGTCCCATTATGTAATGACTGGCTCTGTGTCCCGTGGTGTACGATAAAGAAAATAGGATTTTTATAACAGCTTACCTGTAAAATCCTTTTCTTGGAGTACACCACGGGACACAGAGGTCCCCCCCTTCTTATGGGAACCTTACTGCTTTGCTACAAAACTGAGGTACTTCCCTGATGGGAGGGGTTATATGGAGGGGAACTGTCTTCCATTGGTTGTGCCAGTGTCCAATCACCGCTGGTGACCCTTAACCCATTATGTAATGACTAGCTCTGTGTCCCGTGGTGTACTCCAAGAAAAGGATTTTACAGGTAAGCTGTTATAAAAATCCTATTATTAAAAATAATCAAAATCCACTAAAAGCTGATAAGACACAAACTTAGGGGAGGGGGAAAGGGATGGGACATGGTCGATTATGACTGAATTAAAAATATGAATAAATTACATAAAAACTATAAAAGTATGTAAATTCATATATGTGTTTAAGGAAGAACTACCGAGGAGGACTTCCGCATGGATGAATGGTAAGATAATATACTATTCGGACTTCAAGTGTCGCTAATAAAACAGTTAATGTCGAGTTCAATATTGAGTCCTTTGGGGGTTAAAACATCGGTTAAATAAATCCACTGTGTTTCTCGTTTTGACAGTTCTCGTACGAGATGTGAACCCCTCCAATGTTGTTCAAGATGTTCTACACCCCAGAACTCTAGCCCAGATGCATCTTGATTATGTTTTAATTTAAAATGTAGCGATACATTGTGGTCCTTGAACCCTATTTTGATATTATGTATATGTTCTGCTATTCTTACTCTTAGCATTCTTTTGGTTCGACCGATGTAAAGAAGGTTACAGGGACATTTAAGGGCATAGACTACATGTGTGCTATTGCACGTTATAAATTGCTTTATGTCAAACTGACAGTTATTAGAGGGTGATGTAAAATTTTCCAAGCCTCTAAGTGGTCTGGAGATTTCCCTGCAGGCCTTACATCTTCTACAAGCAAAAAAGCCGTTCTGGTTCCAGAAAGTCGGTGGACGAGCAGGGGGATCAAGAACCTTTTTTACCACTTTGATGGTTCCCTTTAGCATGTCAGCCTGTCTCAGCATTTGAGTACAAAAAAAAAGTTCTGCCATGTCTTAATCAGCAATGGTTTTGCACAGAGCAGCACCAGTCCTCCTCTTCTCAGGTCCCCCGCCAGCGCTTCTGGCCCCTCCCCCCTGCTGAGTGCCTCCATAGCAAGCTGCTTGTTATGGGGGCGCTTGTGCGTGCTTGCTCCCGAGCCCTGTGTGTCTATTGACCTCCTCACTGGCTTGCTGAGAGAGTGGAGAAAGCCTCTGCTCTCATGCATATCGCTGAATCGTGATTGTTGGGATTAGGGATGTGTAAGGGGGGGCAGGCAGCTGCATAGTGAAGTTTTTTTTTTTTTACCTTAAAGTGGTTTTAAACCCCTACATATACCCAGTGAAGGGACTGGCCTCAGGTGATACACGGAGATAAAACAAATCCTCCTACATGAGTTGTACCTGTTTATCTGCAGTCTTCTCTACATCCGTTTTAAAGTGCAGAGTTTATAAAGTTTGCCTGAGTGGGCAGAAAAAAAGCTGAAATATAGTCTGCAGAGCTCAGTGAGGAGAGCTTTAAGAGCTGATTGGAGGGAAGGGACACACCCCCTTCACACATCACACAGGAACAGAGTTGAGGCTGTCAATCAGCTGGAAGTCCCTCCCCTGTCACCTTTTTTCTCTTGGTGTCAGGAAAACTTGTCAGAAGTGATTCATGCTGATAGCAGAGGAATGAAGCAGCGGACAGAAATGACACTTGGTGCTCTGTATTGAGACAACTACACATTATAGAGGGATATGCTTTGTTCATATTTCATGTCTGAGGTTTACAACTACTTTAATGTAGAGAATCCATTAAGGTAAAAAACCTTCAGGCTTTACAACCACTTTAAGTTAATCTGTAAACTGTTTCAACATCTTAAAGATACAGCCATATTTTCTCATTACATCTCTAAATTCTGCAACGGTCAAGATAAACCCTTATGTCGCGTACACACAGTCGGAATTTCCAACAACAAATGTTCGATGGGAGCTTGTTGTCGGAAAATCCGACCGTGTGTTGGCCCCATCGGACATTTTCTGTCGGAATTTCCGACAACAAAAATTTGAGAGCTGGTTCTCAAATTTTCCGACAACAAAAGTTGTTGTCAGAAATTCCGACCCTGTGTATCCAATTCAACGCACAAAAATTCTACGCATGCTCGGAATCAATTTTACGCATGCTTGGAATAAATTTTATGCATGCTAGGAATCATTGAACTTAATTTTTCTCGGCTCATCGTAGTGTTGTACGTCACCGCGTTCTTGACGTTCGCAATTTCTGACAACATTTGTGTGTATGCAAGACAAGTTTGAGGGAACATCCGTCGGGAAAAAAAATCCACCGTTTTGTTGTCGGAATGTCCGATCGTGTGCATTACAATATCCTAATTTCTTTCTTTCTAGTTTTGGATAGAGTAGGAAACCGTTAAAATATCTGTTAGGTTTTCTTTTCTGTCCTTGAGGGAGATTTTTCCATCCTTCCTCTGTCTGTGACTGCCATACAAGAAATGGGGGTGCAGTTGTCGCCTTATAAAGGAATGCAGGGGAGGGGGGATTGCGGCTGTCACCTTTTTAAAGTAGAGAGATGATAACAGACATTCTGGCCCATTCTTACTCTGTGTTTTTGTTGTTTTTCCATTGTAGAGATGTCCCATTTTTTTCCTGCACTGACAGGAAGTAAGGAGAACTCTGTCGTATAGGGACACAGATGGTAATGGTAATAGGTACCTAAAGCTCTTTAAAAAGAAGGAAGGGCATATTAAGATTTAAAAAGCTGAATGAGTAGCTCAGAGCTGACAAAGCATAGCTTATATTATTAAGCAGCAGCTGCTGGAGCGTCAAGAACAGATACCCCGAAGGTATCAGAAAATATGAAAACAAAAGTAGCTCGCCATATGATAAACAGTGAACATTGTCAGTTCAATAATGGTGCTGTTCCTGTTTTCCTTTTGTTTTCATTTTGGTAACAGATATCTGGCAGAGGCTCTAACCCCTTCCTAGCTGTATGCAAAACTAAATACAAAGTGTTAGCCGTAGTTGGACTTTATAGCTCTATCTGATAATGCAATATATTTTGTCAGTACAGCTCTGCAAGTATAAGGAAACCTCTCTAGAGCTTTAGAAATCTTAAATAAAAATGTTTGCTTTGTTTTGCAGTCATATCCACAGAATAACTATCCTGTCCCTACATATGTGGGAAGACAGCCTCAACACACACCATCCCGGTAAGTGTGGTCAACTTCTTTTTTTTTTTTAACAATAAGGTTGGTCTTTATTGAGAAGACATCAAGAACAAATAATAGGCATACAAAGCATAGTCAAAAGTAGCACAGCAACAGGTAAAGAAGGGTAATCAGGAAGACAAAATACCCATTCAGACACATTAAGTAAAAAAAACAAACATATCTGAACCCAGTCCCACCCGCCCACCCCCAACTCCCAAGGTAAACGGCTAGAAGGCAGCCTCCATCCACCAGTAAACTGGCCTAAAGTGATTGTGTCCAAGGGAGACACACCCGATTGAATTTCTGAGGACATCCCCTACTAATGTAAGTCAACCTATATAATGGCATCATCGCATTAACGGAAGATTCCCATGCGTCAATCTTGGGAGGAGAGGGAGAGGACCATTTCTGAAGAATTTCCTTTTTAGCATAGAATAATAGCATGGAGACCAGCAGTTTCGTGTAACGAGGTCGTTGGTCATCATCATGTATCCCTAGTAAGGCAAGCTCGGGTGACACCGGGAGGGACAAGGTAAGGCGTATATTGACACAATCAAAGACCTCCACCCAGAAGGCCACCACTGGGTCAACTTTTTTTTTAATTATTATTATTAAGGTGGGCCAAAACATAAGTAACCTTTTTTTTATTATTTTGCATAGGGTAATGCATTCATATAAAAATGTTGCTTTTGTAAGATCTCATTGGTCATGTGTCATATAGCTGATGCAAGGGTCCAGAGTATAGGCTAATATAAAGGCCAATACAGATGGAGAAGGTCTTTGCTGGTCTTATCCAAACTTCGGAAGGTTTATTAGAATCAGTAGGCACACACTAGCATTAGGCAAATGTGACCTTGAAGCCTTTCACACAATCATAGCATTTTGTGGAAAACCGCTGATGTTCGCCTAATCATTCTAGTGCTTGGATGTGACCAGCATGGATTTTCTCTGTTTGTTTTTCACAACTAGGCAAAGCTGTTTTCTCATAGCACATACCAGGGTGGATGGAAGCAAGCAGGAGCTGCTCACTGATATGAAATATGTTAGTAGTCTGACATTAGCAAGAGGTGGCAGAGACCCCCTGTAAAGGTATTGTGAGAGTGACATAGCCCGGAAGACCAACTGATGGAATCCAAGTGCCATGCTTAGTTCTATTACCCGCTTAATGTGTTGACCCTTCAGAGTGATGGCTAATGGCTAAAACAAATCCAACCAGACCAATCCTTTCTTACCAAACTTCTTAAGCCAGGAAGTCTTTGCATAGGTTTTGGTGTTTTCATAAACCTGTTTATCTCCTGATCTGTCTGGTATTAAGCTGGATTGTGCATCAGTTACCTAATCTCTTGTTGGCCAAGCTGAGGAGAAGAGGTGACCACCTCAGGAGCTTTATCAGGGGTTGTTGGGGCTGGACGATTCCAGCAAAACCATCAGCGGGCCCCCCGCTGTGATGGTGTGTCTTTCCAAGTTCTCAGGCCATTTACCATTCTACAGTTAAAAATAGGACCTCCCATCAGATCTGTACCAGCCAGGAAGTCACGGAGAGAACTTGCCTTCTTTGTTTTCTCCAGGACTCTACCGTTTCACTCTGCAGGACCCTAGGTGCCAACCAGCCAGTCCAACACCGGCCTAAATAATTAAGAGGCAAACCTTAAAGCATGGTCCAGGTGACAAGCGGTAGTTTTGTAATTGGAATCAGTCGGGCTGTGATTGCAGCACACATGGCTAGTGATGAGGTTATTAGAAAGTGCGTTTGGCTGTTTGAGCACAGAAAGACCATTCTGATTGTGAGAATGGAAGGGGCAGCTAACTGAATGGTGAGCAACTGAATCTTTAAAAATCTTATTGTGGTTCTTATTTATGTAGAGGTATTGCTTGACTTTCTACATATTGTTTTCCCTGAGTCAGATGGTTGGGGGCTTGGCAGCTTTGGATAGCTCTAGTCCATCAAATCCACTACACATCCATAATTACTACCGTATATACTCGAGTATAAGCCGAGTTTTTCAGCACCATTTTTGTGTGCTGAAAATGCCCCCCTCGGCTTATACTCGAGTCACCTTTTTGAGCCTAATCTCCCGGACTTTGGGGACTGGGTACTGGCCGGCCGTAGGTCCCCTGGACCCCAAACTTGCCACACATATAGCCCCACTCTTCTTCTACAAGTGTGCAAAGTTTGTTGTCTGGGGGACCTACAGCCGGGGAGCACCAATTTTTCAAACCCGGGCACCCCTTCCATAGACTCCCATGTTAAATGGTAATTTCTCTGGTGACTTTGGCACACATATAGCCCCACTCTTCTTCTACAAGTGTGCAAAGTTTGTTTTCCGGGGGACCTACAGCCAGGGAGCACCGATTTTTCAAAGCCGGGCACCCCTTCCATAGACTCCCATGTTAAATGGTAATTTCTCTGGTGACTTTGGGACCCGGTACCAGCCGGTCTTAGGTCTCCTGGACCCCAAACTTGGCACACATATAGCACCATTGCTCCTCTATGAGTGTGCAAAGTTTGTTGTCTGGGGGACCTATGTCTGGGGAGCACCGGCTTATACTCTAGTATATACGGTATATTGAAATTCCTTAGCCCAGTGCTAAGAATACCATACCAATATTGGAAAACTAGCTGCTCCCACCCAAAGATCATTCAGAATCCATTGTGATTTTGACCTGCAGTAGACCTGCTTCTATGCTACATCAACTTGCCTTTTGTATTTCTATTGACTTCTATAGGTGGATAAACAATTCTGATGCCACCTTAAAAATTATTTAGGTAGGCAAATTAGCCAGAAAGGTACAGTTAAGTTAAATATTATTATTATTATACACGATTTATATAGCGCCAACAGTTTACGCAGCACTTTACAATGTAGAGGGGAGCCAGCACAATTACAGTACAGTTCAATACAGAAGGTACAGGAGGGCCCTGCTCGTAGAGCTTACATTCTAAAGGGGTGGGGGGTACAAAAGGTAATAGCATTAATTAAAGCATCTAAATTTGGTCTGAGCAATAACCACTGACCTTGGGTCACTAAAGGGATATTTCCAACTCTGTCTATGTTATTCGCCAATTGGTAATGTGTTTTTCCTTCTGTTACCTTTTACAGGCCCCCACCACCTCCTCAAAGAGAACCTCAACCTAACATCACCCCAGCACGCCCACCCCCTGCCCCACCAGTATAACATCTGCCCTATGACTCCAGTTAGCATTTTATCATGTGACTTTTTAAACTGACTAGGTACACACGTGTTTCTGAATGGCACAGACGTTATCAATTGAGAAAATAGAACAAAGAATGTCTTCACAAAGTATGAACTGGTCTTAATATCCACAGCTTGTGGTGCCCTTAATTCAGCATAGACCTCCTTGCCATTGCTGAGCAAGATGCCACAGTCAGGGCAAATGGCAAACAATGCTCCTGAACAAAAGTATGGAAAAGAATTTACAATCTACGCTTGCAGGCGACCTTGGAGCTTTTCTACATGTGCAAGTCCCTGCAACCAATCTGCTCATACCATACATGACATGGATATTTTAAGGAGATCAAGAGTGAGCTAATGGAACCTGAAATCATAATCATTTGTTTCCTGTAATGCCTCCGAAACCTTAAGAATCACCTCTTCTTTGGGACATAACAGGGAGAGATTTATAATTCTAGCAATGCTTAGTCAAGAGCAACCACTGGAAAGCATTCAGAGGTAAATCATTCACCTTTGAGGAGCCTTTTTATACTGTGAGAGAATTCTCTATCAATTCTTCACGAGGTCATTCACTGAGTAAACAATTTTTCTTTCTGATTTTCCTTTAACGAATGACGATTTGTAGTTTTATAGGAATGTATGGCTTATGAACACTTTATTGTTCTCGTTGTTTCTCCAGTACTTGGCAAAAGGCTGTCCTGTAAAATATTGCGTCACTGAATTCCCGGCAGCACAAGGTGGATATACATGGGGAACGGTTCCTCTTTCAAAAAGTTTATAGCACAGCGCTCACACTGGTAAAATCTGACCATTCTGAGGACTTGTACTTCAGTATTAATGGAAGCTCCTTCTTTTCTTGTTGGTGTGTACTTCATCTTAAAGCCTAATTGAACTTTCAATTTAAATCTTCTAAACACATTCTAGGTGCATCAAAATTAAAGTTTGTTTTCTTTAACCACTTCAGCCCCGGACCATTTGGCTGCCCAAAGACCAGAGCACTTTTTGCGATTCGGCACTGCGTCGCTTTAACTGACAATTGCGCGGTCGTGCGACGTGTCTCCCAAACAAAATTGACGTAATTTTTTCCCGACAAATAGAGCTTTCTTTTGGTGGTATTTGATCACCTCTGCGGTTTTTATATTTTGCGCTATAAACAAAAATATAGCGACAATATAAGCTATATTTTTTACTTTTTGCTATAATAAATATCCCCCAAAAATATATAAAAAAAACAATTTTTTTCCTCAGTTTAGGCCGATACGTATTCTTCTACATATTTTTGGTAAAAAAAAATTGCAATAAGCGTTTATTGATTGGTTTGCGCTATTTTATAGCGTCTACAAAATAGGGGATAGTTTTATGGCCTTTTTATTAATATCTTTTTTTTTTTTTTTTGCTAGTAATGGCGGCGATCAGCGATTTTTTTTATCGTGACTGACATTATGGCGGAACATCGGACACTTTTGGTGCTATTTTGGGACCATTAACATTTATACAGCGATCAGTGCTATAAAAATGCACTGATTACTGTGTAAATGTGACTGGCAGTGAAAGGGTTAACCTGTAGGGGGCGCTGAAGGGGTTAAGTGTGTCCTAGGGATGTGTTCTAACTGTGTGGGGGCGGGGCTACATGTGACATGACACTGATCACCGCTCCCGATCACAGGGAGCTGTGATAAGTGTCCTGTCACTAGGCAAAATAGGGAAATGCTTGTTTATGTAGCGCCCTGCTCCCAATGAGTGGGCGCTATGTGTTAAAATGTAGGCCCAGGAGTTACTGGGGCCTATTGATCCAGGGATGATCCTGTTTCGCCTTGGTAAGGGGCCAAGCAATTGAGGACTCAATTGGAGGATGTATCCGGATCACAATCTACCTCACAGTGCTGCCGGAACGGCTGGAAGATCCCAGCACTGAGAGCTATGTTCTTTTATTCAGAAGGTAACCCAGGGAAGGGTACCACCAAGTCTGTGGCAGAGACTATATGTGATCGAGCTACGTATCGGTTGCTAGGCCGGTGAGATTGGGCCTATCCGGTGGTTGCTGAGTCCAGCGTGGAGATAGTTGTTCCTCTGGACCTAGGAAAATTCCTGTGATCCGCAATTAAGGTACCCGAGTCCTCCCCATCCCTTCAACCCCCTCTGTTGGAAACTTTAATTAATAAAACCCTTGAAAGAGACTTTGTGTTGGTGCAAACTTCCTTCTGGACAACTCTTCAAGGAGAACCCCTGAGACGAGCATATGGAACAGTAAGGTAACGGCAGGCCCAAATCTAAACCAGCAGCTCCTACGGGGGTAGTGCTACATTTACATCAGCATTTCCCCGTTCTTCCTCTCCATGAGACGATCGCGGGTATCCCCGCAGACATCGAGTCCGCGTGACCCACGGTCACACTCACGGAGCTTGCGGCGGGCGCGCGCGCCCACAATGCCGCTTCTTAAAGGAAACGCATATATTGTTATTATTATACACAATTTATATAGTGCCAACAGTTTACGCAGTGCTTTACAATGTATAGGGGGGACAACACAATTACAGTACAGTTCAATACAAAAGGTACAGGAGGGCCCTGCTCATAGAGTTTACATTCTAAAGGGAGGGGTGGTGGTACAAAAGGTAATAGCTGCAGAGATTTATGTGTCCATATGCCCATCCGTGCCATTCTGCTGACGTATATCATCGTGCAGCGGTCGGCAAGGGGTTAAATAGCAGCCACATCCTCAGCAGAAAAGCCCATCTCCTGCCAGCATGTTGCAGAGAAGGACCCTTGCTCTCTATGTGGAAGCACTGGTCTCTCTGAAGAGGTCCGACACACCCATTTTTCAGTCAGATGTATAATTCTGCATTTAGCATAGCTCATGCTCTCTGCTGATTGCAGTACTCTAGCTATTATTCAGCAGGGGGTGTGTTGGATCTCTGCAGAGAGACCACTTCTATCACACAAAGCAAGGGTCCTCCTCTGCAACGTGCTGGTGCTTTTCTACTTAGGATGTTGCTCCTTTCAAAGAAAAAAAAAAACAAGCCTTCGCACACCCTTTGTTTTGATGTACATAGAATGTATTTATCTGATTTAAATGAAGATTGAGTTAGGCTTTGCGTGTGTTCCAACATAGAAAACGCAATGACTTTAGTAAGCACAAGGAGCAGTTCTTCGTAAACAAGCGGCCTTTTGCAAAGCTCAAGTATTGACACCTATGGCTATGTGGATCATAGAGATCAGCTTTTGTCATTGAGATGTAAGGTCTTTGCCCTTGCAGTGTTGTAAACTTGAACTCCAGCTATGTGTTATAGTTTTGGATAGAGTGAAGGAAAGAACCTTTGAAAGGTTTTTATTGCGTTTTGTGTTCTAGTTGGAAAGATTTCTCCATGATTCCTGTCCTGGTGACACCTTGTGCCCACATTCAGTCCTCTGACCTTTACTGTGATGCGTTTACAAAAAATAATCCTACATGCTGCATCTTTGATGGTGTTCCTGGCAAAAGGCCCTGCAGTTGCAGTGCTTGATCAGTGTAGAGATGGGAATGTAGCCTCACACGCCAAAACAGGAGGTGAGGGAAGATCTCTCCAATGGGGACACAGGAACAAAAACCTGCCTGGGGTTGGCACCCACCTCAGCTCTGCTGGAATGGTGTGTTCTTGTTGCTTCTATATCTTCACTGGAGAGATTCCCCTCACTTCCTGTCCGATTGAGAAGGGCCAGGAAGTGAAGAGAAAGCTCCATAGTTCGGCTGCAGGCAGAATAGTTACCGAACAGGTTCCAACTCTTCCCTAATCTATCCTAAAATGTCTGACTTTGGATTTTAACATAAGAACGAGGCCTCATAGGTAGGGGATTGGGAAGCACATACATTGTTTTATCCTTGATAATTAATTATAATTTAGCTATACTTTTTCATAATTGTATGATTTGTTTCTAGCTGTGGTCCCTTCTCTACCACCAAATTCTGCAGTTTTTAGCAGGAGGGGGTCGTCATTCATTGAGGTGGGCTCCTGTCCTGTCTGTGAAGGCATGATTTCATCAGAGGACCCCAAATCTGAAGGAAAGGGTGTCAGTGCCAAGTGTCCTTTTTCTGTTAGTGTTGGAATGGCCTTGGACTTTACAGGTTTGCCTGTGTGCACAATGGATAAAAAGCATTATAAGCAATATGTCTGTTGCCCATTACAACCAAGTTTTTTTTTTTTTTTTTTTAAAAGATTCAGCCTGAAAAACTGGCTATAATTCTTTTTTTTTTTTGCAGTATTTCACACGTGGAATTTCTTGAAAGCAAAATGAGGTTCAGAACTTGTGGTTGATCAGATTATTTTACAATGTAGTAAAAATAATATTTAGTACATTTTACATAATTCAGAGTTTTCTCTATTTTAAATTTCAGATGTATTTTACTCTGCTCTGTTATACACTCTATGAGAATTATTTTCTTCAATAATATACTTGAAGTAGCACATAAATGAAAATGTTGTTTGTTTTTAAAGAATGTATGTTTGAAATTCACCCATAACCGTTTAACATCTTGAGTCTCTCTTGTTTGTGAAATTATTTTTTTTATTTCAGTTATGAGGAAATCATATTTGTTTTGATGGTACATAGTTTTTGATGGCCTAATAACTGCAGTTTTGAGGTAAAATTGAAATATATTATGTGAGATAATATCTTATTCACTTACAGTATTGAAAGCAGTCCTGCTGCCAAAAAGCGTGCCTGTCATTGGGCAATTCGGCCACAAGGTGGCAGTATCCCACATTGTGCAAATGACGGGTCACTAACCTGAAGGAAAACAGTTGTTTGTGACCAGCCTCTCCTCCAATCACAAATTATGCTGCAATGACCACTCCATGCAATACTGCAAGCTGCACGGCATTTTATGAGTGGCTTGTAAATATAAATACCATAGTGTCCAGAGTATAATGGTATTTGCTCTCCACTCTAAAGATTTTTTAGTATCCCACATATATAAAATATATTTACCTTTTACCATGGCACATATTTATTGATACAAGATTGAATTTAGAGTTAGGTTTAGTAGGGTTTATTGAGAATTAATTTTTTTCCTTTTTTTTTTTTTTTTCCTTTTATACGTGGTACAGGTATCTAGACGTTTGGTGTACAAAGCCAATAAAATTGTTAAAACATTTTGTGGTTTCAGGGGAATGATATAAAAAAGAACTCTTATTGAGACTGCACTTCAAGGGGCTAGGCAATGTACAGACACCTAACTGATAAAGAACTACCACTCCCAGCATGCCCTTGTACCTGGACAGCTGAAAAGTACAGAACTAACTAGCTGCCAGCTATAGAATAATAACTTCTAACTGCCCAGTTATATTTTACACATTCTCTTCGTTCCTAGTAACAGTATGCGTTATATCACACTCCATCATAATATTGCATGTAGTAGTTACATGGTGTGTGCTCCAGTGACATTGGACACTGTATCAATGTACAATGCTGGAAATAATTACACTGCATGTGCTGAAAGTGTGCTTGTCACTTTCAAATAGCGCACACGGCCATTCTGGTGTAGCTGACCCTAATGTCCATGTGACCGATTAACTATTCCCCTATTAGGGAACTGATAATCTGCATATTCACCAACCCCAGAAAGCACTGTATTGTGAGTACACGAGGCCTACTATAAGACCCATCTAAAAAGCTAGTGATCCATTGCCATATTGCCCATAGCAACCTAATCTGTTAGTTTTCTAGTACTAGAAATAAAATGATCTAAATAGTTGCTCTGAAAAACATTATCATGCTACCTTTAAGAAATATTTTTTTTAAAGAAAACTGAAAGTCTTATGTAGCTTTTTATTGAAAAAAAATAAAATTAAAATAAACCACTCCACCAGATCTAGGATGTAAAGCTGAACTCCAGGCACAAACAAATGTATCCTCAAACGCAGCTATTAACGCCCCTTGCTAGGATACTTGAGGCTTTCCTCTGCTGCTTGCTCCAGTTTTCAGCAATCCCAAGTCAAAAGCAGCATTACCAGCCTTATAGAGAGTATCATCCTGTATACACAACCAGTCACCCCAGCCAGCTCTGTATGGGCTGGGAGATGGTTTGCATCAATGCCCCCTGTTTTTTTCTTTCAGTGTTGATATCACTTTGCTGCTTGATGCAGGGAAAGCGTTGTATTGAAAGAGGCAGTCTAGCCTTGGCAATACCTGCTCAGAACTGCCCATCTTCACTGGTCCAGCTCCCTCTGATGCTCTACACAGCTCACATTAGCCCACCTCCACCAGTCTAACCTTCCTCTACTGCTTCGTTCAACTCAGAACCGCCCACCTCCACTATTCCAGCCCCCCCTCTGCTGCTTTGTACCGCTCAACTCAGAACCACCCTCCTCCACTAGTCCAACCTACCTATTCTGCTTAGCACAACTCAGAACCACCCTCCTCCACTAATCCAGCCCCCTCTACTGCTCTGCACTGCTCAACTCAGAACTGTCCTCCTTTGCTAGTCCAGCATTCCTCTTATGCTCAGCATGACTCAGAACCATCCTCCTCTACAAGTCAAGTTTACCTATTCTGCTTGGCACAACTCAAAACCGCTCTGCTCCACTAGTCCAGCTTTCCTCTATGGCTCCGTACAACCTAGAACCACCCAATTCCACTAGTCCGGCCCCCCTCTACTGCTCTGCACTGCTCAACTCAGGACTGCCCTCTTTTGCTAGTCCAGTCTTCCTTTTCTGCTCAGCATAACTCAGAACCACCTTCCTCTACTTGTCAAGCCTAACTTTTCTGCTCAGCGCAACTCAGAACCGCCCTCCTCCACTAGTCCAGCTTTCCTCTATGGCTCCATACAACTTAGAACCACCCAATTCCACTAATCCAGCCCCTTCTACTGCTCAGCTCAACTCAGAACCACGTTCCTCCACTAGTCTTGCCTTGCTCTATTGCTGCGTTCAACTCAGAACCACCCACCTCCAATAGCCCAGCCCCCTCTACTGCTCAGCTCAACTCATAACCATCCTCCTGCACTAGTCCAGTCTTCCTCTATTGCTCCATTTTACTCACAACCACCCACCTGCACTAGTCCAACTCCCCATTTTACTGTTCTGCACTGCTCAACTCAGAACTGCCCTCCTCTGCTAGTCCAGCCTTCCTCTATTGCTCTGCTGAGCTTAGAACCACCCACCGCTGTTAGTCCAGCCTGTTTCTACTGCTCTACACTGCTCAACTCACAGCCACCCACCTCCGTTAGTCCAGCCCTGCAGGAAAGTGAGCTGTGAAAGCAGTACAGAGATCTGCCCATTTTTTCTCTGCACTAACACACCCCCTGCCTCTGGTTACAGAGTGTGGGGGAGATTAGGCTTTTATGTGGACACCCCTATATTATCAAAAAATAATACAGGGCACCCTGTGGACCCCTCCTTCTGGCTCCCATGGATCTCTTGTAGCCCTTGTGATGATGTCTCTGGGCAAATAATGGGGATTACACAGCACAGGGACAGGGTTATTCCTACTTGTTTCTGAATACAGTACAAACGTGTTTTTCCAATAGACTGGTGACAATTTTCAGAGGGTTAGGAGGAAGTCAACCAGTGTGTCCATCATGCTTCCACAGTTTTCCTCGATGAGTCTTCATCTGCTTAGCACAGGCATGTACATGAGATATCTCCATTTCACAAGGTTCTGTTAAGGGACTTCATTGCACTTTCCTTAACAACTAGCTGGAGGTTTGAAGGACAAAATTCACATAGAAAGTGTTTACCTGGCAATTTATTCATATATGAATTGTGATAAGTTTTAAAAAAATTTTTTTTAAAGGCCAGAGGGATGCCCTCATTTGCATTAAAGGATAAGTTCACCTTTTAGTGTGTAACATGTTCCAGTACACCTCACCCCCACCCTGTGAAAGTGGGCAGGGGTTCCTCTCCCTGGGAGCCGCTGTCACATATAAAATTGGCGTAGTGATACTGGTAGAGATCTGTGAATGAAGAAACTACAAGTCCCATCTTTCACCACGGCAGACGGCTTGTTTTTCTCAATGGACTACGAGTATGCCAATCGGTGTGCTCGTAGTCCATTGAATCTTCCTCCAGCTTTCTAACTAAAAGCCCATACAAAGGTAAAGGGAGAAAGCAAAGGGAGAGTGTGCAGGAGCCTGACATTGCACCCACGTTCCAATGATCACAAATACTTTGCAGGCTCCTATGTAAAAAAAAAAAAATAATAATAATAAATGCACATTTTATACCTGCAAAGATATATACATTTATTATCTTTTACTTAAAGGTGAACATAGTCTTTAGGAAATACATGAACTGCACTGCATTGAGATGCCATTCATTTTGAATGGCACCCTGATACATCCCTGAGATCTGCATTTTAACGCACTGCAAAGCACAGATAAGAATCATTGTGATAAGCTAAAAAAAAAAAAAAGTGCAGGTCCTTTTTAAAGTCTTTTGAGGTGCTTTGGCAGCTTCACTTCAGGGTCTATCTTTAAACTAAATTTAAAATGTGTAACTAGTATGCGAAAAAATTTATAAATGGATTCCTTGGTCATTAATCCAATCACCCGTTTCGTGGACAAATCGTAACGAATCAGAACATACTGAGTGATGCGGCGGCTGTTCGCAACTTTAGCATTATGAAATGCAATGATTTTTTTTTTTTGGTGAAATAATGAATTGATTTTGATTAGAAGACCATTGTTGGTTTTACATTTTTATTTTAATCAGTGATATATAACATGACTGCCAGTTGTTTGCAGTTTTCCATTTGCAATGTATGTATTGACTTGGACACAATTGCTGTCATATCCACTGCTGCGTAATGTCTGACAGCCAATTATACAATGTAAACATATGAGATGTCATTTCTTCTTTATCTCAACCGTAATAACAACATGTCCACAAATCTTTTCTGTCCCGGGGCGATTCATGACATTCTAGTTTTCATAGCAGCTGAAACTTGAATGTCAGTTTATTGTAGCAGATCAAGTTAAAGTGAAATGAAACCCTGAGAGTATAAAGCTTCTTTATCTTTTAAACCTTGCCTGTGTTCCCGTTTAAGCTGGTGACTTGACCGAGGTTTTCTCTTTCAGGGTGGCTCCTTTCTCTTGAAGCATCCTACGGAGCCACCCATGCATGCAGAGTTGTGTCTCTACACTGTGGGCATCAATAGAAATAAACAACCCAATAGCTTAGGATGGCAAAGAACTCCCTCGCTCCTCCATTCTCCAAGCTTACAAACTATCTTGAGACTGAACTGTCCTCTTTTAACCCTTTTCTGTGAAGACTAGAAGTTTAGGGAAGCAACACTGAGAGAGCAGGAGCCAGCAGTATGGAAAGCTGTAAACTGCAAGTGCTGGAGTAAATGTTTTAAGAAATTGTTTAGTTTCAGAAGGTTTGATACTACTATACTATTCCTGCCTTCATTCATGCAGTGCTCTGTACTGGCAGAGCTGAGTTACAACCACGCCCCTCAGCACATGGCATAGAAGGCAGTGGGGCATGTCTGATAAGGTCTACATGCATTAATGAGTGCATTGGGTCATTTTTAGTGCCTATTGGCCTGCTCAATCATATTTAAACACCCTATGTACATGGAGACACAATTGGAAATGAATACTGTTAGTACAGTGTCTAACGGCATATCTATTCTTATGATTTTATTTGGTCTTTAACGTGGAAATGGAAAGGCAAGAACCTCAGGCAGGTCCTTATCCTTACTACTGTTTTTTAAATGAGCAGGATTATCCTTACTTCTTGTCCTGGCAGGTCTTTTTGTTAGAGACTAAGAGTTGGTGAGTGATCATGGAGACAGGAAGTGTCGTAAAGTTGGGCAATGATCATGGGGACAGGAAGTATCGTATAGTTGGGCAATGATCATGGGGACAGGAAGTATCGTAGAGTTGGGCAATGATCATGGGGACAGGAAGTGTCGTATAGTTGGGCAATAATCATGGGGATAGGCAAGCACTAATGAAGGAAAGTAGGAATACTAATGTTGCCAAACGAAATCGTTTATTTTTCTAGCAAGTAACCCTATTTAACAAATAATTCCATTGGAGCCAAGATACTGGTACATTGCAATAAGAGAAAACTGCAAAGTTCTGCCAAGACCATTGATTCATTTCTCAATAATGGAAATGTTTAGCATCTTTCCCATACAAGTATGTATGCCATGTTTGTTTGAGCTTTCAACTCTTTTGTACTGTTTGAAGTTATTGAAGGATTTTTATTAAACCTGTAAAAAATAAATTACACTGTAATCAATAAAGAATGTTTTTATAGTAAGTTCTATACTGTTTTCTTGAATATTGTAATGGTAAATGTCTGTAACATCAATGCTAAAATGTGAAACCGTAAAGGATCATAAGCAGAAGTAATGAAGCGGATCCATGACTAAAACTGCTGAATTCTAGGAAGATCTTAAAATGCTCTTTTTTACATATTAAAAACATGTATTTCCTTCTTGCACCTTGAGGGACATGGAAGTCCTAAATTTGGGTTAAAATGCTACTTACAGGGGGGTTGACATTGGCAAAAAAAAAAAAAATGTAGTCCAGCTCAGGGTATATCCCTCATAATACCAGTATGTCTTGTTTTTTTGCTAGTGTCCTAATGAAGGTGGTTGTCTTTTTTTCAGCTCTCTGCTGTGATTTTTCTAGCAACTTTTTTTTTACCCTTAGTCAAGATTCTTCTATACACTGCTGCTGGTATTTCCCACTGACTTGCATATATCCAATGCAGTTGTCCATAGCCTGGCTTTTAGACTCTACCACACCTGACCCCCTGGACTGGGCTTGCCTGAGCCTGGAAGCCACCCTCAGGCACTGGGCCCCAGATGGTCCCTTTCTAGATGAGTTCTGGTTAGCTGCAAAGCAGTTTCCAGGTCCAGTCTGCTGGCATTGCCTTAGCGCTTGCCCTGTCTCTGAACACCCACTTAGTGAGTAGGCCATTTGAGCCTACCCTCATTTTTAGTGGCCACTGGGGACCATTATTCCCTGTTTCCTGACGGGTTTGCATGGAAGGGGTTAGCATGGGTTTGCATGGAAGTGCAGATGTCATCTGCTGGATGGAGTGCAAAGTGCGCACTCTGTTCTTTTTCTCCCACCAAACAGCATCAAGGAAGCATCCAACTGTGCTTTGGATCAGAGACTGTTTGCAGCATGTCCTCCTGATTGTGGCAACATTAGTAACCTGAAAATCTGGTACCCTCTGGAATTGGAGTCTCTCCTCTCTTCAGATCCCTCTTCTGCTCTGTTGGGTGTCCCTCTGCCCTCTCAGCTGAGGTTCTTACTACAGCCATGCTTGACCCTAATTACTCTTTTTTTTTCTGACTCTGATCGCAGAGTCTGCAGAATCACTATTCCTTCCTCACCAAATATTCTGTGACCAATTTGCCTGCAGCTTTTGAGCCATTGATTGAGAATTTTGTATGATTTCTGAGTCATGCAAGTCTCTCACTGATGAGCTTTATCCAGAGGAGTCAGTTTTCTACTATCACTCTCAAATTAAAGAAGACCATTTTGGCCCATATTGATGCAGTGTGCACCACTCTGACGCTAGTGGATCAGCCTTAAATCTGGTTTAGGCCTCTTTCACATTTGTGCGACTTGTCCTGCGACTTGGGACTGTAGAGTTGCAGGACAAGTCGTTCCCCATGATTTCCAATGATATGCATTCACATATGTGCGACTTCAAGTCGTGCCGACTTCGGAGTAGTCCCTGTACTACTTTGGTCCGACTATTATGCGAGTTGTGGTCCATAGACCTCAGGTTTACACAGGCATTCCCTGAAATTGCGGTAAATTCGTACGACTTTAAAGTTGCGGCAGTGTAAAAGGAGCCTTAGGCTTTGTAACTCTATCCTTCATTCGCTGTTTCCTTTAAGAAGACTGATCTCTTTTTTTTTGTCATCTATGATGGGCTCAGAAATGCACCCATGCTTCTTGTTCTAAAATCTCTAGGTGGCTGACACAGACCAATGTTTAGGCTTATGAGCTTAAGCAGCGGGTTCCCCCCCTATACAGTACAGACCAACTCCACTAGGACAGTAAGCACCTCTTCAGGCTTCTGTTTCTCAGATTTGAAAGGTTGCCATCTTTTTGTTTGCCAGTGTCTTATCCGCCAATAGTCAGAAGTATAACCTAAAGGTTTAAGCTTCCTGTGTCCCTCAATGGACTCCAAGAAAAGGATTTTATTGTGAGTACAACAATTTTAATTTTATTTATTCCAATAGTGTAACAAAGTTTGCATTAATGTCTGCGTCCCGAAACCCCCTTTATATCAGTACAGACTGGAAAAGGGAATGGCAGTACTAGGAGGAGCCAATCAGGTGTGACGGGGGAGGTGGCTGTATCAGTGTCTTGCCTTTTGCTTTACTGTCCAGTGACACAATAGTGCAAAAAAACATAAATATACCAGTCAAAGGCCTTCCTGGTAATCATGACATCACAGTGACATTACATTTCTGCCTAAAAATATAAACAAGAGTTGCATAAACTCTTGTGATCTGGAAATGTATCTAAACCCAAAAGCAAAAATGTACATTTCTTTTTGGAACAAGGACACTGCATTTCTGGTGTTTTCTGTACCAAAACAGTTCTTAGCTTGATAAAAGAAAACAAATCCAGTCACCACCTCTAAGGATTAAGCTGCAATATGTACAATGTACTATATTGCAGTTTACCAGTCCCTAGATGTGGTGACTAAAGAGTGTTTTTGCAGGATCATCAGGTAAAAATAAAGGGAAAAAAGAAAACTATTGCAGCCACCACATCTAAGGTGAGCTAAACTGCATTATATTACATTTTTGTTTTTGGGATTAAATAAGCTTGGACATCCTGTGCACTATGCTGCACCTATCAGTTAACATTTTCCCTGCTTCATTTGAGGATGGCAGAACAAGACCCCCCTAAGGTATGAAGAAGAGAGAGGGAGATGTTCTGTAGTCCCAACATGCTTTTCGTCTTAGGGTGATAAGTGTTTTTCCAAAGATTCAGTAAAGATAGTGAGGAGTCTCACCCTAGCATCAGAACTGGACCACGGAGCAATGGCAGAAGGTGGACTGGTCGGATGAACCATGTTTTATTTTTAAAAAAAATTCACATCATGTGGATGACGCATCGGGTGGGTGCGAGTTGCTTATCTGGGGTAGAGATGCCACCAAGGTGCACCATAGGAAAAGGGCAAACCAGCAGAGGCAGTGATCTGCTAATGATGGCTTGGTGCCAGAAAACCACAGCATAACTTCAGAGGTCTAGTGACGTCCATGCCTTTACAGGTCAGGGCTATTTTCCCTGTAAAAGGGGAACATACTCAATATTAGATGGTCATAATGTTATAGCTGATCGGCGTACAGTGGAACCTTGGATTACGAGCATAATCCGTTCCGGGCAGAATACTTGTAATCCAAAGCACTCGCATATCAAAGTGAGTTTCCCCATAGAAGTCAATGGAAACAAAGATAATTTGTTCCGCACTGACTTCTATGGCATGCAATACCGCATGTGGCCAGAGGTGGGGGCGCGCCGGAGAGCCTCAGAAATACTCGGGGACAGTTCGGCTGATCTCGGAAACACTTGGGAACAGAGTATTTCCGAGTGATTCCAAGTATTTCCGAATGGCTCTGGTGTCACCGGTGCCCCCGCACCTCTGGCCAAATGCGGTACTTCACACCCCATTAGCTTGACTGCTTCTCGTTTTGTGAGACAACACTCGCAAACCGAGTCAGGATTTAAAAAAAAAAAAAAAAAAAAAGTTGCTCGTCTTTCCAAATGCTTATTAACCACTTAAGCCCCGGACCAATATGCAGCATAAAGACCAGGCCCCTTTTTGCGATTCGGCACTGCGTCGTTTTAACTAACAATTGCGCAGTCGTGCGACGTGGCTCCCAAACAAAATTGACGTCCTTTTTTTTCCCACAAATAGAGCTTTCTTTTGGTGGTATTTGATCACCTCTGCGGTTTTTATTTTTTGCGCTATAAACAAAAATAGAGCGACAATTTTGAAAAAAATATTTTTTACTATTTGCTATAATAAATATCCCCAAAAAATATATAAAAAAAAATTCCTCGGTTTAGGCCGATACGTATTCTTCTACATATTTTTGGTAAAAAAAAAAAATCGCAATCAGCATTTGATCGGTTTGCGCAAAAGTTATAGCGTTTACAAAATAGGGGATAGTTTTATGGCATTTTTATAAAAAAAAAAAAAAAAAAATTTTTTTACTAGTAATGGCGGCGATCAGCGATTTTTTTTCCATGACTGCAACATTATGGCGGACACATCGGACACTTTTGACACATTTTTGGGACCATTGTAATTTTTACAGCGATCAGTGCTATAAAAATGCACTGGTTACTGTAAAAATTACACTGGCAGTGAAGGGGTTAACCACTAGGGGCGCTGGAAGGGTTAAGTGTGCCTAGGGGAGTGATTACTACTGTTAGGGGGCGTGGCTACGAGTGACACATCACCGATCTCCGCTCTGATTACACAGAGCGGAGATCGGTGACATTGTCAGTAGGGGAGCGGGGAGATGTTGTGTTTACACTAACATCTCCCCGCTCCATCCCTCCGTGAGACGATTGTGGGGATCCCCGTGACGATCAAGTCCGCGGGACCCGCGGTCCGACTCACGGGGAAGGTAGCTGGGTCGCGAGCGCGACCCCCACGTCGGGCAGTTAAAGGGGACATACAGGTACGTTGATGTGCCTGTCCGTGCCATTCTGCCGACGTATATCTACTGGAGGCGGTCGTTAAGTGGTTAACCACTTAAGCCCCGGACCATTTCGGGCCATTGGGACCAGGCCTGTTTTTGGGATTCGGCACTGCGCTGCTTTAACTGTAAATTGTGCGGACATGCAATGTTGTACCCAAATGAAATTTGCGTCCTTTTCTTCCCACAAATAGAGCTTTCTTTTAATGGTATTTGATTGCCTCTGCGATTTTTATTTTTTGCGATATAAACAGAAAAAGACCGAAAATTTTGAAAAAAAATGATATTTTCTACTTTTTGTTATAAGAAAAATCGAATAAACTCAATTTTAGTCATACATTTAGGCCAAAATGTATTCAGCCACATGTCTTTAGTAAAAAAAATGTCAATAAGCGTATATTTATTGGTTTGCGCAAAAGTTATAGCGTTTACAAACTAGGGTACATTTTCTGAAATTTACACAGCTTTAAATTTATGACTGCCTATCTCATTTCTTGAGGTGCTAAAATGGCAGGGCAGTACAAAACCCCCCCAAATGACCCCATTTTGGAAAGTAGACACCCGAAGGAAATTGCTGAGAGGCATGTTGAGCCCATTGAATATTTTTTTTTTTTGTCCCAAGTGATTGAATAATGACAAAAAAAATTTAAAAAATTACAAAAAGTTGTCACTAAATGATATATTGCTCACACATGCCATGGTTAAATGTGGAATTGCACCCCAAAATACATTCTGCTGCTTCTCCTGAGTACGGGGATACCACATGTGTGGGACTTTTTAGGAGCCTAGCCACGTACGGGACCCCGGAAACCAAGCACCGCCTTCAGGATTTCTAAGGGCGCAAATTTTTGATTTCACTCCTCACTACCTATCACAGTTTCGAAGGCCATAAAATGCCAAAATAGCACAAAACCCCCCCAAATGACCCCATTTTGGAAAGTAGACACCCCAAGCTATTTGCTGAGAGGCATGTTGAGTCCATGGAATATTTTATATTTTGCCACAGGTTGCGGGAATATGACAAACTTTTTTTTTTTTGCACAAAGTTGTCACTAAATGATATATTGCTCACACATGCCATGGGCATATGTGAAATTACACCCCAAAATACATTCTGCTGCTTCTCCTGAGTACGGGGATACCACATGTGTGGGACTTTTTGGGAGCCTAGCCGCGTACGGGACCCCGGAAACCAAGCACCGCCTTCAGGATTTCTATGGGTGTAAATTTTTGATTTCGCTCCTCACTACCTATCACAGTTTTGAAGGCCATAAAATGCCAAGATGGCACAAAACCCCCCCAAATGACCCCATTTTGGAAAGTAGACACCCCAAGCTATTTGCTGAGAGGCATGTTGAGCCCATTGAATATTTTTTTTTTTTGTCCCAAATGATTGAATAATGACAAAAAGAAAAAAAAAAATGTACAAAAAGTTGTCACTAAATGATATATTGCTCACACATGCCATGGTTATATGTGAAATTACACCCCAAAATACATTCTGCTGCTTTTCCTGAGTACGGGGATACCACATGTGTGGGACTTTTTGGGAGCCTAGCCGCGTACGGGACCCCAAAAACCAAGCACCGCCTTCAAGGTTTCTAAGGGCATAAATTTTTGATTTCACTCCTCACTACCTATCACAGTTTTGAAGGCCATAAAATGTCAAAATAGCCCAAAACCCCCACAAATGACCCCATTTTGGAAAGTAGACACCCCAAGCTATTTGCTGAGAGGCATGGTGAGTATTTTACAGCTCTCATTTGTTTTTGAAAATTAAGAAAGACATTTTTTTTTCTTTTTTTTTTTTCTTTTTTTACATTTTCAAAACTTTGTGACAAAAAGCGAGATCTGCAAAATACTCAACATACCTCTCAGCAAATAGCTTGGGGTGTCTACTTTCCAAAATGGGGTCATTTGGGGGGGTTTTGTGCCATCTGGGCATTCCATGGCCTCCGAAACTGTGATAGGCAGTGAGGAGTGAAATCAAAAATTTACACCCATAGAAATCCTGAAGGCGGTGCTTGGTTTTTGGGGTCCCGTACGCGACTAGGCTCCCAAAAAGTCCCACACATGTGGTATCCCCGTACTCAGGAGAAGCAACAGAATGTATTTTGGGGTGTAATTCCACATATGCCCATGGCATGTTTGAGCAATATATAATTTAGTGACAACTTTTTGTACATTTTTTTTTTTTTTTGGTCATTATTCAATCACTTGGGACAAAAAAAAAATATTCAATGGGCTCAACATGCCTCTCAGCAAATAGCTTGAGGTGTCTACTTTACAAAATGGGGTCATTTGGGGGGGGGTTTTGAACTGTCCTGGCATTTTATGCACAACATTAGGAAGCTTATGTCACACATCATCCACTCTTCTAACCACTTGAAGACAAAGCCCCTTCTGACACTTTTTGTTTACATGAAAAAAAAAATTTTTTTGCAAGAAAATTATGTTGAACCCCCAAACATTATATATTTTTTTAAAGCAAAGGCCCTACAGATTAAAATAGTGGGTGTTGCATTTTTTTTTTCCACACAGTATTTGCGCAGCGATTTTTCAAACACATTTTTTGGGGGAAAAACACACTTTTTTTATTTTTAATGCACTAAAAAACACTATATTGCCCAAATGTTTGATGAAATAAAAAAGATGATCATAGGCCGAGTACATGGATACCAAACACGACATGCTTTAAAATTGCGCACAAACGCGCAGCGGCGACAAACTACATTCATTTTTAAAAGCATTTAAAAGCCTTTACAGGTTACCACGTTAGATTTACAGAGGAGGTCTACTGCTAAAATGACTGCCCTCGATCTGACCTTTGCGGTGATACCTCACATGCATGATGCAATTGCTGTTTACATATGACGCTAGACCGACGCTTGCGTTCGCCTTTGCGCAAGAGCAGGGGGGGACAGCGGTGCTTTTTTTTTTTTTTTTTTTTTTATTATTTATTTGGCTTTTTTATTTTATTTTTAAACTGTGCCTTCCATATTTTATTTTTTTACCATTTTTATCGTTATCTCAGGGAATGTAAATATCCCCTATGATAGCAATAAGTAGTGACAGGTACTCTTTTTTTGAAAAAAATTGGGGGGTTAGACCCTAGATCTTTCCTCTGCCCTCAAAGCATCTGACCACACCAAGATCGGTGTGATAAAATGCTTTCCCAATTTCCCAATGGCGCTTTTTATATCCGGGGGGGGGGGTGGCATTCCCTCCCACTGCTTGTAAAAGCAGTCTAGAGGCTAATTATCTGCTAGAATTGCTTTTACATGAAAGCCGGCTGCTGGCTGAAAAGAATGATACCAAGATGATACCTAAACCCGCAGGCATCATTCTGGTATAAACATTCAAAGTCCAGCAACATACCAGTACGTTGCTGGTCCTTGTTGGACATGTATTGTAATCTTTTTTTTCATACAGCCTATTGGCTGAACGAAAAAAAGAGATTGATTGGTGGGTATGCCCACCATTAGAATACCTCCCTTCATCCACCCACTTCTAATGATGGGCATATATGCCGAAGCATGGGGGCATCCTCCCGCAAAAAAGTTATGCCGCGTACACACGGTCAAGCCTTCGTCGGAATTTCGACCGTATGTACGCGGCATAAAAGGTTATGCCGCGTACACACGGTCGGACTTTTCCACGGGCAAGCCTCCGTTGGAATTTCGACCGTATATACGCGGCATTAGGAGCAAAATCGCTCCTCCGCCCCTGCTGCCCCCATGCTTCGGCATATATGCTCTTTTTTTTAACTGTGGTGGTGAAATCACCTCCTACAGCGTTGGAGTCACGGCTGTCAAGATAAATAGATCCGCGCTGCAACTGAATGGCGTACCTGCTAAGCAAATGGTGGTTAACATTAAAACAAAGTAACATTACAGTACAACAGTAAGACCTTACCATGCCATACCTGCAAAGCAAATACCAAAACAAAACCTAGTAAAAAATAAAAAAATGTTTTAACGCAACCTGTGCCTAAAATATATATATGCCGAAGCATGGGGGCATCCTCCCGCAAAAAAGTTATGCCGCGTACACACGGTCGGAATTTTCCACGGGCAGGCCTCCGTCGGAATTTCGACCGTATGTACGCGGCATTAGGAGCAAAATCGCTCCTCCGCCCCTGCTGCCCCCATGCTTCGGCATATATGCTCTTTTTTTTAACTGTGGTGTCACGGCTTTATGTATCGTGGGAGCAAACGCTGTTGCTGTCAAGATAAATAATTCCGCGCTGCAGTTGAATGGCGCACCTGAAAACAAAAAATTACATACCTGAAAAGCAAGCATGATAAAACATTGCAGAATAGAATACAGTAAAAAAGAGCAGAACAATAGAGAGAAAATAGAGAGAGAGAGAACAATAAAACGACAACTATTTTTGGTTTTTTTATTTTATATTTTTTTTGTGTTTTGTTTTTTACGTTTTTTTTTTTTCTTTTTTACACTTTTTTTGTAACTTTACAACTGTAATGGTTCGGGTCTCTCAAAATGTAATGGCATCTTGGGAGACCCTGTGTAAGTGTGTCCTTGTCTGTGAAATGCTGTACCCTACGCTAAAACTTCACTTTTGAGTGGTAGGATGGTTGCTATGGACAGTTGCTATGGACGGTTGCTATGGACTGGTTGAAATGGATGGTTGCTATGGACAGTTGCTATAGACTGGTTGCTATGGATGGTTGCTATGGACGTTTGCTATGGACTGGTTGATATGGATCAGGCCTGTCTCTGCAAACGCTGCAGTTATGTGTGTTGTGTTTGGTAAGTGACAGTGATCGATCGATACTGCACTTGGGTGGGCTGGGCTGGGCGGAGGGGCTAAACGCAGGCGCTAGCAGGTATCTGGGCTGATCCCGCTAACACTGCATTTTTGGGAACCCTAAACCGCTGGGGATGCTAGTATAGATCTGATCAGATACTATACCACTAAGGGGGGTGTATGCTTTGCGCGTGGGTGTTAGCGTTACTGGCACTAACCTAACACTGCCTGGGGCGACGCAGACCCTCTCTGGCGCTAAAACCTAATTGATCTCACCCGCCGGGCGATCAGGGGGGTTAAACCTTTATTGGGTTATATACGGCGGGTGCCCTGATGCTATAAAAAGCAAACTAATCAACCAGCGTCACCCGTAACCTTTATATGGTGATCACTGGTGAAAGGGTTAACTAGGGGCAATCAGGGGGTTAAAACCTTTATTAGGTTAAATATGGGGGTACCTGACACTATATAAAAACCTGACGGGTAACCTAAATAACTAAATAACTTACTGGCTAACCAGTGACACCAGTGACGCTTATACGGCGATCACTGGTGAAAGGGTTAACTCTAGGGGCAATCAGGGGGTTAAAATAATATATGGGGGTACCTGACACTAATAAAAACCTGCGGCGAACCTAAAAAAAAATAACTAATAATCTAAAACACCAGCGACACAAATACAGCGATCGGAAAAACAATCACTTAGTGACGCTGAAGTTAGGGGGTGAAAGGGTTACCTGGGGGTGATCAAGGGGTTAAACCTTTATTAGGGGGGGTTAGGGGGCTACCCTGGACCTAAAGGGGCCTAATCCTAACTGCCCTGCAACTTTTTACAATCACAGATGACACTAAATGCAGTGATCAGTAAAATAAATGATCACTGCAATCAGTGACACTGTGATTGGGGGCTTTGGGGTGACCTGGGGGGGTGATCTGGGGGTGACTGGGGGGTGATTTGTGTGCCTATGTGTACCTACGTGTCAGTGGACTGTTGGTGCACTAACCTGCTTCTTCTCTGCTCGGCGCCGGGAACGAAAAGACCGCGGCGAGGGAGATGACATCACTTCCTCCAGCCTTGTTTACATCACATGGCGGAGGAAGCATTTTCATTGGCCGGGAGCGATCGCGAGGGGGGGGCGGAATCGAGCGGCCGCCCCCTCATGCCTGATCGCTCCCGAACACTTAACGGCCGCTCACTGCAGTGAAGGGGGGTCCGGATGGACCCCCCAACTGCACAAAGGCAATCACGTAGATCTACGTGATTCTGCCTGTCCGTGCCATTCTGCCGACGTAAATCGGCGGTGGGCGGTCGTTAAGTGGTTAACTTACTGGTTCCTATAGATTTACGTTGGCAGAATGGCACGTCTGGGCAAAAATAACGTATATTTACGTCACTTTGAAATTCACGCGTGCTCCAGCGGGCCCCTGCCGCGAGCTCTGTGCCCGTGGGACCCGCAGACTCGATGTTGCAGAACGGGGAGAGGCAAGTGTAAACATGCCTCTCCCCGTTCTGCCTAGTGACACTGTCACTGATTGTCTGATCCCTGTGATCGGGAACAGCGATCAGTGACGTGTCACATGTAGCCATGCCCCCTAACAGAAAGAATCACTCCCTAGGGCACACTTAACCCCTTCAGTGCCACCTACTGGTTAACCCCTTCACTGCCAGTGTCATTTTCACAGTAATCAGTGCATATTTATAGCACTGATTGCTGTAAAAATGACAATGGTCCCAAAAATGTGTAAAAATTGTCCGATGTGTCCGCCATAATGTCGCAGTCACGAAAAAAAAAATCGCTGATCGCCGCCTTTACTAGTAAAAAAAAAAAAAAATTTATGAAAATGCCATAAAACTATCCAATATTTTGTAGACACTATAACTTTTGCGTAAACCAATCAATTAACGCGTATTGGGATTTTTTTACCAAAAATATGTAGAAGAATATGTATCGGCCTAAACTGAGCAAAAAAAATGTTTTATATATTTTTGGGGGATATTTATTATAGCAAAAAGTAAAAAATATTGCTTTTTTTTCAAAATTGGCGCTCTATTTTTGTTTATAGCGCAAAAAATAAAAACCGCAGAGGTGATCAAATACCACCAAAAGAAAGCTGTATTTGTGGGAAAAAAAGGACGTCAATTTTGTTTGGGAGCCACGTCACAGACTGCGCAATTGTCAGTTAAAGCAACGCAGTGCTGAATCGCAAAAATGCTTTGGTCTTTGGCCAGTGAAATGGTTCGGGGCCGAAGTGGTTAACCGCGTTACTCGTAAACCAAGGTTCCACTGTATTACATTTTTGTTTTTAGATCCTCATTGGTTGCCTTTAAAGGGGTTGTAAAAGTTCGTTTTTTATTTTCTAAATATGTTCCTTTAAGCTAGTGCATTGTTGGTTCACTTACCTTTTCCTTTGATTTTCCTTCTAAATATTTTTTTTCTTTGTTTTCTTTGTCTGAATTTCTCACTTCCTGTTCCTCCTCAGTAAGCTGTTCAGTAAGCTGTTCTGGCTGACTCCACAACACTCGGATGATGGTGTGAAGTTTAGTGAGGAGAAACAGGAAGTGAGAAATTCAGACAAAGAAAAAAAACATTTAGAAGGGACATCAAAGGAAAAGGTAAGTGAACCAACAATGCACTAGCTTAAAGGAACCTATTTAGAAAATAAAAAACGAACCTTTACAACCCCTGTTTAGTTTATTTCAACCTGAAGTAAATGGAACTGATTGCACACAGAACAAAGGGCAGCCAAGTATACTTTTTATAAGCAAGCCACATGATCAGTGTTTAGCAGGCGTTTTTCATTGATAGATTTGGGATTTGTTTTTGAAACTATCTGTGTCATGTATGCTTCTCACACTTGCAAACATTGCTGACTAATTGTCATTTGTCTTCCTCATTCTTTGGATGAGGACCCCTCCCGGTCACGTTACTCATATTCTGCTTCCTGGTTTCACTATCAACGTTTGCTAATGACGAGCCAAGAGAAGAGCCAAGCTCGTGAATCAGCAAGGTAAAGTCCATTTCAATTCTCATATTTACACCAGGCTTCACTCTTCAATCTGATAATCCTCACAATCCATCAAAATATCATAATCGGCTGATTAAGAGCAGAAGATTGTTTTAGAGCAGCATTTCTTAACCCTTTTAACATTGGGGAATCCTTAAAAATAACTTCCAGATCTCTGGGAACTCCTGTTAATTACCATATCTTCAGATCACAGTACATTAGCCTGAAGAATAAGCTGAGATGTAAGAATAAAGGAATGAAGAATGTGGCTGCACACTGTGTTTGACCACCCAGGACTATTCTGTACAACAAAATTATTTTATGTAATAAAAAAAATTAAGGGAAAAGGCAATAATGGGCAGAAAAGAAACGCGCACAGTGAAAAGTGTAGTGTTGTCACATTGAGAAGGGTCCTATTATATTGGACAGTGAAAAAGTTCACTCTGACAGTAGGGGCCTAATGCCCTCTTACAATAATCGCCAGTAAAACCCTCATAATGCAGAAGGTGTAGACCTGTAGGGGATAGGTGATGGAGGGGTGAGCTAGCAAGAAATGTAAGCTAGGTATTTGTATTGTCACATTTCTATCCAGTGATATTGGAAAAAAAAAATACATAATTACCTCCTTGCTGCAGCAGTAGTCCGATGCTGCAAGCTGTCCCCCGACAGCTCTAAGCCTGAGAACTGAATGATCACATAACCACTGATCGCTCAGTTCTTGGGTCAATTCTGAGCACAAAGCGGTGACTGTCAGTCACTGCTCTGTGCTCTGCACCTCTAGCACTCACTGGAGGGGGCGGGTGGTGTGCCGAGAGACTGAGCCAGCTGCCGATCAGGCATCTGAGTTGATCCTGACAATATTGTGATTTAAAGGTTTTAATGGCAACAAAAGCAGAAAATCAGTTAGAATTAGGAATGTAATGAGGCACCTATTGCAAGGCAATCAGGGATGCAGTAATGAGATCCAGGGATAACAAGCCATGGATAACGGTGGTGTAATGATAGTAGGGTTGCCACCTTATCGCTTTAAAACCGAACACATATGAATTACACAGGTTCTGAGGCTAATTTAATGCAGATAAGGCACTAAGTGAGTTTAATTACCACCTTAATCAGCCACAGAACCTGTGTAATTATTATTTGTTTGGTTTTAAAGGGATTAGGTGGCAACCCTAAATGACAGCCAGCATGCAAAATTCACAGTGTGTCCTTGGGGATAGAATAAGCATCAGTAGTGGGGCAACATGTTTCTGGGTTCAACCTTTTTCTCAAGCCCATTTTAGGAATGCTATAGAACTGTCATAACTACAGTAAGCTCAGGAGTATTGGTGCGTGTTTTTTGACAAACTGAAAAAAAACTTTAAAATAGTTAGTAAAATGTATTAATCTATATTGACACAGTATAAAACAGATTATTAAAATTATAAAAACGGAATTGAACATACTGTAGTAGTAGTTGGATCCCACTGCTAAAACTGCATATGTTATTGCAATATCCAACCACTGGGGGGTGGGAATAGGTTGCAATGTGTATTCAGTGCTATGTTGATGAAACTTTGTAACACACTTGAGCAAGAGCAACTAAAGACCAAAACATCACTGGCTGTGCAGAAAGACGAAAAAGGGATTCCATTCACATCTTTCTAGTCATATTCTGTCAGAAACCATGAATCAGACCGAGACAGAAGTACAGTTAAATCACACTTGTTTAATAATAATAAAAAGATAAACAGAGTAAGCGTAGTCAAAACATAGCCAGATTTCAGGAACTGGTTTGGATAGTCTGCCAAGCCAAATGTCAGAGAGCAAGAGATAAACGTAGTTGAACAGCAAGCAGGATCTGGAGCCAGAAGGAACGTCAGCCAAGCAAGTATTCAACAGGAACGCAGGAGATAGTCTCAGTGATGTTGACCAGGGCGAAGGCAGAGATCATTTGAGCTGGACGGCTTAAGTAGGCAGGACTGACGAGCAGGATCATCAACAGGTGAGTCACTGTGGAGAGATAGGAGCTGGCAATTAGCCGACAGCTGAGCGGCCAGCTCAGTGAAGGAAGGGCTGAGCCCAGCCCTGACATATTCTCCATATGTTTCGTGGGGACCGCTCCTTCATCAGGTGTATTAATCAGAGGACGATTTATTCTATGAGAACAGTACATACATAGAAGTCAGAAATTTTCATATGACACAGCATAACAGTAAGTATGGATAACAGCATGGTACAATGCATCCCAAAGGACCAAAAAAAAGAGCCAATGGATAGAACACCCTGCACCAGCTTAATTAAATAGAACTTAGGAAAATATCTTGAATAGTTATTACCATTTCTTCCTGTCCACCAAAGGATTGTGAACAAAAAAGAGGCCACTATACTCGCCCACAAGACCATTGAACCACCCAAGACACCTCAAGGCCACAAAGGCATCTATTGATGTGGTACTTTCCCTTGATAGGTCTGTTTGGGCCTTTATTTTAGTGACACGGACTCTGGCCTTACATTTTCTTTCTCGTACATCACGGGACACAGAGCGACATAGTCATTACTAATGGGTTATATAGTTACCGTCAGGTGCTGGCACTGGCAACTTCCAAAACCGGAAGTACCCTCCCCTATATAAGCCCCTCCCATCCGGGAGCACCTCAGTTTTTTGCCAGTGTCTAAGGTGTTGGCCAAGAAGAAACATGTGTTTTTCACTGAGCTTGCGTACAGGTTCTTTTGGGCCTCAGTAAGCTATTCCGGATCCGACCAAAAAAGCTTCATAGCTAAACGGTCGGTACCCGGGCCTTGCAGAGAAGAGCAAGGTTCTGCCTGTAATGCTTCTCTTAGGAGAGCTGGACCCTGGGATCCAGAGCTCTGGTCATACCCACGACCAAGATGTTTTCTGTGCAGGGTGCTATACAGGTCCAGGGGAGTGGAATCCTTGGGAACCCGGTCCCTGAAGGTTTGATTACAATGCCTGCCGTGATAGGTGAAGTTTGGGCTTTTGTGGACCAAACAAAGTCCTGCGGCGGGGAACAGGTAAGTGGGGGCCCCCAGGAACTTGGTTCTATTGGGGGACCCCCAAGCCTAATTTGTCTTTCTGTCTGTTACCTAACGGTATTCCCGCTAATATCTGTGCATGCCTGTAACTACTAAAAAAAAAAATGTAATAATTTTTAATGGTGGTCAAGAAAAAAAAAAAAAAAAATGTTTTTTTATATATGTTTAGTATATTAAACTGCGGTACCTGTGTTGTCCACTAGAGGCCGCTGTGGAATGTTTTTCTTGTCATATGGACTAGTTTCTTCTCAGAGAGCAAAGTCCAGGCAGCTGGTGAGTTCTCCTACAGGAAACTGTTTCCTCTGCCATGTTGCAGTGTTTGTCTATCCCCCGGCCTGCGGCAAAGGGGGCCCTGGCTCCTGTCCCTGGTTTCCATGTTTGAAAATTAGCGCCGAGGCGCACGTGGCCGCGCGCGTGCGCGTGCACGCGCCTCTATATATAGAGGTGGCCGGAAAAAGGGGCGGGGCCTGGGGGATGACGCTCTGTGCGCGCCGCAGCGCTTCTGCGCATGTGCGGGCGTCCCAGCAAGTTTTTAAAAAGCCACATTATTGCAGTAAGCTGGCTATGAAGTACAGAGACAGAGCTGGCAACATTTAAAGGCATACAGCAAGCGGTTGATACAGGCATCCCCTAGAAAGGCACATTAGTAGACACCAACTGTGATATAGCAGCAATTGTGCTAGACTATTCTCAGTAAAAGTGGTGTATTACGGCTGGAATACCTCAGCTTTAGGCTTAGGAATATGCCGTCCAGTAGCTCCGGAACTGAATCTTCCAGGAAGCGAAGGGGGTCTCATCGGGCTCTGAGGATCTTGGGCATACTCCTGCTGCACCAGTCTCCCCTGAAGTTCAGAGGTAAGTGACCGTAGAGACCCCGCAGGGGTACTTGGTACTGTGGCTGTCCTCAGTCACCTGCTCCTGTGTATGTAACAGAGGAGGTTTTTTCCTCAGCTCTGGGAGGATTAGAGAGAGATTGTCAAAATTTATCGCTGCCTCCCTGTCAGGGAAAGCACGCCCGATCTCCGTCTCCTCCTTCAGAGTGCCTGTTAGCAGAGCAACAGTCCCATACAGGGATCGACCTGCCTGAAGGGGATCAGGATAAGGTTGATTCTGTTATAGAGGAATCAACAGTGGGGGAACCTTTTCTCAGCATCTCAAGCTGAAAGATTATGGGTTCAGTCTCTGACTAACATGGTCCGATCAGCATTTAAAAATGCACCTTGCGGAACCATCAACCACTACTGTATCCTCGTTGGGGTCGCTAGAAGCCCCCAGACTGTTTGTTCTTTTCCACTTCACCCTTTACTGAAAGGGCTCATTTACCAGGATTGGGAACGTCCTGAGAAAATATTTATTCCCCCAAGAGATTTCCGGTGGTCTATCCCATGGAGGATAGGTTCATCAAAAAAAAAAAAAAAAAAATGGAAGGTCCCTACAGTGGACGCAGCCATCTCTTGTATGTATAAATCACTGACATGTCCAGTGGATAATGTCCAAATGTTCAAGAACCCAATAGATAAAAGATTGGAGTCCTTATGAAAATCTGCTTGGTGATACAACCAGCAGTAGCAGCTATTGGGGTCTGCTAAGCAGTGAAGGATCAGTTGAAACAGGTCTTGAGGGACTTGACAGATCAGCAGGCTTTGCCCTAGCTGATCTACCTAGAGCCTTAGGCTTTGCGGTTGACGCCATAGAGGATTCAGTCCATCAGGCTTCCCGCCTTACGCTGTCTATAGACATATGCGTAGGCTCCTATGGCTCAGAAACTGGTCTGCTGAAGCTCCCTGTAAAGAATGGCTGGTTAGCGTCCCATTTCATGGTGAACGCTTATTCAGGGAAAACCTGGACAAATATATCCAGAAAATTTCCAGCGGTAAAAATACGCTCTTGCCGGTTAAAAGCAGAGTTAGAGGTCCCTCTTTAAGGGGCCTGCTTCTCCAGTCCCTGGGGCATCGGCTGTGTAACAGTTCCGACGGCCTCCTCGGTCAAATCCCGGGGGTAAAAAACAGGGACAGTAGCAGGGTAATGAGAAACCCTGGGTCAGGGGAGGTACAAAACCTCCCCCAAAGTTAAATTCATTGAAGCCCCCACTCAGTCGGGTGGGGGGAGGACTCCAGTTGTTCGCAAAGAGACCTGGCGGGACACGATCAAGACAGATAGGTGCTCTCCGCAGTAGGTTTGGGATACAGTTTGGAGTTAAAAGACTCTCCTCCTTCCCATTTTTAAGGTCAAACGTGCCAAGGGGATCCCCGGAAGAGAGAGTCCCTCCTGTTGGCACTAGAACAACTATTGCTCCAAGGAGTAATTATGGAAGTTCCCCTGGAAGAATGAGGGTTTGGGTTTTACTCAAACCTCTTTACAGTCCCGAAGGGGCTATACAAATTCCTGTATATCAGGACTTTCCGATGGAGTCGATCCGATCGGTGGCCACTGCCCTACAAGGGGAGGATTGGTTAGCCACGATCGACATCAAAGATGCTTATTTGCACATTCCCATCTTTCCAGTCCACCAAAAATTTCTACGCTTTGCAGTAGAAGGGCGCCATTTTCAGTTCAGAGCCTTACCCTTCGGTCTGGCCACAGCACCAAGAGTGTTCACAAAAATTCTGGCCCCATTATTGGCCAATCTAAGAACACGAGGTGTAACGATAATGGCATATCTAGACGACTTGTTGCTGATAGACCACTCAGTGGAAAAACTAGAAGTGGTTGTTCACGAGACAATCAAGTATCTGGAATATCACGGTTGGATTATCAACCGAGACAAGTCAGCCCTAAAACCAGTCAAAAGTCTGGAATACTTGGGGCTAAGGCTGGATTCAGACCAGAGAAAAATTTTCTTGTCTCGAGAAAAGGGGTCGTCTTTGAGAGATTTGATCCGCTTAGTGGGTTCAAAAAGACAGCCATCCATACGCCTGTGCATGAGGCTGCTGGGAAAAATGGTGGCATCATTCGAAGCAGTACCCTACGGTCAATTCCATTCAAGGAAGTTGCAAAGGGCCATACTGTCAGCCTGGAACAAAAAAGTTCAGGCTCTGGACGTACCAATGTCCTTGTCCCCTTCCGTTCGCAGAAGCCTCCGTTGGTGGTTGGTTCCCCGGAATCTGGAAAGAGGGAAATCCTTCAGTCCGATTTCTTGGAAGGTGGTCACTACAGATGCCAGCCTTTTAGGCTGGGGAGCAGTACTGGAGCAATGGTCTCTCCAGGGCAGATGGTCGGATGCGGAAAAGGCCCTGCCCATCAATCTCTTAGAGATACGAGCAGCCCGGTATGCCCTAGTAGCATGGACATCCAAACTCCAAGGGTCCCCTGTCAGAGTTCAGTCAGACAATGCCACAGCAGTGGCATATATCAATCGTCAGGGGGGCACCAGGAGTCGTGCAGCCCAAAGGGAAGTAAATTACATCCTGAGATGGGCAGAAAGATATGTCCCAGCCATATCTGCGGTATTCATTCCAGGGGTGAAGAATTGGAAGGCGGACTTTCTAAGTCGCCAACAATTATGCCCAGGGGAATGGTCCCTTCATCCCGAGGTTTTCCGGACAATATGTCAGCGGTGGGGAACACCGGATGTAGATCTGCTAGCATCCAGATTCAACACGAAAGTGGACAGGTTTGTCTCTTGGACAAGGGATCCCCTAGCGTGCGGCTCGGATGCCCTACTGTTCCCTTGGGATCAGTTCAAGCTGATATATGCATTCCCACCGCCACAATTGTTACCTCGATTACTCCGCAGAATCAGGGTAGAAAAGAAACCAGTGATTCTGGTGGCTCCAGCGTGGCCCCGAAGAGCATGGTACGCGGAGATTGTAAAAATGTCTGTGGGGAGTCCTTGGACCCTCCCACATCGTCCGGACCTGCTTTCGCAGGGACCGATATACCACCCTTCCTTACCAGCCCTAGGTTTGACGGCCTGGCTATTGAAGCCCACATTCTAAAAAGGAGAGGGCTCTCTAATGCTGTGGTGTCTACCATGATCAATGCCAGGAAACCGGTATCCAGGCAGATCTACTATAGAATCTGGAAGGCGTACATCGCCTGGTGTGAGGCCAGGAAATGGCATCCACGTAAATACGTAATAGGTAGAATTCTGGACTTCCTACAATGGGCTGTAGATAGGAAGCTTGCCTTGAGTACTATCAAAGGTCAGATTTCGGCCTTATCAATATTTTTTCAAAGGCCCTTGGCTTCGCATTCACTAGTCAAAGCCTTTATACAAGGAGTGATGCGTATTAGTCCTCCGGTTAATATTACCATATGTCCATGGGATCTAAACTTGGTTCTGTCGGTTCTACAGAAACAACCATTTGAACCATTACAGCATATTTCCTTAGTGCTTCTCACCAGGAAATTGTTTTTTCTAGTAGCCATTTGTTCGGCTAAAAGAGTATCGGAATTAGCAGCTATGTCCTGTAAGGAGCCATATCTGGTTATCCATAAGGACAGAGTAGTGTTACGTCCTCATCCAGCCTTTCTTCCTAGGGTGGTATCGAGGTTTCATTTGAACCAAGATGTGGTTCTTCCTTCTTTTTTCCCCAAACCTACTTCGGTAGAGGAAAAGTTATTGCATTCTTTGGATGTAGTAAGAGCAGTTAAAGCTTATCTAAAAGCCACTGCTCAGATTCGCAGAACGGATACTTTGTTTATTCTGCCGGAAGGCCCCAGAAAGGGTCAGGCAGCGTCAAAATCTACTTTAGCCAAGTGGATTCGACAGGTCATAATACAAGCCTATAGCTTGAGAAGTAGACCGCCTCCGTTCAAAGTTAGAGCGCACTCCACGAGAGCAGTTGGAACTTCATGGGCAGTGCATCACCAGGCCTCCCTGGCTCAAGTCTGTAAGGCCGCAACATGGTCTTCAGTACACACGTTTACTAGGTTCTACCAGGTGGACGTTAGAAGTCAGGAGGATGTCGCCTTTGGGCGCAGTGTGTTGCAGGCCGCAAAAGATCCTCATGTCTGATAGCGCTCAGCTTATATATGGTGTATCCCCCCCCTCATTTGGCATTGCTTTAGGACATCCCATTAGTAATGACTATGTCGCTCTGTGTCCCGTGATGTACGAGAAAGAAAATAGGATTTTTATAACAGCTTACCTGTAAAATCCTTTTCTTGGAGTACATCACGGGACACAGAGCTCCCGCCCCTCTTTGGGGACACTTATTGCTTTGCTACAAAACTGAGGTGCTCCCGGATGGGAGGGGCTTATATAGGGGAGGGTACTTCCGGTTTTGGAAGTTGCCAGTGCCAGCACCTGACGGTAACTATATAACCCATTAGTAATGACTATGTCGCTCTGTGTCCCGTGATGTACTCCAAGAAAAGGATTTTACAGGTAAGCTGTTATAAAAATCCTATTTTTGTGTTTTCTCAGAGATATTTGACTTATTCTGACAGTTGTGCTATCACTTATTTATGCCCTCTATGGCTGATTTTGTTTCCATACGATCTGGTGCACCTTCCAGTGCCCAGCCTAGTGGTGGAATTCTTTGATGAACTTTGTTTTATTGTTCTGCTATGTCATTATAAGGTCAGTATACTGCTGATGGTTTTGCCCCTCATGTGTCTATATGCACACTTTCATACATGTTTTTGCATAGTTTTTGATGGGCTGACTTTTTTGATACACTATTATATATGTTTCTCTGAAATGTCTGTTTCAGTCATCTGCCTTTGAGTTCAGTGCCTGTCGTTTGAGGGTTTCCTCTCAGCTCTCCATCTGCTCTACACCGCCCCACTTGACATCATCAAGACCATTTTTGGTGTGTATTATGCCTTGTTATATGTATTATGCCCCTATATATATCATTATTTTTATTATTATTATTATTTGACACCTTCCCTACATACATATTCTCGCGTTCATGTTTTGTGGGGGTTTTGGGCGTAGTCCCGTGTTTGTCACATGGACCATATTTAGGATAATAATTGTGTTTTATAATTTTCTTATTTGATAGTTTTCTATCATGCATACCCTGTTGACCCCAAAAAAAAATACAGATCCTGGTCCCTTGAAGCAGATTAAGCAGCACAGTGCTTGTGCTGTGTAATCTGCCTCCCTCTAAACTATAAAAAAAAAAACTCTAAGCCTGCCACTTCCTGTAAGCCATCTCTGTACGGACCACGATAACCAGGGCTACTGAGCCCTGACCACCATGGCCAAAGTGCATCCCTCCATCATACGCTGCTGCTGCTCTCCTCTCTCCCCCTCGTCCCCACCTTCCTGCCTGTCATCTCCCTCTCTCTGTCTCTGTCTCCACCCCGCCCCCCCCGCCGCTGTTATTAAAAATTAAAAACCTAAAACTGTCACTGCCAGACCCTCTATTAGGGCCTGTCTTTCAGGGAGTGAAAATACCAGAAATTATTTTAAATCATGCTGCCTTCCAACAGCTTGCAATACCACAATGCAGAAATATAAACGGGCCCTAAAATAAATCTGGAGCATATTTTGATTACACTCCTCACCCTAAAACTGCTTTCTTGTTTCTTCTACTATTTCCAATAGAATAGAATAATAAGCGTAATCACAACTTCTTAAGATTTTAACGTTTTTCATATGTTTGTATTGTAACTTGTATGTTCTTCAGATGCAAGAGTGACTCCATGGCAAAGATGTCCTCTATCAAGATTGTTCATTTATACTCCCTTCTGAGCTTTGCACTGCTCATCTCTAAAGTGCAAGGAAATAATGAGAGACCTATAATAGGTAAGGTGTAGTTGTTTTTTCTGCACAGCTCTCTTGTGTGTGCTATACAGTCTGAATTTAACAAATGAGGGAGTATAAACTGATATATATTTGAGTATAAACTGATTATATATTATATGCTCAGATGTCATCTTGTGGTTGAAGCTTGCATCAACTAAGGCCTGAACATCCACCTCATTAAACCTCAAGAACATGTAAGCACAGGAACAGGTGGTAGCCTTGCAAATCTGAGATACAGATGCTTGATGCTGGATCGCCCAAGAAACACCAACAGATCTGGTGGAATGAGCTCTCATATGGAAAGGAGAGGAACATCGCCTCTAAGGGTGTAAACCCTGGAAATAAGTTGTCTGATCCAACAGGCAATGGTGGAGAAGGAGGCAGGATATCCTCTGTGAGAAGCTGTAGGGAGGACAAAAAGAAAATTTGTAATGCAAAAATAAGCTGTAGTTGTTAAGTAGACCCTGACTGGTATGACAACATCTAAGCAGTGCAAGGAAATTTTCTTGGTGTGTTTTGGAGCAGGACAGAGGGAAAGCAGAAGAACAACCTAATTGAAGTGAAACAAAGAAACCACCCAATAGAAAATAACATTTTGGTCTCAAGACCACCTTGTCTTTGTGCAGTACAAGAAAATGCTTAAAGCGGAGCTCCACCCTAAAGTGGAACTTCCGCTCATCGGATTCCTCCCCCCTCCGGTGCCACAATTGGCACCTTTCAAGGGGGAGGGGGGTGCAGATACCTGTCTAAGACAGGTATTTGCACCCACTTCCAGGAATACACACTGCAGGTAGACTGCGGGCAGTGCGTCACTTCCCGACCCCCCCCCCCCCCCGTTGTGTTCTGGGAAACAAACGGCTCCCAGAACACAGCAGGGACCAGTGCGCATGTGCAGGTGGGAACCAAGAAGTGAAGCCGCAACGCTTCACTTCCTGATTCCCTCACCCATGATGGCGGTGGGGGCAGCTGAGAGACGAGCGGTTGCTCGGTTTCTGCTGCCGACGTCACTGGACTCCAGGACAGGTAAGTGTCCTAATATTAAAAGTCAGCAGCTGCAGTATTTGTATATATCTGGCTTTTAATATTTTTTTTACGGCGGAGCTCTGCTTTCAGTTCTTACAAGAAAGGGCCACCAGCTCAGAAACATGCCTAACAGATGTAATGACTACTAGGAAGGAAACTTTGCATGCAAGATCTCGAAAAGAGGCATTTCCGATCGTCCTAAAAGGGAGGGGTTTCTGGAGAACCAAGAGCATTAAGTTCAGATCTCGAATTGGGGGATGAATATGAGCAAGTCCCTGAAGAAAAGACATGAATAAAGAACGGTGGGGGAAAGAGGTTTATGAAAAGGTATGGATAAGGCCGAAACCTTGAAGGTACGTGGAACCAGACGTGTGTATGTATATATATATATGTAGCGCCCTGCTCCCAATGACTGGGCGCTATGTTAAATTTAGAGGGTATCTGAGCCAATAGTTGGGCTCAGATGTAAATAATTAATGTTAAATTAGCCTCTGTTCCAGCTATGGCTCTGTTGGAAAACTTCCCACTGTTGCCTGTAGGGGGCATTACCACTTCAGGCCAATGTGGAAGATTGACAAGCCAGAGTGTATTGGGTATCTTCCCCCGGAAACAGTTCAGTGGGCATGGTCTATCCGCTGAGCATGCTGGGGAAGGGTACTTAAGGGGCAGACGCCATCTTTTGGCGTCCTTCGTCCCCTCGCAGCCCTCCTGACGTGAGGGGTGTATTGTGTGATTTCTGGCCTCGGAACCATGCTGGTCCGAGGCCGCAACTCTAACAAGTAGGCCCAGTTATGCTGACTGGGTTTGCACTTTGAAGGTGATCCTGTGCGGTCCGTCCTGAGGGAGGAAGCCACTCAATAGAGGAAACCAGGGGAGGACCTGTCCTGGAAAAGACCAAGCGGAAGGCTGGTTTCTTGAGGAGGGCCTGGTAATTCTATTGGAGGATGCACCACAACTAAAGTTTACCTTACAGTCTGCCGGGTTGGCTTAAAGGCTCTTGACTGGCTGGAAGTTCGGGTGTTAAGTCCTGTAGCAGAGGATCCCGGTCTATCCAATTCTGCGCACCACCAGTCTGTGGCAGAGACTGGTCCTGATTATTGTTCGTGCGTCATAACGGCTGTTAGGCCAAGTGAGAGGGGCCTATCCGGGTGAGCAATACCCACTCCAGGAAGAGTGGCGAATGACTGTATAGTTAAGGAGTTTTCCCCAGTGATCTGTAACGTGTACCTGAACCTACCCCTTCCCTTCACCCTTCTACTACTCTTCAAATGTTTTATGCAAAAGGAAAATAAAACCTAACTGCTTAAGGTTTTACATCTTGTGTGTACATTGGAGTTTCTACAGACTTTCTTCCCCTAGACAACGAATACTGAGGTAACGTGCAAGGCCCAAAATTAAAACCAGCAGCTCCTACGGGGGTGGGCTACATTATATATATATATATATATATATATATATATAAAACACACTCACGCAGAGTTAAGGAGTGCGCTACGTACCTGATGCACTGCTTAGAAGTATGCTGTGTACAGCATGCAGAGATAAGGAATGCATATCGCCAGTTTACCCGCCCCCCTGTACGGAGCTCTCCCCCGAAACCAGCCCTTTGACTCCAGTACAGAGCTGTCCTCTCTACCCCACCTAAAGAATACCAGAGATAGCGGAGAGGGGCTGCTGTTGAAGGGCAGCTAAAACTTAAAGTAGCAATGTGCAGGCTGCCGGCGCAGACACTAGAGCTGTGCACATCCCCTGACCCCTCTTTTCTCTGCTCTCATCAGGATAGTGCAGAGCGCGAACTGCTGGGAGAGGAGCATGTCACTTGTACACATAGAAGCCGTGCTCTTGTGTGTGCGCAGGTGACGGTAGTGAATGTTGGGCAAGGGGCTAGTGCCAGAGGTGGTGGAACTCCATTCTTGCTGGAAAAAAAAGCTGTGTTTGCACAGGGTTATTAGGGTGTGTCCAGACCCAACCAGCACACCCTGTGCGCTTGCCTATGTTGCTCTGTGTAAGGTGGGATGACTGAATCAGATATGCCCCTATTCTTCAGAACTTGGGTTCAGCAACCATGCTGTTAATACCAGTGACTGAAAAGCAGGGTGGAATTGGGGGTCTCTGCAGAAAAGCATGACATAAATCAGCTTGAATGGAGTCTAAAGAATCACCCTTGAGTAACCCTTGTCCTTGCTACAAATCTGTGCAGTTTGCTGTCGAATTTGGAAGCTAGGATGTCCACATCTGGTTCCCCCTTCATTGACCAAGATTCTGGAAGATCTCGGGGGCAAAGACCATTCCGCTGGGTCCATGTGTGGTTAGTTTATGATGTCCACTTGTCCACACTGGGGATGTGGATGGCAGAGGGAGCTGGAATGTGAATTTCCACACAGAAGTGGATCAGTTTGTTTTCTCTCCGGAAAACGTGACTTTTGGTGCTCCTCTGGTTTATGTAGGCCACTGCTGTGGCATTTTCTGACTGTACTATGACTTTGTGATCTTGCAAATATTATGGGTCCAGTGCTGTAGAGTTAATTTGATCGTTAATTTCTGGTTAATTTCCAGAATGTTAATGGGGAGTCTTGACTTCATTGAAGGGCATTGTAAACAGTTACCCCCACCCAAGCAGTAAGGTGGGTGTCTATCATCACCACCTTCCAGGGCATGGGAAAGAATGTCTTTCCCTACTCCAATGCAGGTTTTAAAATCCACCATGCCAAGGAGAGAATTGTCTGGCTGGATAGATGCATGGCATGTTGACCTGTTTGTTCCAGGAGGTGAGGATGTTGAGTTAAAAAGTCTTGGAGTGCAATTGGGCTAAGGGGATTGCCTCAAAGAAGAAGGCCCAGAACTCTCAGGCAGAAATAAACTGAGGGGTGCTTTTGGATCTACTGGACTGCATGTGGGACCTTAAGGAGGCAATAATTTCTAAGGGAAGGAAGATTCTGGCTTGGGCTGCATTCATGATTGGACCCAGGTACTGGGAAATAGCCCTAGAACTATTGCATTTACTTTGGCATACGCAGCAATGTGTAACCTTTCATGATGAATAGACGGAGGATCAAAATAGGCACCACCTTCTATAAATAGAACATACAAATTGGAAGCTTAAAATGTGGGACTTTTTAGGTGCAAAAACAATTTTCATTTCACTCTGTAAAAAATAATAATTTTACTTTCTTGTACAGTGATATCACAATAAAATATATCATACAAAATAGTGGTCATATTTACTTAGTTATTAGTACACCTAGCACAAAACCATTCTTAAATCCAAATTACAGGTGTTTCCACATGTTACTATAAACATAGTGGCTTTAACATGTTTCGCGGATAGCTTAATCAGGAAGGCATGCTATCTGGACACACACATCTGTCTGTAGTGAAATCTTGGAACTTCAGACCCCAACACTCGGATCCACCAGAAGGAGCCCAAAATGTGGAATGCAGGAGGGGAAGAAAGGAAGAGAGGGTGTTGTACTGATACTTTACTAAAACCAATAAGTCAAAGCAACCACAAGAGGGCGCCCATATACTGCATTCTGTGGCTTTGGGAACATAAATGAAAACTATCATCCAAAGTTTGTATTTTTCAATTGATGTATGCCAGTATTTGCATCCATGAGCTCCGACCAGAGGTGTGTTACTGGTCAGATCACTGGGTAAAAATAAAGGAAAAAGAAGAAACGAATGCAGCCACCACATTTAGGGATTGGTAATTTGCAAAATATAACATTTTTGTTTTTGGGTAAATACAGTTTAAAAGTCTGTCGAAACCCAAACACTAAAATGTCATATAAGTTTAAATATGTACTTTACAACATTGTTTATACTTTTTTAGTATCTAAAGCTTTAATGAAAATATTATCTGGCAATCCTTCCTTGAAATACTTTATTCAGCCACTGACAACTGTTGTCTACCAACTGTGCTCATGCATTGGCAACCCTGTCACGTATGCCCCTGGAAAAAATTGCAAGCGCCCAGGCCCATGCACATCACACAGGCACGGTGCACTGTTGTCGCTATCAGGAAGCAAGTCCCGGGCAATGATGCACAGCCAACGTTGGAGTAAAAGCATCTACACAAGAAATGTCTGAAATATGCTGGAGGAGAGCAGCAGCACTGAGATGCATAAAAAGGTGAAAACACAGGGGCATGCATGGAGTAGACAGCGATGGACATGTCCCGCTGAGGCTCTGTTCTTCCCGGGACTTTGCGGCCACCACAGACGCCCGAATGGCAGGGTAACTAAACATAAAGAATATTGATATCCTCCTCAGTACCCTGTGAACCAAATAGAATGGTTTTGGGAGCTGCCCGAGGTAAAAAAGTGAAAAGCCACAAGGAAAAGCTGCCCAGAGGCTCCTGTAATATGGCTCAGTCAAATTCTCCTCACACAGCTAAAGCACGTGCTGACAAGAAGCAGCTGCATTCACCTCAGGAATTATATGACACAGACAGTGAATACAGCGCCAGCTCCCAGACAAAACAAGCAGATACATTACACCTGTAGCGCCCCTTTGCCTTTAGCGGTGTTATGTGCCTAAATTTAAGGGCTGGTATGAGCTATTAGCCAGGCTCAGACCATTCTCATTGCTAGGTATTGCTTCTGCCTATGTGATGCTGCCTGGTGTATGGTTCCCTGCAGCCTGTAGGTGGCGCTGTCATATCAGGTCAGGGTTGAGCCAGGGGTGGCATTACTACGCCTTGGGGTGTCCTCTCTCAGCAGCGGTACAGTGGGCATGGTCAACCTGCTGTGCACACCGGGAGAGGGTACTTGAGGGGCAGACACCATTGGTGGGGCCTCGTCCCCGTTGGAGGAGTAGGAGTGAGACACGTACCCCACCTCCGGTGGCCCTCATGGCCAGGGGTACGTGTGGGTGCGATCAGGCCCAGGCACCTTTAGCCTGGGGCCTGCAACTCTACTAGTGGGCCTAGCACCTTTAGCTAGGGCCTACCCCCGAAAGAAGAGTCCCAGGGTGCCCGGGGGAGGGTACCCGCTTTGACCGAGAGGAAGCCAGAGGAGGATCGGTCCCATTGAGGAGATGAGTAATGGAAGATTGCTGTCTCGGGAGAGGCCTGGTGACCTGTCAGAGAGAAGGATTCGTTATTCGGGGAAGCTAACCAGTAGAGTGCCCATTGGCATTGTCCTGTTCTTAAAGTCTACAGAGGTTAGAAGATTTCTAATACCCGTCCCTGGAGGAGATAGGGTGGCAGAACTGTTCGAGCTCCACACCGGCTGCTAGGACTGTGAGAGAGAACTATCCGGGTGAGCTAAACCCACTCGGGATCGAGTGGTGACGAGGTTACTGGTTGTGCCTGGATCTATTCTTCATACTATTCCTTCTTTCATCCACCTGTCTCTATCTACTACGCAGCAAATAGAAAATAAACTCTCTGTTGGAGTTAAAGTACTTCTGGACATTGTTTTCTTTGGGGGAAGAAATAGAGACTTGACCCCATACTCTGGGGGAGAGAACCAGTGGAAAAGGGTAACTCGCTGAAAGACCCAAAATTTGTGAACACCGCTTAACCTCTTCAAACAGGAGGGTACGGGCATATAGCACGGTGTGCCTTGACTCGCAAGTGAGCCAGGCCAGAAAAGGGTTTGTGTGCTACACACCCAAATATATTAAAGCAAATAGAGAAAATGCTACAGAAAGCTTTAAAGTAGACCTCTGACCAAATTACAGAGAAACTGACAAAAGAAATACGTGATTTAGGCCAACACACAGCTGACTTGGAAAACAGAATGGATGACATTGAAACTAATGTCATTTCACATGACAATGAATTTGAGACTCTTAAAGATGAATACTTAACGCTGCAAGCGCGTTTGGAGGACTTTGAAAATACAGCATGTTGATCAAACCTCCGCATACGAGGTATACCTGAGTCAATCATTCACCTTCAATCGACAATGACTGCTCTTTTTCAGGAATTAACACCGTCTTATCCCAATTGAAAGATTGGAAATGGACAGAATCCATAGAGCTTTGGCGCCACGCAAAGCTGAAGGTCCCCCTCGTAACATAATTGTAAAGTTCCACTTTTTTCGCACAAAAGAGCAAATTATGACAGCTGCCAGGAACAAGGAATCTCTTACTTTTCAAGGTCATTCATACCAGATTTTTGCTGACCTATCCCCAATAACAGTTGCTAAACGGCATGCAATGAAACCCTTGCTCCAAAATTTCCAACACCACCATATTGTAAGGTACCTGTGATAGGTAGTGTCCGAAGTGGAACTTGTGTGCTGAGGATTCAGGCGAAAACGTAGTCAGGCAGATTAGGTTGGCAACAGATCAGGCAAAACGGTACACGATCGAAATCCAGAGAGTGGTCAGGCAGGCAAAGGTCATACACAAGCTGGCAGTGAAGTACAAAATCAGCAGGCTAGAGAGTATTCAGGAATTCAGGCAGAAGTTCACCACGAAAATCAAGATCAAAAAGCAGTCACAACACCCAGGGAGCTATTCCACACAAACGGGCGCTGAGAGATAGCATCACTTCCTTTTTATGGTCTGCTTTGATTGAAAATTGTCCACAGCTGGCAGCAGGTGGGGCTAGTGAGTCCAAGGTAATGCTTAATACTGAGAGGACATTTTCAAAAGTCTAGATCTGCTCTGTAGCACAACAGGTAAGGCTGCAACTGTTGGACCAGGAAGATCCCGGTTCAAATACACCCAGGTACATGACACATATCCCTTACCAATGGGGATTCCCATTTTCTATTCGTTTTACCTTTCAAGGCACCAAATATTCATGCAGATCCTCCGAAGAATTACAGAACACCTTGCAAAATCTTCATCTATACAATAGGCCCTCAACCAGCCCTCGTCGACGTACAACATCCAATTCTCCACAATGTGCCTCTAAGCTTGGAACTGACAGAAGCAGACAAAGTTCATCAAAAAGGGGTCGATTCAATTCTCCAGACCTGGATCCACCGGACACAATGGACTGAACGCATTCTGCATTTCTCTCTGAATCTCATTTAACTTTACGGTTCACCTATCTTACCTTTTTAATTTTAAATATTATAAGTTAAAGTATATAACCTTACGTGCAAATATTTATATATAACTAATTCAGGATTTGTTAAAAGGAATACTATTTAATTCCTACTATGTTTGCTTATTTTTAAGGATTACAACCAAAATCGGATGTCTAAATTGAATTTTTTTTTTAATTTTCATAAATTTTGGCCACGGGGGACCTGAGAATTGGTCACTGCTGCCCCCATTTTTTCTGTCCTAGGACTCTCCTCCACTAGGGTTATAGTGTGAGGAGCCTCCTCGGATAGACTCTGTGCCTCTGAGCTAGCAGATTTGCGTGCTCAGTACCCCATCGTTTTATTTTTATACAAATATTAGTAATTTATTCTTAAATATATGACTCTTATTCTTTCTTTTTTTCTCTCATAATCTACTTCTCCTGTCTTCTTTTTTTCTGGTCTTTCCCCAGGGTTTCTCTGATTCTGCAAATGATAGCAGTAATATATCGTTATATCTTATGTAAGAATTATATACAGTATGGCTCCTTTAAATGTCCTAACCTTAAATGTCCAAGGTCTAAATATTCCTCAGAAACTAACTAAAGTATTCAGATCTCTGTCCTCCTCAAAAGCCCATATAGTGTGCCTTCAAGAGACACATTTTACTGAAACTTCAACCCCTAAATATTTTGGGACATGCTACCCCCAAGTTTTTACTGCCTCAGCTAAATCAAAATGCAGAGGAGTATTAATAGCATTTCACCGAACAACACCCTTTACCCTCATTACAGGGAGGCCGCTATCTCATACTTTTAAGACACCTATGTGATATCCCAATCACAATTGTTTCTTATTATGCACCTAATAAAAGACCAACTTCATTCCTCTCTCACTTACTACAAGTAATAGATTCACATAAAATGGGCACACTTTTGATATGCGGTGATTCAAATCAAGTTCTATATCCCTATCTAGATAAATCCCCAACTCCAACCGTATCCAGCACTCAATCTCAAATGTTTCAAAGACTCCTTCAAGAGCACTCACTGCTAGATTCCTGGCGTGAACTTAATTCTTCAAAAAGTCAATTCTCTTTTTATTCCCACCCACATAAATCTTTTTCCCGTATTGATTATATCCTAATATCTATAAGTATGTCACCAGAATTGCTCAATTCTTCTATTAAACCTTCTACTTGGACAGATCACTGTGCGATAATTTCAACCTTTACTTCTTCAGTCCCAAAAGCTCAAGACCCCACATGGCACAAACAGTCAACAATTTAATTCTCACACACCCATCACATTCATCCGACTTAGAATCAGCAATAAAAGAATATCTGGGAAACAATGATACTCCTGATATATTTCTGGTGATGATCCGCGCTAATTGGACTCGGTTAGGCTGCTGCCCCCCCTTTTATGTAATCAGTCGCGGGACTGGTTACCGTAATAAATGTGTAAAAGAGATTTGGGGTAAATGGCGCTGCCTTGTAATCTGGAGAATTCTATCTCCCTTCTATAAATAGGTGTGTGTTGGATATGTATTCCCTCCCCCGTTCCACCTTGTAGACCCCTCTGGGATATTGTGTGGTGGGGATGATACTGTGTATGATTACGTGCTTATGATGCCAGTTTCTGTACTGGTTTATTGTTATATGATTCCTCGTGTACTTTGTGTCCTGTGATGGATGTGGCTGGTGTGCTTGTGTGTTAATAAAGTAGTATGTCCTGATATATCCCCACTAACATTGTGGGAACATTGTGGGAAGCCCATAAACCTGTTCATGGAGGGGTCTGTTTACGACAAGCATCATACCTTAAAAAATAAAAAGTACAACTACAACAAAAACTAGAAAAATTATTCAACGAATGTCACACAAATTTCCAATCTAACCCTACACCTGTGTCAAAAACACAACTTGATAAGGCAAGTTTGAATCTTGACCTATTCCTATCAGAATCGGTGGACAAAACATTACGTAAATCTAAACACAAATTCTACTTTAAAGCTAATAAACCTGGCACCTTTCTTGCACGTGCGCTTAAAAAATTAAATAACCCATTTAAGCCAATTTGCCTAAAAATACCCCATGATAAATACACAAGTAACCCAGTAAAGATCTTGCACATCTTTCATAAACATCTTACTTCTTTATACAAAAAAAGAAGGATCCTTCGACCAACCCTCAGCAGAATAATATTTTTCTCAAATTAAACCGACCCTCTCTCAAGTTCAATACGATTACCTTGAAAGTCCTATTAAACCTATAGAAATCGAATTAGCAATTAAATCCCTTAAGTTAAATAAACGATCAGGCCCTGACGGATTCTCAGCCCTATATTATAATTTTTCTTGCCATATTCTTACTCCCATGTTGACAAAAGCGTTTAATTCCCTACTTAACAAGCAATCCTTCCGACCGGAAACCTTAACTGCAATAATTTCAATGATCCCTAAACCTCAGTCTGATTACTCATCTTGTACTAACTTTAGACCTATATCCTTATTAAACCTAGATATAAAATAATGGCATCGCGTCTCAATAATATAATTGGTTCATTAATAAGCAAAGATCAAGTAGGTTTCATCCCTTTACGCCAAGCCGCAGATAATGTTCGAAGAACATCATTATTGATTCAAGCAGCTAAAACATGGCGAATACCTCTGTCTCATTTCATTAGAAATCAAAAAAGCATTTGATACAGTGACGTGGCCCTACTTTCATTTTGCTCTACAAAAATGGGGCTTTGGCCCCATTTTCTAAGCTGGGTCACTTCACTTTATTATAATCCCAAGGCATATGTTAAATATGCAGGATACAAATCAGACATGTTCGATATCAATAGAGGAACACGCCAGGGTTGCCCTCTCTCCACACCTCTTGCCCAGGCTATCCGTACAGACCCCTCAATCAAGGACATAGATTTAGCAAGCCATCAACATAAACTATGTCTATTTGCTGATGATATATTAATTTTTATGTCTTCCCCTCATATTTCTGCTCCCAATCTCATAAACAAGTTAGACCACTTTGGCCAAATTTCTGGACTAATTATAAACTCACAAAAATCAACAGCCTTAAACATCTCTTTACCTCTGCAAACACTACAACAAGCCCAAACATCTCTCCCTTTTACATGGTCAACATCTCACCTCACGTATCTAGGTATTACTCTTTCCCCCAATCTATCTGATATCTTCTCTGCTAACTATCCTCCACTACTACGAAAAATTACTAATCTGCTTAAACAATGGTCCTCTTTGCTAATATCATGGATTGGTAAAATAAATGTAATAAAAATGACTGTACTACATAAAATGTTATATCTTTTTCGTGTATTACCCATTCCCATCCCGGCATACTTCCTTAGTAACCTACAACATAAAACACAAGCATTTATATGGAACTCCTTAAAATCTCGCTTACCTACCCACACTCCTTTATCTTTCTAAACTCAAAGGAGGATTAGGTTTCCCTAATTTTACTAATTATTTCCATGCAGCACAAATAGCGCATATTCCTAAATATCACACGAAACACGAGGTCCCCCTCTGGGTAGCGATTGAATCAGTCAACTGTGATCCGATCTCCATACCAAATCTAATATGGTCCACCTCTTCTGACCATACAATTATTAAAAATAGGATTACTAAACATACAATTGTTATGTGGGATAGATTCAAAGTAATCAAAGGACTACAATCTCCGCATATACCTCTTGTATCATTTATTAGAAATCCACTTTTCTACCTGGCTCATCTCCTAAAACTTTTTAAAAATGGATTTCTGCTGACTTAACACAACTCTGTGACCTGACAACGACCACTTCACTTAAAACATTCCCTGAAATATGTGCAAGCCATCAATTTCTAGATTCAGAACTCTTCCGTTATCTACAGATCAATAATTTTTTAATGCCATTTATACAAGGTACAGATAATCTTTGTGACATAAACGCATTTCGAACGTATATGTAAAAATGACCCCCACTCAAAAAGTCTCATATCATCATTATTATATATTATTGTTGCCTAAAACAAAAACACCCTCCTATGTGGAAAAATGGGAGAGTGATCTTGGTTTTCACATGGATTCATCCAAATGGGACAAAATCTGGGCCAATACCAAAATATCTTCTCAAAATGTAGTAGCCCTAGAGGCGAACTATAAAGTACTTATGCGTTGGTATCTGGTCCCTGTTAGGACTGCGAAATATGCTCCCCAATACTTCCCACTTTGCTTTCACGGTTGTGGTGATCCAGGAACGCATTTTCATATCTTTTGGGATTGCCAGGTAGCAAAAAATTATTGGAAAGAAATATTCCAAATTCTCTCAAAATTATTCAAGAAAACTATCATCCCAGATCCGACAATTGCGCTTCTAAATTTAAAGCCTACCCAAATCTCTTTTACCCAATTTAAACTTCCATTGCCAAAGCATGAAAGTCTTCATCATTAATGTTTTCTGAAACTACGAATATAATAAATCAAGCCATGATCCTCTCGAAAACAGATGCCATATACAACGATAATATACATACGTTTGAGAAAATATGGAATCCTTGGGTGACCCATTTTTTTTCTCCTAATTTTGACACTTCTTTACTAAGACCTTGGCAACTATGTAACTATGTAACTTTGTTTTGAATAATTGCCGAATAGATACTATACAGTATATATATTGTTACTAAGAAATCCCCGGAAACCTCTACAAAATCCTGACTTTTTTCTTCTTATCTTTACTTTCCTTTTAGTCTTTTCTTTTCTCCTTATTCTATCCTGTCTTTTTCCTATTTATTTTTATATAATAAAATGGTAGCGAAACACTCACTTTTACAATGTTTAATTATAACACAATAATAGATAGTAAGCTCTAATGTCCTATTATAAGTTACTGCATCTCATAGTAATTAATACTATTTCTTTATTACATATCACTATAAAAGTTAAAAATTTAACAACTTTTCAATTTTTTGTTTCTCTTGATTATATAACTGTTAAAATTAATTGTAATACCTTTGTTCTTTAACCACTTCCCTACCGCCCATAGTCATATGATGTCCACAGATGGGATCTCCCATCCTGGGTGGACGTCCTATGACGTCCTCAGCTTTGAGGGGGGATATCTGAATAATGCCTGCAGCTAGAGGCATCATTCAGATATCCTTTTCTTGTGCCGGCGATTCTGCGCACCATAAGAATGATCATAGCGGCGGTTCCGCCGCTTGATCGTTCTTATAGGCGGTAGGAGGGGACATCCCCCCCTCCCGCCGCCATCCGGTGCTTCTCCGGGCTCTCCCGTGCCATCGGGGACCCGGAGAGAATCGTCCGGCGCCGGTGGTGGGTCACGTGACGAGCATAGAGATGACTGGTGACCAGATGGTCACCAGTCATCTCTATGATCGTCGGAGGCCCGGGCGCGATGTGATGACGTCACGCCCGGGTCCTCAGATGTAAACAAAGCCGCCATTGCGGCTAGTAAGTATGAGATCAGTGAAAAAATTTTCACTGATCCCATGGTTTCCAGCCTGGAGGAGAGATGTGGGGTCTTATTGACCCCGCATCTCTCAATAAAGAGGACCTGTCACACACATTCCTATTACAAGGGATGTTTACATTCTTGTAATAGGAATAAAAGTGATAAAAAAAAAAAAGTAAAATAAGTGTTAAAAAAAATAAAATAAGTAAAATAAATAAATAAATATTAAAAAAAAAATTAAAACGCCCCTGTCCCCGGTAGCTCGTGATCAGAAGGGAACGCACACGTAAGTCCCGGTCACATATGTAAACGCCGTTCAAACCACATATGTGAGGTATCGCCACGTGCGTTAGAGCGCGTGCAACAATTCTAGCACTAGACCTCCTCTGTAACTCTAACCTGGTAACCTGTAAAAAAAAAATTAAGCGTTGCCTATGGAGATTTTTAAGTACCAATGTTTGGCGCCATTCCATGAGTGTGCGCAATTTTAAAGCGTGACATGTTAGGTATCTATTTACTCTGCGTAACATAATCTTTCATATTTTCCCAAAAAATTGGGCTAACTTTACTGTTTTGTTATTTTTTAATTCATGAAACCATTTTTTTTTCCAAAAAAAAGGCGTTTGAAAAATTATTGCGCAAATACCGTGCAAGAAAAAAAGTTGCAATGACCGTCATTTTATTCCCTAGGGTGTCTGCTAAAAAACATATATAATGTTTGGGGGTTCTGAGTAATTTTCTAGCAAAAGAATGATGATTTGTACATGTAGGAGAGAAGTGCCAGAATAGGCCCGGTATTGATGTGGTAAAAAAAGCCCGGTGTTGAAGTGGTTAAATAACATATAGCTTACTTAAAGGGGTAGTAAAGGTTCGTTTTTTATTTTCTAAATAGGTTCCTTTAAGCTAGTGCATTGTTGGTTCACTTACCTTTTTCTTAGATTTCCCTTCTAAATATTTTTTTTCTTTGTTTTCTTTGTCTGAATTTCTCACTTCCTGTTCCTCCTCAGTAAGCTGTTTAGTGAGGAGGAACAGGAAGTGAGAAATTCAGACAAAGAAAAAAAACATTTAGAAGGTAAATCAAAGGAAAAGGTAAGTGAACCAACAATGCACTAGCTTAAAGGAACCTATTTAGAAAATAAAAAACAAACCTTTACAACCCCTTTAAGTCTTCAATTGCTTGTAAATACAAGTAATACTAAGATTTGATATGTAAATTCAACTAATGCTATCATCTAATGTAATCAATATTTTGTTAATTGGACCAATGTTTATATTTACAAAATCAATAAACAAATTTGACAAGAAAAAGGTGAAAACACTGTTATGGAACGTTATGTACGGTGCATTAGCAAGCTAAAAGTTATCTAGTTATGCCTTGTACACATGATCGGATTTCCGATGGAATAAAATCTGATGGAATTTTCCGTCGGAATTCCGATGAAGCTGACTTCCATCAGTCTTGCATACACATTGTCAGACTAAATTCCAACTGTCCAAAACGCAGTGACGTAAAACACTACGACGAGCCGAGAAAAATTAAGTTCAATGCTTCCGAGCATGCGTCGACTTGATTCTGAGCATGCGTGGATTTTTCTCTATCGGAAAAATTTAAAACATGTTCTATTTTTTTACTCCGATGGAAAAAAGTCTGATGGGGCCCACACGCGATCGGAATTTCCGATGAAACAAGTCCATCAGATTTTATTCCATCGGAAATCCGATCGTGTGTACAAGGCATAAGAGTTTAGATCTCCTTTAATTGTATTAATAAATGCAACATAAATTCTTCTCCGCTTGTCTTCATTAGGGATTATAACTCAGGAGGTGTCAGATGAAGTATTCTTCCAGTATGGGAATACCTACATTGCAGACTCTTATGTGGATTATTTAGAGTCCGCTGGCTGTAGAGTAGTTCCTATCCGGTGAGTACATATTAAGACCAATATTAGACAACAAAATGAATACACAGCTAAAAAAAGTTTCCAAAGCCAGTATAAAGGAAAAGCACTTGTGGGTTTAACGAATCCTTTTTTTTTTTTTTTCTCCTTTACATACATTCTTCATACTTTTGGTAATGGGTGTCCTTCGTTCCCATCTCAAAACATTCAGAGGTATGCCCATTGCACTCCCTCCTGCACTCCCAGTCGCTGTGACACATGGCTGGGGAGTTTTGTACTCGGGTGGAATGAGCCTGAATGGGTACTTAGAGACTTCCCAATCGCGTCCCCTTATATTTTGATTGACAGTGGGCAAGTCCATAGCCGCTACTCATTTCAAAAACAGCTTTCAAATCTGCCCACTGCCGTGTGCTGTCCACAGTTAAGTGGATTTGATGGGGAACAAGTCTCTCAGTTTCCTATCAGGCTCTGCCCACCTGGTGGCACTGCCATATTTGCATAATGACATCACCTGTATCTCCAGCTCCTTTGTATACATTTAGCTTTTGGCTAGGGTATCTCCCAGCAGACAGATAAATGGGGCTGGGGATCCATACATGTTACATACATGATTTCCAGCACTCCATGCTCAATTCTGAGGACTAGCAATAGTATGTCATCCCAGAGCTGTTCTTAAAGTGGAACTTTAAGAGAGAAAAAAGCATTTGGCAAACAGGCAGGATTTTATTTTACAGTAGGCCCTTACCTGCATTAAAGTTCTATTACCTGCCTGTAAGCACACTTAGCTCAGTGTAAAAACTTCAGTAATGCAGAGAGGAATGAACTGGGCCGAGCCAATGGAAATGGCCGAAGATTAGTAACGGGATCAAGCCAAAAATTACAGTGGCCAATAGGGAGTTCCAGGAGACCACAGTGCTGGATAGAAGGTGATTATACAGTGGTTCCACTTTCATTACTGTCATGGAAAAAGTGGGAGGTGGGAGGAGGGACCACCAGGAAGGGCCCTCTAGTGGTTGGACAAAACTGTCCAGTACCTTATCCTATCAGAGAAATTGGACAAAATGACCCTATAAACAGGTATTTAAAGGGTTTAACAGAGATTTCTGTAAAGGTGAACTTACACTTTAAGGACCCTAACGGTACCACCTAAGTAAAAAATTATGAAAAATGTTTTATTGTAAGAAGAAAAAACATTAAAAACATTGTAACCTGTATTCAAGACAAAACATGGCACATAATTCCATATATAAATAGTATTTGTGCTACACAGTAAGAGATTGAATCATCAGCCCTGTGGGAATCGGGTAATGAATGGCTTGCTGCGCCTTCTGAAGCAGTTGTGTTTCACGGGTCGCTGCCCGCTTCTTCAGGAAAGCAAATTACAGTCAAGCTCTCAATGTATATAGACATCAGCGTAAACAGTTGCTACCAACTCCCTTGATTAGGGAGTAGTCCAAACCAGAGCATCATCCGTGGGTCATCCAAACTTGAATCGCCAACTTGTGTGTTGGAATAGTTTATCTGGTATATCAAATTAAGGCAAAAGTCCAAGCATGCTAAGTGGCCCAGGCGGTAAAGTGAGGAGGAATAAGCCACTCAGTTTTCCCTCTTCCTTCCAGCAAGATTGTGCAGCTCCAGGTTCCCCTTCAAAATCCTTAGAGCACAAGTCGCATGCCAAAGTCAGATCAGTTAAGATGATGATCCAACTTAGATCCGACTTCAATGATATTCAATGGGCTGAAGTAGGACCAAAGTCGGACCAAAGTAGCCAAGTTGGATCGACCTGTTTCGGACCAGTTAAGACAGCTCTCATAGGGAACCATTGATTTATACATGTCATGCGACATGTGCTCCCAAAAGCGGAGTTTATGTCATACCAGTGTGAACCTGGCCTAATCTGACTTGTAAGGGTGCCCAGTGCTACAAATCTAATAAAACCGTGTGAATGATTTTCAGGTTGAATCTGAGCGAAGATGAGTATCTCTCCCTCTTTCACTCCATCAATGGGTGAGTTCTCTGTTCCTATTTATTTTACAATTTTATATATATATTTTCATATTTCTATAATGCTTTTTTTTATGATCATTGGTGGTCAGGCTGTTGGATCCATGGTGGACGATACCAGATTGTATCATCTTGCTTTTCAGTTGGTGTAGTTTCAGCTGTTCATACCATGTACATTTCATTTTTATACCCGCTTTTATGAATTTATCTGCTATGTGATTGAAGTGCCTATAAAGTCCCATAACTAGGGAACTTCTATGTCTATATTCGAATTTAGGGATGTGGCACATTATGGAGTTAAATCACTGATACCCCCATAGACTGTTGGATCCTTTTCATAGGGGAAATATTAAATATTGTTTAGAAAATATGGTTTTGCACAGAGCAACCCCCGATCCTCCTCTTCTCAAGTCTTTTGCCGGTGCTTCAGGCTCTTCCCTCCTGCTGAGTGCCCACACAACTGGACAGTTGTATGATATATACTAACTGAACAACAATGCTGTTTAAAACCAATATTATGCAAGGTTAAGATAATAAAACTATTAAAGGACAATGTTTTCTAATCGAGGGTCCTAGAAAAGGATATTAGAAATAGTTTATTTGGAGATGTCCATTGCCCCAGGAACACAGGCACCTCACTACTCACAACATTATTTGAAACCCTTCTTCTAATGAACAATTGAGCAAGCTTTTCCTTCCCTCTTTAATATTGTGTTACTTCCACAATAAATAATGCATTTTGTCACTGCACCCCAACTTCTGATTGGCCATTGCCCTTTTTCATTAAGAGCAGGCCCAGAGTACAAATTGCTGTTTCTAAGAAATGGTCTCCTTTAGAAGAAGAAGATGCTCGTATAGTTCAGCTCAATAGATATTAAAGCAAGCTGATTGTGTATCTGCAGCCTTTGAAGGAAGAGCCATTGTGGCAGTAGGGAACGAACTAGCTATAAAACCTATTCCAACGTACCTTTCTATAACATTGCACATCTCTCCGATAAGCCACCAGTATGGCAACTTTCTGGCACTAAGGCACATGTCTCTTAGCACTATGGCAGTTCTCTAGAAATATGATGACATTGGTACCCTGTATCAGAGAACCCCCTGACATCCTACACCAATTGTGAATTTAGCTTTTGACCCCTGGACACATCTACATCATTGGTCCAAATAGCAATCTCCATCTCTGTCAATTGAACATGGAAATGTGCATTAGGGATCGTATTCCATATTGTGGCAGTAACAGCAGGGCAAGAGTGAGAAATCTGACCCTAGGCTCTATGTGCTAGTCACTAGAGTAGACAAATCTGTGGTTTCTTTTACTGATCATGTCAATTATTTCAGTGAGTGGAGGGCTAGAGACCAAAGGGGAAATGTTTTTACTGTGTACCAAAAATAAAAGTGTGCCCAAAGAAAAAAAAAGAAGAAAAATCAGCCCAAAGGAAATAACTTAGTCAGTAGGTTAATATCTCATCTACTGTATGAATAGAGAGGGCAGACATTTCAATCATCCACCAGTCCTCCATTTTTAGATCATGTTTCATTCATAGAAGCTATAGTACACATTCTATGAATGGAGCAGCTGGGCAGAAAGTGCTAGCATCGTCCGGCTCACTTGGTGAGAGCTTGTGACAGCCCCTTAGTTGTATTAACCCACACCTCCCCAGAAGATTTATGGTGACGGGCAGGGCCGCCATCAGGGGGGTACAGGCAGTACACCTGTAAGGGGCCCGGATGGCCCCCCTTTTTCTTTTTTTTTTGTAAGGGGCCCAGAGGTCCCCAGGGGCCCGAATTTAAACCCCCCTTTTTTGTATTTTTTTTTTATAATTTTTTTTATTATTAATTTTTTTATAAATTTTTTTTATTTTTATTTTTTTATTTTTTTATTTTTTTTTGTAAGGGACCCAGAGGTCCCCAGAGGCCCGGAGGTCCCCAGGGCCCCCGGATGGAAACCTCCCTCTTTTTTTTTTTATAATTATTTTTTTTTTTGTAAGGGGCCCAGGAGGTCCCCAGAGGCCCGGAGGTCCCCAGGGCCCTGGATGGCAACCCCCCTTTTTTTGTCTTTATTGTGTTCATCAGCACCCAAACCCCCTGCTTCTCAATCCGTGGCACCCCCCCCCCCGCTTCTCTCAATTTGGCGGCGGCAGCACCCCCCCCCGGTTCTCCTCTGCTCCAGGGGGGGCCCCATGTCTGAAGCTGTGTAAGGGGCCCCAAAATTCCTGATGGCGGCCCTGGTGACGGGTATGGGGGGCATGGACAGAGGAGGATTTCTACTAAAAGAAGAGACATCAGCACAAAGGTACACATCCTACTTGACTGTAAGTTATGCCCCTTGTGCTGATTTTTCAAATTTGTTTTGGGCTGCACTTAGACCCTAAAACCAAATCAGGAGCTACAACAGTACTAGGTTTTTAAAAGTTTGGTGGCATGTGGGCTTTACAGAAATTTGTTACAATGATGTGATCGATGTGTGTTTCTTTAACAGTGTTCTTCTACCTGGAGGAGCTGTTGGTCTTCTGACCTCAAATTTTTCTCGGACAGCTGGAATATTCTATAAACTGTCTATTAAGGTGAGTAAGCATGACACTCAGGCTCATGTAGCACCATAAAAAACAACGATTCCTGCTATGAATGGTGGCCAAGAGGCCCTCATATACTGTACATAAGAAGAATAGAAGGACCTAAACCCAAATATAAAAGTGTTATGTCTCCTACACATATAGTATGTAGAAGAATGGTGTCCAATGTGATATGCCTCTTTTTCCAACTTAAAAATAACTTTTGCCTGGACTATGGACATTATTTAAGTAATCTTAACAAGCAGTATAGGGGCTTTAAAACAAGGCATCCCTGGCCTTTATAACTGCTTGTACTGTGAAGAAAACCACCCTAAAAGACCCTCAAAGATCACAAAAGAGACACTGGTGTTGAGTGTTGGTCCATTTCTAACTGCTTGGAGACACCTGCTGTTTTTTTACAAATGCATTTCTACACAATGCCTATAGATACAGAGATGAATGATGGCTTGTACAGTGTCTTTACTGCTTGTTCAAAATATGTCTATACTTTAATGATTTTCACAGTTTGGGCACAGGTTTATATATACAGCTCATATAATATTTCTTTCTGTATTTTGTCTCTGTGTCTGGTAAAATATATTTGTGCAGGTTGATTTATCCTTTTAATTGTAAATAGACCATATTTTTTGCTCAGTGTTTGGTTCCATTGTTACCCCTAGGCTGCTTCTTCTGGAATATATTTCCCTATCTGGGGGACATGTATGGGATTCCAGGTCCTCACTGCCCTAACTACTGGAGAGGACTTGTTAAGTAACACATCTGCTGAAAACATATCACTTCCACTAAACCTCACGAAAGGTAATCACAGCAGTTGGGTGGAAATTGTTGAATAATGATTTCATGCACAGCTTCCATTGAGGCTGCTCTCTTTTGCTTTTCCAGGTTGACCTACATTTCTGAGCACATCTAAAAAATAAAATTTTTGGTTTTCTTGTAAAATCTATTTATTGGAATACATTATGGGACACAGCGCATCTTTGTATCAATAATGATAGGGTTCTGCTTCTCCTTCAGGTGATTGGACACTGGCAAAAAAGACAGGAAATCTATTCCTAGGTATAATCCCTCCTAACTAAGCATGGCTTGAGATTTTGTATCAAGCCGTGAAGAAAGAGGGGCAGGATTTCTGCTTTTTGAAAGCCTAAGACACTAGTAAAAAGCAGAAGCCTTGCCTAGCTGGGAAGTGTTATGCCTAGGAGGGATTTTCCTTTTTTTTTTTGGCAATGTCCAATCACCTGAAGTTGGCAGCATAAAACTATTATCATGGATACAAAGATGCTCTGTGTCCCGCGATGTATGATAACGGAAAAAAACCTTTGCATTTGACAAATATGCCAATATTTCGTTTTCACCAAGCCATGTCTTTTTGTGGGGTTAGGCCCGTTTTATCTGTGTTTATGCAGGAATAGAAAGTTGTCCCTCCACATAGTGAATTTGGGGACAGTTTTAGAAAACCTAAAATTATCACGGTGTAAAAAATGTGTAAATATATATAAAGTATTAGCAAGCTCATTCTTTAAACAGAATTTGTGCAGCATTAAACAATGCCCTATATGTAAGCTAATCCAGCCTTTTCAACCAGGGTGCCTTGAGGTTTCTTCAGGGCCGCCTTGGCAAAATGTCTAAAAATGTATTAAAAATTGTATACAAGCCAGCAGGTGGATCAAGCCTGCCTTTTAGTTACACAAAGACACAGGTTTTCATTGTGCACCATTACGACTTTCTAGACACTGACATCCTAACAACCAATGACATCATCAGTTTATAAGTAGAATGTCTGTTGCCTCCACAGCATCCTTGTTTGATCCTCCTGTGCCCCTCTCCCTCAGCACTGGGGTTACATTAGCTGACTGATGGAGAGAAATTGAGGGAGAAGATAAACACTGGAATACTAGTCAGTACCAGAGTGCAAAAATGTTTTTGCTTTGGAAGAATAAATCAGTTCTAATGTTGGGTGTCCTACGTGTAGATGTTGCTGCATTATGTAAAGCCATTAGAATATTTTTTTACATTTTAGAATGTCCATAACTCTAAAGGGTGACTTGAGATTATCTATCATTTTAAATAGTGCCTTGACTGAAAAAAGGTTGAGAAACACTGAGCTAATCATGTGAAAACATAACAAAATTTATTTCTCATACAATAACAAATAATCACAACCCAAACAATTGTGCAAACCAAACTAGGTGAAAAAAAAATTGGAATCTGACTAGTGTATCAAAGTGTTCATAAATATTTATAGAAGTCTACTGTGAACTTACCGCAAAATGTAATCCACCACTTGATCACTCTTGTTCCTTCACACACTTTGTGACAAACGTAGCCCTTTAACAAATGTGTCACCACCATTCAGTGCTCTTCTCTCATATACTGTATGCTGACCTTCAAGGAGAAGTATGGCCAAATCTCTTTTGACCCTACTTCTCTTGTGGGTTACATGAGTGCACGTAGTTCTTCACTCCTCAGTATTCCGCCAACAGTGGGCTAAAGTCCAGACTCACTCAGCTAATCCAGATCTTGGAGGGATCCCGACTATAATGTCAGGATCCACCCAGATGCCTGACTGGCAGCTGGCTCAGCCTCTCAATGTGCTGCTGAGAGCTTGAGGTAGCCGCTCCCACCTCCTACACACCCGGGGTGCTCCAGTGAACACTGGAGGGGCAGAGTAGAGAGCCGGAGACTGACAGTTACTGTCTGTCTGCTCACTGAAGACTGAGGACTGAGTAATCAGTGGTGTTTGATAGTTCAGTTCTCAGTCTTGGAGGCGGCAGGGGCAGATGCAACATTGATTGTTTTTGTTTTGTTTTTATTCCACAATTCTCCTTTAAAACTAAACCTCTCAATCATATGAGGTCTACAAATGTTTGGAAATAACCCCATTGGTGATACAATACATGAGATACTCACACATTTGAGATCTGGAAACTGACTCCTTATTCCATGGTTTCCTCCACAGAGCCCCCCAATAAAATAAAATAGAATCTAGTGCTCTCTGTATAACGTTTATTTATTTCCATTAAAACAGCGATTGTACTCACATAATATATTTGAAATCAAAGGCATCTCAACATATGTATATCAGTGTAGCAGCGATCAGTTTTTTGGCCAGGGGATCTACAAAATATACATTCCAGTATTTACTCTCTCCCTGAAAGCAGAGCACACAAACAGCTTGCAGATTGTGTAAGTCCCTCACAGGTGTGGCTCTGCCCTTACGCATTGCATTCCAGAGGTGGAACTTCATCATTGTTGGTTATTTTTGGAAATAAATAACGTTATACGGAGTACACTAGATTCTACTTTATTTTATTGAGGGGATCTGTGGTAGTTTCAAGTGTTTGTAGCCCTCCTATGATTTAGAGGTATAGTTTTAAGGTGAGCATATATGAGAGAATGGTGGTACCACACTTGGTAAAATCGGATGTGTTTGGCACAAAGTGTGTGAAGGATAAAGAGTGATCAGAAGGTGGATTACATTTTCTGATATGTTCCCAGTAGACTTCTATAACTATTTCTGAAAACTTGGATACATTAGTTGAATAAATTTTTTCACATAGTTTGGTCTTGTTGCAAAATTGTATGGGTTGTGATTATTATTTGTTATTTTAAGCATATTTTTTGATGTTTTCGCATGATCAACTTACTTAGGGCATTGTTTAGCACTGCACAATTTCTAGGTGTTTAATTAATGGGGAACATTTTGCAAATTGCTTACCTACCAGCACAAGGTAGAAAATACACTTCATATTCTAATCTTTTCTCTACAGACATCTCCTCCAGCAGAATGTTTCGCCATGTTCCTCCAAAATTACTCCGTGCTGTCACCAGAGAGTACATAACTGCCAATTTCCACCACTTTGGCCTAACCCCAGAGGTGAGGAGATACCAATATATTGATTTTGTATTTCAGTCATTATTATCTATAGGCCATGCGGGATTTAGAACATTCTTTACCAGCAGGACCATTCACAATGTTAATTGGGTCTTACGTGGGGTCCTGAAGACGCAGGCTAATGTGTTCAGCTAAAAGTGTGTTTTTTGAAAACTCATACATGGTACTAGTGGCAAAGGTTTCTTCAGACAAGAAGTGAGGGGTAATCTCTAACTTCAAAACAGATAGTAGGTGATGGAGCATCTCTCTAAAGGAGTCCCAGATCGCAGTAATACCCAACAGAGATTGTAATATTTCCAATGTCTATAAAAAAAATAGTTTTGGCTGGACATACACTATATTGTCAAACGTATTGGGATGCCTACCCTTGCATGCACCTGAAATTTATTGTCACTCTAGTCTTAGTCCGTAGGGTGTAATATTGGGTTGGCCCTCCCTTTGCAGCTATAACAGCTTCAACTCTTTTGGGAAGGCTGTCCACAAGGTTAAGGAGTGTGTCTATGGGAATATTTGACCATTCATACAGAAGCGCATCGGTGAGGTAAGGCACTGATGTAGATGAGAAGGCCTGGCTTGCAGTCTCCGCTCTAATTCTATCGGGTTGAGATCAGAACTCTGTGCAGGCCAGTCAAGTTCCGCCACCCTAAACTCATCCATGTCTTTACTGACCTTGGTTTTTGCACAGGTTTAAATCATTAGGTGGTGGGGGATTATGGTGTGGGGGTTTTTCAGGAGTTGGGCTTGGCCCCTTAGTTCCAGTGAAAGGAACTCTTAGGCCTCATGCACACTGGACGTTAAAATAACATAATGAAAATGGCAGTAGCTTTGCAGTGAGTTTTTCAACTTTTTTCTGCTTTTTTCAAAGTTTTTTCAATAGCGTTTTTTAGCGAATATTAGAGTTTTTTTTAAAGAATTTTTATTTCTTTTTTCAATGGATCAAAAACGTTAAACGTTGGTGAGTGATGTTTTTGAGTGTTTATCGGCATTTATCAGCGTTTATCAGCGTTAGAGCGTTTTTACAGCTGAAAAACGTCTCTCAGAACCCATTAGTTTTGGGATTTTTTTACTGCTCAAAAACACCACTGCCCAAAACTGCTGATAACCGCCTATGTGTGCATGGACACATAGGATAACATGATGGAGAGTTTATTGACTGTAGAAAAAAACATCTACTGCCAAAAACAACTGCTGTAAAAACGTCCAAAAACATCCAGTGTGCATGAGGCCTTAAGGTGTCAGCTTACCAAGACATTTTGGAAAATTTAATGGTCCCAACTTTGTGTGAACAGTTTGGGGATGCCCCCTTCCTGTTCCAACATGACTGTGCACCAGTGCACAAAGCAAGGTCCATAAAGACATGGATGAGCAAGTTTGGGGTGGAGGAACTTAACTGGTCTGCACAGAGTGCTGACCTTAACCCGATAGAACACCTTTGGGATGAATTGAAGCAGAGACTGCAAGCCAGGCCTTCTCGTTCCAAAATTAGTGCCTGACCTCACTAATGCGCTTCTGGAAGAATGGTCAAACATTCCCATAGATAGACACACTCCTAAACCTTGTGGACAGCTTTTCCAGAAGAATTGGAGCTGTTATAGCTGCAAAGGGTGGGCCGACTCAATATTGACTGGGATGCCATTCAAGTTCTTAACTTTTGACAATATAGTGTACATGCTGGAAGATGTTTATATTTTGCCTCATGGTGTCCAATCATGAGTAGAAAGGTTTGCGTTTCTATAGCACAACTGCTTTTGCATGTTAAAGTATCTACTACTTCTATTATCTTTTTTACTTTTTTGCTTATTATTATTATGTTCAGGTTTTTTATGCAAACAAGAAGCTATCTGAGTTTTATCGGATCCTGTCTACAAATCGAGATACCAAAGGAGTGGAATTTATTTCAACTTTTGAGGGTAAGTTGGCATAACCAGCTGAGAATGGTGATAAGATATCTAATATTTATAATAGCACACTTTAAATTGCTATCTAAAAATATTCCAAAATTCATAATGAGACCTAAAATGAATATCTTAGTTCTGGTAAATGTCAGATCACTTAAAGGGGAGTTCCAGCCTTTTTATGTTTATTAAAAGTCAGCAGCCACAAAAAGTTTAGCTGCTGACTTTTAATAAACAGACACTTACCTGCTCCAAGGTCCAGCGATGCGGCCACCCGGAGCGTCGCTCCTCCCCCCCTCTCCGCCGGCGCCTCCATTCACACTGTGGGTACCCGGCCGTGACAGCTTTCAGCTCGAGTCGTGCTGCGCTCTAGGAGTGGACAGGCGATCTCCTGGGACCTTTCACGTGTCCCAGGAGATCGCATAGAGGGAGGGGCCACCTAAGGCGAGAGGAGGAGTTGCCTAGGCGGCCCGTAGGTGGAAGTAGGAAGTGGGACAGGAAGTCCCACTCCTACAGAAGCCCCCACTCGCCCCCAAAAAAAAATTACATGCCAAATGTGGCATGTAAGGGGATGAGGAGTGCTTAAAGCGGAAGTTCCACTTTTGGGTGACTCTGTATTGACAAAACAGCTAGTCAATGGCTGCAAAACAGGCACCAAAGGGTGTTTGTTTCTATATACCCAGCATAGGCGTGCGCACAGGGTGTGCCAGGTGTGCCCAGGCACACCCTAATCACTCCCTGCAGTGCAAATTCCCCCTGCTGCCCGGTGTCCTCTCCCACAGCATGGCTGGCTTCCCACATCTCCCATTGGCTACTGCAGTGGGCATACATGGATTATATTTTAGGATGAGTGGGGGAAGGGGTAATGTCACTTACTGGCCCCTTCACTTTCTGAATGAACACAGTGAGAGATCGGTACCGTGTTTTTGAGCTTTCAGGTGCACACCCTAATGCAACAGGCTGCGCACACCTATGATACCCAGCACTACTCAACATCCTTACCTACTGGCAAAGCCTTTCTGACAATGTTTTTATTGCTGTCCATGTCATCCAGTGTCTACACACTCTCCATTCTTTTTTTGCAGCTGTCACAGAGACAGGGAGTGAGGGAAAATCTCCCCAGTAGGTTCACAGACAGAAATAAAAGACTAACATAAATGTTTACTCTCCCCCACTCTACTCAAACTCTACTTTACTCAAGGCAAAAATTTGGCTTGAGTTAGGCTTTAAATGGGAACTCTGTTTCCAACGACCTTTACACCTCACGCCACATTGAATTTCCCTCAGATGAGTTTAAAGTAAAACCCTAAACCTTACATACACTTTTTCCAACGCGCTAGTCTGGTAATGTCATGGTACTTCATCTTTTTTTCTGGGGAGCAGCACTAGGTGGCCTTTCAATTGCACATGATGCTGTATGAATGCCATTCAGCTCAGAAGTGCTGTGATCCCTCACTACGTTATGATGAGCCACTGGAAAGGGGGTGAGTCTTTGACAGCCTGGACTACCAGAAAGTGGGTTGGATGACACTGGACATCATTCAACCTGAAAAATGAGGCAACAACTGGGAATGGAGGAAGCAAGTCTGCTGGACATAACTGGAGTGGATGTGAAAAAAAAAATGTTTATTTTACTTAAGATTTTTAACAAAAGGAACAGTACGCATATAGTGCAAATAGAGAGTACAATCCAGTAAACAAGTACACAAAATGTCCACCCTCTGCAAAAAAAATATGAAGTACAACATTTAAACCAAAGACTATGACCTAGATGTTCCATTCGCCAAAGACCAGGTCGCATAAGAACAAAGGTAATTAGATTATGCAGGTGTACATGTGTTTGTGGACAGAAACACAAAAATCCCCCACATCCCTGTAGGGCAATAGGAGCAGTATCGAACTCGGTGGGCCTCGGCTGTACTGACCACACTGTAGCCAAGAAAAGTGCTTCACAGAACGACTGAACAAAAAAAAGTGGGGGGGAGTGGGGGTGAAGCAGGGAAAAGACAGCCATATTCCAAAATGGGGAGGAGAGTGCGTCCAGAGCATTAAAAATTCCAAAACAGACGATATTAAGGCTGCAGAGGAATGGATGGTGACATGTAAGGACAGATATGATAGATGGTATGGAATTTGGGCCACATGGATTCACTATGTTGGATGAGCTGGTACCGACACACAAGCTAGAGTCCCCATCCCGACAGGAGGAGAATGACCACATAAATATCAAACTAACTATAGATCTGAACTGACCATTTGAGATACTTGATGCAGGACTGCTCACACAATTTTTATGAGTGCAATCTTTTTTCTTTTTTTTTCCAGATTTTTGATTCTATGGATCTACATTTTCTGTTTATGTTTGCCACATGGCTATTATTCACATGCGTGACTCAGTGATGTCTGCTCTCGTATATCGCCTATGTTTGATAGCAGGGCAAGAGACATATTAACAATGATAGGATTCATAAGTTCTCATGGGTACGAAACTGATGCCTCCGTCTCTCGTGTCCTCTATGTTGGATGGCCAATCGGGCCTAGAATTTTGTATTCTGTTCAGACACATGATTGGGCAGCTTGGAACTGCTGATCCAAATTTTTCTTTGTTTTGCTCTGCTTTTTGTCTTCTTCTTTCTTTCTCGTACATCACGGGACACAGAGCGACATAGTCATTACTAATGGGTTATATAGATACCGTCAGGTGCTGGCACTGGCAACTTCCAAAACCGGAAGTACCCTCCCCTATATAAGCCCCTCCCATCCGGGAGCACCTCAGTTTTTTGCCAGTGTCTAAGGTGTTGGCCAAGAAGAAACATGTGTTTTTCACTGAGCTTGCGTACAGGTTCTTTTGGGCCTCAGTAAGCTATTCCGGATCCGACCAAAAAAGCTTCATAGCTAAACGGTCGGTACCCGGGCCTTGCAGAGAAGAGCAAGGTTTTGCCTGTAATGCTTCTCTTAGGAGAGCTGGACCCTGGGATCCAGAGCTCTGGTCATACCCACGACCAAGATGTTTTCTGTGCAGGGTGCTATACAGGTCCAGGGGAGTGGAATCCTTGGGAACCCGGTCCCTGAAGGTTTGATTACAATGCCTGCCGTGATAGGTGAAGTTTGGGCTTTTGTGGACCAAACAAAGGCCTGCGGCGGGGAACAGGTAAGTGGGGGCCCCCAGGAACTTGGTTCTATTGGGGGACCCCCAAGCCTAATTTGTCTTTCTGTCTGTTACCTAACGGTATTCCCGCTAATATTCTGTGTATGCCTGTTACTACTGAGAAAATGTAAAAATTTTAATAGTAGGCAAGAAAAAAAAAATGTAAGACCGCGGTACCTGTGTTAGACACTAGAGGCCGCTATGGTTCTTTTTCTTGTAATGTGGATTTTTTTTCTTCCAGAATCAAATCCAGGCAGTTGGTATGTTCTCTGCTGGGAAGCTGTCTCCTCTGCCCTGTTGCTGCGCTCATCCATCCCCGGGCCCTGCGGCAAAGGGACCCTGGCTCCCATCTAGCTCCTTGTTGTTTTCAAAAAAGGCGCCGAAGGCGCACGTGCCTCTATTCATAGAGGCGATCTGGAAAAAGGGGCGGAGCGGGTGGATGACGCTCAGGTGTGCGCCGCGGCGCTACTGCGCATGTGCGGGCGTCCAGCGTGTTTTGAAGCACATTATAGCTGGCTGTTGAAGTGCACAGACAGAGCTAGCAACAATATAAAGGCACATAGAGGCGGTTGATGCAGGCATCCCCTAGAAAGGCACTTTAGTAGACACCAACTGTGATATAGCAGCAATTGTGCTAGACTATTCTCAGTAAAAGTGGTGTATTACGGCTGGAATACCTCAGCTTTAGGCTTAGGAATATGCCGTCCAGAAGCTCCGGAACTGAATCTTCCAGGAAGCGAAGGGGGTCTCATCGGGCTCTGAGGATCTTGGGCATACTTCTGCTGCACCAGTTCCCCTGAAGTTCAGAGGTAAGTGACCGTAGAGACCCCGCAGGGGTACTTGGTACTGTGGCTGTCCTCAGTTCACCTGCTCCTGTGTATGTAACAGAGGAGGTTTTTTCCTCAGCTCTGGGAGGATTAGAGAGAGATTGTCAACATTGATCGCTGCCTTCCTGTCAGGGAAAGCACGCCGATCTCCATCTCCTCCTTCAAAGTGCCTGTTAGCAGAGCAACAGTCCCATACAGGGATCGACCTGCCTGAAGGGGATCAGGATAAGGTTGATTCTGTTATAGAGGAGTCAACAGTGGGGGAACCTTTTCTCAGCATCTCAAGCTGAAAGATTATGGGTTCAGTCTCTGACTAACATGGTCCGATCAGCATTTAAAAATGCACCTTGCGGAACCATCAACCACTACTGTATCCTCGTTGGGGTCGCTAGAAGCCCCCAGACTGTCTGTTCTTTTCCACTTCACCCTTTACTGAAAGGGCTTATTTACCAGGATTGGGAACGTCCTGAGAAAATATTTATTCCCCCAAGAGATTTCCGGTGGTCTATCCCATGGAGGATAAGTTCATCAAAAAAAAAATGGAAGGTCCCTACAGTGGACGCAGCCATCTCTTGTATGTATAAATCACTGACATGTCCAGTGGATAATGTCCAAATGTTCAAGAACCCAATAGATAAAAGATTGGAGTCCTTATGAAAGTCTGCTTCTTTCTACAGCAAGCTTGGTGACACAACCAGCAGTAGCAGCTATTGGGGTCTGCTAAGCAGTGAAGGATCAGTTGAAACAGGTCTTGAGGGACTTGACAGATCAGCAGGCTTTGCCCTAGCTGATCTACCTAGAGCCTTAGGCTTTGCGGTTGACGCCATAAGGATTCAGTCCATCAGGCCTCCCGCCTTACGCTGTCTATAGTACATATGCGTAGGCTTCTATGGCTCAAAAACTGGTCTGCTGAAGCTCCCTGTAAAGAATGGCTGGTTAGCGTCCCATTTCATGGTGAACGCTTATTCAGGGAAAACCTGGACAAATATATCCAGAAAATTTCCAGCGGTAAAAATACGCTCTTGCCGGTTAAAAACAGAGTTAGAGGTCCCTCTTTAAGAGGCCTGCTTCTCCAGTCCCTGGGGCATCGGCTGTGTAACAGTTCCGACGGCCTCCTCGGTCAATTCCCGGGGGTAAAAAACAGGGACAATAGCAGGGTAATGAGAAACCCTGGGTCAGGGGAGGTACAAAACCTCCCCCAAAGTTAAATTCATTGAAGGGTTGCCCCCACTCAGTCGGGTGGGGGGAGGACTCCAGTTGTTCGCAAGAGACCTGGCGGGACACGATCAAGACAGATAGGTGCTCTCCGCAGTATGTTTGGGATACAGTTTGGAGTTAAAAGACTCTCCTCCTTCCCATTTTTGAGGTCAAACGTGCCAAGGGATCCCCGGAAGATAGAGTCCCTCTTGTTGGCACTAGAACAACTATTGCTCCAAGGAGTAATTATGGAGGTTCCCCTGTAAGAATGAGGGTTTGGGTTTTACTCAAACCTCTTTACAGTCCCGAAGCAAACGCGGACGGGAGGCCCATATTAATTCTAAAAAGGGCTATACAAATTCCTGTATATCAGGACTTTCCGATGGAGTCGATCCGATCGGTGGCCACTGCCCTACAAGGGGAGGATTGGTTAGCCGCGATCGACATCAAAGAGGCTTATTTGCACATTCCCATCTTTCCAGTCCACCAAAAATTTCTACGCTTTGCAGTAGAAGGGCGCCATTTTCAGTTCAGAGCCTTACCCTTCGGTTTGGCCACAGCACCACGAGTGTTTACAAAAATTCTGGCCCTTTATTGGCCAATCTAAGAACACAAGGTGTAATGATAATGGCATATCTAGATGACTTGTTGCTGATAGACCACTCAGTGAAAAAACTAGACGTGGTCGTTCACAAGACAATCAAGTATCTGGAATCTCACGGTTGGATTATCAACCGAGACAAGTTAGCCCTAAAAACCAGTCAAAAGTCTGGAATACTTGGGGCTAAGGTTGGATTCAGGCCAGAGAAAAATATTCTTGCCTCGAGGAAAGGTGTTGTCTTTGAAAGATTTGATCCACTTAGTGGGTACAAAAAAGACAGCCGTCCATACGCCTGTGCATGAGGCTGCTGGGAAAAATGGTGGCATCATTCGAAGCAGTACCCTACGGTCAATTCCATTCAAGGAATTTGCAGGGGGCCATACTGTCAGCCTGGAACAAAAAAGTTCAGGCCCTAGACTTACAATGTCCTTGTCCCCTTCCGTTCGCAAGAGCCTCCGTTAGTGGTTGGTTCCCCAGAATCTGGAAAAAGGGAAATCCTTCAGTCTGATTTCTTGGAAGGTGGTCACTACAGATGCCAGCCTTATAGGCTGGGGAGCAGTACTGGAGCAATAGTCTCTCCAGGGCAGATGGTCGGATGCAGAAAAGGCCCTGCCCATCAATCTCTTAGAGATACGAGCAGCCCGGTATGCCCTAGTAGCATGGACATCCAAACTCCAAGGGTCCCCTGTCAGAATTCAATCATCAGGGGGGCACCAGGAGTCGTGCAGCCCAGAGGGAAGTAAATTACATCCTGAAATGGGCAGAAAAATATGTCCCAGCCATATCTGCGGTATTCATTCCAGGAGCGGAGAATTGGAAGGCGGACTTTCTAAGTCGCCAGCAATTAGGCCCAGAGGAAGGGTCCCTTCACCCCGAGGTTTTCTGGACAATATGTCAGCGGTGGGGAACATCGGATGTAGATCTTCTAGCATCCAGATTCATCGCAAAGGGGGACAGGTTTGTCTCTCGGACAAGGGATCCCCTAGCTTGCGGCTCGGATGCCCTAGTGTTCCCTTGGGATCAGTTCAAGCTGATATATGCATTCACACCGCCACAATGGTTACCTCGATTACTCCGCAGAATCAGGGTAGAAAAGAAACCAGTGATTCCGGTGGCTCCAGCGTGGCCCCGAAGAGCGTGGTACGCGGAGATTGTAAAATTTCAGTGGGGAGTCCTTGGACTCTCCCACGTCGTCCGGACCTGCTTTCGCAAGGACCGATATACCACCCTTCTTTACCAGCCCTAGGTTTGACGGCCTGGCTATGGAAGCCCACATTCTAAAAAAGAGAGGGCTCTCTAATCCTGTGGTATCTACCATGATCAATGCCAGGAAGCCGGTATCCAGGCAGATCTAATATAGAATCTGGAAGGCGTACATCGCGTGGTGTGAGGCCAAGAAATGGCATCCACATAAGTACGTAATAGGTAGGATTCTGGACTTCCTACAATGGGCTGTAGATAGGAAGCTTGCCTTGAGTACTATCAAGGGTCAGATTTCGGCCTTGTCAATATTTTTTCAAAGGCCCTTGGCTTCGCATTCACTAGTCAAAACCTTTATACAAGGAGTGATGCGTATTAGTCCTCCGGTTAATATTCCCATATGTCCATGGGATCTAAACTTGGTTCTGTCGGTTCTACAGAAACAACCATTTGAACCATTACAGCATATTTCTTTGGTGCTTCTCACCAGGAAATTGATTTTTCTAGTAGCCATTTGTTCGGCTAAAAGAGTGTCGGAATTAGCAGCTATGTCCTGTAAGGAGCCATATCTGGTTATCCATAAGGATAGAGTAGTGTTACGTCCTCATCCAGCCTTTCTTCCTAGGGTGGTATCGAGGTTTCATTTGAACCAAGATGTGGTTCTTCCTTCTTTTTTCCCCAAACCTACTTCGGTAGAGGAAAAGTTATTGCATTCTTTGGATGTAGTAAGAGCAGTTAAAGCTTATCTAAAGGCCACTGCTCAGATTCGCAGAACGGATACTTTGGTTATTCTGCCGGAAGGCCCCAGAAAGGGTCAGGCAGCGTCAAAATCTACTTTAGCCAAGTGGATTCGACAGGTCATAATACAAGCCTATGGCTTGAGAAGGAGACCGCCTCCGTTCAAAGTTAGAGCGCACTCCACGAGAGCAGTTGGAACTTCATGGGCAGTGCATCACCAGGCCTCCCTGGCTCAAATCTGTAAGGCCGCAACATGGTCTTCAGTACACACGTTTACTAGGTTCTACCAGGTGGACGTTAGAAGTCAGGAGGATGTCGCCTTTGGGCGCAGTGTGTTGCAGGCCGCAAAAGATCCTCATGTCTGATAGCGCTCAGCTTATATATGGTGTATCCCCCCCCTCATTGGGCATTTCTTTAGGACATCCCATTAGTAATGACTATGTCGCTCTGTGTCCCGTGATGTACGAGAAAGAAAATAGGATTTTTATAACAGCTTACCTGTAAAATCCTTTTCTTGGAGTACATCACGGGACACAGAGCTCCCGCCCCTCTTTGGGGACACTTATTGCTTTGCTACAAAACTGAGGTGCTCCCGGATGGGAGGGGCTTATATAGGGGAGGGTACTTCCGGTTTTGGAAGTTGCCAGTGCCAGCACCTGACGGTATCTATATAACCCATTAGTAATGACTATGTCGCTCTGTGTCCCGTGATGTACTCCAAGAAAAGGATTTTACAGGTAAGCTGTTATAAAAATCCTATTTTTTGTTTGTTGTGAAAAATTGAATATATATAAAAAAATAAATTAAATTCCAAAACAGAACAAAGAAGAAAAAAGGGGGGTCCAGTAGCGAGGGAAGGAAAGTGGATAAAATGAGGGGAAATAGGGAAGAAGTAGGGTACCCCAGGGGCTTGTGTCGGCTCAGGAGAAAGTGGCTACAGTACCAGGAAGCGGGAAGTCATTTAAGATGAGGGAACCGGTCGAGCCAGGTTTGCCAAACCCTTAGGAATCTATCATGCATGTGATTAACAATCAATTTTTATTTCTAAGCATTCCATGAATTAGACTCTTGACCACTTCGAAACTGAGGATAGGCATTTTCCATGACCACACAATCGTTTTCTTCGTCACCATAAAATGTGTTTTGAGGGTGCGTTGCTGGCAAGTGGCTTCTGCAATTGGTTTATGTTATGCCGCGTACACACGATCGTAAATTCCGACAAGAAAACTGTGGATTTTTTTCCGGCGGAATGTTGGCTCAAACTTGTGTTGCATACACATGGTCACACAAATGTTGTCGGAAATTCCGATTGTGAAGAACGCAGACAAGACGTACGACGAGCCGAGATCAATGAAGTTGAATAGGCAGTTCGGCTTTTCTGCTCGATTCTGAGCATGCGTGGTTATTTGTGCATTGGAATTGCATACAGACGATCGTAATTTCCGACAACTTTTCTGGTCGGAAAATTTGAGAACCAGCTCTCAAATTTTTGTTGTCGGAAATTCCGACAGAAAATGTCTGATGGAGCCTACACACTATCGGAATTTCCGACCAATAGCTCACATCGAACTTTTCTTGTCGGAATTTCCGATCGTGTGTACGCGGCATAAGAGTGCATCTTATGGATCCTTCTGCAGATTGATATAAAGGACCATATTGACCAGTGTGTATACCCGTATCCAGAGCCTCCACACTTAAGGATAGGTCCACCGCAGTTTTTTTTCCCATTTAACAGGTATTAGGTATTGAAATTTTGGATTAAAAAACAAAACTGGAAAAAGGCTTTATAAGAAGTATGTTTTTAATTATTATATATTTTAGCTATACTATATGTATTTTACAATAGGAGTGCAATTAGTGTGGCTAACTATTTAAGTTCTATGTCCATAGCTCGAGATTACCCCATCTATGGAGTGCAGTGGCATCCAGAAGTGAATCGCTTCCAGTGGAACCGAGACTATGCCTACCCACACTCTGAAAATGCAATATGGATATCACAGTATATGGCCAACTTCTTTGTTAATGAAGGTAACAGGCTTACTATAATTAACATCTTTATAATGCATAGCTAGTGTGTAAACAATATTTGAGAATCAAGAAAAATAAAAGACTAAAAAAAAATTATTTTGACGTTTTAAGGCAATATGAAAATGTTGGGCAGCACTAGCAAAGGTTACATTTATGTCCATGAAAATCAGTAGGTTGCAACACATTTGTATGTGGCTTAGTGGTTAACTACCTTGCAGGACTAGGGTCCCCGGTTTGAAATCCCAACAAGGACACTACTTGCAAGTTCTCCCTATGCTTTGTTGCGTTTGCTCCGTATACTCCAGTTTCCTTTTATACTCCAAAGGGATCATTCAGTCGGGCCCTGGGACCCATCCTTTGTACTGAGCCTCTTTTTGCTTTGTGTGCATCCACCTCGGAGCTGTGTACACTTGAATGCCAAAATTTGACATGTGGGCAGCAGTGGATGCGTGAATCCTAACACAGACACTGTGAGTAGGGAATAGGGTTTTGGAAGATGTTATTCTGGGGGGTTGCTTCAGAAGGAACTGACCTCTCAATCAGCTGTCCCTGTAAGGCGTTTACCAACCTGTTGATGGCATTACTGGGGGGTAAAGTTTTTTTTCACTAGAGTAACAAGTTCAAAGAAAAAAATTATAATTTGATATGGTCTAGAAAGGGAGAGAGAGGTTCAGTGAGAGGTCGATAGCACAGCAAAGAATCATGTGACAAGAGGCATCATCCAAAAGGTTTTAGTCTTTCAGAAAGGTATTTATTAAAGACCAATTAAAGCGGAGCTCCGCCGGAAAAAAAATAATATTAAAAGCCAGCAGCTACAAATACTGCAGCTGCTGACTTTTAATATTAGGACACTTACCTGTTCTGGAGTCCAGCGACGTCCGCAGCAAAGGACGAGCAATCGCTCCTCACTCTGCTGCCCCCACCGCCATCCTCGGTGAGGGAACCAGGCAGTGAAGCCTTGCGGCTTCACTGCCCGGTTTCCTACAGCGCATGCGCGAGTCGCGCTGCGCCGTTCTGACTGGTCCTCCTGTGTTCTGGGAGCTGAGTGTCTCCCAGAACACTACGGGTATTCTGCGGGAAGTGACGTGCTTCCCGCAGATTTCCCGCAGAGAGGACTCCTGGAAGTGGGTGCAAATACCTGTCTTAGACAGGTATCTGCACCCCCTCCCCCCTGAAAGGTGTCAATTGTGACACCGGAGGGGGGGAGGGTTCCGATGAGCGGAAGTTCCACTTTAGGGTGGAGCTCCGCTTTAAGGTAAATTTCAGCACAATTGCAGTCAGAGTTCATGAGCATTTGAAACCATTTTATGTAAAAGTTCCCAGTGTTGTAAAAAAATTCTGTTAAACTGAATTCTCTTATGTGAAAAATGTCTGTTTTAATATTTTTATGCATTTTTCAATTTTGTATTACAGCCAGGAAAAACTCAAATCACTTTCCAAGTGCTAAAGAGGAGGGATCAGCTCTGATTTACAATTGGTCACCAACATACACAGGGAATATCAGTGGCTATGAGCAGGTCTATTTCTTCTAGCCACCAACAGGGACACCGTTTGAATGAAAATGTATAAAGTTAAATATATACATAGCAACATATAGATTTAAACCTGTGAACACCCACAATGCCTTCCAAACTTCCCCCCTGGGACACTTACCTTTTGTTCTCTTGCTTTATGGGTGCTGGAACAAGGACTGGTGCTTTTGTAATTGAATAAAGATCTTTTACTTGGTCTGGAAGCTGATATGGTGAAGGTGGTTTCCACCCAAGGTGAGCTCAAGAATTGAACACTGGATTGTTATATAATCTTCACATTTAAGCAGTATTAAAACCAAAAAGCAAATATTTATTATATTGCAGATCACCAATTCTTAGATGCCACACTTTTTTTCTCACCCCCCCTCTCATAGGCCACGCCTGTCTCTGCCCCCTACCCACCCTAGAACTGCCCCCTAGGACCACCCCTTGTCTCCACTTCTACACACCTCCTAGCACTGTCCCCTTTTGAGAACAGGTGTTCTGCTTCGTGTTATTGAACTGTTGTATAACACTAGTCAGACAGCTTAACAATAATTCAGAAGTCAAGAAACGTGAGACATCAGATCTGTATGTATTCTTTTTTCCGAATAACTTTGTAAAACTACAACATAAGCATAAACAAAACATATGTGTCAGTACATTAAACATTATACAGCAGCCTCACTCTATCAGTGAGAGTACTCAGACAATTCCATCATTAGTCCAGGAATAGATCAAGAGCTCTTCTGCATGCAGTCTGCTAGATCCAGGAGCAGTCATGAAATGAAGGAAATACAGTTCCAGGTTAAAGGTTACTGCCTTTCACTCTCAGGAAAATACCACTTCCCGTCAAGCTCTGGCAAAATAATAACTAACTCTGACCACTAGATGGCAGCAACGTCAAACTAACATTGCAGTGTAATCTGTAACAGCACATTGCACACATTTACTATGAACAATATGGGCAGAACAACAGGTAAACAAGTATAATTTAGGGGCCTATACAAGAAATGTGTATGGAATTTGTTAATAAAAAGCAATGTAGTATAATGCACAAAACATTATAAATATCCAGCAATTACCAAAGCTCAGAGGCACTTCCAGATAATTTTGATAGCCCCATATCAAGCAAAGAGACGGCCCCAAATCTACAAAGAGACGGCCCCAAATCTACAAAGAGACAGCCCCAAATCCAGCAAAGAGACGGCCCCAAATCCAGCAAAGGGACGGCCCCAAATCCAGCAAAGGGACGGCCCCAAATCCAGCAAAGGGACGGCCCCAAATCCAGCAAAGGGACGGCCCCAAATTCAGCAAAGGGACAGGCCCCAAATTCAGCAAAGGGACAGGCCCCAAATTCAGCAAAGGGACAGGCCCCAAATTCAGCAAAGGGACAGACCCCAAATTCAGCAAAGGGACAGGCCCCAAATTCAGCAAAGGGACAGGCCCCAAATTCAGCAAAGGGACAGGCCCCAAATTCAGCAAAGGGACAGGCCCCAAATTCAGCAAAGGGACAGGCCCCAAATTCAGCAAAGGGACAGGCCCCAAATTCAGCAAAGAGACGGCCCCAAATTCAGCAAAGAGACGGCCCCAAATTCAGCAAAGAGACGGCCCCAAATTCAGCAAAGAGACGGCCCCAAATCCAGTCCATTTCTGAGGTAAACCTGAGATTAAATGTATTAACCTCAAATTTTTTCAAAAAGGATCTAAGGACATCTAGAGGGCCGGTCCGGACAAAAAAAACGTCATCAATAAATCTACGCCATACCGGAATATTTTCAAAAAACGGCTGGAAGACATCACTGAAAAACAACTCCCGTTCCCACCCCCCCAGATACAAGTTGGCATAGGAGGGGGCACATTTGGTCCCCATGGCCACCCCCTGTATCTGGAGGTAGTGGGACCCCTTAAACAAAAAAATGTTATTCGAAAGAATGAATTCCAGGAGGTCCAGTACAAAACGGTTATACGCCCTGGAGGTATTATGTCCTTCCGAGATAAAGCCCTCGACAACCCGCACCCCCAAATGATGGGGTATGGAGTTATATAGAGCTTCCACGTCCAGGGCAACTAGCCATGAATCTTTAGGTAAATGGACACCATCTAGGGCCCTCAAGAGGTCCGTGGTGTCCTGAAGGTATGAGGCCAGGCCCTCAACATGTGGCCTAAGAAAGTCATCCACTAGCTGACTGGCCATCTCGGTCAGGGAGCCATTGCCTGAGACAATAGGCCGTCCGGGAGGAGTGGATAAATTCTTGTGAATTTTGGGCAAGGCATACAAAGTGGGTACTCGAGGGGAGGATACATTAAGAAACGCCCACGTCTTTTTGTTTATGAGTCCCTCATGGTATGCATTGCCCACTAGGTGTCGATACCGATTTTAAGTCAGACTCAGGTGACTACTTGACACCTTCCGGTACCATTCTTTGTTATTTACAATGTCCAAAACCATGTTCTCATATTTAACAACATCTATCACCACCAAATTGCCTCCCTTGTCAGATGGCTTGATGATGATGTCCTTATTTTGTTGTAAAGCTGACAGGGCCTTCTGTTGGTTCAAGTTAAGATTAGATTGAGAGAGGTTTGACCACTTGGTCTGGCAAATCTCTTTCGTAACTTGTTTAGTAAATGCCCAGATGTTCGGATTTCCCTGTAGAGCTGGGAACATCCTCGATGATGGCTTATATCCTTTAGGTTGAGATTTGGCTGCCGTCAGTAAGGAAGGTGCAGGTAAAGGAGAACATGGGGACATGGAAAGAGAGGGTGAGTCCAGAAGCTCCGCCTCTTCAAGTTCACTGGGGTCAATGTGACCCTCCTCCCATAATTCCATTAATTCCTCCATGGCCTTAATGTCCTCAAGGGTCATCTCTTGCCACAGGGGATTAGTGAAATTTGTGGTTTGAACCGCAGGCTGGGGTTTGTCATAGAGGACTTTGAAGAGTAACCTCCGTGCAAAGAGATTGAGATCCTTGATGAACTCAAATTCATCAACTCTGTCCATGGGACAGAAATTTAAACCTAATTGTAAAATAGATACCTGTTCAGGTGACAATTCTATAGAAGATAAATTAATTACCTGCAGTTGGATTTGAGGGTTTTCTTCAACTGAGACTCCGATGTTCCCACTCGTCTCTGATCCTGCACAGGTTGTGAGAAAATTTGGACCGGGTGAAAATCCTTTGAAAGAGGAGTGACTGAGTTAGTGCCCTGTGGGGCTGATGAAAAGGAGACCGGTGAGGGTGAAGAAAGGGCCGTAGATAGTAGTGATTCCGAGTGGCCCAACGCATCATTGGATGATTTTTTGGCCGTGGTTGCTCGAGTATTGATAGGTGCTCGTGAAGTTACTGTATGTTGAGAAGAAGTAAATTTGGAACCGCCCTTTGAATTTTTAGGTTTAAAGAAACCGTGAGTTTTGGTGAGAGTGGTGTGATCCGATACCTGTGCAGCAGGGAGAGAAGAAACCGAGGAGTCAGATTCAGTGGCATCATTTGAAGATTCATTCGGAGTTTGTTTTTTACCTTGAAATCGTCTACGATTTCTAGTGGAATTGCCCCAATTATAGGCCTGAGAGTTATCATACGCCAATTTGTCCCTGGTGAATTTTTTCTCCTTATTTTTAATGATGGTAGAAACATAATTTTCGAGATCCATTTTTAAAGTAGCCTCTCTGCTGGAGAAGGATTCATCCTGGACAATGGACCCATTAGCCCCATATAGGCTACTAATTTCAATATCAACCGAGGTCAAGTCAATGGTATATTGTTTGATTAGTAATTGCATCATTTGCATGGAACTTGATTGCAAATTTTTCTCCCATTCGACCTTGAACTCAGGTTCAATGTGATTTAAAGTTGGAAAGATCTGCACTCTCAGACCCCATGGGACAATATTATCTTCAATGTATTTGAGAAAATACCATCTATTCCAGAATAACCTGGATTTCCGCTCCAGCATACGCTGCAGCCTCTGAATGAACCGATCCATGGACAAGCCCCCACTGACTGGATTTTGAGCCTTGTGGATCCTATCCATGAGACCCTCAAAGGCATTACCACAGTAGTCTGCCATAATGTTGACAGAAATACTGAATAAATTGAGAAGAGGTTTTTAGGGGGTGATAACTAAATGAGGACCCTTTTCTAAACCCCAAGAGAAAAAAAGGGGGGAAAAAATGGAAAAGAGAATTAAATCTAAGAAAACAGAAATGGTCAAGAATACGACACACATTTGTTCCACTTAAATTGATATCAAATATAGTATATCCATGATATAGAAAAGACAGTAATCTGTAAATGAGGAGGCCCCCCAAAAGGGAAATTTGGGTGGGTACCACCCTGGTAACGTATTATCATAGAATAGGGGCCACACTACATACAGATATTTGAACACCTTATCCCAATTGTATATGTGAAGAAAATATTGGGGAATTGAGCATATATTCGCTCAGGGATTTTGTAACGGTGTTCATTAAAGATGACTCATTCGAGGAATTCAATAAAATATGAAAAAAGTTTATTAATAGATACATACAAAATATAATAATATGCCAATTTTTTTTTTAGAAAAGAACCATTCACATTCATGAAAAACAAAATGGTTACAGCTAATGACAGACTAGTGCTTTACGTCACTCTACTAGTTTCGCTTTTAGCAAGCTTCTTCGGGAGTCTGATAATGCACGTAGGTCATGCTGAAAAATATGAATATTGAAAATTGCATATAATGTAAGAACAAGCCAATAGAAACACATATCTATAAAGTATTGGTGCCTAAGAGCAAAAGTTGCTAGACAACCATGTGAGTTCAAATATAATATTAGAATGATATACCAAAACATATATATTACATATACAGATAATTTTTAATTGTAAACAAAACCCAAGCTGCAAGGCAGGACTCACCCGGGAACCACATAGTTGCACACACGTGTAGAGATCATATGAAATGCAATGAGTGTTATTAGATTCCCCAATTAGAACAGGACCGACCGCCGAGGAAGAAGAGACACATCATAAAAACAGTCCGGGCCATAGAGAGCATAAGGATAATAAAAACCTATTAAATAGATAGAATAATTAATGGTGTCATAGAGCGCAAATCATGCATATCTGGCCAATGATCACTATTGGCTGGTTAGGCCAAACGTACCAGCTGCTTAGTCAAAATGATGTAGATTGTGCCGACCAGATCGTTATAAGAAAGCAATGTTTCCCAGTTAAATCCAAATGCACGCAGTGCTGGATTGGGGTTGAATAAGCCAAGTTGTAAATAGTTACTGAGAGCATGGGGGCAGATAAAACCCAGCTGGAACCAAAAAGAAGCATATTCATTTAGTGTTGAAAAGATAATCAAAATTTCAAAGCTTGAAACAAGGTCAATGCAACTTTGAATGGCTTTAAAGTGCCATATATGCAAAAGGAGAGAGAAGTTTTACCTTACATAGAATTCGGTAAACGAAAGCCGCTGGCGTCCTTCCCCTATTAGCGGGAGTGTGTCACTGACAATAGTGGTCATACCAGACCACGCTCTTATGCACTCCATACCCGGCGGCGTCTGACATCACCGCCGGGCAGTGGACGTATAGTGCCTCGATAGTGCGCAGGTCCAGGCGGCACGGAATCGAGGGCGGCGTCTGGCACAGGAGCGGCGCACAGTATGCGTGTCAAAAAATTACAACACACACTGGGCAGCAGCGTCCGAAGCCAACGCGGCCATCTTGGATAAGGGAAAGCTGTTGTGAAGGAATTCAACAGTAAGGGAAAGACAGGAGGCAAATCAGAAGAGATGCCTGTAAATGTCCTCCAATTATAAACTAGTGCCAAAGATGAAAGGGCCCCTGACATTTGAGGAATTGGGCGCAAACGCTTCCCAGGTGACCGGCATAATCACCTATGGGAGAGATAGCGCCCTGGGCGTCCATATGGCCGGAACTGATAGATGCAACCATCCCCTCAACAGGCAGGACCTGAACAGTAGGGGGACAACAAACAGGGACACGTAGTAAATATTTTAATGAATAAAATAATGCTTAAATAACGGTCAATGAATAAAGAATCAATAATAAAAATTATATCAAAAAAGTGTATCTTAGATAGACATTCCCATTGAAAAGCATTATATTGTAGTTTTGGGGGCCCAGGGAGAGATCCCCAGCAAGTTGGTTCCAGATCACAAACAACAGATATACATTTAAAACATGCAGGATCAACCTATAAATTTACATGTTATAATATAAAAGAACAAATGATAAACAGAGTGAATTAAAGACAGGACAAAAGAATGAAATTAAAGAAAAGGTTTGAAACTAAAGGCCTCATTTAGGCCAGGGGATTTTAAGGCCGATAAGTTATGGATCCACTTAGCCTCCCTTTGGAGAAGGACCTTGTCATAATCCCCTCCCCTTTCACCGGGGGGGAAATATTCCAAGGCAAAGAAGTGCATTTTAGATGCATCAAATGCATGGTACAGGCCGATGTGGTGGCTGATGGGTGTCTCCATTTTTTTCTTCTTTATAACGGCAACATGATCACGAATTCTGTGATAGAACGGCCTTTTGGTTTTGCCTATGTAAAAGGCCTGGCACTCGCACTGCATGATATAAACAATCCCAATTGACTGACATGTCACAGAGAAAGTGGTCTGTAGGTATGTCCATTCGGAAGGACCACTGACTGGGCGGAATGGACATATTTACAGAAATGACATCTGTGACATGAACTCGTCCCTCGCATAGCTTGAGGGGATGAGGATGGAGAAATATGATGACTGTGCACCAAGCCATCACGTAGGGAACGGGCCCTTTTATACGTGATTTCGGGGTATGACTTAATATGTTTCGATATTGAATCATCACTTGTAAGCAGATACCAGTATTTATTCAAAATACTTCGAATTTGTTCATGTTGTCCCGTGAACTTGGTGATAAGTCGGACCCCCGAGATCGATTTGATGGTCTTAGGATCATGTAAGAGGGATTTCCTCTCAAATTGTTTAGCCCGTATATATGCCCTTTTGAGGCACTTGTTACTGTAGCCCCATTCCTGGAACCTGGTCTTCAGCAGTTTGGCTTGATTCTCAAAATCACTATTGTTACTACAATTCCGTCGAAGCCTTAAGTATTGTCCATAAGGTATACTTTTAATGAGTGATTTAGGATGGGAACTCTTTGCGTGTAACAAAGAGTTACAAGCGGAGGGCTTTCGAAAGAGAGAGGTGCCAATAGTGCCATCCTCCTTGGTCCATTTCTGAGGTAAACCTGAGATTAAATGTATTAACCTCAAGTTTTTTCAAAAAGGATCTAAGGACATCTAGAGGGCCGGTTCAGACAAAAAAAACGTCATCAATAAATCTACGCCATACCGGAATATTTTCAAAAAACGTCTGGAAGACATCACTGAAAAACAACTCCCGTTCCCACCCCCCCAGATACAAGTTGGCATAGGAGGGGGCACATTTGGTCCCCATGGCCACCTCCTGTATCTGGAGGTAGTGGGACCCCTTAAACAAAAAAATGTTATTCGAAAGAATGAATTCCAGGAGGTCCAGTACAAAACGGTTATACGCCCTGGAGGCCCTCGACAACCCGCACCCCCAAATGATGGGGTATGGAGTTATATAGAGCTTCTGCGTCCAGGGCAACTAGCCATGAATCTTTAGGTAAATGGACACCATCTAGGGCCCTCAAGAGGTCCGTGGTGTCCTGAAGGTATGAGGCCAGGCCCTCAACATGTGGCCTAAGAAAGTCATCCACTAGCTGACTGGCCATCTCGGTCAGGGAGCCATTGCCTGAGACAATAGGCCGTCCGGGAGGAGTGGATAAATTCTTGTGAATTTTGGGCAAGGCATACAAAGTGGGTACTCGAGGGGAGGATACATTAAGAAACTCCCACGTCTTTTTGTTTATGAGTCCCTCATGGTATGCATTGCCCACTAGGTGTCGATACCGAGTTTAAGTCAGACTCAGGTGACTACTTGACACCTTCCGGTACCATTCTTTGTTATTTACAATGTCCAAAACCATGTTCTCATATTTAACAACATCCATCACCACCAAATTGCCTCCCTTGTCAGATGGCTTGATGATGATGTCCTTATTTTGTTGTAAAGCTGACAGGGCCTTCTGTTGGTTCAAGTTAAGATTAGATTGAGAGAGGTTTGACCACTTGGTCTGGCAAATCTCTTTCGTAACTTGTTTAGTAAATGCCCAGATGTTCGGATTTCCCTGTAGAGCAGGGAACATCCTCGATGATGGCTTATATCCTTTAGGTTGAGATTTGGCTGCCGTCAGTAAGGAAGGTGCAGGTAAAGGAGAACATGGGGACATGGAAAGAGAGGGTGAGTCCAGAAGCTCCGCCTCTTCAAGTTCACTGGGGTCAATGTGACCCTCCTCCCATAATTCCATAAATTCCTCCATGGCCTTAATGTCCTCAAGGGTCATCTCTTGCCACAGGGGATTAGTGAAATTTGTGGTTTGAACCGCAGGCTGGGGTTTGTCATAGAGGACTTTGAAGAGTAACCTCTGTGCCAAGAGATTGAGATCCTTGATGAACTCAAATTCATCAACTCTGTCCATGGGACAGAAATTTAAACCTAATTGTAAAATAGATACCTGTTCAGGTGACAATTCTATAGAAGATAAATTAATTACCTGCAGTTGGATTTGAGGGTTTTCTGCAACTGAGACTCCGATGTTCCCACTCGTCTCTGATCCTGCACAGGTTGTGAGAAAATTTGGACCGGGTGAAAATCCTTTGAAAGAGGAGTGCCTGAGTTAGTGCCCTGTGGGGCTGGTGAAAAGGAGACCGGTGAGGGTGAAGAAAGGGCCGTGGATAGTAGTGATTCCTAATGGCCCAACGCATCATTGGATGATTTTTTGGCCGTGGTTGCTCGAGTATTGATAGGTGCTCGTGAAGTTACTGTATGTTGAGAAGAAGTAAATTTGGAACTGCCCTTTGAATTTTTAGGTTTAAAGAAACCGTGAGTTTTGGTGAGAGTGGTGTGATCCGATACCTGTGCAGCAGGGAGAGAAGAAACCGAGGAGTCAGATTCAGTGGCATCATTTGAAGATTCATTCAGAGTTTGTTTTTTACCTTGAAATCGTCTACGATTTCTAGTGGAATTGCCCCAATTATAGGCCTGAGAGTTATCATACGCCAATTTGTCCCTGGTGAATTTTTTCTCCTTATTTTTAATGATGGTAGAAACATAATTTTCAAGATCCATTTTTAAAGTCGCCTCTCTGCTGGAGAAGGATTCATCCTGGACAATGGATCCATTAGCCCCATATAGGCTACTAATTTCAACATCAACCGAGGTCAAGTCGATGGTATATTGTTTGATTAGTAATTGCATCATTTGCATGGAACTTGATTGCAAATTTTTCTCCCATTCGACCTTGAACTCAGGTTCAATGTGATTTAAAGTTGGAAAGATCTGCACTCTCAGACCCCATGGGACAATATTATCTTTGATGTATTTGAGAAAATACCATCTATTCCAGAATAACCTGGATTTCCGCTCCAGCATACGCTGCAGCCTCTGAATGAACCGATCCATGGACAAGCCCCCACTGACTGGATTTTGAGCCTTGTGGATCCTATCCGTGAGACCCTCAAAGGCATTACCACAGTAGTCTGCCATAATGTTGACAGAAATACTGAATAAATTGAGAAGAGGTTTTTAGGGGGTGATAACTAAATGAGGACCCTTGTCTAAACCCCAAGAGAAAAAAAGGGGGGAAAAAATGGAAAAGAGAATTAAATCTAAGAAAACAGAAATGGTCAAGAATACGACACACATTTGTTCCACTTAAATTGATATCAAATATAGTATATCCATGATATAGAAAAGACAGTAATCTGTAAATGAGGAGGCCCCCCAAAAGGGAAATTTGGGTGGGTACCACCCTGGTAACGTATTATCATAGAATAGGGGCCACACTACATACAGATATTTGAACACCTTATCCCAATTGTATATGTGAAGAAAATATTGGGGAATTGAGCATATATTCGCTCAGGGATTTTTTTAAACGGTGTTCACTTAAAGATAACTCATTCGAGGAATTCAATAAAATATGAAAAAAGTTTATTAATAGATCCATACAAAATATAATAATATGCAATTTTTTTTTTAGAAAAGAACCATTCACATTCATGAAAAACAAAATGGTTACAGCTAATGACAGACTAGTGCTTTACGTCACTCTACTAGTTTCTTCTTCCTCGGCGGTCGGTCCTGTTCTAATTGGGGAATCTAATAACACTCATTGCATTTCATATGATCTCTACACGTGTGTGCAACTATGTGGTTCCCGAATGAGTCCTGCCTTGCAGCTTGGGTTTTGTTTACAATTAAAAATTATCTGTATATGTAATATATACGTTTTGGTATATCATTCTAATATTATATTTGAACTCACATGGTTGTCTAGCAACTTTTGCTCTTAGGCACCAATACTTTATAGATATGTGTTTCTATTGGCTTGTTCTTACATTATATGCAATTTTCAATATTCATATTTTTCAGCATGACCTACGTGCATTATCAGACTCCTGAAGAAGCTTGCTAAAAGCGAAACTAGTAGAGTGACGTAAAGCACTAGTCTGTCATTAGCTGTAACCATTTTGTTTTTCATGAATGTGAATGGTTCTTTTCTAAAAAAATAATTTTGCATATTATTATATTTTGTATGTATCTATTAATAAACTTTTTTCATATTTTATTGAATTCCTCGAATGAGTTATCTTTAATGAACACCGTTAAAAAATCCCTGACCGAATATATGCTCAATTCCCCAATATTTTCTTCACATATACAATTGGGATAAGGTGTTCAATTATCTGTATGTAGTGTGGCCCCTATTCTATGATAATTAATTATATTCCTGTTTACAGTTGGCATTGTTAAGGTAATGTGATCAGGTTCTACCTGATCTTCGGTGCTATATATATATATATATATATATATATATATATATATATATTCTGTGTAAATCTTAAAGAGAGTTCCAGTTTTCATCTAAGCTAATGTCTTATATTGTCTTGGGTGCTCAGCTATAATACCCGGTTCCTGGGTCCAGACTGGAGGAAGCTATGTATCTTGACAGAGGCACCCAAGCTGAGTGCTGGACAGTTCTGTCACATGGCCCAAGTCCAGCAAGGAGAAGGCCCAAGTCCAGCAAGGAGAAGGCCCAAGTCCAGCAAGGAGAAGGCCCAAGTCCAGCAAGGAGAAGGCCCAAGTCCAGCAAGGAGAAGGCCCAAGTCCAGCAAGGAGAAGGCCCAAGTCCAGCAAGGAGACGGCCCAAATCCAGCAAGGAGACGGCCCAAATCCAGCAAGGAGACGGCCCAAATCCAGCAAAGAGACGGCCCAAATCCAGCAAAGAGACGGCCCACATCCAGCAAAGAGACGGCCCACATCCAGCAAAGAGACGGCCCACATCCAGCAAAGAGACGGCCCACATCCAGCAAAGCGACGGCCCAAATTCAGCAAAGCGACGGCCCAAATCCAGCAAAGAGACTTACTGCCCAATCGTTTACCCATCCACTGGCTTCACTAGCCTGAAGGGATGGCCCTCACAGACCCAGCCCCCTAGATGCAGGTTTGTACTTACAGTAGCCAGGACCAGATCCTTCTAGACGCGTCTCCCTTCTAGTCAGCTCTACAGGACATCTGGGTTGCAGCTTCTGCAGTTCGACCACCTGAGGCCACATGGCAGCCTCTTCAGAGAAGGGGCAGCAGCCCCCCACTCTCCTGGACCCGGCTCTCCAGCTGAAGACCCCGAGCACATGTGCCCTAGGTATATATACAGTCACCCAGCATGCCTTGAGGCACCTTCTTCTGCCAATGGCCAGGGCTGTAACTACACCTATGCTCCCATTTGTCAGGTTTCCTCCCACTGTCCAATATGCCTCATTCTATTGGACTAGTATGAAACAGGCAGACAACACGAGCAGCATCAGAGCACAATAAGCAGATCCTATCAATGGATCACTGCTCCCTGGTAGGCAGGGTAACCCAAAACTATACTCTCTCTCTAGCACCTACCTAGGAGGGTGCTACACAGTGATTGGTCCTGCTAGGCCTAGGGTTTCAAAAGATTGAATAGAATTTTCGTTTTTAGTTTACAATAACCTACTAAAACCTATATGCAAGTAACTGGCTTTACATATACTTTAAACACATTGCATTTTTTAAATTACAGTACTATGAAAATCATTTAAATTGATGGTGAAATGTTTGCCATTCTCTGAAGCATTTTGTTCCCTTGTGGTAGCAGCCCTCCCTGGTGTGTATGATCTGATCCCTGATGTGTTTACCCAGATACAATTACAATATGCAACAATAATTAATGAGAGATTTCTTATATGTAACCCAAGACAGTAAAATCCTCAGAGAGACATTAACAGGATAAGAGGAAAACAAAATACTACTATAATAAATATACAGTGATTGTAATGAGGTCTCTTGACTGATGTAAGCTCCTGTCCGACTGTTGATATACAATACATTCCATAATGAGAGTGCTGGCACTCATAAATACAGTAATTGCCTACTCTGTAAACAAATAAAAATATGTCTAAAACACAAGTTTATATCAAAATGCTGTTAACCGTGTTTACAGAATAATATGTTAGGATGATGGATATCAATATCTTTGTTGAAGAAGGAGGGTCCTTTAAAACGATTCCACACTTCCGCCACCATCTTCACCACAGCGTGACAACTCTTATACTAAACTGTAAGATCAGTCAGCTTGCCAGACAGACGAGTCACATGACACTCTCAGACACGACCAATTACTACTCAAGCGAAAATATAAAAGTGTGAATACTTTTTGAAGACCCCTCGCATAAATATAAACACACAGACACACATATTATAAATAAGAAAAAGAATAAAGAAAAACGTTATTCTGCGCCAGTCCCTAAGTATGTGAAAGCAGCCAGCACAGCAAGAGACAAAACTGTGTAAAAATGTTTTATTGTTGCAATTTGACAAAATGTGGAAAATTTTAAAAGGGTATGAATACCTTTTCAAGGTACTGTATCAGTGGCGGAACTACCGCCATAGCGACACACGCGGCCGCTATGGGGCCCGCAACCGAGAGGGACCCGTGGGCTGGGGCCGGTTTCAGTTGCTGCAGTGCTCCTCCCTGTCCCCTCTCTCCTGCTCCTGTGTATTACGGAGCTGGCTGGGTCTGTGTGTGTTCGGCGGCGGGCGGCACTGTAACGCGGTCCCGCCCCCCCCTAGACTGGCTCGTGTGATAGTAGATGGAATGAGTGTTCAGCCTATCACGCAAGCCGGTCGTCTAGGGGGGGCGGGACCGCGTTACAATGCCGCCGGCCGCCGAACACACACAGACTTAGCCAGCTCTGAGGAGATGCCCGCCGTACAGCCCGCCCTATGTGCCTGCACTGCCTGGATAGGAGGATCGGATTCGGCATGGGGGCCCGGCCGCATATAGAGGAATTGAGCTTTCTACTGTCCTCCATGCAGCCGCTAAATGCTTGCAGGAGGGAGAGGAGGAGAATCAAGCATTCCACGGCTGTATGAAGGACAATAGAAAGCTCAATTCCTCTATATGTAGCCGCCCTGCTTCTCCTCCTATCCAACTTCTTTTGCTGCCCCCCCCCCAGTGCTCTCCCCCCTCCACCACACTCTCCGCCCCCCCCCCACAGTTCTCTCCACCCCTGTTCTTGCTGCCCCCCCCTGCTCTCAAGCTCTCCCCATCCTTCTCCAGCCACCATCCCAGTGCTCTCCACTCCCCCCAGACTGTGCTCTCCCCCCCAGTGCTCTCCACACCTGTCCCCCCCCAGTGCTCTCCACCCCTGTCCCCCCCCAGTGCTCTCCACCCCTGTTACCCCCCAGTGCTCTCCACCGCTGTCTCCCCCCAGTGCTCTCCACCCCTGTCCCCCCCCAGTGCTCTCCACCCCTGTCTGCTCTCCACCCCAGTTCCCCCCCCAGTGCTCTCCACCCCTGTTATCCCCCCCCAGTGCTCTCCACCCCTGTTATCCCCCACCCAGTGCTCTCCACCCCTGTTCTCCCCCCCCTAGTGCTCTCAAGCTCCACCCTTCGCTCTCCAGCCCCCCCGTGCTCTCCACCCCCGTTCTTTTTGGCTCCCCCTCCATTGCTCTCAAGCTCCCCCCAGCACTCTCCGCTCCCCACTCCTGTACTACTCTCTACTCCCCCCTGCATTTTTCCCCCACCCACATGCTCTCCAACCCCCGCCAGTGCTCTCTCCGCTCCCCACTGCATTTTGCCCCACCCATGTGCTCTCCCACCCCGCCAGTGCTCTCCGCCCACCATAGTGCTCTCCAGCCCCCCGTACTTTCCACCCCTTTTTTTTCTGGCCCCCACTGGTGCTCTCAAGCTCCCCCCATTGCTCTCCACCCCCCAGTGCTCTCCACTCCCCCCTGCTCTTTGTACCCCCCCAGTGCTCTCCAGCCCCCGTGCTCTCCACCCCTGTTCTTTCTGCCCCCCCAGTGCTCTCAAGATCCCCCCCAGTGATCTTTACCCCCCACACTCTTAGCCCCTTCAGTGCTCTCCAGCCCCCTCTCTCAGCCTCCCATGCTCTCCACCCCTGTTCTTTTTGCCCCCCCCCCCCAGCGATCTCCGCTCCCCACCCCTGTGATCTCCACTCCCCCTGCTCTTTGCCCCCACCCATGTGCTCTCCAACCCCGCCAGTGCTCTCTGCTCCCCCTTCTCTTCAGCTCCCACCCAGTGCTCTCACTTCCCCAGGACCAGAGGACAGGCTGTCTGGGGGCAGAAAATGAGGACAGCTGAAGGTGCAGGTGGCCAGGGACCACTCCATCTCACAGCAAACAGATCCTCTGGAAGGAGCACTGTCCCCATCCAAAACTAGAACAGACCCTGCCTGCTGATGGTGACCATGGATATCCTGCTGGCATAGAAGGTACTGTACCGAGCATCAACAACACACCTACCCACACACAGGGACTGCAGACTGGGACATGGGGCATAGGAGGGGCTGCAATGATGGCCACAGTGAGGCTGAATTTGTGGGTAAAGTGAGACTGCATTCATGGGCACAGTAAAGCTGCATTTGATGGGCACAGTGATGCTGCATTGATAGGCACAGTGAGGCTGCAATGGTGGGCACAGCGAGGCTGCAATGGTGGGCACAGCGAGGCTGCATTTGATGGGCACAGTGAGGCTGCATTTATGGGCACAGTGAGGCTGCATTTATGGGCACAGTGAGGCTGCATTTATGGGCACAGTGAGGCTGCAATGATGGGCACAGTGAGGCTGCAATGATGGGCACAGTGAGGCTGCAATGATTGGCACAGTGAGGCTGCAATGGTGGGCACAGTGAGGCTGCATTTATGGGCACAGTGAGGCTGCATTTATGGGCACAGTGAGGCTGCAATGGTGGGCACAGTAAGGCTGCATTGATAGGCACAGTGAGGCTGCATTGCCCTTTAAACCACGCCCACTATTTAATTTTAGTCCGCCATTTTTTTGTGGGGGGGGGGGCCATACAACATTTTGCTATGGGGCCCTGTGATTTCTAGTTACGCCCCTGTACTGTATGTACCTATTCTGTCCATTGAAGTTAATTAACACTAAAGCGTTAGACACATCTAGCATTAATACATGTTTAGACGCGTTTACACACATGCAGCATGTTTCCTGCCAAAGCATTGCTGCTCCTGGACATGCTGGCAAGTAGGGTTTTTTTCTGCCTCTAAATGCCCCTGCCTCTAAACTCCTCTAAATGCCCAAGTGTGCATAGACACATAGGCTAACATGGAGGGGCATTTAGAGGCAGAAAAATAAAAGGCAGATGCCCCTAAAAGCAGTGTTTTTAACGCTCAGGGTGCATGAGGTCTAAAGCCCATATGTTACATAGAGACAACATATAATCCTTTTACCACAGGTAAGTATTTTTTTCTATGGAGGTATCAATACATTGAATTTTTGCCTTGCACTTTAATACAACGTACATGAATTACATAGAATTCACTTTTCAGTTCTTAAACGCATGGTCCTCTTGTTATGTACCATAATATACTGTATATATATATATATATATATATATATATATATATATATATATATATATACCAATATTTAATCTATTTGCTTCTACTTTTTTTTTTGTAAAAATATTGTCTAATAATATTTAGAGTATAAATAAGAAATACAATACATGATAATTAGGAATGATGGTAAAGATGTTGGAAAAAACAAATATATATATTCTCCTCGTTCAAAGGTTTTTATTGAAAGATCAACATATGATAACAAGTATAATGTATTAATTAAATGTATTTTAGTAGTTACGTGTAAAATAAAGAAACAGGTAGGTTACGGCATTGTATTAATATAGCATGCCTATTTACGTCGACAGAATGGCACGGACAGGCATAGGGGCGTACAGGTACGTCCCCTTTAAGATGCCGCCGTGTGGTCGTGCGCGACTCTGACTCGATCGTCGTGGGGATGCCCGCAATCATCTCACGGAGAGATAGAGTGGGGAGATGCTAAACAAGCATCTCCCCGCTCTGCCTAGTGACAATGACACTGATCTCCGCTCCGTGTAATCAGAGCGGAGATCAGTGTCATGTCACACACAGCCCACCCCCCCTACAGTAAGAATCACTCACTAGGGCACACTTAACCCCTGCAGCGCCACCTAGTGGTTAACCCCATTCACTGCCAGTGTCATTTTCACAGTAATCGGTGCATTTTTATATCACTGATCGCTGTCAAAATGACAATGGTCCCAAAATGGTGTCAAAAGTGTCCGATGTGTCCGCCAGAATGTCGCAGTCACGATAAAAATCGCTGATCGTCGCCATTACTAGTAGAAAAAAAAAATATCCCCTATTTTGTATATTGCTTTTTTTTCAAAATTGTCACTCTATTTTTGTTTATAGCGCAAAAAATAAAAAGCGCAGAGGTGATCAAATACCAGCAAAAGAAATCTCTATTTGTGGGAAAAAAAGGACGTCAATTTTGTTTGGGAGCCACGTCGCACGATAGCGCAATTGTCAGTTAAAGCGACACAGTGCCGAATTGCAAAAAGTGGCCTGGTCTTTGACCAGCAAAATGGTCCGGGGCTGAAGTGGTTAAATATCTTCCATATCACCTGTAGCTGTTAGGTACCTTATGAAATGATAATAAGAGAGAAATAAGGAAGATAAGAAAAAAAGAAAATAAGGGCAAGGAAAGGTGGGGGGTGGGGACATAGGGCATCGGGTGTTCCGGAGGCATAATCTGTTCTTATAGTTTTATTATTGTTGCATATACAAATGTTAGTTACCATGACTGGAGTACCTGGTGATCAAAGTTTATAGGTAAACAATGTGTGACCCATGGTTTCCATAGATCTTCATATCCTTTCAAATTTTCTTTATCTAGGGCTTCCATTTTTGCATGCAACAATGACCGATTCATCCTGTGTTTGGTTTCTGCTATGTTTAGTAAGGGAGTTTTCCATGCTTTAGTTATTGTCTATTTCGCGGCCATCATAAGTTGAATGAAAAGCTTGAATTGTTTACAAGTCATGTAATCAGGTTTTATATTTAAAAGGGCAATTTCTGGATCTGGCATTATTGTCATTCCAAACATTTCTGAAGCGAGTAAAAATATATTTTTCCCAATTTTTTTTATAATCAAACAATTCACCACATGTGTATATATGTTCCTTGTTCTGAACAGCCACGAAAGCAGAGACCTGAGTAATCAGGCGCAAATTTAGCTATTGTAGCAGGAACCAAATACCAGCGCGAGAGTACCTTGTAGGTGGTTTCAATATCTATCACATTAGGAGAAAAAATTTGATATTGGACCAAATTGAGGACCATTCTGCTTTATCTATAGTTCGATCAAGATCTTTTTCTCATTTAACCACATAAGATGGTAATTTAGCATCTGATTTAACAAGCAATGTGGAATATATTGTTGATATGAGACCTCTGGCATGAGGGTCATTCATGCATATATTTTTAAACTTAGTAAAATCATCTACGGAACCGTCAATGCTTAGGAAAGGAATACAATAGTTCTTAATTTGAAGGTAACAAAATTTCTGATTGGGGGAGCCCAAAAGACTTGCATAAGTATGGGAAGGGATGGATTGTTGTATTTAGGATCATGTGATGTAAACATGTTATACCTGCTTTAGACCAAGCCTGAAAAGATCAGGGATAGGTCCATGCTGGAAAGAAAGCTGGGTTTTTGAGAAAAGATAAGTGGATTATGTTTGGATTGCAGACCATGAGAGATTTTGAGTCTATCCCAAATAGCTAGAGAATATTTAGTGATTGGGGTTTTTTAAGTTTTACGATCTATGGGACGTAACCATAAAATATTGTGTATGGAGAGAGGGTCACAATCTATTGCTTCGATGGTAACCCACAGGGGAATCTCAGTTTTGGAGTGATATTTTATAGATTGTGCTAGTTGAGCGGCTTTATAATATAATGAAATGTTTGGAAATCCTAGGGCACCATGGATTTTGGGAAGGAATAAGGTTTCTCTATATATTCTTGGTTTGAGTTTTCCCCAAGTAAATTTTATTAATTTTTGTTGTATAATTCTAAGGGAATAGGCCAGCATGTGTATTGGAAGAACTCTGAAAAGGTACAGGAATTTAGGAAGTATGGCCATCTTTATTATATTTATTTTCCCAACCCATGATGTCGGTGTAGATGACCATGATAAAAGCAAGTTTGTAGTTAATTTTAGTAAAGTAGGATTGTTGGCGGAAAATAAATCCAAGTGGCTGGCAGTGAGCTGGATACCCAGATAAGGAATGCTATGTGTAGCCCATTTAAAGGGTAATGATTCTTGTACAATTCATTTTTCTGTAGTGGATAACAAGATGTTCAGTGCTATAGATTTTTGAGTATTAACCATAAGGCCTGAGATGATCGAATCGTTTTTAAGTATATTCATAAGGTTAGGAGCTGAAATTTGAGGTGAAGATAAAAATAAAAGGATGTCATCCGCAAATAAACATATTTTAGGTGACAACCTCCGATTTCTATGCCTGTTGTTATAGAAGGTTCCATTCTTATTCTCTGTGCTAAAGGCTCAATAAGCAAAGCAAATAATAAAGGTGAGAGCGGGCATCCTTGATGTGTGCCCCTCTCTATGTTAAATGTTTCAGATTTGTAGCCTGCATATTTAATGTATGCTTTAGGTTTGTGGTAAAATGCTGAAATCCATTGTAAGAAATGGGGGCCGAATCCCCATTTACTAAGAGTATAGTGAATATAGGACCATGAAATGGAATCAAATGGCTTTTTTATATCGAATGAGAGGAAACAGGCTGGGATGCGGCGTAATTTCGCAGCATGTGATAGAAGGTGGCTCGTCTAATATTATCACTTGCTTGTCGGATAGGGATAAATCCTACTTGGTCTTTATGTATAATTTTACCAATGAATGTATTAAGTCTAGTAGCAAGGCTTTTGGCTAATATTTTGATATCTATATTTAGTAAGGAGATAGGACGGTAGTTCGAACAGATGCTATCGTCTGAGTTTGGTTTGGGGAGCATACAAATAATTGCTGGTAATGTTTTCTGTCTAAATGAGTGTCCTGATAGTATAGAGTTGAAGGCATCAGTTAATAAGGTGGGTGATAATGTTTCAATACATGTATGATAATATAGTGGGGAAAATCCATCAGGGCCAGGTCTTTTGTTTATTTTCAGTCATAGGTGTGCGCAGCCTATTGCATTAGGGTGTACACCCCAAAGATCAAACACATAGTACCGATCACTCACGATGAAAGGGAAGGGGCAGGTAAGTTGCATATTTTCCGGCCCCTTCCCCCACTCATCTTAAAACATCCCTGCAGCAACAGCTGGAGGGAGAGGAGAGTAGGGAAGCTGGAAGCGCTGCAGGGGGAAGGAGGGGGGAACCAGGGCAGTAGGGGGAATCTGTGCTGCACAGGGTGACTAGGGTGTGCCTGGGCACACCTGGCACACCCTGTGCGTACGCCTATCTTTTCAGTGTTTTGATAGCACTGTACACCTCTTCAACCGATACAGATTTCTCTAGTAGATTTCTCTAACTGTGTTGTGGATAATGGGGGAAGGGAAATGTGGGAAAATAATTCTTCTGCTTTGGATGTATCCAGTTCAGTGTCAGAAGAATATAAAGTGTTTAAATGTGTCTTCAAATTTTTTAAGTATTTTCATTAGGTTATTAGAATATACATCTTTAGTCATTTTGAGGTGAATAGGTTTAGTGGGAGAGTTGTATGATTTGAGCGCGCTGGCTAATAGAGTTTCTGGTTTGGTAGAAATGTAAAAATTGTGACGTGATCGATTCATAGTTTTGTCTGCTGATTCTGTGAGAAACAGGTCAAATTCAAGTTTAGCCTTTTCTAATTGCAATTGTAACAAACGGGAAGGATTGGATTGAAATGCCATGTAGCAAGTGTTAAAGTTTGTTTTTAATTTGTTATATAAAGCTCTACGATCTCGATTAAATAGAGCCGCTTGTCTCATACGTAAACCACGTAAAACTGGTTTGTGAGCTTCCCACAGGGTGAGCGGGGATATATCAGAGGTAGAGTTGTCTACAATGTATTCTTTCAGTGCAAGTTCAATATTAAGTTTATGTGTTGGGTTTTTAAGTAGGTAATCTCTAAGAAGCCAGGTCGGATCATGTGCTTTTGGAATGGTAGAAGCTATAGCGATAAGTATTGCACTATGATCCGACCATGGGATTGGTAAATTTTTGGATGTTAGGATTTCAGGCACCGTACCTGTAGTTAGGAATATGTGGTCTATTTGTGAGAATGAGTGATGGGGATGTGAATAATGGGTAAATTGTCTTTTGGTTGGATTCAGTTCATGCCAGGAGTCTACTAAATTATGTTTTGTAATAAGTTGTGAAAAAGAGTGTCTGTTAGGGACATTTGATAGAGATATAGGTGATTTGTCTAGAAAGGGAAAGAGAGTTAGATTGGAATCCCCACATAAAAGTAACGTTCCTTTTTATGTGATTCAATTACCTGTAAAAGGTGAGAAAGGAGGGGGGCGTGTCCGGATGTGAGAGCCAGAGGACGTGTTTTTGAAGAGCTCCGGCTATCCTGTATGAATCCTTTGCCATCCGTGCATTTCCATCGATTTAAAAGAGAAACAACTCACTCCAGCCTGTTCCCCTGTGTCCCCTGTCTCATCCTGGGACAAAATTGTGGAGACTCTCTGCCCGGATCGCCTGCACGCCTGCACGCCTGAATCCTCCACTCACCTGAGGCCGCCGCCATCTTCCCGGCCTGCTACTGTGCTGCACTGCAAGGACCCGATCCCAGCTTGCCTGCAGGTAAGGGACTGTCATCCGGCCACATCTGCCTGCCCATCCACCTTCCTGGCCCGATCCGGAGGTCCGCTGGGCCGAAAAAGGGATCAGTGGAGGCCGCGACCCGGTGCGGCCTAGTGCGGCCTACGAAGCACCGGTCTTTCCTAGACCGCCGCCCCGCCGGAAGTGCACCGCGGCCGACATCGCCGAGCGCAACAGCGCGGATCGCCTGCCTTCTCACGCCCTGTCATCCCTGCCTAGGTCTGGGGTGCTGTGGCACTGAACTTGCCTAATTTGGAGCGGCTGCGTTGCCCCTGGAGCCCAGCTTCTCCGGTCCTCCGCCACCCTTCTGCCTCAGCCTTGCTGCGCTGGTCCCAGCTTCTCATCCTTATCACCCTGTCCCTACTTCTTTGTCTACTGTGGGGTGGGGGGCGGCCGGTGACCGCTGTCGTTACCTGGTACCTGCAGCGGCACCTGACATAATCCCTCCCGAGACACCTGCTGTGGCCTGGGTCGCCCCTTACCTACCTCCTGGGTGCTCGTCTGAACTCCGTCAAATCTCCTGAGAGTGGGCCCCCCCTGTCGAATTGTCAGATGTCCCCCTCCTCCAAAAAAGGGAACAGGTCCTCGAAAGCCGCAAAGACCAACGTACCACTCCTGCTGCCACCGCCATCTTCCCCACAACCTGATCCCATACTTCTGGGTCGGCTTCGGGCCTTGCTGGCTGGCTTAGAAATGGATCCCATTGAAGCTCCGCCGACAGAGGGGCCAGCCCCACTGGCTAAAGATGGTACAGCAGTGATCCTCGCTGCGATCGAGCAGAGTAGGACCTCGCTTTTGGTGCATATTGACCACCTCGCTGAAGAATGTAACCTCATACGAAACGACCTTGACAAAATGAGGGGTAGAATGGCGGAAACTGAATCCAGAGTGTCGACCACTGAAGATCTTACGGCCTCCCATACCGCCTCCATTACCGAGCTGCAGCGCACAGTGCAGTCCCTCGTCGCAAAGTCAGATGATGCCGAGAACAGGCTGAGGCGCAATAATGTCAGAGTCCTAGGTTTGCCTGAGGGAGAAGAGGGAGACCACCCTGCTATATTTGCGGAGGAGTTCTTTAAAAATCTCCTGGGCCTTACAGATGTTCCCCCTACCTACGTGGTGGAGAGGGCCCACCGGGTGCCCGCGGGCCGAGCCACCCCGGGGAAACCCCCCAGGCCCTTCTTAGTCCATTTTCTTAACTATCGGGACAGGGACAAGATTCTGTCGGAAGCCCGCCAACATCCCACGCTCAAATATTGTAACTCCTCTGTCCTCCTCTTCCCTGACTTTTCGGCGGACTTGCAGAGAAAGAGGAAAACCTTCAACGATGTCCGCAAACGACTTAGAGATAAGGACATTAAATATGGCATGCTTTAACCAAGCCGCCTACGAGTCCAACATGAGGGGACGGTCCGCTTCTTTGATAACCCAGCGGATGCTGACGACTGGCTGACCAACCTGCGTTGATGAGATCTTCTCACGGTCACCTTTGATGCACGGATCTTCCACTTCCTTGTTCGCTATATCCTATTACACCTTCTTCAACCACTGGAGTTACTTCAAATGTACTTTTACACGAGACCCCCACGAGGCTTTAGATTGCCCTTGTTTTCGCTTTTGGTTTTGTTTTTTGTTTTTCCTCTTAGAGCACGGACTTTATTTTCCGCTGACTTTGAGGATACAGGTTTATGGGATAGATATCCCACGTCCCTCTGCTTCTTGTTCGTACGTGACGGATGCGACACTGTCCGTCGACAGAGTGGATGAACTGCTACAAGAAGTGTAGGGCCCCCAGTGTAAGGGTTCACTAACACTCTTTATAAAAGTTTTTCGTTTGGGTAAAAACTGTTCCCAGACTTTCCCCCCCTGTTAGGAGGTAGGCTGGGTATAGTAGGATAGGCACCGTGCCTGGGAAGTTGATTAGGGATTTAGTCATCCCTTGTTCTTATGGTTTTATATTTCTTATCTGTATGCTTTTGTTTTGAGTTACGCTTAAGTACTGTCAGCATTTTATGCAGTGTGACCGGGATCTTGCTGCCTGTGGGGTGCACCGGTACATGCCCTCTAGAGTATCTCCTTAATTGTTTTTCCCCTTCATCCAATGGCTAGTCAGGTAGTAGATTCCTTCACCGTTCTCTCCTGGAATGTCAGGGGTCTTAACTCCAAATTTAAGCGAGCCCTTTTATTCAAATACTTAAAATCTCACTCCCCCCAGATTATTCTCCTTCAGGAGACTCACCTCACGGGCAGCAAGATTTTGACTCTCAAGAAACCGTGGATACAGCGAGCGATACATGCCACCTATTCTACATACGCCAGAGGTGTATCGGTTCTTGTCCATAAGAATTTCCCCTGTGTGATTGAGGAGATCCGTACTGATCACCAGGGGAAATTTGTGATAGTGGTGTTCACGCTATGGTCTGTCAGGTATATTGTTCTTAATGTATACATCCCTCCCCCGTTTTCCTCCGCATTATTATATGAGGTTCTAGAAAAAATTTCACCTTTCTGCCCGGGGAAGGTTCTGGTAATGGGCGACTTTAATGCCATCTTATCACCTGAGCTAGATAGACCTGCCCCGACTAAGAAACAGTGTATGGACCTCTCTGCCTGGGCTCGGGCGGTGGGGCTGGTGGAGATCTGGAGGTGGAAGCACCCTACCACAAGGGCCTATTCATGTTTTTCGGCATCATATAAGACTGCGTCGCGGATAGACCTAGCCTTCTCCAACCCTGCACTGTTAGCGGATGTTCTGGAGACGTCCTATCTGCCTAGCAGTCTGTCCGATCATAATCCCTTAGTGGTGGTGCTTCGCTCCCCGGCTTCCCGGAGCGCTTCGCTCTGGAGGTTGGGCACACAATGGGTCTCTCATCCTGACCTCGCTGGCCAGCTGCCGCCCCTGCTGTCCGAGTTCTGGGAAAATAATAAAGACTCTTCTTCTCCCGATATTGTATGGGATGCCTTTAAAGCTTTCACGAGGGGACAGTATATTTCTTCTATTGCTAGCATCAAAAAACAACAATCGGCTGCAGCGCTGGCGCTGCAGAAGGCTGTTGAAGACCACACTGCTAAGTATAGCAATGACCCCACCCCAGTTCACTTTGACCTACTAATGGTGGCTCGGAGGGAACTGCAGTTACACCTGGCTGAGGTCACGCGACTCGAGTCGTATAGAGGTAAACAGAGGGCCTTTGAACAGGGTGACCGGAATGGCCGCCTACTAGCCATGATGGCACAACACGACCAACCCCTTACACTTGTATCCACCCTGCAGACCCCGGGGGGCGGGACGGTGTCCTCCCCCTCTGATATTCTACAGACGTTTAACTCCTTTTATGGCAAGTTATACTTTTCCGGTCTGTCCTCAGAGTTTCGGCCGGAGGCGCTGAATGGTCTGTTAGACCCGTTGGCGCTTGGCTGGCTCTCGGACCACGAAAGAGAGATTTTGGTCCAACCTTTTGCGGTCTCGGAGGTCGTTAAGGCTATCCGATCCTTCCCCCCCGGCAAGGCGCCGGGGCCGGATGGGCTTCCAATAGACTTTTATAGGGCTCATGTGGAACTTCTAGCACCCCTGCTGGCACAACTGTATACTGTATGCCTGGCAGACGGTAGTCTGCCTGTTTCAATGTATCACGCATACTTGACACTGATATATAAGGCTCCCAAAGACCCCACTTCCTGTGCTTCATATCGTCCTATTGCATTGCTTAATTCTGACTTTAAAATTCTGACTAAGCTTCTGGCCCTTCGGTTATACCCCATGCTACCCTCAGTGATAGACCCAGACCAGACAGGTTTCATGCCCCGTAGGTCCACGGATGTGAATCTCAGAAGACTATTCACCAACATACACGCTCACCACCTCAATAAGGGATCTCGTACTGTGGCCTCTCTGGACGTGGAAAAGGCCTTTGATACGGTCGAGTGGCCCTTCTTGTGGGAAACTTTGCACAGGATGGGGTTTCCTTTGCAGTTTATCAGGTGGCTCCAGGTGATCTACAAGTGCCCCACTTCCTCGGTGCGCTTGGGGGGTGGACTATCGGCCCCCTTCGGGCTTACCAGGGGAACAAGCCAGGGCTGCCCTCTCTCGCCGGCTTTGTTTGCCCTCGCTATCGAACCGGTGGCGGAGGCACTTCGCACCTCACCGCACATTAGGGGTCTCCGACTCGGGTTGCTGGAGGAGAGGGTGGCCCTGTACGCCGATGACATGCTACTCTTCCTAAATGATGCCGGCCCGTCCTTGCAGGGAGCGCTAAATATTTTGGACACCTTTGCAGAGGTCACCGGTCTTAGGGTAAATTGGTCTAAATCCCTCCTGTTCCCAATTGATCCGGCGGCTAGGTCCACATCCCCTCCTGATAGCCCCCTCCTGTGGGTAGACTCCTTTACATACTTGGGGGTACATGTCTCTGGTTCAGCCTCAGATTATATATCCTTAAATCTAGCCCCGGTACTGTTGGAGTCCCAGGCGAAGCTCAAATCCTGGAGTAATCTGCCCCTGTCATTATGGGGGCGAGTTAATCTCATAAAAATGAAGATTATTCCCAAACTGACATATCTTTTCCGCCACTCCCCACAATGGGTGCCCAAGTCCTTTTTTAAAAAATTAAACTGCATCTTTTCTTCCTTCTTATGGGGCCCCTCTCCTCCCAGATATAGGTTGACTACTCTAATGAGGCCACGAACGCAGGGTGGCATGGCATTCCCGGACTGTCATAAGTATTACCTCTCCGCGCAGTTGGTGACTGCGGCGTGGTGGCTGCAGCCGGACAGAACGAACTCGTCGACTGTGCTGGAAGCAACAGTGGTCGGTTTGTGGGAAGCTCTTCAATTACTACTTTTTAGGGGCCCTCGTGCCCCGTATCCTCTGACCCCTTCTATGCTTACCACCCTGCGGGCATGGCGGACAGGATTAGCTATTGAGAAATGTAAACAGTCTGAAATCTCCCCCAATGCCCCTATCTGGCTGAACCCTAGTCTATCTCACATCTACAAGATCCCTGACCCTTACGCGTGGACAAAATACGGTATCAAACTTGTGTCTCACATAATATCTCAAAACTCCCTACTCCCCTTCTCGCACCTTTCCTTCCAATACAACTTACCCGACCATTTCCTATTTAGATATCTGCAACTGTCCCACGCATTTACGGCGCAATTTCCACAATCTTCGTGCATTGTGGCCCAGTCGGAACTAGAGAGGACACTTAGATTTAGCTGTGAAGACAAACCCACCTCACATCTTTATTCGTACTTGATCTTTGTGTCTCTTCCACCTCTGGATAAACTCTGGAATAAATGGCAGACTGATATCCCCACATTAGATAGGGATGACTGGGACGACGTGTGGGACCTCCCCTTCAACTCCTTAGTTTCCATGCGAGACAGGTTAGTGCAGTACAAAATAGTTCATAGAGCTTATTTTACCCCACACAGACTGCATAGGATGGACCCGTCCCACTCCTCGGGGTGTTGGAGATGCGGCGCCTCACCAGGCGACTTCTCCCATATCTTCTGGCGGTGTTCAGGGGTCCAACAGTATTGGGAAATGGTGCTGGATCTAATTAACAGAGTTGCTTCAGTCGCTGTGCCTTTGGCAATGGAGGTGTGCCTTTTGGGGCTCATTGAGACCATTGTACCATCCTCTGCCAAACGCACGCTAATTTCCTTGCTGCTCTTTTATGCCCGAAAGAATATTGCTATGCAGTGGAAGAGGCCTACCCCCCGACTTTGGCGCAATGGAAACACTTGGTAAACGGCAGCCTTCCTTTATACAAAGATACCTATGCCAATCGGGGCTGCCCACTGAAATATGACAAGGTCTGGCGCAATTGGTTAGATGAGCCCGAAACAGCCTAGGGAGTTGGGGGTGAACCAGATCATGGTGTCAAGGTTTTGCCTTGCTCTTCTACCTCCCTCTTCCTCCGGTGACCTCTGATATGTGTTCATTGACTAGTGGGTCTTACCATATTGGGTGCCCTACTTGATCTATTTGGGCGGTGCTGCTGTACCCTTCCATGGCTGTGCATTGTGTCGTTGGGTTCACATTGCAATTGTATTCTCATCTGTACATGTTCTTTTTTATGACTGTAGGTGCTTAAGCTGTATGTTTTGTACGTGTTAGAAAATTCAATAAAAACAATTTATAAAAAAAAAAAAAAGGTGAGAAAGGAACGAGGTAGGACTTTTGTTGGGGGCATAATATGAAACTACTGGTATCATGCAAATATCCTGTTAGAATCAAATATCGCCCTTCTGGGTCGTTAAACACCTTTAATAATATAAATGGGTTATTGCGGTGAAATGCAATGATGCAATGCAAGTACGCCTCACTGTTTATTTGAAGCTGAGGGGGGGGGGGGGGATAGGGAAGGATAGAAAAGGAAAGGGTAGAAGATCTAATAATAAAACATACATTTTCTTAATTTTGAATAGTAAAAAAAACATATATAATCTCATAACACTTCCGTTGGTGGGGGGGGGGGCAAAAAACTCCCCCCCCCCCAAGGGTACATTGGCCACTGTTGATTGTCCACTATGTCAATGAACTAACCGTAGCAGAAAGGAAGCGCAAGAAATGTTCCTGAAAGAACAACAAAGCCTACTAGTAGCAAGTTTCCATAAGTATACAAATAATGAGAATATTTTAGCACTAGCAGGAACTGGGGGACAATAATAGAAAAGAAACATGGATACTGAAAATTTACCCATTTTGGCCATTAAGTCATATATCTTGGATCTGGAGTAAAGCAGTTGTTACAATACGTTATATTAAGAACTTGTTAAGACAATTAAAGTATCTCCTTGAGGCGATAAATGACAAACGAAAATATAATAAAGATAATAAGACTGTTTAGCTGTTGTATTAATCAAAAGATAGATGAAAAATAGATGAAAAATGGATCCTAAGAGTATGAAGTTATGAAAATGGAAAAGATAGCTAATTTTCACATTAACATAACCGAGTGTGTCTAAGTATAATAAGAATTAATTTGATGCCAAATGTGAAATAGACAGTAAGGATTGGTGAACTTATCCATCAAGTAGAGAGAGAAATATGGGTATATGGTATTCTTCAGTCCATAGAGTCATCAGGGGCTTGGTCAGGTGATCAACAAACATATTGTCAAGGTCACCTGTGGCCAGGTGACAGATGCACACCGTAGGGGGACAGGAGTGCACCGCAAGGTAGTGAACCCTATGGCTGACTGCTGCGGATAGGAAACTGGGTGGTTGTGGAAAGCGGGACCAGAGGAGCACAACCGGGATCCTAACGGAAGCTAGAGCCAAGATTCCCCAGGGCGCGGAGTCTAAGACCCAGCAGGTCTTCTCCAGGGCCTCTAGTGGTGAGGATGTTATGCTGCAGGCTGGGACCAGGTCACGGCCCCTGGAGTTTCCTAGCTCACGCCCTGTAGGATAAGGGGAAAAGAGGGGAAGCAGCAGCACAAGATATGAGAGAACCGAATAACAAGCTGAAGGTCAGGGGCCACAAGCAGACAAGGATAACGAAAGAACAAGCCGAAGGTCAAGGGTCACGAGCAGACAGGGATAGTCGGGGACAAGCCAATAACGTAACAGAGAGACAGACGTAGCACACGGCAGGCAGGAACCCAAACACACAATGCCTAACAAACACGTTGATCAGCAAAGCAGGCTTGCAGTGCACAGGTTAATATAGTGTTCTGTGATAGGGCCTGGGGTGGAGTCTGGCTGGGAGGAGATTATAAAGGAAGCCAGGTGAAAGGGTTCTGGCCTCTAAGATGAACACATGGGAAGGAAGGTAAGCTGACAGACAAACACTACTGCATATCCATGACAGTACCCTCCCTCTTATGGGCCCTCCCCCGCCTGGGCCCAGGCTTAAAGGGAAATCTCAGATGAAACCTCCTCAACAGATGAGGTGCAACGACATCAGATGCAGCGATCCAAGACGCCTCCTCAGGACCAAAACCTCTCCAATGCACAAGGTACTGAAGAATACCTCTGCAGAGCCGAGAATCCAGAACTTGTCTAACCTCGTACTTTAGATTATCCTCAGAGACCAGACCCGAGGTAGGGAGATGACAAGAAGATCTATTGAGGACCAAAGGCTCTCTAGGAATAAGCAAGGGCATGAGAGGATCAACAGAAATCTGAGGAGGGTCCCCTAGACCCTTAAAGATGAACTGGTCATCTAGCACAGGACCATCAGACTGGGCAGATGTCAGTGGAACCCTGAAGTCAGGTTGGTTAGAGGGTGACATGTCACAGGAGTCAAGCTGAATAGCTGAAAGACAAGCAGAATATCCTGAACAAGAAAAAGCAGGCGGCTCACTGGGCATGGGCTGGACTGGCATAACTAGTACAGAGGCCGAGTGAATAGCAGAGTCAGGTGTAGCAACTACCTGAATCGCATCGCAAGACGTAGCGACTGCAGGACTTGTAGACAAGCTAGCCTGGCTGTGCGTCCAAGGGTGGTTAGGGACAGAGAAATGTAAATGGTTATGCAACCTGGAATGAATGACCGGCTCAGGTTCACAGGGGGCAACCTTGGGTAGGCAGGACGAGGAACAGGAGGAACCCCAAGCCAGGATCTGTCCAGTAGTCCAGTCCACATGAGGAGAATGGAGCTGTAACCATGGGAGACCCAGCAGGTCTTCTCCAGGGCCTCTAGTGGTGAGGATGTTATGCTGCAGGCTGGGACCAGGTTGCGGCCCCTGGAGTTTCCTAGCTCACGCCCCGTAGGATAAGGGGAAAAGAGGGGAAGCAGCAGCACAAGATATGAGAGAACCGAATAACAAGCTGAAGGTCAGGGGCCACAAGCAGACAAGGATAACGAAAGAACAAGCCGAAGGTCAAGGGTCACGAGCAGACAGGGATAGTCGGGGACAAGCCAATAACGTAACAGAGAGACAGACGTAGCACACGGCAGGCAGGAACCCAAACACACAATGCCTAACAAACACGTTGATCAGCAAAGCAGGCTTGCAGTGCACAGGTTAATATAGTGTTCTGTGATAGGGCCTGGGGTGGAGTCTGGCTGGGAGGAGATTATAAAGGAAGCCAGGTGAAAGGGTTCTGGCCTCTAAGATGAACACATGGGAAGGAAGGTAAGCTGACAGACAAACACTACTGCATATCCATGACACATATATATTCTAATAGTTTACCAGTTTTACTTTACTGACCAAGCTATACAAAGACAAGCCATTTGAACTATATTAAATTAGATTTGTAAATCCATAATGATAATCCAATCACAGTGATCACATAATCGGGAAGCCAGTGTAATGCCACCAGTGTTATGATCTCTTAGAGGGCTAGCACCCAGTGGGTTGAGTAGAACTCTATGCCTGTTACAAAAAGGATTTAAAAAAAAAAGAAAAAAAAAACTTGAATAATATGTAGAATATAATCATTACACAAGCCATTTTATAATATAATGCTTATAAAAGAATATATTTTTCCTGTCAAATTGCAACAAGTAAAACTGAAATCCATTTTCCTATTCATGTGATGTACAGTTTTTCTCTTATTATGGCTGTAGGACTGAACATATTAGACACTCCCTCTTAGCATTATAAGGGCCAGATTTATCATGTTTTCTACCATAGGCAAGCTTCTTTGTGCCACTTCCACCTCCCTTCCCCAATATACACAAGGTATACAGAACTACATCTAATTTACCAAGATTTAATATATAACACTAGCAATATAAAAGATTGTTTAAAGAGTAAAATCAATACCAAATGAACACAATCAAAATCAGAAATGCAAGTATTTTATCCACTTACCACTATGGTTGCTTGTTTTTTGTTTGTTTTTTCACTTTGTTGATTGCACATTTAAATGGAGGTATCAAGATGGCTGCTTTGATAGGAAAGTGTTTTTATAAATATATTTGTGAATGATACAAATATATTGTTTTTGTTATGTTCGTATAGTTGTGGTGCATTCATTTTGCATCATCTTTACCAATTCTTTGGATTCCTTTTTGTACAAATACTTACAGTATTTGGGGTGGATGGAGTGGCTTTAGTCTTAGCCTGCAAATGTTTTTCTCCAAATACTTTAGCTTCACCTGATATGGGTGATATTAGACAAGCTTTCCAAATAATACTGTCTAGAAACATGGCTTTTATAAAGGTACCAAGCACTTCTGCAAGACGAAAAAGAAGAGGTCCATCACCTTAGGACACTAGCAAAAAGCTGAGGACTCACAGAGTGGGGTAAGATTATCAGGGTGGTGAGTCCTCCAAGCTTTGCCAATGTCCAATCACCTGACGGTACAGGCCTATAACCCAGGGTCTATGAATACTCAGCCTGTGTCCTGTATTGTACGATTAATATATTGTTCATATTTACAGATCAAGTGATACAACATTCAGTATTGTATTCACTGGAACATTGGTATTGCATTGGGCATGGATGAAAAAAAATCATTATGAAGGAAGTGGTTAAAGTAAAGTAAAGCCTAAACATTTGTTTTACCTTAATGCATTCTTTGTATTGCGGTTAAAAAAAGTTAAGGTGTCAGCATCCCCCTCACCCCCCCCCACTTCTTTTACTTACCTGAGCCTTCATTCGATCCAGCACCGTGCACGTCTGCAGATCTTCTCTCCCCTCACTTACAGGTCTCGCTGGCTTTGGTTCCCAATGCTGTCAATCAAATCCAGTGATGAGGGAGGGTCGGGGAGGGGCAGAGTCCCACTGCCTGTGTCAATAGACACAGCAGCGGGGCTCGGGTGCAAGCACACACGAGTGCTGTCTGCTGTGCTCGGCCCCCCAGAGTTGCGTCTCACTAATACAGGAGGTGTGTTCCTGGCAAGATCACAGGGTGGATATAAATCAATGATTTAAAAAAAACAAACAAAAAAAACCAGATTTTTGGGATTTAAATCATTTGTTGGGGGATTTAAATCGATTTTTTTGATTTTTATCACATTTATTTTAATAAAATGCTTTTGTAGTAAAAATCTATCTAAAGTTTTCTATTTAAGATACCTTAATAATTTAGTTTATTCAGCATGAAATGGAGCTTAGTTATGTAGCATGAGGCTGTATATTCTGGGATATGAAATTTTTTGATAAACTCATTCAATGAATCCAAGCTCTGCAAGCTGAGATACGTACACTGCATTGATGCATTCACACAATTTCACAGTAACCATGAGATAAACTTTCAGGAATATTTCTTTATCTCGTTGTTTTGCAAATCTATGTACATTACAAACTGTATGATTGAATCGGTTCTGATATCGCTGTTTTACTAACCTGACAGCTTATTATTCTAAATAGGAAACCTGAATTTTGTTTGCAAATATTAAATATTCTAACTACCAGCAAGAATAAGTCCTTACATTTCAAGAGCACCTGTCATTTCAGATCCACCATGGCAGCGCTTGTTAGCGGGCATCCACTCACATGCTGCCACCACGTCCCTCACCTCGTTTTGTCACTGCCGTATCACCAGCCATCCCATTAAAGTGAATGGGACTGTCTGTGAGTCAACAGCAGGTCAGAGGAGGAGCTGATGCGGGACAGAAATGACAGTTGCTCTTTAAAAATGATGATTTAAATCAAGCCTTTTTACTAGTGGTTTAAATCATGATTTAAATCGACTTGATTTCATGAAAATCCACCCTGCCAAATCACCAGGTGAAAACAGTGGGGAAAAAGCCAAAGAAAAGAAAATGATGCAGCCACCATATCTAATGATCGGTAAGCTGCAATATATTACATTTTTGGTTTTGGGCTTATTACCGCTTTATTGAATATTATCTGTACAAGGTTGAGTAGAATGCGTATGCACAGATAATTGATCAGGTGATATTTACATTCACTCACGTCTGAGAAAGAGGATATGTGAACAGTGTCTGAAACTTTTTTTATGGTAACATAAAAACATAGCAAAACATCATAAAAACAGTATATGGTAAACAAATAAGACATCAGCTCACATAGAGCTTCTGAATACACATAAAGCAATCAATAATTAAATTCCACACATTACAATTTATTTATATATATATATATATATATATATATATATATATATATATACATATATATATTATATATAACAACCTGTCCCTGAAGAAAAATACTGCCAGGTAATCACCTCTTGTCCTAAGGGAGACGAAGCCTGATTGTTCTCAAGGTATAAAATATCCCCGGCTTATTTTCTCTGAGAGGTTTCTTCTCATTGCCAAGATTAAAGTCGGTTCCATTGTTGTGTAGCAATGTGTTTATATGCAACTGGAAATATTTAAAAGGTATATTTTATTTATTACTTGACAAGGGTTTGAACTGTTTGCTATTATCACTTACCATGGTGAATTTACTATATTTTTTTAGTATACAGTAAAGAATGGCATGTTTAAAATATACATTACACTACATCTTCTACCTTCAGAATAAATAAGTCGTCCATGCAACAAAAAGTTGCTGATTCATGAAGAGTAGCGCAAAGAGGAGCCAGTTTCCATCTTTTAAATGAAATGTACTCTCATCTTCCATCTTGATAATTGTATTAGCCTGCTCCAGGTTTTTTCTATGCAGGCTAGCATGGCTGTTTTTTTCACATTTTACAGTAAACTTAAATCCCAGTTGAACCCCACGTTGAAATTCACAAAATGTATTCCAGGTATATCAAAACAAAGGTGTTTTATACCTAAGGCTTATAGTTTGGTTTCTTTCTAAAGCAGCCACATCTTTAGCAGAAAAGCCTGACCTCTGCCAGAAGCTGCAGAGTAAGACGTTTGCTCCATTTGTGGAAGTGGTGGTTTTCATTATAGAGATCTGACACATCCTTTACTGAGTCTGACCCATAGATTTGCAGTCAACAAGTTCATAGTCCCCATTTATTGGGAAGATCTGGCTCTTGCTCAGCAGGGGGCATATCAAGCGTCTTCAAAGAGATCACAGCTTCCCCACAAATAACAAGGGTCCCACTTAAAGTATGCTGGCAGGGGACAGGCTTTTTTACTCAGGCTGTAGCTGATTGTTGAAGAAAACAGACTGTGTAAGGCTTTGTACACTTTCTGTTTTGATGCAATGTGTTTAGCTGATTTAACAAATATAAAAGCCTAAGCACAATTTTGTAACTTTGACATGTGTTAGTAAAACCGTACATATCATCGCAACTACTTTGTGCATCCAAGTGGATCTTACCTTGTTTTTTCAGGCCAAATTGGGCTTTCATTTGGTGGTAAATGGTAATGGATATCTGCTGATTTTTTATTTTTTTTTATTATTATCAAAGGCAAATTGGCCCAAAATAGTAAAAAAAAAAAAATTGTTTTTAAACCTAACTGCATATTTCTTGATACTACCATAACCTTCCACAAAAAAATAAACCAAAATAAATTCTCCTGCTCCTGACGATCGCAGCAATACCAAATATGTGTATGTTAGCTGTTGTTTGTACCTGTAGTAAAGCCCAAAACCAATAGTGCACATTTTGCTTTCTCTTTAATCCTACCTAAAACACACTGACACTAACTGATACTAATTTAAAAATAAAATTATATCCAGAAAAAATACGGACCCCGACCTTAACCCAAACACTAAACTAGATCAAACCTTGATCTAGGTATTTATTTATTTTTTACATACACTTTTTTTTTCCCTGCAAGGAGAGAGAGATACAATGTTACCTCTCTTCTCCGTTCGCAGACAAAGAAAACACATGGGCAGGCTTCAGAGTGACTGATCACTGTGATAGCCAATCAGAGGCTATCACAGCGATCAGATGACCCGGAATCTTAAGTTCTGGGTCCTGATCATTAGTACGGGGCCCGGAGCTCACGGTGCCAGCACAAAGGGAGATATGCGAATATGCGGCCTCACAGAAAAAAGCCCAGTGCAGTGAGGCCGCATATTTGTGTTACGTTGGTGTCAAGGGGTTATATAGAAAATTCAAGTGGCCTTTAACCACTTCAATATCATGCACTTATACAGCTTCCTGCCCAAGCCAATTTTGAGCTTTCAGCGCTGTCGCAATTTGAATGACAATTGCGCGGTCATGCTACACTGTACCCAAACAAATTTTTTATCATTTTGTTCCCACAAATAGAGCTCTCTTTCGGTGGTATTTGATCGCCTCTGCGATTTTTATTTTTTGCACAACAAATAAAAAAAGAGCGAAAATTTAAAAAAAAACTACGTTTTTCTTTGTTTCTGTTAATTTTTTTTGTAAATAAGTACCTTTTCTACTTCAATGACGGGCACTGATAAGGCGGCACTGAAGGGCACTGATAAGGCGACACTGATGGGCACCGATGAGGTGGCACCAATGAGGTGGCACTGATGAGGTGGCACTGATGGGCACTGATGATGGGCACTGATAGGCGGCACTGATGGGCACTGATATGTGGCACTGGTATGCGGCACTGATGGGCACTCATAGGTGGCACTGATTGGCACTCATAGGCGGCACTGATTGGCACTCATAGGCGGCACTGATTGGCACTCATGGGCGGCACTGATGGGCACTTATGGGTGGTACTGATAGGTGGCATGGACGGGCACTGATAGGTGGGCACAGATTGGCACGGATGGGCACTGATAGGTGGCACTGATGGACACTAGTAGGTGGCATTGGTGGCACTGGTGCCCAGCAATGCCAGCCACCACACATTGTGAAAGTGCCAGTCAGTGCCCATTTGTGGGCACTGATTGGCATATTTTTTTTTATGTTTTTCTTTTATTTATTTATTTTTATTACATGTGGATGGCCATAGGGGCCATCCACATGATTGGGGCTTCCCTGGTGGTCCTGGGGGGCTTCCCTGGTGGTCTAGTGTGGGTATCCGAGGGGGGGCTGCGCTGATAAACAATCAGCGTGAACCCCCCCTGTCAGGAGAGCCGCCGATCGGCTCTCCTCTACTCGCGTCTGTCAGACGCGAGTGAGGAAGAGCCGATCAACGGCTCTTCCTGTTTACTTCCTGATCAGCCGTGATTCGACACGGCTGATCACATGGTAAAAAGCCTCCGACGGAGGCTTTTTACCGAGATCAGTGTAGCGGTGGGTCAGACTGACCCACCGCTCCACCGATCGCCGCGATTCGCGCCCCCCCGGGCGCGCGGCGGCTGTTATCCCGCAGGACGTCATATGACGTCCAGTGTGGATAACAGAACCACTTCCCGGACGTCAATCTGCTATTGACTGGGCGGGAAGTGGTTAAATATTGGTTTTGGAAAGCTAATTTCATCTATTTGTTTTTACTTTTTTAATAAAAATACTGGCTAATAATATATGCAGTATAAATAACAAATATAATATATGATAATTAGGAAGGATGGTAACATTGTTGGAAACACACACACACACATATATATATATATATATATATATATATATATATAGAAGAGGTGTGTTAAAGAAAGGCCTAATGTAACACACACTTAGCGCCAGTTCAAATCAACAGTGTTCAGCAGTAGCACATATTAATTAATACTGAAAAATGATAAATGATAAAATATTCTTCTCAAAATATTCTAAAATTACTAAGCTGCTGTTTAAAATAGAGAATAAAATGAAAATGAGGTAAAAAATAAACAAAGCAATATGCTGGATTATTAAATTACACCAAACAGCGCTAAAAATTAAAAGACTCAAATAAGACTCGTGTTCAAGCCACTAGTAAAGTCCAAGACGTAGGTTTGTGACAAAGTCAGTCCAGAAAAAAGATAGTGAGTATCAACAATTGTCCATGTGAGCACCTTCCTTCACCAAAGACATGTATTGCAATTAGTGATGAGCCGAAAACCCCCGGGTTCGGTTCGCACCAGAACCCGCGAACGGACCGAAAGTTCGTACGAACATTAGAACCCTATTAAATACAATGGATGCGAACGTTCGAATTCTAAAGTGCTAATTATAACAACTATTATGCATGTTATTGTCCTAAAAAGGGTTTGGGAACCCGGGTTCTGCACCAGGGGACATGTATCAATGCAAAAAGAAGTTTTAAAAACGGTCGTTTTTCGGGAGCAGTCATTTTAATGATGCATGAAGTGAAAAAAAAAAGTCAAATATTCCTTTAAATATCGTACCTGGGGGGTGTCTAAAGTATGCCTGTGAAGTGCCACGTGTTACCCGTGTTTAGAACTGTCCCTGCACAAAATGACACTTCTAAAGGAAAAAAAAGCCATTTAAAACTGCTTGCGGCTTTAATGTAATGTCTGGTCCCGGTAATATGGATGAAAATCTTTAAGAAAAATGGCATAGCTACCCCATGACCCCCCCCCCACCCCAGCCCATTACCAGCCCCTTTGGGTCTTGTATGGATATTAAGGGGAACCCCGCACATAAAATAAAAAAGGCCCTATATACTCTGAACAGCCGTATACAGGCGGTGCATACAAGACAGGGACTGTAGGTTTGTTCTTATGTAGAATGTGTTTGTAATTTTGAACAGGTACATTGTTGAAGTGTAGCTCCAGCCCAAAAATCTATTTTTAAACTTTTTGGAAAACATAGATAAGGGTTATCACCCCTGTAACATTTGTTTTGCTGTCTGTGCCCCTGTTCAGAACATTTCACCTCACTTTCCGTCCCAATGACAACTGTTTTTGAAATGTGGTGTTTTTCTTGAAACAAGGATTGCTGATAAAGCATCAGTACAGAGGAGACACCTTTCTCCCATATTTATTCTTACAGGAGAGAATTTTCCTTCCTAGTGGTAGATTTCCTCTCACTTCCTGTTGTCTTCTTGCGTTTGCAAGTAGGAGTCGTTTGTAAGTTGGATGTTTGAAAGTAGGGACCTGCCGTATATACTCTGCAGAAATAGGCCCCTTAGTTGTTGGTGTTGGCACAACACTGTAAGCACTCACAGTTACTCTTGGTTGGTGCTGGAACGCCCTGCTGTCAACTATTATATCAGGAATTTTAATTACATATAATTGTTGAACAGTGGTAGTAAAAATTGGGCCTTTGATGGTGGTGCTGGTGCCACAACACTGTAAGCCCTGACAGTTACTCTTGGTGGGTGCAGCAATGGGCCCTGCTGTGAATTATTAGATCAAGAATTGTAATTGCATGCCCCTGTTGAACAGGGGCTGAAAAATTGGGCCTTAGGCACTGGTGGCACAACACTACAACCCCTCACAGATACTGTACTTGGAGCACAGCAATGAGCCCTGTTGCAAAGTATTGCTTCAAAAATTGTAATGACACGCCCCTGTTAAACAGGGGCTGAAAAATTGGGCCTTAGGCACTGGTGGCACAACACTACAACTCCTCACAGATACTGTACTTGGAGCACAGCAATGAGCCCTGTTGCAAAGTATTGCTTCAAAAATTGTAATGACACGCCCCTGTTAAACAGGGGCTGAAAAATTGGGCCTTAGGCACTGGTGGCACAACACTACAACCCCTCACAGATACTGTACTTGGAGCACAGCAATGAGCCCTGTTGCAAAGTATTGCTTCAAAAATTGTAATGACACGCCCCTTTTAAACAGGGGCTGAAAAATTGGGCCTTAGGCACTGGTGCCACAACACTCCAACCCCTCACAGATACTGTACTTGGAGCACAGCAATGAGCCCTATGGCAAATTATTGCTAAAAAAATTGTAATTACACGCCCCTGTAAAACAGGGGCTGAAAAATTGGGCCTTAGCCACTGGTGGCGGCACCCATAAACAAAAATGATCTTCCAAGCTATCATCATCAATCGTATCATTGAGGACTCGGAGGAGGAGGATAGCCAGTCAACATAACAGCACAGGCACTCAGCATCAGCATCAGTCTTGAAGGGATGTGACATGTTAAAATCAATTAGTCTGTTATATCAGCATCAGGTGTGTGGTAGCTGGTGGTGATCCAAGACTGGTTCATCTTGATGAAAGTCAGTCGATCAACCGAGTCGGTGGACAGGCGCACCCTGTGATCCGTGACAAATCCTCCAGCAGCACTGAATGTGCGTTCCGAAAGAACGCTGGATGCAGGACAGGCCAGTAGCTCAATTGCATACTGTGCAAGCTCTGGCCAGTGATCCATCCTCAAGACCCAGTAAGCCAGAGGATTTTCGGTGGGGAAGGTGTCCAAGTCTGACCTTGCCCCTAGATATTCCTGCACCATGTTTATCAGACGCTGGCGATGGTTGCTGGAACCGATCATACTTTGGGGCTGCGGACTAAAGAATTGTCTGAACGCATCGGTCAGACGGCCACCTTCCCCACCGCTCCTTCTTTGACTGGCCGAAGCCTCAGCAACTCGTTGTCCAGGACCAGGAGTTTGTAACCTCCCAGTCTCTGGGAACGCGTTGCACAGACCTTTCTGCAAGGCCTCCCGGAGTTGTCTCATCCTCTGCTCCCTCTGCGAAGGTAACATAAGGTCCGCAACCTTACCCTTGTACCGTGGATCAAGGAGAGTGGCCAGCCAGTAATGGTCCCTCTCCTTGATCCGAAGAATACGAGGATCCTTCCGCAGACTTTGCAGGATCAGGGAGGCCATGCAGCGTAGGTTTGCTGAGGCATTCGCTCCGGAGTCCTCTGGGTCACTAAGGACGACATGATCCGCAGCCACCTCCTCCCAGCCACGTACAAGTCCACTGGTTTCTTGGGACTGTAAATCATCCCTAAAAGACTGCTGCTGATGATGCTGAGTGCCAGCCTCCACCTCCATGCTGACACAATCCTCCTCCTCCTCCTCCTCCTCCTCCTCCTCTTCCTGTGCGATGGGTGGGACAGAAGGAACACTGTCTGGGTAAAGGGGGCCTTGAGAGGCAAGGAAGTCCTCCTCTTCCTGCCTCTGTTCTGCCTCAAGTGCCCTGTCCATTATTCCACGCAGCGTGTGCTCCAACAGGTGGACAAGAGGTACAGTGTCACTGATGCATGCACTGTCACTGCTCACCATCCTCGTGGCCTCCTCAAATGGTGCCAGGACAGTGCATGCATCCCTGATCATGCCCCACTGGCGTGTAGAAAAAAAACCAAGCTCCCCTGACCCTGTCCTGGTGCCGTAGTCGCACAGGTACTCATTGATGGCCCTCTGCTGCGTGTGCAGCCGCTGCAGCATGGCCAACGTTGAGTTCCACCTGGTGGGCATGTCACATATAAGGCGGTTCTTGGGCAGGTTCAACTCCTTTTGCAGCTCAGCCAGGCGAGCACTGGCATTATAAGATCTGCGGAAATGCACACAGACTTTCCTGGCCTGCCTCAGGACATCCTGTAAGCCCGGGTACCTGCCCAAGAACCGCTGCACCACCAGGTTAAGGACGTGAGCCACACAGGGCACATGGGTCAGTTGTCCCTGTCGGAGGGCGGAGAGGAGGTTGGTGCCATTGTCGCAAACCACCATTCCTGGCTTAAGCTGGCGTGGCGTCAACCACCTCTCGGCCTGGCCCTGCAGAGCAGACAGGACCTCTGCCCCAGTGTGGCTTCTGTCCCCCAAACACACCAGCGCAAACACGGCATGGCATCTTTTTGCCTGCGTACTTGCGTAGCCCCGTGAACGGCTACGGAGCACCGCTGGTTCATAGGACAAACCACAGGAAGAGGCCATGGAGGAAGAAGAAGAGGAGGGGGTGGAGGAGAGAGGTGTGTCACAACCAGTAGTAGCATTTTGGAGGCGTGGTGGTGGAACAACCTCCAACACTACTGCACCTTGTCCTGCATCCTTCCCAGCTGCCAAAAGAGTGACCCAATGGGCCGTGAAAGAAAGGTAACGTCCCTGTCCATGCCAGCTGGACCATGAGTCGGCGGTAATATGCACCTTACCGCTGACCGCCCTGTCCAGCGAGGCCAAGACATTGCCTTCCACATGCCGGTAGAGAGCCGGAATAGCCTTCCGTAGGAAAAAGGGGCGTTTGGGAACCTGCCACTGAGGAACCGCACATTGCACAAACTCACGGAAGGGGGCCGAGTCTACCAACTGAAAAGGCAGCAGTTGAAGCGCTAGCAATTTAGCCAAGCTAGCATTCAACCGCTGGGCATGTGGATGGCTGGGAGTGAACTTCTTTCGACGGTCCAGCAGCTGGGGCAGGGAAATTTGCCTGCTAGAATCGGACGTCGGTGTACTGCTAGCAGAGTGGCCGCAAGTACTTGGCTGTGACACACCTAATTCTACACCTTCATTCCTCTCAGTGCATGTTTCAGAGAGGACTGAAGTTATAGTGGGGTTGGAGATCCCAGCTGATGCGGTGCAAGGAGAGGTCCGCTTTGTTCTTTGGTGTGGGTCTTTGAGGTAGGCTTGCCAATGAGCTGCATGGCAGGTCAACATATGTCTGGTCAGGCATGTGGTACCCAAGCGGCTGATGTTTTGGCCACGCGATATACGCTTGAGACATATGTTGCAAACAGCAGCTGTGCGATCTGATGCACTAGCCTCAAAAAAGGCCCACACCAAGGAACTTTTTGAATGACGGGCAGAGGCAGCGCCCTGCACAGGCGGAGCTCTGCGGTGTGATTCCGTCGGTGTACTGCCCTTACGCTGGCCACCAAAGGGCATCCTGCCTCGTTGGAGATGTGCCTCCTCCTCATCCTCCTCCTCCTCCTCTCTCCTATTAGGCACCCACGTGGAGTCAGTGACCTCATCATCCCCTCCCTCCTCATCACTGGAGCCAATCTGGCAGTATGCTGCAGCTGCTGGAACATGACTGCCAGATTGGTGTCCTTCTTGAGCATCCCCTCGGTCTGCTCTCACGCTACTGCCTTCCTGTAGCTGGGTTTCATCATCAGACCCTTCGAAACGCTGGGCATCCTCCTGGAGCATGTACCCAACACTGTGCTCAAACAGTTCGGGGGACTCCTCAGGAGGAGGACATGGTGGGTCTAGGGAAGGAGTGACTGATGATGAGTCTGACATTGATACCAGGGAAGAGGATGCTTTGGCAGCTGCTTTGCCAGTACCCTGAGCCTGGGTGAGAGAGGATGAGGAGGAGGAGGAGGGCTTGGTCATCCACTCTACCAAGTCTTCGGCATGATGTGGCTCAACATGTCCAGCTGCCGAAAAGAAGGACAAGCGTGTCCCATGGCCATGTGCTGATGACAATGCACCGCGTCCACGACCAGCACTGTTGCCCCCAGACACAGAGCCTGCTTGCCCTCTTTTATTGCCTCCTGACTGTCTGCCTCTCCTTGTTTGCCTTCCAGACATTCTAATAGATGGCCTGCAGGGAGATGGGAAAAAAGCAATAAGGGCTACCTTCAGGTGGCCTTCTCTGTCCCTTTACTTAAGGATTTCTAAATATGGTTGAGGATGATTGCTTTTGCACAGAATAGCACAACGACAATTTCCCTGACTGTCCAAAAAACAAGGATTTCAAAGATGGTTGATGAGGAATGCTTTAGCACACTATAGCACAAGGAGAATTCCCCTCACTTTCCTTCTTTGTCCCTAGAAACAAGGACTCGCACAGTGAAAGAAACTGACACTCTCCCTACCTAGAGTTTTCTGTCCCTAGAAAAAATGTTTTTTTAAAGCACACTATAGAACAAGGAGAATTCCCCTCACTTTCCTTCTTTGTCCCTAGAAACAAGGACTCGCACAGTGAAAGAAACTGACACTCTCCCTACCTAGAGTTTTCTGTCCCTAGAAAAAATGTTTTTTTAAAGCACACTATAGCACAAGGAGAATTCCCCTCACTTTCCTTCTTTGTCCCTAGAAACAAGGACTCGCACAGTGAAAGAAACTGACACTCTCCCTACCTAGAGTTTTCTGTCCCTAGAAAAAATGTTTTTTTAAAGCACACTATAGCACAAGGAGAATTCCCCTCACTTTCCTTCTTTGTCCCTAGAAACAAGGACTCGCACAGTGAAAGAAACTGACACTCTCCCTACCTAGAGTTTTCTGTCCCTAGAAAAAATGTTTTTTTAAAGCACACTATAGCACAAGGAGAATTCCCCTCACTTTCCTTCTTTGTCCCTAGAAACAAGGACTCGCACAGTGAAAGAAACTGACACTCTCCCTACCTAGAGTTTTCTGTCCCTAGAAAAAATGTTTTTTTAAAGCACACTATAGCACAAGGAGAATTCCCCTCACTTTCCTTCTTTGTCCCTAGAAACAAGGACTCGCACAGTAAAACACACTGACACTCTCCCTACCTATCCTTCTCTTTCCCTAAACTAAAGGAATCCAGGTTAAGCAAGAAATAAATAAATGTCACTGTCCCTGCCTATGCTTGTCTTTCCCTGCTCCGGAACACACTACACTAGGCCGCCGTGCTGGCGGCCTTTTATAGTGTGGGGCGTGTACTAAACACCCTCAGCAATAATTGGCCACAGGCATCCTGCCTGTGGCCAATCATTGCTCTCCTCGCTGCCGGCGCTGTGATTGGCCAAGCATGCGGGGTCACAGTGCATGCTTGGCCAATCACAGTGCCTGGATGACACTGCGATGGCGTAGTGCATTGTGGGCCGTTCGTGTCACTCGAATTTGGCGCGAACGGCCCAAATCGTTCGATCTTCGTCGAACGATCGAACAGCCGATGTTCGAGTCGAACGTATGTTCGACTCGAACACAAAGCTCATCCCTAATTGCAATCCACCACGTGATGTAACTCTCCCCTTAGGGGTTCACACTCACCAGAAACACATAACAAATATGCCTTGTATGTAAAAGTGGGTACATCCGTAAATGTGTTTTGGCTTGTCACTTCTTATCAGGGTCCACAAATGGAATGGGCTCCACAGCAGGTCATAAAATAACAGAAAAATTACAGCAAATAGCGTAATCCTGTTTATTTATAGAACTGATTCCCATACATTAGGAGACCCCTTTAACTAACTACGTACAATAGTGCAGTAAAAAACAAGCATTGAGTGGCCCCAGAGGGCGCTATCACTGTATATGGCCGTCGCTCGGAGCGTGTGTAGATCCTGCAGACACTTCCGATTCAGGGGATGGGCGGTGGAGCGCAACGATGGAGCGCACTAGTCACTTCCGGGTCGCGTGTTGTCGTAGTTACCCCTGACGCATTTCGTCAACCGACTTCGACAGAGGGCGTAACGTGACGACGCACACGGGATCCTTAAATTACCATGCTCACGGAGTAACAACCAATCAGCGTGCCTGGCAACAGATGACGGGTGCTGGATACTGTTGCCTAATAGGACGCTGACGGTGCACTCAAACAACTTGAAGCACGGATGTAAACATTAAAATATAATTTAAAAGGTAATGGTATATTAAAAAATAGAAAACCAATATGTAAAAGCTATAAATTAGTAATCCACATAAAACTAATAAAGTACTGAGGAATGTGTGCAATTAATCCATAAACGACTGTGGACATGCATCACAATCTCAAACATTATAGGGGATCATACCGTGACCTCTCACACAGAGAGTACCAAAGATAGACAATATTATGGTGCATACTTTATCAGTTATAGACAATTAGTACGTAATATTTATGAATATACCATATTTTTGTTTGTTATGCAGCTAGCAATGCAAATGATGGAGACTGGAAAACGCACATCAGAACAGTCCCATCACCAACATACAGCTCATCAACAAAAATAGAGCTGTTGTAGCCAATAGTGATCAATCATAATTAATATACCGATTAAATACAGTGCATATCAGCATAATCATGAAAAATAATAAACAACCAATATCATAAGAACATTAACATAGAAGCATATAGGTATGTATAAAAAAATTAATTCATATACATAAAAATTAATTCATATATAAAAAAATTAATAAAACAGATACCTAAAAAGTATATATAAAATATACATAAAAATACTGATAAGCTAAAAGCACAAAACCAAAATTTAAATATATATATAAAAATAAAATAATCATATATATGTATATATGTAGAAAAGTGTCATCAAAGCATTAAAAATATATAAAATGCTAAAATCTCATGTAAATAAAATCTAGAGACACCTCTACGTGTATATAACACCATATATGTGTATATATATGTGTATATGTGTGTATTTTAGAATGTGTATTTAAAAAAAAACAATAGTATAGATTGTCTTTCATACAACATAATCAGGTTGGATATGTGTAATTCACCACTGTTTACTGAATCACTAGAATGTGGGAGAGAGGTGTGTATATAATAAAACAGATCTAGAGTAATGTATATGCAGACGAGACATTGAGAATATGTAGGTCAATAATCACTTATAAAACAATTAATGTCTAAGTCAACATTCAACCCTTTCGGTGCTAATGTGTCAATCAGGAAAATCCATTGGGTTTCACGTCTGAAAAGTTTTCGTACAAGATTTGATCCTCTCCAAAAAGGTTTGAGATGATCAATACCTCAAAATTTTAGTCCTATAGGGTCCTGATTATGGTGAAGTTTAAAATGTAGTGACACATTATGGTCTTTGAAACCTAACTTAATGTTGGCTATATGCTCAGCAATCCGGATTCTCAGAAGTCTTTTAGTCTGGCCTATGTATATTAAGCCGCATGGACATTGAAGAGCATATACTACATATGCCGTGTTACACGTAATAAATTCTTTTATCCTGAATTCCTTTTGATTTGAGGTGGATGTAAATCTATTCAATGCTCTTATTGGTGTTCTGACCTCTCTGCATGCCCAACACTTTCTACATGAATAGAAACCATCCTGATCCCAGAAGGAGGGGGGTTTAGCTGGAGGGTCAATAACTTTTTTTACAATTTTATCAGCATAGTTAGGAGATCTTCTATAGATGAAACCAGGGGTGTTTGGTAATGAGAGATGCAGTATTCTGTCCATTAATAAAACATGCCAATGATTGGTGAAAATAGCTTCCACTTCCTTATATTGGGAATGGAAGCCAGACACAAAGCTCCATTCTTGGTTATTGGTGTTGAGAGTATGTATTGTTTCCACCAAGAGGTCTGTTCTGGGAACTCGGGCAACTTCTTCAATAATTCGATCAAGAATGTGTTCATGGTATCCTTTCTCCTCAAATTTTTTCTTAATAATCAAGGCCTGTGATTTATAATCGGTAGTCTCAGTGCAATTCCTTCTGATTCTGGTCAATTGGCCCTTGGGAATATTGGTGAAGGAAGGTGCTCACATGGACAATTGTTGATACTCACTATCTTTTTTCTGGACTGACTTTGTCACAAACCTACGTCTTGGACTTTACTAGTGGCTTGACCACGAGTCTTATTTGAGTCTTTTAATTTTTAGCGCTGTTTGGTGTAATTTAATAATCCAGCATATTGCTTTGTTTATTGTTTACCTCATTTTCATTTTATTCTCTATTTTAAACAGCAGCTTAGTAATTTTAGAATATTTTGAGAAGAATATTTTATCATTTATCATTTTTCAGTATTAATTAATATGTGCTACTGCTGAACACTGTTGATTTGAACTGGCGCTAAGTGTGTGTTACATTGGGCCTTTCTTTAACACACCTCTTCTCTATTCGTTTTTTATTTCTTGGCTGCCATGGATGCCCTGCGGTTTCTTAGCAGTAGAAACATAGATATTAATAGTGTATTTGCAGTAAATGAGCTCACTACAGCACAAAACCAATTACAATGGAGCTATTATTGCTCTTGGTAATGTTTTAGAAAAACAGGTTCGTACATGGTGGGATATCTGTACCTTGGAACATTATATTAAAGAGAAAATCATTATTAGAAGTCTAAGGTGGGAGGTAGTCCCACAGGATGGACTAGATGACCCAGAATCCATGCATGAGTGGCTGGAATTCTTTAATGGGATGGGTTTTAAGCTTCAAGAACTCATTTTAAAAAGAAAACGCACAAAAATTACACGTCTTGAAATAAGAATTAATGAGCTAGAAGCACAACTTGAACCCATTAAGGATTCACAGCAAGTCATTGATTTTAATATACGGATTAAAAAGAAACTTGAAAAAGTGGATAAAGATACACAGAGAAAGAAAACCAAGAAATTCCACAGGGATATGGGAGATTTCCGCTCTAATGCTATTTACTTATGGCAACAGACTAAGGGTCCTGTTATGAGTGATTTAAATATGGAAGTGGCACATGTTGATAATATCATAGATAGACCACAACCATCTAACACCCAGGACATACCTACAAGTGTTCAACAGAGAGCTTTTATACCCCCACATCCTCCAGTAGGACAGTCCAACCCTATAAGGAATGGTGTCTATCAAGGAAGAGGAAGACCCCCTAGGGGTGGCCCTGTGAACTCACAACATCATACCCTATATAATAACCAATATCAAGTACCTGTCTACAATAGGTATGATACATTTCAACAACATGAAGATAGAGAACGTTATCAATCCCCGCGCCCTTTTTTAGGGAGGGGGAGAGGATGGCAGAGAAAGGGTCGAGGTTACCCACCACGCAGAGGGAGGCCCCCGATGCAATCTCAGCCAACATCCGACCAAAGGGATCATCAGTGGAGAGAACCACCGTGGTGGGAGAGAGAACAAACCCCTTATCAAGACCAAAGGAGAGGAGACCAAGAGGGTGTAGAGCCAGGAGAAGGCTCCAGAAAAAGAAAAAAGAGAGACAGGGAATAGGCGGTATCTTCAATTTAACAGATGTCCAACTAACACATAAAGAAACAAATATTCTACATCTTGGCCTGAAATGTGGTCTGAGAAGACCGGTCAATAAGTTTGACGTTTTCATTGATGTCCACAGATATGTAAGGAAATTGAATATTAAGAAATACTTTTTGAATAAAAATTCACAACCAACCACCAGTCTATCGTCTGTGCCAATGGATAGTGGACTTCGGAATAAATCACTCTTCAATCCACTCAATGCTGCTAACCAACAGGTTGATGTCTTCAAGGGTTTAGTGTTGCGAGATATGGAAAGTTTGGTCCCCAAAAAAGATGTGAACCCACGCCATATACAGCAGGGGATCGAACTGCTTGAGAAATCATTTTAATGACGAAAGTTTTTTATCACAATCAACTACTGGATATGTTAACTGAAGATGACACATATAAAAAATTGGAGAGGGATCCTACCGCACAATACGAGTCAGATTTAAAAATTCTGATTGAATCTGGTTACTCCAAGTGGGTACTCACAGATAAGGAAAGAAGATATTTGATCCCTAGCAGTAGTAGGATACCAACGATCTACACTCTCCCGAAAATCCATAAGGACGTCCATTTCCCCCCAGGGAGACCTATAGTGAATGGAATAGGATCTGTTTCGGCACGAGTTGGACAATATTTAGACGTGTTCCTCCAGAAAAGTGTCATCATGACCAAGGCCTATCTACGAGATAAAAAAAATTTATTACAACTCCTAGAAACAATAGATCTAACAGGGAAAAAGGAAGTGTACCTTGTAACGGCAGATGTCTCCTCCTTATATACGATCATTCAGCATGATGACGCTCTCCTAGCTCTGAAATGGGCTCTGAGTAAAAGGGATGACATCACACATAACCATAAGATCTTCCTTAGAAATGCGCTTGATTTTTGCTTGGGGCACAACTACTTCTGGTTTGATGACAATTTCTACCCACAGAAACGTGGTGTAGCGATGGGTGCGAAGTTTGACCCAAACATTGCTAACCTCTTTATGGGGGAATGGGAGGATAAATCCATATTTGCGATTAAAAGAGATGACCTCTTACTTTACAAACGCTACATAGATGATCTTATCTTCATCTGGTCAGGTTCGTTGTCATCTCTACAATTATTCTTGGATGAATTAAATGATAACACTAACCATATTAAACTCACCTGTGAAATCAGTGAAACCAAGATACATTTCCTTGATGTCAACATATACAGATGTGGAGATAAACTAGGTACCTCTGTTTACTTCAAACCCACAGACTCTAATAGCTACCTCCCTATGCAGAGTGGTCACCATCCCCTATGGTTAAAAAATATTCCCAAGGGCCAATTGACCAGAATCAGAAGGAATTGCACTGAGACTACCAATTATAAATCACAGGCCTTGATTATTAAGAAAAAATTCGAGGAGAAAGGATACCATGAACACATTCTTGATCGAATTATTGAAGAAGTTGCCCGAGTTCCCAGAACAGACCTCTTGGTGGAAACAATACATACTCTCAACACCAATAACCAAGAATGGAGCTTTGTGTCTGGCTTCCATTCCCAATATAAGGAAGTGGAAGCTATTTTCACCAATCATTGGCATGTTTTATTAATGGACAGAATACTGCATCTCTCATTACCAAACACCCCTGGTTTCATCTATAGAAGATCTCCTAACTATGCTGATAAAATTGTAAAAAAAGTTATTGACCCTCCAGCTAAACCCCCCTCCTTCTGGGATCAGGATGGTTTCTATTCATGTAGAAAGTGTCGGGCATGCAGAGAGGTCAGAACACCAATAAGAGCATTGAATAGATTTACATCCACCTCAAATCAAAAGGAATTCAGGATAAAAGAATTTATTACGTGTAACACGGCATATGTAGTATATGCTCTTCAATGTCCATGCGGCTTAATATACATAGGCCAGACTAAAAGACTTCTGAGAATCCGGATTGCTGAGCATATAGCCAATATTAAGTTAGGTTTCAAAGACCATAATGTGTCACTACATTTTAAACTTCACCATAATCAGGACCCTATAGGACAAAAATTTTGGGGTATTGATCATCTCAAACCTTTTTGGAGAGGATCAAATCTTGTACGAGAACTTTCCAAACGTGAAACCCAATGGATTTTCCTGATTGACACATTAGCACCGAAAGGGTTGAATGTTGACTTAGACATTAATTGTTTTATAAGTGATTATTGACCTACATATTCTCAATGTCTCGTCTGCATATACATTACTCTAGATCTGTTTTATTATATACACACCTCTCTCCCACATTCTAGTGATTCAGTAAACAGTGGTGAATTACACATATCCAACCTGATTATGTTGTATGAAAGACAATCTATACTATTGTTTTTTTAAATACACATTCTAAAATACACACATATACACATATATATACACATATATGGTGTTATATACACGTAGAGGTGTCTCTAGATTTTATTTACATGAGATTTTAGCATTTTATATATTTTTAATGCTTTGATGACACTTTTCTACATATATACATATATATGATTATTTTATTTTTATATATATATTTAAGTTTTGGTTTTGTGCTTTTAGCTTATCAGTATTTTTATGTATATTTTATATATACTTTTTAGGTATCTGTTTTTATTATTTTTTTTATATATGAATTAATTTTTATGTATATGAATACATTTTTTTATACATACCTATATGCTTCTATGTTAATGTTCTTATGATATTGGTTGTTTATTATTTTTCATGATTATGCTGATATGCACTGTATTTAATCGGTATATTAATTATGATTGATCACTATTGGCTACAACAGCTCTATTTTTGTTGATGAGCTGTATGTTGGTGATGGGACTGTTCTGATGTGCGTTTTCCAGTCTCCATCATTTGCATTGCTAGCTGCATAACAAACAAAAATATGGTATATTCATAAATATTACGTACTGATTGTCTATAACTGATAAAGTATGCACCATAATATTGTCTATCTTTGGTACTCTCTGTGTGAGAGGTCACGGTATGATCCCCTATAATGTTTGGGATTGTGATGCATGTCCACAGTCGTTTATGGATTAATTGCACACATTCCTCAGTACTTTATTAGTTTTATGTGGATTACTAATTTATAGCTTTTACATATTGGTTTTCTATTTTTTAATATACCATTACCTTTTAAATTATATTTTAATGTTTACATCCGTGCTTCAAGTTGTTTGAGTGCACCGTCAGCGTCCTATTAGGCAACAGTATCCAGCACCAGTCATCTGTTGCCAGGCACGCTGATTGGTTGTTACTCCGTGAGCATGGTAATTTAAGGATCCCGTGTGCGTCGTCACGTTACGCCCTCTGTCGAAGTCGGATGACGAAACTACGACAACACGCAACCCGGAAGTGACGAGTGCGCTCCATCGTTGCGCTCCACCGCCCATCCCCTGAATCAGAAGTGTCTGCAGGATCTACACACGCTCCGAGCGACAGCCATATACGGTGATAGCGCCCTCTGGGGCCACTCAATGCTTGTTTTTTACTGCACTATTGTACGTAGTTAGTTAAAGGGGTCTCCTAATGTATGGGAATCAGTTCTATAAATAAACAGGATTACGCTATTTGCTGTCATTTTTCTGTTATTTTATGACCTGCTGTGGAGCCCATTCCATTTGTGGACCCTGATAAGAAGTGACAAGCCAAAACAGATTTACGGATGTACCCACTTTTACATACAAGGCATATTTGTTATGTGTTTCTGGTGAGTGTGAACCCCTAAGGGGAGAGTTACATCACGTGGTGGATTGCAATACATGTCTTTGGTGAAGGAAGGTGCTCACATGGACAATTGTTGATACTCACTATCTTTTTTCTGGACTGACTTTGTCACAAACCTAAGTCTTGGACTTTACTAGTGGCTTGACCACGAGTCTTATTTGAGTCTTTTAATTTTTAGCGCTGTTTGGTGTAATTTAATAATCCAGCATATTGCTTTGTTTATTGTTTACCTCATTTTCATATATATATATATATATATATATATATATATATATATATATTTATTTATATATAAATACCGTACGTATATGCTGATAATTTACCAGTTTACTTTTCAATCATGCTAAAAAAAAAGAAGCTATTTGACTTTATTTGTAAAACTTAATTTGTGGATCCATAATTTTAAACAAGGTTTTTGTTGTTTATACAATAATATAAATTAGAAAAAAAATGATCCCAGTCCCATACCTTGCTCCCTTCATTTATGGCTATTTGGGATCTTAATATTATTACTCCAGAACAATGGAACAGATGGATGTCACAGAAATTTCGGACCGACTCTCGTTACAAGTCAAGATTTTTTATTGCATATGCAGAGAAAATGGTTAAAGTATATTTGCGGCTTCAGAGATCCATTTTCTGCCTGTCATAGATTTACATTCTGCTTTTATAACCCTTAAACCTTCCCCTTTCCTGCTCGTAACGTCCTGATCATGTGTATAATTTCAACCTTTATTCTGACGTTTTAGCAGGAAAGAGGGAAATATCCTTTTTCAGCCTACACCTTATGACAGGATATTTCATACAATGGACACATAAATTATCTCATACAATGAACACATAAATTATTTCATGGTTCACAGCCCATGTTTGGCAGATGTAAGCAAAATACAGTTTTACTATAAGTCAGCACATCTTTTGCACAAGTAGAATATGGTCATATGACTTATTCCAGTAATTAGGACTATTAGAGCTATTCAGCATATTTATGTACAATAGAGTTATATAAAACAAACATTTTAACTTTAGAAGATTAATATGCATCTTGATAGTTGACATATAAAGTATAATTTTAAATTTATCTAACATTCCCTCCTTATTATACTTATAATGTCAATACTTCAAATATCCAGGTTCTTTATTTTACCAGGTATTATCATTTAGACAAATAGGTCTTTTGAAAGGACTGTAAGTTCATCTTCATCAGGTTCCGGGTATAGTTCAGTGTTGTTCTGGAAAAACATAGTCTTTGTTAGTGATGTGTCAATCAGTCTTTGAAGAATTCCTCTAATACAAGGAATGCAGCAACATCCACACAGCGTAAGGACCCTGGCTGCCATGACAACAGAGATGAGCAAACCTTTTGCAAGATCACCCCATTTACCAAACCATTTTTCAAAGAGTCCTGTTAAGGGGTTCTCTACACCAGAGTTCTCAGTTAGTTCCTGGGATAACATTTGTAGGCCTTGCAAAGCCTTGGTGATACTTCCATCAGGTGCCGTATTATTTGGAATAAAAGTGCAGCAGAAGGTGCCGAACATTTCGCATACCCCGCCCCTTTCTGCCAGCAACAATGCTATACGGTTCTGCCACGCTGTCAAAGAGGTGGCGTCCAATTGTGCTGCTATACCTTTGATAGCATCTCTGGTGTAATTCACAAACCTCTGCTGGTTGTAGTAAATGTAGTTTATCCAGTCGACAATCTTATTGGGCTGTACCCATAGGAAGAGTGAGGTGAGTCCTGCTGTTACTTGATTCTGTGCTTTAAATTCATCCGGAACTCCTCGTGGAACACCTATTGAGTCTATATAAACCCGGTTGTCAAAGGATCCTTAGGGTGTTTCTCGCTTAAACCGTTTAAAATAGTGTTTACCTGGTAGTTTTATCAATTTGTTAGTCATAGGAACAATATAAAAGGGAAGCAACAGGCGGGTAAGGGCACAACTACCCTCCCATCTAGGTGGCAGTCTGGGTCTTAGTTTCATGTCCCCACACAGCCACCAAACATCAGCCAGTTGCCGTTTCTGTTCCTGAAACCATTTTAGTTGGTACTTAATGTCTGTAGTTGATGTTGTGGTCGCACAGTATTCAGGAGATAGGGTGCCAACCTTTGAACCATCCTTGTCTATGTTAGAGAAACAAGAAAAATTTCCTGGTAATGCTTGTACCGAAGGGGGTATACTTCACATTTTAGTTTTAGGGTATCTCTTTTTCTCATTTGCACATTCAGACCCAGTAATATTTTCTGAAAACAGTCTTATTATGCAAGCTAAATCTGTTTCCTCTTCAGGGAGAGGAATGGTAGCTAGTTGTGGTCTTGGGTTTGCACAAGAAATACAATCACTTAACCCCTTAGATTGAGTTGTGTATCTGACCCATTCTATCCACTCATTTTTGTCTCCAAATCATGTTTCTATACTTAATTGTAGCTTGTAGGTAAAATCTGTTTTAAACAAGGAGGGATTAAGTTGAAACTGAGTGGGCTCTGGGACTGGGGTGTTCTGACCAGGGATTACAACCTTAATAGTAATTCTTCCTAGTAGATCACTCAGGCTGGGCCTATATACTCCTAGACCATAAACTCCAGCATCTGATACCTGCGGGTTTTTTATAGTCAAGGAGATGGGATTACATTTATTAGGTGTAAGCCAATCACGGGACTGGCAATCACCAGTCCACCCTCTTCGACTGTATATAGATATACGTTCTACCTGATCCTTCCTTTGTTTAGGGATCACGGCAGAACTAGCAAGCCAACCATTATCATCTGTTGACCACCACACATCAGCCCACGCACTGCATTCTGGAGTAGAACATAAGTATTTGCCCGTAAAAACATATCTTTGATACCCAATGTCTATGACTTGACTTAGATCAAATTGTATTGTGGTGGTCTTACCCTGTATAACATTTATGGTGACACCATCTGGCCCCTTCATTATCTGTCTTTCCCCTCTATGACCCATTATGTTCAGTATTGGAATGAGGTCAAAAAGCATATAAATCCCCACAACTATGCCCCCTACTATCAATGTAATCAAAAGGATTCTCCCTGTCCATGTTTTAGTAAAATACCCTGGTTCAAACATTAGTCTCTCTCTTTATTATTTTTATCCAGACCCAATCTCCAGGTTGTACAAGATCTTCTTGTTCTGTTTTAGTCTCTTGACCTGTAAGAGAATTTAGGCATAGGAGTTCTTTAGTTGTTAGCAACTTTCTCATATAATTTGCCAGTTCATAGTCCATTTCCTCATCATCTCGAGCGAATGCTCTGAGTTGTGGAATATAATAAGGTTTACCATACAACATTTCATACGGTGTTAGGCCCTTAGCAGTAGGGGTAATTCTTGTACTTAACAATGCCATTGGCAAACACTGAACCCAGTTTTTTCCTGTTTCCTCCATCAATTTTCTTAGTTTACTCTTTAAGGTACCATTATGTCTTTCCACTGTGCCTGCAGATTGTGGGTGGTAGACACAGTGGTTTTTCAGGTCAATATTATACCATTTACCAATCTGTTGTATTGTTCGGTTCACAAAATGGGAGCCATTGTCACTGTAAATTACCGAGGGGATCCCTTGTCGTGGAATCACCTCTTTGATTATTACTTTGGCTACTGACTGCCCATCCGGGTGTGTCATAGGAAAAGCTTCCACCCACTTTGTAAACATATCAACAATAACCAGACAGTACTTTTTATTCTCACATTTGTTAAATTCAATAAAATCCATGCATATTGTGTGAAAGGGATAAGGGGGTTGTGGGAAATGACCTCGTAAGGGTCGTAGGGCACCTTGTGCATGGTATCTGTTACAAATCGGACATGTGAGACAAATTTTTTTTGAGTAGTTCGTAAATCCATATGTTGTGAATACCTTGTTGATCACCTGTACCATCCCTCCTTTTGAGGTATGGGCTTGCCCATGGCTCAATAATGCAGCATACCTAAATAATGATGTAGGTAAGATGGGTTTACCGTCTGTACTTGTATATACATCATTGACCAGTGTTGCCCCTTTTGATAACCACTTTTGTTTTTCACCTTCCGGTGATGCCTTCTGCATTTCTGATAACCATGTTTCATCAATAGCTTTCCGTACCTCACCATTTACTTGGAGATTTGTATAACATATGTACGTTATTTGCTGTCCTTTCAGCAGCTGCTTTTGCTGTCTTGTCTGCTAGTGCATTCCCTAGGGTAATTGGATCTGTTCCCTTTCTATGTGCTGCACATTTACAAATAGCCACTTGTGCTGGTTTTTGTACATTTTCTAGAAGGGCAAGAATGAGATCTCTATGTGTGATCGGTTTACCTGTGGACGTAATCATACCCCTATTTTTCCATTGCTGGGCAAATATGTGTATAGTGGAGAAAGCGTATTGGCTGTCAGTATAAATATTAATTTTTTTCCCTTCCCCTAGACTGCAAGCCCTAGACAGGGCTATAATTTCAGCTTGTTGTGCAGAATAGGAATTGGGAAGGGATCTGGCTTCAATGACCTGGTCATGTGTCACTATAGCATAAGCTGTTTGATTTATCCCTTTATCGTTTTTTCTACACGACCCATCAACAAAGAAGGTAATGTCAGCATCTAGAAAGGGAACATCAGTGAGATCCTTTCTAGGGAGTACCCGTTCATCAATTTGAGCTATACAATCATGTGGATCCCCGTCACCAGGTGTTGGCATTAGTGTAGCGGGATTCAATGTAGTGCACCTCTCAATTGTAAGGTGTGGCTGTCCCAGAAGTGTAGTCACGCATGATAAATGTCTGGCTGGAGATAAATAGGAGATCTTGTCTTGTAGTAAGATCACTGAGATGGCATGTGGGACCTTAAGTACCAGGGGATGGAACAATACTATCAATGCAGAGGACCGTATGGCCAATGAGGCTGCTACTACAGCTTGTACACAGTGGGGCAAACTCCGTGCCACTGGATCTAATTTAGTTGAATAAAATGCAATTGGTTTGTGTTTGTCCCCATAAACCTGAGTGAGAACAGAAGTCATGTACACCTCTTTACAGTCTACAGTCTGATAAAATATTTTACTGTAATTGGGTAAGCTGAGCACAGAGGAACCCACAATGAGGTGCTTCACTTTTGTAAATGCATCCTCTGCTTGTACATTCCACTGGATGCAATCTTTCACAGACATTTGTGTACCATAGATGAGATCATAAAGAGGCGCCACCTCCGTAGCATAATTAGCTATCCATGCTCTACAAAAATTTGCCATACCAAGAAATGACATCATTTCTTTTTTGGTGCGTGGTTTGGGGACTTGAAGGATGGCCTCTTTTCGGATCTCATCCAGATGTCTGCCTTCTTGAGACAAAATATAACCCAAGTATGTCACCTTTTCTTTCCATAGTTGTAGTTTATGCTTGCTGACCTTGTGACCTTGTTCTGCGAGGAAATGCATCAGAGCCAAGGTGTCAAGTTTGCATTGTTGCTCCGAAGGAGCTGCTACCAAAATGTCATCCACATACAAGAGAATTTGACTCCCACAGGGAGGTACAAACCGAGACAAATTATTGGACATTTCTTGTGAGAAAATAGTTGGACTTTCACAATATCCCTGGGGTAACCTGGTGTATGTGTATTTTTTCTTTTTATGTGTAAAAGCGAACCAGAACTGACTGTCTTTGTGTAAGGCAATAGAAAAGAAAGCGTTACTGATATCAATGACAGAAAATACCTTGTTATCTGGGTGAAGGTCGTTCAGAAGTACATGCGGGTCTGGGACCACCGGGGCCCTCGGTAATACGGCCCTATTGACCGCCTGTAAATCCTGTACAAGTCTCCACCCATCTTCCCCTCCCTTCTGCTTCCTGACTGGGAACAGGGGCGTGTTACATGGTGAATCCGGACATTCAATGATGACACCATTTTTAGTAATTCCATTATCAAGTGGTCTGCTCCCTCTTCGGCATCTTTCCTTAGTGGATATTGTTTTTGATGAGGCCTCATTGTACTTTTAGGGGTTATTTGGACCTCACTGGCTGTTTTAATTAGTCCAACGTCTGTTTTTCCTTTTGACCACAAGAAATCGGGGACGTCTTTTAAGGCATCCTCTTCTTCTTGGGTCAAAAGTGTCAGTCACTGTCTTTTGTCACAAACTTCAATCATGTGGATTCTGGGTGTACATTCAACAAACCATGCTAATCTGCACCTCTGAATCCCTTTGGATTCTAGTTCCTCATCTGTTAGTAGACCCCAGTCTGTGATAAGTTCTCCCAGCTCATACCATGATACCCCAGGGTTCCGGGTGACCGAAACATGAGGTACAGTATCCTGCCTGTATATTTGCAGAATTGGTTGTGGTAGGAGACAAGTAGCCACACTATTTCCTTCCTTATCACAGTACAGGTATCTTAAGAGCACTTCAGTGTTAGTGAGACGCATTAACTGTTTCTCATAAGACTTATCAGGCCCTGAGGTCTTTTTGTAGTACATAGTGCAATGGAGGTTCGTCTGGACCTTGTACCCGCTCCTCACAGGCTCTTCTTCAACTATTTCTGTCAGGGTTTTGGGCATCTTTAACCCCTCAGTTTGCAAATCCAAGCTATACCAGTATCGGGGCTCATTATCCACGGCTGTGATTCGTTTTTCACACAGCCGATGGGCTTTGAGGCCCCCCTCCACTGGTATGACAGAAATATCGAGAGCATGCAACATGTCTCTACCCAACAAATTAACAGGACATTTAGTTGAAATTACAATTTTACACTGAGTCTTTTTACCTGTCTGTGGATCTTCCACAGTAAGGCCTTCAGACACGGCCTCCTGGTGCATTAACCCATTTGCAGACTTTACATATACTACACCTGTTTTCTTTACCCCTGGTGGCATATCCAGTGGGTGTATTAGGGTCCTGCAAGCCCCGGTGTCACAGAGAAATGTTACCCAACTACCCTTTACAATCAATGTTATTTCTGGCTTGACTTCAGCATGCAAACAAGCTTCAACATTACACACATCCAAGATCTCAGACTCTTTCTCCTCATTTCCCTCTGTATCTCTCTCTGTGGACATACCAACATTTTTTAGTCATGCTTCTTCCTCTCTGTTTGACTCACATGCTCTCGCTAAGTGACCTCTTTTACAACACAGGAAACACTCCCCCCTCTTCTTTTTCCCCTCATAATCCTGAATGCGGGGCCTTGTTCGAGTGTTCCCCAATCTTTTGTTCCGATTCTCAACAACATACACATCATTACTTTCACCCATCATAAACACCTTCCCTTTTTTTACTTTCTTTTTTGATTGGAAGTGCCTTTCAGCATGCCTTGCATACTCAATTAGCTCCTGAAGTCTGCAAATCCTATGGTTAATCATGTGTTTGGTAACAAAACTTGATATAGGGGCTATCAGCCCCTTCAGGATTGCATTCTTTAGCTGTTGCTCATATGGGCTATTGTTCACTTGGTCTGCTGGGATTTCTATCCCAGAGTGGTTATTGAAAATCTCCCTCATCCTAACAATGAAATTATCCACTGTTTCCTCTTCTCCTTGCATACACTGATTTATAATGGACCAGTCGGCCCGACGTACCCATCTATTTTCTATCCTTGCTATAAGAGCATTTCTCCTGACTTCGAGTGCTGCATCATCATGAGGCAACACCCTTCCCTGGTTGTTTAATCCACTCCAATCTCCCACTACATGATGCCAGTCAGGTCCCAGTACCTGTCGGATGACCTGCTCTATTTCCCTCCCATTGAGATGATAGCTAGCAATCATTCCCATGATACCATCCCTGAATTGAGCTATGTTAACTTTGGGATGTGGTATCCCTTCAATAGCTTTCTTAACATCCTCGGGGGTCCAGGGGCGATAGACCATCATAGTGTTGGGGGCTGGTACACCTCCTACATCTTGTCCTGCCCTAGGGTTGGGAACTTCAATTAATGGGAACTCTTCCTCCCCAAATTCTGTTTGTTCCCCAGCTGCGGGGGATATTAATTTATTGAGCAGGTGGCCGACGAGTTTTGTAACCGTTGCTGTAAGGGGGGTCCCTTGTGGACTTCTCTGGACAGCAAGGGTCATTTTGAGAGGGGGTTTTGCTGCAGCCGTAGGAGAAATGGTTGCATCTGGGGGTGACCCAGGTGACCACGAAGGGACAGCAAACAGTGGGGGGTCACATTGCATGGAAAAAGGGTTGTTTGCCGATAGTCGGGGGGTCAGTCGAGGTGGCCTATTGCATGCCTCTGTCCCGTATGGTGGTGGGGAATGTAAGTCTGCAATAGGGTATAGGGATTTGGGAGTGGGAGTTGTGGTTAAAGGGGGAGCGGCAACTGTCAGTGGGTTTGGGGTATCTTCTAAAGGGTGTGTGGGGGTTGTCGGGTGCATTTGATTTGTTGAGTTTTGTTCAGTCAATACTTGCTGAACTAAGCTTCGGAGGACGGTCATATTATTGTCCTCCTCTTTGTCTAAAAACATAGTTTTTTTATGGTTTTCTGAATTTAACCTACGATTAGCCTCCTCAAGCCATTTTTTGCCTGGGGAAGACCTAATTTCTTCTGTTTCCTTTTTTTCGGGCTGGCCTTATTTTTAAGCTTTCTACACAGCATTACACAACCATCCTTATTTAAGGAAGTATCAAAATCACATTTTGTTTCCCACATCTTAAGAAATTTCACATTCTCTTTGTCTAGACTACACATATACTTAGCATCTTCATTCAAACCAACAGATTTTCCATGGATCACACCCATTTTAACATGCACACAGAGTTTTTTTTTGTAAGGTCTTCTCACACTGACACAATACCTGCACACAGTATCTTATCACTTCTGCAGCTACTCACAAACTTTCTAGTCGTGACATATCACTTCTAGATTATTGATCTTGTGTGCTGCTATAATACTGGTGTCTTGTCTTCTTACTTAATGTTTTATTCATTTATAGGGAGAATGAACAGAATTACAAGGCGAACGTAAATTCACCTGACTGGTCAACCCCCCCTGATCAAAACATTAATATTTCAGTAAACTGTAGGGAGCATGAACAGAATTACAAAAGAGACTTAATTTCTCTCGACTGTTGTTCCCACACTTTATCAAAACATTAATATTTGTTGATTCAACGGTATTTATAAATGCCTGTACAGGTTTTTTACACAACATACGAGGCTGGCTGAGCGCAAGGGCTCATCAAATTACCTCTATTTGTTACCTGGAAATCTATCAGGCCATACCTTTTTATTAACAGGGGTTCATGTTTTTGATGTAGGAATATTTATGTGTCCCCCACGGGAATTCCTGCAGTTTACAAGGCTGTCAGGACCTAGGTCCTTTGTCGACAAATTTCCTTTATCTGCACCCGGGTATTAGAATGGGACCATACTCCTATATCAAAGGAATTTAAACTACGGACGTATCTACTTATATTCCCTCAACTCGGATAAAGCAAAACATATACACAACAGATAAACATTCAATTCATCTCTATATTATATGTATTTAACAAAAATCCCTTAATTCATTAAATCCCTAATCACATTTAGGCCTAAAGGTATAATATAATAAATGAAAATATCTTACCTTGCCCCGAGAGCGGTCTCTTGTGCTGATCCGGTAAGTCGCTGCCCGGGAGGCACTAGTTCAGTGAGCCGGCCTCTGTTAACGTCAAATTTAAGACGGAGGACTTACAGTTTTTTGCCGTACGGACATCGGTTCACTGGGTTGTTGGCTAGTGCTTTCCAGGAATTTGGACTTCCGGTCCGAAGGACCAAAATGTCACAGAAATTTCGGACCGACTCTCGTTACAAGTCAAGATTTTTTTATTGCATATGCAGAGAAAATGGTTAAAGTATATTTGCGGCTTCAGAGATCCATTTTCTGCCTGTCATAGATTTACATTCTGCTTTTATAACCCTTAAACCTTCCCCTTTCCTGCTCGTAACGTCCTGATCATGTGTATAATTTCAACCTTTATTCTGACGTTTTAGCAGGAAAGAGGGAAATATCCTTTTTCAGCCTACACCTTATGACAGGATATTTCATACAATGGACACATACATTATCTCATACAATGAACACATAAATTATTTCATGGTTCACAGCCCATGTTTGGCAGATGTAAGCAAAATACAGTTTTACTATAAGTCAGCACATCTTTTGCACAAATAGAATATGGTCATATGACTTATTCCAGTAATTAGGACTATTAGAGCTATTCAGCATATTTATGTATAATAGAGTTATATAAAACAAACATTTTAACTTTAGAAGATTAATATGCATCTTGATAGTTGATATATAAAGTATAATTTTAAATTTATCTAACAATGGACTTTTTTCATCGGAAATTCCGATCGTGTGTGGGCCCCATCTGACTTTTTTCCATCGGAGTAAAAAAATAGAACGTTTTAAATTTTTCCGATGGAAAAAAATCCGATGGGAAATTCCGATCGTCTGTGTGGAATTCCATCGGAGAAAAATCCACACATGCTCAGAATCAAGTCAACGCATGTTCGGAAGCACTAAACTTCATTTTTCTCGGCTCGTCGTAGTGTTTTACATCACCGCGTTTTTGGCGGTCGGAATTTAGTCTGACAGTGTGTATGCAAGTCTGATGGAAGTCGGCTTCATGGGAATTCCGACAGAAAAATTCCATCGGATTTTATTCCATCGGAAATCCGATCGTGTGTACAGGGCATAACTCATAAATTGTCCATAACTAAAAAAAAAAAGAAGGAGAGCTATACATAATTCATGAGATGGTATAATTGCCCAGTCACCTTAAATCGGATTTATCCTATTATTGGTGATACCTGTTATCGAGGCAACAGAGTCAAAGGGACTATGACACAGTCACACATTTAGTGTGCAGAGGTTCCTAATCTACTGTAATATAACGGTGACCCAAATTAACAATGTGTCCAAAGTCGCATTACTCTCTATCAGTGTAGCTGTAGCCAATCTACCAGATTGAAATTTACTGACACTACACCATAAATTTACTGGCACAGCCAAGGTTTTTATTGGCATTTCCAAAATTACAGTTTTATGGGAAATGTCAGTATGTCAGTATTTAGGCTACAAACAAGTACAATATGCAACTAGCAATGTGATTTAGAGCAGATATTAGGGCAAAAAACATATTTCATATTTTATTTTTAATATAGTAAGTAAGTAGCTCAGGACAGGACTAGGCAGCACACACATGACAGTGACACTGACAGCAGTGTGCAGAAGCACAGATGATGACACCTCACCAACATGACACGTCCCCTCCTGAGTCACATTGACAGTCTCTCTCCATACCAGGTGATTCCTTCAGTCCACTCCAGTCCAAACAGCACTGACAGTCCCACTCCCGGTTTTCCTTGCTCCAGTCCCACAGATCAGCACACGAGACTCTGGACTCTCCCCCTGGGTCCCTTGCACCATGACATCACACGACATGTTCAGGCACCACCTTTGCCAGACCCACCACCCGAACACACTGTAGAAGGCACTACGATGGTCTCGGATGTTTTTTTTACTGGCAACACTGCTTTCTCGTATTCTCAGGCCTATTAACTAAAATTCACAAAAAAAAAGACATTCTCCGGCATTTTCTTTTGGCAGAAAGAACTGTAATACCTCGACATTGGAAATCCACCACCATACCATCTTTGGCAGAATGATAAGTGGAATAGGATGCCATCGGTTAAAAGCGTAGACCCTTTGGCTATTTTTTGTCTTTCTCCAGAGTACAAAACGTGGGTCAAGAACCAATAAAAACAAAGTGTAGGGAGCTATGATGGAAATGCTTTCCCCTTCCCCCTTGTTTTCTTTTATTCTACTTTTCTCTAATTTGTGTATTTAAATCCAGAGCTCCTAGCCCTATTTTTCTTTCTCCCAATAAGATGAGTATATTGTCAAATATCTTATACTTATAACTTATCTTAATTATTCTTAAACACTGTGGGACTGCTTTAACCACTTCTCACCCGCCCACCGTCAAATGAAGGCAGAGCGGTGCGGCTCTCGTTCTTGGACAACGTCGTATGATGGCGCCCCACAACAGCCACTCTCATGCGCCCACGGGGGCACGCAGCATCTTCCTAGGAAACAGCATGACCCCGATCTCGGTAAAGAGCCGATGACGCGGTCACATGTAAATGAAAAAGTGACATTTATCGTCTCTCATTGCCTCACACTGACAGAATGAGAGGAGAGACGATCAGCGGCATCTCCTCGCAGGGGAGACCTGTACAGGTAATCAGTAAAGCCCCAGCAGTGCCCATCAGTGACATCAATCAGTGCCCCATTAGTGATGCCAGTCAGTGCTGCCCACCAATGCCCATCAGTGCGGCATATTAGTGCTTCCTCGTTAGTGCCACCTAATCAGTGCCACCTCAGCGCACATCAGTCAAATTTATTGCCAAACTAAGAATATTTTTTTTTTTACAAAATATTTAGTCTTTTTTTTGTAAAAAATAAAAAACCCAGACGTGATTAAATACCACCAAAAGAAATCTCTATTTGTGTGAACAAAATGATAAAAAATATCATTTAGGTACAGGGTTGCATGGCTGCACAATTGTCATTCAAATTGTGAGAAAATTGTCAGAAAGGGGTGAAATTGCCCATTAGGCAAGTGGTTAAATGTGGAACTGTGATGTAAAAGGGAACTGTGGACACTGATATAAAGGAGGGACTGTGCTGTAAAGGGGGAGTTGAGTGAGGGGAAGTGAAGAGGTGCTGAGGACTGAATATCCCATCCTCCGACCCTTCCACCACAACCACCCCAGTCCCTCCTCAGTCCCTGGGAAAATTGGCTGTCATGAAACCGGTCATGAAACCGGTCTCTGGTGCCAAGAAGGTTGGGGACCGCTGCTTTACAGATCCCTAATAAAAAAAAAATATTAAATGCATATTTGTTTGATAAGTGAACTTTTTTTTTTTACCTAGTTTGACATGGAAAATTAAATGGTCTACCGGTTAGCCTTTTCTCTTAACAGGTAGATGTCTCTACTTTGCATGTGCCTCCCTTATACTAGTATAGGTTCTATACCCTATATCCTCCAGGGTTATAAAACAGACTGACACTGAGTCCCCATGTCGCAGGAAGAAAACTGGCTTATCCACCCCCACATTATTAAATCTTCTGAGTCTTCTGACCAGTATAAAAGAGTACACAAGGCATTTGATTTCTCTGCTGTTCAATAGCTTGACTGTGGTTCTCAGAGCACTGTACAAAGGTTCTGTACTTGGTGATGATCCTATTGTACCATCTTATAGATTGACACCAATTATTATGAATTTACATTTCACTGTGTTGTCAATGCTACAATTAATGGCAAGACCTTTTATATGGAAAATTCTATACTAGGTACTAAATTTTTGGTGGAACAACCCAATTCACAATGTTTTTCTTAATTAGGAATCCAAATACACATTAATCCAGAGTACAGTCATCAGTCTAATGGATAATAGTACCTATGACTTTCACTTAACAGCATTTGCCAATACTAAGGAAAACCACCTCTTTCTCTTCTTTGTATTTCTATTGCTGTATTTAACTGGTATAGTGGGAAATATCATCATAGTTACCTCCGTGATCATTGATGTCCGTCTGCACACTCCTATGTACATCTTCCTTTGTAATCTGTCTACTGTGGATATGATTTTCAATTCATCAACTCTACCAAAACTGATGGACATTCTACTTTTTGGGAATGACTCAATATCACTCACACAATGTTTCACACAACTTTATTTTTACATGTTGGCAGCCAGCACAGAGGACATTCTGCTGTCATTGATGGCCTACGATCGATATGTGGCTGTCTGCAAACCTTTACACTATCACATGATCATGAATAAGGCAAAAAATGTATTTTTGTTACTGGGCACCTGGGCAATTGGATGTTTCAACTCTTTGTTTTTAACTCTTTCAATGTACCAGTTGGATCTCTGTCCTGTTAAAAAAATCCAGCATTTCTTCTGTGACATTAAAGCTCTAGCAAAGATAACTTGTAGCCATACTCAGTTTTATATACTTCTCTACATTGAAAGTGTTGTCCTTGGGCTCTTCCCATTTGTACTCAGCTTAACCTCCTACATTAAGATAATTGTTATCATACTCGGCATTAGGTCCACCAGTGGCAGGAAAAAGGCCTTCTCTACCTGCACATCCCACCTTGCTGTGTTAATTATCTTCTATGGTGTTGCTTTATGTATGTATGTGAAACCTCCATCAGTTGACTTTGAGAAGCAAGACTTGGTATTCTCCATAATGTATACAGCAGTGACCCCCATGCTTAATCCATTAATATATAGTCTGAGGAATAAAGAGGTAAAATCAGCTCTGATGAGGATTTTTAGAGTGAAAAATAATGACATTTGACATTTTTGGTATCTATTTACTTGGCGTAACATCATACTTTACCAAAGAACTGGGTATTATATTGTGTTGTTGTGCATTAAGATTCAATAAAGTGTTTTTTTTTTTTCCCAAAAAAATATTGAGTTTAAAAAGCTGCTGCGCAAATACCCTGTGACATAAAAAAAATGCTACACCTGCCATGTTATTCTCTAGGGCCTCCGCAAAAGAATATGCAATGTTTGGGGGGGGGGGTGTTCTAAGTCATTTTCTAGCAAAAAATACAGATTTTTACATGTAGGAGAGAAGTGTCTGAATAGTCAAGTTAAATAGTAAGCAAAACTTGGATAAAGTAAAACAAATTTCACTGTAAAAATATAAACTTTGCCTAACCTTAAAAGTGGGCAGTGTCATTAGGGCAGAGGATGGTATTAGTAAAGCAGAGGATAATGTCAGTAGTTTTTTTTTTTTTTTATTGTTTTATGTTTTTATTATTATTTACAATTTTCTTTTCTTTTTCTTTCTTTACAACTTTCTTTTTTTACTATTTCTTTTAACAGCCGTGTTAAGGGACTTTGGTGAAATATCAGGAGATTAAAGAGACCCCTGATGTCTCACTTTTGAGACCGAGAAAGTGACACAGTCCTCGGTCTCCATCTCTGCAGCCTCAGCTGCACAGAATGAATGAATAGGAAGAGCTCTGCACTCTCCCTGTTAATTCACAGACTGAAGCATAGTAAATGTAAGATTATTGGGGGTCTTTATTGATCTTCATTACATTTCAGCTTTCATAAGTTTTAGCAATACCAAGTCAATATGTAAGTACAGTAAGTATATTTATATTTTTGCAGTAAGATATTGAGTTAGCTAATGTCAGACTCTCTGATGTTCACACTTACAGCTATTTTTGTAGAACTTGTTAAGAATGACAGGATATAAGACTAGTGGTCAAGCTACTTTTTCACAGACTTCAAGATCTGGCTCGATGCCCACCTTCTATGATCAGAACTTAGCACATGACATTTTCAACCCTTTGTAACTAGGCAGAATACATTGTAAGGGCTATTGATAGGAATGCACTGTAACTTTAAGTTTTTTGCAATATCTTCTGTTAAACTTGTGTTTGTGGTTTAGTGGGAGGAGTCTCCTTGTGTTGTAGGATAAGTATTCTGAACTCTGAATACAGCTTTGTAATCTTTGATTCACCATCTTTGTGTGTGTCTTGATTACCTGACCGGTCATAGAGCGCATCCATACACCCATTGGTCCGGCCTAGGCTCTAAGGGATAGAAGTGGTCTAACGCGCTACCTTACAGTAAATAGTTTACTAATCTTCAGTCGTGAAAGAACGCAGTGAGTGATAATTAGCGATCACTCGCTGTGTTCATTCGGAAAAGGAAGGGGCCAATAAATTGCATATTTTCTGGCCATTTCTCCTGCTCTCCACCCTGAAGCGATACCCCGTAGCTGCTGGCAGGTGAGTAGAGGAAGCAGGCAGTGCAGAGCTCACAGGGGGGCCCAGGCAGCAAAAGGAAGGAGAACCTGGACAGGAGGGGGCTGCATTTACTGTAACTGATCCCCTGTATTTTCCCTCTTCAGGAGCTGGAAACCGGTGAGGGGAATAGGAGGACAAGCTGGATTTCAGCTGCTGCATGTAGAAAATACAAGGGATTGGTCCCAAGAAATGCTGCCCCCTCCTGTCCAGCCCCCCTTTGTGCTACTCTGGTCCCACTCCCCTTACAGCGCTGCCGGCTTCCCTGCGCTACTGTGCATATGTGGGAGGAGCAGTCTGGGGGTCAGCACGAAAGGCACACAATCTACCCATCATCTGCTAGTGATTAATGGGTAGATTGCAATTGATGGGTTGCCGACCCAAACTCTAGAGGCATAAAGAAATCAAAGAAAAAGCAGCAATAATACCAAATGACATCAAACAATACAAACTTTGCACTATGGAAGACCAATGCCTAAGACAACCACAGACAGTATACTCGAGCAGTCTCTCAGAAATCAGTCTAGGTCTACCCCCCCAAAGTGTCACTCTGTCAGTAGTGGTCTTTCCTCCAGTCATGCCTCCCTTCAAGTGTCCCATCTTCTGCTATTCTTATACAAGTTCTTTCTCTGATTAATACAAACAGCACAATCATATCTTTCCCATGAAAGTGATTGGATAGAATTCAAGTCCCTCTGATGTGATGACTCTTCCATAGTAATTACTTTGTCTGGTTGCTTTTCGGTGATGTGATGTCTAGAACATGTATTGAATACCTCCAAATTCGCTAAGCTTATCCCCTGACATAAAAAGTCAGCCAACTTAGTATACCAAAGTCACATGACCCATGAAGACACCAAGTCTAGAAATTCTGCCCAGGTTTGATATGCAAAGGCTTTGACAAACCGGGGTTTATTTACTAAAACTAGAGAGTGTAACATCAGTCACATTTCTGCATAGAAACCAATCTGCTTCCAGGTTTTATTGCCAAAGCCTAATGGAAGAAGCTGAGGTTAGAAGGTGAAGTGTGACTTAAGCCCCATACACACGGTCAGCTGACTTTTTGACAAGAAACTTCAAAATGAGCAGGTTTTCAAAAAAATCAGACCGTGTGTACGCTCCATCGGACAAACTTTTTCAGTTTTCATTGGACAAAAGTTCGCTCTGCAAACGGACAAACTTTTCGGCAACAAAAGTCCTACGGTGCAAAGTCCTGCCGTATGTACAGAAATCCATCGGACTTTAGTCCGAAGTACAAATACGCATGCTCAGAACCAATGTTAAAATCAACCAACAATAGCAGAGGTTGACCAAAGGGTGGTGGTAAAGAGCAGAAAAACCACGTGATTTTAAGAAAGTTTGCTGAAAAAGTCCTGTCGTGTGTATGCATACCAGTTTTACGGCCAACGCCCTTCGGACAAAAATCCACAGAAAAGTTTGAAGTCTGATCGTGTGTATGAGGCTTTACACTTGCAAACCGCATAAGGCAATAACTGTGCTTCATAAACAGCAGTTTCAACAGCATATTCTGTAAGAAATCATTTACTCAATTAGTGAGAGCAGACAGGGGTGACAACATAATAAATTTAGCAATCTGTAATAAAGAAGTGAACTTTTAGGCGGTCATTTCAACAGTTCCAAAGAGAACTCATAAGATATTTGCCTGGTGATACAAAAATTTGAGATCTACGGTTTGACTATATAGGTTTCTATAATTGTCAAATTAGTATTACGATTGTTCCCAGACAGGGAGGGTTTTAAGTTGTATAAATTAGTAAAGTATTTTTGGAAGATATCTGCAATTCCAGGTGTTGAGTATCCTTTGTCACCCGTTGTGAAAGAGATAGCTGGGATATAGGTGTGACAGGAGTCACTTTGGGCGGGGGGCTTGTGGAACCCAGCTTACCTTAGAGAGCTCTTGAAACTCAATGTCCAGCTCCCCCGGGCCCATCCTATGTGTAAGTTAACCTGTGTCTATTAGGGGTACAGGGTGTCAGAGAACTCCAGTCTGATCTGCACTAATCAGACTCACCGTACAACCACACTGGACTCAGCATTTCCTTTTACCCTTGTTATCCTGGGCTTTATTTGTGTGGTTTGTGTTGAAAGAATGAAGGGGCTCTTTCACTTTGGACCGTAATAATTCTGAACAATATCCCTCAAGAAAATATGAAGATAAATTCCATCTTTCCAACTGCTGGAATATTGTATGAGCTTGGTTTCATAAACTGTTGTAGACTTTATATTAGATCGTTTGAGGTGTGGCTGTATCCCATTGTTCTATTGTTTGTGTCTGCCTTGGGAGCAAAGTATTTTGGGATGTACAGTATCTCACAAAAGTGAATACACCCCTCACGTTTTTGTAAATATTTTATTATATCTTTTCATGTGACAACACTGAAGAAATTACACTTTGCTACAATGTAAAGTAGTGAATGTACAGCTTGTATATCAGTGTAAATTTGCTGTCCCCTCAAAATAACTCAACCCACAGCCATTAATGTCTAAACCGCTGGCAACAAAAGTGAGTCCAAATTGGGCCCAATTAGCCATTTCCCTCCCCAGTGTCCAGTGATCAGTATGAGAGAGTGAAAGCGATAACACCAAATTTAACACACCTGCTCCCCATTCCCACCGGAGACCTTGTAATACTAATTAGTCACATGAGACTGGGGTGGGAAAATGGCTAATTTCACCCAAATTGGACATTTTCACTTAGGAGTGTAATCACTTTTGTTGCCAGTGGTTTAGACATAAATGGCTGTTGAGTTATTTTGAGGGAACAACAAATTTACATTGTTATACAAGCTGTACATTCACTACTTTTACATTGAAGCAAAGTGTAATTTCTTCAGTGTTGTCAGATGAAAAGATTTAATAAAATATTTACAAAAATGTGAGGGTGTGTACTCACTTTTGTGATATACTGTACATTCTAAATACTGCACAATACTGTACTGTTTCAATTACTGAAACTTTTGCATTGAACCTATATGGTCTGTATTGATATCCGCCTGGAAAATCTGTGCTAGTATTCTCAACGCGTTTTACGAATTCAAAACCTTGCTTCCTCAGGAGAAGCACAGAGAGTATAGTTGTGAGAGTTGTGGCCAAATTCCACCTTGTCTGGTGGACACAGCTGGTGACAGATCAAGCCGCAGCATGGCCTCTAGAGCGCCCAGGAGGCATGTGACTGGGAGGATTTCATATGATGTCCTCCTGGAATAACGGTGCTCCTGCACAGCTGTTATTTGACTATAGGCCAGACGGGAGGTAGTTAAAAAATACAAATTTGATTGTATGTATGTATTCATAACTCAAAAAAGTCCTTTCTATTGATTTCACCCTTCTTCAAACCTTCAAATTATTATTTTTATTTTTTCTGCAGCTGCCATCTGACTTCCTCTTAGAGGGTGGCTGCAGTTGTTCTCCATGATCACACTGTATGTAGGAAATTACCCACCCTCTTTTGCTCACTAGGGACTCTGGGCAGAGGCGGCACACTAATTATGCATAAAAGGCGGCCGCCTAAGGCCTTGTGCTGCCAGGGGCCTCACGGCCACCTAATTTGCCTGATGTGTGTGGGAGAATGAGAGGGAAAGTCCCCGGTCAGTGTCCCCAAGCTGGCAGGGTGAGCGGGCCGGTAAAGGATCGCCATCTTTCATATACTGCGCTGCCTACTGCAGACAAATTGTAGAAGAGGTGGAGGTGGAGCTGCCAGGCCGGCCGCTGCACCCGCCAGAAGGTAGGGGTGGACTAAGCCAGGGGGCAGAGAGGCCTCGTAAAAATGTTGCTTGCTCTGCAGTCCGCACCGCTGCAGACAGCCGTGACACCCGTCGGTACACTGTCTGCAGCAGAGCGGTGCGAGTGTGCTGTGTGTCTAACCGACCGACGCAATCACTTCCCTGTCAGGCGGAGTGACCTCCGCCCGACAGGAGCTTCCTAGTCCCGCCCGTCGTGATGTCATTCACAGACCGGGAGGCGGGAAGAAAGAGCAGGCGAGAGTTCTGCTGCAAAGACCTGCGAGGAGCCAGTGAAGCCCCGTGCAAAAGTGCAAGTAAGTTTGCAGAGGCTTAAAACCTTTCCTAAGGCACTGTTGTCACAGTGGCTAAACTGTGTCAACTGCCTTAAGTGTTTAACTCTTTAGGGAGGGAGGGGTAATTTACATTGGCATTTGTAATATGCAGCATGGAGGGGGTTATTGCATTACTATATACATTAGTGACCAGTGGTAGATAATTAACTCCTTTGTGCTGCATTAGTGGTACCGGTATCAGAGTTAATTAACCCCTATATGGTGCAGCATGAAAGGGTTCACAAACTCTGATACCGGTGCCACTAATGCAGCACAAAGGGGTTAATTAACTGCCACTGGTCACTAATGCATCAGTGGCCAGTGGTGTATTTGATACTACTCACCTCCATACACTCCACACCCCTCTCATGTACACTCCACACCCCTCTCATGTACATACTACCCCCCACCATACACTCCGCACCCCTCTCATGTACATACTACCCCCACCATACACTCCTCTCATGTACATAATACCCCCCACCATACACTCCTCTCATGTACATATTACCCCCACCATACACTCCACACCCCTCATGTACATACTACCCCCCACCATACACTTCACACCCCTCATGTACATACTACCCCCCACCATACACCCCTCTCATGTACATACTACCCCCCACCATACACTCTGTACCCCTCTCATGTACATACTACCCCCCACCATACACTTCTCTCATGTACATACTACACCCCACCATACACTCCGCACCCCTCTCATGTACATACTACCCACCACCATACACTCTGCACCCCTCTCATGTACATACTACCCCCAACCATACACTCCACACCCCTCTCATGTACATATTACCCCCCACCATACACTCCGCACCCCTCTCATGTACATACTACCCACCGCCATATACTCCACACCCCTCTCATGTACATACTACCCACCGCCATACACTCCGCAGTCCCTCTCATGTACATACTACCCGCTTGCATACCCTCCACTACTCAAGTTTACCGCCATTGTACAGTAGGGGCCCCTACTAGGGAGAGGGTGACCCGTGCCATACAGAAACATTTGTATGTGTGGCTAAATTATGCTATGTATTGGGCATGGCTTTTGAGTTTGATCTTTTATTTATTTTTTATAGTTTTTGGTGAGAGTTGTTTGGTTTCTTTGGTGAGATATCAGGGGTCTAAACAGACCCCTGAAGTCTCACTTTTAAGACAGAGAAAGGAAATGAGGAAACGCATTCCCCAGTTCCTTTCTCTGTAGCCCCAGCTGCACTGCAGGTAAATGAACAGGAGCTAGATGCTCCTGTTAATTCATAAATTAAAGCATAGTAAACACAAATCAGTTCCAATCACTCACTGTGTTCTTTTAGAAAAGGTAGGGGCCTTTTCCCGGCCTCCATCTTGAAGACCCCCCCCCCACAGAAGTCAGCGAGAGGGCAGAGGAGGGAAGTCAGAAGCGCTGTGGGGGGGGGCACACCGTTATTTTTTAGCGCTTGAATTATTTTTCCCATGATGGCCGTGAGTGGGGGGCCTCATGTCTAAGTTTTGCCTAAGGCCTCACAAAGCCTAGAGCCGCTTCTGCCTATGGGATGTACAGTTTGCACAGAGCAGTGTACATGACAACGACTAACCCGCCCTGCTCATTCCAAACAAACTGAAGCAAGGAGGGAAAGGGAAAGGTTTGGGAGGTCACAGAGAACATTATATTACTCAAGGAGACAGAAAAACACGGCAAGAAATAATTTCATGGAAACTAGATTACAGGACCATTAAGTAGTGTATGTATATGTCAAAAATAAAAGATACTAAATAATTGCGCCCCCCTTTCTTAGTATCACTCTGCGCTAAATAGAAAAACCACAAAGCTAAAAAGCACCAGAAAAAAAGTAAAACAATAAAAGTAAAACAATAAAATCTAAAAGAACAGCAGCTGCTAAAAGATAGGCATAAAATATAAAAAGCAGTATATAAAAACTTAAAATAAAAAGTTCAGAATAAACTGCAGCAGCGCTACGGACAAAAGTTCAAATGTACGTCTTCTATATAATCCAATTTATATAGGTGGTGTAGATAGTGAATGAAGGATGTGGTTATAGCTGGTTTAAATCTTGGTTCCTGTGCTCCTTATCACCAATATGTGTTTTCACCACGTGGGGGGATTAGGGTCCCCTAACGGGGATGCACTCACCAGATATTAAAACAATAAAGGCATGTGTAAACCATCCTTCTTTAGTATGTTCTGTCTTCTTCTACTGTACAGGCACTTCTGGCATATGTGAGGAGAAAGGAACAAACTACATAGGGTAGTACTGTTTGGTAATTTTTATTAATATTCCCCAAAACAAACAAGCCCCTTTGCATATGTGCGTACCAATAAAAAGAATAAAACAGGCGTATATAATGTGTGTGAGAGATAAATGGACGCTTGTAGCGCTTTCAGACTTGCCCCTAGAGAACGCCACTTCCTGGTTCCTCTGGCGTCTTCCTGGTATGGTCCTGGAGCGCAGATGCGTCACTTCCGGTTTGCTGGGTATTGCTGGTCACGCCCTGACGTTTCGTCACTTCCTGACTTCTTCCGAGGGCGTGACCAGTCTCCGCAGCAACCGGACTAAATATGCTCCTCTGATCCCGCCCCACTATAGACGTTGGAGCGTTCGGGTTGCGTCTGCGTCACCGCGCATGCGCACTTCAGCCCCACGTATATGCCCTGTTGTGGGCGGAAGCTTTGTCGCCATATCGTGGATGCGCTGCCGTGATTGGCGCGCATCCCCAATACGTGATTCGATGGGATGGAGCCTATTTATGTGCAATAATAAAACAAAGACATTGCAAAAATACATAACAATATGGGTGATGACCCTGTGTGTGCGATTAGCTCAATAAGAGCAAATGTGTCATGAAAATGCATAAACTCAATACTTGTCATTTTCTGCTGAGAAACACAGTTTATGTCAGTGTGTCAAAACACCGTTTGTTTCAATGGTATGGCAGTCATTGGTATTACTATGTTTGGACCCCTTTTATGTAACAGACATTTCTCCATATAATATTGAAGCATATGTATATTGCAATAAGTAAACTAGTTTCATGCTAAGCACTGGAAGACCGCTATCTGAGGGTCTATACATCATTCCAATTTTACAGAGTATGTATGCTTTTTAGTCCATAAATAAAAATACCATAAAATACCATAAATACTATAAAAAGTTCTGTGTGGTCCATAGATTTCTAAAATACCAAACAAATGGATGAAAAGATACCCAAAGTCATGAGAGGCCAATATCGAGCCCTGTATATGTATAAAAACCTATAAAAGAGAGAGCCTAAAAAGGGGGATCCTAAAAAGGGGGACACCAATAAAACCCATGCTCATTTCCTAAAATATGCATATAAAACATAAATAGATAAAACTAAAATATAGAATATATAAATATATATCAAAATTATATAAAATCTATATGTCAATAGTACATGCATATGCATTAGTCATTATCCTGTTAGTGTGATGCCTTATTTTTGTGGACACTGTTTACTTTAAATAAATAAATTTAAATAGATCACCAACAATTAGTAATAGCAGAGGTAGTTCATCCTTAATTAAGAGTTACTAATAAAACAATTAATGTCAAGCTCAACGTTGAGGCCCTTAGGTACTAAAACGTCAGTAAGAAAAATCCACTTGGTTTCTTTTTTAGACAATTCTCGTATTTTGTGCGAGCCTCTCCAATTAGCTTCTAGGCATTCTATGCCCCAAAATTGTAGCCCTGAGGCGTCTTGATCATGTTTGAGCTTAAAATGTAACGACACATTGTGGTCTTTGAAGCCAATCTTAATATTATGAATGTGTTCTGCTATCCTTATTCTAAGGAGTCTCTTAGTCCGCCCAATGTAGAGAAGTCCGCATGGACATTTCAGCGCATATACTACATGGCTAGTGTTGCAGGTAATGAATTGCTCAATGCTGAATTGCTGCTGGTTGGAGGGGGATACAAAATTTTCCAGACCTCTTATCGGTAGTGCCACTTCCCTACACGCTTTACACCTTCTGCACGCAAAAAAAACTTTTTGGTTCCAGAATGTTGGTGGTTTGCTTGGAGGGTCAAGTACTTTTTTCACTACCCGGTCTCCGTGATTAGAGGCCTTCCTATATATAAACTTCGGTTTCGGTGGTAGGACAGGGCCCAGTTTTTTATCTAATAGTAAAATGTGCCAGTGATCGTTAAAAATTGCCTCCACTTCCTTGTATTGCACATTGAATTGTGAGATGAATGCCCATTCCTTTGTGTTGGTTCCACTTGTTCCTTGCTTGGGTTTTGTTTCAAGACATGTTTCCCTCGGGATTAGTGCCACTTCTTCAACGATTTTTCGTAAGGTTTCGGGGGCATATCCTTTTGCCGCAAATCTGTCGGTGAGCACTTTTGATTGTGTGAGAAAGTTGTCATTATCAGAACAATTACGTTTCACTCGCATGATCTGTCCTTTAGGGATATTCCTAAGCCATTGCGGGTGATGGCCACTTGTGGTTGGGAGATAGCTGTTTCTGTCGGTTTGTTTAAAAAAGACTTTAGTCCCAAACGTAAAATTTTGGCGATATACCGTGACATCCAGGTAGTTTATTGTTTCTTTATGCCATTCACAGGTCAATCTGATGTTTTTACTATTTGTGTTTAAAACCTTTAAAAACTCATAAAAAGATTCAACTATGCCAGCCCAAATTAAAAACAGATCATCTATATAGCGCTTATAAAAAATGAGTTCGGCTTTTCTGTCTTTAAAAATCACTTTGTCCTCCCACTCTGCCATAAATAGATTTGCGATGCTGGGGGCAAACTTGGCCCCCATAGCAACGCCCCTCTGCTGCAGATAAAATTTACTGTTATACCAGAAATAATTATGCGAGAGGCAATAGTCCAGGGCATGGCCAATGAACACTTTTTGATTGTGAGGTAGGTTTTCTCTTTTACTTAAAGCCCAATTCAGGGCCAGTAAGGCATCATCATGCTGAATGATGGAATAAAGAGAGGCCACATCTAGTGTTACTAGTAAAACATCTTGATCTCCGGTTAATGTGACATTCTGTAGGCAGTTCAAAAAGTCTTTAGTATCCCTTAGGTATGCTCGTGTGGAGGTTACACTTTTTTGCAGAAAGGTGTCCAGATATTGTCCCATTCTTGAGGCGACCGAGTCTATGCTATTTACAATGGGCCTGGGTGGTGGATTAACTGAGTTTTTATGGATCTTTGGCAATGTGTAAATCGTTGGGATTTTACTACTGGTTGGTGCCAGATATTGCCTTTCTTTCTCTGTTAATACTCCCAGTTTGGTGCCGATTTTCACTAGTGTCGTTAGCTGATTCCTAAAGGCTTGGGTTGGATCATTATCCAAGGCTCTATAGGTGGTTTTATCTGCTAGCATCTCAGTGATTTGCGTGTGGTACATATCTTTAGGCAATATGACCACTCCTCCCCCTTTATCAGCTGGCCTGATGATAATGTCTTTTCTTTTCTCTAATGCCTTTATTCCTTCCTGGATATGTTTCAAACTTGTGTGTTTTTTCGGAACCAATTGGTTCAGGTCCCGTATGATCAATCCCTTAAACACCTCTACCTGGTGATTGGGGTTATTCAGGGGGTTGAACAATGATTTGTTTTTTAATCCACTGTTTACCATCCCCTGGGGGTTCATGCGAGTGATCGTGTTTTGTGTGCCCAGTCCTACAAAGTGCTTCTTTATATTGAGCTTCCTTATGTACTTATGTACGTCTATATATACATCAAATTTGTTTATTGGCCGTTTCATCCCACATTTCAGGCCCATGTTGAGGATGTTAATTTCTTTGTGTGACAACTCTACTGGGCTTAGATTAAAAATACCGTTGGTTAATGGTTTCGCATTATTTTTCTGGACCTTCCTTCTGGCCCTGCATCCTCTGGTTCTATGTATCCTTGTGCTGTGTGTTGGTTTTGTTCTCTGGTCCACTGGTGCTGAAGTTGAGGATCTCTCCAGTCTTGATTCCTTAGATGCGCGGGAGGATAATGGGGTTTTCCTCTGTATGGCGGGTGGCCTCTTCCCCTTTGTTGTCCTCTCCCTCCCCGCCCTAAAAAAGGGCGTGGTGCTGGGTAACCGTTGTACTGCTCTGGTGGTTGAAAATTATTTTGTGTGGGTATCTGGTAGGGTGTATTTGGATGATTGTTGTACTGCTGATTGTTCACCTGATTATTCTTTCCCCCTTTTCCTTTTTGCTTTGCTTTTTTACTTAGAATAGGGGTGGAGAAATTTGTTGGTGAGTCAAAAAGGATCTCATCATCGCTTATAAACCCGCGTACTCGATCCATTAGTGTGGTTATTGCTTGGTTAATTAGAGGTTTTGTTGACCGTGGCTTTTCAATCAGATTGATGTTATCTGCCAACGTCTGTTGCCAGGCGTATATGGTATTTGTCTTGAAGTCCCCCATATCTCTGTGGTACTTCTTTATTTTCTTTTTCTGGGTGTCTTTATCAACTTTTTCCAGTCGTCTATTGGTTCTGGTATTAAAGTCAATCATGGGCTGTGTATCCTTGATAGGGTCTAATTGTTGTTGTAATGTGTTAATTTTTGCTTCCAGGATCTTCATTTTTCGTTTCTTTCTCTGTAGAATAAGCTCTTGGAGTTTAAAACCTACCCCATTAAAGAAATCGAACCATTCTCTAATGGAACCTGGATCATCCAGGCCGTCCTGAGGTACGACCTCCCATCTGAGGCTACAAATGATTATTTTGTCTTTTATGTATTGCTCTAAGGTGAAGATATCCCACCATGTCCTCACTTGTTTCTCCAAGACGTTACCTAGTGTTGACATGGCTCCATTATAATTCACCTGAGTTGCAGTGGGTTCACTATCTGAAAATATTGTTTCTACATTAATAATTCTGTTGCTTAAAAATCTCAGAGCATCCATAGCAGCGGAGTAGTAAAGTGTAAAAATCAAAAATAAAAGATACTAAATAATTGCGCCCCCCTTTCTTAGTATCACTCTGCGCTAAATAGAAAAACCACAAAGCTAAAAAGCACCAGAAAAAAAGCAAAACAATAAAAGTAAAACAATAAAATCTAAAAGAACAGCAGCTGCTAAAAGATAGGCATAAAATATAAAAAGCAGTATATAAAAACGTAAAATAAAAAGTTCAGAATAAACTGCAGCAGCGCTACGGACAAAAGTTCAAATGTACGTCTTCTATATAATCCAATTTATATAGGTGGTGTAGATAGTGAATGAAGGATGTGGTTATAGCTGGTTTAAATCTTGGTTCCTGTGCTCCTTATCACCAATATGTGTTTTCACCATGTGGGGGGATTAGGGTCCCCTAATGGGGATGCACTCACCAGATATTAAAACAATAAAGGCATGTGTAAACCATGCTTCTTTAGTATGTTCTGTCTTCTTCTACTGTACAGGCACTTCTGGCATATGTGAGGAGAAAGGAACAAACTACATAGGGTAGAAAATGACAAGTATTGAGTTTATGCATTTTCATGACACATTTGCTCTTATTGAGCTAATCGCACACACAGGGTCATCACCCATATTGTTGTTATGTATTTTTGCAATGTCTTTGTTTTATTATTGCACATAAATAGGCTCCATCCCATCGAATCACGTATTGGGGATGCGCGCCAATCACGGCAGCGCATCCACGATATGGCGACAAAGCTTCCGCCCACAACAGGGCATAGACGTGGGGCTAAAGTGCGCATGCGCGGTGACGCAGACGCAACCCGAACGCTCCAACGTCTATAGTGGGGCGGGATCAGAGGAGCATATTTAGTCCGGTTGCTGCGGAGACTGGTCACGCCCTCGGAAGAAGTCAGGAAGTGACGAAACGTCAGGGCGTGACCAGCAATACCCAGCAAACCGGAAGTGACGCATCTGCGCTCCAGGACCATACCAGGAAGACGCCAGAGGAACCAGGAAGTGGCGTTCTCTAGGGGCAAGTCTGAAAGCGCTACAAGCGTCCATTTATCTCTCACACACATTATATACGCCTGTTTTATTCTTTTTATTGGTACGCACATATGCAAAGGGGCTTGTTTGTTTTGGGGAATATTAATAAAAATTACCAAACAGTACTACCCTATGTAGTTTGTTCCTTTCTCCTCACATATGCCAGAAGTGCCTGTACAGTAGAAGAAGACAGAACATACTAAAGAAGGATGGTTTACACATGCCTTTATTGTTTTAATATCTGGTGAGTGCATCCCCATTAGGGGACCCTAATCCCCCCACATGGTGAAAACACATATTGGTGATAAGGAGCACAGGAACCAAGATTTAAACCAGCTATAACCACATCCTTCATTCACTATCTACACCACCTATATAAATTGGATTATATAGAAGACGTACATTTGAACTTTTGTCCGTAGCGCTGCTGCAGTTTATTCTGAACTTTTTATTTTACGTTTTTATATACTGCTTTTTATAGTGTATGTATATGGATTGTTTTTCACCAATAAGGATAGTGTTTATTGTCACTTTAAGCATATTGTTTGTTGTGAATATATTGTAAAGTTTCTTGTTAGGAGATCCTGCTGTAATAGCACTTCCTATTAACAGCTAACAACACTAAGCTGCTGCCTTCCTATCAACGGCAGCATTGTCATCCTGTCATGCAAGCTCCTTCAGTTCGTCTTTGGGCTGCCCATCCGGTCAGAGGCAGCCTGCCCATGAAGACACTGTTACTGGCAGGATCTACAGATAAGAAACTTTACAACAGATTCACAAAGAAGAAATAATTTGATTAAGAAAACTGTATACAGCAAAGTATGACGTCAATCACACTGCAGCTCACAGTGGGAAGAGTTGCAGCAAAATAGGTAGTTTTGTTTATCTAGAAAGCAGTAGCCAGGTGCTGATTGACAAGATAAAATCTTGTCAATCAGCATTGTGAATGCTGATAGCCACACCTCTGCATCATCTTCCCATCCTGCTGAGACACTGTATAAATGAGAGTGGCAACTTTGCTCTGAATTCAGAAACAGTGCAGCATTGTTGCCACACCATCAACTGCATAAGGGAGGTATTTGGAGGACTTTTCAGGGGGGCTAAAATAAACTATGTGCAGATGCACTTATGATTAAGAGCTGCAGCACAATTTTTTTTTTCATGAAGTAAGCCATAATTTTACTTTAGATAATTAGGTTGCCGCTCCTCAGTTTTATGTATCCATTAACTAAAGCTCCGATACAGTATGTGCAAGTGCATTTGCGTGAGCATGTTGTGGGTACAGCAGCCTATTCATTCCAATGTGCTGTGAGAAGCGTGGTAAAAGCAGCCCATGACCCTTTTTTTAAAACCGTGCAGCACTGAATCGCATAGTGCTGCAGCACCACGTAGTTTCGTGCAAAATAGCACCATGGCTGCCAATGTAAAAAAGAATGGCAACCCTGCTCATCTGCTGAAGTAAAGCACATGTTTTTGGTGGTAGGAAACGCACGCAATTTCACACCGAGCACTTCTCCTATTGCTTATCATTAAATATGTTGCTAAAACATTATTGGCTCAACTTGTCATGAGAAAACAGCTGATGAAAGTGAGTCATTATGCAAAGCACACAGTTCATGAACCATAATTACTGTACACTTCCTTTAATCACTGAAAACAGAAGTATAGCATACAGGTAAACAATACCAGAAACTTAAAACAAATGTAATTATATTCCCATAACAAACACATTGAAATGGTTACACAATGAACTTTCAGCTAATGTATAATATACTGTATGTACAGTATCTCACAAAAGTCAGTACACCCCTCACATTTCTGTAAATATTTTATTATACCTTTTCATGTGACAACACTGAAGAAATGACACTTTGCTACAATGTAAAGTAGTGAGTGTACAGCTTGTATAACAGTGTAAATTTGCTGTCCCCTCAAAAGAACTCAACACACAGCCATAAATGTCTAAACCGCTGGCAACAAAAGTGAAAATGTCCAAATTGGGCCCAAAGTGTCAATATTTTGTGTGGCCACCATTATTTTCCAGCCAGGGCTGCCGTTAGGGGGGTACAGGCAGTAAAGGGCCCAGAGGTCCCCAGATGGCAACCCCCTCCTTTTTTTTTTTTTGCTCTTTTGTTTTCTTTTTTTGTTTGTCAGCACCCAAAGCCCCCCCCGACCTCAACAATTCGCGGCGGCAGCGCCCCCCCACTTCTCAATTTGTGGTACCACCGCTTCGCAATTCGCGGCAGCCCCCCCGCTTATTAATTTGCGGCGGCAGCACCCCCCCGGTTCTCCCCTGCTCCAGGGGGCCCATGCCTGTGTAAGGGGCCCCAAGATTCCTGCACTGCCTTAACACTCTTGGGCATGGAGTTCACCAGAGCTTCACAGGTTACCACTGGAGTCCTCTTTCACTGGTGGATGTTAGAGACCTTGCACTCCTCCACCTTCCGTTTGAGGATGCCCCAAAGATGCTCAATAGGGTTTAGGTCTGGAGACATGCTTGGCCAGTCCATCACCTTTACCCTCAGATTCTTTAGCAAGGCAGTGGTCATCTTGGAGGTGTGTTTGGGGTCTTTATCATGTTGTAATACTGCCCTGCGATCCAGTCTGCGGCCCAGTCTCTGAAGGGAGGGGATCCTGCTCTGCTTCAGCATGTCACAGTACATGTTGGCATTCATGGTTCCCTCAATGAACTGTAGCTCCCCAGTGCCGGCAGCACTCATGCAGCCCCAGACCATGACACTCCCACCACCATGCTTGACTGTAGGCAAGACACACTTGTCTTTGTACTCCTCACCTGGTTGCCGCCACACACGCTTGACACCATCTGAACCAAATAAGTTTATCTTGGTCTCATCAGACCACAGGACATGGTTCCAGTAATCAATGTCCTTAGTCTGCTTGTCTTCAGCAAACGGTTTGCGTGCTTTCTTGTGCATCATCTTTAGAAGAGGCTTCCTTCTGGGATGACAGCCATGCAGACTAATTTGATGCAGTGTGCAGCGTATGGTCTGAGCACTGACAGACTGACCCCCCACCGCTTCAACCTCTGCAGCAATGCTGGCAGCACTCATAGGTCTATTTCCCAAAGACAACCTCTGAATATGACGCTGAGCACATGCACTCAACTTCTTTGGTCAACCATGGAGAGGCCTGTTCTGAGTGGAGCCTGTCCTGTATGGTCTTGGCCAATGTGCTGTAGCTCAGTTTCAGGGTCTTTTTATAGCCTAGGAAATCTTTATGTAGAGCAACAATTCTTTTTTTTCAGATCCTCAGAGAGTTCTTTGCCATAAGGTGCCATGTTGAACTTCCAGTGACCAGTATGAGAGAGTGAGAGCGATAACACCAAATTTAACACACCTGTTCCCCATTCACACCTGAGACCTTGTAACAAGTCACATGACACTGGGGAGGGAAAATGGCTAATTGGGCTCAATTTGGACATTTTCACTTAGGGGTGTACTCACCTTTGTTGCCAGCGGTTTAGACATCAGGAGAGTCTAATGCCCCATACACACGATCGTATTTCATGCCGTTAAAAATGCAATTTTTTAAAATGGCCATTAAAACCGATCGTGTGTATGCTCCAGAGCATTTTTAACAACGTGAAAAACGGCCATTAAAAATTTCGAACATGCTCTATTTTTTCACGTGTTTTTTTTTTTTTAACGATGTGAAAAACGATAGTGTGTATGCTTTAACGACGTGAAAAAAACGTGCATTCTCAGAATCAAGTATGAGACGGGAGCGCTCGTTCTGGTAAAACTAGCTTTGGAAATGGAGATGGCACATTCGTCACGGTGGAATTAATAGCATCGTTTTAATGCTGCGCATTCCGTTCTTCTTTTGATAATGCTTAAATAATTACCTTCTTTTGCTAATGACATTTGAGAGTTATGCCAAACTAGGTTCTTTAAGTAATTCCTAATTGATCTAATGATTGTAAAATATTCTTTTGAAGCCACATCTCCCTCATAAATTCATAACTAAATGTAAAGATCACAATAATTTTAATTTTTTTTTTCTGTTTTTATTTTAGTAATTAAGTTAGCTTTATTATTTTTGATGGGCTTCTTTGATATATGTAGGCTTATTTTATTTTTTTTGGGTGATTTTGCTTAAATTATTGGTGTGTAAAGTTACCACACCAACCTTCAAAATTTGTCTCATTTTGCCTCAAGGAGGTTTGTGTCCCTTGTTAATAACAATAATATTATTTGAAATGTCCCTGCCTACTCCCTAGCAAAGTCTCTTTTGAAATACAAATCACATAGTCAAGTATTTGAAGCCAAAAAAAGAATCCTTTATTTAGGTACATTACAAATTAAACGTGAAGGCAGCACTGGAGAGCCTGCTTGCATTTGTGCATCCTTTGGACCCCACAACAACCATCCAAGATGTCAAAACCAAACTATTTAATTGAAAAAAAAAAGGAGCCGAATCTTGGCTTGAACTCCCAGAGGTCAGGAACAGCAGCAGATAAGTCATATATGTCCCCAGTCTGTGGTACTTCAGCAGGCATTATTTTTTTCGCTTCCTTGTAGCCTTCTCTCCAGCCTTCTCTGCAGCCTTCCCTGCAGCCTTCCCTGCAGCCTTTGTTGGTTGCTTCCTCGGAGGCTGGGGATCAGGAGGAGAGGAGGTGGCAGGAGGAGTAGTAGTAGTAGGAGGAGGAGGAAGTGGAAGAGTAGGGACAACCTCAGTGATGTCGGTGAACTTGGTCAGTTCACTGAGCAACCCCTTGTTAATCACCTTCAGCAAAAGGTTCTCACTATAGAGCTTTTGCCGCAAGTCAATTTGGCCTAACTTATGGGCCAGGACTGTGGCAAAGCCCTCCTCAGCAGAGGGTGCCTCTCTGAGGGCCACAGTAGCCTCTTTTAGAAAGGCTCTTGTTTCCTCCTCCACCTGCCTAGCTCTCCTTGGCCCTCGTTGTTTCATTATCAGGGGAGGCATCTGGGCTCTTGTGCTGGGCCCAGCCTCCTCCTGTGTGCCACTGGGCTCTGCCTCCTCCTGGTCCCCAACATCACCCTCTCCCTGGCTCAGCTCTGGCTGTAAAAAAAGAAAGGGACATTCTTTATTTTTTGCCACCATCAATCACACACATTGTTCACCTCCAGACATTTTTGAATTGAATGTCAAAAAGTATTAATTTTGCATAGATTCCGCCTCCTGATATTGTTGCCTTGTCCCCATCAAATTTGACCACTACTGTATCTTGCTCTTTAAATCCTCTTTTTTTTAACATTAAATACCTAACAATACTAAAACATCAATTGAAAATCATCACTTTTGTAAAATATAAATGGAGATATCAATACTTTACCTGGCTCCAAATCTGCCTCCTCAAGGACCTCATCTTGATCCTCAGAGGAAGCCAGAGCAGGGTTGCTAGGAAGGCTGGAGGGCTGGCTGCAAGGAAGGCTGGAGGGCTGGCTACAAGGAAGGCTGGATTGACCTCTGGGGGGAAGGGTGGACAGAGATTCCCGCACTTCCAGCTGGTCATCCAGAAAAGATAACTTGCTGTAGTACCACAGACTGGGTTTATAAACCTTATCTGCTGCAGCACCTGACCTCTGGGACTTCAGGACCATATTCCTCTGGGTCCTGTATGTCCCCCTGATGGTAGCAATTTTGGTTTTCACATCTTGGAGAGTTGTTGTGGGTATCTGTGTTTGCACAAATGCAAGCAGGCTCTCCAGTGCTGCTGTCCTGGCCACTTTATTTTTATTTACACCACTTTTTGTCTGCCAAAGGATAGGGAGGTCTTTCCATTTATCAATGAACTCCCCCATAAAGTCTGGGTTTTTGAAACTATTCGTTCTCTCTGTAAAATCAAGCAACAAGAAAATACATATGTTTCAGGCAACATTCATCAAATCAGCATTTTTGACAGATTTTCAAGCCCAAAATCTCCTCCTCTGATGAAACCCAAATCCTTAAAAACGTATGTACCTTGGTCAACACGTTCGTTGCTAACTCCCTCTCCCGCCAAATGAACGTATTTTCGACACATGGATCTTCATTTGATATACACTGCGCATGCGTGAAACTCTGCACGCTTTCCCCGCCCCCGACGTTCGAGATTGTACTTTCCCCGCCCCTTCTCGCTCGCTGCTTAACAACATGGCGGAGACACAGGTGGCTGAGATTACCTCTACAGAGGAGGAAATTTCAGAGGAGCCCAAATCCCGATCCAGGAGATATAAGGCATCAAACATGTCATTCGAGGAAATGGTGGAGATGGTGGCCATTTTGAGGAGGGAGGATTATGATGCCAAGCATGGGCCGTATAAAAGACCTAATCTTGTCAAGACAAAAATTATGGGCAAAGTGGTCAAAACTCTTCACCAAAAATTCGGGGTGTGCAGAACGAAGGAACAGCTCAGAAAACGATGGTCTGAACTGAAGTTGCGGGAGCCCGACCAATACAAAAGAATCAAGAAAGTTATAGGAAAAAGTAAGTATTTTTTCTTCATTTTCCCTGCTAAAGATTATTACTTGTATTAAGTCGTGTATATTTAGACTTTGATATAGTACAGTGAAAAATAACTTTCAATGTGCGTCCGCACACTAAACGGACGTAGTAAACCTCTTTCTCCGTCCAGTTCCTAAAACTATGTTTTTGGATCATCCAGTGTGAACACACAATTTTTTTGGGGTCTTGGGGAGCAAATTTGGTAAACAATTTGCTTTATATTTAGAATCCAAATCACATTTTTTTGGGGGAAAAAGGGTAGGCATTGTAATGTTAAGGGAGAGAATGCTCAGCAGCTGCTTAAACATCTGAACGCAGTAGTACAAGTGTGGGACAAAACCCCTAAATTTTTAGGGTGTCACACACAGGTGATCCTGTGTATATACTTTGGGGTGTTACAATGTGTCAAACTTTGTTTCAAAAAGTATATGCTCTGGTTTTGGCAATGTATCCAATCATGTGTTCCGGTTGTCACTGAGGGTACATTTAAATATGGACCACACTTCCAAATAATATTTAGAAATCTCTTTTCTTGTTTTTTTGTGGCCAAAAAATTATTAGTTACTAATGAAACTCTACCTTTTATTGCAATCTCCATAGGGCTTCAAAAAGCTACGTCAGATGAGCCTATAAATCCAACACCTTCAACAATACCCCCAGACCCACATGATGGAGAGGAACGTGAGGTTGTGGAAGTGGAAAGTGGCACCACAAGAGGTCAGTGACAAACCAGACAGATGCAGGTTAATAGATGTAGGCCTACATATTCTATACTACATGATTTGTTTTTGTTTAGGTGCAGTTCTGGCCGGAGACCCCAAAAAGTTTACACATCACAGTGCCCAGATCCTGATCCAATACCTCATGGTCTGCTGTCGTGACCTTGAAAAAATAAAGGGAGACTTGATAGAGATCAGGGAAAATACCAAGCGGGTTGAGGAAAAGCTACAAAAAATAATGGCTGTGCTTGGGCGTGTATAATGTTTGAACACAAAAGAACGTTCAACTTGCTGTGTTTTGGCAGGTTTGTTTTTGTTTTAAGCTTGATAATGAATAGTACATGTTTACATTTTCACGTTTTTTTATTTGTTAATTTTTTTAGGCATGGCTGTTCATGCGTATTAACCCCCAAAATATTTTAATAACATCTACACCTCAAAGGAAGTTTCCTCAAAAATAATTAAAAAAGGTATTTTCTTAAAGCGGAGCTCCACCCTAAAGTGGAACTTCCGCTTATCGGATTCCTCCCCCCCTCCGGTGCCACAATTGGCACCTTTCGGGGGGGAGGGGGGACAGGATACCTGTCAAAGACAGGTATCCTTACCCACTTACTGGAGTCCGGCCGCGGCGGTGAAGTCGTGCGAGGCTCCCTCCTCCTCCTCCCCTGGCCGCTGGGCTAATAGGAGAGAGGAGCGGGCCTCGCGCATGCGCAGTAGGGTTCCCGGCGTGAAGCCGAAAGTCTTCACTGCCGGGTTCCCTTACCCGCAATGGCGACGGAAGCACCGACAGCTGATGTGAAACATCAGCTGCGGTGCCGACATCGAGGGACACCAGGACAGGTAAGTCTCCATTTATTAAAAGCCAGCAGCTGCAGTATGTGTAGCTGCTGGCTTTTAATTATTTATTTTTTGCACGGGGTTGCCTGGAACACCCCTTTAAGCAGAATTTGTGGCTTCATTATGTAAATGTTGTGCAAAGTGAACTAAACAATGTTTTGTGTTTACACTGACAATGAAGGCTAATTAAGAATGCAAAATACACATGGCAATACAAGTGCATTAGGTAAACCGACGAGAAACCTAAAAGAATATTAAATGAAAACACCTAAACAATATTTTCTCAAAAAAAGGTTTTATTTTTAAAAATAATAAGGTTAAAATTCATCAGGCATATCAATGGCCCCCCTACCCACAAAATAATCGACATATTGTTGACGGACCTCACGTCCGGTTTGGGGGGCCAAGCCTGGACAGCTAGCTTCCAGGGCCACAAGATTTTCCACTTCAAATAATGAGGCCTCAGGCCCAGTCAAAGTCAGATAATTGCTTGAATGCACCCTGAGATAATTATGGAGCACACAACAAGCCATTACAACATGGTTCCATTTGTAAGGGGCAAGGTGGATGGAGGTGAGGAACAGGCGGAATCAGGTGGCCATGATGCCAAAGGCATTTTCCACCACCCTTCTTGCTCTGGCCAGCCGATAGTTGAACACCCTCCTCTCAGGGGTGAGGGTGCGTTGCGGGAATGGCCTCATCAAATGGGGACCCAGGCCAAACGCCTCATCCGCCACAAAGACAAATGGGAGTCCCTCCACATTCTGCTCCGCTGGTGGCAAGGCCAGCTGATCCAAAAGGAGCCGTTCCCCAAACTCTGTCTGTGCAAAGACTCCTCCATCAGACATCCTGCCATTCTTGCCAACGTCCACATAGAGGAATTCGTAGGTGGCCGACACCACTGCTATCATGACGATACTGTGGAACCCCTTATAGTTATAATAAAAGGATCCCGAATGGGGTGGTGGGACGACCCGAACATGTTTGCCGTCGATGGCCCCTCCACAGTTCGGAAAGTTCCATCGTTGGGAAAACTCAGATGCCACATTCTGCCATTCATGTGGCGTAGAAGGGAACTGTGGAATTAAATAAAAAAAAAATTATACTTTGAGACAGAAACATTGAAAGCAGATTTAAGAAAACCATTCATGGCCAACATTGGGAGAAACCGAAAAATTAAAACATTATTAGTAAGCAACAACAAACCAAAAACAAACCCAAAAAAATAAATGGGGGGGGGGGTTGAAGATGAGTTGGGGAGATCACAAATGTAGGCTGTAGCACTCTGTATGAATTATTGAAAAATTTTACATTCCTAGGCAATCTTTAGGGGGCATTTAGGGTAAAGCACTACGATGGAGCATAGATTAAAATACATGGAAATGACTAGGCAAGGTGGGTATGGCCCCAGGATAGCATGCTGGAGAGGTTAGGTAAGGCAAATTTAAATGTAGGCCTAATAAAAACATTCCCAAAAATAAATAACCATGTGGAGAAAGGGGACATTCCCTGCAGCTAAGAATCATGGGAATTAGGGACTGCTAATAAACCCAAAAAAAAAAATTAAACAAAGAAATACATACAATGTGATGTTTGAAATAAGAACACTTACCTTAATATAGTCCTCCTGCAAAACTTGAAGGATGGCAGAACACGTCTCTAGTATAATGATACCCAGAGCCTAGGGGGATATGCCTGTGGAGAACTTTAGGTCCTGCAGGCTTCTCCCAGTCGCCAGGTATCGCAACGTGGCGATGAGCCTCTGCTCAGCACTGATGGCTTCACGCATAACGGTGTCCTGCCTGGTAATGTAGGGGGACACCAAAGCCAACAGATGCTGAAATACGGGGTCAGACATCCTGAGAAAATTCCTGAAATCATCAGGATTATTCTCCCTGATCTCCCGCAACAAAGGCATATGACAGAACTGGTGCTGCTGGAGCAACCAATTCTTGGTCCATGAACTCCTCCTCACCCTGTTCATGGCCTGGAGTCGGGATACAGCATGAACCCCGGCACCAACTACAGCACGAACTCTACGACGAGTACGTAGCCGCAACATGGCTAGATAACGGTCGGCAGCTCAGAACGAACTAGAAGAACGAACGGAAGAACAGCAAGGCCTATGAAGAACAAGCTGAAAAACAGGAACGAGCAGACAAGAACGCACTGAATAAACAGATACGAACTGACTACAAGCACTGCAAGACAGATACAAACCCACAGGCACAAACTGAACTCCACAAAACGATCTTCAAAGCACGAAGACTGAAAAGCGCGAATCGTCTCTCACCAAACTTTTACTAACACGCGGTAACACGAAATTAGCAAAAGCGTCCCAAAGGGTGGTATCATTAGAATGGAACTTCCCCTTTATAGTGCCGTCGTACGTGTTGTACGTCACTGCGCTTTGCTTGAACGTTTTTTAAAATGATCGTGTGTACGCAAGACAGGCTTGAGAGGAAACATGAAAAAAACGACGTGAAAAACGTCGGTAAAAAAATGGCATGAAAAACGATCGTGTGTACGCCGCATTAGCCAAAGAATCACAGATCCTGCAGAATGTGGGGGGTCTGTACACATTAGACATTAATGGCTGAGTGTTGAGTTATTTTGAGGGGACAGCAAATTTACACTGTTATACAAGCTTTACACTCACTACTTTACATTGTAGCAAAGTGTAATTTCTTCAGTGTTGTCACATAAAAAGATATAATAAAATATTTACAAAAATGTGAATGTGAGGGGTGTACTCACTTTTGTGAGATACTGTACATGTATTTTTCTCTATTTATGAAACACGCAAGGAAATTGAAAATAAATATTTTAATATATACTCCTTGAACATTTTATACAGTAAACTTATTTAAAACTAATTCCAATATAAAAACCTACTTAAAGTGATTGTAAAGCTTTAATAAAAAATAAAAAAAATAACAAACAGGTTATACTTGCTCTGTGCAGTGGTTTTGCACAGAGTAGCTCGGATTCTCCTCTTCTCTGGGTCCCACGCCTGGCCCTTCTGTCGGGTGTCCCCACAGCAAGTAGCTTGCTATGGGATCACCCCAGCTGAGCCGCTGCTCTGTGTGTCCATTCACAGTCCGAGGTTCGGCCCTGCCCCTTCTGTCTCCTGATTGGCTCAGTGGCTGTGATTGCCAAATAGCCAACCAGGAGTGCGAGTCCCTGGAGAGGCAAGGCTCTGGTTGACATTGCTGGATCGAGAGGGACTCAGGTAAGTATTGGGGGGTGGGGTGGGTCTGCTGCACACAGAAGCTTTTTTTTTACCTTCATGCATAGAATGCATGAAGGTAAAAAAAAAAACTTGTGCCTTTACAACCACTTTAATAATTTGAAATTTCTCTCTGAATTTATCGTGAAGGCTGTAAAATTTGAGCCATTAGAGAAATTGCCTCCTACCCAATTATAGTATTTCAGATATATTGTCTATATCTATAGCATATACAACGTCCCCCTTCTTTTCCCAATCAAATGAAAGGAATGCAATTTTCCCGTTGTGAAAGATATATTGGTCCCCACTAGACAATTTACCTAACATACAATTCTCTTCCAGAGTCTTTTTTACAACCATGTAGCAATACAGCATGTCATTTTTGGTTAAGGATAGTTTTATCCACTTCAGCCCCGGAGGATTTGGCTGCCCAATGACTGGGCCATTTTTTGCGATTCGGCACTGCGTCGCTTTAACTGACAATTGCGCGGTCGTGCGACGTGGTTTCCAAACAAAATTTACGCCCTTTTTTTCCCACAACTAGAGCTTTCTTTTGGATGCATTTGATCACCTCTGCGTTTTTTGTTTTTTTTTGCGCTATAAACAAAAGAAGAGCGACAATTTTGAAAAAAAAAAGTAATATTTTTTACTTTTTGCTATAATAAATATCCCCAAAAATATATAAAAAAAAAAAAATATTTCTCAGTTTAGGCCGATATGTATTCTTCTACATATTTTTTTTGCAAAAAAAATCTCAATAAGTGTATAATGATTGGTTTGCACAAAAGTTACAGCGTCTACAAAATAGGGAATAGTTTTATGGCATTTTTTTTCTTTATTAGTAATGGCGGCGATCTGCGATTTTTATCGTGACTGCGACATTATGGCGGACACATCGGACACGTTTGACGCTATTTTGGGACCATTGTCATTTATAGAGCGATCAGTGCTATAAAAATGCACTGATTTTTATAGCACTGACGCGCAGCCGCAAGGCTGTTTTTTTTAAAGCAACATACAGGTACGTTGCTATATGCCCAGGAGCCATTCTGCTAACGTAAATGTGCGTTACACGGTCGGCAAGTGGACTCACACTTCACACATCTGATATCCGCAAGGTATGCCAATTGGATGGGTAAAACTGTTACCAGAAAACACATTATAACCTGCTGGTAGTGGATTTCTTTGTGGCAAGGAATGTTGAATACATGGTGATCATGTAATTTGGAATAAAAACCTAGAATTAAAGTCACTCAGTATGTACTCCAAATGGTAAACCCACCATATGATATTTATAAGGGATTGTGTAGCTGGCTAAAAAAGATAACAGAATGGAGAATTAGATCCTATGCAGAGTAAGAAAAGTATCTTTTGTTATTTATTCTAGTATTCTTTAAAAAGTTACTATTTTTTCAAACCAAATGTCCATTCCCCTACATTTTGTAGACCACCTCCACAACTTCTGTGTGCTGATCTTTAAGGAATAATTTTAAAGTTTTGAGCTTTACTGTACATTTTTCAAGGTTGATGCCAGCTGTTTGCAAATATTTTTCATATCTAATAACTTTATCTAAAACATCACACCTGAAAAAAAAAGATGATTTAGAAAAGGAAAACCACAGTAATGCCCCGTACACACAATCGGAAATTCCGACAAGAAAAGTCCGATGTGAGCTTTTGGTTGGAAATTCCGACCGTGTGTAGGCTCCATCGGGATTTTTCTGTCGGGATTTCCGGCCAAGAAAAATTTGAGAGCTGGTTCTCAAATTTTCCAACAAGAAAAGTTCTTGGAGGAAATTCCGATTGTCTGTATGCAATTTCGACGCACCAAAAACCATGCATGCTCGGATTCAAGTCGACGCATGCTCGGAAGCATTGAACTTAATTTCTATCGGCTCGTCGTAGTGTTGTACGCCACCGCATTCTTGACGGTCGGAATTTGGTGTGATCGTGTGTATGCAAGACAAGTTTAAGCCAAGATTCCGTCGGAAAAAAATCCACGGTTTTCTTGTCGGATTTTCCGAACGTCATATGTCCACTTTTTTCTCACGGCACCTAAGAAATAAGAATTAACTTTTTAAAATGTATCTCTACTGTGTATTCATCTTCATAATGGGAACTCACCCATGTCTGAGAAAGTCTTTTTGCTGTTATATCTACATTCTGCAGAATTTTTCGATGTGTAAATATCTCCAAAAGTGTGATCTCTACAAAAGTTCAGAGAATGATTTGCTCAAGGTACAAATAAGGACTTTGGATTAGTGTCTTTGATTTTTGCCTGAACGCTCACATGAACATCAGTCATGGTTGCAATGATGCCATATCCTTTACCACTACAGAAGTTTATCTTAAGGCCATTGCTATCCTGTTTTTTTTTTTTTTAAGATTTCTTCTGTGAGTTTAACTTCTTTATTTCTGTAAACAGGAAACAAAAACCCAAAAAGATTCTTTGATCAAATATGTGGATATCGCTATGGATGTACTTGAGTGTGGATATATCAAACAAAGGTGAAAATAAAAAAAACCCTGCACACTCCTATGTGAGAAAATCTATCACCCAAAAATATGGAAAAATGTGCTGCTGCTGGGATCTTTGAGTGTACCATACACTCTATTGCGGCGTACACACGATCGTTTTCATGCCATTTTTTTAACCGACGTTTTTCTCGTCGTTTTTTTTCATGTTTCCTCTCAAGCCTGTCTTGCATCCACACGATCATTGAAAAAAACGCTCGAGCAAAGCGCAGTGACGTACAACACGTACGACGGCACTATAAAGGGGAAGTTCCATTCGAATGGCGCCACCCTTCATGTTAGTAAACCTTGTTGAGCGGCGATTCGCGCTTTTCAGCCTCGTGCTATCTCCATTACGAACGCTAGTTTTACCAGAACGAGCGCTCCCGTCTCATACTTGATTCTGAGCATGCGCGGTTTTTTTCCCCCTCGTAAAAGCATACACACTATCGTTTTTCACGTCGTTAAAAAAAACGACGTGAAAAAATAGAGCATGTTCGAAATTTTTAATGGCCGTATTCACGCCGTTAAAAATGCTCTGGAGCATACACACGATCAGTTTTAATGGCCATTTTAAAAAATGGCATTTTTAACGGCATGAAAAACGATCGTGTGTACGCCGCATAATATGCTAAACCACAACCCAAATTGATCCAGTGCCACACTTGTGCTCCACTGTGTACAGTATATTCTGTACAAATAAATATAAGTATAAATATTCAATAATTCAAAATTCATAGAAAAAGCCCTCAATTACAGTAATTTCATTATCAAATCAATAAATGTGAAAGAATTGTGAAAGTCCAGGTGTTGTGCTCCACCAAAAACGACTTAAAAATTCTTGCTCCCTTATGTTGTGCACACCGTGTGTAACATATACCACCATTAGAAGCTCACCTCCCACTTTGACCTATGAGCAATAGGTCTTATGCGCCTGACCCTTTAAGGATTATCAGTGGATATGGCCGGGTATCTTAAACTGTCCCCCAGATCCGTTCTCACTGTGTATAACATTCACCAATTCCACTGATGGAAAGAAGTAAAACCATACAGAGCATTATAGTGCTTTACATACACACTGCCATTAAAAGTCCATAAATAAACTCACTCACATTTAAAAGTGCACTAATAGCTGGTGCACAACAAACAAACAGCATGTGTGGTAATTCAATCCATCATGTGGGGCATCACCATTTGAGGCTGCAGCTTGTGGGTAGATGACAGACCACTGTCCCCTTAAGGCGGCGAGCTCCCACGTCACTTGTAACAGGTACCTCCAAAAACTGACTTCCACCAGGCATAAACAGATGTCCGTTTGTGTCTGGTGTTGGAGGCCACCTCCTTAATCCAGTGCGTGATTTTCCTCCATGTTGCTATTTCTCAACTGCTGCTCCTCAGATGTATCGGCCTTGAGCTCGTGGAGGGTTCTCAATGGGTGTGTGGCCCAATTTTCTTGAACACATGAACAATATTGACTGTTGTACTATAGATGTTTGTAATATGTGTCTTGTAATAGAGTCACTTCCTTGGCACTCATAGACTTCCTGATGAAGTAGAAATTGGTGAAACAAGTAGAAGCAAGTGCATAAAGGAACTGAACTTTGGAATACTCGTGTACACCAGATACTGTATGGTTTTTGGATATTTTAAACATAAATTGTAATAAAATCTTTGATATGTTGACAGTTTAATGTTTGGTTCTGTATATGCCACTTGTAATATCCCGTTCCTATTACTTAACCAAATTCTTTGCTTATTGGGGATGTGGTGTCTAATCATTGACCTTCCTTCTTTCCATAATCATTTATGTTTTTTGCCAACATACAATTCAAGAGAGTGAAGATCTCCTTCTGTCCTGACTTCTCCCCTAAAGTCCAGGTTCTCGGGTGTCAAGAAGTGACTGCAGAGGCTGCACATATCATATGCTATGTTATACCCGGCCCGTCTGCAGAAATATCTGAAGTGCTATCCAAAAGTACTCCAATATATTTTGCCTTTTTAATATCCTCCACTACTTTTCTCTGAAACAATTTCTCAGAAGATGACTTAATTAATTTATAATTTTTGAAGACAAGTAATATTGGGGTCAATTCACTAAGAGTTAAATAACGGCTAATAAAATGTGGTAAAATACCAGATATGGTAACAATTGTGCAAGTGTTCAATTACTTAAGAATTTTGCGTTAAATACCGAATGCAGTATTTTTTCGATTTAGCAGTAATTTATTGCATTGAGCTTGTTGCTAAGGAGCATGCTGGGAAGCCAGCTGTCGTGTCCATGACAACGGACAACTCGGCTAACAGCTGAATGTAAAAAAAAGAAATGCAGATAATTAAAAATGATGAGAAAAAAACAGCCGGGGGTCCCCCAGTCCATACCAGACCCTTATCTGAGGACAAGCGAGCCACCCCCCCTCCCCATCCTGAATCATACCAAGCCACATGCCCTCATCATGGAGGGGGGGAGTTCCTTTATTAGAAAAGAAAACACTTCCCCTGATGTAAACTGGCCCGCCGACCCGGTCTGTGACATCACAAGGGGGTTGGACCACTAGGTAACATCGCCAGGTGGCCTGCCCCTTACCTATATAAGAACTGTCTAACGGCGGAGCCTGCAGTAGGCAGCCAGTCTTTATGGATGGCGGGCGGTGTGATTGACAATGGATTTACAACGAGGGGACACTGTTTTTTTTTTTTTTAAATAAAGGAATTGTCAAACTGTCTCTGTGTTTTTATTACTGTCTGACACTTTTTGGTGAATGGGTATGGGGGGTACCTATTCACATGCAGGAGCTTGGATCTGGGAGCATCCTTGTTAAAGGGGGCCTCCAGATTCCGATAAGCCCCCTGCCCGCAGACCCCCACAACCACCAGCCAGGGTTGTGGAGATGAGGCCCTTGTCCCCATCAACATGGGGACAATGTTCTTTGGAGTGGGGGGAGGGCAGAGCCCTCCTGCCCCAAAGCACCCACCCATCATGTTGCGGGCATGTGGCCTGGTATGGTTTGGGAGGGGCGGGCTCATTTGTCCTTATAATTTCCTGACCTGCCGGGCTGCATGCTCGGATAAGGGTCTGGTATGAATTTTGGGGGGGCTCCGTGTCCAATCACGGCTGATCACGATGTAAAAAGGAAGAGCCGTGGATCGTCTCTTCCAAGTCTGACAGACGCGAGTAGAGGAGAGCCGATTGGCGGCACTCCTGACAGGGGGGGGGTCTGCGCTGATTGTTTATCAGCGCAGCCCCCCCATGGATGCCCACACTGGACCTCCAGGGAAGCCCCTAACATGTGGATGGCCTGGTATGTCCCCCATTGCCATCCACATATGCCAATACATGACCAATATATGCCAATCAGTGCCAACAAATGGGCACTGACTGGCACCATTATGGAACAAATCAAATCAGTGATGCCCATCAGTGCCCACCTATCAGTGACCATCAGTGCCCATCCATGCCACCTATCAGTGCCACCTATGAGTTCCCATCAGTGCCGCCTATGAGTGCCCATCAGTGCCGCATACCAGTGCCACCAATCAGTGCTGCCTGTCAGTGCCCATCAGTGCCCATCAGTGCCACATGTGGTGGAAAAATAGGTTGTATGCAGAGCACATAGCCATTTCTCCTTGTGCTAAATAAGCACACATTTCGTCTTAATGATATGATGCATCTCATTCTAAAAGTCCACTCACCATTCATTCGCTTTCCCATTCATTCAAGTAAAGAAACATCACCACCCTTCACCATCACCATCCTTCAAGTTCTCAGTTCCTCAGCATCACTGCCCAGAGACCAGTCTGCCTCGATCTTTTTATTAAATTACCAGCAGGAAGTGATATCACAGCATGTGACCTCCTCCATGGGAAGTGATGTCACAGCATGTCATCTTCACTAACTTCCTGTTTCATGCTCAGCTCTTAAAACCCAAAACTGGTTTATTGTACAGGAAGAGGGGGGGGGGAGGGGGAGCAAATTCATGGCTACATGAAACCCCTCTTTTTCAAATGGGAAGGAATCCCCCTTGACTCACATATCCTCTGGGAAATCAAACCACAAGTTTTGAGACCTAAATAACACACAGCAGCAACCAAAGCCCCCCCTCCTCCTTTGCAGGCTATTCAATACAAGCTTCAGCTAAAGCGATAAAACCCAAAACAATGAATTGCCCCCTGAGAAACTCCCAAATATTTAACCACTTCAATACAGGGCTTTTTGTACCTATTCAATACCGTGCCTATTTTGGCACTTCTCTCCTACATGTACAAATCATCATTCTTTTGTTAGAAAATTACTCAGAACCCCCAAACATTATACATTTTTTTTAGCAGACACCCTAGGGAATAAAATGACGGTCATTGCAACATTTTTTCTTGCACGATATTTGCACAATAATTTTCAAACGCCTTTTTTTAAAAAAAAAATGGTTTCATGAATTAAAAAATAACAAAACAGTAAAGTTAGCCCAATTTTTTGGGAAAATATGAAAGATAATGTTACGCCGAGTAAATAGATACCTAACATGTCACGCTTTAAAATTGCGCACACTCATGGAATGGCGGCAAACTTCGGTACTTAAAAATCTCCATAGGCGACGCTTTAATTTTTTTTTACAGGTTACCAGGTTAGAATTACAGAGGAGGTCTAGTTCTAGAATTGTTGCACGCGCTCTAACGCACGCGGCGATACCTCACATGCGTGGTTTGAACGGCGTTTACATATGTGGGCGACTTACGTGTGCATTCGCTTCTGATCGCAAGCTACCGGGGACAGGGGCGTTTTAATTTTTTTTTTATTATTTATTTTACTTATTTATTTATTTTTTTACAATGATTTTACTTTTTTTTTTTTTTTGATCACTTTTATTCCTATTACAAGGAATGTAAACATCCCTTGTAATAGGAATGTGTGTGACAGGTTCTCTTTATTGAGAGATGCGGGGTCAATAAGACCCCACATCTCTCCTCCAGGCTGGAAAGCATGAGATCAGTGAAAATTTTTTCACTGATTTCATACTTACAGCCGCAATGGCGGCTTTGTTTACATTTGAGACCCGGGCGTGACGTCATCACATCGCGCCCGGGCCTCCGACGATCATAGAGATGACTGGTGACCATCTGGTCACCAGTCATCTCTATGCTCATCACGTGACTCCACCAACAATGCCAGAAGATTCGCTCCGGGTCCCCGATCGCACGGGGGAGCCCGGAGAAGCACCGGATGGCGGCGGGAGGGGGGTGTCCCCTCCCGCCGCCTATAAGAACGATCAAGCGGCGGAACCGCCGCTATGATCATTCTTATGGTGCACAGAATCGCCGGCACTTCAAAAGGATATCTGAATGATGCCTCTAGCTGCAGGCATCAATCAGACATCCCCCTACAAAGCCGAGGACGTCCACCCAGGATGGGAGATCCCATCTGTGGACGTCATTTGTCTATGGCTGGGTAGGGAAGTGGTTAAAAATAAAAATAACACACACACCGCTGTGTACAAAAACTCAGTTAAAGTTAGTCTTACAATCTATTAAAATTCAGTGTAAAGTAGGGATTTCACTTAAAACCGAAATCCAATACAAAAATCGCCACTCTTTCACTGCAAAGTCAGCTAACCTACAATAGCTTACATTCACTTAACCACTTAAGCCCCGGACCATTTGGTAGCTAAAGGACCAGAGGTGAATTCAGAATTTTGCACTGCGCTGCTTTAACTGTAAATTGTGCGGACATGCAATGTTGTACCCAAACGAAATTTGCGTCCTTTTCTTCCCACAAATAGAGCTTTCTTTTAATGGTATTTGATTGCCTCTGCGATTTTTATTTTTTGCGATATAAACGGAAAAATACCGAAAATTTTGAAAAAAAATGATATTTTCTACTTTTTGTTATAAGAAAAATCGAATAAACTCAATTTTAGTCATACATTTAGGCCAAAATGTATTCAGCCACATGTCTTTAGTAAAAAAAATGTCAATAAGCGTATATTTATCGGTTTGCGCAAAAGTTATAGCGTTTACAAACTAGGGTACATTTTCTGGAATTTACACAGCTTTTAATTTATGACTGCCTATCTCATTTCTTGAGGTGCTAAAATGACAGGGCAGTACAAAACCCCCCCAAATGACCCCATTTTAGAAAGTAGACACCCCAAGGAAATTGCTGAGAGGCATGTTGAGCCCATTGAATATTTTTTTTTTTTGTCCCAAGTGATTGAATAATGACAAAAAAAAATAAAAAATTACAAAAAGTTGTCACTAAATGATATATTGCTCACACATGCCATGATTATATGTGGAATTGCACCCCAAAATACATTCTGCTGCTTCTCCTGAGTACGGGGATACCATATGTGTGGGACTTTTTGGGAGCCTAGCCGCGTACGGGACCCCGGAAACCAAGCACCGCCTTCAGGATTTCTAAGGGCGCAAATTTTTGATTTCACTCCTCACTACCTATCACAGTTTTGAAGGCCATAAAATGCCAAAATAGCACAAAACCCCCCCAAATGACCCCATTTTGGAAAGTAGACACCCCAAGCTGTTTGCTGAGAGGCATGGTGAGTATTTTACAGCTCTCATTTGTTTTTGAAAATGAAGAAAGACATTTTTTTTTTTTTCTTTTTTTTTTCAATTTTCAAAACTTTGTGACAAAAAGCGAGATCTGCAAAATACTCACAATACCTCTCAGCAAATAGCTTGGGGTGTCTACTTTCCAAAATGGGGTCATTTGGGGGGGTTTTGTGCCATCTGGGCATTCCATGGCCTCCGAAACTGTGATAGGCAGTGAGAAGTGAAATCAAAAATTGACACCCTTAGAAAGCCTGAAGGCGGTGCTTGGTTTTTGGGGTCCCGTACGTGGCTAGGCTCCCAAAAAGTCTCACACATGTGGTATCCCCGTACTCAGGAGAAGCAACAGAATGTATTTTGGGGTGTAATTCCACATATGCCCATGGCATGTTTGAGCAATATATCATTTAGTGACAACTTTGTGCAAAAAAAAAAAAAAAATGTATTTTTTCCGCAACTTGTGTCAACATATAAAATATTCCATGGACTCGACATGCCTCTCAGTATATAGCTTGGGGTGTCTACTTTCCAAAATGGGGTCATTTGGGGGGGTTTTGAACTGTTCTGGCATTTTATACACAACATTAGGAAGCTTACATCCACTCTTCTAAAGACTTGAAGACAAAGCCCTTTTTGACACTTTTTGTTTACATGAAAACATATTTTTTTTTGCAAGAAAATTATGTTGAACCCCCAAACATTATATATATTTTTAAAGCAAAGGCCCTACAGAATAAAATGGTGGGTGTTGCATTTTTTTTTCTACACAGTATTTGCGCAGCGATTTTTCAAACGCATTTTTTGGGAAAAAATACACTTTTTTTAATTTTAATGCACTAAAACACACTATATTGCCCAAATGTTTGATGAAATAAAAAAGATGATCTTAGGCCAAGTACATAGATACCAAACACGACATGCTTTAAAATTTCGCACAAACGCGCATTGGCGACAAACTACATACATTTTTAAAAGCCTTTAAAAGCATTTACAGGTTACCCCGTTAGATTTACAGAGGAGGTCTACTGCTAAAATTACTGCCCTCGATCTGACCTTCGCGGTGATACCTCACATGCATGGTGCAATTGCTGTTTACATATGACGCCAGACCGACGCTTGCGTTCGCCATTGGGCAAGGGCAGGACAGGGGTGCTTTTTTTTTTTATTATTAATTTTGCTTTTTTATTTTATTTTTAAACTGTTGCTTCCATATTTATTTATTTTTATCACTTTTATTGTTATCTCAGGGAATGTAAATATCCCCTATGATAGCAATAGGTAATGACAGGTACTCTTTTTTGAAAAAACTGGGGTCTATTGGACCCTAGATATTTCCTCTGCCCTCAAAGCATCTGACCACACCAAGATCGGTGTGATAAAATGCTTTCCCAATTTCCCAATGGCGCTTTTTATATCCGGGGGGGGGACATTCCCTCCCACTGCTTGTAAAAGCAGTCCAGAGGCTAATTAGCCACTAGGATTGCTTTTACATGAAAGCCGGCTGCTGGCTGAAAAGAATGATACCAAGATGATACCTAAACCCGCAGGCATCATTCTGGTATAAACATTCAAAGTCCAGCAACATACCAGTACGTTGCTGGTCCTTGTTGGACATGTATTGTAATCTTTTTTTTCATGCAGCCTGTTGGCTGAACGAAAAAAAAAGATTGATTGGTGGGTATGCCCACCATTAGAATACCGCCCTTCATCCACCCACTTCTAATGATGGGCATACATGCACCATTTATATATGCCGAAGCATGGGGGCATCTTCTCGCAAAAGTTATGCCGCGTACACATGGTCAGACTTTTCCACGGGCAAGCCTCCGTCGGAATTTCGACCGTATATACGCGGCATTAGGAGCAAAATCGCTCCTCCGCTCCTGCTGCCCCAATGCTTCGGCATATATGCTTTTTTTTTTAACTGTGGTGGTGAAATCACCTCCTACAGCACTGGAGTCGCAGGGATCAGGCCGGTCTCTGCGAACGCTGCAGTTATGTGTGTTGTGTTTTGCAAGTGACAGTGATCGATCGATACTGCACTTCGGTGGCCTGGGCTGGACGGAGGGGCAAAACGCAGGTGCTAGCAGGTATCTGGGCTGATCCCACTAACAGTGCGTTTTTGGGAACCCTAAACTGCTGGGGACGCTAGTATAGATCTGATCAGATCAGATATTGATCTGTTCAATTACTATACCACTAAGGGGGGTGTATGCTTCACGTGTGGGTGTTAGCGCTACTGGCACTAACCTGGCGCTGCCTGGGGTGTGACGCAGACCCTCTCTGACGCTAAAACCTAACTCATATCACCCGCCGGGCGATCAGGGGGTTAAACCTTTATTGGGTTATATACGGCGGGTGCCCTGACACTATAAAAAGCAAACTAACTAACCAGCGTCACCCGTAACACTTATATGATGATCACTGGTGAAAGGGTTAACTAGGGGCAATTAGGGGGTTAAAACCTTTATTAGGTAATATATGGGGGTACCCGACGCTATATAAAAACCTGACGGCGAACCTAAAAAAAAATTACTGGCTACCTATCGGCATCACCGACACTAAGACAACGATCATAAAAACGATTGCTTAGCGACAGTGGTGATAGGGGGTGAAAGGGTTACCTGGGGGGCGATCAGGGGGTTAAACCTTTATTAGATAATATATGGGGGTACCTGACGCTATAAAAACCTGCGGCGAACCTAAAAAAAATTACTGGCTACCGATCAGCATCACCGACGCTAAGACATTGATCAGAAAAATGATCGCATAGTGACGGCGGTGCTAGGGGGTGAAAGGGTTACCTGGGGGGTGATCAAGGGGGTTACACCTTTATTAGGTAATATATGGGGGTACCCGACGCTATAAAAACCTGCGGCGAACCTAAAAAAAATTACTGGCTACCGATCAGCATCGCCGACGCTAAGACATCGATCAGAAAAATTATAACTTAGTGACAGTGGTGATAGGGGGTGAAAGGGTTACCTGGGGGGTGATCAAGGGGGTTAAACCTTCATTAGGTAATATATGGGGGTACCCGACGCTATAAAAACCTGCGGCGAACCTAAAAAAAATTACTGGCTACCGATCAGCATCACCGACGCTAAGACATCGATCAGAAAAATGATTGCTTAGTGACGGCGGTGCTAGGGGGTGAAAGGGTTATCTGGGGGGTGATCAGGGGGTTAAACCTTTATTAGGGGGGGTTAGGGGGCTACACTGGACCTAAAACTAAATGTAGTGACACTTTTACAGTCACAAATGTCACTGATTGCAGTGATCACTAAATAAATGGTCACTGCAATCAGTGACACTGTGACGGGGGGGTGGGGGGTGTCTGGGGGGCGATTTATGTGCCTATGTGTCCTGGTGTCAGTGTAGCGTTGTGTGTACTAACCTGGCATCTTCTCCTGTACGGCGCTCGGTATATGTGAGCGCCCCAGGAGAGATGACATCACTTCCTCCTTCCTGGCAGGCAGGGGAAGCTCTCTCATTCACCGGGAGCGATCGAGAGGGGGTGGCCGGAATCGAACGGCTGTCCCCTCATGCCGGATCGCTCCCGAAGGTAAAACCACCACCCACTGTAAAGAAGGGGGGTCCGATCGGACCCCCCAACTATACAAAGGCAATCACGTACATATACGTGATTCTGCCTGTCGGTGCCATTCTGCTGACGTATATTTACAGTGGACGGTCATTAAGTGGTTAAAGGAAAACAGAGGCGATGCTTAAAAAAACAATTTAAACTAGCGAGTTTAACATTAAACAAAACTGTTTCTCAGTATGTCACCCCGGTGTCTCACCACTCTCGGATGATTTACAGACTAAACTGTATAAAGCAAAAAATCCTTCAAAATGTGGGTTCTCCCGGATAAAAAAACTAACAAGAACTGCGCCTCTAAATCACCTTTTTTAAAACAGGACAGACCGTACTACACACACACACACAAAGGAATTGGAGCAGCTTTCCCTCTAGGATGACCCACAGGGCAAACAGCACAAAAATCCTCAAACTGCTCCTCTCAAAATGCCCGACGACCATGGCCGCATGGACAACAACAAAAGCCAGGCCACAACAAAATGGTGGACTGAAATCTGGACAACAGCAAGATGGCCGACGACCATGGCCGCATGGCAGACAACAACAAGATGGCCACCAAATGCAGTTTTTCCCGCCAAAACTGGGATTTCTTCACTAGAAAACCAAATTCTTTCTCCACAAAGCCACACACTTTAGGCTACCCTTGGCCAACTAAATAGCACATTAAAAAAAATGTTAGTTACATGACATAACATTAAAACAACACTCTTTTCTCAAAGTTCATATACTCTGAAATAGTCACCACACACACAGTATAATGTTGCTTGTATGCTTTCTCAGAACATCAGAGTTCCCTTCCCTCAGGGCGTCACCCTTTTAGCATAAAACTCCTGTATGCTATTGTTTACAGAGAGTCACCAACGTTAACCATTGTAAATGGTGGGACAGCCATGCTGGCTGCCCCTACCCCCACTAAACCTCATGGCACACAGGAACAAGACATTGCAGGCTGCACTACATAATCCCACATCTATACCTACAAATCATACACAATATACAGTTTCCATATGAAACATAAACTTGTAGTCAAGAGATACACAGAGACCCACCAACAACACTGGTCTCCCCTCCCCATTCAAGCACATGGGTCAATGCAGCAGCAGGGCCGATCCTAGGGTCATCGACGCCTGGGTGCAGAAATATTTCTGGCGCCCCCACATTGGCGTGGTCATCTTACTAACTCCTCCCCGTTACAAATATTTCTATGGCAACTACTCAAACACAGAGATGCTCCCCTAAGGAGTCTTCATTACCCTGGGATCCTTCAATGATCTCTTAACAATATATAAAAACAAAAAATGCAGTGCCTAGGATATGTATGGTGGCCGTATACACTTACTGTTTGGTTGTTGTCCCTATTTACGTTCACGTTTAGGCCACCATACATATCCTAGGCGCTGCATTTTTTGTTTTTATATATTTTTTGTGCAACATGTCTATTTGCTGATGCTGGCAGCCACGTTCTCACTTTGTTCATTTAGTAGCGCAACTTTTTTCTTTTATTTTTTGCATCTCTTAACAATAAACAAATTACAGGAAGAGAGTACACTAATGGGACCTGGAGGGGGGGGGGGTCTCTCTGATGGACACAAAGAGGGCTTCTGTTAGGAGGTCTGGTAGAAAGAGCCCCCAGACATACTACAGACATAGTACGGTCAGAGACTGCAGACATGATTCAAGAGATGATCAAAGACTGCAAACATACTACAGATGGCCAGTGACTGCAGACATAATACAATCAAGGTTGGTCAGAGACTGCAGACATACTACAGGAGATGGTCAGAGACTGCAAACATGATACAAGAGATGGTCAGAGACTGCGGAAATGATACAAGACATTACTGCATCAAATGCAGCCTACCAGTGCCCACCAAATGCAGCCTACCAGTGCCCACCAAATGCAGCCTATCAGTGCCCACCAAATGCAGCTCATCAGTGCCCACCGCTTCTATGATACACGTCACACTGATTACATTTTACTGCATTGGATCAGTGTTCCGTCTATCTCACAGGAGACGGAGACTTTGTTACAGTGCCACCAGGCATTTCAGACCAAAGCTTGTGCGGTGTGTGAGACACACACAAGCAGTGGCATCACTAGGGTTGGTGTCACCTGGGGCGGTCAGCGGCCAGAAGGAACCACAGGTCAGCGGGCAGCAGGACCCACAGGTCAGCGGCCAGCAGGAACCACAGGTCAGCGGGCAGCAGGACACACAGGTCAGCGGCCAGCAGGACCCACAGGTCAGCGGCCAGAAGGACCCACAGGTCAGCGACCAGCAGGACCCACAGGTCAGTGACCAGCAGGACCCACAGGTCCGCGGACAGTCCCCAGCAGGACCTACAGCCTGTGGGTCCTGCTGGGAGCTGGCTACGGATCTATGGGTCCTGCTGGGAGCTAGCTGCGGACCTTTGGGTCCTGCTGGGAGCTAGCTGCGGACCTGTGGGTCCTGCTGGGAGCTGGCTGCGGACCTGTGGGTCCTGCTGGGAGCTGGCTGCGGACCTGTGGGTCCTGCTGGGAGCTGGCTGCGGACCTGTGGGTCCTGCTGGGAGCTGGCTGCGGACCTGTGGGTCCTGCTGGGAGCTGGCTGCGGACCTGTGGGCCCTGCTGGGAGCTGGCTGCGGACCTGTGGGTCCTGCTGGGAGCTGGCTGCGGACCTGTGGGTCCTGCTGGGAGCTGGCTGCGGATCTGTGGGTCCTGCTGGGAGCTGGCTGCGGACCTGTGGGTCCTGCTGGGAGCTGGCTGCGGACCTGTGGGTCCTGCTGGTAGCTGGCTGCGGACCTGTGGGTCCTGCTGGGAGCTGGCTACGGACCTTTGGGTCCTGCTGGGAGCTGGCTGCGGACCTGTGGGTCCTGCTGGGAGCTGGCTGCGGACCTGTGGGTCCTGCTGGGAGCTGGCTGAGGACCTGTGGGTCCTGCTGGGAGCTGGTCATGGCCTATGGGTCCTTCTGGCCTGTAGGCCATGGCTAGCTTCCAGCAGGACCCACAGGTCATGGGCAGCTCCCAGCAGGGGGGAAAATAGATAGGATGATCATGTGGGGGTCAGGGTCTCTCACCTCAGCGATGGTCCGATGGCAGCTGCCAGCTCAGCAGGACAGGTCCTCCTCCTTTCAAGTTGCATGGCCTCCTCCATTCCTGGGGGGGAGGGGGGTGATGGCGATGCTTCTGTCCTGGGGTTAATTTCTATTACATGCACTGACTGCAGCCAGCAGCACGTCCAGGCCAGCACCGCAGCATAAGAAAGATCCAACCGGGAGTTGTAGTACAACTTTTCTTTCCTCTCCTTCCTTGAGGCTTTCTGCGCTGCTCTCAAGACTCACTCCACCCACCGGGAGCAGGGAGCCTGAGCACGCAGCCGCAGACTACAACTCCCAGAAGCAACGGCGGCGGCCGTCACGTCACTGACGTCAGCTAGTTTAGATTTCCTCTGAGACAGACGAGTGACTCGCTCGGAGTGAGAACACTAGAGAATAAAAAAAATTGTAAGTGGGCGGCCGCGGCTCCTGACGCCGCCCCCAACAGTGACGTCGCTGCTTGTGTTTACTAGCGGACTGCACCGCCTCCCCATAGCGACACTATGGCACAGATCAAGAAGAGGAGGAGGGAGGGAAGCGCTCTGACACTTCGGCGCCCCCCCCCCCTCTGGGCGCCCGGGTGCAGGGCACCCCGAGCACCCGCCCAGGACCGGCCCTGTGCAGCAGCCATCCTCAAAAGCAATGGAACAGCTGCCCAAGCTGCCCAACACATCACACAAAAGTAACTCTTCCAAACAGCCTCATCACAAACCATGGGGACACATGTCCTGCCCAGCTAAACAATCCAATCACACACTGTCTCCATCTCTCATTCAGTTTCTTTACACAACTTCCATCTGTTCAATCACACTCATACAGCACGCAGCCTCCCCACACAAACATTCCAGAGACAGACACACACACACACACACAACTCATACAACAGACAAACGATCCATGACAAAATCACACATACACATGCGATCGAATTCACAGGCACACGATCAAACTTCCAGCATTATTTCAAAAAGACGAAAAAGTTGTTCTTTTGCAAAGCATAGCCTCCTCACGCATCGGGACATGCATCCATTCTCCCCCTCATCTCGAACCGATGCTACGAAGGCCATGTTCAATCCGTCTGGCCCGCCACATGTGGTCGAAAAATAGGTTGTATGCAGAGCACATAGCCATTTCTCCTTGTGCTAAATAAGCACACATTTCATCTTAATGATATAATGCATCCCAAGCTAAAAGTCCACTCACCATTCATTCGCTTACCCATTCAATCAAGTAAAGAAACATCACCATCCTTCAAGTTCTCAGTTCCTCAGCATCACTGCCCAGAGACCGGTCTCCCTCCATCTTTTTATTAAATTACCAGCAGGAAGTGATGTCACAGCATGTGACCTCCTCCATGGGAAGTGATGTCACAGCATGTCATCTTCACTAAAGAAGTTACCAACAGGAAGTGATGTCACAGCATGTGACCTTCACACAGGGAAAATGACCATACAAGGACATCCCTCCAACAGGATGTCCAATACAGCTAATACAATACAATACAATAATGGCTAAAGTCTTCTGGGCGTGTCCGGGCAGGGAAAGCATGTATGTATGGGTTTAACAAACTAAGCTGTATGGCTTTAAAACATGGGCGTTCTCCCTGACTATGAAATGCTCATAAGCTCTCATATTACCGCTGATAGTAATCCTTATTTTGCGCCATTCCCGAGAACAGAGCATACTCGGATTATACTATTGTTTGTGGAAGGGAGGCTATCTGCAGGCGCGCGCTACGAATCCCGACCATGCTGATCAGACATAGCAGAGACAAGAGCGCACATCCGCCTATAACCAATAATGTCCTTGCAGAGTGAACATATCCCCCCTCGACGATCGTCTGCGCTAATGCACAGAGGGCCCTTCGTCGGAGGACATATCCCCGCTCTGCAAACATCATCTCCAACCTTAAGATGTTTTTCCACGACCAGACGGGTCTCAACCAACGTCAGTCTGCCCCAGTCAGCTCTTTAGATCGGGTTGCGGGAGAACTAACACTAAACTAAATTAAATTAACACTAAACTAAACTAAACTAAAACACTAACTAAATTTTCATGACAGTTCCTCCTCTTGTCATACGCACCCACGTGTCCCTCAAATCTTGATTGTCTTCTTACACCTGGAAATGAATCAGTCCTTACAGTCCATACAAGTCCGTAAAAAGGAAAACACGGCTTGACATGTAGACTCTGTTCTTCAGGAGCATGACTTTTAAGGAGGACACGACATGGTGAGCTGTAGTAATCGACGATCTGTCTGGGATCCTCTGTGTCTTGTACGTGGGTCGGACTTTGGGGCGTCTCATCAAGGAAGATGTGGTCATCTGCTCGGGCTCTGGTCACGTGTCCAATCAGACAACAGGAGCACCTCATCACGACATATAGAAGGAGAAGAGAAAAATGACATGAGTATATATATCCCTACTTCCTTCCTTCAGCTATGATCCGCTGCAAAAATAAAAATTAAATCCCCAAAGATTCCCAGACCCTTAAAAGTATTCCAAACTTCACTAGCTATAGCTCTGTTTCAACAGTTCCATAAACACCCCATCCATAATGGATGAGAATTGTTCAATAGTCTCAAAAGCTCAAGCCCCCCCCCCCACCTTGTACATGCAGGAAGCCATGCCCAGACTTGGTCAGGGTTGGTGAAGAATTCCCTTCTAGCTGTCCCTGCCATTCTTACCTTCTTGCGCCATCAGATCCTCACGATCGGTCGCGACATAAGATGCTGGGACGAGTTTCACCATCACGCATGAACCTCTTGCATTGGGGGAATTACCTTATAAGCTGTAGATCCGCATAAGCACCAGAATAAAGTTCAAACACACTTGTGGGCTACCTAGTTGTCTCGATACCCAAACCGACAAGAGGCAGAGCTATTAAAACTATAACCAATTTTACCCTCTAAAAATCTATCGTTAAATTCCATTGACAAGTGTCTGTTTGGAGTTTTCACTAGTTTGTCAAAACTCCTCATACCCATAATATCATCATAAATAGCATATACCGCTGTAGTTGGGATGCTTTTCATCGTTACCCTTGCTAAAATTTACTAAACAAACAAAAAAATATAAATAAACAAAGATACTACTCAATTCTTTGGTGTGGTTGAGCCGCTTCTTGCAGTGGCTGGCGTGGTCTCATCCCTAAAGCTTCTTTACAACGACCCAGTCACCTGGTTAGAAAGAATGTAAACTGGTTATTATGTCAGGGTCCAGGAGGGACTCGTGAACCCTGTGGTGGACATTTTGAAGTTCATGTTAAAGTGACCGCACCTACCCCATCAGCTGAGAATGTAAGTGACAGCTAATGAGGAAAGTACAACTCTGGTTTTGGTTGACCTCCAAACAAAACTCATATGACAATAACCCAGACATCGGGACTGTGGTCACTGCATAACCTATGTGTGGCTTACCATCTGGGGTGTAATACCTGGAACCATTGATAAAAAGGTTATGCATCTGGGATGGGAACCTACTTCACCAGACTGCTGCTTGCCGATTCAAATTCTATCAAAGAAAGACAGTCTTGGCACAAACTTGGTTAGGATTACAGAGGTTAACATTATTTGTTTGAAAAACTGTCATTCTTACATTTATTTATCCCCCCATTTTCTTCCTCATTACAGACTGAAGGAAAAATTGCATGGTGCAGGAAAAAAGAAACACTGAAATAGCTTATGATACTTTTACCTCCCTTAGACTCGTATTTATCCATGTGTACAGCTGTCTAAATACACCTGCTCTCTATGTACATACACTTTCAGAAACTCCTTGGACCTGAAAAAATACTTAAGCAAAAATTATTACTCTATCCTTTATATTTAAAGTGGAGCTCCACCCTAAATAGCAACTTTTGCTATTTGGAACCCTCCCCCCCTCCGGTGTCACAATTGACACCTTTCAGGGGAGAGGGGGGTGAAGATACCTGTCTAAGACAGGTATTTTCACCCACATCCGGGAGTCCTCTCTCCGGGAATCTGCGGGAGTTACGTCACTTCCCGCAGACTTCCCTTGGTGTTCTGGGAGACACTCGGCTCCCAGAACACAGGAGCACCAATCAGAACGCCGCAGCGCGACTCGCACATGCGCCGTAGGGAACCGGGCATGAAGCCGCAGGGCTTCACTTCCTGGTTCCCTCAGCAAGGATGGCGGAGGGAGCAGCAGAGCGATGAGCGGTCGCTCGTCCTCTGCTGCGGATGTCGCTGGACTCCAGGACAGGTAAGTGTCCAAATATTAAAAGCCAGCAGCTGCTGTAGCTGTAGCTGCTGGCTTTTAATATTTTTTTTTCCGGCGGAGCTCCGCTTTAACCTGCAAAGAATGGCAAACAATAATGACATTCCTGTATAAATTGTCAATGACATTCTTTAAAACCGATTCCAAAACCCTCTGTAACCCTTACTTTTCCCGTTCCTACAAAAATACAACAGCCACGACGCGTCGGAGGATCGCTGCGGTAAGTTCGAACATATTCACGTTACTACATACAAACATTCAGATACAAATGTGGGGGAGATACTTCATAGTTTCCAAAACCAAAAATGAAAAAAACAAAAACAGCCAGAATTCCACCTTCACTCTTTCAGCAATAGAAGAAAATACAATGGGAAAAACATGAGAGCAGCTTGAAAACCTTGCATGGACCAGCCATACAAAGTTAAAAAAAAAAAACGGGCATGAGAATTTTAACCACAGTTCCTCCTCTGAGAATCACAAAAGTGTGTACTAAACATCCATCAACGCACTCATCATTACAGATTTCTGAAGCCGCAGCTGAACTACATCCATTCCAGAGGGATACCCAAAATAGTATCCTTAGACCACCTATGTCAATCTTTAAAGGGGTCTAATGCCCTTTGCCCCCAAAACTAGGCTTTGTGCACTGTGTAACCGTCTGACTGTGGGAAGCCTCCATTCCTTCCCTTGCATGGACCTCCTTGTGTCAATGGCGATTCAAAACGGCTTATCGTCTTACCCCTACGTTCGGGGAAACCATTGCACCCATTTCGGGGAACACCGCCCGATGCCTTTTTCTACGGTGGATTGACGGACTACAACCACTATATCTGGTCCAGTCCCGAAACTAGAAACCCTAACCGAGGCGTCAACACTATAGCTTTTTGTCCCGACACTTTTGGCACAGAACTACAGAGTACCACTCTTTTAATAACCAACTATTAACTATGCCAAACAATTCGTCAACAACCACAGATCAACCCCCGAATTATGCCTCTACCCTTCACAGTGTATGCATACACAAGCGTTTTCCGCTATATGCCCATACACTGCGTCGCCAGACTAAACTACACGGAACACTTATGACCGTTTCCTTTACAGAACAATGTGGCTTCTCTCTGTATCCAGATGTTACAACAATAACTTGGATGCCTCACTTACTACTCTCTACCCAAAACTTGTACTTCAGTATAAAACTTTACAAAACAATTGAAATTTAAATTTAAAACACTCTTTCAAAAGCCAAAATGTTTCCCATTGTCCTTCCAAGCGCAAATCTCATTGCTCACCTTTCAGAAGACCCCAAACTTCTCCCACCAACTACCTGTGGATGTATAAAATGCTGAAAAGAACTTCCTGTTGCATGCTCAGCTCTTAACCTCTTGCTTACTGGGCACATAAACCCCCTTCCTGCCCAGGCGAAATTTCAGCTTTCGGCACTGCGTCGCTTTGAATAACAATTGCGCGGTCGTGCGACGTGGCTTGCAAACAAAATTGACGTCCTTTTTTCCCACAAATAGAGCTTTCTTTTGGTGGTATTTGATCACCTCTGCGGTTTTTATTTTTTGCGCTATAAACCAAAAAAGAGCGTCAATTTTTAAAAAAAAACACAATATTTTTGGATTTTTGCTATAATAAATATCCCAATTTTATTTATTTTTTATATTTTTTCCTCTGTTTAGGCCGATACATATTCTTCTACATATTTTTGGTTAAAAAAAATCACAATAAGCGTATAGTGATTGGTTTGCGCAAAAGTTATAGCGCCTACAAAATAGGGGATAGAATTCTGACATTTTTTTTATTCTTTTTTTTTTTTTACTAGTAATGGCGGCGATCTGCGATTTTTGTCAGGACTGCGATATTGCGTCGGACACATCGGACACTTTTGACACATTTTTGGGACCATTCACATTTATACAGCGATTAGAGATATAAAACTGCACTGATTACTGTATAAATGTGACTGGCAGGGAAGGGGTTAACACTAGGGGACGAGGAAGGGGTTAAATGTGTTCCCTACGAGTGAGTGCTACTGTGGGGGGAGGGGACTGACTGGGGGAGGAGACCGATCTGTGTCCCTATGTACAAGGGACACAGAATCGGTCTCCTCTCTCCCTGACAGGACATGGATCTCTGTGTTCACACACAGAGATCCATGTCCTTGTCTGTGTACCGGCCGATCGCGGGTACCTTGCGGACATCGTGGCCGCCAGGCACGCACATCGGCATCTCAGTGATGCGCCGGGTGCGCTCGCGCGCCCCCCAGTGGCCGGAGGAGCGGAGGCCGTATAATGACGGCCTCCCGGCATTATAGAACCACTTTGCGGCCGTCATTAGTCGTATGACGGGCGCAAAGTGGTTAAAACCCCAAACTGGTTTATTTACATATCAATGTAAAGGAAGAGGGAGAGGGAAGGGGAGCAAATTCATGGCTACATGAAACTCCAACGTTTCTTTTAAAAAAAAACCTTTGTCAAGGAAAGGATGGAATAAACCCCCCTGTTTCAAATGTTAGGGAATCCCCCTTGACTCACATATCCCCATGGAAATTAAACCACAAGTTTTGAGACCTAAATACCACACAGCAGCAACCAAAGCCCCCCCCCCCCCCCCTCCTCCTTTGCAGGCTATTCAATACAAGCTTCAGCTGAAGCGATAAAACCCAAAACAATGGGGGGAGGGGCATGAATTGCCCCCTGAGAAACGCCCAAATATTTAAAAATAAAAATAACACACACCGCTTTGTACAAAAAGTTTGTCTTGCAATCTATTAAAATTCAGTGTAAAGTAGGGATTTCACTTAAAACCGAAATCCAATACAAAAATCGTCACTCTTACACTGCAAAGTCAGCTAACCTACAATAGCTTACATTCATTTAAAGGAAAACAGAGGCGATGCTTAGAAAAACAATTTAAACTAGCGAGTTTAACATTAAACAAAACAGTTTCTCAGTATGTCACCCCGGTGTCTCACCACTCTGGGATGATTTACAGACTAAACTGTATAAAGCAAAAAATCCTTCAAAATGTGGGTTCTCCCTGATAAAAACGCTAACAAGAACTGCGCCGCTAAATCACCTTTTTTAAAACAGGACAGAACGTACTACACACACACAAAGGAATTGGAGCAGCTTCCCCTCTAGGATGACCCACAGGGTAAACAGCACAAAAATCCTTAAACTGGCCACAACAAAATGGTGGACTGAAATCTGGACCACAGCAAGATCATAGTTGCCAACAGTCCCGAATTTCCCGGGACAAGCACGATTTTTCGACCCTTGTCCCGAATTGGGCTTGTCCCGATTCGGGACAAGCCCAATTCTTTTTGTCCCGATAAATTCGGGAATGTTTAGGGCTTAAAACGGCGGCGGCTACACCAAAATGGCCGCCGTCGCCGCCACAAGTGTTATTTTCACTGACCTCTAGTGTGAGGAGAGGGGCAGCCAATCGCGGCTCTCTCTCTTTCGGTGGCCCCTCCCTTCACACAGTGATCCTTATCCCGCCGCTGCTGACGCCGATCGCTGGGAGGTGATGGAAAAGTTGTTGTTTCTGGCTCTTCTTCCCCTCCCTCTTTAAACATAACTGCCTAGCAATGCCTGCACTGCACCTGCCCGCCATGGCACAGCCGAGGCTGCCTTTACCTTGCCGCCTGTGTCGGATGTCCTCAGAGTGGAATAAGCTCAGGTTAGGAGAGGAGGATCCCACGACAAGCACACCACCACAGCACAAAGTAAGTCCAGCAGCAGCTCATCGCACATCTGGCTGCAGATCGCTCACTCCATAGTCCTGCAATGTATGCTGCCTGGAATGCAGTGTAGTGTAGAAATTAGTGTGGCGGGGTAATCTGTGTAGTGTAGTGGGTGGCGGGGTAATCAGTGTAGTGGATGGCGGGGTAATCAGTGTAGTGGGTGGCGGGGTAATCAGTGTAGTGGGTGGCGGGGTAATCACAGTGTAGTGTAATGGGTGACGGGGTAATCGGTGTAGTGGGTGGCGGAGTAATCAGTGTAGTGGGTGGCGGGGTAATCACAGTGTAGCGTAGTGGGTGGCGGGGTAATCGGTGTAGTGGGTGGCGGGGTAATCAGTGTAGTGGGTGGCGGGGTAATCAGTGTAGTGGGTGGCGGGGTAATCAGTGTAGTGGGTGGTGGGGTAATCAGTGTAGTGTAGTGGGTGGTGGGGTAATCAGTGTCGTGGGTGGTGGGGTAATAGGTGTAGTGGGTGGTGGGGTAATAGGTGTAGTGGGTGGTGGGGTAATAGGTGTAGTGGGTGGTGGGGTAATCGGTGTAGTGGGTGGTGAGGTAATCGGTGTAGTGGGTGGTGGGGTAATCAGTGTAGTGGGTGGTGGGGTAATCAGTGTAGTGTAGTGGGTGGTGGGGTAATCAGTGTAGTGTAGTGGGTGATGGGGTAATCAGTGTAGTGGGTGGTGGGATATTAGGTGTATGGGGGGGTGGGGTAATCGGTGTAGTGGGTGGTGGGGTAATCGGTGTAGTGGGTGGTGGGGTAATCGGTGTAGTCGGTGGTGGGGTAATCGGTGTAGTCGGTGGTGGGGTAATCGGTGTAGTGGGTGGTGGGGTAATAGGTGTAGTGGGTGGTGTGGTAATAGGTGTAGTGGGTGGTGGGGTAATCGGTGTAGTGGGTGGTGGGGTAATCAGTGTAGTGGGTGGTGGGGTAATAGGTGTAGTGGGTGGTGTGGTAATAGGTGTAGTGGGTGGTGGGGTAATCGGTGTAGTGTAGTGGGTGGCGGGGTAATCAGTGTAGTGTAGTGGGTGGCGGGGTAATCGGTGTAGTGTAGTGGGTGGTGGGGTAATCAGTGTAGTGGGTGGCGGGGTAATCAGTGTAGTGCATAGTTGCCAAACAGTCCCGAATTTCCCGGGACAATCATGATTTTTGGACCCTTGTCCACAAGTGTGTAGCGGGCTCTGCTGGGGAGGCACCTGATGCAAGGACGGACTGCTGGGGAGGCACCTGATGCAAGGCCGGACTGCTGGGGAGGCATCTGATGCCAAGATGGACTGCTGGGGAGGCACCTGATGCAAGGACGGACTGCTGGGGAGGAACCTGATGCAAGGACAGACTCTGCTGGGGAAGCACCTGATGCAAGGATGGACTCTGCTGGGGAAGCACCTGATGCAAGGACGGACTCTGCTGGGGAAGCACCTGATGCAAGGACGGACTCTGCTGGGGAAGCACCTGATGCAAGGACGGACTCTGCTGGGGAAGCACCTGATGCAAGGATGGACTACTGGGGAGGCACCTGATGCAAGGACGGACTGCTGGGGAGACCATCTGGTGGCAGGCGATGTGGCAGGTGACACGCTCAGGACTTCCACTGATTAAGCATTATGGTGAGTTGAATGATTTAATTTTATATTACAATGTAATAATATAAATAATGCGCTTCAATCACCCTGACACCATAACAACCACGGTGCCGGGATGATTGAAGCGCCAACAGGTGTTTTGGAGTATCTTTATCTGCCAATTTTGTTACACATTTCTATTGTGGTGTAGGATCTGGCTTCTCTCTCTCTCTCTCTCTTTCTCTCTCTCTCCTTCTTTCCTTCATCTCGGACTCTAACCACACCCCTTCTGAGCCACGCCCATTTAAGTCACACCCACCACTGCACGGAAACCACGCCCATTTTTCATTACAGTGTGCCACGCCTACAAACGAATGCCCCGCCCCCTAATTATAGCAAGGCTCCGACCTCCATGCAAAAAAAGTGTCCCAGATGTTTTTTTTTGCAATGTTGGCAACTATGCAAGATGGCCGACGACCATGGCCGCATGGACAACAACAAAAGCCAGGCCACAACAAAATGGTGGACTGAAATCTGAACCACAGCAAGATGGCCGACGACCATGGCCACATGGCAGACAACAACAAGATGGCCACCAAATGCAGTTTTTCCCGCCAAAACCGGGATTTCTTCACTAGAAAACAAAATTCTTTCTCCACAAAGCCACACACTTTAGGCTACCCTTGGCCAACTAAACAGCACATTCAAAAAAATGTTAGTTACATGACATAACATATATGAACTCTACGTTTTTTATATTGATTACCTTTATCAACACCCTATGTACCTGTACATTTGAACTTCCAAATAAAACTTTGTAAACAAAAAAAAAACAACACTGAAAAGAATATTGGGGGATTGAGCATGTACTTGCTCAGGGATTTTTTAACGGTGTTCGTTAAAGATAGCTCATTCGAGAGAATTGATAAAATATGAAAAAAGTTTATTTATAGATACATATGTAGCGATACCTCCAACTAAGGAGGCCGCAGAATTAGATTTGGGCCCTGAGTGCAGCTCCGCCAACCCCCGGCAATATGCTCTACCCCCTTCTGGCACAGCTAGTATTAACAATCAATGATATGTCCTATGCAATAGAATAACTAAGCAAGGACACAGTAATGAATTGTAATAGGTAAAGTGTTTTACTCATTAATTCTCAATATGGATAAAGGGGTAACAGTAATCACAGTTCAAGATAATCACTCCTAAGGGCAGCGTCCTGCCACTCTAACACACTATATATGGTAACACACGCTACAGGTGCACCATACGGGCGACCGTTAACTAAGTGCCCTATGGCGCAGTAATCAAACACGCTAGAATCCCCACCAGGCCTGGTTCTAATAATTAAACTTAGTCCTTCTTTCTTCACCGGCAGGTCTGTAATGGTGGTGCACTTTAAACAGAGTATAACTTTGTAATCCAAGGGGTATGAAAATAACTTGTAGGCCACGGCAGTCTATAGGCCTATATACAGCAACAGTATCTTAGCTGGGCTTACGCCCTCTCACCCGCCGGACTACGGATCCAGTCCGGGAAACCTCCACCGGTCGTGTCACACACACTCGATCTCTCCAACGATCGGGCCCCCGATCCGACAAGGCTGTAGTTCACAAAGTCAGATGCCACCCAGGCTCGCAGAGGGGAGGGTGAAAGGCTCTTTGGTGCAGAGCAAGGCCTCAGGCTTCAGGCCTTGCACTCCGACACATCCGCACAGGAGGATCCGTCTGCGAAGTCTCGTGTCCCCAAAGAGGCCGAGCCCGGCCTCGCCTCCTCCTTTTATAACCCCTCCCATGAGTCTCTGCGGTGGAACATCACAAGAATGGGGTTATGGGTAATGTAGTTTCTTCCCAATATAGGGGAATACCCCGCTACACATACAAAACATAGTAATATGCAAATTTTAAGAAAAGAACCATTCACATTCATAGAAAACAAAATGGTTACAGCTGATGACAAACTAACGCTCTACGTCACTCTACTAGTTTCGCTTTCAACAAGCTTCTTCAGGAGTCTGACAATACACGTGGGTCATGCTGAAAAATAAAATATTGAAATTTGCATATAATGTAAAAAACATTGAAGTAGAAACATATCTATAGTGTCTTGGTGCCCAAGAGCAAAATACTATTGGACATCCATATATGCTCAAATAGAATAATATCAGATTAATATGCCACAGAAAAATGCATATACATATAGATTTTCAATATATAAGCAAGACCCATGCTGCAAGGCAGGACTTACCCGGAAACCACAAAGTCGCACAAATGTGTAAGGATCATATGGGATGCAATGAATGTTTTAGGTTCCCCAATTTGAGCAGGACCGACCGCCGAGGGAAGAGAGACACATCATAAAAGTAGTCCAAGCCATAGAGAGCATAAGGATGGTAGAAACCTATTAAGTGGGTAGGACAATTGGTAATGTCATAAAACACTAATTATAAATATCTGGCCGATAGTCACTATCAGCTGATTAAAACAACAACGTACCAGCTAACTAGCAAAAATAGTGTGGATTGTGCCGACCAGATTCTTATATGAAAGCAACGTTTCCCAGTTGGATCAAATTGCACACAGTGCTGGAGTGGGGTTAAACAATCACCGTTGTGAAGTGTTGCTGTAAGCGTGGGGGCAGATACCCAAGCTAGAACCAGAAAGAAAACATATTCATTCGGTATTGCTAATATTCAAAAAATAATAATCATTGTTTCAGAGCTTGGAGATAAATTTGAAAAGATCAATGAAGTTTAAATGGCATCTGTTATGAAAGTGCCATAGATGGGGGAAGGGAATTTACCTTGAATGGGAATCAGTCACTGAGAGCGGCTGACGTCCTTCCCCTGTTGATGGGAGTGTGTCCTGACAATAGTGGTCATATCAGACCGCACTCTTATACTCTCCGTACCCGGCGGCGTCTGACATCACCGCCGGGTAGTGGACGTATAGTGCCTCGATAGTGCGCAGGTCCGGCGACAAGAAAGCGAGGGCGGCGTCTAGCACGGGAGCGGCGCACAATATGTGTGTCAGAGACAACAACACACAGGAGCCCGCAACGTCCGAAGCCAGCATGGCCATCTTGGATAAGGGAAAGCTGTTGTGGATGGATTATACAGTGAGGGAAAGACAGGAGGCAAATCAAATGAGATGCCTGCTAGATGGAACAACTGTCCTACAATAGAAAACTGATGCCTAAGATGGAAGGACCCCTAACACACAAGGAATGGGGCGCTGAAGCTCCCCAGGTGACCGGCATGAGAACCTATGGGAAAGAAAACGCCCCGGGCGTCCATATGACCGGAACTAATTGATGCAGCCACCCCCTCGACAAGCGATACCTGAACAACAGCGGGGACAACACCAGGGATTTTTTCTCTGTTTTTCTCAATGAGACAATGCTCAACCAATGTTCAATAAATCAAAAAATTATTTATAAAAAATAATAATGAATAATTGAAAAATGTATCTTGAATAGAAATTCACTTTAAAGTGCATTATGTTGCGACTAGGTGGGCTCAGGGGAAGATCCCCAGCAGATCGGGTCTGGATTATAAACAATAGATATACATTTAAAACATGCAGAATCAACCTATAAAGTCACATGTTATAATATAGTGGAACAAGTGATAAACAGAATGAATATAGAACAAAAAAGGGGAATTAAAGAAAAGGTTTAAAGCTGAAGGACTCATTTAGGCCTGGGGATTTTAAAGCCGATAAATTGTGGATCCACTTAGCCTCCCTCTGGAGGAGAACCTTGTCATAATCCCCTCCCCTGTCACCGGGGGGGGGGGGGAAATATTCCAAGGCAAAGAAATGCATTTTAGATGCATCAAATGCATGATAAAGGCCGATATGACAGCTAATGGGTGTCTCCATTTTTTTCTTCTTTATGAGGGCAACATGATCACGAATTCTATGGAAAAATGGCCTTTTGGTTTTGCCTATATAGAAGGCCTGGCACTCGCACTGCATGATGTAAACAATGCCAATTGACTGACATGTCACAGAGAAATGTGGTCTGTAGGTACGTCCATTCGGAAGGACCATTGATTGGGCAGAATGGACATATCTACAGAAATTACATCTGTGACATGGACTCGTCCCTCTCACAAGTTGAGGGGATGAGGATGGAGAAATGTGATGACTGTGCACCAATCCATCACGTAGGGAACGAGCCCTTTTGTACGTGATTTCGGGGTATGACTTGATATATTTCGATATCAATTCATCACTTGTAAGCAGATACCAGTATTTGTTCAGAATAGTTCGAATTTGTTCATGTTGACCCGTGAACTTGGTAATAAGTCGGAGCCCCGAAGTCGGTTTGGTGGTTTTAGGATTGTGTAAGAGGGATTTCCTCTCACATTGTTTGGCCTGTATTTATGCCCTTTTGAGGCACTTATTGCTATAGCCCCGTTCCTGGAACCTGGTCTTCAGCAATTTGGCTTGACTCTCAAAGTCACTGTTGTTGCTGCAATTCCGGCGAAGCCTTAAATATTGCCCATAAGGTATACTTTTAATGAGTGATTTAGGATGGGAACTCTTCGCGTGCAACAGGGAGTTGCAGGCGGAGGGCTTTCGAAAGAGAGAGGTGCCAATGGTACCATCCTCCTGGACAAAGATCTCTATGTCCAAGTAATTAAGTTTCACTTGGTCCATTTCTGAAGAAAAGGGTTGAGTATAGCCTCAATTATAAAAAATAAACTAACAGTATATTGTGCCCTCATCCGTAGTAATGTTTGAGGGGGGAATCCATCAGACATAGGGTAGTGGTTGCTAGGGTCATCTTCCCCTAATAGTCACTCAGAATTAAAGGTTTGATGGACTTTCTCAGGCACTGATATGACAACATACAAATATTACATAACATTTTTTTTATTGATGTGTATAAACAAAGGAAACAATAATATTTAAAAAACAAAGACCAAACCCCACAGTATAGAACAGCATGAGTCGGTGACAGAACAGCCGTATACAATCTATCAAAGTGGAGCAGGCCAAGCCTCAACCGGTTTCGCGGCAGAAAAACCGCTTCTTCAGGAGGGTCTATACAAAACATAATATGCATGATAAATACTCTAGCAGTGTGTTAATACAAATATAGAACGTATTTAATATCAACAATATAATCAAAAAGTCAAGGTCTGTGGACTGCTCACCGTAGAGACGTTCAGAGGTGCAGCGACTGCCCAGGTAAACCCCCCGCGGCGGATGAGGGGGAATAAACGTATATGGTGCAGATTGATACAATCTAATAGTAATGATTAAAATAATATGGGTTAGATAATTAGATAATTTATATTTGAGCCAATTTGACATGGGACACCCAGTGCTGATAGTGGGGGAGGGGGGGAGGGGGGGAGGGGAGAGGAAAGGAGGGGGAGGGAGAGGGAAGGGGAAAAAGAGGAAACGGAGGTGGGGAAGGAAGGGGATAACGAAGGAAAGGAAGGGAAGGGGGGGGCAAAAAGGAGGGAAAAGGGGAGGAGGGGGGGAGGGGGAAGGGGGGGAGGTGGTGGAACGTGGGGAGAGAGGGGGAAAAAGGGGGGGGAAAGGGAGGGGGGGAAAGAGAGAAAGGATGGGGGGGGGGAAAGAAGAAGGGGGGAGAGGGAGGGAAAGAGGTTGTTGGAGAAGGGAGAAACGATTGAGAGGGAGAGGGAAGATGAAGAAAAGGGGAAAAGGAAGGGGGGGAAAGGGGGGGAGGGGGGAAGGGAGAAGAGATGGGGAGGAAAGGAAGGGGGGAGGGGAAAGTTCTAATACAGAAGGAGCCGACCTCGACCCCCAATGTACTGGAAACACCAACAGACACCAAACCGCAGTGCCCAGCAGATACAAACCAGGAAGGAAGGGGAGACAGACCAAGGAACCCAGAGGGGAAGGGGAAGGAAGGGGGGGTGGAGGGGGGGAAATTAGGGCACTTGGGGTAAAGACTGGACTGTATAGCCAGCACATGTAATAGGCTCTTACCAATATTCAAACGTATTGCAGTAATGAGGAAAACCTGAGGAGGATCTAGACAGCCAGAGGGTTATGATAGACCAGATTTGGAGCCCAAAGTCCGGCGAGGTAGAGGGACAAGGTTATAGGCTGTATATGAAACCAAAGAGTTGCATATAAAAAACAGCAATTTTAAGACAGATTGAAAGGCCACTAAGCGCCTTGTTGCTATATAGAGCACTCACCTCGGCATGTCTGTTCCTCACATATGGTTTTCCAGGGGGAGTGTGCGTGCACCACTCACACCAAGGGCTTGCGAACAAGCCACTTATGTGTGTTCCCTGACCCCGCCGTCAGACGCGCCGCAAGTGACGTGCGGCGCGTGACGTCACGGGGTCATCCCTTCCGCACTATGCACACCTGACGTGCAAGTGCGCGTCAATTAACCCAAGGCCGTGGGGCCAGGTCAAACGACGCAAGTACGGGATGACATAGTCATCCCGACCAGGAAGAGAACTGATCCGCCAATGGGGTGAAAATAGGAAGCCGCCGCATCGCATGTAACGTCAGCAGCCAAAGACCAAACAACAATAGAAATGTAATGCAGTAACAATGTACATGTAATAGCAGTATAGGGCTTTTAATAAATGATTAATGATACCAATCAATAACAATATGTTTGACGGAAATCACCAATATACAATTTAAGGGATTGGAAAGAAAAAAAGCACATTTACAGGAATGTGTCACATTGATGGCAGGTTAGGTTGGATATAGACTTATAAATAGGCCATATTTCGGAAGGAAAAAAGGGGGGGGGGGTGGGGGAAGGGAGAGGAAAAAGGGAAGGGGGGAAGGGAGAGGAAGAATAAATGAATAATAAAATTAACTTATAAAAAGGATTTATAGGAGTTCATCTCATTAATTCCAGGGGGAGTTGTGGCATTGAGGTGTTCTATCCACAGGGTTTCCCTCTGTAGGATAGTTCTATCCCAATCACCACCCCTGGGGCTTGGTTTAACAACTTCCAAGACGAAAAACCGCACGGCAGATAGGTCATACCGATGGTATAGACCCATGTTTCGTCCAATGGTGGTCAGTTTCCCATTGCCAGAATAGTATATGTGATCTCCTATACGTTGTCTGAGCTCTCTGATGGTTTTACCCACGTAAAAAGCCTTGCAAGAGCACACCATAAGGTAAATAACCCCCTTGGTGCCACAGTTGGCATATGCAGAGGAGCGGAAATGCTCCCCATTAGGGAGAGTAAAGTTCCGGCCCTCCAGGACCCAAGGGCAATGGGGACATTCTCCACATTGGTAGGTGCCGTTGGGTCCCTGTGGCGGGACACTGTAGGGAATGTAGTGACTCTGAGTTAGGCGGTCCCGTAAAGAGTGAGCTCTGCGGAACACCAATTCTGGATAAGGTCTAAGGTGTTTTTGCAAGGTATTATGTTCGGTGAGCAAATGCCAGTGTTCATTGAGGATATTTCGAAGTGTGCGATGATGACCCGAAAAGGTAGTAACAAATCTGACTGATTCTTGAATAGGTTTCAGTCTAGGGGGGGGGGGGTAAAGCAGAGATTGCCTGGAGCGAAGGCGGGCCTTATTATAGGCCTTTCTCAGGTTGGAGCGAGAATAACCTCTTAGTAATAAACGTTCACGTAAAGCGTTAGCTTGAATTTTAAAGTCACTTTCTGAAGCACAATTTCTACGTATGCGTAGATATTGCGCAAATGGGATACTGCGTATCAATGGCTTTGGATGGGCACTGGTGGCGTAAAGTAAAGTGTTACCGGCAGTCGGTTTACGATAAAGGTAGGTACTTAACGTACCGTCTGGTTGTTTCATGATAGTCAGGTCCAAGAATGGGACCTGAGTATCATCAAAATGTACTGTAAAGGTCAAGTTGAAATCATTACGATTTAGTAAATCCATAAATTGTTCTAATTGTGTACTGGTCCCCGTCCAAACCAGAAAAAGATCGTCAATATAACGATACCAAACCAACGCATGCTCAAGCATTTCCGTGTATTGTTCGTCTGCATTGATAGAGCGCTCCCACCCACCCAAATAGAGATTGGCGTAGGCGGGGGCGCAAGAAGTCCCCATTGCGACCCCCTGTGTTTGTAAAAAAAGTTGACCATTAAAGAGAAAATAATTTTTAGTCAAAATGAAATACAACAGATCAAGGATGAACTCATTGAGTGGCCAAGAGGTCCGCTCCTGTTCGTGTAAAAAAGAACCGGCCACCCGGACGCCCCGCTCGTGGGGGATGCTCGAGTATAATGCCTCGACATCTATGGCCACGAGCAGGGCGTCCGGGGGGACCCGGATACCCTCAATGTGACGCAGCAAGTCAGAAGTATCCTTGATATAAGAAGGCAAGCTGCTGACGTGCGGCATCAAAAAGGCGTCAACGAACTTACTGGCATTGTCAGTAAGGGATCCAATTCCAGAGACAATAGGGCGGCCTGGGGGGTTGCTTATATTTTTGTGGGTTTTAGGCAAGGCATAGAAGGTGGGTATACGGGGAAATTTGGGGAGAAGAAATTCTAAAGTATCCTTCTCAATGAGGCCCAAGTGGAAGGCCTCAGTGCAAAGGATATGCAGTTGTGTGGAAAAAGAAGAAATGGCAGAATGAGAAATGGGACAGTACCAATTGACATTTTGGAGAATTGAGAGACACATGTTCTGGTAGAACTCGTGTGTCATTAGAACAATGTTCCCTCCTTTGTCTGAGTTTTTTATTACCAGATCTGGAGATTTCTGTAACATTTTCAAGGCTTTGGTCTGCCCCTGCGTAAGGTTGGAAGGTATAGTCTGCCATGTCTGTCTTTTAAGATCACGAATAGTGGCCTGTACAAATGCCCAGATAGCGGGACATGTCATTAAGTCTGGAAATTTCCGCGAACGGAGTCTAAAAGGTTTGAGTGGATGTAAGATAGTGGAGGTTGGGAGTGGGAAGGTGATGGTGGGTGTCGGTGACTGGAGATCTTCCATGCCACCTTCATCATAAAGGAGCATAAGGTCGCAGAGCGCACGGAACTCCTCCATCGAGAAATGCTTCGTGCGCTCAGCCAACTCCCGCTCTAAATTAATCTTGGCACGATCATTATCATAAATGAATTTAAAGGTGAGGTTGCGAGCAAAGAGGTATAAGTCCTTGATTGTGTCTGTGACTTTTAAAGAGTCCAGAGGACAGAAACCTAAGCCCAATTGTAGAACTGAAAACTCATCCTCAGATAATCTATGAGGAGTGAGGTTAATGATATTCAGATGGGTATTGTGTTGGGAATTGTTTGTGGTGGTAAAGGGGAGGGAAGTGGTTGTGTGTTCTTGTGAACAAATGTGTCTAAATTTCCCTGCTGTTTTTTCAGGGCTAAAAAAAAAAATGGCATCCTCGTTAACTTTAGTATATTTATTGGACATGGAACTAAGAACTTTAGGAATTGCCCCATGTAATGAAGTGGACGTGGCAGCTCCACCGGTAACCAGACCAGTGGAATTAGTCACGTCCTGTATTGGCGGCCCACGTATTTTGGGTCCAGTATGTCCCTTTTTGCCTTTCTTGGGGCCAGTGGGAGGTGTAGCACCTCCGTATCTTAGTCTCTTACGGGATGAATAGACTGCTGGTGTTGTGGTGGGGTGTATAGGATTTTGTGAAAAGTTAAATGAGGCTGATGAATCAGATTCAGCCTCTGTAGTGGGATTTCGGGCAAAGTTTGCACGTTGAAATCCCCTCTTGGTAGGTACACCACCTGACCATTTATATGCATGTCCCTCTGCAAAGACAGCCTTATCTTTATTAAATTTGGTTTGTTTTTTGATGATGATTTCTTTATTGATGATCTCTAGACGTTCTTTTAATTCCTTCCACTTGGCGGCAAACGTAATGTTGCCAACCAAATGGAGGTATTGTACATTAAGATTATCAATTTCTTGGTCTAGATTGATCATATCCTTAGAATATTGTACAACCAAAGACTTCATCAATTCAGAACTGCAGTTTAAGAGGGAACTTTCCCATATTTTTTTGAAATCTACTGAGGGGTCTTTGATGGTAGGGAAAATTTGGACTCTAAGTCCAATTGGACAAATGTTCTCTGCCAAATAATACCTAAAATATTCGATGTGCCAGTGAAGGTGTGATTTACGCTTTAAGAGTGAAAACATTTTCGAAAAAAACAATTTAAGATCATCTTCAATTTTATGGTCATTCATACAAGAAGTGTGAATTTTAGACATGAACCCAGTCCAATCAGTGCCTAGAACATCCATGGTTATGGCTAGTCGATCTTTTCCCAAAAATTGTTGGTGAAATGGTATAAATAAGAAAAAGAAAGCAATATAGCTTTGATAATAGGGTAGAGGCACTCAAAATGATTTTTGTATGGATCACTTGGTGATATCCATCGAAAGAGAGAAACGGGTGTGTTATCCACCCTATAGAATGAAGAAAAGGGTTGAGTATAGCCTCAATTATAAAAAATAAACTAACAGTATATTGTGCCCTCATCCGTAGTAATGTTTGAGGGGGGAATCCATCAGACATAGGGTAGTGGTTGCTAGGGTCATCTTCCCCTAATAGTCACTCAGGATTAAAGGTTTGATGGACTTTCTCAGGCACTGATATGACAACATACAAATATTACATAAAATTTTTTTTATTGATGTGTATAAACAAAGGAAAAAATAATATTTAAAAAACAAAGACCAAACCCCACAGTATAGAACAGCATGAGTCGGTGACAGAACAGCCGTATACAATCTATCAAAGTGGAGCAGGCCAAGCCTCAACCGGTTTCGCGGCAGAAAAACCGCTTCTTCAGGAGGGTCTATACAAAACATAATATACATGATAAATACTCTAGCAGTGTGTTAATACAAATATAGAACGTATTTAATATCAACAATATAATCAAAAAGTCAAGGTCTGTGGACTGCTCACCGTAGAGACGTTCAGAGGTGCAGCGACTGCCCAGGTAAACCCCCCGCGGCGGATGAGGGGGAATAAACGTATATGGTGCAGATTGATACAATCTAATAGTAATGATTAAAATAATATGGGTTAGATAATTTATATTTGAGCCAATTTGACATGGGACACCCAGTGCTGATAGTGGGGGAGGGGGGGAGGGGAGAGGAAAGGAGGGGGAGGGAGAGGGAAGGGGAAAAAGAGGAAACGGAGGTGGGGAAGGAAGGGGATAACGAAGGAAAGGAAGGGAAGGGGGGGCAAAAAGGAGGGAAAAGGGGAGGAGGGGGGGGAGGGGGAAGGGGGGGAGGTGGTGGAACGTGGGGAGAGAGGGGGGAAAAAGGGGGGGGGAAGGGAGGGGGGGAAAGAGAGAAAGGATGGGGGGGGGAAAGAAGAAGGGGGAGAGGGAGGGAAAGAGGTTGTTGGAGAAGGGAGAAACGATTGAGAGGGAGAGGGAAGATGAAGAAAAGGGGAAAAGGAAGGGGGGGAGGTGGTGGAACGTGGGGAGAGAGGGGGGGGAAAAAAAGGGAGGGGGGGAAGAGAGAAAGGATGTTCCCCCTTCCCCCTCCCCCCTCCTCCCCTTTTCCCTCCTTTTTGCCCCCCCCCTTCCCTTCCTTTCCTTCGTTATCCCCTTCCTTCCCCACCTCCGTTTCCTCTTTTTCCCCTTCCCTCTCCCTCCCCCTCCTTTCCTCTCCCCTCCCCCCCCCTCCCCCACTATCAGCACTGGGTGTCCCATGTCAAATTGGCTCAAATATAAATTATCTAACCCATATTATTTTAATCATTACTATTAGATTGTATCAATCTGCACCATATACGTTTATTCCCCCTCATCCGCCGCGGGGGGTTTACCTGGGCAGTCGCTGCACCTCTGAACACCTCTACGGTGAGCAGGCCACAGACCTTGACTTTTTGATTATATTGTTGATATTAAATACGTTCTATATTTGTATTAACACACTGCTAGAGTATTTATCATGTATATTATGTTTTGTATAGACCCTCCTGAAGAAGCGGTTTTTCTGCCGCGAAACCGGTTGAGGCTTGGCCTGCTCCACTTTGATAGATTGTATACGGCTGTTCTGTCACCGACTCATGCTGTTCTATACTGTGGGGTTTGGTCTTTGTTTTTTAAATATTATTGTTTCCTTTGTTTATACACATCAATAAAAAAAAAATTATGTAATATTTGTATGTTGTCATATCAGTGCCTGAGAAAGTCCATCAAACCTTTAATCCTGAGTGACTATTAGGGGAAGATGACCCTAGCAACCACTACCCTATGTCTGATGGATTCCCCCCTCAAACTGGTCCATTTCTGAGGTAAATTTGAGATTGAACATATTAACCTCCAGATTTTTTAGAAAGGATCTGAGGACATCTAAAGGGCCGGTCCAAACAAAGAAAACGTCATCAATAAATCTGCGCCATACCGGGATATATTCAAAAAACCTCCGAAGGGCATCGCTGAAAAACAGCTCACGTTCCCACCCCCCCAGATACAAGTTAGCATAGGAGGGGGCACATTTGGTCCCCATGGCCACCCCCTGTATCTGAAGGTAGTGGGACCCTTTAAACAAAAAAATTTTGTTAGAAAGAATAAATTCCAGGAGGTCCAATACAAACCTATTGTACACCCTGGAGGTATCATATCCCTCAGAGATAAAGCCCTCAACAACCCGTACCCCCAATTTGTGGGGTATGGAGTTGTATAAAGCTTCCACGTCCAGGGCAACTAGCCATGAATCTTTTGGTAAATGGACACCATCCAGGGCCCTCAAGAGGTCCGTGGTGTCCTGCAGGTATGAGGCTAGGCCCTCAACATGCGGCCTAAGAAAGTCATCCACTAGCTGGCTGGCCATCTCGGTCAGTGAGCCATTTCCTGAGACAATAGGCCGTCCAGGAGGAGTGCACTATTGAGGCACTATACGTCCACTACCCGGCGGTGATGTCAGACGCCGCCGGGTACGGAGAGTATAAGAGTGCGGTCTGATATGACCACTATTGTCAGGACACACTCCCGTCAACAGGGGAAGGACATCAGCCGCTCTCAGTGACTGATTCCCATTCAAGGTAAATTCCCTTCCCCCATCTATGGCACTTTCATAACAGATGCCATTTAAACTTCATTGATCTTTTCAAATTTATCTCCAAGCTCTGAAACAATGATTATTATTTTTTGAATATTAGCAATACCGAATGAATATGTTTTCTTTCTAGTTCTAGCTTGGGTATCTGCCCCCACGCTTACAGCAACACTTCACAACGGTGATTGTTTAACCCCACTCCAGCACTGTGTGCAATTTGATCCAACTGGGAAACGTTGCTTTCATATAACAATCTGGTCGGCACAATCCACACTATTTTTGCTAGTTAGCTGGTACGTTGTTGTTTTAATCAGCTGATAGTGACTATCGGCCAGATATTTATAATTAGTGTTTTATGACATTACCAATTGTCCTACCCACTTAATAGGTTTCTACCATCCTTATGCTCTCTATGGCTTGGACTACTTTTATGATGTGTCTCTCTTCCCTCGGCGGTCGGTCCTGCTCAAATTGGGGAACCTAAAACATTCATTGCATCCCATATGATCCTTACACATTTGTGCGACTTTGTGGTTTCCCGTAAGTCCTGCCTTGCAGCATGGGTCTTGCTTATATATTGAAAATCTATATGTCTATGCATTTTTCTGTGGCATATTAATCTGATATTATTATATTTGAGCATATATGGATGTCCAATAGTATTTTGCTCTTGGGCACCAAGACACTATAGATATGTTTCTACTTCAATGTTTTTTACATTATATGCAAATTTCAATATTTTATTTTTCAGCATGACCCACGTGTATTGTCAGACTCCTGAAGAAGCTTGTTGAAAGCGAAACTAGTAGAGTGACGTAGAGCGTTAGTTTGTCATCAGCTGTAACCATTTTGTTTTCTATGAATGTGAATGGTTCTTTTCTTAAAATTTGCATATTACTATGTTTTGTATGTATCTATAAATAAACTTTTTTCATATTTTATCAATTCTCTCGAATGAGCTATCTTTAACGAACACCGTTAAAAAATCCCTGAGCAAGTACATGCTCAATCCCCCAATATTATTTTCTTACATTCAATTGGGATAAGGTGTTCAAACATCTGTATGTAGTGCGGCCCCAATTCTATGATATACTTTACCTGGGTGTCATCCACCCATTTTTCCCGCCTCTGGGGCCTCCTCATTTACAGATTACTGTTTTTTCTACATTATTGATATACTATATTTGGTATCAATCCAAGTGGAACAAATGTGTGCTTTATCTTGGCTATTCCTGTTCTTTTCTATTCCTTTCTTTTCCTCCCTTTCGGGGTTTAGACTAGGGTCCTCATCAGTCATCATTCCAAAAAAAACTTTTCCTATCTATATAGTATTCCTTTAAATACCATGGCAGACTACTGTGGTAATGCCTTTGAGGGCCTCATGGATAGGATCCACAAGGCTCAAAATCCAGCCAGTCGGGGCCTATCCATGGATCGGTTCATTCAGAGGCTGCAGCGCATGCTGGAGCGGAAATCCAGACTATTCTGGAATAGATGGTATTTTCTCAAATACATCGAAGACAACATTATCCCATGGGGTCTGAGAGTGCAAATTTTTCCCACTCTAAATCACATTGAACCCGAGTTCAAGGTCGAATGGGAAAAAAACTTGCAATCAAGCTCTATACAAATGATGCAATTATTAAGTAAACAATACACCATCGACTTGACCTCGGTTGATGGTGAAATCAGCAGCCTATATGGGGCAAATGGATCCATTGTCCTGGATGAATCCTTCTCCAGTAGAGAGGCCACTCTTAAAATGGATCTTGAAAACTATGTTTCAACCATCATAAAAAACAAGGAGAAGAAATTCACCAGGGACAAATTGGCATATGACAACTCTCAGGCCTATAATTGGGGCAATACTTCTAGAAATCGCAGACGATTTCCAAGTAAAAAACAAACTCCGAATGAATCTTCAAATGATGCCACTGAATCTGACTCCTCGGTCTCTTCTCTCCCTTCTGCACAGGTATCGGATCACATCACTATTACTAAAACTCACGTTTTTTTTAAACCCAAAAATCCCAAGGGCGGTTCCAAATTCACTCCTTCTCAACATACAGTAAGTTCACGAGCACCTATCAACACTCGAGCAACCACGGACAAAAAATCATCCATTGATGCTTTGGGCCACTCGGAATCACTATTATCTACGGCTCTCTCTTCACCCTCACCGGTTTCTTTTCCACCAACCCTATTGGGCACCAACTCTGTCACTCCTTTTCCAAAGGATTTTCATCCGGTCCAGACTTTCTCACAACCTGTGCAGGATCAGAGACGAGTGGGAATGTCGGAGTCTCAGTTGCAGAAAACCCTCAAACCAAACTGCAGGTAATTAATTTATCTTCTACAGAATTGTCACCTGAACAGGTATCTATTTTACAATTAGGTTTAAATTTTTGTCCCATGGACAAAGTTGATGAATTTGAGTTCATCAAGGATCTCAATCTTTTTGCACGGAGGTTGCTTTTCAAAGTCCTTTATGACAAACCCCAGCCTGCGGTTCAAACCACGGATTTCACTAATCCCCTGTGGCAAGAGATGACCCTTGAGGACATTAAGGCCATGGAGGAATTAATGGAATTATGGGAGGAAGGTCACATTGACCCCACTGAACTTGAAGAGGCTGAACTTTTGGACTCACCCTCTTTTTCCATGTCCCCATGTTCTCCTTCACCTGCATCATCTTTACTGACTGCAGCCAAATTTCAAACTAAAGAATATATGCCTAGATCGAGGATGTTCCCTGCCTTACAGGGAAATCCGAACATCTGGGCTTTTACTAAACAAGTTACGAAAGAGATTTGCCAGACCAAGTGGTTAAACCTCTCTCAATCAAATCTCAATTTGAATCAACAGAAGGCTCTGTCAGCTTTACAACAAAATAAAGACATCATCATCAAGCCATCTGACAAGGGAGGCAATTTGGTGGTGATGGATGTTGTGAAATATGAGAACATGGTTTTGGACATTGTAAATAACAAAGAATGGTACCAGAAGGTGTCAAGTAGCCATCTCAGTCTGACCCAAACTCGGTATCGATACTTAGTGGGCAATGCATACCATGAGGGACTCATAAACCAAAAAATGTGGGAGTTTCTCAATGTATCCTCCCCTCGAGTGCCCACTTTGTATGCTTTGCCCAAAATTCCCAAAAACCTATCCACTCCTCCTGGACGGCCTATTGTCTCAGGAAATGGCTCACTGACCGAGATGGCCAGCCAGCTAGTGGATGACTTTCTTAGGCCGCATGTTGAGGGCCTAGCCTCATACCTCCAGGACACCACGGACCTCTTGAGGGCCCTGGATGGTGTCCATTTACCAAAAAATTCATGGCTAGTTGCCCTGGACGTGGAAGCTTTATACAACTCCATACCCCACAAATTGGGGGTACGGGTTGTTGAGGGCTTTATCTCGGAGGGATATGATACCTCCAGGGCGTACAATAGGTTTGTATTGGACCTCCTGGAATTTATTCTTTCTAACAACATTTTTTGTTTAAAGGGTCCCACTACCTCCAGATACAGGGGGTGGCCATGGGGACCAAATGTGCCCCCTCCTATGCTAACTTGTATCTGGGGGGGTGGGAACGTGAGCTGTTTTTCAGCGATGCCCTTCAGCCATTTTTTGAATATATCCCGGTATGGCGCAGATTTATTGATGACGTTTTCTTTGTTTGGACCGGCCCTCTAGATGTCCTCAGATCCTTTCTAAAAAATCTGGAGGTTAATATGTTCAATCTCAAATTTACCTCAGAAATGGACCAAGTGAAACTTAATTTCCTGGACATAGAGATCTTTGTCCAGGAGGATGGTACCATTGGCACCTCTCTTTTTCGAAAGCCCTCCGCCTGCAACTCCCTGTTGCACGCGAGGAGTTCCCATCCTAAATCACTCATTAAAAGTATACCTTATGGGCAATATTTAAGGCTTCGCCGGAATTGCAGCAACAACAGTGACTTTGAGAGTCAAGCCAAATTGCTGAAGACCAGGTTCCAGGAACGGGGCTATAGCAATAAGTGCCTCAAAAGGGCATACATATGGGCCAAACAATGTGAGAGGAAATCCCTCTTACACGATCCTAAAACCACCAAACCGACTTCGGGGGTCCGACTTATTACCAAGTTCACGGGTCAACATGAACAAATTCGAACTATTCTGAAAAAATACTGGTATCTGCTTACAAGTGATGAATTGATATCGAAATATATCAAGTCATACCCCGAAATCACGTACAAAAGGGCTCGTTCCCTACGTGATGGATTGGTGCACAGTCATCACATTTCTCCATCCTCATCCCCTCAACTTGTGAGAGGGACGAGTCCATGTCACAGATGTCATTTCTGTAGATATGTCCATTCTGCCTGTAACGGATCTCAGATACCCCAGATGGGCACATCCGCCAGACTTGTGTCTCCTGTCCTCCAAACGCACCCGCAGCCTGCAGATTCGCCATAACCAGCCCTTAACCCCTCAATCACGAGACAATCCACACAGGTGTTGAGGGTTAAACATGCAGAGCATTAACAGTTTATTAAATCCAAAACATACACTTTTACACACAGTTAGGGACACTCCCCTTAGGCTTGTCATAGAGGGGGGGTAGGGGACAAGGAAGAATCAATGGGAACTGAACACTTGTACATTGGAACAGAGACTACAGATAAACATAAAGGAATTATGGTAAGCAGGCAACCCCTCAATACACATCCCCTGCGGAGAGATGTCTGCAGTCCAGACCATTGTCTATGTGCCATGAACCAACACAGCTAAACACAGCAACAAGAGGGGGGATGGGGGAGAAGGGATGTAGCATTACATTACATTATCTCAATGCCAGCTTCTCCCAGAGTCTCCAGTCTCTTCTGGGCCATAATCTGTGGGTAGGAGGCCCGCCCTCAGTCCCTTCCAAAGCACACAGTGACAGTGGGTTCTGTCACATTTCTCCCCTTTTAAAAACAGACTAACCAGGTTCCTGACCCCGAACTGGTCTGGACCTGCGTTAGTCGCAAACTTCCACCCCAGGCAACCAGGAAAAGGAAAAGTACGTCTCTGGGGCTGGGGAGCAAAATCGCACATACGGTCTCCCGTGAATAAAAACAGCCGTTGCAGAGTGGGAACAGCTGTCCGCACTCCCGTGATACGGGGCTGGGTTGCAGATATTGAGGGGAGCTGAATAATCCTCTGCCCCGATGCCAGCGCTTCAGCTTGTAGGGAACATAGGCTGGCAGTGCTATGCAGTTGGGGAGGAAAAGGTTCTTGCTTTTCTCCTGGAGTAGCTAACAGCCGCTGAGGAGCTTTCTTGCAGGGACTGTCTCCCGGACTCTCCGTCTCTTTTTCTAAAGCTGGGCAGAGGCCAACATCGCTCTGCCCCGTAGCCAGTGCTTCTGCTAGGGGGACATATACAATGGTAGAGTTCAGCAGCTGAAGAGGGGGAAGGATTTTCTCCCCTCCTGGTTCTGTGACCAGCTTCTGAGGCGACTTCTGACAGGGGCTGTCTCCCAAACCCTCCAAAAATCTACTGAGGGCTGGGTCGGGGCCGGTAACACTCTGCCATGCAGCCAGTGCTTCTGCTGGGGGGATATACACTGGGGTAGTGTCCAAGTGCTGGGCAACCAGCTCACTGAGGTCATCCCTCGGACTCCCTGGATCTAACTCTGAGGGTGGGCAGAGGCCCGCGGCACTCTGCCCCGTAGCCAGCGCTTCTGCTGGGGGGATGAACACTGGGGTAGTGTCCAAGTGCTGGGGAAACAGCTCACTGAGGTCATCCCTCGGACTCCCTGGATCCAACTCTGAGGGTGGGCAGAGGCCAGCGGCACTCTGCCCTGCAGTCAGCGCTTCTGCTGGGGGGATGAACATTGGGGTAATGTCCAATTGCTGGGGAGGGAGAATTGCTTCCTCCACTCCCATTGGGGATATCTGCTGTTGGGGAAACGGCTCACGAAAATCATCTCTCAGACTCTCCGGATCCAACTCTTTTTCTGATGCTGGGCAGAGGCTAGTGGCACTCTGCCCTGTAGCCAGCGCTTCTGCTGGGGCACCGGATGCGATACTCTCGACTTGCTGCTGATCACCATTTACCAGCCTTCCAGCGCAATCAATGGGAACTGAACACTTGTACATTGGAACAGAGACTACAGATAAACATAAAGGGATTATGGTAAGCAGGCAACCCCTCAATACACATCCCCTGCGGAGAGATGTCTGCAGTCCAGACCATTGTCTATGTGCCATGAACCAACACAGCTAAACACAGCAACAAGAGGGGGGGGGTGGGGGAGAAGGGATGTGGCATTACATTACATTATCTCAATGCCAGCTTCTCCCAGAGTCTCCAGTCTCTTCTGGGCCATAATCTGTGGGTAGGAGGCCCGCCCTCAGGCCCTTCCAAAGCACACAGTGACAGTGGGTTCTGTCACACTGCCCAATCAGTGGTCCTTCCGAATGGACGTACCTACAGACCACATTTCTCTGTGACATGTCAGTCAATTGGCATTGTTTACATCATGCAGTGCGAGTGCCAGGCCTTCTATATAGGCAAAACCAAAAGGCCATTTTTCCATAGAATTCGTGATCATGTTGCCCTCATAAAGAAGAAAAAAATGGAGACACCCATTAGCCGTCATATCGACCTTTATCATGCATTTGATGCATCTAAAATGCATTTCTTTGCCTTGGAATATTTCCCCCCCCCCCCCCCTGGTGACAGGGGAGGGGATTATGACAAGGTTCTCCTCCAGAGGGAGGCTAAGTGGATCCACAATTTATCGGCTTTAAAATCCCCAGGCCTAAATGAGTCCTTCAGCTTTAAACCTTTTCTTTAATTCCCCTTTTTTGTTCTATATTCATTCTGTTTATCACTTGTTCCACTATATAATAACATGTGAATTTATAGGTTGATTCTGCATGTTTTAAATGTATATCTGTTGTTTATAATCGGGACCCGATCTGCTGGGGATCTCTCCCTGAGCCCACCTAGCCGCAACATAATGCACTTTAAAGTGAATTTCTATTCAAGATACATTTTTCAATTATTCATTATTATTTTTTATAAATAATTTTTTGATTTATTGAACATTGGTTGAGCATTGTCTCATTGAGAAAAACAGAGAAAAAATACATGTTTTATGTCCCTGGTGTTGTCCCCGCTGTTGTTCAGGTATCGCTTGTCGAGGGGGTGGCTGCATCAATTAGTTCCGGTCATATGGACGCCCGGGGCGTTTTCTTTCCCATAGGTTCTCATGCCGGTCACCTGGGGAGCTTCAGCGCCCCATTCCTTGTGTGTTAGGGGTCCTTCCATCTTCGGCATCAGTTTTCTATTGTAGGACAGTTGTTCCATCTAGCAGGCATCTCATTTGATTTGCCTCCTGTCTTTTCCTCACTGTATAATCCATCCACAACAGCTTTCCCTTATCCAAGATGTCCGCGCTGGCTTCGGACGTTGCGGGCTCCTGTGTGTTGTTGTCTCTGACACACATATTGTGCGCCGCTCCCGTGCTAGACGCCGCCCTCGCTTTCTTGTCGCCGGACCTGCGCACTATCGAGGCACTATACGTCCACTACCCGGCGGTGATGTCAGACGCCGCCGGGTACGGAGAGTATAAGAGTGCGGTCTGATATGACCACTATTGTCAGGACACACTCCCATCAACAGGGGAAGGACGTCAGCCGCTCTCAGTGACTGATTCCCATTCAAGGTAAATTCCCTTCCCCCATCTATGGCACTTTCATAACAGATGCCATTTAAACTTCATTGATCTTTTCAAATTTATCTCCAAGCTCTGAAACAATGATTATTATTTTTTGGATATTAGCAATACCGAATGAATATGTTTTCTTTCTGGTTCTAGCTTGGGTATCTGCCCCCACGCTTACAGCAACACTTCACAACGGTGATTGTTTAACTACTTGCTTACTGGGCACTTAAACCCCCTTCCTGCCCAGGCCAATTTTCAGCTTTCAGCGCGGTCACGATTTGAATGACAATTGCGCGGTCGTGCGGCGTGGCTCCCAAACAAAATTGACGTCCTTTTACCCTCACAAATAGAGCTTTCTTTTGGTGCTATTTGATCACCTCTGCGGTTTTTATTTTTTGCGCTATAAACAAAAAAAGAGCGACGATTTTGAAAAAAACACAATATTTTTTATTTTTTCTATAATAAATATCCCTTTTTTTTTTTTTATATATTTTTTTTTTTTAAAAAATATTTTTTTCCTTAGTTTAGTCCGATACGTATTCTTCTACATATTTTTGGTAAAAAAAATCTCAATAAGCGTTTATTGATTGGTTTGCGCAAAAGTTATAGCGTCTACAAAATAGGGCATAGTTTTATTGCATTTTTATTAATATGTTTTTTTTTTTTACTACTAATGGCGGCGATCAGCGATTTTTATTGTGACTGCGACATTATGGCGGACACATTGGACACTTTTGACACCATTTTGGGACCATTGTCATTGATACAGCGATCAGTGCTATAAAAATGCACTGGTTACTGTAAAAATGACACTGGCAGGGAAGGGGTTAACACTAGGGGGCGAGGAAGGGGTTAAATGTGTGCCCTGGGAGTGATTACTACTGTGGGGGGAGGGGACTGACTGGGGGAGGTGACCGATCTGTGTCCCTATGTACAAGGGACACAGCATCGGTCTCCTCTCCCTGACAGGACATGGATCTCTGTGTTTACACACAGAGATCCACGTCCCTGCTCTGTGTACCGGCCGATCGCGGGTACCAGGCGGACATCGCGGCCGCCAGGCACGCGCATCGGCATCTCAGTGATGCGCCGGGCGCGCGCGCGCGCTGCTGGCGGTGCTCGCGCGCCCCCCCAGTGGCCGAAATAGCAGAGGACGTCTATTGACGTCCTCCCGGATTTTTAGATCCACATTGAGGCCGTCAATAGTCTATGGCCCGGATCTAAAGAGGTTAACCCCACTCCAGCACTGTGTGCAATTTGATATAACAATCTGGTCGGCACAATCCACACTATTTTTGCTAGTTAGCTGGTACGTTGTTGTTTTAATCAGCTGATAGTGGCTATCGGCCAGATATTTATAATTAGTGTTTTATGACATTACCAATTGTCCTACCCACTTAATAGGTTTCTACCATCCTTATGCTCTCTATGGCTTGGACTACTTTTATGATGTATCTCTCTTCCCTCGGCGGTCGGTCCTGCTCAAATTAGGGAACCTAAAACATTCATTGCATCCCATATGATCCTTACACATTTGTGCGACTTTGTGGTTTCCCGTAAGTCCTGCCTTGCAGCATGGGTCTTGCTTATATATTGAAAATCTATATGTATATGCATTTTTCTGTGGCATATTAATCTGATATTATTCTATTTGAGCATATATGGATGTCCAATAGTATTTTGCTCTTGGGCACCAAGACACTATAGATATGTTTCTACTTCAATGTTTTTTACATTATATGCAAATTTCAATATTTTATTTTTCAGCATGACCCACGTGTATTGTCAGACTCCTGAAGAAGCTTGTTGAAAGCGAAACTAGTAGAGCGTTAGTTTGTCATCAGCTGTAACCATTTTGTTTTCTATGAATGTGAATGGTTCTTTTCTTAAAATTTGCATATTACTATGTTTTGTATGTATCTATAAATAAACTTTTTTCATATTTTATCAATTCTCTTGAATGAGCTATCTTTAACGAACACCGTTAAAAAATCCCTGAGCAAGTACATGCTCAATCCCCCAATATTCTTTTCTTACATTCAATTGGGATAAGGTGTTCAAACATCTGTATGTAGTGCGGCCCCAATTCTATGATATTAAAACAACACTCTTTTCTCAAAGTTCATATACTCTGAAATAGTCACCACACACACAGTATAATAGTGCTTGTATGCTTTCTCAGAACATCAGAGTCCCCTTCCCTCAGGGGCGTCGCCCTTTCAACATAAAACTCCTGTATGCTATTGTTTACAGAGAGTAACCAACTTTAACCATTGTAAATGATGGGACAGCCATGCTGGCTGCCCCCCCCCCCCCCCCGCTAAACCTCATGGCACACAGGAACAAGACATTGCAGGCTGCACTACATAATCCCACATCTATACCTACAAATCATACACAATATACAGTTTCCATATGCAACATAAACTTGTAGTCAAGAGATACACAGAGACCCACCAATAACACTGGTCTCCCCTCCCCCATTCAAGCACATGGGTCAATGCAGCAGCCATCCCCAAAAGCAATGGAACAGCTGCCCAAGCTGCCCAACACATCACACAAAAGTAACTCTTCCAAACAGCCTCATCGCAAACCATGGGGACACGTGTCCTGCCCAGCTAAACAATCCAATCACACACTGTCTCCATCTCTCATTCAGTTTCTTTACACAACTTCAACCTGTTCAATCACACTCATACAGCAAGCAGCCTCCCCACACAAACATTCCAGACACACACACACACACACACACAACTCATACAACAGACAAACGATCCATAACAAAATCATACATACACATACAATCAAATTCACAGGCACACGATCAAACTTCCAGCATTATTTCAAAAAGACGAAAAATGTGTTCTTTTGCAAAGCATAGCCTCCCCACGCATCGGGACATGCATCCATTCTCCCGAACCGATTCTAGGAAGGCCATGTTCAATCCGTCTGGCCCGCCACATGTGGTGGAAAAATAGGTTGTATGCAGAGCACATAGCCATTTCTCCTTGTGCTAAATAAGCACACATTTCATCTTAATGATATAATGCATCCCAAGCTAAAAGTCCACTCACCATTCATTCGCTTTCCCATTCATTCAAGTAAAGAAACATCACCATTCTTCAAGTTCTCAGTTCCTCAGCATCACTGCCCAGAGACCAGTCTGCCTCGATCTTTTTATTAAATTACCAGCAGGAAGTGATGTCACAGCATGTGACCTCCTCCATGGGAAGTGATGTCACAGCATGTCATCTTCACTAAAGAAGTTACCAACAGGAAGTGATGTCACAGCATGTAACCTTCACACAGGGAAAATGACCATACAAGGACATCCCTCCAACAGGATGTCCAATACAGCTAATACAATACAATACAATAATGGCTAAAGTCTTCTGGGCGTGTCCGGGCAGGGAAAGCGTGTATGTATGGGTTTAACAAACGAAGCCGTATGGCTTTAAAACATGGACGTTCTCCCTGACTATGAAACGATCATAATCTCTCATATTACCGCTGATAGGAATCCTTATTTTGCGCCATTCCAGAGAACAGAGCATACTCGGATTATACCATTATTGCTTGTGGAAGGGAGGCTATCTGCAGGTGTGCGCTACGAATCCCGACCATGCTGATCAGACATAGCAGAGACAAGAGCACAAATGCCTATAACCAATAATGTCTTTGCAGAGCGAACATATCCCCCCCTCGACGATCGTCTGCGCTAATGCACAGAGAGCCCTTCGTCGGAGGACATATCCCCGCTCTGCATACATCATCTTCAACCTTAAGACTAGGGATGAGCTTCGAGTTTGAGTCAAACTCATGTTCGACTCGAACACTGCCTGTTCGCCCGTTCGCCGAACAGCGAACAATTTGGGGTGTTCGCGGCAAATTCGAAAAGTCTATGGGAGAAATCTAAAGTGCTAATTTTAAAGGCTTATATGCAAGTTATTGTCATAAAAAGTGTTTGGGGACCCGGGTCCTGCCCCAGGGGACATGTATCAATGCAAAAAAAGTTTTAAAAACAGCAGTTTTTTCGGGAGCAGTGATTTTAATAATGCTTAAAGTGAAACAATAAAAGTGAAATATTCCTTTAAATTTCGTACCTGTGGGGTGTGTATAGTATGCATGTAAAGTGGCGCTTGTTTCCCATGCTTAGAACTGTCCCTGCACAAAGTGTCATTTCTGAAGGAAAAAAGTCATTTAAAACTCACTTGCGGCTATAATGAATTGTCGGCTCCCGGCAATACAGAGAAAAGTCATTGATAAAAATAAAAAAAAAATGCGTTAGGGTTCCCCCAAATTCAATTACCAGGCCCTTCAGGTCTGGTGTGGATATTAAGGGTAACCCTGCCGCAAATAAAAAAAAAAGATGCGTGCGGTTCACCCCAAATATCCATACCAGGCCCTTCAAGTCTGGTATGGATTTTAAGGGGAACTCCACCCCAAATTAAAAAAAAAATGGCGTGGAGTTCCCCCAAAATTCCAGACCAGACCCTTTATCCGAGCACGCAACCTGGCAGGCCGCAGGAAAAGAGGGGGGATGAGAGAGCGCCCCCCCTCCTGAACCGTACCAGGCTACATGCCCTCAACATTGGGAGGATGCTTTGGGGGTCTGTGACCCCTCAAAGCACCATGTCCCCATGTTGATGGGGACAAGGGCCTCATCCCCACAACCCTTGCCCGGTTGTTGTGGGGGTCTGCGGGCCGGGGGCTTATCGGAATCTGGAAGACCCCTTTAACAAAGGGGACCCCCAGATCCCGGCCCCCCTGTGTGAATTGGTAATGGGGTACATTGTACCCCTACCATTTCACAAAGAAAGTGTAAAAAAAAAAAAAAAAAAAAAAAAAACAGACACCGTTGGGAAAGTCCTTTATTAAAAATAAAAAAATAAAAAATAAAAAAAAACATTCCAGCGATCAAATCCAGTGTCCCACGGCGATCCGATGTCCAGCGCTGTCCACACGAAATGTCATTGGCTGAGCCTGAGCGGACCTGATGGGGAACTTCCTCCGAATTACATGTATCACACTGTGGAGGAAGTTCCCCAGCAGGTCCGTCCCCTCGTATGTCAGACCCCGCCTACGTCATTGGATGAGCGGACCTGATGGGGAACTTTCTCCGCAGTATAATAAATGAATAGACCCACCCCTTCTCACGTTTCTCATCAGGTCCTCAGCCTTACACCTACGTCATTGGCTGAGCGGACCTGATGGGGAACTTTAGAAGGGGCGGGTCTATTCATTTATTACACTACACTATTACAAGTTCCCCATCAGGTCCGCTCAGGCTCAGCCAATGACGTTTCATGTGGACAGCGCTGGACATCGGATCGCCGGGGGACACTGGATTTCATCGCTGGAATGTTTTTGTTTTTTTTTTAATAAAGGACTTTTCCAAGGATTCTGTGTGTTTATTTTTTATTTTTTTTACACTTTCTTGGTGAAATGGTAAGGGTACAATGTACCCCTTACCAATTCACATAAGGGGGGCGGGATCTGGGGGTCCCCTTTGTTAAAGGGGTCTTCCAGATTCCGATAAGCCCCCTGCCCGCAGACCCCCACAACCACCGGGCAAGGGTTGTGGGGATGAGGCCCTTGTCCCCATCAACATGGGGACATCCTCCCCATGTTGAGGGCATGTGGTCTGGTACGGTTCAGGAGGGGGGGGCGCTCTCTCGTCCCTCCCTCTTTTCCTGCGGCCTGCCAGGTTGCGTGCTCGGATAAGGGTCTGGTATGGATTTTTGGGGGAACTCCACGCCATTTTTTTTTATTTGGGGTGGAGTGGTATGGATATTTGGGGGGAACCGCACGCATTTTTTTTCTAAATTTGCGGCAGGGTTCCCCTTAATATCCACACCAGACCTGAAGGGCCTGGTAATTGAATTTGGAGGAACCCCCACGTTTTTTTTTTTTTTTCTATCAATGACTTTTCTCTGTATTGCCGGGAGCCGACAATTCATTAATAGTGTGTGAGTGAGTTTTAAATGACTTTTTTTCCTTCAGAAATGACACTTTGTGCAGGGACAGTTCTAAGCATGGGAAACAAGCGCCACTTTACATGCATACTATACACACCCCCCAGGTACGAAATCCAAAGGAATATTTCACTTTTATTGTTTCACTTTAAGCTTTATTAAAATCATTGCTCCCGAAAAAACGGCCGTTTTTAAAACTTTTTTTAGCATTGATACATGTCCCCTGGGGTAGGACCCGGGTCCCCAAACACTTTTTATGACAATAACTTGCATATTAGCCTTTAAAATTAGCAATTTTGATTTTGAACGTTCGAGTCCATCGTATTTAATAGGGTTCTAAATTTCGCGCAAACTTTCTGTCTGTTCGCAGGTTCTGGTGCGAACCGAACAGGGAGGTGTTCGGCTCATCCCTACTCTGTAGACATGTAAAGCCTGGTACACACGATCGGATTTTCTGCGGACAAAGTGTAGGACTTTTGTCCGAAGGGTGTTGGCCATGAACTTGTCTTGCATACAAACGGCAAAGAATTGTCGTCCAACAAGCACGAAACGACGTGTTTTTTCAGCTCTTTAGCGCCACCCTTTGGGCAACTTCTGCTAATGTTGTCTTAGGCTGCTTTCACACTGATGCGCTTTGCAGGCGCTATTGTGCTAAAAATAGCGCCTGCAATGCACCCTGAGAGAGCCGCTCCTTTATCTGCAGTGTGAAAGCCCTCAGGCACTAAAAAAAGTCCTGCCAGCCGCATCTTTGAGGCGCTGTAGGAGCGGTGAATAACGCCCCCCTGCCGTGCTAAATACACGTTCAGATAATACACTGGCTACAGGGCCATGTGCCCAATTTGGAGACCCAGAAGTTGAAGGGGGCAGACACGTCATTCAGTACGTGTAGGCGTGTGCACACATACTGCTCCACCATGTTGGTGAAATGCTGCCTCCTCCTAAGACGTTCCATCTCAGCTGGTGGTGCTGGTTGTTGTGGCGTGCTGACAAAGCTTTTCCACATTTCAGCCATGCTAACCCTGCCTTCTGAGGTGCTGGCGGTGCCCCGGCTGCGTTGGCGACCTCTTCCTCCTCCTCTGCCTTGTGCTTCCACCTTACCCCCGCTGTCAGGTGGGAATGCCACCAGCAGCGCGTCTACCAGCGTGCGCTTGTACTCGCGCATCTTACGATCCTGCTTCATTGAGGGAATTAAGAACGGCACGTTGTCCTTGTAACGGGGATCCAGCAGGGTGGCCACCCAGTAATCAGCACCAGTTAGAATGTGGACAACTCGGCGGTCGTTGCGGAGACACTGCAGCATGTAATCGCTCATGTGTGCCAGGCTGCCCAGAGGCAACGAAAAGCTGTCCTCTGTGGGAGGTGTATCGTCTGTGTCCTCTGTATCCCCCCAGCCACGCACCATTGATGGCCATGAGCTGACCTGGGTGCCACCCTGCTGTGAACATGGTTCCTCCTCCTCCATCTCCTCCTCATCCTCCACCTCGTCATCCTCCAGAACTGTGCCCTTGCTGTCGGACAATTGTGTACCTGGCGTTTGTTGGTGCAGGAACCCACCCTCGTAGCCATTTGTGAAAGACTACCCTGAAAGCCTTTGAAATGATTCCAGTTCCTCCTCCTCCTCCTGTGCCACATCCTCTTCCATCATCGCCCGAAGCGTTTTTTTAAGGAGGCATAGAACTGGGATAGTAATGCTGAGAACGGCGTCATCGGCACTGGCCATGTTGGTGAAGTACTCGAAACAGCGCAACAAGGCACACAGGTCTCGCATGGAGGCCCAGTTATTGGTGGTGAAGTGGTGCTGTTCCGCAGAGCGACTCACGCGTGATTGCTGCAGCTAAAACTCCACTATCGCCTGCTGCTGCTCGCACAGTCTGGCCAGCATGTGCAAGGTGGAGTCCCACCTTGTAGGCACGTCACATATGAGGCGGTGAGCGGGAAGGCCGAAGTTACGCTGCAGCGCTGACAGGCGAGCAGCAGCAGGGTGAGAACGCCGAAAGTGCGCACAGGCGGCCCACACTTTCTGCAGCAGCTCTGGCATATTGGGGTAATTTTTCAGGAACCTCTGGACCACCAAGTTCAGCACATGCGCCAGGCAAGGAATGTGCGTCAAACCGGATAGGCCCAGAGCTGCTACGATATTTCGCCCATTATCGCACACCACCAGGCCAGGCTTGAGGCTCACTGCCACCAACCAGTCATCGGTCTGTTGTTCCATGTCCCTCCACAACTCCTGCGCGGCGTGGGGTTTTTTCCCCCAAACAGGAAAGTTTTAAAACTGCCTGCTGTCATTTACCCCTCGCTGTGCTGAAGTTGGTGGTAAAGGTGTTACGCTGACTGGATGGGGAGGCGGTAGAGGAGGAGGAAGCGGAGTAGGAGGAGTTAGCAACAGGAGGCAATCTGAAGCGCCCAGCAATCCTCGGTGATGGAAGGACATGCGCCAAACTGCTATCTGCCTCAGGCCCAGCCGCCACTGTATTTACTGGTCCACGCATCCGTAGTTAGGTGGACCTTGCCACAGATGGCGTTGCGCAGTGCACACCTGATTTTGTCCCCCATTTGGTTGTGCAGGGAAGGGATGGCTCGCCTGGAAAAGTAGTGGCGGCTGGGCACGACGTACTGTGGGGCAGCCAATGCCATCAGGCATTTAAAACTCTGCATCTTCACCAGACGAAATGACTGCATTTCAAAGGCGAGGAATTTTGAAATGCTGGCATTCAGGGCCAGAGATCGCGGGTGGCTAGGGGGGTACTTCCTCTTCCGCTCCAGTGTTTGGGAGATAGAGAGCTGAACGCTTCCATGGGACATTGTGGAGATGGTTGGTGACCCAGATGGTAGTGTTGCTGGCAGATGCTCTGTTTGCAGGTTGGCAGGTGCTACTGTCACTACAGAGGTGGATGAAGAGGCCGAGACTGCAGCAGAAGAGGAAGCAGGAGGAACCAGAGACCTTTCTTTGTTTTGGAGGTGTCTACTCCACTGCAGCTCGTGCTTTGCACTTAGATGCCTGGTCATGCAGGTTGTGCTCAGGTTGAGAACGTTTATGCCTCGCTTCAGGCTCTGATTGCACAGAGTGCAAACCACTCGTGTCTTGTCATCAGCACATTGTCTGAAGAACTGCCACGCTAGGGAACTCCTTGGACCTGGCTTTGGTGTGCTCGGTCCCTTGCTGCGTTGGGCAGTAGCAGACGTACTGTCTAGGGGACGGACGCTCCGCTTTTGCACCCTGCTCCCTTTTCTGCTGTACTGGTGGCTCTGTGCGACCACCGCCTCTTCCTCCGAACTACACTGGTCACCTGCATAACGTTGATTCCATGTGGGGTCGAGGACCTCATCGTCCTCCACATCATCTTCCACCCAGTCTTCACCCCTGTCCTCCTTGTCGGTCTGCACAATTGCGAAAGCAGCAGCAGTTGGCACCTGTGTTTCGTCATCATCCGAGACGTGCTGTGATGGTCCTCCCATGTACTCATCATGAAACATAAGTGGTTGGGCATTGGTGCACTCAATCTCTTCCACTTCTGGGGCAGGGCTAGGTGGATGGCCCTGGGAAACCCTGCTAACAGAGTTAGCAGAGTTAGCAGAGACTGCTGCATGATTTGGGGCTCAGACTGCTTGGCTGATTTGCAAGGGGGTGAGGTGAAAGACTGATGGACATCGGCTGCAGGTGCCAACTCTGATCTTTCATCAGAAGACTGGGTGGGAGACAATGTGAAGGAACCGGAGGCACTGTCAGCAACCCAATCTACTATCGCCTGTATTTGTCCTGGCCTCAACATTCGTACAGCCTCATTAGGCGCGACAAAATAAAGCTGCAGGCTCTGTCGCCTACTCGCACCTGAGGAAGGTGTTTCACTTGTGCGTGTAGCTGGCACAGATCGACCACGTCCTCTCCCTGCAACTGGAGCTCCACCAGCAGCACCACGACCGGGGCCACGTCCCTTTGACGTTCTCCTCATATTTTCCAAATTTAGGATCTTGCCCTAAATGGGTGTTTTTGGAAGAGCAAAATACACCCACAGTATGTAAATGGTGTATCTCACACCTACAGAACTGCAGAAAATGCCATTAAAAAAAATGTTTTTGTCCCAAAATTATTTTTTTAGAATAGCACAATAGAAGAAAAATATATAAATTGTTTATCTCACACACCTCCAGATATGCAGAAAACACTGCAAAATATTTTTTGTGGCCCTAAATGGATGTTTTTGGAAGAGCAGAATACACCCACAGTATGTAAACGGTGTATCTCACACCTACAGAACTGCAGAAAATACATATTAAAAAAAAAAATGTTTTTGTCCTAAAATAATTTTTTTAGAATAGCACAATAGAAGAAAAATATATAAATGGTTTATCTCACAAAAACACTATAATATATGCAGTGCTGGTGCACTGAGCTTGCAGATAAAAGTTAGATTTTCTCTGGCACTGGGCTCATGGCAGTGTAAAAAGACTGTGCACTGCAACCCAACCAGGTAAATCTATGCAGATCGCTGAGTTATTAGATCTCTGAATCTGGACTCCTAGATAAATCTCTCTCCCTGAAAGCAGCAACAGGAACCTTGCCTACACTGTCTCTATCTTTTCTCTCAGTAGATTGCAGAATCAGGACTAACTCCTATCATTTCATTCTCTACCTCACAGCAACAGCAGCCAGGATACTTTCCCTATTCTGTCTAAAGCAGAGTGACGTGCTGTGCTGTGTGCCTCTAGCTTATATAGAGGCTGGGTCACATGCTGCACTGGCCAATCACAGCCATGCCATTAGTAGGCATGGCTGTGATGGCTTCTAAGGGCACACCAGTTAAACAAAAGTTTATTGGCTGACCTGTAGCTTTTAGAAATGCGCCATTACATCGACGAACACCGGACCCAAAACCAAACATACAGTCAATTGTTCGGGTTCGGGTCCGGGACCCAAAAATCCAAAAGTCCGGTACGAACCCGAACTTTACAGTTCGGGTTCGCTCAACCCTACTCATCATCAGTGCCGTCTCATCAGTGCCCATCAGTGAAGGAGAAAACATACTTATTTACAAAATTTTATAACAGAAACAAAAGAAAAAATATTTTTTTTTTGTTTAGCAAAAAAAAAAAAACCCAGTGGTGGTTAAATACCAGCAAAATAAAGCTCTATTTGTATGAACAAAATGATAAAAATGTCATATGGGTACAGTGTTGCACAATTGTCATTATGCCCTCATTCGCATGAAGCCGCACAGAAGTCTCTAAAGTAGCACCTGCAATTATGTTGACCTGCTACTTTGAAATTGTGCTACTTTAAGTAAAGTAGCACATTTTTAAAGTAGCATCAATATGAACCAGGGCTCAAAGTGTACTCAAAGTGTACTCATTTGGGATGTTTCTGTATGCGCTGCATTGATCTACCATTTTAAGGGGAGTCTTATCTCATCTATTGCAGGCATAATTATGTGCATGTGGATATCAAATCAGGCTGTGTCAGCCCCACTAACCAGTTTAAAATGATGCAGATAAACGCAGCTCCACCCCCTGCGCCATCTCCACCCTCAGAGCATAGCACAGTGGGGGGCTAGGTTCCCTATGCCCCTTTCCAGAATATGGAGCTCTTATATCATAGAAAAGCACTACAGCTATCATTGTTTTGTAAGCTATTGCTACTCTTTCCTCTGTGTTGGTGTTTCACCTCAACAATTATGTCACATGTTATCATGTTCAAATGAATATATATTAATTATTATACTCTAAATATTATCAGCCTGCATATGAATGCATATGAATGATGTTACACCAAACTTAATAAAATAAAACCCATAAGAAATAAAAAATCAAATAAACCACTCCTGAAACAAGGGATGACTTGCAAAACATAAAGTGGTTTAACCTGAAAAAAAAAAAAAAAAGCCCCAGCAACATACAATAAAAGAACAATATACCCCCCTAAAATAAATGAAAAACAAAAATCACCAAAAAATCCCCTCTGTGCAAAAGCCCATTTTTTTAAGGGAAGCCTTGGTCCAAAAAAAATGTTTTAACCTAAAATAAAGGCCCTACCAACATAAAATAAAAACTGATACACCCTCAAAATAAATAAAAAAACCATAAAACCACCCCTTATACAAAAACATTGTGTGCTCTAGACGTGACAGCAGCAAGTGATGACAACACACGTTATACACCAAATTAGGCACATATCTTTTTTTTTTTTTTTTTTTTTTTAATTCCCCATTCTTCTGAAGTAACTTCTGCTATTTCAACACTTACATAACCTTGTGGTTTTTTAGATTTTCTTTAGAAAAGAACACTTACTTTTTTTTATGTAAACCCCCTTCCCCCATTAAAATACACACTATAAATTGAACTCGCACATCTTGCTCTTGTAGAAGTGGACTGATCATTTCAGTGATTTCACTTCCTTGGAGAAACCATAAATATGTTTCTGAGCCTCTGTTGGCTGTTTGTAGCCATTGCCTATGAGGCAGAAGGCCTGGTTGCTAATGACTTTACAAAGTGCTCTGAGGTCTTCTACAAAGAAAAAATGCCTGTTGGCTTTGAAGGCATAGCCAAGCCTCATGATTTTAAGGAGATTCCGGATGGAATAAAACAAATAAGTGATTTGGCATCTCCAGCCTATATTTGTCAAACGTATGAAAGTAAAAGTTACTATGCCACTTTATATGACAGAGGAAGGCGTATTCCCCTGTATTCTGCCTACATCCTAGACAAGAAAGAAGAAAAGGAAAAAGCAGATTGTAAACGACCTGGATCGTTTCAGTTAGAGCCGCAGGTATGTATATCCTTTTGCAATGTATATGCTATTTAATTGGAAAATGTATTTATCCATTAGGGATGAGCTCGGTGTTCGAGTCGAACATACGTTCGACTCGAACATCGGCTGTTCGATCGTTCGACGAAGATCGAACGATTTGGGCCGTTCGCGCCTAATTCGAGTGACGCGAACGGCCCACAATGCACTACGCCATCGCAGTGTCATCCAGGCGCTGTGATTGGCCAAGCATGCACTGTGACCCCGCATGCTTGGCCAATCACAGCGCCGGCAGCGAGGAGAGCAATGATTGGCCACAGGCAGGATGCCTGTGGCCAATTATTGCTGAGGGTGTTTAGTACACGCCCCACACTATAAAAGGCCGCCAGCACGGCGGCCTAGTGTAGTGTGTTCCGGAGCAGGGAAAGAGAAGCATAGGCAGGGACAGTGACATTTATTTTTTCTTGCTTAACCTGGATTCCTTTAGTTTAGGGAAAGAGAAGGATAGGTAGGGAGAGTGTCAGTGTGTTTTACTGTGCGAATCCTTGTTTCTAGGGACAGGGAAGGACAGTGAGGGAAATTCTCCTTGTGCTATAGTGTGCTTTAAAAAAACATTTTTTCTAGGGACAGAAAACTATAGGTAGGGAGAGTGTCAGTGTGTTTTACTGTACGAATCCTTGTTTCTAGGGACAGGGAAGGACAGTGAGGGAAATTCTCCTTGTGCTATAGTGTGCTTTAAAAAAACATTTTTTCTAGGGACAGAAAACTATAGGTAGGGAGAGTGTCAGTGTGTTTTACTGTACGAATCCTTGTTTCTAGGGACAGGGAAGGACAGTGAGGGAAATTCTCCTTGTGGTATAGTGTGCTTTAAAAAAACATTTTTTCTAGGGACAGAAAACTATAGGTAGGGAGAGTGTCAGTGTGTTTTACTGTACGAATCCTTGTTTCTAGGGACAGGGAAGGACAGTGAGGGAAATTCTCCTTGTGCTATAGTGTGCTTTAAAAAAACATTTTTTCTAGGGACAGAAAACTATAGGTAGGGAGAGTGTCAGTGTGTTTTACTGTACGAATCCTTGTTTCTAGGGACAGGGAAGGACAGTGAGGGAAATTCTCCTTGTGCTATAGTGTGCTTTAAAAAAACATTTTTTCTAGGGACAGAAAACTATAGGTAGGGAGAGTGTCAGTGTGTTTTACTGTACGAATCCTTGTTTCTAGGGACAGGGAAGGACAGTGAGGGAAATTCTCCTTGTGCTATAGTGTGCTTTAAAAAAACATTTTTTCTAGGGACAGAAAACTATAGGTAGGGAGAGTGTCAGTGTGTTTTACTGTACGAATCCTTGTTTCTAGGGACAGGGAAGGACAGTGAGGGAAATTTTCCTTGTGCTATAGTGTGCTTTAAAAAAACATTTTTTCTAGGGACAGAAAACTATAGGTAGGGAGAGTGTCAGTGTGTTTTACTGTACGAATCCTTGTTTCTAGGGACAGGGAAGGACAGTGAGGGAAATTCTCCTTGTGCTATAGTGTGCTTTAAAAAAACATTTTTTCTAGGGACAGAAAACTATAGGTAGGGAGAGTGTCAGTGTGTTTTACTGTGCGAATCCTTGTTTCTAGGGACAGGGAAGGACAGTGAGGGAAATTCTCCTTGTGCTATAGTGTGCTTTAAAAAAACATTTTTTCTAGGGACAGAAAACTATAGGTAGGGAGAGTGTCAGTGTGTTTTACTGTACGAATCCTTGTTTCTAGGGACAGGGAAGGACAGTGAGGGAAATTCTCCTTGTGCTATAGTGTGCTTTAAAAAAACATTTTTTCTAGGGACAGAAAACTATAGGTAGGGAGAGTGTCAGTGTGTTTTACTGTACGAATCCTTGTTTCTAGGGACAGGGAAGGACAGTGAGGGAAATTCTCCTTGTGCTATAGTGTGCTTTAAAAAAACATTTTTTCTAGGGACAGAAAACTATAGGTAGGGAGAGTGTCAGTGTGTTTTACTGTACGAATCCTTGTTTCTAGGGACAGGGAAGGACAGTGAGGGAAATTCTCCTTGTGCTATAGTGTGCTTTAAAAAAAACATTTTTTCTAGGGACAGAAAACTATAGGTAGGGAGAGGGTCAGTGTGTTTTACTGTGCGAATCCTTGTTTCTAGGGACAGGGAAGGACAGTGAGGGAAATTCTCCTTGTGCTATAGTGTGCTTTAAAAAAACATTTTTTCTAGGGACAGAAAACTATAGGTAGGGAGAGTGTCAGTGTGTTTTACCGTAAACGGTGTATCTCACACCTACAGAACTGCAGAAAATACATATTAAAAAAAAAAATGTTTTTGTCCTAAAATAATTTTTTTAGAATAGCACAATAGAAGAAAAATATATAAATGGTTTATCTCACAAAAACACTATAATATATGCAGTGCTGGTGCACTGAGCTTGCAGATAAAAGTTAGATTTTCTCTGGCACTGGGCTCATGGCAGTGTAAAAAGACTGTGCACTGCAACCCAACCAGGTAAATCTATGCAGATCGCTGAGTTATTAGATCTCTGAATCTGGACTCCTAGATAAATCTCTCTCCCTGAAAGCAGCAACAGGAACCTTGCCTACACTGTCTCTATCTTTTCTCTCAGTAGATTGCAGAATCAGGACTAACTCCTATCATTTCATTCTCTACCTCACAGCAACAGCAGCCAGGATACTTTCCCTATTCTGTCTAAAGCAGAGTGACGTGCTGTGCTGTGTGCCTCTAGCTTATATAGAGGCTGGGTCACATGCTGCACTGGCCAATCACAGCCATGCCATTAGTAGGCATGGCTGTGATGGCTTCTAAGGGCACACCAGTTAAACAAAAGTTTATTGGCTGACCTGTAGCTTTTAGAAATGCGCCATTACATCGACGAACACCGGACCCAAAACCGAACATACAGTCAATTGTTCGGGTTCGGGTCCGGGACCCAAAAATCCAAAAGTCCGGTACGAACCCGAACTTTACAGTTCGGGTTCGCTCAACCCTACTCATCATCAGTGCCGTCTCATCAGTGCCCATCAGTGAAGGAGAAAACATACTTATTTACAAAATTTTATAACAGAAACAAAAGAAAAAATTTTTTTTTTTTGTTTAGCAAAAAAAAAAAAACCCAGTGGTGGTTAAATACCAGCAAAATAAAGCTCTATTTGTATGAACAAAATGATAAAAATGTCATATGGGTACAGTGTTGCACAATTGTCATTATGCCCTCATTCGCATGAAGCCGCACAGAAGTCTCTAAAGTAGCACCTGCAATTATGTTGACCTGCTACTTTGAAATTGTGCTACTTTAAGTAAAGTAGCACATTTTTAAAGTAGCATCAATATGAACCAGGGCTCAAAGTGTACTCAAAGTGTACTCATTTGGGATGTTTCTGTATGCGCTGCATTGATCTACCATTTTAAGGGGAGTCTTATCTCATCTATTGCAGGCATAATTATGTGCATGTGGATATCAAATCAGGCTGTGTCAGCCCCACTAACCAGTTTAAAATGATGCAGATAAACGCAGCTCCACCCCCTGCGCCATCTCCACCCTCAGAGCATAGCACAGTGGGGGGCTAGGTTCCCTATGCCCCTTTCCAGAATATGGAGCTCTTATATCATAGAAAAGCACTACAGCTATCATTGTTTTGTAAGCTATTGCTACTCTTTCCTCTGTGTTGGTGTTTCACCTCAACAATTATGTCACATGTTATCATGTTCAAATGAATATATATTAATTATTATACTCTAAATATTATCAGCCTGCATATGAATGCATATGAATGATGTTACACCAAACTTAATAAAATAAAACCCATAAGAAATAAAAAATCAAATAAACCACTCCTGAAACAAGGGATGACTTGCAAAACATAAAGTGGTTTAACCTGAAAAAAAAAAAAAAAAGCCCCAGCAACATACAATAAAAGAACAATATACCCCCCTAAAATAAATGAAAAACAAAAATCACCAAAAAATCCCCTCTGTGCAAAAGCCCATTTTTTTAAGGGAAGCCTTGGTCCAAAAAAAATGTTTTAACCTAAAATAAAGGCCCTACCAACATAAAATAAAAACTGATACACCCTCAAAATAAATAAAAAAACCATAAAACCACCCCTTATACAAAAACATTGTGTGCTCTAGACGTGACAGCAGCAAGTGATGACAACACACGTTATACACCAAATTAGGCACATATCTTTTTTTTTTTTTTTTTTTTTTTAATTCCCCATTCTTCTGAAGTAACTTCTGCTATTTCAACACTTACATAACCTTGTGGTTTTTTAGATTTTCTTTAGAAAAGAACACTTACTTTTTTTTATGTAAACCCCCTTCCCCCATTAAAATACACACTATAAATTGAACTCGCACATCTTGCTCTTGTAGAAGTGGACTGATCATTTCAGTGATTTCACTTCCTTGGAGAAACCATAAATATGTTTCTGAGCCTCTGTTGGCTGCTTGTAGCCATTGCCTATGAGGCAGAAGGCCTGGTTGCTAATGACTTTACAAAGTGCTCTGAGGTCTTCTACAAAGAAAAAATGCCTGTTGGCTTTGAAGGCATAGCCAAGCCTCATGATTTTAAGGAGATTCCGGATGGAATAAAACAAATAAGTGATTTGGCATCTCCAGCCTATATTTGTCAAACGTATGAAAGTAAAAGTTACTATGCCACTTTATATGACAGAGGAAGGCGTATTCCCCTGTATTCTGCCTACATCCTAGACAAGAAAGAAGAAAAGGAAAAAGCAGATTGTAAACGACCTGGATCGTTTCAGTTAGAGCCGCAGGTATGTATATCCTTTTGCAATGTATATGCTATTTAATTGGAAAATGTATTTATCCATTAGGGATGAGCTCGGTGTTCGAGTCGAACATACGTTCGACTCGAACATCGGCTGTTCGATCGTTCGACGAAGATCGAACGATTTGGGCCGTTCGCGCCTAATTCGAGTGACGCGAACGGCCCACAATGCACTACGCCATCGCAGTGTCATCCAGGCGCTGTGATTGGCCAAGCATGCACTGTGACCCCGCATGCTTGGCCAATCACAGCGCCGGCAGCGAGGAGAGCAATGATTGGCCACAGGCAGGATGCCTGTGGCCAATTATTGCTGAGGGTGTTTAGTACACGCCCCACACTATAAAAGGCCGCCAGCACGGCGGCCTAGTGTAGTGTGTTCCGGAGCAGGGAAAGAGAAGCATAGGCAGGGACAGTGACATTTATTTTTTCTTGCTTAACCTGGATTCCTTTAGTTTAGGGAAAGAGAAGGATAGGTAGGGAGAGTGTCAGTGTGTTTTACTGTGCGAATCCTTGTTTCTAGGGACAGGGAAGGACAGTGAGGGAAATTCTCCTTGTGCTATAGTGTGCTTTAAAAAAACATTTTTTCTAGGGACAGAAAACTATAGGTAGGGAGAGTGTCAGTGTGTTTTACTGTACGAATCCTTGTTTCTAGGGACAGGGAAGGACAGTGAGGGAAATTCTCCTTGTGCTATAGTGTGCTTTAAAAAAACATTTTTTCTAGGGACAGAAAACTATAGGTAGGGAGAGTGTCAGTGTGTTTTACTGTACGAATCCTTGTTTCTAGGGACAGGGAAGGACAGTGAGGGAAATTCTCCTTGTGGTATAGTGTGCTTTAAAAAAACATTTTTTCTAGGGACAGAAAACTATAGGTAGGGAGAGTGTCAGTGTGTTTTACTGTACGAATCCTTGTTTCTAGGGACAGGGAAGGACAGTGAGGGAAATTCTCCTTGTGCTATAGTGTGCTTTAAAAAAACATTTTTTCTAGGGACAGAAAACTATAGGTAGGGAGAGTGTCAGTGTGTTTTACTGTACGAATCCTTGTTTCTAGGGACAGGGAAGGACAGTGAGGGAAATTCTCCTTGTGCTATAGTGTGCTTTAAAAAAACATTTTTTCTAGGGACAGAAAACTATAGGTAGGGAGAGTGTCAGTGTGTTTTACTGTACGAATCCTTGTTTCTAGGGACAGGGAAGGACAGTGAGGGAAATTCTCCTTGTGCTATAGTGTGCTTTAAAAAAACATTTTTTCTAGGGACAGAAAACTATAGGTAGGGAGAGTGTCAGTGTGTTTTACTGTACGAATCCTTGTTTCTAGGGACAGGGAAGGACAGTGAGGGAAATTTTCCTTGTGCTATAGTGTGCTTTAAAAAAACATTTTTTCTAGGGACAGAAAACTATAGGTAGGGAGAGTGTCAGTGTGTTTTACTGTACGAATCCTTGTTTCTAGGGACAGGGAAGGACAGTGAGGGAAATTCTCCTTGTGCTATAGTGTGCTTTAAAAAAACATTTTTTCTAGGGACAGAAAACTATAGGTAGGGAGAGTGTCAGTGTGTTTTACTGTGCGAATCCTTGTTTCTAGGGACAGGGAAGGACAGTGAGGGAAATTCTCCTTGTGCTATAGTGTGCTTTAAAAAAACATTTTTTCTAGGGACAGAAAACTATAGGTAGGGAGAGTGTCAGTGTGTTTTACTGTACGAATCCTTGTTTCTAGGGACAGGGAAGGACAGTGAGGGAAATTCTCCTTGTGCTATAGTGTGCTTTAAAAAAACATTTTTTCTAGGGACAGAAAACTATAGGTAGGGAGAGTGTCAGTGTGTTTTACTGTACGAATCCTTGTTTCTAGGGACAGGGAAGGACAGTGAGGGAAATTCTCCTTGTGCTATAGTGTGCTTTAAAAAAACATTTTTTCTAGGGACAGAAAACTATAGGTAGGGAGAGTGTCAGTGTGTTTTACTGTACGAATCCTTGTTTCTAGGGACAGGGAAGGACAGTGAGGGAAATTCTCCTTGTGCTATAGTGTGCTTTAAAAAAAACTTTTTTTCTAGGGACAGAAAACTATAGGTAGGGAGAGTGTCAGTGTGTTTTACTGTGCGAATCCTTGTTTCTAGGGACAGGGAAGGACAGTGAGGGAAATTCTCCTTGTGCTATAGTGTGCTTTAAAAAAACATTTTTTCTAGGGACAGAAAACTATAGGTAGGGAGAGTGTCAGTGTGTTTTACTGTATGAATCCTTGTTTCTAGGGACAGGGAAGGACAGTGAGGGAAATTCTCCTTGTGCTATAGTGTGCTTTAAAAAAACATTTTTTCTAGGGACAGAAAACTATAGGTAGGGAGAGTGTCAGTGTGTTTTACTGTACGAATCCTTGTTTCTAGGGACAGGGAAGGACAGTGAGGGAAATTCTCCTTGTGCTATAGTGTGCTTTAAAAAAACATTTTTTCTAGGGACAGAAAACTATAGGTAGGGAGAGTGTCAGTGTGTTTTACTGTGCGAATCCTTGTTTCTAGGGACAGGGAAGGACAGTGAGGGAAATTCTCCTTGTGCTATAGTGTGCTTTAAAAAAACATTTTTTCTAGAGACAGAAAACTATAGGTAGGGAGAGTGTCAGTGTGTTTTACTGTACGAATCCTTGTTTCTAGGGACAGGGAAGGACAGTGAGGGAAATTCTCCTTGTGCTATAGTGTGCTTTAAAAAAACATTTTTTCTAGGGACAGAAAACTATAGGTAGGGAGAGTGTCAGTTTGTTTTACTGTACGAATCCTTGTTTCTAGGGACAGGGAAGGACAGTGAGGGAAATTCTCCTTGTGCTATAGTGTGCTTTAAAAAAACATTTTTTCTAGGGACAGAAAACTATAGGTAGGGAGAGTGTCAGTTTGTTTTACTGTACGAATCCTTGTTTCTAGGGACAGGGAAGGACAGTGAGGGAAATTCTCCTTGTGCTATAGTGTGCTTTAAAAAAACATTTTTTCTAGGGACAGAAAACTATAGGTAGGGAGAGTGTCAGTGTGTTTTACTGTACGAATCCTTGTTTCTAGGGACAGGGAAGGACAGTGAGGGAAATTCTCCTTGTGCTATAGTGTGCTTTAAAAAAAAAATTTTTTCTAGGGACAGAAAACTATAGGTAGGGAGAGTGTCAGTGTGTTTTACTGTGCGAATCCTTGTTTCTAGGGACAGGGAAGGACAGTGAGGGAAATTCTCCTTGTGCTATAGTGTGCTTTAAAAAAACATTTTTTCTAGGGACAGAAAACTATAGGTAGGGAGAGTGTCAGTGTGTTTTACTGTATGAATCCTTGTTTCTAGGGACAGGGAAGGACAGTGAGGGAAATTCTCCTTGTGCTATAGTGTGCTTTAAAAAAACATTTTTTCTAGGGACAGAAAACTATAGGTAGGGAGAGTGTCAGTGTGTTTTACTGTACGAATCCTTGTTTCTAGGGACAGGGAAGGACAGTGAGGGAAATTTTCCTTGTGCTATAGTGTGCTTTAAAAAAACATTTTTTCTAGGGACAGAAAACTATAGGTAGGGAGAGTGTCAGTGTGTTTTACTGTGCGAATCCTTGTTTCTAGGGACAGGGAAGGACAGTGAGGGAAATTCTCCTTGTGCTATAGTGTGCTTTAAAAAAACATTTTTTCTAGAGACAGAAAACTATAGGTAGGGAGAGTGTCAGTGTGTTTTACTGTACGAATCCTTGTTTCTAGGGACAGGGAAGGACAGTGAGGGAAATTCTCCTTGTGCTATAGTGTGCTTTAAAAAAACATTTTTTCTAGGGACAGAAAACTATAGGTAGGGAGAGTGTCAGTTTGTTTTACTGTACGAATCCTTGTTTCTAGGGACAGGGAAGGACAGTGAGGGAAATTCTCCTTGTGCTATAGTGTGCTTTAAAAAAACATTTTTTCTAGGGACAGAAAACTATAGGTAGGGAGAGTGTCAGTGTGTTTTACTGTGCGAATCCTTGTTTCTAGGGACAGGGAAGGACAGTGAGGGAAATTCTCCTTGTACTATAGTGTGCTTTAAAAAAACATTTTTTCTAGGGACAGAAAACTATAGGTAGGGAGAGTGTCAGTGTGTTTTACTGTGCGAATCCTTGTTTCTAGGGACAGGGAAGGACAGTGAGGGAAATTCTCCTTGTGCTATAGTGTGCTTTAAAAAAACATTTTTTCTAGGGACAGAAAACTATAGGTAGGGAGAGTGTCAGTTTGTTTTACTGTACGAATCCTTGTTTCTAGGGACAGGGAAGGACAGTGAGGGAAATTCTCCTTGTGCTATAGTGTGCTTTAAAAAAACATTTTTTCTAGGGACAGAAAACTATAGGTAGGGAGAGTGTCAGTGTGTTTTACTGTGCGAATCCTTGTTTCTAGGGACAGGGAAGGACAGTGAGGGAAATTCTCCTTGTACTATAGTGTGCTTTAAAAAAACATTTTTTCTAGGGACAGAAAACTATAGGTAGGGAGAGTGTCAGTGTGTTTTACTGTGCGAATCCTTGTTTCTAGGGACAGGGAAGGACAGTGAGGGAAATTCTCCTTGTGCTATAGTGTGCTTTAAAAAAACATTTTTTCTAGGGACAGAAAACTATAGGTAGGGAGAGTGTCAGTGTGTTTTACTGTGCGAATCCTTGTTTCTAGGGACAGGGAAGGACAGTGAGGGAAATTCTCCTTGTGCTATAGTGTGCTTTAAAAAAACATTTTTTCTAGGGACAGAAAACTATAGGTAGGGAGAGTGTCAGTGTGTTTTACTGTACGAATCCTTGTTTCTAGGGACAGGGAAGGACAGTGAGGGAAATTCTCCTTGTGCTATAGTGTGCTTTAAAAAAACATTTTTTCTAGGGACAGAAAACTATAGGTAGGGAGAGTGTCAGTGTGTTTTACTGTGCGAATCCTTGTTTCTAGGGACAGGGAAGGACAGTGAGGGAAATTCTCCTTGTGCTATAGTGTGCTTTAAAAAAACATTTTTTCTAGGGACAGAAAACTATAGGTAGTGTGAGGGGGTTAGCTCGGCAGCGGGTGTGTGTGACCCCCGGGATGGGCTCCCCACACAAAACAGGCCCAGCAAACGGAGGTTGTGGTTTTCAAAATCAAAAAGGTGCGGTTTATTTTCTATTTACAGTGACAAAACACAGCAAAGCAAAAGAAACATAACCAAAATAAATCCTGGTCAAGTTGACCTCTGACTAAACATACAGGTTTCCTAACTAACAACTGGGATCAGCCTAGTGCTGTCCTAGTCCCTAAGTCCCTGGTTTTAAATGTCCAAGCAAATAGCCACACAGGCTTTGTCTCACCGCACAGGGGTTCACTCTCCCTAGACAGTCCACACAGGTCTGGTTCCAGGCATGAGCTAACATCTAATGAAGCTGGGAGTTCTTATAGAGGCCTAAATGAGCTGACAAGCTTCAGCTGGTCTCATCAACTCCCTGTCTGCACGACGCCCAGCCCTCTCCCTAGAGGTATGAGTCATCCATGAGCCCACTAGCCTTATACAACTCTCCACCTAGTTGTATAAGTCGGCGTAAAGCCTGAATCTGGGCGAAATATATCTACCCCCCTGGATGCAACCAGGTGACTTTACCTTCCTGCTGTCACATACCCCCCCCCCTCTTGTTTTAACCTCGGGGTTGGAACACCAGCAATCAGGCATTCATGTACTCGAGACAAAGCATCCACATTCCCCATTTGAACGCCAGGGCGATGCTTTACTGTGAAGTTGAATTCCTGGAGGGCCAGGAACCACCTATTCACTCTTCTATTTGTTTCCTTGTTTTGAGCCATCCACTTTAACGGAGCGTGATCCGTAACCATGTCAAAGTGCCTACCTAGCAGGTAGTACCGAAGGGAATCTAGAGCCCACTTCACCGCTAAACACTCCTTTTCAACGGTGGCGTAATTTACCTCATGGGACTTCAACTTCCTGCTGAGGTAAATGACTGGGTGCTCTTCCCCGTTCCAGACCTGGGACAATACTGCTCCTAACCCCACATCTGACGCATCACTTTGTACGACAAAGTCTTTAGAGAAGTCGGGTGAGTACAACACTGGCTGGCTACATAAGGCTTGTTTCAAGAATTGGAATGCTGCCTCAGCCTCGGGGGTCCATTTAATCATGACCGACCCTTTCCCCTTCGTCAGGTTGGTTAGGGGCACAGCCTTAGAAGCAAAGTGGGGAATGAATCGCCGATAATACCCAGCGATTCCCAGAAAGGCTCGTACCTGCTTCTTGCTGTTGGGACGTGGCCAACTCTGGATGGCCTCGACTTTGTTGAGTTGGGGTTTTATTACTCCCCTCCCAATGGTGTACCCAAGATATTTGGCCTCCTCCTGCCCAATGGTACACTTCTTGGGGTTAGCCGTAAACCCTGCTTCCCGAACAGAGTCCAGGACTGCTTGCACTTTTGGCAGATGTGAGGCCCAATCTGTGCTATGGACAATTACGTCATCCAGGTAAGCCGCAGCATACTTCCGATGGGGCCTCAGCATCTGGTCCATTTTCCGCTGGAATGTAGCCGGCGCATTCTGTAACCCGAACGGCATTCTTTTATATTGGAACGCCCCGTCTGGGGTTACAAATGCGGTTTTCTCTTTGGCCGACTTGGCCAGGGGGATTTGCCAATACCCTTTTGTGAGGTCAAGAGTCGTCATGTATCGGGCTGTTCCCAGCCGGTCGATCAACTCATCTATACGTGGCATGGGGTAGGTGTCAAATTTTGTAACTTTGTTCAACTGACGAAAATCGTTACAAAATCGCCAGCTCCCATCCGGTTTAGGCACCAACACGATGGGACTAGACCAATCACTTTGGGACTCCTCTATCACCCCTAAGTTCAGCATTTTCTGTACTTCCTCCCGTATTGCCTCCCGTCGAGCCTCTGGGATCCGATAGGGTTTTAACTTCACCCTTTCACCGGGCGGGGTAATGATGTCATGCTCTACCCCAGATGTTTGTCCCGGCAGCTCAGAGAATACCTCCTTGTTGCGAAGCACAAACTCCTTAACCTCCTGTTGTTGGGGTTGTGACAAGGTGGCTGCTATTCCAACCTCAGGAATCACGCAACCAGTTTGAGCTGGTGACCAAGTGTCTGCGACTAGGGACTCTCTATCCCTCCAGGCTTTCAACAGATTAACGTGATAGATCTGTTCGGGCTTTCGCCTTCCTGGTTGTCTGACCTTGTAATTCACTTCGCTCACTTTTTCCATTATCTCGTAGGGGCCTTGCCATTTGGCAAGGAATTTACTTTCAACCGTAGGGACAAGTACCAATATCCTATCCCCCGGGGAAAAGGTACGGGTCTTGGCTCCACGGTTGTACACTCTCTGCTGTGCCAACTGCGCTTGGGCCAAATGTTCCTTCACGATGGGCATTACCTGTGCAATTCGATCTTGCATCAGGGCGACATGCTCAATCACACTCCTGTGGGGAGAACTCTCACTTTCCCAAGTTTCCTTGGCAATATCCAACAGCCCTCTTGGGTGTCTCCCATACAGTAACTCAAAGGGGGAGAATCCCGTAGAGGATTGGGGCACCTCCCTAATAGCAAACATCAAATAAGGAAGTAAACAGTCCCAATCCTTTCCATCTCTATCCACCACTTTCTTCAACATTTGTTTTAGGGTTTTGTTGAATCTTTCAACCAGCCCATCGGTTTGGGGGTGATACACAGACGTACGCAATTGCGTCACTTTGAACAATTTACACAGCTCTTTCATAACCCGGGACATAAAGGGTGTACCTTGGTCCGTAAGCAGTTCTTTACAAATACCCACCCGGCTAAAAACAAGAGATAGCTCTTTGGCTATGGTTTTGGCCGAGGTATTTCGGAGAGGGATCGCTTCTGGATAACGGGTGGCATAGTCCATTATAACTAATATGTACTGGTGCCCCCTAGCGGACTTGATTATAGGACCTACCAAATCCATGGCGATCCTCTCAAACGGGACCTCAATGATGGGTAGAGGGACCAGCGGGCTACGGAAATGTGGCATCGGGGCCAACCTCTGACACACAGGGCAGGAGGAACAATAATTTTCTACGTCCTTCATCACCCCCGGCCAATAGAATCTCTGTAATACCCTCTCTCGGGTTTTCTCTGTCCCCAGATGACCTCCAAGAATGTGCCCATGGGCCAACTCCAACACCAACTTCCTGTAAGGTTTGGGCACCACAAGCTGCTCAACGGTTTCTTCTGCCCTTTTTGCCACCCGATACAGTAGGTCCTTCTCTACGCTGAAGTATGGGTAAGTGCAGGTATTATCTGTGTTCACTAACTCGCCATCTATTTTCACTACGTTTTCCCGTGCCTTTATTAGGGCGGGGTCTTTCAACTGTTCTGTGGCAAAGTTTTCCCTGTGAACCTCAAGATCAGAAAACTCCACAGACGGTAGGTTTTCGTCTGAGGAGGTGGGCTCCTCTCCAGTTTCTTGAGTCTCCCCTGCCAATACTGATAAGGGAAATTCCGGAGAGTCCTCACCACTCTCAGGGGAGTTCTGGCTATCACATTCCTGGTACATAGGGGCACCAGTGAGGGGCTCAGGATCATCCCACAGTTCCCAGAACTTCGGAAAATCCCTTCCCACAATGGCGTCATGCGGTAACTGAGATACTAAGCCCACTGGATGAGAGAGGGTACCTTTGGGGGTCTCGAAACACACTGTAGTCACTGGATACTCTCGGGTGTCCCCATGCACACAAATAACAGCTACCTTGCTATTCCCAGAGACCTCTGTTTTAACTAACTCAGCCTTTATCAGGGTCACAAGGCTACCTGAATCCAGCAATACCACAACATTTCTACCATTAACACACATTTTGCATAAATGTTTCTCAGTTCCTCGAATGGCAGTGCATGCGACTGTCGCACACAGCGACTGACGTCTGCCCGTCAGAAAGTCACACTGCATGGGTTCCTCCACAACCGGGCAATTGGCTGCAATATGTCCCGCTTGCCGGCAGCGGTAGCAAACGATCCTTCTTGCCGCCTCTTGAGCCGCTGATTTCCCAGGCTGTTCTCGCCAAACTTGGGGTAGAGCTCCCACCCTCTCACTCTCTCCACCCTCACCCCTTGGAATCCTCTTATCCGCCCCTGGGGATGGTCTGGTCTTAGGGTGGAAAGTCCGAGTGTCTCTGGAAGAGGCCGTCAGGTTCTCTGTAGCCAAGTATTTCTCCACACGATCCACAAGACCATCGGCCGTCTCTGGGTCTCCATGGCTTACCCACTTTTGGAAGGCAGTAGGAAGAGCTCTCAAAAACCGATCCATTACAACACGTTCCACAATCTTTGGTGCGGACAAAGTCTCTGGCTGTAGCCACTTTCTGCTCAGGTGAATGAGATCATACATTTGAGACCTGGGGGGTTTTCCAAGCTGGAAAGTCCAGTTATGCACACACTGAGCCCGGACAGCCTGGGTGACACCCAGCCTTGCCAATATTTCAGCTTTTAGCATCACATAGTCTTTTGCTTGGTTAGGCTCTAGGTCATAGTAAGCTTTCTGCGATTCACCAGTTAACAGAGGAGCCACCAGTCCAGCCCACTGCTCCTCAGGCCACTTTTCTCTTTCAGCGGTCCTTTCAAATGTGGTCAAAAATACCTCTGGATCATCCTCTCCAGTCATTTTTGTCAATAAACGACTCACCCCAAAGGACGCGGTATTAGTGGGACGGCTTTCCTCACTGGTCTGCGGACGTTGCTGCATTACTGCTTCCATCTGTTGTTGTAGTCTCTGCTCTTGCTTCTGCAACAGGTCTATGAAGCGGGCCTCAGATTGCTGCTGGGCTCGTTGCTGAGCCTCCAGACTCTGTTGCAAAGTTGCGTTTGTCTGCTGCTGGGCTGCAAGGCTCTGTTGATGAGCTTGCTGCTGGGCTGCGAAGTTCTGTTGTTGAGCTGCAAGGCTCTTTTGCAAACCTGCATTTGTCTGCTGTTGATTGGCATTTGCTAGAGCCAGCTGCTTCAGTATCTCCTCCATGCTGGCTTAAAAAAAACTGCCACTGGTTCTCCACCAACTGTGAGGGGGTTAGCTCGGCAGCGGGTGTGTGTGACCCCCGGGATGGGCTCCCCACACAAAACAGGCCCAGCAAACGGAGGTTGTGGTTTTCAAAATCAAAAAGGTGCGGTTTATTTTCTATTTACAGTGACAAAACACAGCAAAGCAAAAGAAACATAACCAAAATAAATCCTGGTCAAGTTGACCTCTGACTAAACATACAGGTTTCCTAACTAACAACTGGGATCAGCCTAGTGCTGTCCTAGTCCCTAAGTCCCTGGTTTTAAATGTCCAAGCAAATAGCCACACAGGCTTTGTCTCACCGCACAGGGGTTCACTCTCCCTAGACAGTCCACACAGGTCTGGTTCCAGGCATGAGCTAACATCTAATGAAGCTGGGAGTTCTTATAGAGGCCTAAATGAGCTGACAAGCTTCAGCTGGTCTCATCAACTCCCTGTCTGCATGACGCCCAGCCCTCTCCCTAGAGGTATGAGTCATCCATGAGCCCACTAGCCTTATACAACTCTCCACCTAGTTGTATAAGTCGGCGTAAAGCCTGAATCTGGGCGAAATATATCTACCCCCCTGGATGCAACCAGGTGACTTTACCTTCCTGCTGTCACAGTAGGGAGAGTGTCAGTTTGTTTTACTGTACGAATCCTTGTTTCTAGGGACAGGGAAGGACAGTGAGGGAAATTCTCCTTGTGCTATAGTGTGCTTTAAAAAAACATTTTTTCTAGGGACAGAAAACTATAGGTAGGGAGAGTGTCAGTGTGTTTTACTGTGCGAATCCTTGTTTCTAGGGACAGGGAAGGACAGTGAGGGAAATTCTCCTTGTGCTATAGTGTGCTAAAGCATTCCTCATCAACCATCTTTGAAATCCTTGTTTTTTGGACAGTCAGGGAAATTGTCGTTGTGCTATTCTGTGCAAAAGCAATCATCCTCAACCATATTTAGAAATCCTTAAGTAAAGGGACAGAGAAGGACACCTGAAGGTAGCCCTTATTGCTTTTTTCCCATCTCCCTGCAGGCCATCTATTAGAATGTCTGGAAGGCAAACAAGGAGAGGCAGACAGTCAGGAGGCAATAAAAGAGGGCAAGCAGGCTCTGTGTCTGGGGACAACAGTGCTGGTCGTGGACGCGGTGCATTGTCATCAGCACATGGCCATGGGACACGCTTGTCCTTCTTTTCGGCAGCTGGACATGTTGAGCCACATCATGCCGAAGACTTGGTAGAGTGGATGACCAAGCCCTCCTCCTCCTCCTCATCCTCTCTCACCCAGGCTCAGGGTACTGGCAAAGCAGCTGCCAAAGCGTCCTCTTCCCTGGTATCAATGTCAGACTCATCATCAGTCACTCCTTCCCTAGACCCACCATGTCCTCCTCCTGAGGAGTCCCCCGAACTGTTTGAGCACAGTGTTGGGTACATGCTCCAGGAGGATGCCCAGCGTTTCGAAGGGTCTGATGATGAAACCCAGCTACAGGAAGGCAGTAGCGTGAGAGCAGACAGAGGGGATGCTCAAGAAGGACACCAATCTGGCAGTCATGTTCCAGCAGCTGCAGCATACTGCCAGATTGGCTCCAGTGATGAGGAGGGAGGGGATGATGAGGTCACTGACTCCACGTGGGTGCCTAATAGGAGAGAGGAGGAGGAGGAGGATGAGGAGGAGGCACATCTCCAACGAGGCAGGATGCCCTTTGGTGGCCAGCGTAAGGGCAGTACACCAACGGAATCACACCGCAGAGCTCCGCCTGTGCAGGGCGCTGCCTCTGCCCGTCATTCAAAAAGTTCTTTGGTGTGGGCCTTTTTTGAGGCTAGTGCATCAGATCGCACAGCTGCTGTTTGCAACATATGTCTCAAGCGTATATCGCATGGCCAAAACATCAGCCGCTTGGGTACCACATGCCTGACCAGACATATGTTGACCTGCCATGCAGCTCGTTGGCAAGCCTACCTCAAAGACCCACACCAAAGAACAAAGCGGACCTCTCCTTGCACCGCATCAGCTGGGATCTCCAACCCCACTATAACTTCAGTCCTCTCTGAAACATGCACTGAGAGGAATGAAGGTGTAGAATTAGCTGTGTCACAGCCAAGTACTTGCGGCCACTCTGCTAGCAGTACACCGACGTCCGATTCTAGCAGGCAAATTTCCCTGCCCCAGCTGCTGGACCGTCTAAAGAAGTTCACTCCCAGCCATCCACATGCCCAGCGGTTGAATGCTAGCTTGGCTAAATTGCTAGCGCTTCAACTGCTGCCTTTTCAGTTGGTAGACTCGGCCCCCTTCCGTGAGTTTGTGCAATGTGCGGTTCCTCAGTGGCAGGTTCCCAAACGCCACTTTTTCTCACGGAAGGCTATTCCGGCTCTCTACCGGCATGTGGAAGGCAATGTCTTGGCCTCGCTGGACAGGGCGGTCAGCGGTAAGGTGCATATTACCGCTGACTCATGGTCCAGCAGGCATGGACAGGGACGTTACCTTTCTTTCACGGCTCATTGGGTCACTCTTTTGGCAGCTGGGAAGGATGCAGGACAAGGTGCAGTAGTGTTGGAGGTTGTTCCACCGCCACGCCTCCAAAATGCTACTACTGGTTGTGACACACCTCTCTCCTCCACCCCCTCCTCTTCTTCTTCCTCCATGGCCTCTTCCTGTGGTTTGTCCTCTGAACCAGCGGTGCTCCGTAGCCGTTCAAGGGGCTACGCAAGTACGCAGGCAAAAAGATGCCATGCCGTGCTTGCGCTGGTGTGTTTGGGGGACAGAAGCCACACTGGGGCAGAGGTCCTGTCTGCTCTGCAGGGCCAGGCCGAGAGGTGGTTGACGCCACGCCAGCTTAAGCCAGGAATGGTGGTTTGCGACAATGGCACCAACCTCCTCTCCGCCCTCCGACAGGGACAACTGACCCATGTGCCCTGTGTGGCTCACGTCCTTAACCTGGTGGTGCAGCGGTTCTTGGGCAGGTACCCGGGCTTACAGGATGTCCTGAGGCAGGCCAGGAAAGTCTGTGTGCATTTCCGCAGATCTTATAATGCCAGTGCTCGCCTGGCTGAGCTGCAAAAGGAGTTGAACCTGCCCAAGAACCGCCTTATATGTGACATGCCCACCAGGTGGAACTCAACGTTGGCCATGTTGCAGCGGCTGCACACGCAGCAGAGGGCCATCAATGAGTACCTGTGCGACTACGGCACCAGGACAGGGTCAGGGGAGCTTGGTTTTTTTTCTCCACGCCAGTGGGGCATGATCAGGGATGCATGCACTGTCCTGGCACCATTTGAGGAGGCCACGAGGATGGTGAGCAGTGACAGTGCATGCATCAGTGACACTGTACCTCTTGTCCACCTGTTGGAGCACACGCTGCGTGGAATAATGGACAGGGCACTTGAGGCAGAACAGAGGCAGGAAGAGGAGGACTTCCTTGCCTCTCAAGGCCCCCTTTACCCAGACAGTGTTCCTTCTGTCCCACCCATCGCACAGGAAGAGGAGGAGGAGGAGGAGGAGGAGGAGGAGGAGGATTGTGTCAGCATGGAGGTGGAGGCTGGCACTCAGCATCATCAGCAGCAGTCTTTTAGGGATGATTTACAGTCCCAAGAAACCAGTGGACTTGTACATGGCTGGGAGGAGGTGGCTGCGGATCATGTCGTCCTTAGTGACCCAGAGGACTCCGGAGCGAATGCCTCAGCAAACCTACGCTGCATGGCCTCCCTGATCCTGCAAAGTCTGCGGAAGGATCCTCGTATTCTTCGGATCAAGGAGAGGGACCATTACTGGCTGGCCACTCTCCTTGATCCACGGTACAAGGGTAAGGTTGCGGACCTTATGTTACCGTCGCAGAGGGAGCAGAGGATGAGACAACTCCGGGAGGCCTTGCAGAAAGGTCTGTGCAACGCGTTCCCAGAGACTGGGAGGTTACAAACTCCTGGTCCTGGACAACGAGTTGCTGAGGCTTCGGCCAGTCAAAGAAGGAGCGGTGGGGAAGGTGGCCGTCTGACCGATGCGTTCAGACAATTCTTTAGTCCGCAGCCCCAAAGTATGATCGGTTCCAGCAACCATCGCCAGCGTCTGATAAACATGGTGCAGGAATATCTAGGGGCAAGGTCAGACTTGGACACCTTCCCCACCGAAAATCCTCTGGCTTACTGGGTCTTGAGGATGGATCACTGGGCAGAGCTTGCACAGTATGCAATTGAGCTACTGGCCTGTCCTGCATCCAGCGTTCTTTCGGAACGCACATTCAGTGCTGCTGGAGGATTTGTCACGGATCACAGGGTGCGCCTGTCCACCGACTCGGTTGATCGACTGACTTTCATCAAGATGAACCAGTCTTGGATCACCACCAGCTACCACACACCTGATGCTGATATAACAGACTAATTGATTTTAACATGTCACATCCCTTCAAGACTGATGCTGATGCTGAGTGCCTGTGCTGTTATGTTGACTGGCTATCCTCCTCCTCCGAGTCCTCAATGATACAATTGATGATGATAGCTTGGAAGATCATTTTTGTTTATGGGTGCCGCCACCAGTGGCTAAGGCCCAATTTTTCAGCCCCTGTTTTACAGGGGCGTGTAATTACAATTTTTTTAGCAATAATTTGCCATAGGGCTCATTGCTGTGCTCCAAGTACAGTATCTGTGAGGGGTTGGAGTGTTGTGGCACCAGTGCCTAAGGCCCAATTTTTCAGCCCCTGTTTAACAGGGGCGTGTCATTACAATTTTTGAAGCAATACTTTGCAACAGGGCTCATTGCTGTGCTCCAAGTACAGTATCTGTGAGGGGTTGTAGTGTTGTGCCACCAGTGCCTAAGGCCCAATTTTTCAGCCCCTGTTCAACAGGGGCATGTAATTACAATTCTTGATCTAATAATTCACAGCAGGGCCCATTGCTGCACCCACCAAGAGTAACTCTGAGGGCTTACAGTGTTGTGGCAACGCCACCACCACCACCACCACGAAAGGCCCAATTTTTCAGCCCCTGTTCAAAAGGGGCATGTAATTACAATTCTTGATCTAATAATTCACAGCAGGGCCCATTCCTGCACCCACCAAGAGTAACTCTGAGGGCTTACAGTGTTGTGGCAACGCCACCACCACCACCACCACCACGAAAGGCCCAATTTTTCAGCCCCTGTTCAAAAGGGGCATGTAATTACAATTCTTGATCTAATAATTCACAGCAGGGCCCATTCCTGCACCCACCAAGAGTAACTCTGAGGGCTTACAGTGTTGTGGCAACGCCACCACCACCACGAAAGGCCCAATTTTTCAGCCCCTGTTCAACAGGGGCATGCAATTACAATTCTTGATCTAATAATTCACAGCAGGGCCCATTGCTGCACCCACCAAGAGTAACTGTCAGGGCTTACAGTGTTGTGGCACCAGCACCACCATCAAAGGCCCAATTTTTACTACCACTGTTCAACAATTATATGTAATTACAATTCCTGATATAATAGTTGACAGCAGGGCGTTCCAGCACCAACCAAGAGTAACTGTGAGTGCTTACAGTGTTACCAACAACAACTACTACACCAACAACTAAGGGGCCTATTTCTGCAGAGTATCTACGGCAGGTCCCTACTTTCAAACATCCAACTTACAAACGACTCCTACTTGCAAACGCAAGAAGACAACAGGAAGTGAGAGGAAATCTACCCCTTGGAAGGAAAATTCTCTCCTGTAAGAATTAATATGGGAGAAAGGTGTCTCCTCTGTACTGATGCTTTATCAGCAATCCTTGTTTCAAGAAAAAAACCACATTTCAAAAACAGTTGTCATTGGGACGGAAAGTGAGGTGAAATGTTCTGAACAGGGGCACAGACAGCAAAACAAATGTTACAGGGGTGATAACCCTTACCTATGTTTTCCAAAAAGTTTAAAAATAGATTTTTGGGCTGGAGCTACACTTAAACAATGTACCTGTTCAAAATTACAAACAGATTCTACATAAGAACAAACCTACAGTCCCTGTCTTGTATGCACCGCCTGTATACGGCTGTTCAGAGTATATAGGTCCTTTTTTATTTTGTGTGCGGGGTTCCCCTTAATATCCATACAAGACCCAAAGGGGCTGGTAATGGGCTGGGGTAGGGGGGGGGGGGGGGTCATGGGGTAGCTATGCCATTTTTCTTAAAGATTTTCATCCATATTACCGGGACCAGACATTACATTAAAGCCGCAAGCAGTTTTAAATGGCTTTTTTTTCCTTTAGAAGTGTCATTTTGTGCAGGGACAGTTCTAAACACGGGAAACACGTGGCACTTCACAGGCATACTTTAGACACCCCCCAGGTACGATATTTAAAGGAATATTTGACTTTTTTTTTTTCACTTTATGCATCATTAAAATGACTGCTCCCGAAAAACGACCGTTTTTAAAACTTCTTTTTGCATTGATACATGTCCCCTGGTGCACAACCCGGGTTCCCAAACCCTTTTTAGGACAATAACATGCATAATAGTTGTTATAATTAGCACTTTAGAATTCGAACGTTCGCATCCATTGTATTTAATAGGGTTCTAATGTTCGTACGAACTTTCGGTCCGTTCGCGGGTTCTGGTGCGAACCGAACCCGGGGGTGTTCGGCTCATCACTATTATCCATATTCAATTGTATTTATATCTAGTGAACAAATGACAATAGGTGCTTGTATGTCATCTATTGGTTTATGATATCCCTATTGTCTTCTACACAAGCCAGTTCAAAGGTGGGAGCAGCTGCATCAGCTGATGAAATGGAATGAAATAGGAAGAGAATGGGTGATCATCTACCATTTTTGTAAATGTATATCCCTTATGGACTACAGCAATCTTTGCATTTCCACTATTGACTTTTATTCAGCAATACTTTGTCATTATGAAGTCATATATATATTTAGGACAAACAAGACTTTCCTTTTGTGATAATGCAAAAATCATTTTGTTTCTATAGACAAAAAGACATAAAAAAAAAATGAGAATAAGGTTGCACCAGGAAAACAATATTTTTTTTCTATTTGACCAATTAGATAAAAAAAAAGTGTTACTTTAAGGCATTAAGGTATAAGACTGGTTAAATGGAAACTGTAATTTAATAATAAATAATAATAACAACAAACTGTAATATATTTTATATAGACCAGTGGTTATCAACCTGGGGGTCGGGACCCCCTCGGGGGTCAAATTACAATTTGCCAGGGGTCACCGAATCCTGGGCTGTTCCTGAAGCCCGCATCGCTCCCAGCCTTTTCGTGGCTGCACAGCAGGGCTGTCCCTGGAGCTTGTGGCCGCCCAGCTGGGCTGTTCCTGGAGCCCGTGGCCGCCCACTTTGCCTCTTCGCAGCTGCCCATTCAGTTCACGGCATGGGTGGAGGGAGAGACTAGAGGTCACTTGACTGGGGAGGAATGTGAAGTGGGAGGATCCGGAGGAGACCCTACCTCCTGATTTTGGCATAGATGGCACTGCTGTGAGACACCACATAGCTGGAGACATAGTGAGTAATACTATCAGGCTGTGATTAGAGTTGTCATTAAAAGTCCCCAGTACAGTTCTCAGATTAGCAGATGATCTTGATCAAGAACACCTACATTGGGTGATCAGAACTCCCCGCAGCACTGCCACTCATCCCATCCCCCCCCCCCCCCTCCAACCAAGGAGTAAGAGAAGGAATACAAATAGAGAATACATAGAATGGAGAGGAAAAGAGGGGGAGGAACAAAGAAAAAGGGAGAGAAAGAATAAGAGAAAGAACAAGAAAGAAAGACGGCTAGAGAGAGGGATAGGGAAAAAAACAAGAAATTAGAATAGAGAGAGATAAAAGGGAAAGAAAAGAGAACAAGGAGAAAGAGTGGTATATACTAAAATGTACCATAAAGGGTTTTAATACTGTACGAGTGGAAGGGACTCAGGGAGCGCTAAATGTCCGTGGGTTAGAGGCGGAAAATACTTGCCTTGCCTTGGGTGCTGAAAACCCAAGCTACAAAAATAATTTTACTGTTAGGGGTCCCCACAACTTGGGAAATTTTATCAAGGGGTCACGGCAGTAGAAAGGTTGAGAATCACTGATATAGACTATAATAAAAGAAGCTTTCAGGGCAGGTGTCATCTGCTGGGCTTCTGATCCTGACTGCAGCCAGCAAAAAGTCAGTACTGTAAGTGATCTGTTCACCTGATCCAGAACAAAAAAAAAAAATCCAGAAAACAATTATGTATTCACTGTGTGTGTGTGTGTGTGTGTGTGTGTGTAGGGCCACTGATAAAGCAGTACAGCCAATCCTCCTGTACTGGGCCAAAGCCCCATCAGTTCAAGAGGGGGCCCCAGGTACCTGCTGAGCTGGAGGGCTGGCTGTACTGCCTTATTGCTGACACTTGTGGATCCAGTGCAGCTGAGGCTGCAGAGAAGGGGACTGATGAATTTCTGTCCTCAGCAGTGGCGGCTGGTGTTTTTTCTTTTGGGGGGATGGCAAGCAACCACCCCCCCCCTGCTGTTTGCCGGTCCACTGGCACTTACCTGATCGGCGGGCACATCGGGCAGGGGGGCAGGCTCCGGCAGGCATCTTGCAGCATCTTCCGTGTCCTTCTGAGTTCAAGGAGGCTTCCGCCATATGTCTCCTCCCCTCCTTCTAGGCATCCAATAGGATCGCCTAACCTTTCAGCCAATCGGGAAACGGGTAACAGACCTGCGCCTCCTGATTGACAGGCGATTCAGTGTTAGAAAAGCTAATATTCATTTGCTTTTCTAACACATCTGGATGGACTCCGAGCGCAAAGTCCACTCTATTTTGAAGCCTATTAGAGCCTACGGCTCTAATAAGGTGCTTCAAAAAAACACCCTTGCCGCTGTAATTCAGGTGCCCGGCATCTGAAAAGGGGCCAGATGCCTGAATAGAGGGATGGCAGCAGCAGCCATGAATAGATTCATGCAATGCATGAATCTATCCATTATGGATATAGTGGGTGGCAAGGGTAAAGGGGGCGGCGCTCGTGCGCCCTTAATGCACGGGTCGCCCCTGGTCCTCAGTCCCTTTCTTCATCTCAAATTTGAGATATTAGGGGTCTGTGTAGACACCTGATATTTCACCAAAGCCCCCCCCCCCCCCCCCCCAACAGGACAGTTAATTTTTTTTTAAAATAAAATAAATAAATAATAAAATTACCTCACATTTATCGATGAGGGTATAGTTTCTGCCATGGCTGCAAAGCATAGCATTGCAGCAATGACATTTTAGCGAAAATATAATTTGATATTTTTAGGGATGGGGGCCCAGTTGGAAAAGCTGTATGGGGTCCTGTGATTTCTAACAGCAGCCTTGTGTTTGTGTATGTATGTACTGTATGTGTGTGTGTATATATATATATATATATATATATATATATATATATATACCGTATTTATCGGCGTATAACACGCACCGGCGTATAACACGCACCCCAAGTTTAGGAGGAAATTTTAGGGAAAAAAACTCTTAGCAGGGAAGTTTAAGGAAAAATAACTTACATTTAAATGCAGCCTTGTCAGTGTCCATTGCAGCCTTGTCACAGTGCAGCCTTGTCAGTGTCCATTGCAGCCTTGTCACAGTGCAGCCTTGTCAGTGTCCATTGCAGCCTTGTCACAGTGCAGCCTTGTCAGTGTCCATTGCAGCCTTGTCTCAGTGCAGCCTGGTCACAGTGCAGCCTTGTCAGTGTCCATTGCAGCCTTGCCCCAGAGTCGCTGTGCAGCCTTGCCCCAGAGTCGCCGTGCAGCCTTGCCCCAGAGTCGCCGTGCAGCCTTGCCCCAGAGTCGCCGTGCAGCATTTCAAAATTGGCGCCGAGACTGTGCGGACGCCGCCGAGAACGTCGGGGACGCAGGGACGCAGGGACTGGGCGGAGCCGCCGCCGAGATACACATAGCCGAGTGTACTCGGCTATACTCGGCTTTTCTCAGCTCCGCTCACAGTCACGCCGAGTCCCGCCCTATGATGGACATAACACAGGTCCAATGGCGGGACTGGGCGTGACTGTGAGCGGAGCCGAGAAAAGCCGAGTATAGCCGAGTACATTCGGCTATGTGTATCTCGCTCCGCTCCCAGTCAGCGGAGACAGCTCAGGGATGTGGATATCGGCGTATAACACGCACCCACGATTTTCCCCTGATTTTCAGGGGAAAAAAGTGCGTGTTATACGCCAATAAATACGGTATATGTAGCGACCTCACCCCTCTCACCCCTTCTCATTCTCAGCTTGTCTGTCTTTGTCTAGGGGTGTTAGTACCAGGGGGAGGGATGAGATACACCACGGCCCATGTCCTCCATAGTGAAGAGGTGACGGCCAGAAAGATCGGGCTTTGTGTAGGTGTCCTAGAGTCAAATCCTTTCCTCCGTCCTTGACTCCCCCTTTGCTCCTAGTAACCAGAGTTCCACACACTGAATAGGACCAACACAGTTTTATTCTTCTCAGCGAATAAACATACAGCACAGTCAAGTTGGGACCTTTGCAACAGTTAAGTATTAATGGGAGTAGGTCGAGGCACAATCCTTTAAAGTATCGCTAACCACTGTGGTGTCACCAATGGCGAATAGTCACTGCCACTGACTATATGAGGTAAAACATGAATTACCTTCGCTAGCACAGCCCCTGTCAGGGGAAGGATATCCGTCCAAGGGAGTCACCGGAGGCCTCTCTGTCACCAGCAATGCTGCGCCAGACTCTCCAGAGAAGTTCCGCTCACCAGTCTCCTCGATCTCAGACACAGGCACCCAAGGAGTTAGGGCCCCCTCGGATTCCTCCACCCTCGCGGAACTCAGTCAAAGGTACTGAGCCCCAGGCATCTGTTATAGTACCTCACCCCAGGCTAAAGGTGCATGAGATGGACTCCATCTCCCGCTCCGGCCAGGTCAAGGGCACCTGGGCCCGGAACACCGGAACGCCAGCACCCAGGCTGAGGGTGCCAGAGTGCGGCCGTGTCCTCCGACTCCGAACTCTGAACCCCGTGGTAAGGGCGTCTGCCCCTTTTATCCCCTTTTATCCCCTCTCCCTTTGCGTCACAGCGGGTTTAGCAGATGCATAATATGCTGGAAAATACCATTCCTGCTGTATTTTTTACCACAAGGCACACTGAAGAGAAAGCAGGAGTGAAATAAGTCCCATTGTTGCAGCAATAGTATTCGTCAGCATTAATGTCAGTGGATGCAATAATAACCACCTTTACTGGTGTCAGTAGCAGCAAAACCTCCCATGCATTGTTGCTAGTTTTAAGAATAACAACCCTCATCATTGGTGCCAGTTTCCAGAATAATAACCCCCCCCCCCCGCATCATTAGTGCCACATTCCGCAATAATAACCCCCTGCATTGGTGACAATGCCAGTTTATGCAATAACTTCTAGCATTGGTGCTATTGGTGCCAGTCTATGCAGTAATAACCTCCAGCATCATTGCCAGTTTACGCAATAATGACCCACTGCATCGTTGCCAGTTTACGCAATAACAACCCCCAGCATTGTTGCCAGTTTACACGGTAATAACCCCAGCATTGGTAAAGTGCCAGCATTACTGCTAGTTTACGCAATAGAAACCCCCCAACATTGGTGAAGCCCCAGTATTGGCGCGAGTTTACGCAACAATACCCCCCCATCATTGGTGCCAATTTACACAGCAATAACCTGCAGCATTGCACAGAATAATATTCATTTTTGGTCAGTGGTGTCATCCTATGTAAACCCCCTTCATTGGTAACCCCTTAACTTTCCTGTGTTGATGATCAGAGGCAGTGGTATTTAAGACATCCTTCCCCATTGGCGGTCAGTGGCAATTTTAATTAACCCCTTTATAATGCAACATGAAGGGGTTAATTATCACTGCTACCAATGTAGCAAATGGGGCATAATAAACACTGCCAATAGTCACTAATGCAGCTTTGTACAAAGAAATAATTAACCACCTCACTGCTCCAGAGGGTTAACTAACATCGCCAGTAATGCAAGGGGTAATAAACATTGGCACTGGCCATTAATGCAGTGGCAGTGTTAATTAACCCCTTGCATTACTGGCTAGTGGCAATGCTAATTAACCCTTCCACTCCCCAAAGGGGTTGACCATTTGTCCGTACAAAGTTGCATTTATCCTCAGCTGCTGCACTCGTGTTTTTTATTAACTGACTACCTCCATCTCACTCCCGCACAGCGCCGCTCACTTCCAAGCCTGGAAATGATGTCATGCTGGAGAGCAGCAGGCCAGGATCATCCTTCCCCTGTTGGATGGAGATCTCTCCGCCTGAAAGTAGTGCATGGTTTCTTCTCGTGTGGAGTGCAGGAACTTAGGGAGTGATTTCAGCACTCAGCACTAGTGATGAGCCGAACACCCCCGGGTTCGGTTCGCACCAGAACCCGCGAACGGACCGAAAGTTCGCACGAACTTTAGAACCCTATTAAATACAATGGATGCGAACGTTCGAAATCTAAAGTGCTAATTATAACGACTATTATGCATGTTATTGTCCTAAAAAGGGTTTGGGAACCCGGGTTCTGCACCAGGGGACATGTATCAATGCAAAAAGAAGTTTTAAAAACGGCCGTTTTTCTGGAGCAGTCATTTTAATGATGCATAAAGTGAGAAAAAAAAAGTCAAATATTCCTTTAAATATCGTACCTGGGGGGTGTCTAAAGTATGCCTGTGAAGTGCCACGTGTTTCCCGTGTTTAGAACTGTCCCTGCACAAAATTAAATTTCTAAAGGAAAAAAAGCCATTTAAAACTGCTTGCGGCTTTAACGTAATGTCTGGTACCGGTAATATGGATAAAAATCTTTAAGAAAAATGGCATAGCTACCCCATCACACACCCCCCCCCCTACCCCAGCCCATTACCAGCCCCTTTGGGTCTTGTATGGATATTAAGGGGAACCCCGCACACAAAATAAAAAAGGCCCTATATACTCTGAACAGCCGTATACAGGCGGTGCATACAAGACAGGGACTGTAGGTCTGTTCTTATGTAGAATCTGTTTGTAATTTTGAACAGGTACATTGTTTAAGTGTAGCTCCAGCCAAAAAATATATTTTTAAGCTTTTTGGAAAACATAGGGAAGGGTTATCACCCCTGTAACATTTGTTTTGCTGTCTGTGCAGTGTGCACCTGTTCAGAACAGTTCACCTCACTTTCCGTCCTAATGACAAATGTTTTTTGAAAATTTGGGGTTTTTATTGAAACAAGAATTGGTGATAAAGAATCAGTGGAGAGGAGACACTTTTTTCCCATATTAACTCTTACAGGAGAGAATTTGCCTCCCTAGGGGTAGATTTCCTCTCACTTCCTGTTGTATCCTTCCGTTTGCAAGGAGGAGTCGTTTGTAAGTTGGATGTTTGAAAGTAGGGGCCTGCCGTATATACTCAGCTGAAATTTGCCCCTTACATGTTGGTGTTGCCACAACACTGTGAGCCCTCACAGTTACTCTTGGTGGGCGCATGAATGGGCCCTGCTGTGAATTATTAGATCAAGAATTGTAATTGCATGCCCCTGTTGAACAGGGGCTGAAAAATTGGGCCTTTGGTGGTGGTGTTGGTGGTGGTGTTGACACAACACTGTAAGGCCTCACAGTTAGTCTTGGTGGGCGCAGGAATGGGCCCTGCTGTGAATTATTAGATCAAGAATTGTAATTGCATGCCCCTGTTGAACAGGGGCTGAAAAATTGGGCCTTTGGTGGTGGTGGTGGTGGTGGTGTTGACACAACACTGTAAGGCCTCACAGTTAGTCTTGGTGGGCGCAGGAATGGGCCCTGCTGTGAATTATTAGATCAAGAATTGTAATTACATGCCCCTGTTAAACAGGGGCAGAAAAATTGAGCCTTAGGCACTGGTGCCACAACACTGCAACCCCTCACAGATACTGTACTTGGAGCACAGCAATGAGCCCTGTTGCAAAGTATTGCTTCAAAAATTGTAATTACACGCCCCTGTTAAACAGGGGCTGAAAAATTGGGCCTTAGCCACTGGTGCTGGTGCCACGACACTGCAACCACTCCCAGATACTCTAGTTGGAGTGCAGGAATGAGCCCTGCTGCAAAGCATTGCATAAAAAATTGTAATAACACACCCCTGACAAATCCTCCAGCAGCACTGAATGTGCGTTCTGAAAGAACGCTGGATGCAGGACAGGCCAGTAGCTCAATTGCATACTGTGCAAGCTCTGGCCAGTGATCCATCCTCAAGACCCAGTAATCCAGAGGATTTTCGGTGGGGAAGGTGTCCAAGTCTGACCTTGCCCCTAGGTTTTCCTGCACCATGTATATCAGACGCTGGCGATGGTTGCTGGAACCGATCATACCTTGGGGCTGCAGACTAAAGAATTGTCTGAACGCTTCGGTCAGACGGCCACCTTCCCCACCGCTCCTTTTTTGACTGACCGAAGCCTCAGCAACTCGTTGTCCAAGACCAGGAGTTTGTAACCTCCCAGTCTCTGGGAACGCGTTGCACAGACCTTTCTGCAAGGCCTCCCGGAGTTGTCTCATCTTCTGCTCCCTCTGCGATGGTAAGATAAGGTCCGCAACCTTACCCTTGTACCGTGGATCAAGGAGAGTGGCCAGCCAGTAATGGTCCCTCTCCTTGATCCGAAGAATACGAGGATCCTTCCGCAGACTTTGCAGCATCAGGGAGGCCATGCAGCGTAGGTTAGCTGAGGCATTCAGTCCGGAGTCCTCTGGGTCACTAAGGACGACATGATCCGCAGCCACCTCCTTCCAGCCACGTACAAGTCCACTGGTTTCTTGGGACTGTAAATCATCCCTAAAAGACTGCTGCTGATGATGCTGAGTGCCAGGCTCCACCTCCATGCTGACACAATCCTCCTCCTCCTCCTCCTCCTCTTCTTCCTGTGCGATGGGTGGGACAGAAGGAACACTGTCTGGGTAAAGGGGGCCTTGAGAGGCAAGGAAGTCCTCCTCTTCCTGCCTTTGTTCTGCCTCAAGTGCCCTGTCCATTATTCCACGCAGCGTATGTTCCAACAGGTGGACAAGAGGTACAGTGTCACTGATGCATGCACTGTCACTGCTCACCATCCTCGTGGCCTCCTCAAATGGTGCCAGGGCAGTGCATGCATCCCTGATCATGCCCCACTGGCGTGGTGAAAAAACCCGAGCTCCCCTGTCCCTGTCCTGGTGCCGTAGTCGCACAGGTACTCATTGATGGCCCTCTGCTGCGTGTGCAGCCGCTGCAGCATGGCCAACGTTGAGTTCCACCTGGTGGGCATGTCACATATAAGGCGGTTCTTGGGCAGGTACAACTCCTTTTGCAGCTCAGCCAGGCGAGCACTGGCATTATAAGATCTGCGGAAATGCACACAGACTTTCCTGGCCTGCCTCAGGACATCCTGTAAGCCCGGGTACCTGCCCAAGAACCGCTGCACCACCAGGTTAAGGACGTGAGCCACACAGGGCACATGGGTCAGTTGTCCCTGTCGGAGAGCGGAGAGGAGGTTGGTGCCATTGTCGCAAACTACCATTCCTGGCTTAAGCTGGCGTGGCGTCAACCACCTCTCGGCCTGCCCCTGCAGAGCAGACAGAACCTCTGCCCCAGTGTGGCTCCTGTCCCCCAAACACACCAGCGCAAGCACGGCATGGCATCTTTTTGCCTGCATACTTGCGTAGCCCCTTGAACGCCTACGGAGCACCGCTGGTTCCGAGGACAAAGCACAGGAAGAGGCCACGGAGAAAGAAGAAGAGGAGGGGGTGGAGGACAGAGGTGTGTCACAACCAGTAGTAGCTTTTTGGAGGCGTGGCGGTGGAACAACCTCCAACACTACTGCACCTTGTCCTGCATCCTTCCCAGCTGCCAAAAGAGTGACCCAATGGGCCGTGAAAGAAAGGTAACGTCCCTGTCCATGCCTGTAGGACCATGAGTCAGCGGTAATATGCACCTTACCGCTGACCGCCCTGTCCAGCGAGGCCAAGACATTGCCTTCCACATGCCGGTAGAGAGCCGGAATCGCCTTCCGTGAGAAAAAGTGGCGTTTGGGAACCTGCCACTGAGGAACCGCACATTGCACAAACTCACGGAAGGGGGCCGAGTCTACCAACTGAAAAGGCAGCAGTTGAAGTGCTAGCAATTTAGCCAAGCTAGCATTCAACCGCTGGGCATGTGGATGGCTGGGAGTGAACTTCTTTCGACGGTCCAGTAGCTGGGGCAGGGAAATTTGCCTGCTAGAATCGGACGTTGGTGTAGTGCTAGCAGAGTGCCCGCAAGTACTTGGCTGTGACACACCTAATTCTACACCTTCGTTCCTCTCAGAGCAGATTTCAGAGAGGACTGAAGGTATAGTGGGGTTGGAGATCCCAGCTGATGCGGTGCAAGAAGAGGTCAGCTTTGTTCTTTGGTGTGGGTCTTTAAGGTAGGCTTGCCAACGAGCTGCATGGCAGGTCAACATATGTCTGGTCAAGCATGTGGTGCCCAAGCGGGTGATGTTTTGGCCACGTGATATACGCTTGAGACATATGTTGCAAACAGCAGCTGTGCGATCTGATGCACTCGACTCAAAAAAGGCCCACACCAAAGAACTTTTTGAATAACGGGCAGAGGCAGCGCCTTGCACAGGCGGAGCTCTGCGGTGTGATTCCGTCGGTGTGCTGCCCTTACGCTGGCCCCCCGAGGGCATCCTGCCTCGTTGGAGATGTGCCTCCTCCTCATCCTCCTCCTCCTCCTCCTCTTTCCTATTAGGCACCCACGTGGAGTCAGTGACCTCATCATCCCCTCCCTCCTCATCACTGGAGCCAATCTGGCAGTATGCTGCAGCTGCTTGAACATGACTGCCAGATTGGTGTCCTTCTTGAGCATCCCCTCTCTCTGCTCTCACGCTACTGCCTTCCTCTAGCTGGGTATCATCATCAGACCCTTCGAAACGCTGGGCATCCTCCTGGAGCATGTACCCAACACTGTGCTCAAACAGTTCGGGGGACTCCTCAGGAGGACATGGTTGGTCTAGGGAAGGAGTGACTGATGATGACATTGATACCAGGGAAGAGGACGCTTTGGCAGCTGCTTTGCCAGTACCCTGAGCCTGGGTGAGAGAGGATGAGGAGGATGAGGAGGGCTTGGTCATCCACTCTACCAAGTCTTCGGCATGATGCGGCTCAACACGTCCAGCTGCCGAAAAGAAGGACAAGCGTGTCCCATGGCCACGTGCTGATGGCGATGCACCGCGTCCACGACCAGCACTGTTGTCTCTAGACACAGAGCCTGCTTGCCCTCTTTTTTTGGCTCCTGACTGTCTGCCTCTCCTTGTTTGCCTTCCAGACATTCTAATGGCCTGCAGGAAAATGGGAAAAGCAGCAATACAGGCTAAGTTAAGGTGTAATATGGTCAGGAGGCACACTCCGCCCGCTGTAAGTGCCGCAAAATCCTGTTTGTGTAACACACCAGGAAAAAGCAGCAATACAGGCTAAGTTAAGGTGTAATATGGTCAGGAGGCACACTCCGCCCGCTGTAAGTGCCGCAAAATCCTGTTTGTGTAACACACCAGGAAAAAGCAGCAATACAGGCTAAGTTAAGGTGTAATATGGTCAGGAGGCACACTCCGCCCGCTGTAAGTGCCGCAAAATCCTGTTTGTGTAACACACCAGGAAAAAGCAGCAATACAGGCTAAGTTAAGGTGTAATATGGTCAGGAGGCACACTCCGCCCGCTGTAAGTGCCGCAAAATCCTGTTTGTGTAACACACCAGGAAAAAGCAGCAATACAGGCTAAGTTAAGGTGTAATATGGTCAGGAGGCACACTCCGCCCGCTGTAAGTGCCGCAAAATCCTGTTTGTGTAACACACCAGGAAAAAGCAGCAATACAGGCTAAGTTAAGGTGTAATATGGTCAGGAGGCACACTCCGCCCGCTGTAAGTGCCGCAAAATCCTGTTTGTGTAACACACCAGGAAAAAGCAGCAATACAGGCTAAGTTAAGGTGTAATATGGTCAGGAGGCATACTCCGCCCGCTGTAAGTGCCGCAAAATCCTGTTTGTGTAACACACCAGGAAAAAGCAGCAATACAGGCTAAGTTAAGGTGTAATATGGTCAGGAGGCACACTCTGCCCGCTGTAAGTGCTGCAAAATCCTGTTTGTGTAACACACCAGGAAAAAGCAGCAATACAGGCTAAGTTAAGGTGTAATATGGTCAGGAGGCACACTCCGCCCGCTGTAAGTGCCGCAAAATCCTGTTTGTGTAACACACCAGGAAAAAGCAGCAATACAGGCTAAGTTAAGGTGTAATATGGTCAGGAGGCACACTCCGCCCGCTGTAAGTGCCGCAAAATCCTGTTTGTGTAACACACCAGGAAAAAGCAGCAATACGGGCTAACTTCAGGTGTATAATGTGCAGGAGGCTTAGCAACAATGACACTGACACTGTCCCCTGCCTATCCTTCTCTCTCCCTGCACACAAGGTTTATCAAAGTATATGACACTGACACTCTCCCTGCCTATCCTTCTTTCTCCCTGCACACAAGGTTTAGCAAAGAATATGACACTGACACTGTCCCCTGCCTATCCTTCTCTCCCCCTGTACACAAGGTTTATCAAAGTATATGACACTGACACTCTCCCTGCCTATCCTTCTCTTTCCCTGCACACAAGGTTTAGCAAAGAATATGACACTGACACTGTCCCCTGCCTATCCTTCTCTCTCCCTGTACACAAGGATTATCAAAGTATATGACACTGACACTCTCCCTGCCTATCCTTCTCTCTCCCTACACACAAGGTTTAGCAAAGAATATGACACTGACACTCTCCCTGCCTATCCTTCTCTGTCCCTATACACAAGGTTTAGCAAAGAATAGATTTGACAACATTTGACACTGTCCCTGCCTATCCTTCACTTTCCCTGCTCCGGAACACACTACACAAGGCCGCCGCGCTGGCGGCCTTTTATAGTGTGGGGCGTGTACTAAACCCCCTCAGCTATAATTGGCCACAGGCATCCTGCCTGTGGCCAATCATTGCTCTCCTCGCTGCCGGCGCTGTGATTGGCCAAGCATGCAGGGTCACAGTGCATGCTTGGCCAATCACAGCGCCGGGATTACACTGCGATGGCGCAGTGTATTGTGGGCCGTTCGCGTCACTCGAATTTGGCGCAAACGGCCCAAATCGTTTGTTGTTCGCCGAACGCGCGAACAGCCGATGTTCGAGTCGAACCTATGTTCGACTCGAACACCGAGCTCATCCCTACTCAGCACCCCACTGCCACCTGCCACTCTGAAAAGTGAGGTGCTGCTAAGGTTTGTCCTGATGATGTATTGGGCCTGATCAGGACAAACTTAAGCAGCAGTTTGATATTAGCTGCTCTGGTTACACTGCACCCCTGTCCCCCTATTCAACTTTGGCACCCAGGACACCTTCCCCCTCCGCCCCTCCGTCCCCCTTTGCTAAGAGACTCCCAGCTGTTACTGTTCACCTCCACCATCGCCAGTTTTTTTTTTTTTTTATCTTCGGGGCTTAAATATTGTTAGATTGGAGATATTGCATTAATAATATATATGTGTTAATAGTGCAGTATGCAAAAAGCAAGATAAACAGACAAAGCCAAAAGACTGTTTAACGCTGAAGTCATTTGCAGTTTAAGACCTTTTTTTGTAGAAAAAAATGATGTGAACATTAAGAATACAAGAAATAGAAATATTTTCACATTCCCCATCCCAACAAAAATCTCAAAATTGTCATAAATAAATCACCTTTCCCCTAATAGCCCAGATCTAATTTATAAACCAACACCATATATGGTATGTAGGGGAGAAACCGTCTTATGTCATAATAGGAAATATCACCTAAGCCTCAGCTAATGAAAATGGTATACCATAGCTATCAGCCTGTATGATCTAATGGTGGAGGACGGATCCCGGTTATGTCATCTAATGTCCATTTATGGAGATCGTGAGAGTAGCCAGCCCTTTCTGCACAGCATTCATTGTTGAGTACGTCTCAGTACCTGTAGTCCAGTCGACACAATGGTCCTATTTATGGTGAGTTCCTAAGTAGGCTTTATAACACCCAGTAACTATTGGGCTATTTATGTTCATTGTGTAGCGGATATACACTTTTCTGTGTATTTAAAACTGGCAGAGACACCAGTGATGTGCAGTTCCCTGCAGCCCAGCGGGTGGCGCTGTCGCCTTGGGCTGGGGTTGAACCATTGCTGTGTGCCGTGCTCCCTTTTTGTCCTTTTTGCTCCCTTTTTGTCCTCCCTCGACAGCGGTATGGTGGGGCGGGGAACCCGCCGTGCTTGCTGGGAGAGGGTATAAAGGGGCCGGCCATCTTGGTCACGGGGTCGAGTCCCGGGCACCTTCAGCCTGTGGGCGGTGGTTCGTGATGGTCCTCTAGGTGGCCTAGGCCTAGAGGACGTTCGGAGGTCGTGTTCCATCCCAGGCACCTTTAGCCTGGGGTGAGGTACTTGGATGGAGGTCTGGAGCTCAGTGCCCAACACCGAGTTCCGCGAGGGAAGGAGATCCTAGGGGACCCCGGGAGTGGGTACCCGAATCCGGAGGGTGTAATGGACCGGTGGGAGATACTTGCTTGAAGACCTGGTGCAGCATATTGCCAGTGACAGGTGAGCCTTCCATCGGAGACCACCTGGAAGGAAATCCCCCCCTCGCTCTGAGACTGCAACCCACTTTCAGGAAGGAAAGTGGAGAGTTCATTGTGCCTGGGTCTACTCGCATCCACACCCCCCCCCCCTGTCTGTTCTGTTCGTTGAGGGAGTCCAACTGTCTGTGCATTACTCTGTTATCGGAAGAATAAAGAAGTGTTGGACTTTAGTGGTGTGGGGCTCATTTACTGGCAGACACTGTTCGAGAAAACCAGGAGGAGGTCTCCAGATGCAGAACACCGACCCGAAGGTAAAAGAGGATTGTCTCTCACTGCACATACTCTGCAGGGGGACTTGGCGTGGTGACCCCGCACTCTCTCCTTCAGAGTACCCCTAGACAAAAGCCAGAGCAAGAAGAATAGAGAGGAGAGAGTGGAGGCCGCTACAATTGCATCAGCTTTTACTCTCCTTTTTTGCTTAGGGTACATGGATTACGGTTGTCATATTTGGGATTAGTCGGTGGACATTGAATTTGAGAAGTATTCTCAACCCCTCCCCAGTATAAAGATATAAAGATATTTAGGGTAAATGCCCTTTTTACTTACCTTAAACCGCGTTGCATGATGCTCCAGCCCACAGCCTTTTCCTCTTCTGTTTACTTACTTGTTAGGTCCTTCTTCAGGGATGGTTGAGGGACCTAGATATAGGACTTAGGTGAGCATCACTGGCTTCACAAGGTAAGAAAAAGAATATCTTGGCAGAATGGGTTAGAGTGGGTGGGAGGGAGGGGCGTTAGATAATTTGGGCCCGGAGTGGGGCTTTAGTCTATTGCTCAGTGTGATTGAAGCAAAGAACACTACAAAATATTTTTTTTCTTATATTTGCAGCTGATTTATCGAGAACTAACAGAAAATATGGAATTGATAATACCAACAAAGCAAAAGATAAGAGAATATAACAGAAACAACAAGATTTCAGAAAAATATCCTAAAAACCAGCAAACCAATCTTATAAAAGCAAGCCAAGCTTTTGACGAGGACTATACTGAAACACCTCCTACTGCTAAAACGCCTACTTCTACTACTATCAAGTATCAAAGAAATTATGACAGGGGACATTTGAATCCTTGTGGCCATCACAATGATCCACAGAACTACAAGTCTACCTTCACTCTGACCAATGTTGTGCCTATGAAAACAGAGTTGAATACTGATGCATGGAATAAGTATGAGATCGAGATGATTACTATTTCTGCAGGCTGTGGCAAAATGTACGTAGTGACCGGTTCTGTCCCAGGGAATAATGCTCTGAAAGATCGCGTGACCATCCCTAATTATGTGTGGAATGCCTATTGTTGTGTGGATAACCTCGGAAAACCTGTGAAATCTGGCGGTGCTATAGCTGCAAATGACAAGGAGCTAGCTCCAAACAAAATTTTTCAGGTAGAAAAAATGGAACTTGGTGCCCTCCAGCTAAAACTGAAAAATCTTCTGAATCTTTCAAATAACTTTGAAATATTCACTTGTGATTGCAAAGAAATAAAAGGTAATAGGAGGTGCAATTCGATTTAGCTCAGTTAAAGTGTTACTAAACCCAGGCCACTGCATTCACTATATCTGGTCTCCCACAGTACACAGAACAGGGAAATGCAATTATTTTAGTAAATATAAACTGCTAAATACCTTTTCTAATCAGCAGTATATAGCAGTCTTGTGATTTCTATCGGTTCATGGTGAAGCTTGTAGGAGGAATTTTCATACTGCACTAAACTGTGCTATGGGGCTGCAGGGCTCCTGACTCTCTGTCTGTACATGTCTTGACAGTGCTGATTGGCCCTGTGCTGATCACGTGCACTCTCCCAAGAAAAGAAAAAAACCTCTCTAGCAATACACACCAAACTGAGCATGTGCAGCCTGACTCCAAAGGCTCTCTCTTATCCGGACTTGTCCAGTGCAGGGAGGGGAGGATCTGTGCATTCAGGATCAAGCAGCCTTTTTACACAATGCAAAGGATTAACCCCTTAGGTTCCACAGTGAGTATAACAAACATGCTTTACTGTATATACAGACTGATTTTACTGTTGTGGGTTTAGTAACACTTTAAATATATTTATTCATGTAATCCATGGGATTGATGAATGAATGTGATTATTCCAAATAAAATGCGCATCTGTATGCAAATCGGCTTCATTAAGTGAGGAAATGACTCCTGGGAGAATGTTTAAAGCCCAATTCCAGCCTCTCCCCCACCACCCCGCATCCCCTACTCCACCCTTTCCAAAAGAATTCCATACCACACACAAGCATTTTTTACTTACTTGCACTGGGCTTTAACGAGTTATTCAAAACCAAAAGAAGTGCACACTCCAAATGATAATCTCATGGACAGTCATTGCATTGTTTGGGCTCTCCAAGTGATTAATGTCAATGTTGATGCATGTTCATAGCGGGGTCACAGGAGGACTCCAGAATCACAAGGGAAATTTTCCTTTGCTTCCTGTTCTATCTACCAAGTGTTAAATAGACAGGAAGTAAGGGGGAACCTCCCAAATATTCTGACACACGTGCTTGTTTCAGGTCTCTGACTAAAAAGTACCGAAGTCAGACATAACCAGGTATCTTCCTATCTCACATGTTCCTGGCAAACAAGGCTCATAAAATGGTGGGTGCTGCAGAGATTACCAGATGGGTCCTGCAAACATCAAGCAAGTGTACATATTCACCAGCACACCATGGATCAACACTTCTGTCCAAAGGTTTCTTTATTGCAGAGAGATCACATCGCAGAGATAAGTGCAACGTTTTGGAGCCATGGAGGACTCCTTCGTCACATCACATATTTGGTAAAGGGGTCCTGCGCGGCTCCCAAACATTGCAGGAATAGCAAGGATGTATTTCTGGACAGCCGCACTCTTGAAAAATTATAGCCTTTATTAAAATAAGAACAGCACCAAAAAGTCACAGCAAGCAAAAACCTCGGAAAGCTGACGCGTTTCACACTCTATCTAGTGATTAGTCATAGCTGTGACTAAACACTAGATAGAGTGTGAAACGCATCAGCTGTCTGAGGTTTTTGCTTGCTGTGACTTTTTGGTGCTGTTCTTATTTTAGAAAAGGCAATCATTTTTCAAGAGTGCGGCTGTCCAGAAATACATCCTTGCTATTCCTGCTCTGCTGATTGCATTGTCTGCACCTGAGATCTCTGTGGTTCCCATCTGGAGCGGCTATCTTCCTTTCTCCCAAACATTGCACTTATCTCTGTGATGTGATCTCTCTGCAATAAAGAAACCTTTGGACGGTGATTGTTGATCCATGAATATGTACCCATAATCAGGTATCTGGCATTTTCAGAAGGAGTCTCTAAATGGCAGTACTCATTAATCTCTTATGTAAAAGTTACTTTAAGCACAGGAACTATGTACGGGGGAAAATTTTAATAGACCTCTTACAACAAGGCCAAAGTTAATACATGGCTTACAAATGGTGGTGGGGAAGGGGGTATTCTTCTTTCTGCAGAGGGAACAGAACAATTGCTAATCAATAGAAAAGGTTTCCAACATGTGAGGATATGGAGTATTATAATTACTATCAGGGACAGGCAGTCGCTATCATTTGGGTGTACACAGGAGTCACCGCCATGCGCTAATTAATTGAATATCAGGTAGCTTTTTATTCATGTTTTATCAACCTGTATAATCATTGCTATATTTACTGTACTGAATGTATAATTCTGTTGGCTTGGACTGTCACTGAACTCTTCATAATGAAACTGTCATGTTTATGCAATAAAATATTTGGCATCACAATCTGCATTTTTTCTGTGTTTTATACTACTATCCGTAAGCTAAAACTTAGATCCTGATATATGAAAAGAGTATTAAAGGTATCATTTGTAATGTCCATAGCAGTCAATGAGCTTTGTCTCCAAATCCTGAGTGACAGAATGGGCACTAGCGGGTGGTTGTTGCTGTGGGTAACATTACATTTTACTTTTGGGCTATGTGTCACCTGTTTTAGCCCTGTGAATGGCACACCAATAGAATATTGCGTGCAGTTGCCGCACAGCCCCATTCCCTCAAATGGGTTTTGGTGCACTACTGGCTGCCAAACATAACAGGGAATCATTTTTGCTGTACCAGTAAAACAAAGCATCCCGGCTGTGGAATGTGAACATCCCCATTTGCTGCCTTTATAGCTCAAAGTGGTTGCAAAGACACAAGGTTTTTTATCTTCATGCCTATGCATGAAGGTATAAAACCTTCTGTGTGCAGCAGCCCCCCCTCAATACTTACCTGAGCCCACTCTCGATCCTTCTGTGTGCAGCAGCCCCCACAATACTTACCTGAGCCCCCTCTCAATCCTTCTGTGTGCAGAAGCCCTCCCTAATACTTACCTGAGCCCCATCTCGATCCTTCTGTGTGCAGCAGCCCTCCCAATACTTACCTGAGCCCCATCTCGATTCTTCTGTGTGCAGCAGCCCCCCTAATACTTACCTGAGCCCCATATTGATCCTTCTGTGTGCAGCAGCCCCCTAATACTTACCTGAGCCCCATATTGATCCTTCTGTGTGCAGCAGCCCCCAATACTTACCTGAGCCCCATCTTGATTCTTCTGTGTGCAGCAGCCCACCCTAATACTTACCTGAGCCCCATCTCGATCCTTCTGTGTGCAGCAGCCCCCCTAATACTTACCTGAGCCCCATCTTGATCCTTCTGTGTCCAGCAGCCTCCTAATACATACCTGAGCCCCATTTTGATCCTTCTGTGTGCAGCAGCCCCCCCTAATATTTACCTGAGCTCCCTCTCGATCTAGCAATATCAACAAGAGCCTTGGCTCTCCCGGGGCCTTAATGTGTGAATGGACACACAGAACTATGCGCCTGCTTGGGTGCCCCCACAGCACTAGCCAGGAACGCCAGCGTGGGCCCCGAGCAGAGGAGGGTACAGGCTGCTCTGTGCAAAACCATTTTACAGAGCAGGACCCTCGGGGGTCGAATGACGATTTGCCAGGGGTCACAACTCCTGGGCTGTTCCTGAATACCCGCAGCGCTCTACCAGCCTTTTTGTAGGTCGCCCAGCTGTGCTGTTCCTGGAACTCAGCTTCTTGGCAGCCGCCCATTCAGTTCATTGCATGGCTGGGGGGCAGAAACTAGAGGTCAGCTGACTGGTGAGGAATGTGAAGTGGGAGGGGCTGGAGTAGACCCCATCTCCTGACACCACAAAGTCGGAGACACAATGAGTAACACTACCTGTGATTACAGTTGCCATTAAAAGTCCCCACTACAGTTCTCAGATCAGCAGATCACCTTGATCAAGAGCACCTAAGTTGGCTGATCAGAGCTCCCCCCAGCATTTCCACTCATCTCATTCCCCCACCCCCCACCAAGGAGTAAGAGAAGGAATAAAAATAGAGAATACGTGGAAGGGAGAGGAAAAGAGGGAGAGGAACAAAGAAAAGGGGAGAGAAAGGACAAGAAAGACGCCTAGAGAGAGGGATGGGGAAACAAGAAATTAGGATAGAGAGAGAGAGAGAGAGATAAAAGGGAAAGAAAAGAGATAGACAAAGTGCCCCTCCCAAATTTCATTCTATGCATTAAGATAAAGAACCTTCTGTGTGCAGCAGCCCCTCTAATACTTAGCTGAGGTCCCTCTCTGTCCAGCGATGTCCACGAATGTCTCGACCGCAGTGTTAATTTTGTAGACTAAAACAAAAAGGTGACTCGAGTATAAGCCGAGGGTGGCATTTTCAGCACAAAAAAAATGTGCTGAAAAACTCGGCTTATACTCGAGTATATACGGTAATACTATTTTAGTCTACTAAAATTTGACTACTAAAAAGGCATTTTAGTCAAAAGAGTATGACTAAAACTGATGTAGCGATACCCCCAGTTAAGAGGGCTGCCTGTATGATTTTTGGGCCCTGTAGTGCACTGCTCTCAACCCTGGCAATCGGCTCTAACCTCCCTTGGCACAGTTAGTAGGGGATGATAGGATTGTGCGGCCGGTAACTCACAGCGGCACAATCCTATGACAAGAATACACAGTAAGGCTTTAAAACTTCCTTTACCTATGTAGCGCTACCCCCAGTTAAGAGAGCCGCTGATATTGATTTGGGCCCTGCAGTGCACCGCTGTCAACCCCCGGCAATCGGCTCTAACCTCCCGTGGCACAGCTGGTGATAGAGAGATAGGACCGCGTGATCGCAACTGTTGGTGACGCAGTCCTATAACAAACATACACAGAATATACTTTAAAACTCCTATTAAAGTAAGCGGAACTGACACCAAATGTACTTTACCCAGATATTTTACTGAGGCTAATGGGCAAGTAATAAACAACAGTATAACAAGTTGCAGATCCCTGCAATAAACAGTAATAAAGATAAACAGAGTAATCAGAATAATAAAGTATTGCTATGCAACTCTAGCGCTGCCCTTTTACAGCTACTTCCCCTCATGGGTAGACTAACACCCAGCAATGTCTACCTATGCAGTCAGGCCTGACTGATCTAAATGGAAGTTCAGTGAAACAATATTCGCTAGCAATCTCTTGGTGGTGCACTTGAAGAACAACTTTGTAATCCCAACGAATAGTAAAGATAAAGTATCTGTCTTTAAACAGCTCTCACCACCTGGACAAGTCCAAGTCCCTTTCCTCCATCGATTCGTCTAGGAACAGGAATCCACCGACATCCAAGTCTTCAATCCTTCTGGTGTACTGCAGCAAGGAGGATTAGATGTCTCTAAGGCTCTGCTAGGCTGGCAGAGGGCTCTTTGGAAAGGAGCACACGGCCCGGGCTTCAGGCCTTGTGCACACAGCAGTTCAGCACAGACATCCTCTTGCTAGGAGAGGGGGGTCCAAAGAGAGCGACCAAAACTCCGCCTCCCCTTTATAAAGTCTGCCCCAGCAGTCTCTGTTCTGGAGCAATGCACCCTGGGTGCTGCAAGATGTACTGGGAGATGTAGTCTCTTTCTCTCCTCTGCTTTCACTTCCAGTAATGTCTCTTTACTTCCTCCTGACTCACCTCTCACCTGGAACTTCTTGTCTCCCTGCATTAAAGGGGAACACCCCGCTACACCTATTTCTTCTATAAAAGTAAAGAACACAGACACCAATATGCTTATCCCTTTATGTGAGTACATGTCATAAGCAGAGCCCTGCAATAAACAGTGTTAACAAGCAAACAGGTATTCAACGTTATGCAACTCTAACAGTGCCCTTTGCGGCTACTTCCCCTCGTGGGCAATATGGCGCCCAGGAATGTCTAAGCTACCAAGTCAGGCCTGACTGAACTAAAGTGGAAGTCCTGCAGGGAAATCTTCGCTAGCAACCGTGGTGCACTTGAAGAACAGAATTGTAATCCACCAAGGTAACAAAAGTACTGTGTCTATTTATGAGCAGGTGCTCTCTCACCCAACCAGACCAGTCCGCGTCCGTTTCTTCCGCTGCGGTGCCTAAACACACTGATCCCTCGACATCCAGGTCTTCTGTCCTCCTGGTAAAGATGCAGTATCAAGGAGAGACATCCCTCAGGTTCCTCGGTGCACGCGGAAGGCTTTTTGGAGAAAACGGCCGGGCTTCTGGCCTAAAGTCACAGAAGCTCAGACAGCAGTTCAGCTTGCTGAGCGGGCGGTGTCCAAAGAGAAAGACCTGGGCCCCGCCTCTCCCTTATAAAGTCCGCCCCAGCAGTCCTTGCGCAGGCAAGGCACCCTGGGTGCCTAAAAGTGTACTGGGTAATGTAGTCTCTGAGGTATTTAAAGAGCAATACCCCGCTACACACTCCCCCCACTTAGAATCCTTGGTCCCCAAAGACAAGATTAACAATGTGCACAGACAAAGTCATTAAGAGCTGCAAGGGCGGTCGGCAGGGGAAGCTCCCACCAAAAACATGGAGGGGGATTGCCCTGCCCACAGGTCACGTCAGTGATTGTGGCCTGTCTAACTGTGCCAGAAAGTGAGCTGGGGTTGTCCTCCACCAAATGCACAGTGGAGCGATAAGGCTTTTGGATTGTCCTTCTTGCGGTAGTTCCAGTGTCCTCAGAGCTTTCTCCCATCTGTGTATAGGTCAACTTCCGGGCAGGACATATGGTTCTTTCAGCTCTTCGTTCTCTGGGGGTCAATGCTTCAAATACCACAGGTTCTTCCACTGGGATAGGTGTAGGAGTTTCTTCTGTTTCTGAGGCACCCGAATCAGATGCAGAAAGATACATGGAGTCCCCTGGATCGTCAACAGGGAAGTATTCTATAGCATCCTCCCACCCCTCCGCCTGAGCATAGGATGGAACAAACTCAGTGGCTTCCGGATTTAAAGTATCATCATCAGGGGCATCCTCAGAGGGTGGAAGGTCAATGGACAAAGATTCAGATACCTGGGACGGCCAAAACCATTCAACTTCCAGTTCCTCATCTTCACTCTGAGTGACGATATCCGTTTCTCCTGACAGAGTTGTCTGTGACGTAGTGTTGGGTCTGGGAGTATTTGAGCTTGAAGGTAGCTCGGGGGAATCCGGGGTAGGAGGCATCCTGACTGCTTCAGAAAGGGGTAGCAGATGGTTTCTGTGCCAGATCTTCAGCGGTCCCACTCTTCCTTCAGGCTTCAGCTGGTACACAGGTAGGCCAGGCAGCTTCTTACAAATCACATAAGGTTCGGATCTCCATCTGTCCATCTGTCTGCCAGCTTGTGCTTCCCTGGGACTCCTAAATTCCTCAGCAACACCCTGTCTCCAGGTTGCAGATCTTGAATACGGACCCTAAGGTCAAAGTTCCGTTTGTTCCGGGCTCCTCTCTGCTCGGAAATTGATTGGGTCTTCTCATAGGCCAGCTTCAAGCTCTTCCGCAGTCTATCTACGTATCCTTTGTGTGAGGTGACAGATGTATGGTCCATGGAGGTACCAAAGGCCAAGTCCACTGGTAGTCTGGCCTCTCTTTCAAACATAAGTCTGTAAGGGGAATATCCTGTGACATCGCTGGCTGTACTATTATAGGAGTGCACTATGGCACCTATGTGCTTCAGAGTCCCCAACATATTTAACAGAGTCCTGTTGAATCTTTCAGGTTGGGCATCACCTTGAGGGTAATAAGGGGTAGTACGGGTTTTTTTTTATGCCTAAAGAGTCCAGCAACTTCCGAATCAGTCGGCTCTCAAAGTCTCTCCCTTGATCTGAGTGAAGGCGTTGAGGTAACCCGTAGTGTACAAAGTATTTCTCCACCAAAATTTTGGCTACAGTGGAGGCCTTCTGGTCTTTAGTTGGGAAGGCCTGGACATAACGGGTGAAATGGTCGGTTATCACCAGAACATTTCCATGTCCACTCAAGTCAGGTTCCAGACAGAGAAAATCGATGCATACCAAGTCCAAGGGCCCTTGACTCTGCAGATGGCCCATTGGGGCAGCTTGACGTGGCAATATCTTCCTCTGTATGCAGCGAGCACATGAGTGACAGTACTCCTCCACTTCAGCTCGCATACACGGCCAATAGAATCTATTCCTGACAAGCTGGAAGGTTTGTTCGGCCCCTAAGTGGCCATGGTTATCATGTAGCACAGTCAGAACAGTTCTTCTGTGTTTTTCCGGCAGAAACAGCTGCCACTTCTCTTCCAGGTCATCAGAGGGGCCCCTTCGGTAGACCACCCCTTGATGTACCTGTAACTTATCCCATTCTTTATGGATTAATCGAGCCTCCTTTGAGGGATTTTGCAAGAGACTGTCCGGATCCTGGTTTTCTAGAGCTTCCAAAGCCAATCTTCCCCAGGGGTCTTCCAACTGATCTCTTCTTATGTCCTTCTTGGATAATTTTGGCAAATCATCTTTGCCAATCTGGGTAACGTCACAATAGCATTTGGGCACCCCCACTACCGAAACTCCAATCTTTTCTGCCCTGGATCCGCCACTAGCTTGAAGTTGGGCTCCTTGACATAAAGCCCGCACCCCATCTGGGGTTACCTGGGTCCAATCTTCTGTATTGTAAGTGGGAGCATGAGACCTTCTGGACAATGCATCTGCATCCCTGTTACCAGTTCCCGGCCTATACTTGAGGCTAAAGTTGAATCCAGAAAGGGCTGCCAACCAACGGTGGCCAGTGGCATCCAGCTTGGCTGTGGTGAAAAGGTAGGTTAGTGGGTTATTATCTGTCTTTACTGTAAAGTCCGCTCCATACAGGTAATCTCTGAGTTTATCCACAACTGCCCACTTCAGGGCCAGGAACTCCAATTTGTGGGTGGTGTAGTTCTTCTTCGCTGGTGTTAGACTCCTACTCACATAGGCGACCGGCCTGAGTTGTCCTTCATACTCCTGGTACAGTACACCTCCCAGCCTATCATGGCTAGCGTCCACATGCAGTTCATATGGTCTCTTAGTATCAGCATAGGCCAAGACCGGGGCAGTGGTCAGGCTTTTCTTCAGCATTTTGAATGCCTCTACACACTTCTCTGTCCACTGGTCTTCCTCGAACTCTCCAGGTTTCCTGGGGCTAGTATCATCTCCTCTCCTTCTGTCTTCAGTAATTCATTCAGAGGTTTGGCAGTTTTTGCAAACCCTTCCACAAACCTGCAGTAGTAGGGGCAAAACCCCAGGAAGGATCTGAGCTCAGTCACTGTAGTTGGTCGGGGCCCAGGTGGTAACCACTTCAAGTTTGTCAGGGTCTGTAGACACTCCTTCTTCAGACACTATGTGTCCCAGATAGTGAACTGAGGACTGGTAAAACTGACACTTCTCCCTGGAGAGTTTAAGTCCCTCTTCACTGAGTCTCTTCAGGACTTTCTCCAGCCTCTCTTCATGCTCCTCCAGAGTCTTCCCGAAGACAATGATGTCGTCTAGGTATATCAAGACTTCAATAAGATTTATGTCCCCCACCGTCCTCTCCATCAACCTCTGGAAAGTGGCAGGGGCCCCTGACAGGCCCTGAGGCATTCTGTTGAACTCATAGAATCCCACTGGGGTGATGAATGCTGTCTTCTCTCTATCATCAGGGTGCAATTTGGATTTGATAATACCCACTCTTCAGGTCCATGACGGTGAACCACTTGGCTCCAGACAGACTCTGCAAGGCATCTTCTTTTCTGGGGGTGGTATACTGGTCGGGTATGGTCCTTTTATTGAGAGTCCTGTAGTCTATGCAAAGTCTCAGCGACCCATTCTTTTTCCGGACTACCACTATAGGGGAGGCATATGGGCTTCTGGACTCCCGAATAACCCCAGTTCTCTTAAGCTGTCAACTGTTCACGTAAATCTTCTAGGTCAGCCAGGGGGACTCGCCGGATCCTCTCCCGGAAAGGTTTGTCTTCCTTCAGACGGATCTTATGGGTGGCACTCCTTGCACACCCTACGTCAAACTCGTCCTTCGAGAATATTTTTCTCCATCTAGCCAGCTGGACCTTGGCTCTCTCCTTCCACACTGGTGGCAGAGTGGTGGTCTCTAGGCAGAGATTCTCTAGAGTGTGTTCTCCTCCTTCAGTCTTCTCCAAGTCGGACAGGGCCACTGGAGTGGCAGGGTTTACTCTCCCCAGCAACATCCGGGCCGGAATCTTCATGGGAGAACTGGTGACATTCCTGATGCTCACTAGAATTTGACCCCTCGCCTTCTTCAATGCCCTCAACGGGACCACTTCAGGGATCACTTCCAATCCTGGGTGGGTATCTTGGGGGTCCGGCTCCAGGACCACAAAGGGGCCAGGCTGCTCCCATGATAGTTTTACAGTAGCCTGCAGGCCAGTCATCTCACCAGGCTGCAACATCTTCTCTCTCCTTGATAGTCTCCAGACTTTCCCCACCCCCTCTTCCGGGGCCTTCTGTTCCAGTACCAACTTCCGGTAGACCTGCTGCAACATGGGGTGGATTCTGGCTTCTGAAACACCCTTTTCCAGTACTAGAGGAGTCAGCAGTCTCCTGACCACATCAGTGTTGGTCCCTATGATCAGAGAACTCGTGTTGGCTCCTGGTGGGTGAGGACAAACTACTGCTAGAGTTTAAAAAACTTCTGTCTTTCCTGTCACAGAGGGGTCGAAGGCCAGCCTGAACCGTCGTATGGAAACTTGTGAGTACCAATTCCCCATATCTCTAAGTCTTCCAGCTTTTGTAGCTTTTGTAGAGGCACGTGACTCAGATGTTTCCGGTAAAAGTCTTTATACAACAGAGTCACTCGGGCTCCTGTGTCCAGAATGGCTTTGGTGTAGACTCCCTCCACTTGAATGGGAACTAGGGGAGAGGGCCCTATTAACTTGGCTGGAAAACTCTTCTGAGGGGTCTCTTTCTTTGGACTCTTTGACTTTCCTTTTGAGGCTTTCTTCTTCTTCCATTTCTCTCTGAAACTCAACCCTTGTTGGGCCTGGTATGCATTGATTTCCCTCAGATTGTCAAATTTCAACTCCCGACTGGTGGCAGTTGGTGTTTTAGGCGGGGCATTGTTTCTCTTTTCCTTTGCCTCTTCTGGCTTTTGAATCTTTTTGGAGCTTTCTGTAAGTAGTGGGCGCCCGGCTGGCTCCTTCACCGGGGCCCTCTGAAGTTTTCCGCCGGCTGGTAGTAAGTGCCTCGGTTCTTCCTTGGACTGGGGCACACTCTTCCAAGGTGGCCAACTCCTCCACAGTTGAAACAGACAGTTTCCCTTCTTCCCTGCGGGGATGTTGGGGTGGAAACGCTCTGGCGTGGTTCATTCCTGATCTCCTGTTGCTCCTTGGCTCCTGAGTTCTTAGCCAGCAGAGAGGTCAATAGATCCAGCACTTGAGCCATCTGGGACTTTAAGGTCTCCACTTCTGAGTCCCGTTCAGTGGTTACTAATGTTCTGACTCCCACTGTCCAGGACTCTCCCTCCTAATTGGCTGAGACACAGCAGTGGCGCCATTGGCTCCCGCTGCTGTCAATCAAAGTCACACACGGAGCTTGTTCTGCTTCGCGTTATTGAACTGTTGTATAACACTAGTCAGACAGCTTAACAATAATTCAGAAGTCAAGAAACGGGAGACATTAAATCTGTATGTTTTCTTTTTCCGAATAACTTTGTAAAACTACAACATAAGCATAAACAAACATATGTGTCAGTACATTAAAACATTATACAGCAGCCTCACTCTATCAGTGAAAGTACTCACAGACAATTCCACCATTAGTCCAAGAATAGACAGGAGCTCTTCTACATGCAGTCTGCTTGGATCAGAGAGCAGACACGAAATGAAGGAAATGCAGTTCCAGGTTAAAGGTTACTGCCTTAACTGTGAAGGAATTCCTTTTCCTGTGACAAAATAATAACTAACTCTGGCCACTAGATGGCAACAATGTCAAACCAACATTGCAATATAATCTGTAACAGCACATAGCACATATTATTATGATGATATGGGCAGAACACTCCCTGCCTGGCATAATTTATTATGTCATTACATAAATACCACTGCTATGCAGAAAAACATATAAACAAGAAAATGAAATCCTAGCTAGTCCGAGATCAAAACTATAATGTCAGTTACAGGTCTGAGATAAATTCTGGTGGTCTCATTTTTCACAATCTTGACCTCCACCTTTCTGACCTTGCCATCTCTGCTTGGTAGAGCATTGACAATAAGTCCTACGGGCCACTCATTTCTGCTCTCTTGGTTGTCCTTTAACAGAACAACATCACCCACTTTTACATTTGGGCGATCCTCAGTCCATTTCCTGCGGCGTTGCAAATTTGACAGATACTCCCTCTTCCATCTTTTCCAAAAGGTGTCTGCCAAGCATTGTACTTGCTTCCATTGTTTTGCATGAACTTCTGTTGTACTTATGGTTCCAGATGAAGCAGATAAAGAGTTCACCTTTTGAGTCAACAACATTGCTGGGGTAAGGACCATAGGAGTATCTGGGTCTGAAGACACAGGAACTATAGGCCTGGCATTCATAATAGCTGAAACCTCTGCCATAAAGGTGCTTAACGTCTCATGGGTCAAGTGAGCAGGTTTGGTTTGTAGCAACATAGCATCCAAGATTCGTCTAGCAATACCTATAAGTCTCTCCTAGACACCACCCATATGTGAGGAGTGTGGAGGATTAAAGACCCATGTACACCCTCTGTCTTGGAGAAAGTCTTGCAATTGTGATTCACTGTCACAAATGTTAAGTTCTTTGCAGGCTCCCACAAAGTTTGTTCCTCTGTCAGAACGGAGCAGTTTTGCTGGGCCACGAATTGAGAAGAATCTCCTCAAAGCGTTAATAAAGCTTGATGTTGACATGGCTTCAGGTTGCTCTATGTGTACAGCTCGGGTAGACAAACAAGTAAAAAGGACTGCCCATCGTTTACTGTCTGCACTGCCTCCTCTAGTGCGACGGGTTAAAACAGACCATGGACCAAATACATCTAAGCCCACATTGGTGAAAGGTGGTTGAGCAATTACTCTGTCCTCTGGTAGCTCTGCCATCCTTTGACTTTGTAATCTTCCCCGCAGCTTGCGACAGATGACACATTTGTGTATAGCAGCTGATAGCAAGCGTTTGCCACCAAGAATCCAGAAACCTGCGGATCTAATTGCACCTTCTGTGATGTGTCGCCCTTGGTGAACTACTTGTTCGTGATAGTACCTAACAAGCAGTGCCGCAATGTGGTGATCATAAGGTATGATGACAGGCTGTTTCTGCAGGGGAAGGGTGTCTGTACTCAAGCAAAGATCTTTAAGGTCTTTAGCCCTGTCTGCTACAGGGAAGGCTTCCATTACTTTTTCGATTTTATGAAGACGCAGGTTGGATTCTGCCAGAATTTGCTTTGCTTTACTAAGGATAGAAATTGCCTCTTCAGGTGTGCTAGTAGAAGCGAGTCCATCATCTACATAAAAATGTCTCAATACAAAATGTTTGGCCTCTTGTCCATAGCACTCTGCATTTTTCTGAGCAGCCTTTTGCATGCAGTATATAGCGACAGCAGGAGAAGGGCTATTACCAAATACGTGTACTTTCATTCTGTACTCGACAATTTCTTTGTCTATGTCATGGTCTTTGTACCAGAGAAAACGTAGAAAGTCTCTGTGATCTTCTCTTACAAGAAAGCAGTAAAACATTTGTTGCACATCTGCTGTGAAGGCAACGGGCTCTTTTCTGAAACGCATGAGGACACTTAGCAAAGTATTGTTTAGGTCAGGGCCACTCAACAGTACATCATTTAAAGAGACTCCTTTATACTCTGCGCTGGAATCAAAAACTATTCTTATTTGGTTGAGTTTGTGTGGATGGTAAACACCAAACATTGGTAGATACCAGTGTTCCCTGTCTGCTTCAAGTGGTCCTGCAACTTCAGCGTGATTGTTGTCTAGCATCCCTTTAATGAATTCAGTGAAATCTCTTTTCACTTCTGGCCTTCTCTGCAGAGTTTTGCTGAGTGAATGCAGACGCTTCATGGCTTGCTCCCTGTTACTAGGCAAAACACGTCTTGGTGTGCGAAAGGGAAGAGGGGCTACCCAACTGTGATTGTCATCTTGGTAAGCCTCTTTATCCATAATCTGCAAGAAGGTCTGATCCTCTATAGAGAGGGCCTGTTTATCGTCATCTTTAGTTTTCTGGAACACTGTAATCCCTAGATTGTCTGTCTCAATGTTGGAATTGACTTCTTCTTCACCACATAGTGTAGGAGAGTCAAAGAGTTGTGTTGACCTATCAAAGCTTTCCTTGACAACAAAGCTGTTGTGACAGGGACTGAGAAGAGATGTGCGTCCATTTGTTAACACAGACGTCTTCAAAGTGCTGATATTGTCAGTCTGGTGCACTGTTCCCAGGCAAACTTCTCCTACAATGACCCACCCCAGGTCCAGTCTCTGTGCATAGGGGGCATTATAAGGTCCATTGATTTTCTGGCGCACCTTGTGTACCTGAAGGATGTCTCTCCCAAGAAGTAGTAGAGTTGAAACATCTGTCTCAACAGCTGGGATAAGGTGAGCAATTGAGCGGAGGTGAGGGTGGTGTTGGGCTACTTCTGGAGAGGGAATCTCAGTTTTGTCGTCAGTAGGGATGGGCCCGGTGCTCGATTCGAACCCACGTTCGAATCGAGCACCGGGCGTTCGCTCGCTCGGTGAGCCCAGAACTATTTGGGCCGTTCGCATCACATTCGTGTGATGCGAGCGGCCCCGCAATGCATTGCGGCCGGCGCGGCCGGCGCAGTGCATTGCTGGCTGATGATTGGCCAAGCATGCACTGTGACCCCGCATGCTTGGCCAATCACAGCGCCCGAAACTCGGAGAGCAATAATTGGCTACAGGCAGGACGCCTGTAGCCAATTACAGCTCAGGGGCTTTAGTACACGCCCCACCATTTAAAAGGCCGCCACGCCGTCGGCCCCGGTCACATGAGTTCCGGCTTTAGGAGAGATCAGTCTGCTGATTCTGTCTTTGCTTGATACTGAAAGATTTGCTCTTCTTTGCTAAACCATTGGCTATTTCTTTGCTAAACCATTGCTACCTAAGTCATTGATCGTTCATTGCTGCTGATTGCACAGTTAGTGTGTTATTAGCTGCTGCTGGGGATTAGTCTGGTGCGTGCTTACTGTTAGTACAGTATTGCAGTAGTACCAACCGCAGTGCTGTTAGCACAGCATTGCACCCCAACAGCACCCATAGGACTTCTAGTGTGTTAGTGGCAGCAAACAGAGCTCCTATATTTTCTTCTCAGCAGCACCCATAGGACTTCTAGTGTGTTAGTGGCTTCACACAGAGCTCCTATATTTTCCTTTACAAAAAATTTATTGTCATTTAAATCAACAGTACAGGTTTGCAATAGAGTGTTATAGCATTCAGTATACAAAGTAGATCTGGACTCGAATGCCCTCACCAACAGGAAGGAAGCACGAGCCGTGATCTGATGTTATATTCAAGATAAAAATAAAAAATAAATGAAAAAGTCCTCAGGACCCGATGGTCCAGAACCTGGGCCATGCCCAGATGGGCGTAAACCTGTAGAATGGGTGTATAATACACAACAATAAAACCTGAAAGTTGGCATCCTCTAGAAAAGATAGAACAGTTCAACCTCAAGTAAGAGCCTAAGAAGAAAAAAAATAAAAAAAAATTGGAGAAAGAGAGAGAAAGAGAAAAGAGAAAAAGAAAAAAAGGAGGCAGGACAAGAAGAAGAGGAGAAGGAGAAGAGGGAGAAAGAGAAGAGGGAAGCAGGAGGTCCACGGGGTGCGCGCAAGAGGGGTCCTATAGTGACAGCAATGCAGTGTCAAATCTAGAAGGGTGGTAATATGTGATCCAAGGTTGCCAGACTCTGAGAAACTTGTCATGCGTATCAGAAAGAATAGCTGTTAGTTTCTCGTTGACCATGATATCGTTCAGGCGGTTCTTGACTGCCTCAAAGCTTAGTGTAGGGGTTTTCCATGCTCTCGCAATTGTCAATCTAGTTGCAGTAAAAAGATGTTGGGCTAGTTGCCTTTCTGGACGCAGTAGTTCCACGATGGGCTTACCAAGGAGAGCTACATAGGGGTCTCTTTTGATATTAATCTGAAAAAGGTTGCGGAGGAGAGTATATACCCTAATCCACAGTCTGCACGCCTGCGGGCATGACCACCAAATATGTGCCATGGTGCCTTCCTGGGAACACCCCCTATAACAAAGTGGAGAATAATTTGGGATAAAGCGAGCCAATCTTGCCGGTGTGTAGTACCACCTATACAATACTTTATAGGCATTTTCCAAAATTGACACATTACGTGAGCATTTGGACAGAGTTAGTGTCATCGCCTGCCAGTCCTCAGGGTCCAACTGCCTCCCCAGCTCTTTCTCCCATTGAAGGTGGTAAGGCCTCAATGGGGGTCTCTTTATTGATATCACCGCCGAGTATATCAGTGATATTAGACCCGGAGAATGGGGCCTGGCTCTGCAAAGGCTCTCAAAGGGGGTCAAGGTATAAGGGGTAGATTGAAACCTAATAAGGCTCTGAAGAAAGTGGCGAATTTGTAAATAGCGATAGTGCTCACGCAAGGGAATACCATGAGAAGAGCATAAAGCGTCAAATGCCAAAATCCTGGTAGGCCGTAGCAGTGAGTGAACATCTGTGAACCCGTTCATGGTCCACCATAGAAATTGGGAGGGATTATCACAACCTGGAGGGAACAGCGGGCAGTGTAAGAGTCGTAAGAGTGGGAGATGTGGGGAGATCAGCCCTGCAGAGTACTTTACCGAGTCCCATAGTCGCAAGGAGTGGGCCAAGCAGGGCCCCATGACCGCCGGACGATGCACAGGTGGGAGCCAGGGTAATGAGGAGATAGGAATAGGGTCTATGTCAACCAGGTCAAGCATAGCCCAGAGCGGGAGCTGATAGGTTTCATGAAGGCACGAAAGTGGGGCTATGTTAGCAGCTATGTAATAGGCCCGTAAATTAGGAACCGAAAGACCCCCATTGACTCGCTTAGCAAACAAGAACTGTTTGGCGATTAGAGGGCGGGTCGAGCCCCATATAAATTGCATAATTCTTTGCTGATGTATGCGGAGGATATGCGAAGAAACCTGAACAGGCAAGACACGGAAAAAATATAATAATTTCGGGAGATAGGACATACGAACAGCCGTTATTCTGCCGAACCAAGACAAAGGCAAATGAGACCAAGACAACAGCATATCTATTAGTCTCTTGAACAATGGTGGAAAGTTGGCCTGGTACAATCCGGAGTACGTGGGGGTAAGGTGGATTCCCAGATAGGGCAGCGAGGAAACCCACTGAAAGGAGAATGCCGACTGTAAATCCCTCATCAGGCCAGGAGAGAGGTTAACCGACAACGCTTTCGATTTTGAGGGATTAACCTGGAGCCCCGAAAGGGAAGCAAAGGTATCCAAAAGGGTTTGCAAGTTTGGTAAAGAACTTCTGGGGGAGGTCAAAGTGAGAAGGACATCATCGGCAAATAGGGAAATTTTATGGGGACAACCCGCTAATTCGATGCCTCGTATATCCGGATGAGAGCGAATCGCCTCTGCCAGGGGTTCCAGAGCCAATACAAAAAGAAGAGGTGATAGGGGGCACCCCTGATGGGTGCCCCTCTTGATATTAAAGAGAGGAGACTCTAATCCATAATACTTAATTTTTGCCCGGGGGGAATCATATAAGACAGATATCCAGTGCATAAAAGAAGACCCGAAGCCATAATGTCGAAGAACAGACATGAGGTAAGGCCATGACAAAGTGTCAAAGGCCTTGTTTACGTCCAGAGACAAAAGCATAGATTCTAGCGAGCGAGTATGAGCTATGTGTTGGAGTTGCAATATACGCGGAATAGCGTCACCGGCCTGTCTCTGAGGTATAAAGCCGACCTGGTCCTTCCCGATTAATCGAGGAAGAAAATAATTTAGGCGATTAGCCAGAATTTTGGTCAAAATTTTCATGTCAACATTAATTAGGGAGATAGGCCTAAAATTAGCCCAGGAGGAATGATCGCGATCCGGTTTAGGGATCATTACTATGTTTGCCGTCAAGAGGTCCGGGGTAAAGGAGCATCCATTTTTAACAGAGTTATACATTGCCGTTAGATGCGGAGCTACCATAACTGCCAGTTTCCTGTAGTAAAGCGCCGTAAAGCCATCCGGCCCCGGTCGCTTTCCCACCTTAAGATCTTTTATACCTTGGAGGACCTCTGAAATTTGTATATCCCGGTCCATAAGAGTAACATGCGCCTCCGTCAGGGTCGGGAGAGGGAGACGGCCGAGGAAATCAGCAGTGTCCTGGGCGTTAAACTGCTCTGGATCAGAGTACAATTTAGTAAGGCGGAATCGAAACTCCTCCAATATACGCAACGGATTACCCGTAAGTACATTGTGTCGGTTGCGCAAAGTGATGGGGGTGAATTTAGGAGCGAAAGTCCGGAGTCTGTTGGCTAACATTCGATTAGGTTTATTCGCCCTGGTATACCACCTCTGGCGGGACCAACGTAAGACGCGTTCAGCCCCCTCGGTGAGACAAAGATCCAACTCCGAACGAACCTGTTCCAAGAGTTTACGGTTGCCAGAGGTGGGGGATTGTTTAAAAACCGCAGATAATGCCTCCAGACGGATCTCCAGGGCTTTTTGTTTCAAACCCCTTTCCTGCTTACGGGCTGACGCTACCCGAATAATGTGGCCACGGAGTACCGCCTTATAAGCCTCCCAAAGCGTTACCGGCGACGTAACCGACCCCTGATTTTCACGGAAGTAGTCCTCTGAGGCCTTAAAAATACCTTCCCGGACCTCTTTAAGCGATAAGAGCGAATTATTCATCGCCCAGGGTGAGAATTGGGGTCTGTCCAAAACTGAGTGGCAGACCACAAAACAGGGTCATGATCAGACCATGGAACAGCCAGGATAGAGGCCCTGACCACCATGGGAAGGTGGCGTCGTAGCATGAACATATGATCAATTCTGGAGTGAGAGTGATGAGGGTGGGAATAATGTGTAAAGTCCTTACTCTGAGGATGGCATTCCCTCCAAAGATCGACCAGATCATGTAGCTGTAAAGAGCGAGCAAATTTTTTAGCGCCAGGCAAGGGAGCGATACGCTCCGAGGGGTATTTATCCAGTGAGGGATTCAAAACTAAATTTGAATCACCCGAAAGAAAGAGAGTACCCCTGTGATGGGATGCTAGCAGGGCGCAGACGTGAGTCAAGAAGGGTCCTGGGTTGGAGTTTGGCGCATAATAAGTCATGATGGTAACCTCCTTTCCTTGGATAGTGCCTTGTAGCAATAGATATCTGCCATCAGGGTCTGCGATCTGTCTAGTGCAACTAAATGAAACCGACTTGCGGAAAGCTATGAGCACCCCCTTTTGTTTGGTTGGAGCCGTGGCCAAAAATACCTGGGGAAACTGAGCATCAAAGTATTTAGGGCAGGAAGACGCCGAAAAATGGGTTTCCTGTAAGCAGGCGATGTCAATCCGCTGCTTCCTAAGATACTTAAAAATCTTCACCCTTTTCTGAGGAGAATTCATACCCTGAACATTCAGGGACAGCCAATTAAGCGTCATAGTAGGACTAGCAATCGGCAGAAGATCATTTCCCTAAGCACACACCCCGCGGACCTTGTAGAGGGAAAAAAAAGGTGAAAGACCAGAGAGTCAAGTAGGGAGACAGTGAAAGGAAACAGATAAAGGAAAACAAACAGACCGAGTAAAACTCGGAGTAAAAACATTCCAGTCATCTAGGTTGCAATTGGTAGTGGGGCTGGAATCCCACTAAAAGGTCGGAAGTTGGCCAAAACTTTTGTTCGGGCCAAGTTCCAAGCCAATGGGGAGCAGTGGTCCGTCGGACACCGCTCGGCATATTTTTAAAGTAGTCTGAACAATGAGATCAGATCGACATCAGCATAAGGTAAACAGAAAAAACATGTTCAATAGACACCACCTAAATAAGGATTAAAGCAGTCTCAATCAAAATTATGTAACATATCAACTTAAAACTGTGAACGAATTATTGTGGGCCGTGATCATCCTCTTGTCCCGGAGCCCCCAACCAAAGTACGGGGAGTCCAGGACACGAAGCCGACCCACCGCAAACACAAGGACAATAACATACACATACTACGGCCAAAACTGCGAAGGCCACAAACCGTGGACCGTGATGGGCAGGGCACACCCACAACTTTAATGGGGGTGTGCAGCACAGCACAAGGACATTCCTCTCGAGCGACAGATCAAAAGCCTTCGCCTGAGGAAAAAAAAAAAAAAAAAAAGGGGGGGGGACAGGGGACAAGAATCCAGGTGGGCCAAATGACCATGCGAACGTAACCACAGCACAGAGGCCCAATGTCGCCGTCCCTCAATTGGGGCAACATCGGACAAGGGGTCAGCCACATGACAAGGCCTCCAGGAGCAGGGAAGGAGGGAACACAATGGGGCCACCGGGCCCAGGAAAAAAAATAAAATAAAAAAATAATAATAAAAAAAAAAAAAAAAACAGTCCAGATATCATTTTGATTGAAAGGCAGAAATGTTCATGTACTGCAATTGGGCCCACAGAATGGGAAGTCTAAAGGTGAAATTTAGATTTAAACTTATAGTTCAAGGTGAGATACTGCTGACAGTTCAGAATAACAGGGTGCTGGCAGGTTAGCTCCTCAGAGTGACAAATGAGAATCGGTGCTGTCATCCTTTAGGGACATCCTGGAATCGCTGTGCTTGCAGTGATCAAAGCGCCTGGGACCCCTGCTGAGACATTTGTGAGGAACCGTGGGGTGGCCTGGATGATCGTGGCTGGGCCGAAGAAGGCTCCGGTTGGGAGGGAGGGAGATCAAACTGCAGGTCCTGAAAATGTCGCCGTAAGTCAGGCAGGGAGGAGGCATGAAACTGGCGGCCAAGGTGATAGAAGGAGAGCTTGAAGGGGAACCCCCATCTATAACGAATGTCCCGAGCTTGTAGAATCTGCAAATAAGGCTTCAGACTCCGCCGTTTGGCTATGGTGACCGGAGAGAGGTCTGCAAATAGCTGGAGGGGACTACCCCGGTAAGAGAGGTCCGGGAGATCCCGTGCAGCCTGCAGGAGCCGCTCCTTGGTCTTGTAAAAGTGAAATTTAATTATAACGTCTCTGGGGGGACCCTCGGTGGGCCTGAGAGCTAGGGACCTGTGTATGCGATCAAATTCCAAGCGCTCCAAAGGGACGTTAGGCGCCAGCTCCTGAAAGAAAGCCGTGGCCGTCCCCTGCAGGTCGGTTATGGCCTCTGGGAGCCCACGGATGCGGAGGTTATCCCTGCGAGCCCTATTCTCAGAGTCCTCTAATTTATCCTGTAGGCTCAACAGTTCAGCATTCAGTCTTTCAACTTCGTCCTCATGACCCTCTAGGACTGTTGTTGTTAAATCCATCCGCTGTTCCAGTTGGTTGGTGCGGTGGCCTATCTCCTTGAGACCCTTCACCAGTTCTGCTGAGAGCTTACGGGAGGCAACGTTTATTTCATCTCGCACTATACTGCGGAACTTCTGGAGCATGGCATCAGAGCCAGCGTCAGTGGGGCTTGCCAGGTTGGAGGGGAACTGAAGCAAGCTGTCCTCAGAATGCTGAGTGGTGTCATCCGGTTCCGGAGGCTCGGGTGCCATCCTGCTCTTCCCCTTCCCCTTCCCCACGGTGGGAGAGGCCTTCTGCTGGGAGCGGTAGCGCTGTCGGTTTCGGGAAGTATTGTGCATAGGTAATGTTAGGCGATGTCCGTCACTCAGGGAGCATGCGCGGTGGCGTCAGGGATTCAGGATGTGTCTTATTCGCCGAGACTGAGCGGTCCGACGGCGCAGAGCAGGGAGATCAAGCTGTCATCCTCCCCGACTCTGTGTAGTTGCCCCCCAGGGCTGTAGGTTCAGTACATAGCAAAGGTTAGTATATATAGCTATCTGGTTTAGGGGCCATAGCCTGGCCGGCCAAAGCACCTAGGCTTCCAGGGGCAACTTGTTAAATGAGAAAAGTCTGAATAATGGGCACTATGGTGCAGCAAGATGGCCGTCTAGCACAGTGTTGTATCCGATCCACAAGCTGCAAGCCGCAGACAGGGGGTGCCATGCACAGCTTTTAACTAGTAAAAGGGAATCCTTGCAGTGGCTGTGGGAAGAGGAAAGAGGTAGGGGCCCTGTGCAGGGAGAGCTGGGCGGCTGAGGGGTTAAAGCAGGCCGTGTTTTAACTGTATTGGGGCCTCGGGTGCAGCAAGATGGCCGCCGTCTTCCGGGGCTAGGCCGAAGCCGCGGACTTTCCTACGCTCGGCCGCCGTCCGGAAGAGCTCCGCTGCGTTTGGGCCACAACTTCCCCACTAAGGGCTGGCGACGGATCCCAGCCAGCGGTCAGTCAGTCTATCGGCACCGGAGGTGCCAGCTGTATCACAGCAGCGCCGAGCGCCTATCACTGTACCTGAGAGGATGCCGCCGGGTCTGAAGGCCTCAAGATGGCGTCGGATCCGCTGGATCACGGAGCTCTCCTGCGGGGGATCAGCGCTGTAAGTGGCCCCTAGGAGAGTCGCTGTATACCCACGGGGTTGTGGTGGAGAGGGATGGAGGGTCCGAATCCCTCGCGGATCTCGGCAGGCGAGGTCGGGGATCGCCGGAGGCTCCGTAGGCCTCAAGATGGCGGCAGGCCTCGGCAGCGTCAAGCCAGCTGCAATCCCAGGACGAGTCCGACCCGGCAAAGTCCGCAAAAACCGGATGGGGCTGCGGCAGGAGATGCCCAGGTACAGGTAAGGTCACTTTTTATGCCCAGTGGGGTAAAATAAGCAAGGGATGGCTAAGGATTGTCCCCGTGGGTACAGAGCCCAGCACCAGCACGTCTTCCCTGCTTCACGTCCGGACACGCCCCCAGAGCTCCTATATTTTCATCTCAGAAGCACCCATAGGACTTCTAGTGTGTTAGTGGCAGCAAACAGAGCTCCTATATTTTCTTCTCAGCAGCACCCATAGGACTTCTAGTGTGTTAGTGGCAGCAAACAGAGCTCCTATATTTTCTTCTCAGCAGCACCCATAGGACTTCTAGTGTGTTAGTGGCAGCAAACAGAGCTCCTATATTTTCATCTCAGAAGCACCCATAGGACTTCTAGTGTGTTAGTGGCAGCAAACAGAGCTCCTATATTTTCATCTCAGAAGCACCCATAGGACTTCTAGTGTGTTAGTGGCATCACACAGAGCTCCTATATTTTCATCTCAGAAGCACCCATAGGACTTCTAGTGTGTTAGTGGCATCACACAGAGCTCCTATATTTTCTTCTCAGCAGCACCCATAGGACTTCTAGTGTGTTAGTGGCAGCAAACAGAGCTCCTATATTTTCTTCTCAGCAGCACCCATAGGACTTCTAGTGTGTTAGTGGCATCACACAGAGCTCCTATATTTTCATCTCAGAAGCACCCATAGGACTTCTAGTGTGTTAGTGGCATCACACAGAGCTCCTATATTTTCTTCTCAGCAGCACCCATAGGACTTCTAGTGTGTTAGTGGCATCACACAGAGCTCCTATATTTTCTTCTCAGAAGCACCCATAGGACTTCTAGTGTGTTAGTGGCATCACACAGAGCTCCTATATTTTCTTCTCAGCAGCACCCATAGGACTTCTAGTGTGTTAGTGGCATCACACAGAGCTCCTATATTTTCTTCTCAGAAGCACCCATAGGACTTCTAGTGTGTTAGTGGCATCACACAGAGCTCCTATATTTTCTTCTCAGCAGCACCCATAGGACTTCTAGTGTGTTAGTGGCAGCAAACAGAGCTCCTATATTTTCATCTCAGAAGCACCCATAGGACTTCTAGTGTGTTAGTGGCATCACACAGAGCTCCTATATTTTCATCTCAGAAGCACCCATAGGACTTCTAGTGTGTTAGTGGCATCACACAGAGCTCCTATATTTTCTTCTCAGCAGCACCCATAGGACTTCTAGTGTGTTAGTGGCAGCAAACAGAGCTCCTATATTTTCTTCTCAGCAGCACCCATAGGACGTTAGTGGCATCACACAGAGCTCCTATATTTTCATCTCAGAAGCACCCATAGGACTTCTAGTGTGTTAGTGGCATCACACAGAGCTCCTATATTTTCTTCTCAGAAGCACCCATAGGACTTCTAGTGTGTTAGTGGCATCACACAGAGCTCCTATATTTTCTTCTCAGCAGCACCCATAGGACTTCTAGTGTGTTAGTGGCATCACACAGAGCTCCTATATTTTCATCTCAGAAGCACCAATAGGACTTCTAGTGTGTTAGTGGCATCACACAGAGCTCCTATATTTTCTTCTCAGCAGCACCCATAGGACTTCTAGTGTGTTAGTGGCATCACACAGAGCTCCTATATTTTCATCTCAGAAGCACCAATAGGACTTCTAGTGTGCTAGTGGCATCACACAGAGCTCCTATATTTTCTTCTCAGCAGCACCCATAGGACTTCTAGTGTGTTAGTGGCATCACACAGAGCTCCTATATTTTCATCTCAGAAGCACCAATAGGACTTCTAGTGTGTTAGTGGCATCACACAGAGCTCCTATATTTTCTTCTCAGCAGCACCCATAGGACTTCTAGTGTGTTAGTGGCATTACACAGAGCTCCTATATTTTCTTCTCAGAAGCACCCATAGGACTTCTAGTGTGTTAGTGGCATCACACAGAGCTCCTATATTTTCTTCTCAGCAGCACCCATAGGACTTCTAGTGTGTTAGTGGCATCACACAGAGCTCCTATATTTTCTTCTCAGCAGCACCCATAGGACTTCTAGTGTGTTAGTGGCATCACACAGAGCTCCTATATTTTCTTCTCAGAAGCACCCATAGGACTTCTAGTGTGTTAGTGGCATCACACAGAGCTCCTATATTTTCTTCTCAGCAGCACCCATAGGACTTCTAGTGTGTTAGTGGCAGCAAACAGAGCTCCTATATTTTCATCTCAGAAGCACCCATAGGACTTCTAGTGTGTTAGTGGCATCACACAGAGCTCCTATATTTTCATCTCAGAAGCACCCATAGGACTTCTAGTGTGTTAGTGGCATCACACAGAGCTCCTATATTTTCTTCTCAGCAGCACCCATAGGACTTCTAGTGTGTTAGTGGCAGCAAACAGAGCTCCTATATTTTCTTCTCAGCAGCACCCATAGGACGTTAGTGGCATCACACAGAGCTCCTATATTTTCATCTCAGAAGCACCCATAGGACTTCTAGTGTGTTAGTGGCATCACACAGAGCTCCTATATTTTCTTCTCAGCAGCACCCATAGGACTTCTAGTGTGTTAGTGGCATCACACAGAGCTCCTATATTTTCTTCTCAGAAGCACCCATAGGACTTCTAGTGTGTTAGTGGCATCACACAGAGCTCCTATATTTTCTTCTCAGCAGCACCCATAGGACTTCTAGTGTGTTAGTGGCATCACACAGAGCTCCAATATTTTCATCTCAGAAGCACCAATAGGACTTCTAGTGTGTTAGTGGCATCACACAGAGCTCCTATATTTTCTTCTCAGCAGCACCCATAGGACTTCTAGTGTGTTAGTGGCATCACACAGAGCTCCTATATTTTCTTCTCAGAAGCACCCATAGGACTTCTAGTGTGTTAGTGGCATCACACAGAGCTCCTATATTTTCTTCTCAGCAGCACCCATAGGACTTCTAGTGTGTTAGTGGCAGCAAACAGAGCTCCTATATTTTCTTCTCAGCAGCACCCATAGGACTTCTAGTGTGTTAGTGGCATCACACAGAGCTCCTATATTTTCTTCTCAGCAGCACCCATAGGACTTCTAGTATGTTAGTGGCATCACACAGAGCTCCTATATTTTCATCTCAGAAGCACCCATAGGACTTCTAGTGTGTTAGTGGCATCACACAGAGCTCCTATATTTTCTTCTCAGAAGCACCCATAGGACTTCTAGTGTGTTAGTGGCATTACACAGAGCTCCTATATTTTCTTCTCAGAAGCACCCATAGGACTTCTAGTGTGTTAGTGGCATCACACAGAGTTCCTATATTTTCATCTCAGAAGCACCCATAGGACTTCTAGTGTGTTAGTGGCATCACACAGAGCTCCTATATTTTCTTCTCAGAAGCACCCATAGGACTTCTAGCGTGTTAGTGGCATCACACAGAGCTCCTATATTTTCTTCTCAGCAGCACCCATAGGACTTCTAGTGTGTTAGTGGCAGCAAACAGAGCTCCTATATTTTCATCTCAGAAGCACCCATAGGACTTCTAGTGTGTTAGTGGCATCACACAGAGCTCCTATATTTTCTTCTCAGAAGCACCCATAGGACTTCTAGTGTGTTAGTGGCATCACACAGAGCTCCTATATTTTCTTCTCAGCAGCACCCATAGGACTTCTAGTGTGTTAGTGGCAGCAAACAGAGCTCCTATATTTTCATCTCAGAAGCACCCATAGGACTTCTAGTGTGTTAGTGGCATCACACAGAGCTCCTATATTTTCATCTCAGAAGCACCCATAGGACTTCTAGTGTGTTAGTGGCATCACACAGAGCTCCTATATTTTCTTCTCAGCAGCACCCATAGGACTTCTAGTGTGTTAGTGGCAGCAAACAGAGCTCCTATATTTTCTTCTCAGCAGCACCCATAGGACGTTAGTGGCATCACACAGAGCTCCTATATTTTCATCTCAGAAGCACCCATAGGACTTCTAGTGTGTTAGTGGCATCACACAGAGCTCCTATATTTTCTTCTCAGCAGCACCCATAGGACTTCTAGTGTGTTAGTGGCATCACACAGAGCTCCTATATTTTCTTCTCAGAAGCACCCATAGGACTTCTAGTGTGTTAGTGGCATCACACAGAGCTCCTATATTTTCTTCTCAGCAGCACCCATAGGACTTCTAGTGTGTTAGTGGCATCACACAGAGCTCCTATATTTTCATCTCAGAAGCACCAATAGGACTTCTAGTGTGTTAGTGGCATCACACAGAGCTCCTATATTTTCTTCTCAGCAGCACCCATAGGACTTCTAGTGTGTTAGTGGCATCACACAGAGCTCCTATATTTTCATCTCAGAAGCACCAATAGGACTTCTAGTGTGCTAGTGGCATCACACAGAGCTCCTATATTTTCTTCTCAGCAGCACCCATAGGACTTCTAGTGTGTTAGTGGCATCACACAGAGCTCCTATATTTTCATCTCAGAAGCACCAATAGGACTTCTAGTTTGTTAGTGGCATCACACAGAGCTCCTATATTTTCTTCTCAGCAGCACCCATAGGACTTCTAGTGTGTTAGTGGCATTACACAGAGCTCCTATATTTTCTTCTCAGAAGCACCCATAGGACTTCTAGTGTGTTAGTGGCATCACACAGAGCTCCTATATTTTCTTCTCAGCAGCACCCATAGGACTTCTAGTGTGTTAGTGGCATCACACAGAGCTCCTATATTTTCATCTCAGAAGCACCAATAGGACTTCTAGTGTGTTAGTGGCATCACACAGAGCTCCTATATTTTCTTCTCAGCAGCACCCATAGGACTTCTAGTGTGTTAGTGGCATCACACAGAGCTCCTATATTTTCATCTCAGAAGCACCAATAGGACTTCTAGTGTGTTAGTGGCATCACACAGAGCTCCTATATTTTCTTCTCAGCAGCACCCATAGGACTTCTAGTGTGTTAGTGGCAGCAAACAGAGCTCCTATATTTTCTTGTCAGCAGCACACATAGAACCTATAGTGTGTTAGTGTCAGCACCCATAGGACCTACAGTGTGTTGTGAGCACACATAGGAGCTCTATTTTTTATACTATATACACTACCGACTACAATGGCTGGAAGACCGCCAAGGAGAGGCAGAGCGTGCCGAGGCAAGAACACAGGGCAGGCAGGCTCTGTTTCTAGAGACAACAGTGCTGGCCGTGGACGTGGTCGTGCATCGTCATCAGCACGTGGCCATGGGACACGCTTGTCTTTGTTTTCGGCAGCTGGACCTGTGGAGCCGCATCATGCCGAAGGCTTGGTAGAATGGATGACCAAGCCCTCCTCATCCTCCTCATCCTCTCTCACCCAGGCTCAGGGTACTGGCAGAGCAGCTGCCAACGCGTACTCAATGGCATCATCAGCCACCCCTTCCCTAGACCCACCATGTCCTCCTGAGGAGTCCCCCGAACTGTTTGAGCACAGTGTTGGGTACATGCTCCAGGAGGATGCCCAACGATTCGAAGGCTCGGATGATGATACCCAGCTTGAGGAAGTCAGTAGTGTGCGCGCAGAGAGAGGGGATGCTGAAGGACAGCAATCTGGCAGTACTGTTCCACCAGCTGCAGCTTACTGCCAGGTTTGCTCTAGTGGTGAAGAGGGAGGGGATGATGAGGTCACTGACTCCACGTGGGTGCCTGAAGGGAGAGAGGAGGAGGAGGAGGAGGAGGATGCGGCGTTACATGTCCAACGAGGCAGGATGCCCCCTGGAGGCCAGCTAGAGGCCAGCACAGCAACTGTACCACACCGCAGAGCTCCGCCTGTGCAGGGCGCTGCCTCTGCACGTTATCACAAAAGTTCTTTGGTGTGGGCCTTTTTTGAGACGAGTGCATCAGATCGCACCACTGCTATTTGCAATATTTGTCTCAAGCGTATCTCGCGTGGCCAAAACATCAGCCGCTTGGGCACCACAAGCATGAGCAGACATATGTCGACCTGCCATGCAGCTCGTTGGCAAGCACACATAAAAGACCCACACCAAAGAACAAAGCGGACCTCTCCTTGCTCCTCATCAGCTGGGATCTCCATCCCCACTATATCTTCAGTCCTCTCTGAAAGCTGCTCTGAGAGGACTGAAGGTGTAGAATTAGGTGTGTCACAACCAAGTACTTGCAGTACACCGACGTCCGATTGTAGCAGGCAAATTTCCCTGCCCCAGCTGCTGGACCGTCGAAAGAAGTATACTCCCAGCCATCCACATGCCCAGCGGTTGAATGCTAGCTTGGCTAAATTGCTAGCACTTCAACTGCTGCCTTTTCAGTTGGTAGACTCGGCCCCCTTCCGTGAGTTTGTTCAATGTGCGGTTCCTCAGTGGCAGGTTCCCAAACGCCACTTTTTCTCACGGAAGGCGATTCCGTCTCTCTACCGGCATGTGGAAGGCAATGTCCATGCCTCGCTGGACAGGGCGGTCAGCGGTAAGGTGCATATTACCGCTGACTCATGGTCCAGCAGGCATGGACAGGGACGTTATCTTTCTTTCACGGCCCATTGGGTCACTCTATTGGCAGCTGGGAGGGATGCAGGACAAGGTGCAGTAGTGTTGGAGGTTGTTCCGCCACCACGCCTCCAAAATGCTACTACTGGTTGTGACACACCTCTCTCCTCCACCCCCTCCTCTTCTTCTTCCTCCATGTCCTCTTCGAGTGCTCTGTCCTCGGAACCAGCGGTGCTCCGTAGGCGTACAAGGGGCTACGCGAGTACGCAGGCAAAACGATGCCATGCCGTGCTTGCGCTGGTGTGTTTGGGGGACAGGAGCCACACTGGGCCAGAGGTTCTGGCAGCTCTGCAGGGGCAGGCCGAGAGGTGGTTGACGCCACGCCAGCTTAAGCCAGGAATGGTCGTTTCTGACAATGGCACCAACCTCCTCTCCGCCCTGCGACAAGGGCAGCTCACCCATGTGCCCTGTATGGCTCACGTCCTCAACCTGGTGGTGCAGCGGTTCTTGGGCAGGTTCCCAGGCTTACAGGATGTCCTGAGGCAGGCCAGGAAAGTCTGTGTGCATTTCCGCCGATCTTATAATGCCAGTGCTCGGCTGACTGAGCTGCAAAAGGAGCTGAACCTGCCCAAGAACCGCCTAATATGTGACATGCCCACCAGGTGGAACTCAACGTTGGCCATGCTGCAGCGACTGCACACGCAGCAGAGGGCCATCAATGAGTACCTTTGCGACTACGGCACCAGGACAGGGTCAGGGGAGCTTGGCTTTTTTCCCCACGCCAGTGGAGCATGATCAGGGATGCATGCACTGTCCTCTCACCATTTGAGGAGGCCACGAGGATGGTGAGCAGTGACAGTGCATGCATCAGTGACACTGTACCTCTTGTCCACCTGTTGGAGCATACGCTGCGTGGGATAATGGACAGGGCACTTGAGGCAGAACAGAGGCAGGAAGAGGAGGACTTCCTTGCCTCTCAAGGCCCCCTTTATCCAGACAGTGTTCCTTCTGTCCCACCCATCACACAGGAAGAGGATGAGGAGGAGGAGGAGGATTGTGTGAGCATGGAGGTGGAGCCTGGCACTCAGCATCAGCAGCAGCAGTCTTTTAGGGATGATGTACAGTCCCAACAAACCAGTGGACTTGTACGTGGCTGGGAGGAGGTGGCTGGCGATCATGTCATCCTCAGTGACCCAGAAGACTCCGGACCGAATGCCTCAGCTAACCTACGCTGCATGGCCTCCCTGATCCTGCAAAGCCTGCGGAAGGATCCTCGTGTTCTTTGGATCAAGGAGAGGGACCATTACTGGCTGGCCACTCTCCTTGATCCACGGTACAAGGGTAAGGTTGCGGACCTTATCTTGCCGTCGCAGAGGGAGCAGAGGATGAGACATCTCAGGGAGGCCTTGCAGAAAGGTCTGTGCAACGCGTTCCCAGAAACTGGGAGGTTACAAACTCCTGGTCCTGGACGACGAGTTGCTGAGGCTTCGGTCAGTAGCAGAAGGAGCGGTGGGGAAGGTGGACGTCTGACCGATGCGTTCAGACAATTTTTTAGTCCGCAGCCCCAAGGTATGATCGGTTCCAGCAACCATCGCCAGCGTCTGATATACATGGTGCAGGAATACCTAGGGGCAAGGTCAGACTTGGACACCTTTCCCACCGAAAATCCTCTGGCTTACTGGGTCCTGAGGATGGATCACTGGCCAGAGCTTGCACAGTATGCAATTGAGCTACTGGCCTGTCCTTCATCCAGCGTTCTTTCCGAACGCACATTCAGTGCTGCTGGAGGATTTGTCACCGATCATAGGGTGCGCCTGTCCACCGACTCGGTTGATCGACTGACCTTCATAAAAATTAATCAGTCTTGGATCACCACCAGCTACCAGACACCTGAAGCGGATATAACGGAATAATTTATAACGTCACATCCCTTCAAGACTGCCTATGCTGATGCTGAGTGACTGTCCTGTTATGTTCACTGACTATCCTCTTCCTCCTCCTCAATGATCCATGCCACCACACCAGTGCCTAAGGCACAATTTTTCAGCCCCTGTATAACAGGGGCGTGTAATTACAATTTTTTAAAAAGATGCTTCGCAACAGGTGTGACTGCTGTGCTCCAAGTACAGTATCTGTGAGGGGTTGCAGTGTTGTGGCACCAGCACCAATGCCTAAGGCACAATTTTTCAGCCCCTGTTTAACAGGGGCGTGTAATTACAAATCTTGATCTAATAGTTCACAGCAGGGCCCATTCCTGCGCCCACCAAGAGTAACTATGAGGGCCTACAGTCTTGTGGCAACACCGTCCACCACCACCAAAGGCCCAATTTTTCTGCCCTGTTCAACAGGTGCATGCAATTACAAATCTTGATCTAATAACTCACAGCAGGGCCCATTCCTGCACCCACCAAGAGTAACTGTGAGGGCTTACAGTCTTGTGGCAACACCGTCCACCACCACCACCACCACCACCACCAAAGGCCCAATTTTTCTGCCCTGTTCAACAGGTGCATGCAATTACAAATCTTGATCTAATAACTCACAGCAGGGCCCATTCCTGCACCCACCAAGAGTAACTGTGAGGGCTTACAGTCTTGTGGCAACACCGTCCACCACCACCACCACCACCACCAAAGGCCCAATTTTTCTGCCCGGTTCAACAGGTGCATGCAAGTACAAATCTTGATCTATTAACTCACAGCAGGGCCCATTCCTGTGCCCACCAGTCTTGTGGCTACACCAACATCTAATAGGGCAAATTTCTGCAGAGTATATACGGCAGGCCCCTACTTTCAAACATCCAACTTACAAACGACTCCTACTTGCAAACGGTAAGAGAAAACAGGAAGTGAGAGGAAATCTACCCCTAGGAAGGGAAATTCTATCCTGTTAGATTTAATTTGGGAAAAAGGTATCTCCTCTCTACTGATGCTTTATCACCAATCCTTGTTTCAATTAAAACCCCACTTTTCCAAAAACATTTGTCATTGGGACGGAAAGTGAGGTGACATGTTCTGAACAGATGTGCAAAGACAGCAAATGTTACAGGGGTGATAACCCCTCCCTATGTTCTCCAAAAAGCTTAAAAATAGATTTTTTTGGGATGGAGCTACACTTCATAATGTACCTGTTCAGATTCTACTTAAGAACAAACCTACAGTCCGTGTCTTGTTTGCACCACCTATATACTGCTGTTCAGAGTATATAGGGTTGTAGGTATAGGGTTTTATTTTGGGTGCGGGGTCCCCCTTAATATCCATACAAGACCCAAAGGGGCTGGGGTGGGGGGGGGGTGATGGGGTAGCCATGCCATTTTTCTCAAGGATTTTCAGACATATGGCGGCCAGGACAAGACATGACATTAAAGCCGCAAGTGGTTTTAAATGGCTTCTTTTTTTCCTTTACAAATGTCATTTTGTGCAAGGACAGTTCTAAACACGGGAAACACATGCCACTTCACAGGCATACTTTAGACACCCCCCAGGTACCATATTTAAAGGAAAATTTCACTTTTTTTTTTTCACTTTATGCATCATTAAAATGACTGCTCCCGAAAAAACGTTAGTTTTTAAAATTTCTTTTTGCATTGATATATGTCCCCTGGGGCAGGACCCGGGTCCCCAAACCTGTTTTATGACATTAACATGCATATTGGCCGTTGTAATTAGCAATTTTGATTTCGAACGTTCGCGTCCATTATAACGAATAGGGTTCGAAAATTCGCGCGAACTTTCGGTCCGTTCGAAGGTTCTGGTGCGAACCGAACCCGGGGGTGTTCGGCTCATCCCTAGTCGTCAGGTATCATGCCACACTCTATTAGGGTAGGAAGTGGGAGCTGTACTTTCTTATTGAAGGATTCAATGGTAAAGTCAGAAGCTCTTCTCCCTGTGGTGTCAATTGTCCCCGCACATGTCCTTAGAGTGTATGGAACCGCACTTGCTTTGAGATTAAAGATATCAAAGAATTCTGGCTTTGCAAGGGATCTGTTGCTCTGTTCATCCAGCACTGCATACATTTTCACTGCCCTTTCTCTCTTGCCAGTGGGATACACAGTCACTAAACAGATTTTCGAGCATGAACGTGCACTCTTGCCTTGTCCACATACTTTAGTGCAATTAGACATCACTGAGGAGAGTGGGGTCTCTTGTTGCTCCCTGCCCTGATCTTTCCCGGGTTCTACAGTCTCTAGTGGAACATGAGCAGGACCTGGGTGCAGGGCTGGCCCAAGACATTGTGCTGCCTGGGCCCAAGAATGAAATGCTGCCCCCCCAAAAAAAAAAAATATGCCCATCCAGCAAAAGAGACGTTTCCATAAAGCAAAGAGACAGCCCAATATATTCAGCAAGAGACATCCCATATATTCAGTAAAGAGACATGCCCCTTCTAGGGTGACCACGTGTCCCGGATTGCCCGGGACAGTCCCGCATTTTGCAGATCGGTCCCGGGCACCTTCATTCCAGGACAATACAGTGTCCCAGGCCAATCTGATGCCCCCAAAAAAGGCCGCCACGTGACCGCTTTACTCACCAACAGTACTTGTCCTGGCCGGGAATGCCTGGAGGAGCACAATCCCCGCCCCCTGCTTGTGATTGGAGAAATCATAAATCCCGCCTCTTGTGTCCAATCACTGTGCTGTGATTCGTTACAGCACAAGCTGATTTTGGGAAGGGAGGGTGTCCCTGAATGGTAGTTTGGAAATGTGGTCACCCTAGCCCCTTCCTGCAAAGAGTATTGTGTAGCACCACAAAAGCTCCCCCCTTTCTCTCCACTGCCACCGACCAGCTACGCTCTGATCCCAGCTCAGTGATGCAATATGCTGCAACAACAGCGCTTCAGTGGCGGCTAGGGTGACCACATTTCCAAACTGCCATTCAGAGATACCCCCCTTCCTTCCCAAAAAAAGATGAGGGGGGAGTGTAGTCTCGCTGACAGGGAATTTGGCAGCGGGTGATTTGTCGGGCAAATGGCTGGTGTTAGCACATAAATCATCCTAACATTATGATCGATATGGTGTCAGGATGATCAAATCACATTTATATTACTACATTGTAATATATAATGAAATAGTTTAACTCACCATAATGCAGAATCAGTGGAAGCCCTGAGCTTGTCATTTGCCACCATTGCTTGCCACCAGATGTAGCTTGTTGCTTGCCACCGTTGCCTGCCACAACATGCAGCGTGTCACTTGTCAACATTGCCTGTCACTTGTCACCATTGCCTGTCACCAGATGCAGCCTGTCACTTGTCACCATTGACTGTCACCAGATGCAGCCTGTCACTTGTCACCATTGACTGTCACCAGATGCAGCCTGTCACTAGATGCAGCCTGTCACTTGTCACCAATGCCTGTCACCAGATGCAGCCTGTCACTTGTCACCATTGCCTGTCACCAGATGCAGCCTGTCACTTGTCATCAATGCCTGTCACCAGATGCAGCCTGTCACTTGTCACCGATGCCTGTCACCAGATGCAGCCTGTCACTTGTCACCGATGCCTGTCCCCAGATACAGCCTGTCACTTGTCACCATTGCCTGTCTCCAGATGCAGCCTGTTACTTGTCACCAATGCCTGTCAATTGTCACCAATGCCTGTCACCAGATGCAGCCTGTCACTTGTCACCAATGCCTGTCACCAGATGCAGCCTGTCACTTGTCACTATTGCCTGTCACCAGATGCAGCCTGTCACTTGTCACCAATGCCTGTCACCAGATGCGGCCTGTCACTTGTCACCATTGCCTGTCACCAGATGCAGCCTGTCACTTGTCAACAATGCCTGTCACCAGATGCAGCCTGTCACTTGTCACCATTGCCTGTCACCAGATGCAGCCTGTCACTTGTCACCAATGCCTGTCACCAGATGCAGCCTGTCACTTGTCGCCATTGCCTGTCACCAGATGCAGCCTGTCACTTGTCACTTATGCCTGTCACCAGATGCAGCCTGTCACTTGTCACGGATGCCTGTCACCAGACGCAGCCTGTCACTTGTCACCAATGCCTATCACCAGATGCAGCCTGTCACTTGTCACCAATGCCTGTCACCAGATGCAGCCTGTCACTTGTCACCATTGACTGTCACCAGATGCAGCCTGTCACTCAGCCTGGCTCTCTCTCCCTCCCCTTCAGCTTGGCATGCTGGGGGCTGCAATTTCCCCCCTAGAATTGCAATGGGCCAGCCAGTTATTTGCACTACATATCCCATAATCCTCTTTTCTCCTTTTTGTTTTTTTCCCTGGCCAATGGGAGAAAAAGGGGGAAGAAACATAGCGGTGGCTGTCCTGGGAACAGCAGCATGAGGAGGAGAAGGAGGGGGGAGAAGAGCCCGCAGCTGCTCTCTCTCCACACACACAGAGCTCCGATCTCATGCTGTTCTGCTGCCTGCTAACAGAAGAGGGAATGGGCAGGAAACAACAGAGATAGTGGCACCTCGAGAGAAGAGGAGGCAGGCAGCACTGATCCTCGCACCGCATGCCGCTCCTAACTTGCTGAGAGGAACACATACAGGGAGGAGGCTGGTGGAGCTAGCGGAGGAGGAGGAAGTTAAATCCTCCTCCGCAATGAATGGTGGGTCTCTCTCTCCTTACGTCACTGGTTGCTAGACACAAAGCGGTCCGCAGCTAGCAACCAGTTTGGGCAGGGAAGCAGGGGCCGCTGGTGAGACCCTTGAAGTGCTTCTTGCCACTGCGGCCAGTGACAGCGGCGCCGGCGATGCAGTACAAGTATGACACTGCACACTAGATGGAGGGAAACCCAGGTCCTCAGGCAGTGCGCCCCTGTTGCCGCCCCTCTTAAAGTGCCGCCTGGGACCATGGTCCCACCGGGTCCCATGGTAGGGCCGGCCCTGCCTGGGTGCAAAGCTGTTGTATGTCTCTCACTGCCACATTCTGTACATTCTACTTGTATTTTGCAGTCTTTGGCAATGTGATAAGTGGATCCGCAACACTTGAAACAGATGCCATTCTGTTTAAGGAAGGACATCCGCTCTGCAATGGGTTTGCTTCTAAAGCCTTTGCATTTCTTTAGTGGATGTGTTTTTTTGTGTATCAGGCAATGTCTATCAGGGTTTTCTATGGTGTGTACCTTGTGGATGCTTTGATAGTCTGTGACTTCTGAAGGTACAGTTGTTTTGTGTGTGGATACAGAAGTCCTACCGTGAGGTCTGTGAGGTTTCTCAGGTCTGTGCGATTGATTGCCACTGCTGGTGAAGGATGAAACTGGGATCACTTCGGATTTTCGCTTGCTGTCGGACAAATCTAGATAACACAGAGAAAGGGGGGAAAGCAACACCATAATCTTCTTTGAATTTACCTCCCACAGACATCCACTTGTCTTGCAGATTTGAGGGTAGTTTCTCTACTATGGGATTGGTGCCTCTAGCTGTATCTAGATATGAAAGTCCTGGCAAGTAGCCATCCTCTTTGGCATATTCTATCTCTAATAGAAGATCACTTAGTTCTTGTAGACTCACATTGTCTCTGTAGCCCACCTTGGGAAAGACTTCAAGTTTTTTCAACAGTGCTCCTTCTATTACCTCAGGGGATCCATACGTTTCTTCTAGTCTTTTCCAGGTCATATTGAGTCCTGCTGCAGGGTTGAACAGGTTTGCTCTTCTCATCCTCTTAGCATGCTCTGCTGACTCGGTACCGAGCCATTTTATCATCAAATTAAGTATGTCTGCTGATGAAAAGTTCAGACCTTCAGTTGCATTCAGAAAGGAGGATTTCCATGCCCAATAGTTTTCAGGACAGTCATCAAATTGGAGAAAGCCTGAGCTAATCATTTCTTTGCGGATGAGATATTTGGTGACATCCACTGCACATTGTTGTTCGCCCATGTAATCTATATGTTGAGGTGATGGGAACACTTGTTTTTTGTTCTTAGGGGTTTCTGGTGCTTCCCTCTTGATTTGCTGGCAGCCGCTGATGACCTCATGTGGTTGATTGGGCCTGCTCAGGGGGCATGTTGATCTCGGTCTGAATTCCTTTGCTTCAGGTTTAAGAGGCTGTTCTTTCGCATGCGCATCAGTAAGGTTCTGGATGTACTTACTTGTACGATCTGTGGAGGATAGAGGTTTTTCTGGAACCTCTGGGTCTTTATACGATTTTTCACTTCCTGACCGACTAGTTCCCATGTAGGCAGCGGCCTCAGCTTCAGCAGCTGCAGCAGCGGTCTGTCGCTTCAGGATGAGCAATTTTGCTTCTTCTTGTGCTAACTCCTGCATCATCATGGCTTCTTTTTGTGCTATGGTAGCTTTCTTTTCTGCTAACTCCCGCATCATCATGGATTCTTTTTCTGCGTACTGTAGCTGGATGCGGGCAGCTTCTGCCTTGGCACGAGCTTTAACTGCTAAGGAACTTGCTGGGGATATCTTGCTAGCTCGTGAAGATCTGGACACATGCGATTGTGCATCCTCTTGCTGGGCACTGGGAATGTTCTCCCTGTCTTGCTGTGTTGGCGATAGCGTGTCATCAGCCTGGTACTTTGTTCCTGATCTTAGACTCATGCTGTACTGATGGCGTCTCAGTTTATTCCAGACTGCCACGTGGTTGTCTTTTTACTGTTCTGCTTCGCGTTATTGAACTGTTGTATAACACTAGTCAGACAGCTTAACAATAATTCAGAAGTCAAGAAACGGGAGACATCAAATCTGTATGTATTCTTTTTCCGAATAACTTTGTAAAACTACAACATAAGCATAAACAAACATATGTGTCAGTACATTAAAACATTATACAGCAGCCTCACTCTACCAGTGAAAGTACTCACAGACAATTCCACCATTAGTCCAAGAATAGACAGGAGCTCTTCTACATGCAGTCTGCTTGGATCAGAGAGCAGACACGAAATGAAGAAAATGCAGTTCCAGGTTAAAGGTTACTGCCTTAACTGTGAAGGAATTCCTTTTCCTGTGACAAAATAATAACTAACTCTGGCCACTAGATGGCAACAATGTCAAACCAACATTGCAATATAATCTGTAACAGCACATAGCACATATTATTATGATGATATGGGCAGAACAGAGCTGCTTGCTGTGGGGGCACTCAACAGGAGGGAGGGGCAAGGAGCTCCAGCCAGGGACCCAAGAAGAGGAGGATCTTGGCTGCTCTGTGCAAAACTACTACACAGAGCAGGTAAGTATTACATGTTTGTTATTTTTATAGGATTAAAATTAGACTTTACAATCACTTTAACCATCAGGAACTATTTAAAGCCCACTGTATAGTTTAAAAAAAAAATACCAAATATCGCCCTAATGTCCTCTGACTCAACTGCATTCTTCCAAAATGTCATCTGATTTTATTTTCTCCAGAACTTCGGGGAGATGAAAAATCTAATTTTTGTATTTATTTTTTTTGCTTATCCCCACTCTTTGTTGACATTGTAAAATGAGAAGAAAAAAAAAAGAAGTACACTTGATTAAAAGAAAGGATAGAATATAATTTATTTCTCCAAGAAATGACTAGTCCCTGAACTATGGAGTGTCCCTGTAGACAGCACAGCTGGTGCAGGGACATATACAGGCTATATAAACCTCTCTGGATACCTCGGGAAATCCGGGAGATCTGAAATCACTATTTCACAACAAGGTACCGTCTTTATCTAAATGCACAAGAAATATATTAATTATGTGTATGCCTTTTGGTAATCATTATGAAATTTTATCTAATACCCCATATATTAATCACCCTGCAAGTCTAGAATAAGTACACATAATAATGTTCTCCTAATGTTAACTATATAACTGTTAGCATCAAGAATTACATTTTTTGTATGATTAATCTGCTTTATGAAGCACACAACTACAGTATAATTATTGCATTACTTTGTGTTTTTCCCAACTTACAGAACTGTAAGTCACTGAAAAATATTCCTCTGCAATCAAACAGTATATACTAATATACTAACATTTCTATTTGATATTTTTCATAAATAGGTTCAACATGACTCAAAAATAACTACAGTAAAACCTTGGTTTGAGAGCGTTTCGCAAGACAAGCAAAATTTTAAAATAAAATTTGACTTAATATACAAGCGATATCTTGATATACAAGTAGCGTCATGTCACAACTAAGTATAGAAGAGAAGAGAGGTGCTTCTAAATGTAGCAATTTGATTACATTTAATGAAGGTACAACATTTAGCAACTCACATGGTTGATATTTAAAAGAGGCACATCTAAGTATGCAGGCATCCGGGGTAAAGCTGTCCACATAGACCGTCGTCCTCACCACCATCGACATCATCTCTTCCACTCTGCACTCCACGAGTGTTTCAAGCCTCGCTTTCAGATCGCTCTACTGCAGGGTAGTCTTCCCAGTCACAATTGCAGACTGACAAAGGTAGGAGGCGGTGGTGAGGAGGATGGTCTATGTGGACAGCTTTACTCCGGATGCCTGCATACTTAGATGTGCCTCTTGTAATCATCAACCATGTGAGTTGCTAAGAGCCAGTTCACACAGGGGCGACTCGTCAGGCGACTCAGTCGCCTGACAAGTCGCGCTCCGCTCTATTCAATGGAACCGTTCTAATAGGAGCGACGCAAGTCGCTCCGACTTAGAAAAAAGGTTCTTGTACGACTTTGGGGGCGACTTGGGGCGACTTGCATTGATTTCAATACAGAAGTCATTTTGCAAGTCACCTCTCAAGTCGTCTTGAGATCGCCTTGCCGAGTCGCTCCCAAAGTCGTGCCGCCCCAGTGTGAACTGGCTCTTAATGTTGTACCTTCATTAAATGTAACCAAATTGCTACACTTATGCCGCGTACACACGGCCGTTTTTCTCGTCGAAAAAAACGAAATTTTTCCCATTCGACGAGAAAAACGATAGTCTGTGGGCTTTCTGTCTTTTTTTTCGACGAGAAAAACGGCATTAAAAACGCCGAGAAAAATTAGAACATGTTCTAATTTTTCTCGTCGTTTTTTTCGACATGTTTTCCGCGGCAGTGTTTCCCATAGGGAAACACTGCCGCGGAGCCCACAGACGGTTGTTTTTCTCGACAAGAGAAAAAATGACGTGAAAAACGACCGTGTGTGGGGAACAAGCCATTCCCTCGTTTTTAATGACATTATTCACGGCGGTTTTTTAACCGCCGTGAATAATGATCGTGTGTACGCGGCATTAGAGGCGCCTCTCTTCTCTTTTATACTCTGTAGCTCCTGCTGGATTTTGCTTCTAATCCCCTTGTGGATGGACATTTTATGGTTACACAATCTATCACATTGGTGTGATCTTTGTATATGGATTATAAACTGAAGTACCTATGAATAAATGGTTGTGGAATGAATCATCTGAGTTTCCATTATTTCTTATGGGGAAATTTGCTTTGATATGCAAGTGCTTTTGATTACAAGCATGTTTCTGGAACAAATTATGCTCGCAATCCAAGGTTTTACTGTATTTTAAAATGCTTTCTAACATAAGACTTAAAAAAAATACAGTAATAATAATTACTGTTATTAATATTTAACCACTTGAGCTCCAGAAGATTTTACCCCCTTCATGACCAGGCCATTTTTTGCAGTTCGGCACTGCGCTACTTTAACCACTTCAGGCCCAAGGTACGTCATATGACGTCCTCGGCTTTGTGGGGGTATATCTGAATGATGCCTGCAGCTACAGGTATCATTCAGATATTGCCGGTTTCAGCCTGCGATTCCCTACACCATGAGAACAATCATAGCGGCTGTTCCACCGCTTGATTGTTCTTACGGGCAGCGGAAGGGGACGTCCCCCCCTCCCGCCGCCCTCCAGTGCTTCTCCCGACTGACCTTTGCGATCGGTGAGTCAGTGACCGGATCCGCCGGCCCCGGATGTTGACCACAGAGATTTCCGGCGGACCAGATGGTCGCCGGAGTCTCTATGATCGTCGGAGGCCAGGCGCGATGTTATGACATCACGCCCGGCCTCTGCATTCAAAAAAACGGCGCTGCTTCGGCTTTGAAGCAGTGATCTTTTTTTTTGTTTTTGTTTTTTTAGGCTTCCCAGCCTAGTGGTGAGATGTGGGGTCTTATTGACCCCATATCTCACTGTAAAGAGGTCCTGCCATGTCATATTCTTATTACAAGGGATGTTTACATTCCTTGTAATAGGAATAAAAGTGATCAAAAATTTTTTTTTTTTTTTTAAAGTGTCAAAATAAAACAAAATAAGTAAAATTAACAATAAATAAAAAAAAAATGTTTTAAAGTGCCCCTGTCCCCATGTGCTCGCATGCAGAAGCAAATGCATACGTAAGTCCCACCCACATATGAAAACGGTGTTCAAACCACACATGTGAGGTGTCGCTGCGAACGTTAGAGCCAGAGCAATAATTCTAGCCCTAGACATCCTCTGTAACTCAAAAATTTAAAGCGTCGCCTATGGGGATTTTTAAGTACCGAAGTTTGTCGCCATTCCTCGAGCGTGTGCAATTTTGAAGTGTGACATGTTAGGTATCTATTTATTCGGCATAACTTCATCTTTCATATTATGCAAAAAGATTGGGCTAACTTTACTGTTTTTTTTTTTTTTTTTTAAAGCATGAAACTGTTTTTTTTTCCCCAAAAAAAACGCATTTGAAAAATTGCTGCGCAAATACCGTGCGAGATAAAAAGTTGCAATGACCGCCATTGTATTCTCTAGGGTCTTTGCTAAAAAAAACATATATAGTGTTTGGGGGTTCTATGTAATTTTCTAGCAAAAAAAATGATGATTTTTACATGTAGGAGCGAAGTGTCAGAATTGGCACGGGCCTGAAGTGGTTAACTGCCTTTTGCGTGGTCATGCAATGCTGTATGCTAACGAAATATACATCATTTTTTTCCACACAAATAAAGCTTTCTTTTGGCAATATTTGATCATCACTGTTTTTATTTTTTGCTAAATAAATGGAAAAAGACTGAAAATTTTTAAGAAAAAACAAAATTTTCTACTCTGCTACAAAAGCTATTCATGGAAAAATGTTTACAAAATCAATTTTTTATAGATTTTGCTCATAATGTATTCTGCTAAATGTATTTGGTAAAGAAAAAAAAACAAACAATAAGTGTATATTGATTGGTTTGTGTGAAAGTTATAGGGCCTTAGGGTGACCACATTTCCAAACTACCAATCAGGGACACCCTCCCTTCCCAAAAATCAGATTGTGCTGTAACGAATCACAGCACAGTCATTAGACACAACAGTCATGATTTATGATTTCTCCAATCATAAACAGGGGGCGGGGATTGTGCTCCTCCAGGCATTCCCGGCCAGGACAAGTACTTGCAGTGAGTAAAGCAGTGATGTGGCGGCCTTTTTTGGGGCCATCAGATCGACCCGGAGAAAGGCTGTGTCAGTTTCATTCCGGGACACTGTATTGTCCTGGCATAAAGGTACCCGGGACAGACCTGCCAAATGCGGGACTGTCCCGGGCAATCCGGGACACGTGGTCACCCTATAAGGGCCTACAAACTATGGTATATAAACTGGAGATTATATGTACTTTTTTTATACTACTAATGTTAGTGATCAGCGACTTATGGGACTGGGATAGTGCGACAGACAATCTGACACTAACTGACGCAGGGGGGAACTAATTGCCACTGACAACACCAGTGACATTAATCCAGTGATCAGTGATAATATTATACACCGTCACTGTACTAATGACACTGGCTGGGAAGGGGTTAACATCAGGGGCAATCAGGGTGTTAAATGTGTGCCTAACTGTGTAATGTGTGTAAAGTGTGCTGCTTTTACTACTAGATCTCTAAGTTTCTCATCCCTGCAAAGAGACACAGAGCTTTGGGCTGAAAAGGCACACAACTGTTTAGCAGGTCCCAGCCATTACTGATTGGCCAGATTTTGCTGACAGGCTCCCACTGTGTACAATCACATTGGGTGCCGCCAGGGGGGTGTGCATGCCCGTGCCCTAAACCCAGGAAACGGGCAGTAACGTATGGATATGTCACTTTGCCTGCACAGGCCACCTGTCCACAATACATTTCGGGCGGGCGGTCCGCAAGTGGTTAAATAAAAGTGCAGTGCCAAAAACTATTTGGAATTGAATATTTTTTACTTAATCACTTCAGCCCCGACCCTCTTTTTGAGATTTGGTGTTTACAAGTTAAAAACTGTTTTTTTTTGCTAGAAAATTACTTAGAAAAAAATATATATAATGTTTGGGGGTTCTAACACTCTAGCTGTTTGCCGACCAGCTGCCGCAGTTTTACTGCGGCAGAATGGCACGGCTGGGCGAAGCGACGTTACCTTACGTTGCCTTACCTTTTGAACACTAGGCGTGCCCCCGGCTCTCTGCCACAGCCAATGCCAGTGCCTGGCGGGCGTGATGACCGCCAGGCACCTACGATCACGCGTGACAGAGAGAGAACCAGGATCTGTGTGTGTAAACACACAGATCCCGGTTCTTTCAGGGGAGAGGAGACTGATCGTGTGTTCATACAAAGTATGAACACTGATCTCTCTCCTCCCCTAGTTAGTCCCATCCCCCCTACAGTTATGCCCCATACACACGATCGTTTTTCATGCTGTTAAAAATGCCATTTTTAAAAATGGCCATTAAAAATGATCGTGTGTATGCTCCAGAGCATTTTTAACGACGTGAAAAACGGCCATTAAAAATTTCGAACATGCTCTCTTTTTTCACGTCGTTTTTCATGTCGTTTTTTTTAACGACGTGAAAAACGATAGTGTGTATGCTTTAACGACGTGAAAAAAAATGCGCATGCTCAGAATCAAGTATGAGACGGGAGCGCTCGTTCTGGTAAAACTAGCATTCGTAATGGAGATAGAGTCAAATATATGTTTATTAAATTTTCAATTTTATACAGTTAAAATTACACAAATAATCATTCGGGTGTCAGCCGAGAATGTAAACGAACATAAGATATAATCTCACAAAAATAAGATTATCATCTGTATAAAGCATATTAATTTCACAATTTCAATCAATTTATGGGATAGTAACTATATTGACACCCATTGTATTTTATATCCATAAAAACAAAAAACAAAAACAAAAACACAAAACAAAACAAAACAAAACAAGACAAAAAAAAAAAAAAAAAAAAAGAAGGGGGGAGCAGGGGATAGAGCAGATAAGAAAAGACAAGTAGGGAAAGGTAGAGAGGTCCGGGCAGACCCCAGCGTAACACATCTAATCAAAGGATGCAGATCGTAATTTGAGCTATTCTCTAAGATAATATTAAATTTTTCAAGGTATCCGATGAGGAATATTCTCTCCATATGCGCCATTGGAGCTTATGTTTTTTAAAATTATCATTCTCTAAGGCCAACAACTCCTCCATCCGCATTATGTCATTAACTGCAGAGACCCATAAAGTTAAGGGGGGACTAGTAGTCGTTTTCCAAAATATGGGGATAATTTGTCTTGCGGCAGATAAAAAAAAAAACGTAACAAAGAACCTTTCTGTGAGGAAATCGAGCCTGGAAGCATAGACAATAAGGCAATTTCGGGAGATGGCTGTAAAGGTTTATCATATAAGCTACTGTAAATTAAAAAAACCTGTGTCCAAAGAGATCTAACGGCTTGACACTCCCACCATATATGTAGGTAGCTACCATCCACCGATCCACACCTCCAGCAGTTAGGGGACACAGATGGAAAGATTTTGTGCAGAGATTGAGGATCTCTGTACCATCTTGCAAGAAGCTTAAAGTTTTTCTCCTGTGTATAACAGGAAGTTGAGGTCTTGTGCGTAAAATAATATGATTTCTGCCAGTCCGCAACAGTGAATTCCTTTCTCAGATCCATGGACCACTTCCTGGTGTAACATGGGAGTTGTTTATGTATCAGCGTATGTAACATATTATACATAGTAGAGAGTGTATGTTGTGGGAGTTCAGAAAGAGAGCACAGTTTTTCAAATTCCGTAAGAGGTCTATGAATTCGGAAGGTGGAGAAAAGGGTAGAACAAAAAGATGTAATCCGTAGTGCCGTAAGCCAGTTACCCCGAGCCTCTGGTAGTACCGGCTTACCAGAGATAGGATCTACAAACGAGCCCGCTGTAGGCCACTCCGCACGGGAGTAAGGACCTATTATATGAGAACCTTCGCCTTGGGGCACAGCTGGATGGTCGAATAAAGATGTAAGAGGAGATGGTTCGGAGGACAGGAATGACTTCATACCCTTACTGTACCACAGATTTAAGACAGCAGATGTTAATGGGGAGATTAGGGTCTTATGAATATACTGTCCGTGTCCCCAAAGTAAGGCTCGGAGGTCATGTAGAGATAGGTCCTGTTCTACCATAGTGGATGCTTTAATGAAGGGACGGGGGAACCATTCAATGAGCCTAGCCAGATGCGTCGCTCTATGGTATAGTTCAAAATCGGGAAGGCCCGCACCCCCTTGGGTTTTAGGATATGTTAGTAAAGTATGTTTGATACGGGGTATACCTTGGTGCCATACAAATCGTATGGACATGGAGCGTAATAATGTAAAAAAACGTTTAGGGACTGTGATAGGTACTGTTTGAAATATGTAAAGCAGTTTAGGTAAGATATCCATTTTCAAAGCATTTATGCGTCCAAACCACGGTAGGGAAGAAGTATTCCAGTTGTCTACGTCTTTACGTAATCGGGTCAATAGAGGTAAATAATTTAGGGCATAAAGTTCTGATAAATCAGATGGAACCTTTATCCCTAAATAAGATATACTTCTAGTACTCCATTAAAAGGAAAAATTAGCTTGTACTCGGGTTAAAGTATTGGTGGGCAGGGAGACATTAAGGGCTTCTGTTTTAGATATTTTAAGTTTAAAGTCACTGAATTTCCCAAACCTACTAAATTCTAACATCAACGAGAGCAAGGATGTGTGTGGTTGCTGTATATAGGATAAAAGATCGTCAGCATATAAGGATAACTTATGCACTGAGGAAGGTGTCTGTATCCCTACAATAGAGGCATTACGTCTTATTGCCTGGGCTAAATGTTCTATCACTATAACAAAAAGTAACGGGGATAAGGGGCACCCTTGCCGAGTGCCATTCGATATTCGGAACGATGCAGATAAAGAGCCGCCGACCAAGACTGAGGCAAAGGGGTTGGAATACAATGCCATTATTTTGGACACGAACACCGGTCTGAGACCTATCTGTTCAAGAGAAAGACGTAAAAAGTCCCAGTTAACTCAGTCGAAGGCCTTCTCCGCATCGAACGATAACATGCAGGCCTTCAGGTTATGTTTCTGTATATAGGAAATAAGGTGGATGGTTTTCATAGTATTATTGTCCCTGGCCTCACGACCAGGGACAAAACCTACCTGGTCCCTATGTATAATGCGTAAAGCTTAATGTCAATATTGAGTAGCAATATTGGCCTGTAACTGCCACATTGTGAAGGGTCCTTGCCGGGTTTCAAAATAACTGATATATTAGCAGATAGGAGGTTATGGGAGGGCAGATGGGTGTCATCAATTGAATTGAATGCCGAGACTAATAACGGGGCCATCGGTTGGGCAAACAATTTGTAAAACCTAGGGGAAAAGCCATCGGGGCCTGGACATTTGCCCGATTTTAAACCATTAATAGCGACGAGAAATTCCGCCGTCGTCAATGATTCCTCCAAACTAGATGCCTCTTCAGGATCAATTTGTGGTAGGGCGGTCTCTGTTATATAATTCCTCATCTCAGTGAGGTGTGTGTCGACCTTGGTGCGTGCTACCGGTAAAAGATGAAGATTATAGAGGTCGGAATAATAAGATTTAAAGGCCTCGGCTATGCCTCGAGAACTACTTATTTTCTGATATTCCGGTGTACATATATGTGGAATCGGTTTACGAGGGGAGCGGGGATGTAAAACCCTGGCAAGATGTTGTCCGCATTTGTTTGCAAAAGTGTAGTGATTATTACGACCTCTATCTCTGGCTATAAGAGAATGTGCATCCAAGAGGCTAAGTAATTCTCTACGGGCATTAGAGAGATCTACATATGTTACCGGATTGACATCTTTTTTATGTGATGTTTCAAGCAGTTTTATCATTGCCAATAAAGGAGAGATATCTGCTGTTCTGGCTTTTTTAAGGCGTGAACCGTGTTGAATAAAAACCCCTCTCAGGACACACTTCAAGGCCTCCCACTTAGTTAGTGGATTGGTGTCATCAAAGCGATGGACCATAATAAAGTCCTGAATCGCTTGTTCTATTGCTGCGACACATATAGTGTCTTTCAATAAATTGTCATTCAATCTCCATGATGATCTTGTACGAGACGACTGGGGAGGGGCTAAGCTGAGATGTACAGGGGCATGATCAGACCATAATATGCTACCCAAAGAAGTCTTTGGTGATGTATCTAATAAAGTTTGGGAGATTAAAAAATAATCAATACGGCTATATGAATCATGTGCTACGGAAAAATAGCTGTAATCTCTTTCGAACGGGTGTTGCACCCGCCACACATCCACCAATTGTGCAGTATGCAAAAGTGTCTTTATCTGTGTGAGTGCAATATGAGAAGTATTTGACTTACCCGAAGAAGAGTCCAGGTCCGGAGAAAGGGTCACATTGAGGTCACCACCTAAAATAAAACAGGGGCCCCCGAATGAAAGCAGTTTACCTACAACCTTAGAAAGGTAGGACGCCTGGTCCTGGTTAGGTCCATAAACATTAGCCACTGTAAAAATAGAAGAATTGCACTTTAGTTTAAGAAATAGAAATCGACCTAACGGATCAATAAAGGAATCTAGGACTTCCGGATGGAATGATTTATGGAAGGCTATAGATACTCCTTTCGACTTCGACTCTGGGTTAGTACTATGAAACCACTGATAATAGTGGGGATTTTTAAGAATCGGAATCGCCGATTTCCTAAAGTGCGTTTCCTGTAACAATAAAATTTTCTTGATCTTATGAAAGTGATATAACACCTGGCTTCTCTTCTCCGATGAATTGAGGCCTCTGCAGTTAAAGGAGGCCAAAGTTATGTTATCATATGCCATCATGGTGGGAACAGGGATAGGGGGGAAGAACACAATTCCTTACCTATACCTGTATCTATATCTCTGCAAACATGGGGATCTGCCCGGACCAAAAAAGAAAAAATGGGAAAGGGAAGGGAAGGGAACAGGCTAGGGAGGGAAAGAAGAAAAGGGAGTAAAACATAAAAAAATAAATGAACATCAGACCACTAAATACCATTGGTAGATAGACAGGGAGCTTTATAGAGAGGAAAAAAGAGAGAGAAAAAAATTGTTTTAAAAAACAAACAAAACAAAAACAAAAACCAGTGCACTAGTCGGCACTAGTAGTCCTATTGGGGAGTGACTGTGGTAGGCACATAGAGTGCCTCCCGGTCCAAGGCCTCCCAGGAATACAATAATTAAGGTCATATGATAGGTAGTCAACATCATAGTTAGTAGTACAAACCATTATCCACTTTCCATATAAATAAAGGCGGGCCATAAATTCTGAGCCCTAAAAAAAGGGCTCCTAATAGAAAACCTAAGTTATAACATATTATCATGGCAAAAAACTGTCAAAAAATAAAAAAAAATAAAAAAAAAACTATAAAAAACTGTGCAACTTAACAATATAGGTTATTGGTCTTAAAGTAGTGATCCTAGAGAATGCTGGCTCACAACTCACTATATAGCCTCCCTAGAAGAGGTAGAGGGGGTAAATTGACATTCACGTAAACTTAAAAAAAAAAAAAAAGAGGAGAGAAAAAAAAAATGTTGTTTTCCCTCTCTTCTTTTTCTCTCCCCCCTTTCCCCTTCATTTCCCCTTTTCGCCCCCCAACCATAAAGAGAACCAAAAAAAGCAAAAAAAAAAACAAAAAAAACAATATGAATGGGGGTGAAAAAAATCAAAGTTCAATCCATCCTCATACACTCTTGCATTCCCATATTTATATATTCATATATATTCATATATTTCATTTCGCTGTGTAATCGTCATCTGATGAAATATATTTAAAAGTATATATGAAAAAAAAAAAAGGACAACCCAGAAAGAAAAAAAAAACCCACTCAGATACTCCTAATCACTTCTCCTAGGTGCTCCTAAACATATTTCTCCATAATTTACAGTTGGACTATACACTATACACAGCAAGATCAAAAATGTAATGAAGTAAGAATGCAAGAGTGTAAAATGTAATAAAAAATAAATAAAAAGAAATTGTAAAATTATAGGAAACAGTCTATATAGGAAAACAGCCCGGCAACTGGTGACTGCATATCAATAGGATCAAAAACAACGGTAATATCCGCCACATAAGTATCAATTCGCTGGGAGTCTATGTGGGAGTCTATGTGGGTCTATGTGGGGGGCCCCTGTTGCGCCCCTGTTGCGCCTGTCCTTGCCGACCTTCTGCCATGTTGACTGGGGTGGAAATCCTAAAGTAGTGGACTGGAGTGGCTGAAATGGCCAATCAGGTAATGCTATTTGCGGTAGTTCCAGCATGTTTAAGAAACGGGGAAGATCACCCAGTGTTCGGAACAACGCAGTCTTTCCTGCATGGTGAACCCGGAGTTGAAAGGGAAATCTCCATTGATACTTTATTTGTTTCTCCTGTAGGATAAGTGTAATGGGTTTAAGTGCTCGACGCATAGCTAGAGTCTGGCGCGAAAGATCCGGCAAAAGCATAACTGGGACATCATTATAACAGATGGAGTCCTGTCCTGTGTACTGGCAGCCCTCATGATCTCCTCTTTGATTTTATAAAAATGCACTCTGCAGAGCGTGTCTCGGACAAAAGCGGAGTCAATATTTCTGGGGCCTGAAGTCCTATGGACCCTATCCAGCTCTATGTGGGCCTCCTTGGGTTTCTGTAGTAATTGATTAAAAATGATAGTTACCGCCTCTGTTAAGTCTTTGGGTTCCACTGTTTCAGGGATGCCACGTATCCTGACATTATTCCTCCTATTACGGTTCTCAATGTCATCTTGACGATACATGAGCTGCTGTAACAGGACTGTGTGGGTATTAAGGGTCTCCTCATGTGACTGCAAGGTATTGCCAATGCCCTCTGTTGTACTTTCTATGTCTTCCATGCGTGTCCCCAGATCTCGTTTAAGATCTGCAATCTCCCTCTTATAACTTTTCTCCATACGGGAGACACAGTGCTCAAGATCATGTTTGGTTGGCAGGGAGCGTAGGTATGCATGCATGGATCGCATCTGGGATTCCATATCCCATCCATCCCCAGAGCACAGCGATGCCTGGGAAAGGCTATGCGAGCTGCGCGGGCTATGCAGGCTTTGTGGATTATGAGGGGAAGGATCTAAATCAGCCAAAGAAGCTGAACGACCCCTGCTGTGTACCTGAGCAGCAACCGCTACGTCCGCCACAGCGTCTGTCGGCCCTGAGCGGGCTGGAGATGAAGGCGCCATCGCCATCTTGGAAGACTGCTGCTGCTGATTCCTGTAAGCCGCGGTGGAACGAGTCACAAATCGGCTGATGTCTCCTTGTTTTTGATCCCCGTCCGGCTTGGAGTGGTCTTTAGGCTTCCCCTTCCCCATCGGAGCGATTAAAGGGTAGGTGCAAGTGATGGATCTATAATAGGATCCTGTGAGAGCCAAACGACCGGGAGCAATCGCAATGTGCGTCCTACAGCACCATGCGCTAGACCATGCCCCCCCCCCCGAGTGTGTCGTAATGGAGATAGCACATTCGTCACGCAGTAACGGACTGAAAAGCACAAGGCTGAAAAGCGCGAATCGTTGCTCAACAAACTTTACTAACATGAAGGGCGGCGCCATTCGAGCGGAACTTCCCCTTTATAGTGCCGTCGTACGTGGTATACGTCACTGCGCTTTGCTTGATCGTTTTTTAAAATGATCGTGTGTACGCAAGATAGGCTTGAGAGGAAACATGAAAAAAAACGACGTGAAAAACGGCAAGAAAAAAAATGGCAAGAAAAACGATCGTGTGTATGGGGCATTAGAACACAGTGAGGGAAGACAGTTAACACCTTGCTCGCCCCCTAGTGTTAACCCCTTCCCTGCCAGTGACATTTATACAGTAATCAGTGCATTTTTATAGCACCGATCGCTGTATAATTGTCAATGGTCCCAAAAATGTGTCAAAAGTGTCCAATTTGTCCGCCGCAATATCGCAGTACTGATAAAAAACGCAGATTGCCGCCATTACTAGTAAAAAAAATATTATAATAAAAATGCATAAACCTATCCCCTATTTTGTCTATAGACACTATAACTTTTTCGCAAACCAATAAATATACGCTTATTGCAATTTTTTTCTTACCAAAAATATGTAGAAGAATACATATCAGCCTAAACTTTTTTGAAAAAAATTAGGGATATTTATTATAGCAAAAAGTAAAAGATATTGTGTTTTTTTCAAAATTGTCAGTCTTCTTTTGTTTTTAGCGCAAAAAATAAAAACCACAGAGGTGATCAAATACCACCAAAAGAAAGCTCTATTTGTGAGAAAAAAATTAAGTAAATTTTGTTTGGGTACAGTGTCGCATGACCGCGCAATTGTCAGTTAAAGCGACGCAGTGCCGTATCGCAAAAAATGGCCTGGTCATTGAGCAGCCAAATTGTTCGGGGCTGAATTGGCTAGAGAATAAGATGGCGGTCGTTGCAATACTTTCTGTCATACTGTATTTGCGCAGCGGTCTTACAAGCACACTTTTTTTGGAAAAAATACACTTTTACAAATTAAAAAATAACACAACAGTAAAGTTAGCCCAATTTTGTTTATGTTGTGAAAGATGATGTTACGCCGAGTAAATTGATACCCAACATGTCACGTTTCAAAATTGCGCCCGCTCGTGGAATGGCGACAAACTTTTACCATTAAAAATCTCCATATGCAACGTTTAAAAAATTCTACAGTTTGCATGTTTTGAGTTACAGAGGAGGTCTAGGGCTAGAGTTATTGCTGTCGCTCAAACGATTGTGGCGATACCTCACATGTGTGGTTTGAACACCGTTTTCATATGCGGGCGCTGCTCATGTATGTGTTCGCTTCTGCACGTGAGCTCAGGGGGGCGGGGCGCGTTTAAATTCTTTTTTCTTATTTATTTTACCTTTTATTTTTTATTTTTACACTGTTCTTTTAAAAAAAAAAGGGGGGCACTTTTATTCCTATTACAAGGAATGTAACCATCCCTTGTAATAGAAAAAAAAGCATGACAGAACCTCTGGAATATGAGATCTGGGGTCAAAAAGACCTCAGATCTCATATTTACACTAAAATGCAATAAATAAAAAAAATAATGGTGTTTAAAAAAATAAAAATATAAAAAATGTCTCATTGACATTTGTTAGTCCCATCTAAATCTTCTAGTGCATCCAACGCTACAATTTATTGAAAAAGCTGCTGTCCAAAAGTATATCCATTGCTCCTCCAGTGGAGTAGAGACTGCCTAAGAAAGGAAGGGTGTTACTAATCAGATCATCAGGTGAAAATAAAGGGAAAAGGCCTAAAAAAGAAAATACTGCAGCCACCTCATTTAAGGATTGGTATGCTACAATATATTAAACACTTGTGATGCCGCGTACACACGACCGTTTTTAATGACGAGAAAAATTTAATTTTTAAAAATGGTCAATAAAATTGATCGTGTGTGGGCTTTCCAGCAGTTTTCCCGACGAGAAAAATGCAGAGAATTTTTTACATCGTCGTTTTTCTCGTCATGAAAAACGGCTGTGTGTGGGCTTTAACGACGTGAAAAAAATGCGCATGCTCAGAATCAAGTATGAGACGGGAGCGCTCGTTCTGGTAAAACTAGCGTTCGTAATGGAGATAGCACATTCATCACGCTGTAACGGACTGAAAAGCACGAGGTTGAAAAGCGCGAATCGTCGCTCAACAAACTTTACTAACATGAAGGGTGGCGCCATCCGAATGGAACTTCCCCTTTATAGTGCCGTCGTACATGCTGTACGTCACCGCGCTTTACTCGAACATTTTTTTCCACGATAGTGTGTAGGCAAGGCAGGCTTGAGAGGAAACACGAAAAATCACGTCAAGAAAAATGCAGTGTTTCTTTACTTTTATATATAAAACTAAGTTTAAAAAAGTGCAGAAATTTTTTGAAGAACCCTTGGGGCTAGTTTACACTTGCTTCAAAACATGGTTTCGGATAGGCTTTGTTAAAGCTCTCTGAACGCCAGTCAAAGTTCATGTCACTAAACAAAATGGTTAGCTTACATCAGGCATGTCCAAAGTCCGGCCCGCGGGCCGGTTTTGAACGGCCCGCCGGCCTGGTTATCTAAACCAGCCTTTCTCAACTAGTGTGCCGCGTGATCAGGGGAGAGAAGGGCTGTCAAATGAGCCCAACCCCCTGCCGAACTATACATCGGCACTGTGAGAACCGTCAGCCTCAAAAGTGAAAGTAAACAGTGCAGGGGAATGTGCTGTGCTCTCTGCTTCCTCCTACAGTGCAGTACCCGGCTGAATGAGGAAACAAGGTACTGTGCTAATGTTTAAGTCTGGGAACCCTGATGTATGGGGGGGGGCTCTCTGGGGACCCTGATGTATAGGGGGCTTTCTGTGAACCCTGATGTATGGGGGGGGCTCTCTGGGGACCCTGATGTATGGGGGAGGGCTCTCTGGGGACCCTGATGTATGGGGGGCTCTCTGGGGACTCTGATGTATGAGGGGCTCTCTGGGGACTCTGATGTATGAGGGGCTCTCTGGGAACCCTGATGTATGGGGGGCTCTCTGGGAACCCTGATGTATGGGGGGGCTCTCTGTGAACCCTGATGTATGGGGGGGCTTTCTGGGGACCCTGATATATGGGGGTCTCTCTGGGATCCCTTATGTATGGGGGCTCTCTGGGAACCCTGATGTATGGGGGGCTCTCTGTGAACCCTGATGTATGGGGGGGCTCTCTGGGAACCCTGATGTATGGGGGGGGCTTTCTGTGAACCCTGATGTATGGGGGGGCTTTCTGTGAACCCTGATGTATGGGGGGCTCTCTGTGAACCCTGATGTATGGGGAGGCTCTCTGTGAACACTGATGTATGGGGGGGCTCTCTGTGAACACTGATGTATGGGGGGGCTTTCTCTGAACCCTGATGTATGGGGGGCTCTCTGTGAACCCTGATGTATGGGGGGGCTCTCTGGGGACTCTGATGTATGGGGGCTCTCTGGGGACCCTGATGTATAGGGGGGGCTCTGGGAACCCTGATGTATGGGGGGGCTCTGGGAACCCTGATGTATGGGGGGCTCTCTGGGAACCCTGATGTATGGGGGGGCTCTGGGAACAATGATGTATGGGGGGCTCTCTGGGAACCCTGCTGTATGGGGGGGCTCTCTGGAGGGGGAGAAGTTGGGGTGGTAAAAACAGCTCAACCATGTGGTTTTACTGCCCCTCCAACCTGACATGTGAACAAGCCCTTGGTTCACATCTGCGTGGCTGCGTGCAGGGCAGCCCATTCATTTCAATGGGCTTCCCTACCCACAAAAATGCACGGAAAGAAGTCCCCGCCTTTTTTTTTTTCTTGCACTGCATCAAAAGCACCCCACGTTTTCCAATGTGTGGGGAAAACATTAAGAACTAACAGTACCCCTAAAGAGCAGAGCATTTGTCTGTGTGTCGGGAACGAGTGCGACAAAGGCAAGAGATTTCTTGTTGGGTGGTGTATTAGTGCTCGGACCAACACACTTAAGCCCCGTACACATGGTCGGACTTTTGGCCAACAAACTTCATTTTGAGCAAGTTGGACCAACAATCCGACCGTGTGTACGCTCCATCGGAAAAACTTTTTTCGTTTGGTTTTGGATTTCATCGGGCAAAATTTGGGTCTGCAAATGGACAAACTTTTGCCCAACAAAAGTCCGATGGAGCAAAGTCCGACCGTGTGTACAGGAAACCATCGGACTTTTGTCCGATGGACTAAACAACTAATGTTAAAATCAACCAACAAGAGCAGAGGTTGACCAAAGGGTGGCGGTAAAGAGCAGAAAAGAGCAGAAAAACCACGTGATGTTGCAAAAAGTTTTGGGAAAGTTTGCAGAAAAGTCTGAGCATGTGTATGCTATGGGTATGCCCGGCCAACTCCGTTCGGACAAAAAACCACGGAAAAGTCCGATGGAAGTCCGACCGTGTGTACGAGGCTTAAGACCTAATTTTAATGGTTCAAAGAATATCAGGCAAAATGGTCGGCCCTCACACATGTTCACTTCATCAAATCTGGCCCTCTTTGAAAAAAGCTGGACACCCCTGGCTTACAGTCCTGTTTACACCTTGCTTTTGCTTGGTGCTTCGATGAGGCTCTGATGAGGCTTTGGTGGAGCTTCGATGAGCAATTTGGTGGGGCTTTCGTGGGGCTTGGGTGACGCTTCAAGGGAGCTTTGACATAGACTTCTATGGAGGCTTTGAAGATGCTTTGAAGCACCACTAAAGCTACATGGGGTATAATTTTTGAAGCAAAGCAAAGCAAAAGCAAGGTGTAAACAGGACTGTAAGCTAACCATATTATTTAGTGACAGGAGCTTTAACAAAGCATGTCCGATCCATGTTTTGAAGTGTAAACTAGCCATTAATGTGTGTTGAAGCTAAAGCAAGTGTAAATGACCCCTTATACATCCAAAAGTCAGTTCGCTAAGTGCAGCCAATGGTAGGGTGACCAGACATCCCCGGTTTCAGGGGACAGTCCCCGGATTGAGAACACTGTCCCCGGACCAAGTCTGTCCCCGGTTTTGTCCCCGGATTTGTCCCCGGATTGGATTTGAACAGGGGCTGGGGCAATTTCAAAGACAGTCAGTGCAGAATTAAAATAAATAAATCTGAATTACACCCCCCCGCTCCACCGCTCCTACTAGCTTAGGGGGGTGTATTTTTTCCATTATCTGTGCCCCTTTCTGATGATCATGTGCTGGTCGGAGCGGAGGGAATATTTCTTCAGTTTCGGGCGCATGCCCATTCGCATGTTCTTCTGCCTTGGCTCAAGTCCCGGCCAGCCGCCTGCCTGCTTATCTCCTTGCCTTACCTGGAGGAGTGATCTTCCTCGACTCCCCACCCAGTAGTAGCCGGGGCCTGGAGAGTAAGGCCTCGTACACACGACCGATTTTCTCGTCGTAAAAAACACGTCGTTTTTTTCGACGAGATTCTTGTTAAGCTTGTCGATTTTCTCGTCAAGCTTTCTATGCGTACACACTGTCATTTTCCAATTTCCTCGTGGTTCTCTGCGCTCACGTCCAGCACGTACGACGGCACTATAAAGGGGAAGATCTTTTTTCTTGGCGCCACCCCTTGGGCTGCTTTTGCTGATCTCGTGTTACCGCGTGTGAAGTAAAAGTTTGGGAAGAGACGATTCGCGCTTTTCAGTCTTCGTGCTTTCAGTTCGTTTTAGCGTGACGAATGTGCTATTTCCATTACGAAGGCTTGTTTTGCCAGAAGATGCGCTCCCGTCTCATAGTTGCTTGTGAGCATGCGCGCTTTTGGAAGAGTCGTAAAAGCATACACACGAACCATTTTCTCGTCACAAAACAGGCCGACGAGAAACACGACGAGGAAATCTGGAATCCTGACGAGAAAATAGAGAGCAGGTTCTCTATTTTCTCGTCGAGATTCTCGTCAAGTTTCTCGTCGTAAAACCATACACACGAACGTTTTTCTAGACAAAAAAACTCTTGCGGCACTTTTCTTGACTGTTTTGGACGAGAAAATCGGTCGTGTGTACGAGGCCTAAGACTTGACAGGCTGTGAGGCGGGCAGCGGCGACGGGCAGATAGTAGCTGATTGCCACCATTACTAGTAAAATAAAAAAAATATGTCCCCGGATTTCATTTTAAAAATCTGGTCACCTTAGCCAATGGTCAACAAGAGGATGTGCAAGAAAAGAAATCAAACAATGACTAAGCAAGCACCACTTTGCCTTTCTGGAAGAGAGTTTCACATATCATTTTCACAGTACAAGATGATGGAGCTAGACAACCAGCAAGCAAAGTTATTACTCCACAACCATGCCCTTTTCTCTCCACTCCACTGAATCCAGGTTTGAAAACCTGTAATATGGTATTTCATTTCTTACTGCAGGCAGTGGTGGAAAACATGTCTACTATGACGAGTAAATATTCCTGTCACTTTCCCAACTTTGGCATGTGGATAAATCAATTTGTAGGTGTGTAAAAGGTGAGGTAGGATACAGTGAGGCCTGGTTCTCACAGGGGCGGCACGACTTTGGGGGCGACTCGGCGGCGCGATCTTAAGACGACTTGAGACGCCCGCCTGAGGCGATTTGCATAATGACTTCTGTAAGTCAATGCAAGTCGCCCTGAGTCGCCCCCAAAAGTAGTACAGGAACCTTTTTCTAAGTCGGAGCGACTCAGGTCGCTCCTATTAGAACGGTTCCATAGCACAGACCGGGACGTGACTCCTCAGGCGACCGAGTCGCCTGAGGAGTCGCCCCTATGTGAACCGGGCCTAAGTGTTCATGTTTGGGCTTGTTTGGTGTGTTTGGGTTGTTTCTGATACATTCAATGCATCAACAAAAGACTTACATAATGACCGGAGGTGTAGGATGTGGAAATCTTGTGTTAACATGTCGGCTGTGGCTTTCCATCCTCCATGTCCTAGGCCGTGGTATTGTGAAATGAATAAAGGCTTTTGGTATACCTGGTTTCCCCTCTTTGGCAATGAGTCCAGTTTTTAGGACTCAAGCCTCGTACACATGACCGGTTTTCTCGGCAAGAAAACAGCTGGGAGAGTTTTTTTTGCAGAGAAAACTGGTCGTGTGTATGGTTTCTCGTCGGGAAAATTGCCGGGAATCTCGACGAGAAAAATAGAGAACCTGCTCACTATTTTCTCGTCGGGATTCACGTCGGCCTGTTTCCCGACGAGAAAACCGTGAGTGTGTATGCTTACCTGTCCATGGAAAACCCGCGCATGCTCGAAAAGACTTTCACACATGCGCGGTAGCATACAAGGGTAGTGTAGGGTGTAGCAAGATGGCGGCGACGGCATAGAAAGTGACGAGCGCAGGCTCGTCGTAGTCGATGATGTCACCGCGTTCTTGCCATTCAAAAGAACGGCAGTTCTTTTGAATGGCCGTGTGTACACTCGGCGAGCAAGGCAAGCTCGCTGGGAATCTCGTCGTGAAAACCGACGTTTTTTTTCCTGACGAGATTCCCGCCCGTGTGTACAGGGCTTTAGTGTCAGACCCTCCTGATGCCAGTAGGCCAGGTCTTCTGATGAAGCCATAGCCTGTAGGTCCTGTAAAAACTGGTACCAGGATAAAGTTGGGGGCATAAGGGGGCGGCATTTGGACAAAGGCTGGAACTGTGAGAGCAGCTAGTTTGCTGCCACCATTACCTGAAAGGGTTAATTATGCCCGGGATCTATGAACGACCAGTGGATTCCTCTCCAGAGCTCTGGGAGCAAACAATGAAGAAGACACAAAAGGATTTCAAAGTATGCTCAGGTTTATTGGTAGCTTGTTAACCACTTCAGCCCCGGAAGAATTTACCCCCTTCCTCACCAGAGCACTTTTTGCGATTCGGCACTGCGTCTCTTTAACTACTAAATGCGCGGTCGTGCGACGTGGCACCCAAACAAAATTGCGTAATTTTTTTCCTACAAATAGAGCTTTCTTTTGGTGGTATTTGATCACCTCTGCGGTGTTTATTTTTTGCCCTATAAACAAAAAAAGAGCGACAATTTTGAAAAAAAAAGCTATATTTTTTACTTTTTGGTATAATAAAGATCCCCAAAAAATATATAAAAAAACAAAGTTTTTCCTCAGTTTAGGCCGATACGTATTCTTCTACATATTTTTGGTAAAAAAAAATCACAATAAGCGTACATTGATTGGTTTGCGCAAAAGTTATAGCGTCTACAAAATAGGTGATAGTTTTATGGCATTTTTATTATAATTTTTTTTTCTATTAGTAATGGCGGCGACCAGCGATTTTTATCGTGACTGCAACATTATGTCAGACACTTTTGACACTATTTTGGGACCATTTCTGCGATCAGTGCTATAAAAATGCACTGATTCCTGTGTAAATGACACTGGCAGGGAAGGGGTTAACCACTAGGGGGCAAGGAAGGGGTTAAGTGTGTCCTTGGGAGTGATTCTAACTGTGGGGGGGCTGGGCTACAAGTGACAAGACACTGATCACTGCTCCCGATGACAGGGAGCAGTAAATCACTGTGTCCTGTTACTAGGCAGAACAGGGAAATGCCTTGTTTGCATAGGCATCTCCCGGTTCTGCAGCTCCGAGCTCCAAGCTCTGTGGCTTGAATCCTGTTCGTTTTGCTAGACAACACTCGCAAACCGAGTCAGGATTTAAAAAAATACAGTGCTCGTATTGCGAAGCGCTCGTTAACCGTGTTACTCGCAATCCGAGGTTCCACTGTATATATTATGACATTAGACATATAGCTTAAACTAGCAAGTAGCAACATTCATCACAGGATGTTGGTGGTCAGCCTTTCCGGGGACATAGTCTCACATTCAGTTATTTATGGAGCTCGTTTGGCCTGCGTTTATACTATGTGTGAAAGTACAGCAGAAGAACACTTTGTTTCCCAAGCATTTAATGTTACAGTGCATTAACTCTTTCTAACCCTTCACACATGAACTTTAATGGTATCCAAGTCTTAGTTCATGGGGTCCAAGATTGAGTTGATTTGCTATCGAGCATACACACAACCGGTTTTCACGACAAATCTAAAAAATGGCAGTTTTCTCGTCATGAAAAACGGTCGTGTGTACTCAGCATAAGTTCTTAGAGTTCAATATTGAGTTGGCCCACCCTTTGCAGCTATAACAGCTTCAACTCTTCTGGGAAGGCTGTCCACAAGGTTTAGGAGTGTGTCTATGGAATTGTTGACCATTCCTCCAGAAGCGCATTTGTGAGGTCAGGCAGGCACTGATGTTGGATGAGAAGGCCTGGCTCGCAGTCTCTGCTCTAATGCATCCCAAATGTGTTCTATTGGGTTGAGGTCAGGACTCTGTGCAGGCCAGTCAAGTTCCTCCACCACAAACTCGCTCATCCATGTCTTTATGAGCCTTGCTTTGTGCACTGGTCCAAATCATTTGGTGGAGGGGGTATTATGGTGTGGGGTTGTTTTTCAGGGTTGGGCTTGGTCCCTTAGTTTAGGGTGACCAGACATCCCCGGTTTCCGGGGACAGTCTCCAGACTGAGGACACTGTCCCCAGATCAAATCTGTCCCTCGTTCTGTCCCCAAATTGGATTTGAACAGGGGCCCAGGCAATTGCAAGGACAGTTAGTGCAGAATAAAAAAAAAAAAATCTGAATTACACCCCCCTGCTCTGCCGCTCCTACTAGCATGTTCTTCTGCCTTGGCACAAGTCCTGGCCAGCCGCCTGCCTGCTTATCTCCTTGCCTTCCCCGGCGGAGTGATCTTCCTCCACTCCCCACCCAGTAGTTGCGGGGGCCGGAGAGTGAGACTCGAGAGGCTGTGAGGCGGCTTAGGCGGGCAGCGGTGGCGACAGGCAGAGAGTAGCAGCTCAGCTGACAATGTCCAACAGCATGAACAGAGGGGAAACGGATCCGATCGTGGGGCTGCCAGTGCCTTCAAGGCTTCAACACAGGTGTGCTTTGGGAGTGTCTGCGATTGTGAATAGACTACATTGCCAGTGTCTCTCTGGCACCATGGATGGAATCATAACTTACAGGCAGCAGGCACTCTATCATGGCTCTGGCTGGCAGTGCTCTGTCACAGTGTGTCACATGACATGTCTGCTGGGTACTGATTTTGTTAACTTATTGGTCATAAGTATCAGCACCCAGCAGCCATGTCATGTGACACACTGTGATCATACTTGCCAACTGTCCCGAATTTCCCGGGACATTCCCGGAATTTAGATGCTTTTCCCGATTTTATTGTTTCCCGGGAAATTCGTTTTTTCCCGATTTTTTTTGCTGCCGAGGTCTACGCCGGCCGCCATTTTCAAGAAGACGAGAAGAAGTAGGCTGGCCGGGTGGCTACAATAGAAATTGAGCTGCAGCGCCGCCCACCCCCCGCCCTGCTCTGCTCTGTTCCGCTGCCAGTCTCTGTGACCTGTTCCCTCTCGGCCTCTCTTCTGTAATGGCGGTGGAGACACCCCTAGGATACCTGATGGATGTAAGGAGGGGCTCCAATGGCTGGATACCTGATGTAAGGGGCTCCGCTGGGGACACTAGATGTAAGGAGGGGCTCTGCTGGGGACGCTAGATGTAAGGAGGGGCTCTGCTGGGGACGCTAGATGTAAGGAGGGGCTCCGCTGGGGACGCCTGATGTAAGGAGGGGCTCCGCTGGGGACGCCTGATGTAAGGAGGGGCTCCGCTGGGGACACCTGATGTAAGGAGGGGCTCTGCTGGGGACACCTGATGTAAGGAGGGGCTCCGCTGGGGACAACTGATGTAAGGAGGGGCTCCGCTGGGGACAACTGATGTAAGGAGGGGCTCCGCTGGGGACACCTGATGGCATCTGGTGGCAGGCGACGTGACAAGTGACACAGTCAGGGCTCCCACTGATTCTACATTATGGTGAGTTGAACTATTTAATTCTATATTACAATGTAATAATAGAAATAATGCACTTCAGTCATCCTGACACCATAACAACCATGGTGCTGGGATGATTGAAGCGATTACACCAGGTGTTTGGAGTATCTTTATCTGCTGATTGTTACATTTTCTGGAATACATATATTTCTATTGTGGTGTAGGATCTGGGCCTGCTGTCTCTCCATCCCTTTCTTCCCTTCCTTCTCTCTCTCTTTCTCCCTCCATCCCTTGTTCATCTCAGACTCTAACCACACCCCTTTGAGTCACGCCCAATATTTAGCTTAATCCACGCCAGTTTTTCACCGCGGTGCGCTTTGCGTCGCGCATTTTTCTTTGAAAAGAAAGTAAGGTGACTCTGCGCAAAGGAAATCAAACACAACACAGTATTCAGAACTGCTGCCTCTACTTATTGCTGCCTCCTGGGTAGGTGGAGCAAGGGATATGAAAAGAGAATGAGGGGTGTAGATGTGGCGCTGTTCTTATATAAAAGCCAAATGTGATGGTAACAGAACGGGCCCTGCCGGGTGTTTGCTGTTTACCCTATGGGTATGAAAATGTGTTCAGAGCCTTGGTATGGGTGTTAGATAAAACCTCAAGTGGAATTACGAGTAAAATATAAAAAATGTGAAATAAGTAAAATAAAATAAATAAAATAAGGTTACCTCTGGCAGGTGTTTACTTAACCTTAGCGATGGCCTTGGTGTTCAGAAGTGGGTTGTGTTAATAGGTGTACAAGTGTTTGAGAGAATAGGGGAATATAAATAAGTCAGATGGATTTTCCAATTTCGACTCAGCCGGGTGTTTGCTAACCGCAAATTAGCTAATAAAGTGCTATTTAGAAAATTACTAGTGTGTCACAAAAGGTACAAAATTAAGTGAATAATTTACAATGAATGACAATAAATTGAGATGTTGTCTCGGCCGGGCGTTTGCTGAGCCCAGCTGAGATTGTGCTCAGTCCCAAGTGGTTGAGCTAAAAAATCACAGATGGGCTCAGCAAACGCCCGGCCGAGACAACATCTCAATTTATTGTCATTCATTGTAAATTATTCACTTAATTTTGTACCTTTTGTGACACACTAGTAATTTTCTAAATAGCACTTTATTAGCTAATTTGCGGTTAGCAAACACCTGCTGAGCTGAAATTGGAAAATTCATCTGACTTATTTATATTGACCTATTCTCTCAAACACTTGTACACCTATTAACACAACCCACTTCTGAACACCAAGGCCATCGCTAAGGTTAAGCAAACACCTGCCAGAGGTAACCTTATTTTATTTTTTATTTTACTTTTTTCAAATTTTTTATATTTTACTCGTAATTCCACTTGAGGTTTTATCTAACATCCATACCAAGGCTCTGAACACATTTTCATACCCATAGGGTAAACAGCAAACACCTGGCAGGGCCCGTTCTGTTACCATCACATATGGCTTTTATATAAGAACAGCGCCACATCTACACCCCTCATTCTCTTTGCGCATTTTTCTTTCCCCACTACGTCACATCTACAAACGAATGGCCCGCCTCCTAATTATAATAAGACTCCGCCCACAGACAAAAAAGCGTCCCTATGAATTTTTTTACAATGTTGGCAACTATATATGACAGAGCCAACCAGAGCCATGAGTGCCTGCAGCCTTTGTGTTATTATAATGCTGATGATCTTAACCAGTTGCCGACCACCCCATAGCAGTTTTACTGCTACAGGGCTGGCGTGCCACGCAGGATCATGCACGTATACATGATCCTGCATTTCTGGGACTCGATGTACGCTGGTATCCGCCGATCATTCTGTACACAGTCAGAACAGCGGTCTGCCGATGTAAACAAGGCAGATCACCAATCTTTCAGTATGAAAGACATTGATCCTGTGTTCCTGCAAAGCAGGGACAGGGATCTATGACTTCCCTTAGTAAAAGCACCTCCCACACAGTGATAAAACACTGGTTAGGCACACATTTAACCTTTTGATCACTCCTGATGTTAACCAGCCAGTGTCATTAGTACAGTGACACTGTAGGCTTGTTCAATTCGTTTCGTAACGAATCGAAATTCGTCCGAATTTAGCAACTTTCGGACATTCGGAAGCATTCGAATTTCCGAACAAAGCAATTACGAATAAAACCGAATCCGAAATAAATTATACCGCAAAATAGCGAATGCCGAATGTCTTCGGCATAATTCGTTATGAAAAAAGTTACGAATGTACGAATCCATACGAAGCACAATAACACACTCTCTGCTCTCTGCTTCTCCCTCACCATGCTGAACTCCCTCTCAAAATGGTGTACAGGGGCGGAGGCTATAGCCGCATGAAAAAACGAAAGTAAAATACGAGATTTCGAATCCATTCGAAGCACAATAACACTCTGCTCTGCTCTCTGCTTCTCCCTCACCGTGCTGAACCCTCTCAAAATGGTGTACAGGGGCGGAGCCTATAGCCGCATGTAAAAAACGAAAGTAAAATACAAGATTTCGAATCGTTACAAATAACCGCAATGTATTTAGAAAAGTACAAATCCATTCGAAGCACATTAGTCATAATAGGCAGCGTCGTTGTGAGAGAGACACGGAAAATTACGAATCAACGAACCCAAAAAAAGTTACGAAAGTAGGAGTGTTGTCCAGAATCAAAGAAAAACAACGTACCCTACCAAAAGTACGAATTATAAATCAACGAAAAATTCAACGAAAAATGACGCTTGCGAAAATACGAATTAGTCCAAACACGAAAAATCCCGTCTAGCAAAATTACGAATGATTACGAATCAACAGGACCGAAAAGAAACGAACCGAAACTAAACAAATTTTTCCGTTGTGCACAAGTCTAAGTGACAGTGCATATTTTTAGCACTGATCACTGTATTAGTTTCACTGGACTCCAAAAAGTGTCAAAAGTATCACTTAGGCTGGATTCACACTTATGCGTTTTGAGCTCCAGAGTCCTTGCCAAGTTCGCAATCAGTCGTTAAGCGATTCCATTGCGTTTTTAGCTGCAGACTTGCCAACCTGGGAGAGGAGAGGGAAGTCTCGCCACTGTTATCATGAGGGGGAACTCCACGCCCAATTTTAAATAAAAAACCCGGCATGGGTTCCCCTCCAGGAGCATACCAGGCCCTTAGGTCTGGTATGGACTTTAACGGGAACCACTACGCTGCAAAAAAACAACGGGGGGGTCCCCCCAAAATCCATAGCAGACCCTTATCCGAGCACGCAGCCCAGCCGGTCAGGAAAGGGGGTGGGGACAAGCGAGCGATATAAGTGAATGCGCTCCGCGCACACAGCATTACAGCCGGAGACAGCGACGAGTCAACATCTCCAGGAGAGAAGAGGGAAGAAGGCGACGAAGAAGACCAGGCTCCCGCTAGCAAAAGAGCTGGAAGAAGATAACGGAGGCCCGGCAGAAGGAAGAAAGAACCGGAGAGTGTGGAGATGACACCGGAGACCCCCGACGTCGGAAGAAGACCCCCGACGTCGGAAGAAGACCCCCGAAGTTGGAAGAAGACCCCCGGAGCTGCCTAATAAATTACTTTAAAAACCTGTGTAGTGTTTTTATTGACATTTTTGACCCCATACTCATTCACATAGGGTGGGGGCCCCCTTATTAAAGGGGGCTTCCGGATTCCGATAAGCCCCCCGCCCGCATACCCCGACAACCAACGGCCAGGGTTGTCGGGAAGAGGCCCTGTCCTCATCAACATAGGGGCAGGGTGCTTTGGGGTGGGGGGGCCGCAGGGCGCCCCCTGCCCCAAAGCACCCATCCCCCCATGTTGAGGGCATGCGGCCTGGTACGGTTCAGGAGGGGGGGCGCTCGCTTGTCCCCACCCCCTTTCCTGACCGGCCGGGCTGCGTGCTCGGATAAGGGTCTGCTATGGATTTTGGGGGGACCCCCACACTGTTTTTTTCGGTATAGGGGTTCCCGTTAAAGTCCATACCAGACCCAAGGGCCTGGTATGCTCCTGGAGGGCAACCCATGCCGGTTTTTTATTAAAAATTTGGCCTGGAGTTCCCCCTCAAGATCCCTGTTCAGAACGCAACACATGTGCGAATCAGATGCGTGCCCATAGAACATAATGGGCCTGAATTCGCACCTGAGCCGCACCGCAATGCCTAGAGAACGCACACATTTTTTCGGCAATGCGCAGTGCGAATGCATCGCACATATGTGAACCAGCCTCATTGAAATCAATGTATTTTATAATGTTATGTGAATTGGATGCGGTGTAAGCCGCAACCAATTCGCATAGGTGTGAACCCGGCCTTAGTGTTTGATTTTCCTGCCGCAATATCGCAGTCCCGCTATAAGTCACTGATTGCAGCCATTACTACTAAAAAAAAAAATATGTCCCCCAATTTCATTTAAAAAATCTGGTCACCTTACCTTCGTTCCAGTGAAGGGAACTCCTTAGGCGTCAGCATACCAAGACATTTTGGACAATTCCATGCTCCCAACTTTGTGGAAACAGTTTGGGGACGGCCCCTTCCTGTTCCAACATGACTGTGCACCAGTGCACAAAGCAAGGTCCATAAAGACATGGATGAACGAGTTTGGGGTGGAGGAACTGGCCTGCACAGAGACCTGACCTCAACCCGATAGAACACCTTTGGGATGAATTAGAACGCAGGCCTTCTCGTCGAACATCAGTGCCTGACCTCACAAATGCGCTTCTGGAAGAATGGTCAAACATTCCCATAGACACACTCCTAAACCTTGTGGACAGCCTTCCCAGAAGAGTTAAAGCTGTTATAGCTGCAAATGGTGAACAACACAATATTGAACTCTAAGGACTTATGCTGCGTACACACGACCGGTTTTTATGTCGAGAAAACTGTCATTTTTTAGATTGGTCATGAAAACCGGTCGTGTGTATGCTCCATAGCAGTTTTCTCGACGAGAAAACTGCCCGCAAAAAAATTAGAACCTGTTCTATTTTTTCTCGTCGTTTCTTGACGTTTTTCCCGTCGTTCTTTTTCTCGTCGCGTAAACCGCTTGTGTGTATCCTTTTCCGAGGGGAAAAAAAAACACGCATGCTCAGAATCAAGTTCATAATGGAGATATCACATTCGTCACGCTGTAACGAACTGAAAAGCACGAGGCTGAAAAGCGCGAATCGTCTCTCACCAAACTTTACTAACATGAGATCAGCAAAAGCAGCCCAAAGGGTGGCGCCATTCGAATGGAACTTCCCCTTTACAGTGCCGCTTTGCTCGAGCGTTTTTTTGCCTGAACGTGTGTATGCAAGGCAGGCTTGAGAGGAATCACATCGAGAAAAATTATGTTTTTTTGTGTAACGGCCTCACCCCCTCTGATTTGTCTAGGGGTATTTCATATGTGAGGGTGAGATGCGCTAAGGCCCTTGTCCTCCCCATAGCTGTGGATGAGGTGAAGGCCAGTACCAGATATTTTCCTCGGGCCTGTGTGTTTCAGTTAAGGACCAAGTCTTGCTGTGCTGACACTTCTCTTTTCTCCCATTAACCAGAGTACCACACACTGATAAAGGTCCAACTCTTGTTTTATTGTCACACTCACAATAAACAGTGCTTTAGCAGCCAACTGGTTGAGACCCAATAACAGTTCAATACGGTGGGGTGAGCAGGTCGAGGCACTATCCTGATTGTACGCTAAACCACTGTGGTTTCACCAGCGGTTACTATAGCCATCGGCTAAGAGAGAACTTAAAACTTGTGAGTCTGTACCAGCAACTCAAGAGAACGTAGATAGGAGTACCTTCGCTGCGTTGTGGCCCCTGTCAGGGGAAGATGTCCCTCCAAGGGAGTTACCGGAGGCCCATCCATCACCGGGTTGATGCTGCTCCGGACTCTCCGGACGGGTGACCTCCCCGGCCTCCTCACCTCAGACTTGGGCCCCATCCACCTCAGGGACCCTCGGACTTCTCCACCCTCGCGGGACCCAGTCGAAGTCACCGGGCCCCAGGCCTCTGATTTAGTACCTCACCCCAGGCTGAAGGTGCCTGGGATGGACGCCAACTCTTCTCCGGCCAGGCCTAGGGCGCCTGGGCCGAAAACTCCGGACCGCCCGCACCCAGGCCTAAGGTGCCTGGGCGCGTGATGAAGAAGATCTCTCCAGAAGACCTCGTGGCAAGGGCGTCTCCCCCTTTTATCTCCTCCTTTGACGTCACGGCAGGTTCCCCGCCCTTGCCGTACTATCTCCGGAAGGGGACAAAAAGGACAGCACTGTGGCAGCGAATCTACCTTGAGCCTGCGGGTACCCCGCCACCCACAGGCCAAGGAGATTAATACACCACCCAATCCTCCACGAATACAAATGGTCCAATTCCTCTCATAATTTACACACCTGAATCATACTACCACCCAGGTGTATCCCACCTAAATTTAGAGACCCCGCTACATTTGCATGACAGGAAAAACGGTCGTGTGTACGTGGCATAAGACTGGGATGCCATTAACCACTTGGCACCCGCGCTATAGACAAAAGACGTCTACAGTGCGGCTCCTTCCTGCCGGGAGGACGTCCATGGACGTCCTCCTGTTTACTTCCGCGATGCGCGCCGCCGCGGGCGCGCATCAGGGAAAAGCTGTGCCCACCGTGTCACGCGGGTGCCGATGCGCGTGCCTGGCGGCCGCGATGTCCACCAGGTACCCGCGATCGGTTGTCACAGAGCCAGGGACGTGGATCTCTGTGTGTAAACACAGAGATCCACGTCCTGCTAGGGAGAGGAGACCGATGGTGTGTCCCTTGTACATAGGGACAACCATCGGTCTCCTCCCCCAGTCAGTCCCCTCCCCCCACAGTAAGAATCACTAATAGGGAACACATTTAACCCCTTCCCTCACCCCCTAGTGTTAACCCCTTCCCTGCCAGTCACATTTATACAGTAATCAGTGCATATTTATAGCACTGTTCGCTGTATAAATGTGAATGGTCCCAAAAATGTGTCAAAAGTGTCTGATGTGCCCGCCATAATGTCACAGTCACAATAAAAATCGCAGATCGCCGCCATTACTATCATATGTCATAATTCTATCCCCTAGGCGCTATAACTTTTGCGCAAACCAATCACTATACGCTTATTGCGGTTTTTTTTTTACCAAAAATATGTAGAAGAATACGTGTCGGACTAAACTGATGTAGCGGGGTCCTCAATTTAGTGGGGTACACTTGGGGAGTAGTGTGACCCAAGTGTGTAATTATGTTAGGGTTCAGACCCCTTTTTCTTATTCGTGGAGGATTGGGTGGTGTAATATTCTCTTCGACCAGTAGGTGTCAGTGTACCTACTGGCTCGGGGTAGAATCACTACCGCAGTGCTACCCTTCTTTGTCCCTTCCTGGAGATGGTACGGCCGGGGCGGGGAACCCGCCGTGGTATCGACGGGAGGAGATAAAAGGGGGAGACGCCCTCGCCACGGGGGCTGTCTGTCTGTCTGTCTTCGGGGATCATCTCTTCACGCACCCAGGCACCTTCAGCCTGGGTGCGGGCGGTTCAAGGTTCCGGCCTAGGCACCCTAGGCCTGGCCGGAATGAAGATGGAGTCCATCCCAGGCACCTTCAGCCTGGGGTGAGGTACTATTGAGGAGGCCTGGGACCCGGTGACTCCGACTGGGTCCCGCGAGGGTGAAGTTGCTCCAGGGCGCCCCTTGCGAGGGGACCCGCATCTGAGGTGAGGAGGCTGGGGAGGTCACCCGTTCGAAGACCCGGTGTAGTGTCAACCCGGTGACGGATGGGCCTTCAGTAACTCCCTTGGAGGACATCTTTCCCTGATAGAGGCCCGCAGCGCAACAGAGGTATTCATGTCAAGACTCCTACAACCCTTGGTCATAGCATAGGGGGTGTAGGGACCCAGATCAGTATAGTGCCTCGACCTGCTCATCCCACCGTATCATGCCATCGCATTGCCTGTATGTGGAGATACGAAATAAATCTGACCGTTGGACTGTGATCGGTGTATGGACTCTGCTAATGGGAGCAAAGGGTGGTTTGGTGGTTTCTGCACAGCAGACTCGGTACATGCTCCGGACACACCGGCCCGAGGAAACATCAGGTATTGGCCTTCACCTCGCCCGCAAGTAGTGGGGAGGACATGGGCCGTAGCGCACCTCACCCCTGTCGCGTGACATACCCCTAGGCTAAAGAGGACGGGGTGAGGGGGCCGCTACACGTGGGGGCTCGTCCGGGATATCGTGTGTCTTGGCCATGGAACTGAGAGCGTCTGTGTTTGAACTTTGCTGCCCGGAGGAGTTCCGAGCGGGTCGGCCATGTGATTGGCCAGACTGCATCCCTGCTCGGAGTTGTGGACATGACCCTAAGTCGGGAAAGGCCCACGCAGAGGAGCGTAGAAAGGGAAAGGTCCAGCCGTGTGAAGTACTACATGTGGGGACTGTTAATGCACTGCGCCACGAGGCACCCCAGGACTGTACAATTCGTGGGCGGAGGCTGGCGGAAGCCCGCGAAAACGTACAAGTTGTGGGAGGAGTCTGGCCACGTGTGGAGATACACGTGGAGACTCCGGCGCGTGGTCAGCGCGTGATGGAACAGCAAGTGGTCGGGATGGCCTCAAGCTCCCCGTGGATACCGGTACCTTACCCCACGAAGATGACTGCATTTGCTGCTCCCCTGACAGACACGGGGATAAGACTTAGGCCCCGAGGACAGTTGGCTCTGTATTCATGCAGAGACACGGAGGCTCTCGGTGTGATCTGTCCCAGATGCTCGGGACTGGTGGTCCAACTAAAGCCATTCGGGCGATGTGAGGCATGCAAGGAGTTCCTTTTTGAGGTTGAACCATACACGGAAAGGCCCCGGGCCCTACGCCTCAACTGCATCACAGGAACCGCCACTCCGGAGGGAGAGATCCAGGCCTCTGCGGAGGTCCCCGTGCGCGCTGACCAGGGCGAAGTGACTGCCCAACCAGAGATTGAGAGAGAAAAATCCGAAGACACTGCTTCGGTCACCACAGACTCCCTGCTGCCACCCCCGAAGAGGAACATAGGCCTGGTGCAGGCATCCTGTGGTCGTGGTCGAGCTTCACCCCACCGCTTGCCTGGCCTGGATGGCGCCGGTAGAGAAGAGAGTCCCGGACATCCCAGTTCTTCAGTAGGTCCAGGTGAGCTAGGGGCTGGGACTGCGGTGTTGGTTGGAGGTGTCGGGAGTTCACAGCCGGTGGAGCCCGAAAGGGAAGGTAGCCTTCCGTCTACTAGAGACTACCTTCCCGCCGAGATGTATGACACCTCCGACCTAGAGTCGTTGTCAGACTGTGGGGATGACGGGGAGATAGACGAGCTGTTTCACCGGAAGGGCTGGGACAGACGCCCGCTACCTGTGCTGAGTAAACCACAGGATTCCCCCATGTCCATAGAAGATAATACGCTCCGGGCGCAGACCCCGGAGTTCCAGAGGAAATCTAACCCTTCGACCAACTTTCCTCGCTCAACTACATCACCCGCTCTGATGGTGGGGACGCAGCGTGCTTCGTTGCGGGCACCAAAGACAAAGCAACCCGAGATGGTGAAGGTACCTCGGCACCCGGAGGCCATCGTACAGCCAGGAGAAGGTGAGCGAGATGTGATGCCGCCCCTAGCCAGATTGCAGAGACTTTTCTCCCAGAGAGTCGCCCGTGAATATGGGTGGGAGTACCCCTATTTGCCTCGGGACTTATTGTATGAAGTTGAGGTCCTGCGACCAAGGTGGTATGACGAGTTTGTATGGGAAAAGCTTAAAGTACCCCATGCCAGGTGATACCTGTCATGTTCGCCGCCTGTGTCTAAAAAGTTCAAGGACTGCAGAGCTGATTGGAGACTTGGGCGCCATATTCATGCTGATAAGGTGCTCATCTGTAGGAAAGAAGGAGAGGATGTCGAGTATTCAGTGGAAGTGTTTGACGGGCACCTGAAGCCTCTGTTTCTGCCGGATCCAAGGTTCTACTTATAGGAGGAGTGAGCTCCTATCTTGTTGCTGTTGAAACTTTCTGGATGAGACATTCCCAGACGCCTAGAACTGTGCCCTACTTTTGTTTTGATTTGGGCTTTTCTTTTACTCACTGGAGACTTGGGAGCTGTTGTGTTTTTTTTCTCCCTTTTCTTCATGTGCCAAAGGCAGAGACTTTTGGGGTAGAGTCAGAGTAGGAAAGCAGGAAGAATGAAGATCTCACCAAGTGTCATTACCGCAGCTCTGTCACCAGGTGGCAGTGTTGTGCAACGGTTGTTCGAAATGCTACACATGCATTACTTACTTATTGGAGTGAGCGGGTCTCTCGGCTGACGGACCCACTCATGCCAAGTTAACACAGAGTGTTAGGATGTGTTTTTTCTTTTTGTTGTTTCCCTTCTGCAGGAGATTCATCGGTCAAGACTACTGAGAGTGGGGTGGTTCTTAGACAGCGATGGGAGGGATTGTACATGTGTACAGAATAGATGTCTTATGTAAATGTTTATCGTTTTATATTTCCCTTTTCCCTTTTGAGCAGGTCTTGGCACATTTAGTATCTAAAAATTTGAGGGATAGCCTCTGGGGCCCACTTCATGTCACCACTCTTTGGGAGACATGGGTGTGCACCTGACGCTGGGGACCAGCGTCAAATCACAGGGGAAGTGTGTAGCGGGGTCCTCAATTTAGTGGGGTACACTTGGGGAGTAGTGTGACCCAAGTGTGTAATTATGTTAGGGTTCAGACCCCTTTTTCTTATTCGTGGAGGATTGGGTGGTGTAATATTCTCTTCGACCAGTAGGTGTCAGTGTACCTACTGGCTCGGGGTAGAATCACTACCGCAGTGCTACCCTTCTTTGTCCCTTCCTGGAGATGGTACGGCCGGGGCGGGGAACCCGCCGTGGTATCGACGGGAGGAGATAAAAGGGGGAGACGCCCTCACCACGGGGGCTGTCTGTCTGTCTTCGGGGATCATCTCTTCACGCACCCAGGCACCTTCAGCCTGGGTGCGGGCGGTTCAAGGTTCCGGCCTAGGCACCCTAGGCCTGGCCGGAATGAAGATGGAGTCCATCCCAGGCACCTTCAGCCTGGGGTGAGGTACTATTGAGGAGGCCTGGGACCCGGTGACTCCGACTGGGTCCCACGAGGGTGAAGTTGCTCCAGGGCGCCCCTTGCGAGGGGACCCGCATCTGAGGTGAGGAGGCTGGGGAGGTCACCCGTTCGAAGACCCGGTGTAGTGTCAACCCGGTGACGGATGGGCCTTCAGTAACTCCCTTGGAGGACATCTTCCCCTGATAGAGGCCCACAGCGCAACGGAGGTATTCATGTCAAGACTCCTACAACCCTTGGTCATAGCATAGGGGGTGTAGGGACCCAGATCAGTATAGTGCCTCGACCTGCTCATCCCACCGTATCATGCCATCGCATTGCCTGTATGTGGAGATACGAAATAAATCTGACCGTTGGACTGTGATCGGTGTATGGACTCTGTTAATGGGAGCAAAGGGTGGTTTGGTGGTTTCTGCACAGCAGACTCGGTACATGCTCCGGACACACCGGCCCGAGGAAACATCAGGTATTGGCCTTCACCTCGCCCGCAAGTAGTGGGGAGGACATGGGCCGTAGCGCACCTCACCCCTGTCGCGTGACATACCCCTAGGCTAAAGAGGACGGGGTGAGGGGGCCGCTACACTGAGAAATAAAATCGTTTTTTGTTTTTTTTAATTGGGACATTTATTATAGCAAAAAGTAAAAAATATTGTGTTTTTTTTCAAAATTGTCGCTCTTTTTTTGTTTATAGCGCAAAAAATAAAAACCGCAGAAATGATCAAATACCACCAAAAGAAAGCTCTATTTGTGGGAAAAAAAGGACGTCAATTTTGTTTGGGAGCCACGTCACACGACCGCACAATTGTCATTCAAAGCGTGACAGTGCTGAAAGCTGAAATGTCGCCTGGGCAGGAAGGGGGTATATGTGCCCAGTAAGGAAGTGCTTAAAGTTCATGCGCCTGTAAAGGCAGGCGTCCCAATACTTTTGGCAATATAGTGTATTACCATCTGTTCCACAACTTGGATGATATTGAACCAGCGTTGTAAAGATAGAAGGTTTTTCTACCCTCATGCATTCTATGCAGTAAAATAACCTGAATGCACCCCCCCCCCCCCCAATCCCCTCTTATACTCTACCTGACCCCGATCTCAATCCAGCAGCTTTTTTTTTAATCACTGTATATTAGAGTGACCACATTTCCAAACTACCATTCAGGGACACCCCCCCTTCCCAAAAATCAGCTTGTGCTGTAACGAATCACAGCACAGTGTTTGGACACAAGAGGGGGGATTTATAATTTCTCCAATCACAAGCAGGGGGTGGGGATTGTGCTCCTCCAGGCATTCCCAGCCAGGGCAAGTGCTGTGGCGGCCTTTTTTGGGGGCATCAGATTGGCCCGGGGAGTGGCTGTGTCAGTTTCATTCCAGGACACTGTATTGTCCTGCAATGAAGGTGCCTGGGACAGACCTGCAAAATCCGGGACTGACCCAGGCAATCCGGGACACGTGGTCACCCTACTGTATACTGGTCAGGCAACACACACCTTGTCAGCCATTGAGCTATATGCTGGGTGTTTGGTGTGCTCCTGCACCTTTAAGAAGGGGTGGGCTATCCTTCAGTCCACCTGCCCTCACCTATCCATCAGAATGCATGTGCCTCCATTGTGGAGACACTTATAAGTCAGTGTTAGGTACCACAGATACCAGGGTGACGTGGTGAGGCTCTGTAGCTTACGCATGCATTTGCAAATGCATGAGGACTAAACCCCTGCTTTCAACACATACTGTTAGACAGGTTGATTTGGTTGTCTGTGGGCTGGTCAGTAAGCTTGTTTTTTTCTTTGGATTTATCCTTGGCCCTGTTTATACCTTATGTCGCCCTCCAATGCTGCTTACTGCGATGGCCAGCTATAGGTGGGGGCAGTGGCGCTTTTTTTGTATCACTGGTATGATAACTGTCACAGTTAGTAGTGTGCTGATATTAGCGCTCAGCCGAACTATCAAGCCATCAAATTGCTGTTATCATAGTTGATCACATGTGCAACAGCTGGGCAACGGCCAACTGCAGATCAAGCTAAAGGCTAAAATGGCACCCTTGGGTGTCTTGGCAAAATGTCTAAATTACCCCAAAATTGTGTACAAGTCAGAGGGTGGGTCAAGCCTGCCTTTTAGTTACACATAGCCACAGGGTTTCTCAGTGCACCATCACAACCTTCTAGCTACTGGCGTCTTACCAACCAATTACATCATTGGATGATCTGCAGGCACCCAACGTCTTAAGAAGGATGTTGGGCACCTGCAAAGCATCCTTGTTTGCTCCTCCTCTGCCTCTCTCTGTCAGCATTGGGGTCATGTTAGCTGAGTAAAGGAGAGAAACGGAGAAGAGAAACGCTGAAATACTAGTCAGTACTGGTGTGCAAAGGTGTGTTTACCTTGGAAGAATAAATCACCTCTAAAGCCCCGTACACACGATCGGATAACCTATGGATTTTCGTCCGATGGATTTGTCCATCGGAAATCCGATGAAACTGTTTTTCATCAGTCTTGGCCACACACCATCAGTCAAAAAACCGACCGTTCCAAACGCGGTGACGTAAAACACTCCGATGAGCCGAGAAAAATTAAGTTTAATGCTTCTGAGCATGCGTCGACTTGATTCTAAGCATGCGTGGGTTTTTTAACCGATGGACTTGCCCATAGACGATCGGAAATTCCCATCGGTTTTTTATCCATCGGAAAATTTTAAAACAAGTTCTATTTTTTACAACCGATGGAAAAAAGACAGATGGGTACCATACACGATCGGTTGGTCTGATGAAAACCATCCATCGGACGGTTTTCATCAGTCAAACCGATCGTGTGTACGAGGCTTTTCAGTGGGTGTTGTACGTGTGTGGATGTTGCTGCATTATATAATTTTTTAAATTTTAGAATGGGGTGCCTCAAAATTGTGCATACATTTTAAAGGGTGCCAGAGCGAGCAGCATTGTCACCCTGTTAACCACTTAAGGACCGGACCATAATGACCAGAGGTGATTTCACAATTTGGCACTGCGCTGCTTTAACTAGAAATTGTGCGGACATGCAATGTTGTACCCAAACGAAATTTGGGTCCTTTTCTTCCCACAAATAGAGGTTTCTTTTAATGGTATTTGATTGCCTCTGCGCTTTTTATTTTTTGCCATATAAACGGAAAAAGATCGAAAATTTTGAAAAAAAAAATTTTTTCTACTTTTTGTTATAAGAAAAATCGAATAAACTAAATTACTCTTTCGTCCATGGACCGACACAGCTTCTCTATTGACAAAGTGGGTATTATCCGTTAATTAGGAGTGACTAGGCAGAAAAACTTGTAAAAAGTGTTGCATCACACCTTCTACAGTACCGCCCAGGGGGCGGACCCTCTGGGTATACCCTCTCAGTCTGCATCTTCGCAGATCAGTTTTTTTCTGTCTAGCAAGGAGTAGGACATGGCTCCCTTCGGGCCCATTGGTCCGGGGAAAAAAGATATATATATATATATTTTTTTTTTTTGCTACATTTGTTGTTTCCTGCGATCTTCGATCAACTGCCGACTGGGTGACAGGCTGGATCCTCGATCCTTGTAGTCTCCCCAGTTTCGGCCATCGAGCGTGTGCCGACCCTAGCTATGCGCTGGGTTTTCCACGACATGCCCGTCGCTCCACGGGTGGCCGGTGAGCTTACGCTCCAGGGCCTGCATCGGACCGCTCAGCTTCGGCTGACCTTACGGCCGAGTCGCAGCAGCCTGACCGGTGAGCTTACGCTCCAAGGCTTGCATCGGACCGCTCAGCTTCGGCTGACCTTACGGCCGAGTCGCAGCAGCCTGTCCGGTGAGCGTCATGCTCCAGGGCATACATATGATCGTCCCTTCTGGGTCCAATCACAGCATGCCTGGCCAACAGTCACCTTCCGTGCGCGGACGATGATCTGTTTGGAATGTCTTCCAGCAGAATACATGCAGGATAGGTAAGTAAAACTCCCCTGCCTCGGCTGGGTGATTTAGCTGGACATTCCTGGAGAGATCAAGTAAGTGGTTGTGGCCCCTTTCTTCCCTCTCTCCCTGCCTTTCCCTCCTCCCTGGGCTTCTAGCTAAAGGTTGCTGGGTGCTGGGGGTCACCTAGGGGGTCCCACTGGAGCGGGGCTGGCTGTAACTAACATTTAAAAGAAATGTCATTTTTTCTTACCTGTGTTTGTGTCCTTCCTCCTCCATGCTGTCGGCGGCCATTTTGAGGTGGTCCATGCCAAGTTTGGCCTCTTGTGACTGCCCGGCGGCCATCTTCCTATGGTTCGGCCACACCCACTGGCCCCTATCAGCTGATCGGCGGCCATGTTTGTCCACCCTGTATGCAGATATTGCCGTTCGGCGGCCATCTTTTTGTGGGTTATGGCTGCTTGACCTCTATCTTCTGTCGGCGGCCATTTTCTTAGAGCCCACATTATCTTCCATACAGACGTTTTTGGCAACCATTTTTCGAGAGCCTCCGGCCTCTAGGGTGCATTACACTGGCGCAAAAATTCACACAGGAAGTGCTGATAAAAGAAGCAGACTGACACAGCAGCAGTGGGACAGCATCACAGGCGCAGCATAGCAGTACCTATCCAGGGTGGTGAGTCCTCTGGGTGACCCGGCCTCTCTGCAGCACAGGAGGGTGGCCTATTGATATCTTGCCTGGAGCCCTGTGAGTGTCAGCGTGTGGTCAGCATGGAATCTGAGCCAGATGTCTTCTCCCCTGAAACACCAGATTTAGCAGCTGGTGCCCCTGAGGTGTCTATGAACGCTATGACTGCAATCCTAGAGGCGTTTGCTGCCAGGGTGGAAGCAGCACACGGGAATACAGGGGGTAGTAAACGCCCCATCCCCTGCAAGCTTCTGGGGATAATTCTGGTGCAGAACCAGGTCCAGCTACGGCTCGGGGCCCAGATTCTGACGCATCAGAGACTGCAGACCGTGACCGGACAGTGAGAATGACTCAAAGTCCAGGTCAGTACGCGAGACGGCTTTGGTATCTGACCTTATTACTGCAGTGCGGGATATGCTAAAATTGGAAAATACTGCAGAAGCAGCAGAGACTCCGGTCCACTTGGGTTTCATAGACCTGCCCGCACTGCTAAGGTGTTCCCTTATGTGTCTTTTGATAAACTCTTATACAAGGAATGGGAGAACCCACTGAGGGTCTTTACAGCCCCAAAGAGGTTTGCGGTACGGTACCCCTTTTGAGGAGAGTTTTCTGAAGAAATGGACCTCTCCCCCCTATAGTGGACCCTCCGGTGTCCAGACTTAATAGAGCCACCACAATTCCTGTAGAAGGGGCTCCTGTTTTCAAGGACCCTGTGGATAAGAAGGCTGAAGCACTCGCTTGCTACCTATACTCAGTGGTAGGCTCGGCAGTACGCCCGGCATTGGCGGGGGCCCTAGTGTCTCACACACTTACTGAATGGGCAAGATTGCTACTCCAGGGGTTAAGGAGCGAGATGCTCCTCCTGATGAGATAACATTGGCCGACCTGTTGGTCCAGGGCCTTAGGTTTGTCTGCGAGTCAGACATGAATACTATTCCCCTGCTGTCTAAAACTTCGGTTTATGCAGTAGCAATACTCCGCCTGATCTGGCTAAAAGGCTGGTCTGCGGACCAGACTTCCAAGAAAGCCCTGTTGGATCTGCCTTTTAAGGGCGACAGACTTTTTGGGGCTTCTCTGGATGACATCATCAAGGATGCCACAGGAAGTAAAAGCACTTTGCTTCCCCAAATTAGCAAGGGTAAGGGGCTACGCCAAGGGCAAGGGCCCTCCTTTACTGCACGCAAGTGTTTTTTTCGTCCCCCTAGGGTGACAGGGAAAAGACCCCAGGCCGATAAAGCGCCTGCCCAAGGACAAAAGCGTCCCTGGTCCCGCATGCCCAATAAGCCTGCGGACAAATTTGCGTCCGCATGAAGGTCCACCCCCACCCAGCTCTCGGGTGGGGAGACGTCTTCGCAAATTTGCGATTCAGTGGACAGCACTAATCTCCGACAGGTGGGTTTGCGAAGTAATCTCCTCAGGCTACAAGATAGAGTTTCTCTCTTGTCCACCAGACAGATTCAACACCTCCAATCTCCAGCTACTACCGACCCGTTGGGAGGCCCTGTAGGGGGCGGTCCAGGGTCTACTGGAACGCGGGGTAGTTACTCCAGTTCCAGAACTGGAACGGGGTTTTTACTCAAATCTGTTCATTGTGCCGAAGAAGGAGGGGGTTCGTCCAAGCTTGGATCTCAGAGCCCTCAATTGTTTGTGAAGGTACAAAGTTTCCGGATGGAGTCGGTTCGATCTGTAGTCACGGCTCTCCATCCGGGGGACTTTCTGGCCTCCTTGGACATCAAGGACGCATACCTGCATGTCCCCATATACTCCAGACACCAGAGGTTTCTGCGATTTGCTATCGGGAAGGACCACTACCAGTTTGTGGCCCTCCCGTTGGGCCTTGCCTCAGCACCCAGGACGTTCACCAAGGTGCTCGCTCCGATTCTGGCACTTCTAAGACAGCGGGGTATCGCTATCACAGGCTACTTATACGACCTTCTGCTGAAGGCCCCTTCAAGCTCAGAATTAGAGGTAAGCGTGTCCATTACCTGTCAGACTCTTTGAGACTGTGGTTGGATACTAAACACGCAAAAGTCAGTATTGGTGCCCACTCAATGCCTAGGGTACCTGGGGTTGATTCTGGATTCTTCAGAGGCAAAGGTATTCCTCCCTGTGGAGAAGTTGCAGACCCTCCGGGCTGCAGTACGGCAGCTGACTTCCAGGAATTGGTCGTCACTCCGTTCTTTGCATGCGAGTGTTGGGCCTCAGGGTAGCCTCCTTCGAGGCGGTTCCATATGCTCAATACCACACTCGAGTGTTACAGAAGGAAGTTCTGTCCAGATGGAACAGATGTCCATCATCTCTGGATTATCAAATTCGAGTGAGCCACATAGTCAGGAGATCCCTGGTATGGTGGCTGACAGCACCGGCTCTAATGGCCGGGAAGTCATTTCTTCCGGTTTACTGGATAGTGATCACGACGGACGCCAGCCTTACAGGTTGGGGGGGATTCTGGGGTGTTCAGTCGGCGCAAGGTCGCTGGACCCCAGAGGAAGCCCTCCTGCCGATCAATGTCCTGGTAATCCGGGCGATCAGGCTGTGCCTCTTCAAATGGTCTCAGGGGCTGCAAGGGCGTCCAGTCAGGATCCAGTCAGACAACGCCACAGCAGTGGCATATGTCAATCATCAAGGAGGAACAAGAAGCTCAGCTGCAGCATCGGAGATCGCTCGCATCCTGAAGTGGGCAGAGAGGAGCGTACCGGCACTGTCGGCCGTGTACATTCCGGGTGTGGAAAACTGGCAGGCGGACTACCTGAGCCGCCAGATGCTGGACCAGGGAGAATGGTCCTTACACCCGGAGGTGTTCCAACTCCTCTGCCAAAGATGGGGCACACCAGACGTAGATCTTCTGGCTTCCCGACTCAATCGGAAGTTATTGAGATTTGTGGCCCGGTCAAGAGACCCATGGACAGATGCAACGGACGCGTTGGTAGCATCGTGGGGTCAGTATCGGCTAATCTATGCCTTCCCTCCCTTAAGGCTTCTTCCTCTTCTGCTCCGCAGAGTGGAGGCAGAGGGAATTCCAATGATCCTAATCGCTCCAGATTGGCCTCAGCGTCCTTGGTACGCCGATCTAGTACGTCTGGTAGCAGCGTCCCCTGGCGCCTACCACTACGGAAGGACCCACTATCGCAAGGTCCCATATTCCATCCTGCTTTACAGTCATTGGCTTTAACGGCGTGGCTGTTGAGAACCAGGTACTGAGAGACCGGGGCCTGTCAGACTCAGTAATCTCTACGATGAGAAGGGCTCGATAACCATCCTCTAGGAAGGTCTATCACCGCACTTGGAGGGCCTACATCTCCATGTGTGAGGAAATGAAATGGCATCCGCGTACCTATTTGGTTTCCAGAATCCTGATGTTTTTACAGCATGGGGTGGACCAAGGGCTTGCCCTAAGTACGATTTAAGGGACAGATCTCTGCCCTGGCTGTCTTTTTTCAGCGACCCCTGGCGACTCACTCTCTCGTGAGTACATTTGTGCAGGGGGTCCGACATGTGGCCCCTCCGGTCCGTCCCCCGTTACCTCCGTGGGACTTAAACCTGGTCCTCTCGGTGCTTCAGAAGGCACCGTTTGAGAATATTAGAGATATTCCCCTGTTGACACTTTCTCAGAAAGTGGTCTTTTTGGTGGCTGTTACGTCAGTTAGACAAGTCTCTGAGCTGGCAGCCTTGTCCTGCAAGGCTCCCTATTTGATTTTCCACAAGGATAAGGTGGTGCTGCGGCCGCAGCCTTCCTTTCTTCCTAAAGTCGTTTCGGCTTTTCATCTCAACGAAGACATTGTACTTCCATCCTTGTGTCCTCAGCCGTCGAATCCTAAGGAGTCGGCGTTGCATTCCTTGGACGTTGTCCGAGCTTTGAGAGTATACCTATCTGCTACTTCCCTGTTCCGGAAGTCAGACTCACTGTTTGTTTCGGTGGCTGGTCCCAAGAAGGGCCAAGCAGTCTCATCGGCCACCATCTCTAGGTGGATCCGACAGATAGTAATCCAGGCTTACGCCTTAAAGGGTCAGGCGCCCCCCTTTCCTGTCACGGCGCATTTGACCAGGGCAATAGGTGCCTCTTGGGCTTTCCGACATCAAGCGTCTGTTTCCCAATTATGTAAAGTGGCGACTTGGTCGTCCGCTCACACTTTCACAAAATTCTACAAAATTGATGTAGGTGCATCTTCGGATGCCTCTTTTGGCGCAAGGTTTTGCAAGCGGCTGTTTAGAGTTGCAACTCCTCCGTTGGAGGAGTGCTGTTTTGTGTTTGGGGTGAAGTTTATTTCTATGCTGTTACCACCCCTCGTTTTTCTCTGACACTGCTTTGGGATGTCCCACTTTGTCAATAGAGAAGCTGTGTCGGTCCATGGACGAAAGAGTAAATAGGATTTTTTACTCACCGTAAAATCCTTTTCTCTGAGTCCATGGACCGACACAGCACCCACCCCTCCTTTTAAGTTTGTACTGCTTTTTGACGAACTGATCTGCGAAGATGCAGACTGAGAGGGTATACCCAGAGGGTCCGCCCCCTGGGCGGTACTGTAGAAGGTGTGATGCAACACTTTTTACAAGTTTTTCTGCCTAGTCACTCCTAATTAACGGATAATACCCACTTTGTCAATAGAGAAGCTGTGTCGGTCCATGGACTCAGAGAAAAGGATTTTACGGTGAGTAAAAAATCCTATTTTTAGTCATACATTTAGGCCAAAATGTATTCAGCCACATGTCTTTAGTAAAAAAAATGTCAATAAGCGTATATTTATTGGTTTGCGCAAAAGTTATAGCGTCTACAAACTAGGGTACATTTTCTGGAATTTACACAGCTTTATGACTGCCTATCTCATTTCTTGAGGTGCTAAAATGGCAGGGCAGTACAAAACCCCCCAAATAAACCCCATTTTGGAAAGTAGACACCACAAGGAAATTGCTGAGAGGCATGTTGAGCCCATTGAATATTTTATTTTTATTTTTTTGTCCCAAGTGATTGAATAATGACAAAAAATAAATACAAATTTTTACAAAAAGTTGTCACTAAATGATATATTGCACACACATGCCATGGTTATATGTGGAATTGCACCCCAAAATACATTTGCTGCTTCTCCCAAGTACGGGGATACCACATGTGTGGGACTTTTTGGGAGCCTAGCCGCGTACGGGCCCCCGAAAACCAAGCACCGCCTTCAGGATTTCTAAGGGCGCAAATTTTTGATTTCACTCCTCACTACCTATCACAGTTTTGAAGGCCATAAAATGCCAAGATGGCACAAAACCCCCCCAAATGACCCCATTTTGGAAAGTAGACACCCCAAGCTATTTGCTGAGAGGCATGTTGAGCCCATTGAATATTTTTTTTTTGTCCCAAGTGATTGAATAATGACAAAAAAAAAATGTACAAAAAGTTGTCACTAAATGATATATTGCTCACACATGCCATGGTTATATGTGGAATTACACCCCAAAATACATTTTGCTGCTTCTCCTGAGTACGGGGATACCACATGTGTGGGACTTTTTGGGAGCCTAGCCGCGTACAGGACCCTGAAAACCAAGCACCGTCTTCAGGATTTCTAAGGGCGTAAATTTTTGATTTCACTCCTCACTACCTATCACAGTTTTGAAGGCCATAAAATGCCAAAATAGCACAAAACCCCCCAAAATTACCCCATTTTGGAAAGTAGACACCCCAAGCTATTTGCTGAGAGGCATGGTGAGTATTTTACAGCTCTCATTTTGTTTTTGAAAATGAAGAAAGAAATTTTTAATTTTAAATTTTCAAAACTTTGTGACAAAAAGTGAGATCTGCAAAATACTCACCATACTTCTCAGCAAATAGCTTGGGGTGTCTACTTTCCAAAATTGGGTCATTTGGGGGGGGGGGTTGTGCCATCTGGGCATTCCATGGCCTCCGAAACTGTGATAGGCAGTGAGGAGTGAAATCAAAAATGTACACCCTTGGAAAGCCTGAAGGCGGTGCTTGGATTTCGGGGGCCCGTACGCGGCTAGGCTCCCAAAAAGTCCCACACATGTGGTATCTCCGTACTCAGGAGAAGCAACAGAATGTATTTTGGGGTGCAATTATACATATAACCATGGCATGTTTGAGCAATATATCATTTAGTGACAACTTTTTGTAAATTTTTTATTTTTTTTGTCATTATTCAATCACTTGGGACAAAAAAAAAATATTCAATGGGCTCAACATGCCTCTCAGCAAATAGCTTGGGGTGTCTACTTTCCAAAATGGGTCATTTGGGGGGGTTTGAACTGTCCTGGCATTTTATGCACAACATTAGGAAGCTTATGTCACACATCATCCACTTTTCTAACCACTTGAAGACAAAGCCCTTTCTGACACTTTTTGTTTACATGAAAACATATTTTTTATTGCAAAAAAATTAAGTTGAACCCCCAAACATTATATATTTTTTTAAAGCAAAGGCCCTACAGATTAAAATAGTGGGTGTTGCATTTTTTTTTCCACACAGTATTTGCGCAGCGATTTTTCAAACGCATTTTTTGGGGAAAAAATACACTTCTTTTTTTATTTTAATGCACTAAAACACACTATATTGCCCAAATGTTTGATGAAATAAAAAAGAGGATCTTAGGCCGAGTACATGGATACCAGACATGACATGCTTTAAAATTGCGCACAAACACGCAGCGGCGACAAACTACATACATTTTTAAAAGCCTTTACATGTTACCACATTAGATTTACTCTACTGCTAAAATGACTGCCCTCGATCTGACCTTTGCGGTGATACCTCACATGCATGGTGCAATTGCTGTTTACATATGACGCTAGACCGACGCTTGCGTTCGCCTTTGCGCAAGAGCAGGGGGGGACAGGGGTGCTATTTTTTTTTATTTTTTTATTATTTTTTTTGCTTTTTTTATTTTATTTTTAAACTGTTCCTTCCATTTTTTATTTTTTTTTACCATTTTTATTGTTATCTCAGGGAATGTAAATATCCCCTATGATAGCAATAGGTAGTGACAGGTACTCTTTCTTTGAAAAAAATTGGGGGGTTAGACCCTAGATCTTTCCTCTGCCCTCAAAGCATCTGACCCCACCAAGATCAGTGTGATAAAATCCTTTCCCAATTTCCCAATGGCGCTGTTTATATGGGGGGGGGATATATATGCCGAAGCATGGGGGCATCCTCCCGCAAAAAAGTTATGCCGCGTACACACGTCTGACTTTTCCACGGGCAAGCCTCCGTCGGAATTTCGACCGTATGTACGCGGCATTGGGAGCAAAATCGCTCCTTCGCCCCTGCTGCCCCCATGCTTCGGCATATATGCTCTTTTTTTTTTACTGTGGTGGTGAAATCACCTCCTACAGCGTTGGAGTCATGGCTTTATGTATCGTGGGAGCAAACGCTGTTGCTGTCAAGATAAATAAATCCGCGCTGCAACTGAATGGCGTACCTGAAAACAAAAAGTTACATACCTGAAAAGCAAGCATGATAAAACATTGCAGAATAGAATAAAGTAAAAAAGAGCAGAACAATAGAGAGAAAATAGAGAGAGAGAGAGAGAACAATAAAATGACAACTATTTTTGTTTTTTTTACTTTATATTTTTTTTGTGTTTTGTTTTTTTACGTTTTTTTTTGTTTTTTTACACTTTTTTTTTACTCAACTGTAACGGTTCGGGTCTCTCAAAATGTGATGGCATCTTGGGAGACCCTGTGTAAGTGTGTCCTGTTCTGTGCAATGCTGTACCCTACGCTAAAACTTCACTTTTGTGTGGTAGCGTTCAAAACATTTACCAATGCACAGACCAGGATTGTCAGGACAGAGTGGACAAAAATAACGGGTGTCACGCCTAAATCCGCGCTTGCTACAGACACGACATCTTTTTTGGGGGTACTCTCGAGAACATACGGATAATGCCTCTCATGCAGCCGGCTTACTGCATTTGGTTGGGGATGGTGAGGTGCAGAACCGCCTGGATACAGGAGTTCTGTGACTATCTCATCCTGGAATTTTAGGAGAGATAAAGTCCCGCCTGAAGCTCTGTATAGCACATGAGCGTTCAGCAAAGCCAATTGGAATAAGGATAGAGACACTTTTTTGTACCAGCGTCTCGCCTTACGGGCAATGTGATACCGCGCCAACTTCTGGTTGTTGAGGTCCACCCCTACCATATTTTGGTTATATTCGTGGACACAGAGGGGTTTCTCCACAACACCAGTCACCGTACGAATTTGGACTGTCGTGTCTGCATGAAGGGAGGTAAGAAGGAAAACATTCTTATTATCCCTCCACTTCACAGCGAGCAAGTTATTACACACTTCAAGCAGGCTCTCTCTACAAGCTTCTGGGGAAAGCCCCAGCGATTAGGTCGCACGGTGCCACATGCTCCAATCTGATGATCAAACAAGTGACTAAAAAGTGGCACGCTCATGTAATAATTGTCCACATACAAGTGGTACCCCTTTCTGAATAAGGGTGACACCAAGTTCCACACTATCTTGCCAGCGCTCCCTATGTAATCCGGGCAGTTGACCGGCTCAACGTGACTATCTTTTCCCTCATAAACCGTAAAGCTCCATACATAGCCTGTTGCCCTGTCACAGAACTTATAGAGCTTGACCCCGTATCTGGCAAGCTTGCTGGGAAGGTACTGCTTGAAAGACAAGCGGCCAGAAAATTTAATCAGGGACTCATCAACGCAGACAACTTGATCGGGAATAAACAAGGCTGCAAAACGTTTGTTGAAGTGGTTTATGAGGGGCCGAATTTTGTAGAGCCGGTCGTATTCAGGGTCTCCACGTGGACGACAAAGTTCATTGTTGTGATAGTGCATAAACAGCAAAATCCGCTCGTATCGTTTCCTGGGCATGGAGGCAGAGAACACGGGCATGTGGTCAATTGGGTGCGTGGACCAATAAGCACGTATTGACGAAAATTTATGTGTGCCCATGTTGAGGGAAAGGCTCAGAAAGGTCTTAAATTCGGAAACCGTAATTGGTTTCCAATCTCTGGCAATGGAAGGCAACTGGGGATTAGCGGCGATGAATTGTCCAGCATATAAATTACTCTGGTCCACAATAGATCTATAGAGATCTTCCGTGAAAAACAGTGAATAAAAATCAAGTGGCATAAAATCAGCTGTTTCCACCTGAATACCAGGTTGGGCAGTGAATGGGGGAAGTACGGGTGCTGCAGAAGTGGTGGCCCAATCAGGATAGGCAAATTCTGCAGGAAGGGCACTATGGGCACGACGGGCCTGCCTTTGTCTTCTTCTTCTTGGTGGCAGCGGGACACTACTTGTGCTTGCCACCTCGCCAGCTTGAACTGCACTTATGGGACTCACCACGTGATACTGCAGTGCTGGATGTATGCCCAGGCTGTACTAGGCCGCTGGTGCTTGCCAGTTCACCAGAAGGAATAGCGGCGCTAGTACTACCCCATGATACGAGAGACCTGCGGTTCTTGCTCCTCAACAACCTCAGAAGATCGGGATCGGGTGCGCCTGACCTTAGCAGGGACCTCATCTTCGTCGCCCGGGCTATCTGACATGGAGCCTCTGTCTTCTACGGGAAGGTATTCTGAGCCTGAATCTGACAGATCCGTGACCTCCTCTTCACTATCTGTCATGCTCAGAATCTCGTAGGCCTCTTTACTAGTGTACCTTCAATTTTCCATTTTGGGCTCTAAATTTAGGGGTACACTAGTAAGATTCACAGGAAAAAAAGCACCTGACTGTCGTCAGCAAATATATCAAACGCTACAAAAAAAACTGTTAGCGATCGCAGGGATCTGACTCTGCGAACGCTGCAGTTATGTGTGTTGTGTTTGGGAAGGTTACAGTGATCGATCGATACTGCACTGGGGTGGGCTGGGCTGGGCTGGGCTAGGCTGAGCGGAGGGGCTAAACACAGGTGCTAGCAGGTATCTGGGCTGATCCCGCTAACACTGCATTTTTGGGAACCCTAAACCGCTGGGGATGCTAGTATAGATCTGATCAGATCAGATATTGATCTGTTCAGATACTATACCACTAAGGGAGGTGTATGCTTTGCGCGCGGGTGTTAGCGTTACTGGCACTAACCTAACGCTGCCTGGGGCGACGCAGACCCTCTCTGGTGCTAAAACCTAATTTATATCACCCGCCGGGCGATCAGGGGGTTAAAAAAAAATGGGTTATATATGGCGGGTGCCCTGATGCTATAAAAAGCAAACTAACCAACCAGCGTCACCTGTAACACTTATATGGTGATCACTGGTGAAAGGGTTAACTAGGGGCAATCAGGGGGTTAAAACCTTTATTAGGTAATATATGGGGGTACCTGGCGCCATATAAAAACCTGACGGGTAACCTAAATAACTAACTGGCTAACCAGTGACACTTATTACAGTGATCACTGGTGAAAGGGTTAACTCTAGGGGCGATAAAGGGGTTAAACCTTTATTATATAATATATGGGGGTACCTGATGCTATAAAAACCTGCGGCGAACCTAAAAAAAAAACTTGCTACCTAGGGGCACCACCGACACTAATACAGCGATCGGAAAAACGATCGCTTAGTGACGCTGGCGATAGGGGATGAAAGGGTTACCTGGGGGCAATCAAGGGGTTAAACCTTTATTAGAGGGGTTAGGGGGCTACCTTGGACCTAAAGGGGCCTAAACCTAACTGCCCTGCAACTTTTAACTGTCACAGATGACACTAAATGCAGCGATCAGTAAATAAATGATCACTGCAATCAGTGACACTGTGACTGGGGCCTGGGGGGTGACCTGGGGGGTGATCTGGGGGTGACTGGGGGGTGAAATGTGTGCCTATGTGTGCCTACGTGTCAGTGGGCTGTTGGTGCAGTAACCTGTGTCTTCTCTCCTCGGAGCTGCGGACGAAAAGACCGCTACGAGGAGAGATGACATCACTTCCTCTGTATGTGTTTACATTTACACAGCAGAGGAAGCATATCATTCGCTGGGAGCGATCGCTAGGGGGTGGACAGAAACGAATGGCCGCTCCCTCATTACGGATCGCTCCCGAACGGATAACCACCGCTCACTGTACCGGAGGGGGGTCCGATGGGACCCCCCACCCATACGAAGGCAGTCACGTACAGGTACGTGATTGTGCCTGTCCGTGCCATTCTGCCGACGTATATATACAGTGAGCGGTCGTTAAGTGGTTAAAGGAAGTAGTAAGATAACAGACTTTAACATATATAATTTTATATTTTGCCCATAGTTCCACTTTAAAGGAAATCTTCATTAAAAGCAAAATGGGGGGGGGGGGTGGTGTGCTATTGCCGAGTGGCTGTCTTAAGACTTTTCGAACCTCTGGTCCCATGAAAGAAGTGCATGATGAAAAAATGTGTTTAGTTTCAGGTTCATTCATTAAGTTAATAATAATGTTTCATCATATTTGTTATCTTAAAATTATTCATTTTCAGAATTCATTTAGTATATTTGGATTCATTTTGTATATTTGTTATTTTTAAATCGATTCAAAATGAATTTGAAAATTAATACAAATTAGAAATGGAAACATATTGCAATAAATACAGTAAGGTATAAAAGTGAAATAAGATGATGATTCTTACTTAAGCTGCTTTATAGAATAGAATAAAACAGTATAGAATAAAACAGAATATACAAGAATAGAATAGAAATTCAAGGACTAGAACATTATTATTATATTACAGGATATATATAGCGCAAACAATTTGTGCAGCATTTTTCAATGTTAGGGCAGACAGTACGGTCACAATACAATTCAATACAGGAGGAATCAAAGAGCCCTGCTCATTGGAGCTTACCATCTAAGGTCCAATTCACACTGATGCAACAATCGCTCCGACTTTGAGAGCATGTCATGTCAAAAACAATGTTTCCCTATAAGAGCCGTCTTAACTGGTCCGACTTGTGTCGGTTGGACTTTGGAAAAGGTTTCTGCACTACTTTGGTCTGACTTCTGTCCGATTTCAGTCCATAGAATTGAATTGAAGTCGAATCCACATCTTTATTGATGTGATTTGGATCCGACATTACAGGAAGATTACACAGGCATTCCCTGAAGTTGCTTCAAAGTTGTGCCGAAGTCACCAGGCAAACGATTTTCAGGTTGTGGCAGTGTGAACCAAGCCTTAAAGGGAGGGTCAAGTGATACAAAAGGTAATAACTGTGGGGGTGGAGCTGATGGACAAAATAAAAATACAGTTGGTAGGTGGAGGCAGGATAGGCTTCTCTGAAGACAAAAGTTTTCAGGGATCGCCTAAATGTGGATAGAGTAGAAGATAGTCGGACAGATTGGGGTAGGGAATTCCATAGGATGTTAGAGGCTCAGAAGAAGTCCTGGAGGTGAGCATGGTAGGAGGTGACAAGGGAACTAGAGAGCAGGGGATCTTGGGAGGAACGAAGTGAACAATTTGGTTGGTATTTTGAGACTAGGGTAGTGATGTAGCTGGGGGTTTTGGATGGCTTTGTAAGTTATTGTTAGCATTTTGAATTTAATATGTTGGGTGGTTAACGACTCAGAAAATCCTGAAGCCATTGTTTGCACATGACAGGAGAGATCCGCCACCACGTTTTCTCACAACAGGTTTGCTCTACAACTGTATCTCACAGTAGCTTATCTACTCAATCTTGTTTACTGTTTTACAGAGGAGAAAAAAACACGATCTAATGGATAACCGAACATACATCAAAACTTTCCAGATTTTGGCATTTTCAAACTCAACAGAGAACTATAGTCTTCTTTTTGTTGTCTTTTTCCTTATATATACCACTGGTGTACTTGGTAATTTAATCATCATTTCAGCTGTGATTCTTGATATTCGATTACATATTCCTATGTACATTTTCCTCTGTCATTTGTCTTTAATAGACATCATTTTTACGTCTTCCACTCTTCCGAAACTGATGGACATCTTGCTGTCTGGGAATAACTTAATCATGTTCTGGCAGTGTTTCACACAATTGTACTTCTTTATGTTTGCCGCCGGCACAGAAGACATTCTGCTATCTTGTATGGCTTATGATCGATATGTGGCCATCTGTAGGCCTCTACATTATCACCTTATAATGAAGAAGAAAAAATATATTTTTCTCTTGCTGGGCACCTTAGCATCCGGCTCCCTTAATTCCATATTTATGACCCTCTCAATCTACCGGTTTGACTTTTGTCATTCTAATGTAATTCACAATTTTTTTTGTGACATTAAAGCCCTGGAGAGAATATCATGCAGTGACACAGGATTCCACATCATTCTCTATATAGAAACCTTGCTGTTGGCACTCTGCCCATTTATGCTTAGCGTAACATCTTATGTTAAAATAGTCCAAACTGTTGTAGGTATCAAGTCAACACATGGTCGAAGAAAGGCCTTCTCCACCTGTACATCCCACCTTACCGTATTATTGATTTTTTATGGCACAGGTGTTTTAATGTATATGAATCCTGCTTCAGAGGAACAAGACCTGGTGTTCTCTGTCTTCTACACCGCGGTCACTCCAATGCTAAACCCTCTGATATATAGCTTAAGGAATAAAGAGGTCAAACGTGCCTTGAAGAGAATTCTTGGAGTTAAAATCTAACATTATTACAACAATGTAAAAAGGTAGTGAGAGAATTCATGAGCATTCATAAGTTCATCTGCGCTTGCCTTCATTCAATAATAATTTAAATTCTATATTTGCTTTTTAAAGTGGAGTTCCCATTTTTTTAAAAAATCTTCCATTAATGTGCATATAATGCATAAAAAATAAATAAAAATTTTGATATTTTTAATTTTTTTTACTCACCTTGAAATAGCTGTTGCAATGTGGTCCCACGAATCTGCCTGCTTCATCACCGAGGTTCCTGTTGTCACTTCTGTCGGCGCCTCCGCTCGCTACTGCTCCTGGGAGATGTGTGTCATCGTTTCCCAGGAGTCAGTGGGAAGCGCCGAGGGCTAGGTTGCCATAACAATAGGGCGGGCACTTCCACCGCCGCCCGTTGTTATGGCAACCTGTATACTTCACAGCGTGGCTACGGCACATTACTGCGAATGCGCGAGAACGAAGCACAGTATCCAGGAGCTAAATGCTTGTGGGCTTCACATGCCCACAAGCAAAATGACAATGGCCAACCCTGAGTTATAGAAGTTTATTTCGGCGATTAAACGGGACATCGGGGGAGGAATTCTTCCAAAGACGTGAGTATGAAATAGAAATGTAATTGACTAATAAAATGTTTTTTTTTTAAAATTAGGTAATGTAGTTGGAACTCCACTTTAAAGTCATAGTTTACCTTTACCAAAAAACTGCCAATTAGGGGCATCTGTAGCCCTTGCTATAGGTGTAGGCCATTCATGTACCTGATGAAGCCTGACCTAAAAATTCCCAGGACGTTGCTAGGACATTGCTAAGAGGGAACCAGCTATCACATGTGCAGCACCATGGCCCAACTTTACCTTCACCATCACAGGAGCGAGCTCTCAGACTCTGAGTTCAGATCTATTTCATTAGGGGAGAGAAAGTGCATGTGAGGGGGTTTGAATCAGAGAAAGAACTCACTCCTGTGACGGTGGAGGTGAGCAGCAATAGCTGGGCCCCTCTTAGCAGCATCCTGGCAACATCCTAGAAGTTTTCAGGTTGGGCTTCATAAGGTATGTAACTGGCCTAAACTTACAACAAGGGCATTATTCAATTTTGGTCAGAGCTGCACAACCTGTTTTCATCTACAGACATCCCTTATCTGCATAGGCAGTTTTTTTTTGTAAAGATGAATTGTGCTTTTAAGTTAGTCTGGGGTGGTCTACATAAAATATCCAGTTGACATAATAGTATAGATTTTTTTGAGTAGACCCTGTTCACTAAGGAAGATGAATGGTCCATGAACTTGGTAAATAAGGTGAAGTTGCGTTCACTTTAATCAATCTATAACGCAATAGCCAACTATATATAAACAGTTGTGCCCATAAGTTTACATACCCTGGCAGAATTTATGATTTCTTGGCCATTTTTCAGAGAATATAAATAAAACAAAAACTTTTCTTTCACTCATGGTTAGTGTTTGGCTGAAACCATTTCTTATCAATCAACTGTGTTTACTCTTTTTAAATCATAATGGCAACAGAAACTACCCAAATGACCCTGATCACAGTTTACATACCCCAGTTCTTAATACCATGTATTGCACCCTTTAACATCAATGACAGCTTGAAGTCTTTTGTGGATGAGGCTCTTTATCTTCTCAGATGGTAAAACTGCCCATTCCTTTTGGCAAAAAGCCTCCAGTTCCTGTAAATTCTTGGGCTGTCTTGTATGAACTGCAAGTTTGAGATCTCCCCAGAGTGGCTCAATGATATTGAGGTCAGGAGACTGAGATGGCCACTCCAGAACCTTCACTTTATTCTGCTGTAGCCAATGACAGGTCTTGTGTTTTGGATCATTGTCATGTTGGAATGTCCAAGTACGTCCCATGTGCAGCTTCCTGGCTAATAAATGCAAATGTTCCGCCAGTATTTTTTGATAACATACTGCATTCATCTTGCCATCAAATTTCCTGTGCTTTTGTAGCTCACATATCCCCAAAACATCAGCGATCCACCTCCGTGTTTCACAGTAGGGATGGTGTACCTTTCATCATAGGCCTTGTTGACTCCTCTCCAAATGTAGCCTTTATGGTTGTGGACAAAAAGCTAAATTTTGGTCTCATCACTCCAAATGACTTCGTGCCACAAGGTTTGAGGCTTGTCTGTGCTGTTTGGTGTATTGTAAGCGGGATACTTTGTGACAATAGCGTAGTAATGGCTTTCTTCTGGCGACTCGACCATGCAGCCCATCTTTCTTCAAGTGCCTCCTTATTGTGCATCTTGAAACAGCCACACAACATGTTTTCAGAGTCCTGTATTTCACCTGAAGTTATTTGTGAGGTTTTTTTTGCATCCCGAACAATTTTCCTGGCAGTTGTGGCTGAAATTTTAGTCTACCTGACTGTGGTTTGGTTTCAACAGAACCCCTCATTTTCCACTTCTTGATTAAAGTTTGAACACTGCTGATTGGCATTCTCAATTCCTTGGATATCTTTTTATATCCCTTTCCTGTTTTATACAGTTCAACTACCTTTTCCCACAGATCCTTTGACAATTCTTTTGCTTTCCTCATGACTCAGAATCCAGAAACGTCAGTACAGCACTGGATGAAAGATACAAGGGTCTGTCAGGATTCCAGAAACTCATTGACCTTTTATACACACACACAAATTACAAGCAAACAGATCACAGGTGAGGATTGTTACCTTTAATAGCTATTCAAACCCCTTTGCGTCAACTTGTGTTCATGTTATCAGGCCAAAATCACCAGGGTATGTAAACTTTTGATCAGGGTAATTTGGGTAGTTTCTGCCATTATGATTTAAAAAGAGTAAACACAGCTGATTGATAATAAATGGCTTCAGCCAAACACTAACAATGAGTGAAAGAAATGTTTTTGTGTTATCATTCATATTCTCTGAAAAATTGCCAAGAAATCATAAATTCTGCCAGGGTATGTAAACGTATGAGCACCACTGTATAGACACAGTATATCACAAAAATAAGTACACCCCTCACATTTTTGTAAATAATTTATTATATCTTTTCATGTGACAACACTGAAGAAATGACACACAATGTAAAGTAGTGAGTGTACAGCTTGTATAACAGTGTAAATTTGCTGTCCCCTCAAAATAACTCAACACACAGAAATTAATGTCTAAACAGCTGGCAACAAAAGTGAGTACACTCCTAAGTTAAAATGTCCAAAATGGGCTCAAAGTGTCAATATTTTGTGTGGCCACCATTATTTTCCAGCACTGCCTTAACCCTCTTGGGCATGGAGTTCACCAGAGCTTCACAGGTGGCCACTGGAGTCCTCTTCCACTCCTCTATGACGACATTTACTTCTGTAAATCCATCCCATTACATTTTGGTAAAGTGACCTTGGCATAAGAGAAATACTAGTGCTGCCCCAGCTGACCTCCTTTAGAAAATGCTAGTTGCCTCCTCAATGTTCTTTTTCTGGGTTAGTGGTACTGTAGTGGCATTGAAACAAGATGATCAGAATTACAGCCAGGCAAATAATATTTTCAATAGGAATGGCTGTCATAGTTCTTGCTCTGCAAGATAATTTAGATATGAGTAACCAATGTCTAAAATACCAATGTAACAGATAAAACATAATTAACTGAATTCCATAACCTAATTTATCTGATTTTTTTTTTTCTTTGATTTACAAGAGAAAAAAAAATACCCTTGCAGTGGTGCTCATTCCCCCACCCCAAAATGCCAGTTTTTAAATGCTTGTTTTGTCTAGGGGTAGAGGAACAAGGTGTAATATCTTATTCCTCACTCTGGCAGGCTCCCTCTGTCTGTGCGATCAGTCGCATGCAGCTTCCTCTCAAAGTCGCTCCCAATTGCGGTTTCACACTTACCTTCTCATATGCAATGCAGGATCAAAAGCCCTGCACTGTATGTAGGCAATATGCAATACAGCCTCTACTATTATGAGCATAGGGGGTGTTTTTTTCCACCCCAGAGTTGGGCTTCAAGAAAAGAAACAGACAGTAAAAGTGTCCTTTGCAAACTGTATTGTAGAACTCTACCTGCTTCATTTTTGGAAATAATGTACACATGCTGTCTAAGGACTGCTCATTTAAAAAAAAAAAAAAGAAGGAAGAATGTGATGTGAAGGTATGCAGAGATTATGGTCAGCTATTAGGCAGCTCTACAGAAGGGTGATCAGCACACCAAGTATAGAGAAAAACCAAGGCTTTATTTCATTACCTATAATCAGAGCATACCATTGTCAAGATATATAGACAAGTGGTGGCGCACAATATCCACAGAAACATGTATTACCCAAAGTAATGAATATGAATAAAAAAAGAAAAAAATATATATATATAAATAAAAATATAAAAATAAAATGAAAAAATACCATACAACATATGTATATGTATATATATATATATATATACATATACATATGTGTGTATATATATATATATATATATATATATATATATATATATATATATATATATATAGACAGTCTTAAAGGAAGTCCTTAGGAGTCTGTTTACACACTGCAGTGTATATGGGTGGAGCAGGGATAAATGGGATCCACTGTGCACAGGGCGGCCATCATAGATGAACAGAAACCATGTTCAGGGGAAACTGGAAGACAAGGAGAGAGGCGCCTCTATGTGCAATAGTGTAACAAGGTTTTAATAGTAGATACCTATACACTCACATTTAGGTGAATTAACATACGCGTTTAAAAATGTCAGGATGACAATCATCAGCAGCAGGTCTCAGGGGGTTCTCAGCTCTGCGTAGAATGACAGGAGTGTCTCTGAAGATGGAGCGGCCGGCTTCCGGGGACAACGACCCTGTAGTATGTTCAGAGCGAGGCTTGGAGCGCACATGTGGTTAAGCTGCAGAGGGTGACGTCATCAAAAATGGACGCGTTTCGTGAGCGTGCGGACTTGCGGTGTCCTGGCAAGTCGCGCTCCTTTATCAACATGACATAAGGGCAGAAGTGGATAGACGCCTTATATAGGGACAAGGATGAGGAAGTGAGCTGGATGGGGTGGGGCTGGAAGAAGGTGGTGTCCAATGAGAGGAGGAGTGGAGGGGTCATGTGATCGGGATGGCCTGGATCACATGACCTGATCACATGATCACATGGCCTGAAAAAAAAAAAAAGGCTGCAAATGGGGATAGATCAAGGATAATAGATGGACCGGAAAAATAGGATTTTTGTACTCACCGTAAAATCCTTTTCTCTGAGTCCATGGACCGACACAGCCTCTCTATTGACAAAGTGGTATTATCCGTTAATTAGGAGTGACTAGGCAGAAAAACTTGTAAAAAGTGTTGCATCACACCTTCTACAGTCCCGCCCAGGGGGCGGACCCCTGGGTATATCCTCTCAGTCTGCATCTCGCAGATCAGTTCGTCAAAAGCAGTACAAACTTAAAAGGAGGGGTGGGTGCTGTGTCGGTCCATGGACTCAGAGAAAAGGATTTTACGGTGAGTACAAAAATGCTATTTACTCTTTCGTCCATGGACCGACACAGCCTCTCTATTGACAAAGTGGGACGTCCCAAAGCAGTGTCAGAGAAAAAACGAGGGGTGGTAACAGCATAAAAATAAACTTCACCAAACACAAAACAGCACTCCTCCAACGGAGGAGTTGCAATTCTAAACAGCCGCTTGCAAAACCTTGCGGCCGAAAGAGGCATCCGAAGATGCATCTACCTCAACTTTGTAGAATTTTGTGAAAGTGTGAGCGGACGACCAAGTCGCCGCTTTACATAATTGGGAAACAGACGCTTGATGTCGGAAAGCCCAAGAGGCACCTATTGCCTTGGTCGATTGCGCCGTGACCGGAAAGGGGGGCGCTTGACCCTTTAAGGCGTAAGCCTGGATTACTATCTGTCGGATCCACCTAGAGATGGTGGCCGACGAGACTGCTTGGCCCTTCTAGGGACCAGCCACCGAAACAAACAGTGAGTCTGACTTCCGGAACAGGGAAGTAGCAGATAGGTATGAAGAAAGGAAGGCTGCGGCCGCAGCACCAGCTTATCCTTGTGGAAAATCAAATGGGGAGCCTTGCAGGACAAGGCTGCCAGCTCAGAGAATCGTCTAACTGACGTAACAGCCACCAGGAAGACCACTTTCTGAGAAAGTGTCAACAGGGGAATATCTCTAATATTCTCAAACGGTGCCTTCTGAAGCACCGAGAGGACCAGGTTCAAGTCCCACTAAGGTAGCGGGGGATGGACCGGAGGGGGCCACATGTCAAACCCCCTGCACAAATGTACTCACGAGAGAGTGAGCAGCCAGGGGTCGCTGACAAAAGACAGCCAGGGCAGATATCTGTCCCTTAATCGTACTTAGGGCAAGCCCTTTGGTCCACCCTATGCTGTAAAAACAGCAGGATTCTGGAAGCCAAATAGGTACGCGGATGCCATCTCATTTCCTCACACATGGAGATGTAGGCCTTCCAAGTGCGGTGATAAACCTTCCTAGAGGACAGTTTTCGAGCACTTCTCATAGTAGAGATTACTGAATCTGACAGGCCCCGGTCTCTCAGTACCTGGTTCTCAACAGCCATGCCGTTAAAGCCAATGACTGTAAAGCAGGATGGAGTATGGGACCTTGCGATAGCAGGTCCTTCCGTAGTGGTAGGCGCCAGGGGACGTCTGCTACCAGACGTACTAGATCGGCGTACCAAGGACGCTGAGGCCAATCTGGAGCGATTAGGATCATTGGAATTCCCTCTGTCTCCACTCTGCGGAGCAGAAGAGGAAGAAGCCTTAAGGGAGGGAAGGCATAGATTAGCCGATACTGACCCCACGATGCCACCAATGCGTCCGTTGCGTCTGCCCATGGGTCTCTTGACCGGGCCACAAACCTCAATACCTTCTGATTGAGTCAGGAAGCCAGAAGATCTACGTCTGGTGTGCCCCATCTTTGGCAGAGGAGTTGGAACACCTCCGGGTGTAAGGACCATTCTCCCTGGTCCAGCATCTGGCGGCTCAGGTAGTCCACCTGCCAGTTTTCCACACCTGAAATGTACCCGGCCGACAGTGCCGGTACGCTCCTCTCTGCCCACTTCAGGATGCAAGCGACCTCTGATGCTGCAGCTGAGCTTCTTGTTCCTCCTTGATGATTGACATATGGCACTGCTGTGGCGTTGTCTGACTGGATCCTGACTGGACGCCCTTGTAGCCTCTGAGAACATTTGAAGAGGCACAGCCTGATCGCCAGGATTTCCAGGACATTGATCGGCAGGAGGGCTTCCTCTGGGGTCCAGCGACCTTGCGCCGACTGAACACCCCAGACTCCCCCCCCCCAACCTGTAAGGCTGGCGTCCGTCGTGATCACTATTCAGTAAACCGGAAGAAATGACTTCCCGGCCATTAGAGCCGGTGCTGTCAGCCACCATACCAGGGATCTCCTGACTAGGTGGCTCACTTGGATTCTTGGATTTGATAATCCAGAGATGAAGGGCATCTGTTCCATCTGGACAGAACTTCCTTCTGTAACACTCGAGTGTGGTATTGAGCATATGGGACCGCCTCGAAGGAGGCTACCATGAGGCCCAACACTCGCATGCCAAAACGGAGTGACGACCAATTCCTGGAAGTCAGCTGCCGTACTGCAGCCCCGAAGGGTCTGCAACTTCTCCACAGGGAGGAATACCTTTGCCTCTGAGGAATCCAGAATCAACCCCAGGTACACTAGGCGTTGAGTGGGCACCATACTGACCTTTGCGTGTTTAGTATCAAACCACAGTCTCGAAGAGTCTGACAGGTAATGGACACGCTTACCTCTAAATTCTGAGCTTGAAGGCGCCTTCAGTAGAAGGTCGTCCAAGTAGCCCATGATAACGATACCCCACTGTCTTAGAAGTGCCAGAATCGGAGCGAGCACCTTGGTGAACGTCCTGGGTGCTGAGGCAAGGCCAAACGGGAGGGCCACAAACTGGTAGTGGTTCTTCCCGACAGCAAATCACAGAGACTTCTGGTGTCTGGAGTATATGGGGACATGCAGGTATGCGTCCTTGATGTCCAAGGAGGCCAGAAAGTCCCCCAGATGGAGAGCCGTGACTACAGATCGAACCGACTCCATCCGAAATCTTTGTACCTTCACAAAGCAATTGAGGGCTCTGAGATCCAAGATTGGATGAACCCCATCCTTCTTCGGCACAATGAACAGATTTGAGTAAAAACCCTGACCTCGTTCCTGTTCTGGAACTGGATTAACTACCTCGCGTTCCAGTAGACCCTGGACCGCCCCATACAGGGCCTCCCAACGGGTCGGTAGTAGCTGGAGATTGGAGGTGATGAATCTGTCCGGTGGACGAGAGAGAAATTCTATCTTGTAGCCTGAGGAGATTACTTCGCAAACCCACCTGTCGGAGACTAGAGCTGTCCACTGAGTCGCGAATTTGCGAAGACATCCCCCCACCCAAAAGCTGGGTGGGGGCAGACCTTCATGCGGACGCAGATTAGTCCGCAGGCTTGTTGGGTCTGCGGGACCAAGGACGCTTTTGTCCTTGGGCAGGCGCCTTATCGGTCTGGGGTCTTTTCCCTGTCGCCCTAGGGGGACGAAAAAACCGATTGCGTGCAGTAAAGGAGGTCCCTTGCCCTTGGCGTGGCCCCTACCCTTGCTAGTTTGAGGGAGCAAAGTGCTTTTACCTCCTGTGGCATCCTTGATGATGTCATCCATAGGAGGCCCCAAAAAGTCTATCGCCCTTAAAAGGCAGGTCCAACAGGGCTTTCTTGGAGGTCTGGTCCGCAGACCAGCCCTTTAGCCAGATCAGGCGGCGTATTGCTACTGCATAAACCGAAGCTTTAGACAGCAGGGGAATAGTATCCATGTCTGACTCGCAGACAAACCTAGGGCCCTGGACCAACTGGTCGGCCAATGTTATCTCATCAGGAGGAGCATCTCGCTCCTTAACCCCTGGAGTAGCAATCTTGCCCATTCAGTAAGTGTCTGAGACACTAGGGCCCCCGCCAATGCCGGGCGTACTGCCGAGCCTACCATTGAGTATAGGTAGCAAGCGAGTGCTTCAGCCTTCTTATCCACAGGGTCCTTGAAAACAGGAGCCCCTTCTACAGGAATTGTGGTGGCTCTATTAAGTCTGGACACCAGAGGGTCCACTATAGGGGGAGAGGTCCATCTCTTCAGAAAACTTTCCTCAAAGGGGTACCGTACCGCAAACCTCTTTGGGGCTGTAAAGACCCTCAGTGGGTTCTCCCATTCCTTGTATAAGAGTTTATCAAAAGACACACAAGGGAACACCTTAGCAGTGCGGGCAGGTCTATGAAACCCAAGTGGACCGGAGTCTCTGCTGCTTCTGCAGTATTTTCCAACTTTAGCGTATCCCGCACTGCAGTAATAAGGTCAGATACCAAGCCGTCTCGCGTACTGACCTGGACTTGGAGTCATCCTTACTGTCCGGTCACGGTCTGCAGTCTCTGATGCGTCAGAATCTGGGCCCAGAGCCGTAGCTGGACCTGGTTCTGCATCAGAATTATCCCCAGAAGCTTGCAGGGGACGGGGCGTTTACTACCCCCTGTATTCCCGTGTGCTGCTTCCACCCTGGCAGCAAACGCCTCTAGGATTGCCGTCATAGCATTCATAGACACCTCAGGGGCACCAGCTGCTAAATCTGGTGTTTCAGGGGAGAAGACATCTGGCTCAGATGCCATGCTGACCACACGCTGACACTCACAGGGCTCCAGGCAAGATATCAATAGGCCACCCTCCTGCGCTGCCGAGATGCTGGGTTACCCAGAGGACTCACCACCCTGTACCGGTACTGCTATGCTGCCGTGTGCTGCGCCTGTGATGCTGTCCCACTGCTGCTGTGTCAGTCTGCTTCTTTTATCAGCACTTCCTGTGTGAATTTTCACGCCAGTGTAATGCACCCTAGAGGCCGAAGGCTCTCGCAAAATGGCTGCCAAAACGTCTGTATGGAATATAATGTGGGCTCTAAGAAAATGGCCGCCGAGCCGAAGATAGAGGTCAAGCAGCTGTAGACCACAAAAAGATGGCAGCCGAATGGCAATATATACATACAGGGTGGACAAACATGGCCGCCGATCAGCTGATAGGGGTCAGTGGGTGTGGCCGAACCACAGGAAGATGGCCGCCGGGCAGTCACAAGAGGCCGAACTCGGCATGGACCACCTCAAAATGGCCGCCGACAGCATGGAGGAGGAAGCACACACACACACACACACAGGTAAGCAGAAATGACATTTCTTTTAAATGTTAGTTACAGCCAGCCCCGCTCCAGTGGAACCCCTTAGGTGACCCCCAGCACCCATTAACCTTTAGCTAGAAGCCCAGGGAGGAGGGAAAGGCAGGGAGAGAGGGAAGAAAGGGGCCACAACCACTTACTTGATCTCTCCAGGAATGTCCAGCTAAATCACCCAGCCGAGGCAGGGGAGTTTTACTTACCTATCCTGCATGTATTATGCTGGAAGACATTCCAAACAGATCATCGTCCGCGCACGGAAGGTGACTGTTGGCCAGGCATGCTGTGATTGGACCCAAAAGGGACGATCATATGTATGCCCTGGAGCGTGACGCTCACCGGACAGGCTGCTGCGACTCGGCTGTAAGGTCAGCCGAAGCTGAGCGGTCCGATGCAAGCCTTGGAGCGTAAGCTCACCGGCCAGGCTGCTGCGACTCGGCCGTAAGGTCAGCCGAAGCTGAGCGGTCCGATGCAGGCCCTGGAGCGTAGGCTCACCGGCCACCCGTGGAGCGACGGGCATGTCGTGGAAAACCCAGCGCGTAGCTAGGGTCGGCACACACTCGATGGCCGAAACTGGGGAGACTACAAGGATCAAGGATCCAGCCTGTCACACAGTCGACAGTTGATCGAAGATCGCAGGAAACAAAAATGTAGCAAAAAAAATATATATATCTTTTTCCCCCGGACCAATGGGCTCGAAGGGAGCCATGTCCTACTCCTTGCTAGACAGAAACAAACTGATCTGCGAGATGCAGACTGAGAGGATATACCTGGGGGTCCGCCCCCTGGGCGGGACTGTAGAAGGTGTGATGCAACACTTTTTACACGTTTTTCTGCCTAGTCACTCCTAATTAACGGATAATACCACTTTGTCAATAGAGAGGCTGTGTCGGTCCATGGACGAAAGAGTAATAAATATTAATAATAAATGGCATCAATAGTAACGGTGTTAGATGGGTATAAGTATGAATGGGGCCGATTGCGAAAAAAATATATAATAATAAATATGAATGTTAAGGGTCACAAGAAAAAAAAATAGTATATATATATATATATATATATATATATATATATACTAATAATAAAATGGCATTAATATAGGCAGTGCTGCGGGAATAAACGGGGTATAAGAATAACGGGTCAAGAAAAAAAAATAAAAAAAAATATGAATAGAAAGGGTCACGGAAAATATGTATATTAATGATAAGTAGCATTAATACAGGCAATGCTGCAGGAATAAGCAGGTAGACAAATGGCGAAGTATGTCTCCTTATAAATAATACAATATATGGAACATGTTACATGTATATAGAAAATATCCAAAGGGTGCTGATGATGGCAACTGTATATATCCAATTAGTAATATTAGTATGAAGTTTAATAAATAATATGAAATTAATACGAAAAAGGGAAAAAAGGGGCAAGGGGAAGGCATAATGTTATTATGGGGGGGGGGAATGAAAGTGGGTGGAGGATGATGGGCAAATGAAAGAAAGGAAGAGAGAAGGGGGAAACAGGAATGGGGGGGGGGGGGAAGGGAAGGGGGGGGGGAAGGGGGGAAAATAAATGATTGAAGGAAGGGGAAAATATATGCCATGCTGATATGTATGACAGTAAAACATATACATCTATGCATATTAGTTTACACAAGTGTACAGATGATCACATACATGGAGCTTAATAGAATGATAATTTTTCAAAAAACGAAGTAATAACGTGAACTACATCAACTGTAAGGATGTAGTATAAGAATAAATGGATTACCGTATATACTCGAGTATAAGCCGACCCGAATATAAGCCGAGGCACCTAATTTTACCACAAAAAACTGGGAAAACGTATTGACTCGAGTATAAGCCTAGGGTGTCCATCTGCATGCCTCACTTTGCCCATGCCTCACTGTGCCCATGCCTCACTGTCACTGTGTCCATGCCTCACTGAGACTAGACTGACGTTTAACACGGGAGTCTATGGAAGGGGTGCCCGGGTTTGAAAAATCGGTGCTCCCCGGCCGTAGGTCCCCCAAACACCAAACTTTGCACACTTGTAGAGGAATAGTTGGACTACATGTGTGCCAAGTTTGGGGTCCAGGGGACCTAGGGCCGGCCGGTACCGGGTCCCCAAAAATCACTAGAGAAATTACCGTTTAACATTGGAGTCTATGGAAAGGGGTGCCCAGCTTTGAAAAATCGCTGCTCCCCGTCCATAGGTCCCCCGGGCACCAAACTTTGCACACTTGTAGAGGAATAGTTGGGCTACATGTGTGCCTATGGATGGCCGGGATCAGGCGCACAAAGTTGAAGTCGGAAACAGACTCGAGTATAAGCCGAGGAGGGCATTTTCAGCACAAAAAAGTGCTGAAAAACTCGGCTTATACTCGAGTATATACGGTAAATCAAATATACTAACATAGGCAATATATGGGCAATATGTCAGTATATGATACAAACGGTAGTTATATATATTCCGACAATAAAAATCAAATCAGTGCAATAAGGGTATTACCCAATAGATTAAAGGTTAAAATATTAAAAGTATAAAAATATATAAATTCTACAAAAAATCTAATTGCACATACAGGCCTCGAAGATAATACAATAAATAGTAAAGGCTGCACGGCGACATTGGGGCAAGGCTGCACGGCTACACTGGGGCAAGGCTGAAATGGACTCTGGGGCAAGGCTGCAATGGACACTGACAAGGCTGCACTGTGACAAGGCTGAAATGGACTCTGGGGCAAGGCTGCACTGTGACAAGGCTGCAATGGACACTGACAAGGCTGCATTTAAATGTAAGTTATTTTTCCTTAAACTTCCCTCCTAAAAGTTTTTTTCCCTAAAATTTCCTCCTAAACTTGGGGTGCGTGTTATACGCCGGCGCGTGTTATACGCCGATAAATACGGTATATATATATATATATATATATATATATATATATATATATATATATATATACATATACACAGTGGGTATGGAAGGTATTCAGACCCCCTTAAATTTTTCACTCTGTTATATTGCAGCCATTTGCTAAAATCATTTAAGTTCATTTTTTTCCTCATTAGTGTACACACAGCACCCCATATTGACAGAAAAACACAGAATTGTTGAAATTTTTGCAGATTTATAAAAAAAATAAAGAAAAACTGAATATCACATGGTCCTAAGTATTCAGACCCTTTGCTGTGACACTCATATATTTAACTCAGGTACTGTCCATTTCTTCTGATCATCCTTGAGATGGTTCGACCTACACCACCTTCATTTGAGTCCAGCTGTGTTTGATTACCGTATATACTCGAGTATAAGCCGAGATTTTCAGCCCTTTTTTTGGGGCTGAAAGTCCCCCCCCCCCTCGGCTTATACTCGAGTCATCAAAATTTTTACATTGTAAATATTACCTGTAAAGAAGTTGCGGCTGCAGCATCCATCGTTCAAATTCCGCGGTCTCTTCCTGTTCCTTCCTTGATAGGAGAGTCTCAGCAGACACTCTCCACCTATCACGAACGTTCTCTCATCCTCAGTTTTCCAGCAGACGTCTGTGATTGGCGGAACACCCAACATAGTGTCTGCTGGGAAAACTGAGGATGAGAGAATGATCGTGATAGGCGGAGAGTGTCTGCTGAGACTCGCCTATCAAGGAAGGAACAGGAAGAGACCGCGGAATTTGAACGATGGACGCCGCGGAATTTGAATGATGGACGCCGCAGCCGCAACTTCTTTACAGGTAATATTTACAATGTAAAATAGGGAACAGCGAGCTAGGGAACAGTGGGGCATCGGCTTATACTCGAGTCAGTAAGGTTTCCCAGTTTTTTTGGCAACATTAGGTACCTCGGCTTATATTTGAGTCGGCTTATACTCGAGTATATACGTATACTGATTGGACTTGATTAGGAAAGCCACACACCTGTCTATATAAGACCTTACAGCTGACAGTGCATGTCAGAGCAAATGAGAATCATGAGGTCAAAGGAACTGCCTGAAGAGCTCAGAGACAGAATTGTGGCAAGGCACAGATCTGGCCAAGGTTACAAAAAAATTCTGCTACACTTAAGGTTCCTAAGAGCACAGTGGCCTCCATAATCCTTAAATGGAAGACGTTTGGGACGACCAGAACCCTTCCTAGAGCTGGCCGTCCAGCCAAACTGAGCTATCGGGGGAGAAGAGCCTTGGCGAGAGAGGTAAAGAAGAACCCAAAGATCACTGTGGCTGAGCTCGAGAGATGCAGTCGAGAGATGGGAGAAAGTTGTAGAACGTCAACCATCACTGCAGCCCTCCACCAATCGGGGCTTTATGGCAGAGTGGCCCGACGGAAGCCTCTCCTCAGTGCAAGACACATGAAAGCCTGCATGGAGTTTGCTAAAAGAAAAAAAAACACCTGAAGGACTCCAAGATGGTGAGAAATAAGATTCTCTGGTCTGATGAGACCAAGATAGAACTTTTTGGCCTTAATTCTAAGCGGTATGTGTGAAGAAAACCAGGCACTGCTCATCACCCGTCCAATACAGTCCCAACAGTGAAGCATGGTGGTGGCAGCATCATGCTGTGGGGGGGGTTTTCAGCTGCAGGGACAGGACGACTGGTTGCAATCGAGGGAAAGATGAATGCGGCCAAGTACAGTGATATCCTGGACGAAAACCTTCTCCAGAGTGCTCAGGACCTCAGACTGGGCCGAAGGTTTACCTTCCAACAATACAATGACCCTGAGCACACAGCTAAAATAACGAAGGAGTGGCTTCACAACAACTCCGTGACTGTTCTTAAATGGCCCAGCCATGATTTAAGCAAATGGCTGCAATATAACAAAGAGTGAAAAATTTAAGGGGGTCTGAATACTTTCCGTACCCACTGTATATATTCATACACACATACACACACTGTACATACAGTGGGCAAAATAACTATTTTATCGCCTGCAGATTTTGTAAGTTTGAAAAAGAAGGGTCTATCATTTTTATCACAGGTGTATTTTAAATGACAGAGACATAATATTAACCAAAAAAAAAAAAAACACATGATACAAATTGAGTTGAAGTTCAGTGGGTAAAATAGGTATTTGATCACCAAGCAAAACATGACTTAGTACTTGGTGGAGAAACCCTTGTTGGCAAGCACAGAGGTAAGATGTTTCTTGTAGTTGGTCACCATGTTTGCACACATCTCAGGAGGGATTTTGTTCCACTCTTCTTTACAGATCTTCTCTAAATCCTTAAGGTTTCTTGGCTGTCGCTTGGCAACTCGAAGTTTCAGCTAACTCCATAAATTTTCTATAGGATTAAGGTCTGGAGACTGACTAGGCCACTCCATGACCTTAATGTGCTTCTGCTTGAGACACTTGTTTGTTGCCTTGGCAGTATGTTTTGGGTCATTGCCATGCTGGAAGACCCAGCCACGACCCATCTTCAGTGTTCTGGCTGAGGAAAGAAGGTTCTAATCCAAGATTTTACAATACATGGCCCCTCAATGCAGCAAAGTCGGCCTGTACCTTTAGTCAAGAAACAGCCCCAAATCATAATGTTTCCACCTCCGTGCTCAACTTTGGGGATGGTTTTTCTTAGGCTCATAGTCAGCATTTTTCTTCCTCCAAACATTACGAATCGAGCTAATGCCAAAGAGTTCAATCTTGGCTTCATCTGACCACAGCACTTTCTCCCAATCCTTCTCTGAATCATTTAGATCAGGGGTAGGCAACCTTAAAAGTAGGTGGAGATCTCCCTGAACAACATGGCAAAAGTCAAAGACCACAGGGCACAGCCTCACCTTCGCACACCCGATTTAAACCTCCAAGTGCTGTACTACCGGCAATTTTTGGGTTTAGATCAGGTGGTGAGGAGGCAACATATCGCTTCCTCACCACCTGTCAAACACACTCGGATCACTTTTCAGGGGAGCAGCAGTACCCTGCAACTGCATGATCCTGCGGGGTCCAAGGGGTTAAAGCAGGTGGTGAGAAAGCAACACAATGCTGGCTGCTTTAACCCCTTGTTTGCTGTACTCACAAGGTTGCATGTTTGATGCTCTGGAATAGTGGATCAGCAAGCGCAGAATGTGATCTACCAGGTACCTGTCCATGTTCTACTGGTTGCTGACCCCCGATTTAGATGTTCACTGGCAAACTTCAGTTACAGGCCGACTTTGCCAAATTGAGGGGCCAATGGACGGGGCCATGTATTGTAAAATCTTGGATGAGAACCTTCTTCCCTCAGCCAGAACACTGAAGCATGACAATGACCCAAAACATACCGCCAAGGCAACAAAGGAGTGGCTCAAGAAGAAACACATTAAGGTCATGTAGTGGCCTAGCCAGTCTCCAGACCTTAATCCTATAGAAAATGGATGGAGAGAGCTGAAACTTTGAGTTGCCATGTGACAGCCAAGAAACCTTAAAAAGGAACTACAGGCAAAACTTTTTTTTTTTTTCATTTTGGATACAGTAAGGGAGAGTTATAACCCCTATCAATTTTTATTTCTGCCACCTGTGTCCCATTGCAGAGATTTCCCTTCACTTCCTGTCCTATAGCCAAACAGGTGAGAGGAAATCCCTGCAAATCAAGGTAATTCCTTGAGGGCCACCAGAACTAGATTGACTATTGTAAGATTTCCCCTCTATTACTTTTCTAGGGACAACCCAAAAAAAAAAAGATGTTTCCTTTAGTTATACTTTAAGAATTTAGAGAAGATCTGTAAAGAAGAGTGGACCAAAATCCCTCCTGAGATGTGTGCAAACCTTGTCACCAACTACAAGAAATGTCTGACCTCTGTGTTTGCCAACAAGGGTTTCTCCACCAAGTACCAAGTCATGTTTTGCTTTGGGAACAAATACTTATTTTACTCACTGAACTGCAACTCAACTTGTAACATTTGTATCATGTGTTTTTTCGGGATTTTTGGTTGACATTCTGTCTCTACAATTAAAAATACACCTATGATAAAAATGATTGACTTTTCATTCCTTTGTAAGTGAAAAAAACGTACAAAATCTGCAGGGGATCAAATAATTAATTTTCCCCACTGCATAATTATATATATACATACACACACACACGCACACACACACATACATACATACATATATACACACACAATTTTCACACGTGTTACTACAATTTACATATAGAAATATTTTTTATGATGCGGTTGTTTAAACATTAAACACGTTATTAAGATTTAATGGAGAGTCTGATTAATTTTACATTACCAATGTGTCCTGTGGAGAGTTGAAGGAACCACTAAAGCCCTGTACACACGATCAGATTTCCTATGGATTCAAATCCGATGGATTTTTCCATCAGAATTCTGATGAAGCTGACTTTCATCAGTCTTGCCTACACACCATCAGTCAAAAATCCGACCGTCCCAAACGCTGTGACATAAAACACTGAGGCCTCGTACACACGACCGATTTTCTCGGCAAGAACCAGCAAGAAACTTGCTGGCAGAGAGGTCTTGCCGAGTAAATCGGTCGTGTGTACGCTGCTAGCGTGTTTCTCGTCGAGAAAACCGACAAGAAACCTCGACGAGAAAATAGAGAACCTGCTCTCTATTTTCTCGTCGAGATTCTCCTCGGCATGTTTCTCGACGAGAAAAGTGAGTGTGTGTACACTTACCTGTCCTCCCGGAAGCCCGCGCATGTTCGAAATGAATTCGACGCATGCGCGGTAGCTTCCTAGGCATACGTAGGGTATACCAAGATGGCGGCGACGGCATCGAATGTGACGAGCGCATGCTCGACGTAGTCGATGACGTCACCGCGTACGCTCCTTTCAAAGAACCGCGGGTTCTTTGAAACGAGCGTGTGTACACTCGGCCGGGACAAGTTTCTTGTCCAAGAATCTCGTCGAAAAAAACGACATGTTTTTTTCAACGAGAATCTCGGTCGTGTGTACGAGGCCTTAGACGAGCCGAGAAAAACTAAGTTCAATGCTTCTGAGCATGCGTCGACTTGATTCTGAGCATGCGTGGGTTTTTTCTCCGATGGAGTTCCACACAGACGATCGGAATTTGCTATCGTTTTTTTATTCCATTTAAAACATGTTCTATTTTTTCTCACCGATGGAAAAAAGACAGATGGGACCCACACACGATCGGTTTGTCTGATGAGAAAACTCCATCGGACTGTTTTCATCGGTAAAACCGATCGTGTGTACAGAGCATAAGAGCTGTGAGAGACATCTCTGGTTCCCAAATGATCTCATGGGACAATTCTTCATTAAAAGAGCAGTGTTCTGTGGCATAGACAGAAGGAGAAATACGTACCGTATTTATAAACGTCTTTTCAAGTAACGGGTTTATTTGGCATTTTGCATTGGTGGCACAGTTGAGGCAACATGAGATTGACGCCATAAAGAGCTTACACTATCATCATTACAGTTGATGACTTAGGGCTTATTTACAAGAAAGGAAAGTTACCGCTCCAGGTGAATGTGCTCAGCAATCAATGTATTCTCAGGAAGACCGTGGGTGCTGGCAATGCACGTAGCAAATGGAAGGAATTGATAATTAATGGACAGCCGCACTCCAAAAAACCTTGATGGTTGCCTTTATTGTAAAATTGGATAAGATCACTGCAAAACCGGGACAACAGCTGACATGTTTCGCACTACAACTACATAGCTATGAATAAGCACTAGGTTGTAGTGCGAAACATGTCAGCTGTTGTCCCGGTTTTGCAGTGATTTGTAGTGCATCTTATCCAATTTTACAATAAAGGCAACCATCAAGGTTTTTTGGAGTGCGGCTGTCCATTAATCATCAATTCCTTCCATAGGGCTTATTTACACCACAATCGCCATGTGCGTTTGCAAGCATTTTAAATGCGTTCACGCCACATTTGAATGCCATCAGCCTTAAATTCTTCTGAGATCATCCAGAATTCATTGACGGGAATTTGACTTGCAGCTGAGCTCCTTCTAGTGGGTTTTGCATTTTCCACAGACTTGCATGAAATGCAAAAGCCGTATGAAGGCCCATTTCAGAATTGTACGACCTAAAAGTCGTGTGACTTTGACGTGACTTGAAGCAATTCCTGTATAATCTTGAGGTCTATGGACATCAAGTCACATCAAAATTGGACCAAAGTAGTGCAGGGACTACTTTGAAGTCGAAAAGATATGAACGGTACTCATTGGAAATCATGAGGTAAGACTTGTCATGTGACTTTGCAGTCCCAAGTTGCAGGACAAGTTCCACAAGTGTGAAAGGGGCCGCAGGGTCCCATCGATCCAGCTTGTTTTGTGAATAAGAAAAAAACAAAAACAATAATTGTTTAAAAATAAATGTATTTAATAAATAGAATGCACACAAATATAAACTGCTGTTTATGATCACAGCTGATTATGGTGTCACGTGTTTAATCTATTACAGGTTTACAATATTAATTATAAATAAAATAGCTACAAATCAAGGAAAGTGCAAAACCGGTACATAAGGCATACAGTTATCGTGCTGTGGAAGAACACATTGAAAAGTAGCTAGACGGTCTATGGAGTATTGCATTGTGCTAAAGAAGGAGTCAAGTGTTACATAAAGGTTGCATGTCTAATATCCGGGGTGGGAAGGTTTGTAATGGCTGAGAGACACAAGAAGATATTGTGGTCAGGTGGATTAGAAATGGCTGGAATAGATATCATTATACACCGCTTAGGTGGTATCATTAAGAAACATGTTGTCCCTGGTCTCAGCTTTTGAAGAAAGAGATCATTATGAAAATCACATCTGGCAATCTGCTGCAACAGTAGAAATAGGTGTGGAAAGGATACAGTGACTATATCCAGGTATAAAGGCCCGTACACATGAAAATCGGATGGAAAAATTCGTACGACGAGCTGTCTGACAATTTTCGGATCGTTAGTACGATGCTTTCGACAGCCGATTTCGCTTTTTCGTCAGACAAAAGCTGGATGTGCAGACTATAAACTTTTTCTCAGATGTGAACTCAGCGTTCGGTTTTTGTTTCATTAGTACGGTATTCGTACGAAAAAAATCGTAAGAGCAAGACTACGCATGCTCAGAAACAAAAGAATACACACAACTATTCAACACATTATGTAACTTCTGAAGTTGTATTCTTCCGTCTGAAAATTTTCGTATGGTTAGTAACCTCTTCACTTTCGACATGAAACTAGGCATGCCACAAAAAACAGATGTTCTGTCGTCCGAAAATCTAAGCGTGAGGCTTAAGGTGAGTTTAGTAGTTCTGACAAAAAGGAAAAATTGTATATCAGTTTGCTGAAGTGAGTTCTGACAGAAACAACCACAGAATGAACAAGCTACATGCAATATGATCCCATACCGGCACTTGAACTACTGGCTGTCCTGTAAAACTCTCGTCTTCACAGACTGGGCTGTCTTTTTATAGTCTACACTTTCCATGTAGTGTATGATTTCAGGCTTTAGGTCACTTGGGACTTGAACTAGGATTGCCAGATAGAATGGAAATATAGAAATACAACCTTATAGTGCTCAGAACTAACTAAATATGGCCAAGGACTCCCTCAAAATAAGGTAAACAAGGGAAATGGATTTGAAAAGCACCAAAAAGCTTTACAAAGGGTATGTAATGTACAGTACACCTCCAGTGGTGAAGTAAAAATAAGTGACTTACACATTACCAGTCTGACAAAACATGTAAATCAAGTAATTGATCTACTCTATTCTTCTTTGCTCAAAGGCAGAGCACACATTTTGCATCTATACAGAAAGGGTGAAACTGAAAATTCTGTTTTTATCTTGAATTGGATCCCTTTCCAAAGCGGAACTTCACCCTAAATGAGAAGTTCCACTTTTAAGAATCCTCCCCTCCTCCTCTAAAATTAATGAAAATGTATTTACTTTGGGGAGGGAAGAGGGTAGCTAGTTCTGTCAGGTACCCACTCCTACTGGAATCACCTTGGGGATTCCACCCTCCCTCTCTGCCTGCAACTTCTTGGGACACATGACAGGTCCCAAGAAGCTTTTCCATTCACAAAGCGCAGCCAGACTCATGCATGGGTCAGTCAGGGATTCAGCAAAGAGTCATGGCCGACTTTCCACACTAAACATGCCGGCGCCAGGAACCCGATGACTGGCGAAGGACCGGTCCGAGTGAGGACAGCACTGGATCCCTGGACAGGTAAAGGTCCTTCTATCTTTTTATTTTAGAGACTGAAGATCCTATTTAAGTGGTGTTCATTTCACTGCGTATTTTTAACCACTTCAGCTCCGGAAGATTTACCTCCTTTCATGACCAGGCAATTTTTTGCGATATGGCACTGCGCTACTTTAAAGAGGAAGTAAAACCTGATGGGTTTTACTTTCTCTTTTGCTCCCTGCAAAGCCTGCCAGTTAAAAGCATAATGGGCTAGTAGGCATCGCATACTAGCCCATTTTGTGACACTTACCTGCAAACGAATCCAGCGCTGTCCCGTCGAGGCTGCGCCCATCTTCTCACCCCTCTTCCTTCTGGGGCCACGGACTCAGGCTCTGTGATTTGTCGGAGCCACGTGACGTCCAACTTAAGCAACGGCATGACGTGCCATTGCTTCAGTGTGCATGTGCCAATGTCTTCGGCACATGCATATACAGGGGGATATCTCCTAAACCGTGTAGGTTTAGGAGATATCCAGGATAGCTACAGGAAAGCCTTAATATAGGCTTACCTGTAGCAAAAAGGGGTATGTAAGGGTTTACAACCACTTTAACTGTCAAGCGACACTGTACCCATATAAAATGTTTGTCCTTTTATTCTCACAAGTAGAGCTTTCTTTTGGTGGTATTTAATCACCTCTGCGTTTTTTTGTTTTTTTTTGCGCTATAAACAAAAAAGACCGACAATTAAAAAATAAATAAAAAACAAGATATTTTACCTTCTGCTATAAAACATATTCAATAAAATAAAAAAATAAAAATAAAATTTCTTTATCAATTTAGGCCAATATATATTCTGCTACATATTTTTGGTAAAACAATCCCAATAAGTGTATATTGCTTTGTCTGCGCAAAAGTTATAGCCTCTACAAACCATGGGATGTTATTCTTTATTTTTCTTCTTTTTTTTTCACTAGTAATGGCAGCGATCAGCGACTTATAGCGGGATTCCGATATTGTGGAAGACAAATCGGACACCTGACACTTTTTGGGGACCAATGACACTAATACAGTGATCAGTGCTAAGAAATATGCACGGTCACTGTACTAATGACACTGGCAGGGAAGGGGTTAACATCAGGGGAGCGATCAAAGGGTTAAATGTGTTCCCTGGGAGTGCTTACTAACTGTGGGGGAAGGTAAAGATCCGTGTTACCGCATAGCATCAGTACATAGGATCAGTACATTCCCCTCTCACAGAATGGCGGTCAGCCATGTTTACATAGGCAGACCACCGTTCTGCCCGTCTCCAGAACGGTCAGCGGGTCCCAGCAGATATTGCGTCCGTCGTACCCACTGATTGGCTCCTGCTGTGTCCAATTACGCAGGAGCTCCCGCTGGTGGCAGGTGCGCTCTCCCCAGACCCAGAAGTGTTAGATCACATACCAGGTACGTAATCTGGCACAGATTGGCCGCCCTGCTGCAGTATATGTGCGTGGGGCCGTCGCTAAGAGGTTAATGATTTTATCACAACAAAAATAGGATTTTTGTACTCACCATAAAAATTTTCTTGGAGTCCATTGGGGGACACAGGAAATATTTAACCTTCAAGTTAAACTGCTGGCTACAGGAGAATTGGACATTATAAAAAAATAACTGTAGGCCAGCCCAGGATAGTCCCTCATTTTACCAGCATGCCTCAGTTTTTTCAAAGCAGTACTGAAAGCATGATCATATACAAATAGGGGTGGGACCTGTGTTTACCAATGGAATCCACAAAAAAGATTTTACAGTCACTACAAAAGTCATATTTTTCTTTCCAATTCATGGAGAAAAGACAGAAAGGCTTGGGTGTCCAAAAGCAGTCCAACTATGGGGTCAGCAACACAACAAATTCTAAACCCCACTCAAAAAAACACAACAGAACTGGGGACTGCCTGCTTCTCAAAGAACCACCTGAAGGACTTTACGCTTGAAGTTGGCATTAGATGAGGCCAGACTGTCCATCCTCCTAGACCACTAGCAAAAACCTGAAGAAGCATGCTGACAGTAGGAATCCAATCTTCCTGTAGGTGGCAATAAACCTGAAAGTTTAAGACTTATTATGTCCCTCAATGGAACAGAAACATGTTTTCCTAACTCACACTGGCTACAACAGACATATTACCATTTTCACCTCTATAATTTTCATTACTTAAAAGGTCACTTTCAATCAACCAAAATCCAATCTTTTCAATGAATGTGCACACTAGGTCATGCAATAACAGTGCTGAATTATATATAGTGCACAGCAAAGTAGTAAAAGCAGAGCTAAAGGGTGAAAACTCACCTATCCAGCAGTCCCTCGCTGGTATCTACTTCTGAGTGATGGTCTTCAGGCTTCTTCATTAGCAGGTGGAGGGAGGGGGTTACTCCTGTGCATGCGCAGAGGCTAGTCATGTCGGCACTCGGAGACCAGCCAGGCACTGTAAGCTGAGCATGCGCAGGTCAGTTTACAGTGCCGGAGAAGACAGCAAGCAGACAGGTAGGGGCATTTACCCGTAATCGCAGAAGAGATAGCACGTCTCTTCTGCAATAAAAGCCTGTCTGCTTGCGGTTTCTTACATCGGAACTTATGTATGGTATGTAAGCTGTGTGCTGCTTGGGAAAACCATTGTGAGTCAGTTTAGATCCAGTGCTCAACAACCCCAGAACTGGTATGTTACTGAACTTTCCAAAAGGCAGTTAGATCTGCATACAGTTTACATGCTTCTATGAGTGGAGAGCGTATATAGCATTGAGAAACCCTTACCAAGGACTTGTATTCCTTGGCGCTATGATCTTGTTGTAATAGGTTCATATTTTCCATCGTGTACTTCCCCAGAACTTCCCACTCCGAGGAGGGTGCACACCAATGGCTCTCAGAATTTCTTTGCACTGGGACTTTAAATCAGTAGAAAAGAATGTAATCTTTAAGGTACACTTAAAGTGTTATTAAATCCAGGATTCTGCATTCACTATATCCGGTCTCCCACAATACACAGAACATAGAAATGCAATAGTTTTAATAAATATAAACTTCTTAATACCTTTTCTCATCAGCAGTATATAGCAGTCTTGTAACTTCATATAAGTGTCTGGCTAAAGCTTGAAGGAGGAGTTTTCATTCTACTCTGACTCTCCTATAAGACTGCAGGACCCCTGACCCTCTGTCTGGACAGTGCCGATTGGCCCTGTGCTGATCACATGCACCCAAGAAAAAAAAATCTCTCTAATAATGCACACCAAACTGAGCAGGTACACAGTGCCCCCAAGGCTCTGTTCTATCAGGAGATAGATTGGGGACTGTGGAAGAAGGGGAGGACCAGAGAAGACAGGATTGAACAGCCTATTTACACAATGCACAGGATTAACCCCTTAAGTTCCACAGTGAGTATAACAAGCATGCTTTACTGCATATATAGACGGATCCTACTGTTGTGGGTTTAGTAACACGTTAAGTTACTCTACCCTGCTCCACTGATTGGCCTTAAAATGAGTTATCATTTAGCAAATATCACAAAATACAACCATAAGGTAAAGATTTACATGAACCCTGAATACTAAAGGTTGGTATATATTCCTGTAGACTGCAGAGAACTGAGGTGGTGTTTAACCAATAACAGTGTATCCATATTTTTCAGGGGTAATGGTCCAAGCCTCCGAACAGTAAATTCACAATGGGGAATATGCATTATCCAGATGTACCTAGAAATGGACACAAATAAATACATAGATCATGTCACTGAAGGGTGGGCACTAATAACAGTTCTTTTCACATTTTTATACTATTAGCAATACAGAAGCTAAAATGTTTTTAAAAATTCAAAATGACGCAAAGCCACTGGAAACTTTAGCATATGCAGATGAGAACACCTACCAAAGTTCTATAACATTCTTAAGTGAACAATATCAAAACATTGGAAAATTCACAAGACTAGAACAAGCTGTAACCCAACCAAAACAGTTCCTACTTAATGGAGCACTAGGCTACTCATACAGCTGTCTAAACTGTAGCTGCTTGCAAATCAGTCACTTGGTACTAGTAGTTTCCCAAATTTCATTCTTGCAAGTAAAGAAAATCGACTTTTTAAAAATGGTATAACATAACCACTAATATAAAAACAATGTAATTACCGTACATTTCTGTATTGTAGTCAGGAGACCACTGTCACAAAACTGTATGCAGTTATGCCGCGTACACACGATCGGTTTTTCCGACGGAATTCCGCTCAAGCTTGGCTTGCATACACACTGTCACACAAAAGTTCTCTGAACTTTCGACCGTTAAGAACGCGGTGACGTACAACACTACAACGAGCCGACGGAGAGCGACGGGTGGTTACGCGAGTGCCGAGCGGCGCTCTGATTAAAAGGTATAAAGCGGCTAATTTTTATTTATTTTTATCAATAAGGCCTCATGCCCACGGGCGTTTTTTCAGCCGCGTTTTTGAGCGTTTTTTACAGCTTAAAAACGCCTGTCCATGTTAGTCTATAGCTTCATGTCCACCTAGGCGTTTTTGAGCTGTAAAGAGCATAGGCGTTTGTAAGCTGTAAAAAAAACCCAGGGCCAGTGCATTCCTCAGCGTCAGAATTAGGCAGAAAAAAACACGAGCGTCAAAAAACGCGCAAAAACGCGCACTAACGCGCAAAAAACGCGCACTAACGCGCGGTCGCGTTTTTAGCTCCAACGTTTTTTTTTTTTTTTTTTTTTCAAAAAAATAAAAAATAACAAATATTTACAATAACATGGACAGGCGTTTTTAAGCTGCAAAAAACGCAGCTGTAAAAACGCCAGTGGGCATGAGGCCTAACTGTTTTTATTGAAAGCCACAGCAGATACAATTCAAATGCAATAGTCTTACAACAAACAGGATAAACGCTAACACGTCTGGGTATAGGGTCGTAACAGTTCCTGAGCGTGTAGCCACTGTATTTCTGCTATCCGCTCTGTTGTTTGATCCTATCAGGTTATTACAACAGGCACATAAAGTGCTATCGGCTAATTTTTTTTTTAAGAAAATACACCGGTGCAACTTAACGTAATAAAACACTGGGGATTCTAATAAAGCAAGCAAAGTGGGCTATACAAGCACTTAAAGTCAAAGCCAGAATGAGCTCACCTGCAGGCACTTGTTTAACTCCTTTCAAGCCAATTGGACTTGTGTCCTTTTATTACAGCAATGGCTGGTCCATGCTGATTTCCATAGACTGGTAAATCTCTTTAAGAAAAAGTAACGCTGTGTCTTCTGATGTCCTGAGAAGAGAGGAGAAACTGTCAGTAATATAGAAGGAAATAAAGAACCCCTCTTCCAAGCAGTATTAAAACAGGTATAGAAAACACCTAACTCTTGATATGGTGATGATTATGGAGAGGATTTTGTATACTTTACAAGATAGGATGTACCTATTTGATTGTAGATGGGCACCTTGGAAAACCCATAGACACATTTTGTTAGCACAAAGCTAAAGGCTGCGCAAGGTTGTTATGCCGTAACAAAACAAGACTTTTATGTATTCCTTTTTTCATATCTCTTTCTGTATGCTTTGGAATTGTACCTTGTTTCAATTTTTTCATGTTATGCTTTGGATGTCAATTTTATGATGTATACTGTTACATGACTGTATGATTTATTTATGTTTAATTTTTATTTTATTTTACCTCTTTAAAACAATAAAAAACTTTTGTAAACAAAAAAAAAGAAAACACCTAACTCTGGCACCAATCCAGTCCATATCCTATCCAATTGCCAATACCCTAAGGTTACCCACAGAGTAGTCAGAGGCCTGAAAATGTGTACTTTTTAAGTGGGTTGATTCTTTAAGACGGATCATGAGGAAGCTCAAACTGCAATGATGATTTTTTTTTAGGTTTACTTGCTTTGCAGTCAGGCTGAAGAATACAGTGGGGAAAATTATTATTTGATCCCCTGCAGATTTTGTAAGTGTGCCCTCTTACAAAGGAATGAAGGATCTAGAATTGTTATCATAGGTGTATTTTAAAATGATAGCGACAGAATATCAACCAAAAATCTGGAAAAACCACATAAACCAAATGTTATAAATTGAGTTGCAGTTCACTGAGTAAAATAAATATTTGATCCCCAAGCAAAACATGATTTAGCACTTGGTAGCGAAACCCTTGTTGGCAAGTACAGAGGTAAGACGTTTCTTGTAGTTGGTTATTAGGTTTGCACACATCTCAGGAGGGATTTTAGTCCACTCTTCTTTACAGATCTTATCTAAATCTTTAATGTTTCTTAGTAGGGATGTCCCGATACCGATACTAGTATCGGCACCGATACCGAGCATTTGCCTGAGTACTTGTACTCGGGCAAATGCTCCCGATGCTTCACCCGATACTTGTGATCAGCAGTGATCAGTGCGGTGGGGGAAGTTACCAGCACCGATCACCGCTGTATGTATTTAAAAGTAGTTTCTCCGAGTCCACTTCTCTCTCTCTCTCCCCCCCTCGCGCGGGTATCAGCTGCTTTAAAATCAGCGGTGATCGGTGCTTGTAGCTCCCCCACACACGATCACCGCTGATTGTCCCCGTATCCTCCTCCAGCCCCCTCCGTTTTGCTGCTGTCCCAATCCGTGTGTCCCTCCGTGCCGCCGTCCCAATCCGTGTCCCCCTCCGTGCTGCCGTCCCAATCCGTGTGTCCCTCCGTGCTGCCGTCCCAATCCGTGTCCTCCTCCGTGCCGCCGTCCCAATAGGTGTCCCCCTCCGTGCTGCCGTCCCAATCCGTGTCCTCCTCCGTGCCGCCGTCCCAATCCGTCTCCCCCTCCGTGCTGCCGTCCCAATCCGTGTCCCCCTCCGTGCTGCCATCCCCCTCTGTTCTCCTCCTCCACCCCCTCGATCTGTCAGGATGGAGAGCGGAGGTAGGAGCCGGTAAATCTGGCTCCTTACTGTTCGGAATGTACAGAGTCAGTGATCACTGACTCTGTCCATTCACATAACTGAAACATCGTAAACTGTGTTTACAATGTTTTAGTTTATGAATGAAGAGAAGCCGCGGTCTTCTCTCCATTCATTTTCAGCGCAGCAGAGGCTGCTGAGAAAGGGACTGGGGAATCTGTCCCTAGTCCCTTTCTCTGTCTCAAAGGGGAGATGTCAGAGGTCTGTTAAGACCCCTGATATCTCACCAAAGCCCCCCAACAGGGCTGATAAAAAAATAAAAAATTTAATAAAAAAATAAATAATAAAGAAATGAATTGTAAAAAATAAATAAAATAAAATAGAAGAAAAAACACACTGACACTGTCCACCCCCCACCCCTTAAAAAAAGAAAACATTATAAAAAATCAATCAATAAATAAATAAAAAAAATTGTAAAAAAAAAAAAAAAATTGTAAAAAAAAAATTTTTTTTTTTTTTTAAAAGAGATAAAAAAAAAAGTATCGGTATTCGGTATCGGCGAGTACTTGGAAAAAAGTATCGGTACTTGTACTCGGTCTTAAAAAAGTGGTATCGGGACAACCCTATTTCTTAGCAACTCGAAGTTTCAGATTCCTGCATAAATTTTCTATAAGATTAAGGTCTGGAGACTGGTTAGGCCACTCCATGACCTTAATGTGCTTCTTCTTTAGCCACTCATTTGTTGCCTTGGTGGTATGTTTTGAGTCATTGTCATGCTGAAAGACCCATTCACAACACATCTTCAGTGTTCTGGCTGAGGGAAGAAGGTTCTCATACAAGATTTTACAATACATGGCCCGTCGATTGGCCCCTCAATGAGGCAAAGTTGGCCTGTACCTTTAGCAGAGAAACAGCCCCAAAGCATAATGTTTCCACCTCCATGCTTGACTGTAGGGATGGTGTTCTTAGGGTCATGGTCAGCATTTTTCTTCCTCCAGACATGGAGGCAAATGTACAGTCATGCCAATGAATGTATAAATGGAGAAGGACTGGGAGTAAGTGCTGAGGTCAGATGAGACCAAAATTGAGCTCTTTGGCATGAACTCGACTTGCCGCGTTTGGAGGAAGAAAAATGCTGACTATGCCCCTAACAACACCATCCCTACAGTCAAGCATGGAGGTGGAAACATTATGCTTTGGGCTGTTTCTCTGCTAAAGGTACAGTCCAACTTTGCTGTATTGAGGGGCCAATGGACGCGGCCATGTATTGTAAAATATTGGATGAGAACCTTCTTCCCTCAGCCAGAACACTAAAGATGGGTCATGGATGGGTCTTTCAGCATGGCAATGACCCAAAACATACCGCCAAGGCAACAAAGAAGTGGCTCAAGAAGAAGCGAATTAAGGTCATGGAGTGGCCTAGCCAGTCTCCAGACCTTAATCCAATAGAAAATTTATGGAGGGAGCTGAAACTTTGAGTTGTCAAGTGACAGCCAAGAAACATTAAGAATTTAGAGAAGATCTGTAAAGAAGAGTGGACCAAAATCCCTCCTGAGATATGTGCAAATCTGGTCACCAACTACAAGAAACATCTCATCTCTGTGTTTGCCAACAAGGGTTTCTCCACCAAGTATTAAGTCATTTTTTGCTTGGGGATCAAATACTTATTTTTAGTCACTGAACTGCAACTCAATTTATAACATTTGTTTTTTTTTTTTTTTGATTTTTGGTTGATATTCTGTCTCTATCATTTAAAATACACCTATGATGAAAATGATAGATCCATCATTCCTTTGTAAGTGGGCAAACTTACAAAATCTGCAGGGGATCAAATAATAGGATTTTTTGTACTCACCGTAAAATCCTTTTCAATGTCGTCCATGGACGGACACACCTCTTTAAATCTTGACAAAGTAGGTTATGTTCCGTCTATTAGGAGGAGGACTAGGCAGAACATGTTAGTTATCTTAAAACATGTAACTTTAACAGAGTTGAACAGCCCTGCCCAGGGGGTGGTCCCTCCGGTCATAACCCCTCACCCTGCAGCATGCAGCTCAGTTCGTCAAAAAGCAGTACAAACTTAAAAAGGAGGGGTGGGTGGGAGGAGTTGCAACCTCAAACAGCCGCCAGCAAAACCTTGCTGCCAAAGGAAGCATCTGAAGATGCACTCACATCAACCTTGTAAAACTTTGAGAAAGTGTGAGCAGACGACCAGGTCGCCGCCCTACACACCTGGGAGACAGATGCCTGATGTCGGAAAGCCCAGGAGGCACCAATTACCCTGGTCGAATGCGCCGTGACAGGAAAGGGAGGCGCCCTCCCCTTAAGGGCATAGGCCTGGATGACGGTCTGCCTGATCCACCTAGAAATGGTGGCCGACGAGACCGCCAGACCCTTCTGTGGACCAGACACGAACAGTGAGTGAGACTTCCGGAACGGAGCCGTAGCAGACAGGTACACCCGTAGAGCACGTACCACGTCTAAAGTATGTAGCCAACCTCCTTGGGATGCGACGGCCGAGGACACAAGGATGGAAGTACAATGTCCTCGTTTAGGTGAAAGGCCGAATCCACCTTAGGAAGGAAGGAAGGCTGCGGGCATAGCACCGCTTTATTCAGAAACCCTTCTGACCGACGTAATGGCAACTAGAAAGGCAACTTTCTGAGAAAGCGTTAAGAGAGGAATCTCCCTGATGTTCTCAAAGGAAGGTTCCGAGAGCACTAGATTCAAGTCCCACGGAGGAAGCAGTGGTCTAATCAGGGGAACCACGTGTCGGACCCCCTGCACAAACGTACTTACCAATGAGTGAGCCGCCAGGGGTCGTTGGAAGAAGACAGCCCAGGCTGAAATCTGCCCCTTAATAGTGCTTAAGGCAAGTTTCTGATCCACTCCACGCTGTAAAAACAGCAGGATCCAAGAAACCGAATATGCCCGCAGGCGCCAATCCATCTCTTCACACAGAGATGTATGTCTTCCAAGTGCGATGGTAGATCTTCTAGGAAGATGATTTTCGGGCCCTCAACATAGTGGAAATTACTGAATCTGACAGACCACGGTCCCTTAGTACCTGGCTTTCAATAGCCATGCCGTTAAAGACAAAGACTGTAAAGCAGGATGAAGTATGGGACCTTGAGACAGAAGGTCCTCCCGCAATGGCAGACGCAAGGGAGCGTCTGCTACCAGTCTCACAAGGTCGGCGTACCAGGGACGCCGGGGCCAGTCTGGGATGATTAGAATCACCGGAATCCCCTTGGCTTCCACTCTGCGGCGCAGACGAGGAAGCAATTTCATTGGGGGAAAGACATAAATTAGCCGATACTGACCCCATGGAGCCACCAATGCGTCTGACGCATCTGCCTAGGGATCCCTGGACCTGGACCTGGCCACAAACCTCGACACCTTGCAATTCGAGAGGCCAGGAGATCCACATCTGGTGTGCCCCATTTCTGACAAAGGATTTGAAACACCTCAGAGTGCAGCGACCATTCCCCTTGGTCCAGTATCTGGCGACTCAGATAGTCCTGACAGTTTTCCACGCCCGGAATGTAAACTGCTGATAGAGCTGGCACGCTCCTTTCGGCCCATCTTAGGATGTGAGCGACCTCTGACGCTGCGGCCGAGCTCCTTGTTCCTCCCTGATGGTTGACATAAGCCGTGGCATTGTCCGACTGGATCCTGACCGGACGCCCTGGAAGTCTCTGCGACCACTTGGAGAGGCACAGTCTGATCACTCGAAGTTCGAGGACATTGATCGGTAGGAGAGATTCTTCCGGAGTTCAGCGGCCCTGGGCCGACTGAACCCCCCAGACTCCCCCCCCCAACCGGTCAGGCTGGCGTCCGTCGTGATCACCGTCCAGTGGAAGGGAAGGAAAGACTTCCCAGACTGAAGTGCCGTGGATTTCAGCCACCAAGTCAGAGAGGCCCTGACTAGGTGACTCACCTGAATCTGATGATCCAGGGACAATGGGATTTGTTCCATTTGGACAGAATCTCCTTCTGCAGCACCCGAGTATGGGATTGGGCATACGGTACTGCCTCGAAGGAGGCTACCATGAGGCCCAGGACTCTCATGCAGAAACAGAGAGACGACTATTTGCGGGATGTCAACAACCTTACTGCAGTCTGAAGCGTCTGCAACTTCTCTGGAGGGAGAAAACTCTCGGCTCCGATGAGTCCAAAATCAGCCCCAGGTATTCTAGGCGCTAAGTCGGATCCAACACCAACTTCTGGAGGTTCAGTATCCATCCAAAGTCTTGGAGAGTCCGAGTGGCTATAGACACGTCCTCCTCTAATTCCTCTAATTCTGATCTGGAAGCAGCTCTCAGAAGAAGATCGTCTAAGTAACCTATGACGGCAATGCCTTAATGTCTGAGAAAAGCTAGAATCAGGGCGAGCACTTTGGTGAAAACTCTTGGTGCTGACGCCAGGCCAAAAGGGGAGAGCCACAAACTGATAGTGGTCCTCCCCGACCGTGAAACGCAGAAACCTCTGGTGTCTGTCGCATATGGGGACATGCAAGTACGCGTCTTTGATGTCCAGGGACGCCAGAAAGTCCCCAAGATGGAGTGCAGCTACCACCGAGTGAATTGATTCCATCCTGAATTTCTGAACCTTCACAAAGGCATTGAGGGCCTTGAGGTCTAGGATTGGACGAACTCTGTCCTTCTTTGGGACCACGAACAGATTTGAGTAGAATCTCTGAAACCTGTCCTGCTGCGGTACGGGTATGATTACCCCGCGCCTTAACAAGTCTTGAACTGCACCAGTCAGGGCAGCCCGCCGAGATGGTAGGAGAGGAAGATTTGAGGGAAAGAATCTGTTTGGTGGACAAGAAAGAAACTCGATGTTGTACCCTGAAGAGATCACTTTGCAAACCCACTGGACGGAAAGCAGGGAGGTCCAGTGAGCTGTGAACTTGCGAAGATGTCCCCCCACCCAAATATCGGGCGGGGGCAAGACTTCATGTGGAAGCGGACTTGTTTGTGGGCTTGGATTGCTTGCGCACCCAGGGATGCTTCTGTCCCCCAGCTGAAGCTTTATCGGCTTGGGAGGGTCTGCTAGTGGGCCCCGACTGACGAAAATAGCGGGGAAGGAAGGCCCTTTACCCTTGGTGGACTGAGGTAGAAGTGTGCTCTTACCTCCAGTGACATCCTTAATGATGTCCTCCAGTGAGGCGCCAAAGAGCCTCCCACCTTTGAAAGGCAAATCTGTCAGAGCTTTCTTAGAAGCTTGGTTCGGGGACCAGCATTTTAGCCATATCAGGTGGCGCAAGACCACCACGGATATAGAGGCCCTGGAGACTAAGGGAGTCGCTTCCAGGATTGCATCACATACATACACCAGACCCTGCACCTGCTGGTCGGCCAGTGTAACAATTTCTTGTGGGAGCTGATGCTCCTCTACTGCCTGATGCAAAAGTTTAGCCCATTCAGTGAGTGTCTGAGACACCAAAGTTGCAGCCACTAACGGCCGCAATGCTAACCCCAGCATGGCGAACGCGGTCCGAGTCACCGCTTCAGATCTCCTATCAGTAGGGTCCTTAAAGGCAGGGGTCCCCTCCATCGGGATAGTGGTTACTTTGTTCAACCTTGAGACTGGGGGGTCAACGACAGGGGGAGAAGCCCATTTTTTCAAAAGGCTCTCTTCAAAGGGGTAATGGACTGCCATGTGCTAAGGAACCACAAAGGACCTCTGCGGCCGTTCCCATTCCTTATTTATGAATCTGTCAAATAAATCAACATAAGGAAAAACCTTTACAGAGCAGGTCGTTTTGTGTGACCCAAAAGGGACTGACACCCCAGTGGATGTCCCAGCAGCATCTTCAAGCTTAGGGGGGCCCTTACTGCATTGATAAGTGCTTCCACAAGTGCTCTGTCCTGCACTGTCCCAGACAAGGAGTCCTCCTCAGTGCCCGGACGGTCCATGTCCTCTGACGCCTCAGAACAGGGGTCCTGTGCTGCAGCGAGGCCCGAGTCAGAGCATTCCCCAGGAGATGGCGGGGGGGGGGAGGGGGCGCTTTTTACCCCCTATACTCCCGCATGCCACTTCCACCCTGGCAACAAATGACTCCAGGACTGCCGAAAAATTGTCCATGGTAACCGCAGGTGCAGGAGCACCAGTTGCTGCCACCAGAATGTCTGGGGAAGAAATACCAGCTTCAGACTCCATTCTGACCCACTGACAGTCCTTAGGGACTAGGTCAAGACACTTAAGACAAAAAAAGTCCACCCTCCTTGCTGCACTGACCGGGGGGGGGGGTTACCCAGGAACTCACCACCCAGCCAGAGACTGCTCAGAGCCACTAGTCCGCCTGCCTCACACACTGCGTGCGTGTGACTGAGGTGTTCTGTGAGGTAAATAGCGCTATTCGCGCCGTTCAGGGAGCCTCCAGCACTAGAGGCTAAGCCATACAGTGAAAACCACATCCAAAATGGCCGCCGGACACCTCAGGGAAAAGAGGCGCGGGCTACAAGAAAATAGTCGCCCCAAATGAAGACCTGCGCCACAGTGCGGCCACAAAATGTCCAACAATGGAATTTTTCAATGTTAAATGAAAACCAACAGAAAATGGCGCCGGCGCTACCAAAAATGGCGCCCGAGCATGAGGTGGACGAGAAGGCCGCAGGGACACCTAACGGAGGCTCCCCAGAAAGCATGGCACCCTCACAGAAGCGGACCCTGACAGCTCTACAGCCCCCAACCGGGTATGGAGACCCCTACAGGTACACCCTGCCGACGCAGTAGGCCCTGCACTGGGGAGGAGGAAAGGGGAGGAGGAAAGAGGAGGGGGGCAGAGGGAGGGAAAGGGAGGACAGGGGACTCCCTAATGACCCTTTAGGAAGCCCAGCTGTTACAAACTGACACAAAACAGGAGGAACTGTACTTACCCGTCCAAGGGTGGACATGCTGGTGCATTCCAGACAGACTCACCGCCGGACATACGGAGTGGCTGTCGGCCATGGCTCACTGTGACTGAACCCCGAGTAGGTCAGTCATATGTGGGCCCCGGAGCAAAAAACTCACCGGCCACCCCTGGAGCAACGGGGCATGTCGTGGTCGACCCAGCGCTCAGCTAAGGTCTGCTCACGCTCGATGGCCGGACTGGGGAGACTACCAGGATCTATAATATCCAGCTTGTCAACCAGCCGGCACTTGATAGAAGATCACAGGATTAAAAAATAAAATGGAAAAATTTCTGTAGGACTCTGGGCCCAAGGGGGAGCCAGGTTCATCTCCTCTACTAGGCAGAAAAAAACTGAGCTGCATGCTGCAGGGTTATGACCAGAGGGACCGCCCCCTGGGCGGAGCTGTTCAACTCTGTTAAAGTTACATGTTTTACGATAACTAACATGTTCTGCCTAGTCCTCCCCTAATAGACGGAACATAACCACTTTGCCAAGATTTAAAGAGCTGTGTCCGTCCATGGACGAAAAGAGAAAATTATTCTCCCCACTGTATGTATAGAATATGGCATACCTGTTGTTGTTCAACTGCACTAATTTTCTCTGTGTTGGCAGCAGGCCCGGACTGGGACAAAAAATAGGCCCAATCATTTTAGGCTGAGCAGCCCATTTTTTTATATACAGATCAGGGAAGCATGACATATTTGTTATTTAACCCCCCCCCCCCCCCCCCCGGGCCCCCTCCTGTCACAGTGCGCTGGCAATCGTAAGCAGCCGAGACATTTCATGGTCTGCAGCTGCACATATACAAGAGGAGTGTATATGTGCAGCTGCGGGAAAGCTCAGGATAGTTTATACTAGGATGAACACACCTGAGCTCACCCCTGTCAAGGGGAATGCAGCAGCTGGCTTTAAGGCCTCAGCCCGGGTTCACACTACTGCGGTGTGAGACACCACGTGTACTTCGCAAAGGAAACAGCACATTCCTGTGCGAATTACATGCAGTGTCTCTGGGGTGCGATTTGAGCCATGGATTTGTATGGCTCAAATCGCACTGCATTCACACCAAACTGGTGCAGGACTCTTTATTGTCCACACCAGAATCAGATTGCATGGGTGTTCACACCCATGCGATCCGATTCGGCAAACTGCGCTGCATTTTGCAAACCGATTGCAGGGTGTCGTTAACTTAACATACACTCTGCAATTGGTTCACATGGACAGCTTGCGAATTAGATGCAGTGCTACCCAAGACACCACGTGTTCAGCATCACTCTTTACTCTTTACTGTGTAAAAGAGACCACTGACCAGACCAAAGCATGCTCTCATTATGCTGTGTGTAAATGCAGGTGTAAAACATAATTTTTTCAGGCAGGCTGGCATCACTTACTTTTTAGCAGTCTTCTCCAGGCCCTGGTATCTGTGGCTGCAGATACACCTTTGCGACATCAGGTAGATGGGGATTCTTCCAGGCAGCTCCTCCCCCTTCATGGTCACCTGACCCCTTCATGGTCACCTGACCCCTTCATTTCCGCCCTCCCTGAGCTGAACAGTCTGACGCCCGTGGAGCTGGCCGTGGTGAGGCTGGATGAGCGGCCCCGACACACGGAGCAGCCTGGATACCTTGGGAGTGGGCGGTGGGGACTCGGGACCCCGGTCAGAAGGACATGGATGTGGCCCTCTCCGCGGAGCCAGCCGCGGACAGGCTGGCAGCGGGTGAGCAGGCCCGGCTCAAGCAGCTGCCTAGGAAGTCAGAGTCAGGTTGAAATTTACATGTGGCCCGGCCCACTGGGCATATGCCTGGTATGCCCTATGGCCAGTCCGGGCCTCGCTGGCAGCAAGCTGCAGTCCAACACTAACCCTCCTCAGTTCTTCCATCAGAAACATTAATGCTCCCCCTGTGTTTCAGCCTAAATCTAGAGTGTGCAGAATGGCAATTGTGCTCCAGTGTAATATACCCAGTGTGGAATGTGTAGCAATTAGTGGGACGTTAATACTGACATTAATCATTACAGTGAAAAGAATACAAAATATACAGAATACAACCATTACCAGTAACACAGGTGGCTCTGAAGTGCAAACAGATATTCATTGAAGCTCTCGATTGGTTTCTCTTGAAGAACATAGTCAAAGCGTTGTCCTCCATTCAACATCCCCACGTCAATGTGAACAGGCTCTTCCTTCTCAGGTGCTTCTTCTGATCTCTCTTACAAGACAGAATGAAAGTGAAATTAAACCTTTTATAAGCACTTTCAGCAGGCGATTTATTAATTTTCTGAGAATGCAGCTTATCTTTTAACCCTTGCCTATATTCCATTTTAAGCGGACGCCATGACCACTGCTCAGGTTTACTGTTTCAGGGTGGCTCCTTTCTCTTGCAGTATCCTATGGAGCCACCCTTACATGCAGAGATTAGAATTGTCCTTACCTACACTGTGTGCAACAATAGCAGCACACAGTCCTGCAGCCTAGGATGGCAAGGCACTCTTCTGCTCCTCCACGCTAACAGATTGCACGGAGACTGCCTTGCCCACTGTTAACTCTTTCCTGTTAGGACCAGAAGTTCAGGAAAGCAACTCTGTGGGACCAGGAGCCAGCAGCATTAAAAGTGATAAACTGCAAGTGTTGGGGTAAGAAGTTTAACAAATAACGTAATGGGAAATGTTAACTTTTTTGTGCCGAGTGCGTTAAACTAAAAAATACGTATTAATGTGGATGGCACGATGCTCCAGTTAAGTGTTTTACTTATTAAGCCCTTTAGTGTGGTGAACACAGTTTGATGTCAACAGCAGCTTTAGATCAACATTTGATTACAGGTTATTGATACACTGCATAGCACCAAATATTTAAACCAGGCAACGCAGGAGTAACAGTTATAATTAAACTAAAAAATGCTGGAGGGTTTATTACTACTTTTAAGTAATTTTCATACCTCCCGAGGCAACACATTTTACAAATCAACCCGCTCTCTGAGGCGGGGGAGTTTCTGCATACCAGTAAACCTGGGGGACTTGGTCAAACTATCTGGGGACAAGACCTTTTTTTTTAACAATAGATGAGGACAAGACCTTTACTATTTGATTTAAATAGCTTAGGAAACATGGAAATCTCCTTCATGTTTGGGCCTAGGTTGTAGAATGGATATGTTCTCTCCTTCTATACAGCACTGTGAATTCTAGGGAATTACTGCATCTGTGACCACACCACCAAAACAGGTTCCAGCACTGCAGACAGAATATGTAACTGCTGCTTTTGGTCTGATTAAAAGCCAAGAAATATGACAAGGAGGTAATCCTTTATGGCACCACACAAAGGGGAGTCATAAGGAAAAATAGCTTGAGTTTCTCTAGCCCTATAAATGGGCATTACGTTTTTAATCTCTATTATTTCAAAATTATAGTTATTTTCTGGAAAATATTGACAAACCAACGAACTTGGCTGATTCTTACCTCTTCTATAGGTATTACCACCAAATAGATTTGAGCACCTGGCTGCCCTCAACGGAGTCCTACAACCAAAAATCTAAAGACATCTACTGAGTACATGGTGTACATGGTATTTCTCCTGTTAATACATTAGATAAATGAATTACCAGCTTTGTCTACGGTCAATGGGAGTTCAGAAAGAGATAGTGTTGCAGCCTCAGCGGTGGGAGGTGGTAAGGAAGGCACAGGGGGTCGTGTGAAAGTTTGCCAGGCTACTCGTAGTGAACCCAGGAGGTCTGTGCCCATCCGTGTGAGTCCTTCCTTCAGTTCTGGATGAACAAGAAAACTAATTGAGATGCCAAATACATATGTAAACTTACAATATACTGCATGTGAACAGTGTTAATTTTGTCGACTAAAACATTTTAGGTCGACTAAAATACGACTAAAACTAAAACAATTGAGATGACAAAAGACTAAAACTAAATTGAAATTTGATGTCAAAATTAATACTAGTCTGTAGTGCATGTTCATACCTCAAAATTGTAAACCCAAATTTTTTTATTTATTTTTTGCTGTCACAATGTAGAGTATAAGATTTCCTATTATTTGTGCCAGGTCTTGCCACTGATGCGGCGTACACACGATCGTTTTTCATGCCGTTAAAAATGCCATTTTTTAAAATGGCCATTAAAACCGATCGTGTGTATGCTCCAGAGCATTTTTAACGGCGTGAAAAACAGCCATTAAAAATTTCGAACATGCTCTATTTTTTCACGTCGTTTTTCATGTCGTTTTTTTTAACGACGTGAAAAACGATAGTGTGTATGCTTTTACGAGGGGGAAAAAAACGTGCATGCTCAGAATCAAGTATGAGACGGGAGCGCTCGTTCTGGTAAAACTAGCGTTCGTAATGGAGATAGCACATTCGTCACGCTGTAACGGACTGAAAAGCACGAGGCTAAAAAGCGCAAATCGCCGTTCAACAAAGTTTACTAACATGAAGGGTGGCGCCATTCGAATGGAACTTCCCCTTTATAGTGCCGTCATACGTGTTGTACGTCACTGCGCTTTGCTCAAGCGTTTTTTTAATGATCGTGTGGATGCAAGACAGGCTTGAGAGGAAACATGAAAAAAAAAAACGACAAGAAAAACGCAGGTTACCCATATTCGTACCACATCTCAACTCTCACCCTTTGAGCTTCTCTTTGTCGCGGAGGACCCCATCTCTCATATGATATCCAAGCTCTATCAGCTACTCGGCTCATCCGTGACGGAGACTAAGCCGGCCTACATTAGGGAATGGGAGCGCGATCTGGGGACAGAGTTCTCAGAGGCGCAGTTGGCTCCCCTGTACTGCCTAACCCATTCTAGCTCCATAGAGTCTAGAACGCAAGAAACAAACTACAAGTTACTGACAAGGTGGTACAGGGTGCCTGCTGTGCTCTCACGCATATACCCCACTGTTTCTGATCGTTGCTGGAGAGGCTGCGGCCTCCGTGGCACCTTGCTTCACATATGGTGGGAGTGCCCGAAAATTCAGCCCTTTTGGGAAACTATTCAGCAACAAATTAAGGCCATACTGGATATAGATGTCCCGCTTTTGCCAATACACTTCCTTCTCCATGTACCATCTATGCCGACCAGCCGTTACAGGAGATGTGTACTGCCACATCTCCTGAACGCTGCTAGGCGCCTGCTCCCTATGTATTGGAAGCAGGCTCATGTACCTGGGCTAGAGGACTGGTCCAAGAGGGTATGGGAAATTAAGGAAGCTGAAGAATGGGTGGCGAACTGTAATGGCACGAGTGAGCGCTTTCAAACCATCTGGGCTGCCTGGTTGCAACATACTTCAGGTGGGGAGTTTGTTCCATCTAGTCTAGACATCGCCCTGTTGGAACTTGCAGAGCCCTCTCTTAGGGGACGTAGGGAAGTTGAGGCACAGGCCCCGGAGGCAGAGACTGAAGATGCGGGAGCCCGGAGATTGAGCTGAGCACTAAAGATCTTCGCTTGGTGGGTGGAGCTGTGCGACGCTATGGGTGCATGCCTGATGGAGGTAGTTCTATTTCCCTCTACTTCTTTCTACTATTCCCTTTTTCTGGCTTTCTTACCCTGCTGTTTCCTGTTTATGTTTGTCTGTCTTGTCTGCGTTTTTTTTTTCCTCACTCTAATACGTGGATCCTCTCTTACTTGTTCAGCTTAGGTTGTTTACTGCCGGCAGGGGTCTGCCCCTTGCCTGGGCCTGCTCTTATTATGCAGTTGAAGTCTCTTCTCCTTCTGTTCGGGGGAGGAGATTCCTAGATGAGAGGGGCCCCCTCACCTCTTTGTGCCCAAGGGCCGGATTTCGGCCGGGGAGGGTTTGATGGAGGCTATTTAGCCCCCTCTCCCCACACGGGGTACGGGGAGGTGAAGGCCCCTTGTTTAGCTTGGTCCATGTCCCCGGTAATTGTTAGCGGACCAGTAAGCAGGTTGGGGGGGGAGTGGTTCCCCTCAATGTAATTTTTACATTGTTTTGAAACTGGTACCCTGTTCTTTTATTTTTTGCTGAATTATACTTTTTGCACCATACTGGATTGCATCAAAAAGAAAAGAAAATCACTTCTGGAAGCAGCACTCCGATTAAAAAGCCTTTATTCCAAAAGGTTCAGGAAACAAAAAACACACTGCACGACACGGCAAACTGGTCACATCTAGCTGACGCGTTTCACACTATCATAGTGCTTACTCATAGCTGGTTATTGTGCAATAACCAGCTATGAGTAAGCACTATAATAGTGTGAAACGCGTCAGCTAGATGTGACCAGTTTGCCGTGTCGTGCAGTGTGTTTTTTTGTTTCCTGAACCTTTTGGAATAAAGGCTTTTTAATCGGAGTGCTGCTTCCAGAAGTGATTTTCTTTTCTTTTTGATCATAATTGCATTTGCCTGCACCCTTGGCTGCTGGGAGGAGGCATTGTCAGGGATTTCCACACCTGAGCGGCTCCCTTTTTCCCGTACTGGATTGCATGCTTGATGTGGACCATGTATGCCATAAGTTGCACTTTTGTTTGTGTGTACATGTTTTTTCTCAATAAATACAGATTATACAAAAAAAAAATAAAAAAAATAATGCATTACAATTTAACTACACCCATTCGATTTTAGATGAATAAAATTAGTTTTAATAGACTAAAATGATTTTAATCGACTAAAATGTACTGGAGGTTTTAGTCGACTAAATATGACTAAAACAATTGCAGAAGGCTAAAATGGGACTAAGGCCCCTTCCACATGAGGCGGACTCCGTCGCTATGGAGTCCACCAGCTCCCGCCAGCTCAGCAGGAGATCAGTCCATTGATCTCCGCTGAGCTGTGGCGGATGACAGGTCCCTCTCTGCTCACTGAGCAGGGAGGGGCTTGTCGATCGCCGTTGTCTCCTATGGAGAGATCGGATGAAAACGGATAGCATGTCCGTTTTCATCAGATCTCACCTGATCCGCCATGGACGGATGGGGACGTATCGCCATACGTCTGATTTTAGCGGATCGGATCAGGTCGGATGTCAGCGGACATGTCTCCGCTGACATCCGACGCTCCATAGAGATGTATGGAGCGGCCGTTCAGGTCCGCCAACAAAACTGACAGGCGGACCTGAACGGTCCAACCGTGTGAAAGGGGCCTAAAACTAAAATGCCAATTTAGTCCTAAGACTAAAACTAAATAAAAATTTGCTGCCAAAATTAACACTGCATGTGAACAAAAGAATGAATCAACCAAAGATAGAAATAATTATTGTTACCTAAATGCATTCTCTTCCGACCCTTATGATGGGGAATAAGCATTGGCTCAAAATCCACATCCCTGAGAACAATTGGCTCCATCCTGTATGCAACTGGATCAAACTATGAGGAGCATAGGAGAAAAAGAAATGTTAACATGAATTTAACAGATTTATGATGGTGGTTTATCAGCTTTACTACAAAGGCAAACAAATTATAGTAATATGTAATACCATAAAAAATGTTTATTGGTACCATAAAAAGCAAAACTATGGTCAAGAATACAAAGGAACCTGACTTCACTACTACCGTTAGCTGGGTGAAATCATGATCAGATGGTATGGATTCTTCCACCCTACTTTTCTGATTATAACATACCTTGTGTGAAATGTTCTTTATTATTAGAACAATTGGCATTTAAACAAAGACAGGGTTTTCATACCAGGAAACAATGTTTTTTATTTCTCCTGCATGCAGAAGAACATCATATTACAACCACTTGAGCTTACACATGTACATGTAGGTCTTACGTATGTATTTAATGTAAGTATGTACCGTGTAAGGGTGACAACCTCAGAGTAGACACCCGAAGACCTCATGCACACAAGAGATTTTGCAAACTCTCTTAGAAGTAATTTCTCCTGGCGGCAGCATTTTGGCAGAAAAAATGCCTGACGCTTGTAAAAGTGTGTAACGTGTTTGGGCGCATTAACAGGTGCCAAGAGTTAATTCAGTTCATTGGCCAAAATAATAATTTATTCTGGCCATTGAAATGAACCAACGCTCAAGCACTAAACGTGCCTAGAGTTAACAAGCGTTTTTCTGCCAAAACTCTGCTGCTCCTGGACAAACTGGCAGTGGGGTTTTTTTGGGCTGTAAAAGCCCCTGCCACTAGCGTATGTGCGCATGGAGACATAGGCCAACATGCAGGGGAGTTTAGAGACAGAAAAAAAACCCAAAAAAAACGCCTGATGACCCTAGAGGCAGCTGAACACACCTCCAGTGTGCAAGAGGCCTTATATTTATGATTTGGCAGATGTTCTTAAATAAAGCAGCACAAGGAGTAAAGTTGACGGACATCAGTCAAAAGCAAGCAAGCAGATTGTTTCACTCGCAGTTTACAGCAGAACAATGAATAAACACTGATCACTTGGTGTGGGTTTCTGCATTTTGCACCTTCCTATTAACCTTTTTACACAAGTACAGTATTTCCTTGCAGACTGGACCTGCAAAATCATAAAAAAAATAAAAAGGAAGAGAAAATTGGTATCTTAGGAGGCGGCATTGATGGTTTAAAAAATAAATAAATAAATGACTGATCATGATGTAGGTGCCCCCATACTCTGAGGGCATTAATATTCCTACAAAGTCAACAAGCCTCTCATTTCCAATCTCTTAAAAGCATTACAAAATCAAGCCATTTTATCCTTTTGTCTAGACCACAGGTGTCAAACACAAGGCCCGTGGGCCGAATCTGGCCCTCCAGCTCATTGCATGTGGCCCTCGCACCTCTCCTGCTGCTTCAGGAGAGCTCCAGCCCTCCTCTGGTTCTCCTCCAGACCATTACTTTCTGCTTTCAAGCAATGCATCCAGCTTCTTCCCAGCAGCAGCAGCATAAGGTAAGGGGGGTGCACTGTGATGTAAGGGAGAGTGGGGGACTCAACCTCTGATGGTGGGGTGGCTCTTGACATCTAATGTAAGGGGAGGAGATGCGCTGGACATCTAATCTTACAGATACAACCGGCCCTTTTGAGAATGAAATTGAATTTGACACCCTTGGTCTAGACCATTACTTATGAAACTTGTTGCTTAAAAAAAAAAAAAGCTGTCTAAAAGCACATAGACTGGAAAATATTAACTTTGCTTTAACAGCAACAGTTACTGAAACGATGCAATGTAAAAAAAAAAGCTTCATCAGATCGAATGGCATCCCAATTTTAGTCCATAGGGTTCAATATTGAGTTGGCCCGCCCTTTGCAGCTATAACAGCCTCAACTCTTGTGAGAAGGCTGTCCACAAGGTTTAGGAGTGTGTCTTTGGGAATGTTTGACCATTCTTCCAGAAGCGCATTTCTGACGTCAGGCACTGATGTTGGATGAGAAGGCCTGGCTCGTAGTCTCTGCTCTAATTCATCCTAAAGGTGTTCTATCGGGTTGAGGTCAGAACTCTGTGCAGGCCAGTCAAGTTCCTCCACCCCAAATTCGCTCATCCATGTCTTTATGATCCTTGCTTTGTGCACTGGTCCAAATCATTTGGTGGATGGGGGGATTATAGCCTCAACCTGATATAACACCTTTTGGATGATTTAGAGCAGAGACAGCGAGCCAGGCCTTCTCGTCCAACATCAGTACCTGACCTCACAAATGCGCTTCTGGAAGAATGGTCAAACATTCCCATAGACACTCCTAAACCTTGTGGACAGCCTTCCCAGGAGAGTTGAAGCTGTTATAGCTGCAAAGGGTGGGCCAACTCAATATTGAACCCTACAGACTAAGATTGGGATGCCATTAAAAGTTCATGTGCGTGTAAAGGCAGGTGTCCCAATACTTTTGACAATATAGTGTAGCTCCTATTACATAAAGGTGCCTCCCTACTTCTTGAAAGCATCAGATACACCATTATGTATTATACCCTTTGGAGATAGATGGGTAAACCAAAATCTCTAAAATGTCCTAAAGTTAAAAGCTCATTAACACATGCATTGTAGTTACACATGGTAAAACCCAGCACAGCAATGAACATACCATGGTTCGGCAATTTATATTGAATGGCACCCTGACGCACTAACAGAGTAGCAGGCAAAGCAACCGCACTGCAGCGCATCACAACATACATGCTGACACGTATGTGCTGCGTTAAATGTACACTCCTTTGCTGCCAGATCCTTACCCCTGACTGAGGGTCTAAACCCTCCTCAACGATATACCAGAAGGGAACGGTAGGGGAGACCCATAGGTGTTTGAATTCATATGATGTGGTTGTAATATGATGATGATCATTCCCCCGGATACGATCCCCCAAGTGTGTGTATCGCTGAGTAATTCTCCTGATGAGTATATGAACCCGGAGGAGGGCTCTTAATGTGGTATCTTTTCTACCTATACGCTTTGTTTTATGTCCATTTGTATGAAAATATTTTCAAAATAAGGATTACATAAAAAAAAAAAATGTACACTCTTGGCTGTGCTGCGCTAATATGCCAATAAGCCTAAAGGTTAGCCATGTTGGATTGACGCTACAGCTGGTATACATACCGGATGATAAATATTAAAGAACCGTTTACATGTGGGGAATTGGTACTTGGGGTCAATCCTCTTCAATCCCCGCACAGTCAGAAACATCCCAATGGGGGATCCCCAGGCAAAGAAAATTTCCGGATGGAAACTCAGTTGTGGGTAATTAATTTTGACCTGAAAATAAATTCAATGTATTAGAAGTAATCTTGTACCTTGAATGGATTGGGAAAAACTATGCTTGTCACTTTCTTGGTGTAAATTATTCCCTTAAACTTTCCATACAGTACATGTGGCCTGGTATCTGTAATCGAGGTTTAAAGATGATCTAGCTAGGAAGATGCCTAAATGATAATGAGCACCTCAACAATTTTGAAAATCTCTGTGACCAATTCATGACCATTCCCTACTTTCCAATGTAAAAGTAATAATTTGCTCACCAAATTTGAGTCTCATTGAATATGGCCTAAGCCAGGGTAAAAAAAAAAAAAATAGGATTTTTATAACAGCTTACCTATAAAATCCTTTTCTTGGAGTACATCACGGGACACAGAGCGGCATAGTAATTACTATGTGGGTTATAGAGCTTACCTTCAGGTGATGGACACTGGCACACCCAAGACAGGAAGTCCCCTCCCTATATAACCCCTCTCATATCGGGAGTACCTCAGTTTTGTAGCAAAGCAATAAGTGTCCCCAAAAGAGGGGTGGGAGCTCTGTGTCCCGTGATGTACTCCAAGAAAAGGATTTTACAGGTAAGCTGTTATAAAAATCCTATTTTCTTTATCGTACATCACGGGACACAGAGCGGCATAGTCATTACTATGTGGGATGTCCCAAAGCAATGCCCAAATGAGGGGAGGGAGACACCATAACAAGCTGGGCGCCATCAGGCATGAGGATCTATACTGCAGCCTGCAGCACACTACGCCCAAGGGTGATATCCTCATGATCTCTTACATCCACCTTATAAAATTTAGTGAATGTGTGGACTGAAGACCAAGTTGCGGCCTTACAGATTTGAGCCAAGGAGGCCTGGTGATGCACTGCCCAAGAAGCACCAACCGCTCTAGTAGAGTGTGCTGTAATTTTAAATGGAGACACCTTCTTTCTCAGACCATAGGCTTGAATAATAACCTGCCGAATCCACTTAGAAATAGTAGATTTCGACGCTGCCTGGCCCCTTCTGGGGCCTTCTGGCAGAATAAATAAAACATCAGTTTTTCGAATCATAGCAGTAGCTTCAAGATAGGCTTTAACTGCTCTTACTACATCCAAAGAATGTAATAATTTCTCTTCCACCGAACTAGGTTTGGGGAAAAAATGAAGGAAGAACCACATCTAGGTTCAAATGAAAACTTGACACGACCTTCGGAAGAAAGGCTGGATGTGTACGTAAAACCACTCTATCCCTATGGATAATCAAATATGGCTCCTTGCAAGACAAAGCTGCTAATTCCGATACCCTCCTGGCTGAGGATATAGCTACCAAGAACACTAATTTCCTGGCGAGGAGCACTAAAGGAATGTGGAGTAATGGTTCAAAAGGTTGTCTTTGAAGAACTGATAGAACCAAGTTTAAGTCCCATGCAGAGGCGTATCTAGTGAAAATGGCGCCTATGGCAAGCACTGAAACTGCGCCCCTGTCAAAACATTTGAAACCCATCTTTCAGGCAACCTTAAAGGGGTTGTAAATCTTCGTGTTTTTTCACCTTAATGCATCCTATGCATTAAGGTGAAAAAACACCTTGCAGTGTCTGGCCCCCCCGAGCCCCTGTTTTACTTACCTGAGCCCCGAATTTCTGTGGGCGCGATCCTGCGTCATTCTCCCCATGGCTGATCGGCTCTTCATTGGATAGATTGATAGCAGCGCAGTCATTGGCTCCCACTGCTGTCGATCAAATCCAATGACGCGGCCGACGGGGGGCGGGGCCGTGTCATACAATCGGCGGCTATGGACGCCGATTGTATGACACGGGAGCACACCTGCAAGGTAACCCCCTCGGTAGAGAGCTTCCCAGAGGGGGTTATCTGATGTGGGGAGGAGCCGCGAGACCCGCTGTGGGACCCCAGAAGAGGACGATCGGGGCCACTCTGTGCAAAACGAGCTGCACAGTGGAGGCAAGTATGACATGTTTGTTATTTAAAAAAAAAAAAAAAAAGTGAACTTTTTAATATCACTTTCAAAACACCTAACAAAACGACACAGCAAAATTTCAAAATATAAGATTGTAGTATATTAGTGATGGTGACACCCCCTATTGTAAGTGGAGTTATTTTATTTATTGAGGGGGTGTTATCATCACTTACATATTGCAACTTGTTATCAAAAATATTTTGAGGGGGTGTTAATATCACTAATATGCTGCAATTTTATATTTTGATATTGTTATTTGTTTGAAAGATATAAAGTTGTATATTTGGTGTACATGACACCACATATACAGTATATGGTATTCAGAGAGAGGGCTGCACCATCACTTAAAGTGGAAGTAAACTTCCTTTACTGCCTTTTACATATAGGTAAGTCTATAATAAGGCTTACCTATAGGTACAGTAAATATCTCCTAAACATGTACAGTTTAGGAGATATTTACATTACATGGAGCCAGTGACATCACTGGCGCATTCGCTCTGAAGGAACGGCCATGGGTGCTGTTCCTTTAGAACCCTGTGCCTTGAACGGTGGCTCCTGCGCGCATGACTCAGGCCAGTCACAGAGCCCACAAACTCGGAAGCAAAATTAGTAAAAATTTTACTTCTGGGTGTGGGAGGGCTTTGTGTTAAGTTTACCATAATGTGCTAGTATCGCATACTAGCACATTATACCTTTACCTTGCATGGTAAAAAAAAAGAAAGTCCAGCAGTATACAACCACTTTAAATTATCCAATTACATTTAAATTGAAACACGAAGGTGAAGAAGGAAGAACAGCATTGTATATTTTATTGTAATATTTACTGTTTATACTGGTTATGGCCAGAGGGAAAAAAAGGGAGGGGGAGAGAAGATGGAAGTGGTGAAAGAGAGAGAACTGGGGGGGGGGGGGGGGAGAGAGAAAGAGAAAGTAGGAATACAGAATACATCAGAAAGTACAGAGAGAATAAAGAGAGGAGCATTGTAGTAAATGTCTCTTCCTGTGCACATTCTCCACATTACCTTTACCTGAATGCATTCTTCTCCTTCTCTGCCCCCTCCCCACTCCCCACAGCAGCTCAGTTCTCTCTCCAGGTTCCAGCTCCAGTACTCTGTTCTTCTCAATCAAAAGGGGCGGCTTGAGAAGGGGGCGGGTTACAGCATCGCTCATTGGCTCAGTAAGCAGCAGGAGGTGGATCAGCTCCTGCTTTTAACTCTTTCTTGTCCTGTGGCAGCCTTCCTATAATACGAGGTTGCTGGTTCCTTTCTGCTGTTTCTATAGAGTCGGGACAGGAGGGGGAAGCTGCAGGGCGCTCCTATTCACACAGAGCCACTGGGAGAGAAGAGCTGAAGTTTTAGGACTGTGAAGCTGGAGAGGAGGGAGAGCACAGCACACCTCTCGGCTCCTTTCCCCTCTCCTGCACAGCAGCCTAGTTTGCAAATATTCTAGGGGGACACCAGGAGCCACTGCCTAAACTCTTCTCTCCCTTTGTGCACTGCAGTCAGGGTCTCATATGTTTCTTGTGCATGTCGGAGAAGATGCAGGGAGGAGGTGGGTGGAGCCAAGCAGTGGGCGCGGAGGAGGAAGTTAAATTTCTTCGCTCTGAATTCTGGTCTCTGCCTCTCTCTGTCACTGGTTGTTAGACGCAAGGCGGGCCGTAGCTAGCAACCAGTTTGGGCAGTGAGCCAGGGGCCAGTGGTGAGCGACCTAAAGCAGTCTCCGCCAGCCAGGATCCCACCCCAGGCTGACAGTGAGTAACAGTGGCTATATCAGGGCCATTTTAAGAAGAGATCTCTAAGTGCCTTGCTGCCCAGCCACTTAGGAGCGCCCCTCCATATAGCGCCCATGGCACTTGCCATATCTGCCATACCCTGGATACGCCTCTGGTCCCATGGACATATGGGAGACCTCACTGGTGGGTTGATACGAGTCACACCCTGCAAGAAGATTTTTACTAGCGAATGTGTAGCTAGTGGCCTTTGAAAAAATATTATTAAGGCCGAAACCTGTCCCTTAACAGTACTTAAGGCTAGGTTTTTGACAACAGCCCACTGTAGGAAGTCAAGTATTCTGCCTATGACGCACTTCCGAGGATGCCATTTCTTGGCTTCACACCATGCCAGATACGCCTTCCAAACTCTATAATATACCGTATTTTTCGCTCCATAAGACGCAACTGACCATAAGACGCACCCAGGTTTTAGAGGAGAAAAACAAGAAAAAAAATATTCTGAACCAAATGATGTACTAAAATATTTAATATTATATTCCTACTATAGGTGGGTGCTGGACGCACAGCAATACCAGCCCCCCTATCAAATCAGCTCAGCTACACTATACCTGGTTGGTGGTGGACACACAGCAACCTCCCCCCCCCCTTCCTAGATCAGCTCAGGGTGGCAGGGCAGACACAAACACCCCTTCAGCCTCTCATATAACAGCTCAGGTGATGAACAGTGGATACCATCCCACACCTCCCACCCCCTTATCACTCACCTCAGGCAGTGGAGGACACTGCCATTACAATCAACAACCCCCTCTGGCTGGCTCTCAGCATCAGATACACCAGGCAGCAGCTAGGATGGATGACTGAGGACATAGTTTGCAGCAGCAGCAGCGGCAAGTGGAGAGAGGCAGGAAGTGAGACTGGACCAGACCTCGGCGCCAGGGGTGTTCCAGCTGAATAAAAAAGCCATCCAGGGCTCTTGTCGCTTGCAGGATGGGGACACATCTGGCGGATGTCAACTTACCTGGGTGCGGAGTGCACCATTATAGCAACACCACTGACAACCCCCATGTTTTGGCACCTGGGGCAGACCGTCCCCCCCCCGCTCCCCCTTGGTATGCCCCAGCAAGGATCTGCCTCACATCCTGTCATCTCTCCTCCACAGAGAAGCCGAGTGTCGGTATTCTGACACGGCGGCGGCGATGGGGGGGCGGAGCCTGCTCAGTATTCGACTCCATAAGACGCAGGGACACTTTTCCCTATTTTTTTTGGGGGGTAAAAGTGCGTCTTATGGTGCGAAAAATACGGTATATGTCTAGATACTGGCTTTCTAGCATTGATTATCGTAGACACCACTGTGTTAGAGAGACCTCTCTCTTAGAATGTGGGATTCAATAGCCAGACCGTTAAATTTAGAGTTTGTAAAGAAGGGTGGTATATCGGACCCTGCACGAGCAGGTCTGGCCGAAGCGGAAGGGTCCAAGGCTTGCCTACAGACATTCTTACAATTTCCGCGTACCAGGATCTCCGAGGCCATGCTGGGGCTACCGGAATTACCGGCCTCCTTTCCATCCTGACTCTGCAGAGGAGTCGAGGTAGTAGCTGCAGCGGAGGGAACACATATATTAGTGCGAACTGATCCCATGGGAACACCAGCGCATCCGATCTGCAAGCGAGCAGGTCTCTCGTCCTGGACACAAAGCTGTTCAATTTCTTGTTGAACCTGGATGCGAATAGATCTACATCTGGTGTCCCCCATCTCTGACATATTGTCTGAAAGATGTCGGGGTGAAGAGACCATTCCCCTGGGGATAACTGCTGCCGACTCAGGAAGTCTGCTTTCCAATTCTCTATTCCTGGAATAAAGATAGCGGATATGCATGGGACATGTTTTCTGCCCATATCAGGATATGATTCACCTCGTTCTGGGCCGCACCGCTCTTGGTGCCCCCTTGGTGGTTGATGTATGCCACAGCTGTGGCATTGTCTGATTGGATCCTGACAGGAGACCCATGTAGCTTGGAAGTCCATGCTTCCAGGGCCAACCGTGCCGCCCGAATTTCCAGCAGGTTGATGGGCAAGGTCTTCTCGATATTCGACCACTTTCCCTGGAGTGAACATTGCTCCAGTACTGCCCCCCAGCCTAGAAGGCTGGCATCCGTAGTTACTACCCTCCAAGAGATTGGAATGAACGACTTTCCCTTTTGTAAATTTTGGGGTACCAACCACCAACATAGACTCCTGCGTACTGACGACGCCAGGGACATTGGGAAGTCTAGGGCTTGAACCTTTTTGTTCCAGGTGGACAGGATGGCGTTCTGCAATTTCCTTGAATGGAATTGAGCATACGGAACTGCTTCGAATGAGGCCACCATCTTTCCCAGCAACCGCATGCAAAGACGAATGGATGGCTGTCTCTTTGGACAGATCGCTTGAATTAGTTCTCTTAAGGAAGAGATTTTTGCCTGAGGCAGAAAAACCTTTCTTTGGTCTGTGTCTATGAGTAAGCCTAAATATTCGAGTCTTCTTGCTGGCTGCAAGGCCGATTTGTCCAGATTTAGGACCCAGCCTTGGGATTCCAGGTATTGTACCGTATTGTGTACAGCAACCCTTAGGTTGGAAGCCGACTGATCTATTATCAATAGATCGTCCAGGTAGGCCCTTATAGATATTCCCCGAGTTCTTAAGTCGGCCAACAGAGGGGCCAAGATCTTTGTGAACACTCGCGGAGCCGTGGCCAACCTGAAGGGTAGCGCCACAAACTGATAACGGCGTTGTTCCACCGCAAAGCGTAGAAGCTTTTGATGACTGGGGAATATAGGAACATGTAAATAAGCGTCCCTGATATCGATGGACGCCAACCATTCTCCCCCTTGTAGGGAGGCGGCTATTGACCGAATTGATTCCATACGGAACGATTTGACGATTAGGAATTTGTTTAGACCTTTGAGATCTAGTATGGGTCTTACACATCTCTGTTGGGCTTTGGAATGGTAAAGAGGTTTGAGTAAAATCCCAACCTCTGTTCCTTTACCGGAACCTCCACAATTACCCCTTGGGATAATAGTCGGTCTAACGCCGAAAGGAGAGATCTTCTCCTTACTGGATCTTTTGAGACGTTTGATGTTATAAACCGAGGAGGAGGAAATTCCTGTAACTCCAACTTGTATCCCAGGGATACCGTGGAGAGAGCCCATCTGTCCCGGATCATCTCTCGCCAAGCCCCTGAAAACAACAGAAGTCTTCCCCCCAATCGTCTGAGTTGGGGCGACCCTTCATAAGGCCGACTTGGGGGCTGGTTTAGTATTCCTTCGGTTCCAGGGTTTTTTATTACCCTGTGGCTGTCCCTGAGCTCTCCCTCCAGAATTGGATCGGGGAGGCCATCGGAACTGCTGAAGTTCCTGGGACTGGCGAGGTGGGCCGCTTGAAGGCAGGACCTCTGAATTTCCTTTTAACAGGTAAAAGGGTACTCTTCCCACTGGAGAGTTTCTGGATGTATTTATCCAAGTCCTCGCCAAATAACCGCTCCCCATGGAATGGAAATCCAGCCAGGAGCTTTTTACAGGGCGTCTCGGCTGACCAGTTTTTCAGCCATAGGAGTCTACGCATGTGTACCAACACCAGCGGGAGGCCTGATGAATTGAATCTTTAATGGCGTCAACCGCAAAACATAAAGCCCTAGGTAGATCTGCTAAATCCTGCGCCTGCTGAACTGGCATGTCTTTTAAAGCCAGCTTCATCTGGTCTTTCAAGACCTGACAGATGCCAATGGCTGCCACTGCAGGCTGAGTTACAGCACCAGCTGTAGAAAAAGCAGTCTTTAATAGGGTTTCCAACTTTGTATCTGTTGGATCTTTAACCACTTAATGACCGCTCACTGTATATATACGTCGGCAGAATGGCACCGACAGGCACAATCACATAGAGCATACGTGATTGCCTTTGTATAGTTGGGGGGTCCAATCGGACCCCCCTCCTATACAGTGAGCGGTGGCTAAGTGTCCGGGAGCGTTCCGAGATGAGGGGGCAGCCATTCGTTTCCGGCCACCCCCTCGCGATCGCTCCCGGCAAATGGAAATGCCCCCTCTGTCTGTGTCAGACAGAGGAAGCAGGAGGAAGTGATGTCATCTCTGGTGCGGCGCTCACATATACCGAGCGCCGTACAAGAGAAGACATCAGGTCAGTGCACACAACACTACACTGACACCAGGACACATAGGGACATAAATCGCCCCCCCCAGGCCCCCCCAGATCACCCCCCAGCCCCCAGTCACAGTGTCACTGATTGCAGTGACCATTTATTTAGTGATCACTGCAATCAGTGACATTTGTGACTGTAAAAGTGTCAGTACATTCAGTTTTAGGTCCAGTGTAGCCCCCCAACCCCCCCTAATAAAGGTTTAACCCCCTGATCACCCCCCAAGATAACCCTTTCACCCCCTATCACCACTGTCGCTAAGCGATCATTTTTCTGATCGCTGTCTTAGCGTCAGTGATGCCGATCGGCAGCCAGTAATTTTTTTTAGGTTCGCTGCATGTTTTTATAGCGTCAGGTACCCCAATATATTATCTAATAAAGGTTTAACCCCCTTGATCGCCCCCCAGGTAACCCTTTCACCCCCTATCACCACTGTCGCTAAGCGATCATTTTTCTAAACGCTGTCTTAGTGTCGGTGATGCAGATCGGTAGCCAGTAATTTTTTTTAGGTTCGCCGCATGTTTTTATAGCGTCAGGTACCCCAATATATTATCTAATAAAGGTTTAACCCCCTTGATCGCCCCCCAGGTAACCCTTTCACCCCCATCACCACTGTCGCTAAGCGATCGTTTTTCTAAACGCTGTCTTAGTGTCGGTGATGCAGATCGGTAGCTGGTAAAATTTTTTAGGTTCGCCGCAGGTTTTTATAGCGTCAGGTACCCCAATATATTATCTAATAAAGGTTTAACCCCCTTGATCGCCCCCCAGGTAACCCTTTCACCCCCATCACCACTGTCGCTAAGCGATCGTTTTTCTAAACGCTGTCTTAGTGTCGGTGATGCAGATCGGTAGCCAGTAATTTTTTTTAGGTTCGCCGCAGGTTTTTATAGCGTCAGGTACCCCCATATATTATCTAATAAAGGTTTTAACCCCCTGATTGCCCCTAGTTAACCCTTTCACCAGTGATCACCATATAAGTGTTACGGGTGATGCTGGTTAGTTAGTTTGCTTTTTATAGTGTCAGGGCACCCGCCGTATATAACCCAATAAAGGTTTAACCCCCTGATCGCCCGGCGGGTGATATCAATTAGGTTTTAGCGTCAGAGAGGGTCTGCGTCACACCCCAGGCAGCGTCAGGTTAGTGCCAGTAACGCTAACACCCACGCGTGAAGCATACACCCCCCTTAGTGGTATAGATTCTGAACAGATCAATATCTGATCTGATCAGATCTATACTAGCGTCCCCAGCAGTTTAGGGTTCCCAAAAACGCAGTGTTAGCGGGATCAGCCCAGATACCTGCTGGCACCTGCGTTTTGCCCCTCCGTCCAGCCCAGGCCACCCAAGTGCAGTATCGATCGATCACTGTCACTTACAAAACAAAAACACACATAACTGCAGCGTTCGCAGAGACAGGCCTGATCCCTGCGACTCCAGTGCTGTAGGAGGAGATTTCACCACCACAGTTAAAAAAAAAAAAAGCAAATATGCCGAAGCATTGGGGCAGCAGGGGCGGAGGAGCGATTTTGCTCCTAATGCCGCGTACATACGGTCGAAATTCCGACGGAGGCTTGCCCGTGGAAAAGTCTGACCATGTGTGTGCGGCATAACTTTTTTGCGGGAGGATGCCCCCATGCTTCGGCATATATAAATGGTGCGTGTATGCCCATCATTGGAAGTGGGTGGATGAAGGGCGGTATTCTAATGGTGGGCATACCCACCGATCAATCTCTTTTTTCGTTCAGCCAACTGGCTGCATGAAAAAAAAAGATTACAATACATGTCCAACAAGGACCAGCAACGTACTGGTATGTTGCTGGACTTTGAATGTTTATACCAGAATGATGCCTGCGGGTTTAGGTATCATCTTGGTATCATTCTTTTCAGCCTGCGGCCGGCTTTCATGTAAAAGCAATCCTAGCGGCTAATTAGCCTCTGGACTGCTTTTACAAGCAGTGGGAGGGAATGTCCCCCCCCCCCGGATATAAAAAGCGCCATTGGGAAATTGGGAAAGCATTTTATCACACCGATCTTGGTGTGGTCAGATGCTTTGAGGGCAGAGGAAAAATCTAGGGTCTAGAAGACCCCAGTTTTTTCAAAAAAAGAGTACCTGTCACTACCTATTGCTATCATAGGGGATATTTACATTCCCTGAGATAACAATAAAAATGATAAAAAAAAAAAATACTTGGAAGGAACAATTTAAAAATAAAATAAAAAAGCAAAATTAATAATAAAAAAAAAAAAGAAAAAAAAAAAGCACCCCTGTCCTGCCCTGCTCTTGCCCAATGCGAACGCAAGCGTCGGTCTGGCGTCATATGTAAACAGCAATTGCACCATGCATGTGAGGTATCACCGCGAAGGTCAGATCGAGGGCAGTCATTTTAGCAGTAGACCTCCTCTGTAAATCTACTGGCGTAACCTGTAAAGGCTTTTAAAGGCTTTTAAAAATGTATGTAGTTTGTCGCCAATGCGCATTTGTGCAAAATTTTAAAGCATGTCGTGTTTGGTATCTATGTACTCGGCCTAAGATCATCTTTTTTATTTCATCAAACATTTGGGCAATATAGTGTGTTTTAGTGCATTAAAATTAAAAAAAGTGTATTTTTTAACCCAAAAAATGCGTTTGAAAAATCGCTGCGCAAATACTGTGTAGGAAAAAAAAATGCAACACCCACCATTTTAATCTGTAGGGCCTTTGCTTTAAAAATATATATAATGTTTGGGGGTTCAACATAATTTTCTTGCAAAAAAAAAAATGTTTTCATGTAAACAAAAAGTGTCAAAAAGGGCTTTGTCTTCAAGTGGTTAGAAGAGTGGATGTAAGCTTCCTAATGTTGTGTATAAAATGCCAGAACAATTCAAAACCCCCCCAAATGACCCCATTTTGGAAAGTAGACACCCCAAACTATATACTGAGAGGCATGTCGAGTCCATGGAATATTTTATATGTTGACACAAGTTGCGTAAAAACGACAATTTTTTTTTTTTTTTTTTGCACAAAGTTGTCACTAAATGATATATTGCTCAAACATGCCATGGGCATATGTGGAATTACACCCCAAAATACATTCTGTTGCTTCTCCTGAGTACGGGGATACCACATGTGTGAGACTTTTTGGGAGCCTAGCCGCGTACGGGACCCCAAAAACCAAGCACCGCCTTCAGGCTTTCTAAGGGTGTAAATTTTTGATTTCACTTCTCACTGCCTATCACAGTTTCGGAGGCCATGGAATGCCCAGATGGCACAAAACCCCCCCAAATGACCCCATTTTGGAAAGTAGACACCCCAAGCTATTTGCTGAGAGGTTTTGTGAGTATTTTGCAGATCTCGCTTTTTGTCACAAAGTTTTGAAAATTTAAAAAAAAAAAATATATATATATATATATATATTTTTTTTTTCTTTCTTCATTTTCAAAAACAAATGAGAGCTGTAAAATACTCGCCATGCCTCTCAGCAAATAGCTTGGGGTGTCTATATTCCAAAATGGGGTCATTTGGGGGGGTTTTGTGCTATTTTGGCATTTTATGGCCTTCGAAACTGTGATAGGTAGTGAGGAGTGAAATCAAAAATTTGTGCCTAGAAATCCTGAAGGCGGTGCTTGGTTTCCGGGGTCCCGTACGCGGCTAGGCTCCCAAAAAGTCCCACACATGTGGTATCCCCGTACTCAGGAGAAGCAGCAAAATGTATTTTGGGGTGCAATTCCACATATAACCATGGCATGTGTGAGCAATATATCATTTAGTGACAACTTTTTGTAATTTTTTTTTTTTTTTTTTTTTGTCATTATTCAATCACTTAAGACAAAAAAAAAAAAAAAATCAATGGGCTCAACATGCCTCTCAGCAATTTCCTTGGGGAGTCTACTTTCCAAAATGGGGTCATTTGGGGGGGGTTTGTACTGCCCTGTCATTTTAGCACCTCAAGAAATGAGATAGGCAGTCATAAATTTAAAGCTGTGTAAATTTCAGAAAATGTACCCTAGTTTGTAAACTCTATAACTTTTGCGCAAACCAATAAATATACGCTTATTGACTTTTTTTTTACTAAAAACATGTGGCTGAATACATTTTGGCCTAAATGTATGACTAAAATTGAGTTTATTCGATTTTTCTTATAACAAAAAGTAGAAAATATCATTTTTTTTCAAAATTTTCGGTCTTTTTCCGTTTATATCGCAAAAAATAAAAATCGCAGAGGCAATCAAATACCATTAAAAGAAAGCTCTATTTGTGGGAAGAAAAGGACGCAAATTTCGTTTGGGTACAACATTGCATGTCCGCACAATTTACAGTTAAAGCAGCGCAGTGCAAAATTCTGAATTCACCTCTGGTCCTTTAGCTACCAAATGGTCCGGGGCTTAAGTGGTTAAACATCTGTACATTGTCCACTGGACATGTCAGGGATTTGTTCACAGAGGAGATGGCAGCGTCCACAGTAGGAAGGCTCCATTTTTTGGTGAACTTTTCCTCCATAGGATATACCACAGAAAACTTTTTGGGAGGAAGGAACAGTTTATCAGGATGTTCCCAATCCTTATAGATGAGATTTTCTAGCAATGGATGCATTGAAAGGAACCATTAGCCTGCGGGGCTTTCAAAGAGCCCAATGAAGAAACCGATGTAGTTGCTGGTTCTGAAAGGGGCAGCTTGAAAGCTGACCGAACCATGTCTGTTAAAGACTGAACTAACAATCTTTCAGCCTGAGAGGCTGAAAACGGTTCCTCTAAAGTAGATTCCTCCGAGGCTGCATCATCCTGATCCCCTGCAGGAAAATCAATTTCATCCTGAGACAATTGCTCTGCTGTTAGATACTCTAACGGTGGAGATGGAGATCTGGCGCGCGTTTTTCCCGGCAGGGAGGAAGCGATTAATGCCGCCAATCTTTGTTCTAATCCTCCCTAAGCAGAGGTAAAAGCCTCCTCTGTCACATATACCGGAGCAGGTGAACTGAGGGCAGCCGCAGCACCTAGCATTCCTGATGGCTCCCCTCGGGTAACTACCTCTGATTTATCAGGGGAGGATATATTAGTAGGAGCAAGCCCCAGATCCTCAGAGCCCGATGGCGAACCCTTTAGCCTCCTAGGATTTTTACTCCCAGAGCCCTTGGAAGGCATAGTCCTAGCTCAAGCTAAGGACTTACAACCAAAAATGCACCCACTACTAGCTATAGTCTAGCGTACAAGCTTGCTATCAGAGCTAGTCAGGTGACTAAACTAATGTGCCTTGGGGATGCCTGTATCACCACCTGTAGTGTGCCCAATATAATATCAAAAATAAATGTCACCAAGGAGCTCTGCTGATGTGTCCGTCCTCTTACAGCATGTCTCGCAGAGGCTGTCTTTTTAAAGCAGAGGACGCCCGCACATGCGTAGAAGCGCGCGCGCCAGAAACGCTCCCTGGAAGGAATGGGGAGAGGAGCAGGAGGAACTTTTCCTCCATAGGCTTCCCACTGGGAGCTGCAGTTTTACATTGGAGCCAAGCTGACACTATAGAGGGAGACCACAGCGCCATGTCTAAGAACGCCGTTTCCAGGTCCCCCTAGCAGGTATGGTAACATTTTTACAGATGGGTACCTCCATCTGTCTAGGCATTACACTTATAGAAGGTATGCCCAGCTATATAGACATTCTCAAGTATCTCCCTCCTGTGGCCAAACAGGGGTACTACGTAATGTCCAATAGAACCATAAGAAAATACATTTCAGGTTTATCAAAGATATTTTAGGCATCAGGTACAGTGGGAAATATACCATGTAGGTAAAATACAGGCAAACACATTAGTCTTGAACGGTCCCTGCTGGACCAAGTTCATCAGGGACCCTCACTTACCTGTCCCCGCCGCAGGACCCTGTTCGGAACAGACAGCCCAAACTTCGCCCCTTTGGCGGGCAACGTCATTTGACCTTCAGGGACCGGGGTCCTACTGAAAGGAACACCACTCCCCTGGACCTGTACAGCACCCTGCCAGAAAACCTCTTGGTATTGGGTCTGACCAGAGTACTGGATCCCAGGGTCCAGCCCTCCTAAGAGAGGCATTACAGGCCAAACCTCGTAGATGGTCCACATCTTCTTCCCCGAGGCTCGGGTACCGTCCATTTTGGCATTGAAGCACTTTGGACGGATCTAGAATAGCTCGCCTTTAGGCCTCAAAGACCATACGCAGAGCTAACTTGAATACATGCTTAACCGTGACCAACACCTTTAGACACTGGCAACAAAACTGAGGTACTCCCGATATGGGAGGGGTTATATAGGGAGGGGACATCCTGTCTTGGGTGTGCCAGTGTCCATCACCTGAAGGTAAGCTCTATAACCCACATAGTAATTACTATGCCGCTCTGTGTCCCGTGATGTACGATAAAGAAAAAGTCACAACTGCTGGCTAAACGGTGTGTCTTCCAGAGAAAGACAGGCACCTCTTTTGTAGCCCAATGCCCTAGGTCAGTGGTCTCCAAACTATGGCCCAGGGGGCGGATGTGACCCTTTACTTGTTTTTATCTGGCTCTTGGGGTGCTATTTTATTTACTGACACTATTGAAGGGCACAATTCCTCCCAATGATATCAAGGATGGGGCGCAAATCCTACCAATGACATCAATGATGGGGCACAGTTCCTCCCATTGAGACCAACAATGGGGCCCAATGACACCAATGATGGGGCACAGTTCCTCCGGTTGACACCAACAATGGGGCCCAATTCCTCCCAATGACACCAACAATGGGGCCCAATGGCACCAACGATGGGGCACAGTTCCTCCCATTACACCAAACAATGGGGCTCAATGACACCAACGATGGGGCACAGTTCCTCCCATTACACCAAACAATGGGGCCCAATGACACCAATGATGGGACACAATTCCTCCCAATGACACCCAAAGATGGAGCACAATTCTTTCCAATGACACTAACAATGGGGCACAATTACTCCCAATGAAGGGACACATTTCCTCCCACTGACACCAATGATGGGGCAAAATTACTTCCACTGACGTCGGGACATTTTGTACTCCAAATTTTAGGGGGGCCAGACTGTGGCCATCGGAAGGACAGTAAACCGGCCCTCTGGTTTAGAACGTTTAGAGACCCCTGCCCTAGGTGAACAGTCTGTAACTCTATGAATGCATTAAAGCTAGACAAATGTTACAATCTTATTGTACAATCTTCTTTACCAACAACACTATCACCAGGGCCTAACTAATTAGATATAAATTTAATGGATTGTTTAGGTAGGCCCTCACACTACATATCTGTTGGAAAATCTAAAGGCCACTATATAATTATATTGAATGCATGTGACCGGCTTTACTGGAATACGTTGTAAAACAGTTATGATTTTCATCTCTTCTAAACGTTACTATCTGCATGCACTCTTAGCATTAAGGCCCCTTTTACACTTGTGCGACTTGTCCTGTGACTTGGGACATCAAAGTCGCAAGACAAGTCGTACCCCATGATTTTCAATGAGTACCATTCATATCTGTGCGACTTCAAGTCGCAGCGACTTCAAAGTAGTCCCTGCACTACTTTGGTCCGACTTTGATGCGATTTGAAGTCCATAGACCTCAAGATTACACAGGCAAAAAATTGAGGTAAAATCGCGTGACTTTCATGTCGCACAAGAGTGAAAAGGGGCCGAAGTAAGAAAAGTGGATCCACTGTAACACATCTGACATGGAGCTCCTAGTAAAGTTTCCCGTAGTGACTTCTACAGGCAAAAACTAAAATGACTTTAAACACTGTGCTGGTGCGGTTTGTCTCAAGACTCTAACTGCTACTTTTGCTGGACAGCCTGGGCTGTTCTACAAAGTTGAAAAAAATAACAGATTTACTGGCTGGATCACCAGGTGAAATTAAAGGAAAACTAAAAAAGAAAACATATGCAGTACATATCACATGTACGATTTGGTAAGCTGCAATATATTACATTTTAGTTTATTTGGAATAATAGGATTTTTATAACAGCTTACCTGTAAAATCCTTTTCTTGGAGTACATCACGGGACACAGAGCGACATAGTCATTACTATGTGGGTTATATAGATTACCTTCAGGTGCTGGCACTGGCAACTTCCAAAACCGGAAGTACCCTCCCCTATATAAGCCCCTCCCATCCGGGAGTACCTCCGTTTTGTAGCAAAGCAATACGTGTCCCCAAAAGAGGGGTGGGAGCTCTGTGTCCCGTGATGTACTCCAAGAAAAAGGATTTTTATAACAGCTTACCTGTAAAATCCATTTTCTTTCTCGTACATCACGGGACACAGAGCGACATAATCATTACTATGTGGGACGTCCCAAAGCAATGCCAAATGAGGGGGGGGGAAACACCATACATAAGCTGGGCGCTATCAGACATGAGGATCTTTTGCGGCCTGCAACACACTGTGCCCAAAGGCGACATCCTCCTGACTTCTAACGTCCACCTGGTAGAACCTAGTAAACGTGTACTGAAGACCATGTTGCGGCCCTACAGATTTGAGCCAGGGAGGCCTGGTGATGCACTGCCCATGAAGTTCCAACTGCTCTCGTGGAGTGCGCCCTAACTTTGAACGGAGGCGGTCTCCTTCTCAAGCCATAGGCTTGTATAATGACCTGTCGAATCCACTTGGCTAAAGTAGATTTTGACGCTGCCTGACCCTTTCTGGGGCCTTCCGGCAGAATAAACAAAGTATCCGTTCTGCGAATCTGAGCAGTGGCTTTCAGATAAGCTTTAACTGCTCTTACTACATCCAAAGAATGTAATAACTTTTCCTCTACCGAGCTAGGTTTGGGGAAAAAGGAAGGAAGAACCACATCTTGGTTCAAATGAAACCTCTATACCACCTTAGGAAGAAAGGCTGGATGAGGACGTAACACTACTCTGTCTTTATGGATAACCAGATATGGCTCCTTACAGGACATAGCGGCCAATTCCGACACTCTTTTAGCCGAACAAATGGCTACTAAAAAAATCTATTTCCTGGTGAGAAGAACCAAGGAAATGTGCTGTAATGGTTCAAATGGTTGTTTCTGTAGAACCGATAGAACCAGGTTTAGATCCCATGGACATATGGGAATTTTAACCGGAGGGCTAATACGCATCACTCCTTGTATAAAAGTTTTGACTAGTGAATGCGAAGCCAAGGGCCTTTGAAAAAATATTGACAAGGCCGAAATCTGACCCTTGATAGTACTCAAGGCAAACTTCCTATCTACAGCCCACTGTAGGAAGTCCAGAATCCTACCTATTACGTATTTACGTGGATGCCATTTCTTGGCCTCACACCACGCGATGTATGCCTTCCAGATTCTATAGTAAATCTGCCTGGATACCGGCTTCCTGGCATTGATCATGGTAGATACCACAGGATTAGAGAGACCTCTCTTTTTTAGAATGTGGGCTTCAATAGCCAGGCCGTGAAACCTAAGGCTAGTAAGGAAGGGTGGTATATCGGTCCTTGCGAAAGCAGATCCGGACGATGTGGAAGGGTCCAAGGACTCCCCACAGACATTTTTACAATCTCCGCGTACCATGCTCTTCGGGGCCACGCTGGAGCCACCAGAATCACTGGTTTCTGTTCTACCCTGATTCTGCGGAGTAATCGAGGCAACAATTGTGGCGGTGGAAATGCATATATCAGCTTGAACTGATCCCAAGGGAACACTAGAGCATCCGCTCCGCAAGCTAGGGGATCCCTTATCCGAGAGACAAATCTGTCCACTTTTGCGTTGAATCTGGATGCTAGCAGATCTACATCCGGTGTTCCCCACCGCTGACATATTGTCCGGAAAACCTCGGGGTGAAGGGACCATTCCCCTGGGCATAATTGTTGGCGACTTAGAAAGTCCGCCTTCCAATTCTCCACCCCTGGAATGAATACCGCGGATATGGCTGGGACATATCTTTCTGCCCATTTCAGGATGTAATTTACTTCCCTCTGGGCTGCACGACTCCTGGTGCCCCCCTGATGATTGATATATGCCACTGCCGTGGCATTGTCTGATTGAATTCTGACAGGGGACCCTTGGAGTTTGGATGTCCATGCTACTAGGGCATATCGGGCTGCTCGTATCTCTAAGAGATTGATGGGCAGGGCCTTCTCTGCATCCGACCATCTGCCCTGGAGAGACCATTGCTCCAGTACTGCCCCCCAGCCTATAAGGCTGGCATCTGTAGTGACCACCTTCCAAGAAATCGGACTGAAGGATTTCCCTTTTTCCAGATTCTGGGGAACCAACCACCAACGGAGGCTCTTGCGAACGGAAGGGGACAAGGACATTGGTAAGTCTAGGGCCTGAACTTTTTTGTTCCAGGCTGACAGTATGGCCCTTTGCAAATTCCTTGAATGGAATTGACCGTAGGGTACTGCTTCGAATGATGCCACCATTTTTCCCAGCAGCCTCATGCACAGGCGTATGGACGGCTGTCTTTTTGTACCCACCAGGTGGATCAAATCTCTCAAAGACGACACCTTTTCTTGAGGCAAGAAAATTTTTCTCTGGTCTGAATCCAGCCTTAGCCCCAAGTATTCCAGACTTTTGACTGGTTTTAGGGCTGACTTGTCTCGGTTGATAATCCAACCGTGAGACTCCAGATACTTGATTGTCTCGTGAACAACCACTTCTAGTTTTTCCACTGAGTGGTCCGTCAGCAACAAGTCGTCTAGATATGCCATTATCGTTACACCTCGTGTTCTTAGATTGGCCAATAGTGGGGCCAGAATTTTTGTGAACACTCGTGGTGCTGTGGCCAGACCGAAGGGTAAGGCTCTGAACTGAAAATGGCGCCCTTCTACTGCAAAGCGTAGAAATTTTTGGTGGACTGGAAAGATGGGAATGTGCAAATAAGCATCTTTGATGTCGATCGAGGCTAACCATTCCTCCCCTTGTAAGGCAGTGGCCACCGATCGGATCGACTCCATCCGAAAAGTCCTGATATGTAGGAATTTGTTTAGCCCTTTTAGATTTAATATGGGCCTCACGTCCCCGTTTGGCTTCGGGACTGAAGAGGTTTGAGTAAAACCCGAACCCGCATTCTTCCAGGGGAACCTCCATAATTACTCCTTGGAGCAATAGTTGTTCTAGTGCCGACAGGAGGGATCCTCTCTTCCGGGGATCTCTTGGCACGTTTGACCACATAAAATGGGAAGGAGGAGTGTCTTTTAACTCCAGCTTGTATCCCAGACTTACTGCGGAGAGCACCCATCTGTCTCTGATCGTGTCCCGCCAGGTCTCTGCGAACAACTGAAGTCTTCCCCCCACCCGATTGAGTGGGGGCGACCCTTCATAAATTTGACTTGGGGGAAGGTTTTGTACCTCTCCTGACCCAGGGTTTTTTGTTACCCTGTGATTGTCCCTGATTTTTCCCCCCGGGATTTGACCGCGGAGGCCGTCGGAACTGCTTCACAGCAGATGTCCCAGGGACTGGAGAGGCAGGCCTCTTAAAAGAGGGACCTCTAAATCTCTTTTTAACCGGCAAGAGTATACTTTTCCCGCTGGAAATTTTCTGGATATATTTGTCCAGGTCTTCCCCGAATAAGCGTTCACCATGAAATGGGAAGCTAACCAGCAATTTTTTACAGGGAGCTTCAGCAGACCAGTTCTTGAGCCATAGAAGCCTACGCATATGTACTACAGACAGCGTAAGGCGGGAGGCCTGATGGATTGAATCCTTGATGGCGTCAACCACAAAGCATAAGGCTCCAGGCAGATCAGCTAGGGCAAGGGCCTGCTGATCCGGCAAGTCCCTTAAGACCTGTTTTAACTGATCCTTCACCGCTTGGCAGACCCCAATAGCTGCTACTGCTGGTTGTGTCACCAAGCTTGCTGTAGAAAAAGCAGATTTTAATAAGGACTCCAATTTTTTATCTATCGGGTCCTTGAACATTTGAACATTATCTACTGGACATGTCAGTGATTTGTTCACACAAGAGATGGCTGCGTCCACTGTAGGCACCCTCCATTTTCGGATGAACTTATCCTCCATGGGATAGACCACCGGAAATCTCTTAGGGGGAGTAAATATTTTATCAGGATGTTCCCAATCCTGGTAAATGAGTCCTTCCAGTAAAGGATGGATTGGAAAGGAACAAACAGTCTGGGGAGCTTTTAGCGACCCCAACGAGGAGACAGAAGTGGTTGATGGCTCCGCAAGGGGCATTTTAAATGCTGATCGGACCATATCAGTCAGGGACTGAACCCATAATCTTTCAGCATGCGATGCTAAAAATGGCTCTTCCACTGTTGATTCCTCTAGAACAGAATCAACCTCACCCTGATCCCCTTCAGGAAGGTCAATCCCTGTATGGGACTGTTGTTCCGCTAACAGGTACTCTGAGGGAGGAGACGGCGATCGGGCGCGCTTTCCCTCTGACAGGGAAGCAGCTATCAATGTTGTCAATCTCTCTTCCAGTCCTCCCAGAGCTGAGGAAAAAACCTCCTCTGTTACATACACAGGAGCAGGTGAACTGAGGACAGCCACAGTACCAGGTACTCCTGAGGGTTCTCTACGGGCACCAACCTCTGATTTTTCAGGGGAGACTGGTGCAGCAAAAGCATGCCCAAGATCCTCAGAGTCCGACGGAGACCCCCTTTGCTTCCTGGGAGTCTTAGTCCCGGAGACTTTGGACGGCATATTCCTAAGCCCAAAGCTGAGGTATTCCAGCCGTAATACACCACTTACTGAAAATAGTCTAGCACAATTGCTGCTATATAAACAGTTGATGTCTACTAACGTGCCTTTCTATGGGGATGCCTGCATCAACCGCCTGCTGTATGCCTTTTTTAAATGTTACCAGCTCTGTCTCTGCACTCCATAGCCAGCTCACAACACATAATTGTGCCTTTTAACATGCTGGGATGCCCGCACATGCGCAGAAGCGCTGCGGCGCGCACAGAGCGTCATCCACCAAGCTCCGCCCCCTTTCCAGCTCACCTCTATATATAGAGGCGCGTGCCCGCGCGCGGGCACGTGCGCCTTCGGCGCTTCTTTTGAAAAAAACTAGGGAGAGGAGCCAGGGTCCCTGTTTGCAGCAGGGCCCGGGGATGGACGAGCATTGCAACATGACAGAGGAAGCAGTTTCCCACAAGAGAACTCACCATCTGCCTGGACTTGACCTCAGAAGGAAATAGTCCACATAACAAGAAAACGATGTTCCACAGCGGCCTCTAGTGGATTAACACAGGTACCGCGGTTTTTCCATTTTTTTTTTTTTTCTTGACCACCATTAAAATTATTACATTTTCTAGTAGTTACAGGCATGCACAGATATTTAGCGGGAATACCGTTAGGTAACAGGCAGAAAGACATATTAGGCTTGGGGGTCCCCCCAATAGAACCAAGTTCCTGAGGGGCCCCCACTTACTTTTTCCCCGCCGCAGGACTCTGTTTGGTCCACAGAAGCCCAAACTTCACCTCTCACGGCAGGCATTGTACTTAAACCTTCAGGGACCGGGTTCCCAAGGATTCCACTCCCCTGGACCTGTATAGCACCCTGCACAGAAAACATCTTGGTCGTGGGTATGACCAGAGCTCTGGATCCCAGGGTCCAGCCCTCCTAAGAGAGGCATTACAGGCAAAACCTTGCTCTTCTCTGCAAGGCCCGGGTACCGACCGTTTAGCTATGAAGCTTTTTTGGTCGGATCCGGAATAGCTTGCTGAGGCCCAAAAGAACCTGTACACAAGCCCAGATGAAAAAACATGTTAACCTTTGGCCAACACCTTAGACACTGGCAAAAAACTGAGGTACTCCCGGATGGGAGGGGCTTATATAGGGGAGGGTACTTCCGGTTTTGGAAGTTGCCAGTGCCAGCACCTGAAGGTAATCTATATAACCCACATAGTAATGACTATGTCGCTCTGTGTCCCGTGATGTACGAGAAAGAAAATATCACTTTAATGTGCTCAAAAGTATTTGAAGCCCTGACATAACCAAATGGCCTCACATAATGTTCAGTATACTGTATGTAATGCTAGAGCGGATTGCCAGAGACTGCAGACATACTAGAGGAAATGATGGTCAGAGACCGTGGGCATGATACAAGTCTGGTTAATACAGATCCCCTTCTGAGTCACATCTGATCAGGATGGAGATCACTTCTGTAACATCTGTATCCATTATGATTTTCCTCCATTCTGTGATTCAGGAAAAACAAACCCATGCAATCTCTATAAGCAGATGTGCAACCGTTTACATCAGTGCTCATCTGATCCGTCCTGTTCGGGTCGGCAAACCTTTCTGTCGGTTTTTGAGGACCTAAACGGACATGGATGTGAACCAACAAACATCCATTCACACACCCTTACAGATATATTGCGTTCTACCTAGATCCAGATTTTTTTTTAAAATGGACAGATAGAACGTTCATTGAAGGTGGCCATACCTGTTTTGAGAATGTTTGTTAGATTTTCTAATCATTAGTGGGGTGTTTGTTTTTACGAGTGATGTTAAAATTTGAAGACGTAGGATGGAAATTATTTCTCAAACCAACTAATTTATCACCAAACTGCTGCATCGTGTACTTTTAGAATACAAGCATTATTCTCTACGGCTTCTCTCACCTGTCCAATTCCCACATCGAAGTATTCATAATTCACCATATTAACAGTGCTTCCTGAGCTGAGCGGGGGCTGGCCCACATCAGAAGGAGGTGTGGTGTCCTGAGTTGGGCAATCACAGTCCTGTAAAAAGATATTCATTATACAGCATATTAAGAACATACCGAAATGTGCCAGACTTACCCGTACCTCCTTATTGCTCACCCCCAAATCCTACTAATATAGAGCTAGGCAGTCCTGTGGTGCTGACAGATACAAGAACTCAGCCAGATTTCCTCACTGCCAGTGATCAGCAGTGGCAGCCCGTCCATTAGAGGCGCATGGGCACCGCCCCCCCCCATCCATGCGTCCGGCCCCCTGATCTACATGCAGTGCGCCGGACGCATGGATTCGAATGGGGGGGTGTTTTTTTTGGGGTTTTTTTAAGCACGTGATTAGAGCCAGAGGCTCTAATAGGCTTCAAAAAAGTGTGGGCTGCGCTCCGAGCCCACCCAGTTGTTTGACAATAATGAATGAATATTGATATATTTTGATAATATCAATAACACTGATTCTCCTCCCGGCCAATCGGGAAGCCGTTCATGAGACCTGTAACCCGATTGGCCGAAAGGAGATCCAATCGGATTGGCCACCAGGAGGAGAGCACGAGGAACCGAGCCCAGACTATGGACATATTTTTAATAACCAGTAGGAACTTTAAAACAAGCCTTCACTGATCTCTCTAGTTGCTTGTACTGTAAAGTAATTCATCCTCAAACATCACAACAAAGATTCTTTAGTTGGATTTCAGTCAGTTCTTAAGGCTCCATTCACATATATGCAAATTGGATGCATTTTAAACTACATCCAAATCGCATGACATGTGAACGAAACCGGCTTTCTATGGAGCCGGAACACATCAGCGGGGCGGCGGCAGTGCAATTTTAAAGAGTCTTGTACGTTTTCTGAGCACTGCTGTGCGGTTCAGATGCGAATTCCAGGCTCATTGCCTTCTATGGGAACGCTCCTAAATCGCACGTCATCAGTTTTGAGGAAAAAAAAAAAAAGGCATGTCATGAAAGCTGCTATTACATCAACTGTAAAGACTGTGATCGCTGATACAATATGTCCTCCTCTACCCGACGCGTTTCAGAGAAACCAAATCTCCTTCATTAGGGGTATGAGGAGTATCACAACTAGTCAGTTGAATAGTGGTATGGTATAAGTATGCCATACTGGAATTAAAAACGTTTGAATTCTATTCTTCTGCCCAGCCTTCCAAAGTAATGTCTTACAAAGCTTAAAACGCCAAACACTGAGAGGTAAGGGTAACAGCAAGCGGGGGAGAACAGACACCACTCTGTGATGTTTATATACATGCTGGTATCAAAACACAGAGATGGTAGATGTGTGCAGTGGCATTCAGTAGGATTGCAGGGCAGGAGTCACGGTCTGCTTGCTCGCACCCTCCCCTGCCACATTTGGCATTTTTTTGGGGGGAGGGGGGAAGCGGGTGCCTGGTTTTGACAGGTACCCGCTTCCATTTCCAGGTAAGATCGCCACAGCGATTTATGAGCATTTCCGGCCCCTCCTCCTTCCCCCCACTATCCTCTGGGACACACACGGGTCCCAGGACATGGTGGAACCATTCAGAAAGCGCAGTAGAAAACCGGTTTCCCTTACTTACAATGCCGGCGCCTGCTCCTGAAGCCGATTGATGAATCAGCTCAGGGTGCCAAAATCGTGAGATCCCTGGACAGGTAAGTGTCCTTATATTACAGCAGCTACAGTATATGTAGCTGCTGACTTGTAATTTTTTTTCCAGAATGGAGCTCCTCTTTAAAACCCCTTTCACACTGAGGCTCTTTACAGGCACTATAGTGCTAAAAATAGCACCTGTAAAGCGCCTCTCCTTTCACTCCAATGTGAAAGCCTGAGGGCTTTCACACTGGAGCAGTACGCTGGCAGGACGCTCAAAAAAGTCCTGCAAGCAGCCTCTTTGAGGCGCTGTAGGAGCGGTGTATACACCGCTCCTAAAGCATCCCTGCCCATTGAAATCAATGGGCAGCGGCGCTGCAGCGGGGCTTTGCTGGCGCTTTTAACCCTTTTTTGTCTGAAAAGCGCCACAAAAACAACGGTAAAGCGCCGCTAAAAATAGCGGCGCTTTACCACCGACGCCCGGGCGCTGCCAGTGTGAAGGTGCTCTAAGGATGGCAGCAGACAAGGTTAACAGCTTGAAGCAACAAGTGGGCTGTGTGGAGGTTTCCTCGACAGTGGTAACTAGCGATATCTAGCACTTCCAAGCATTGCACAGTTAACGGAGTTGTAAAGGCAGAAGGTTTTTTTATTTTAATGCATTAAGATAAAAGACCTTCTGTGTGTAACAACCCCCCCAGCACCCCCCCCATTACCTACCTGAGCCTCTTCTCTCTCCAGCGACGTCCACGATTCCGACAGCCATCCAGGACACTCCTCCTGATTGGCTGAGACAGAGTAGCGGCGCCATTGGCTGCCGCAGCTGTCAATCAAAATCAGTCAGCCAATCAGGGGAGAGAGGGGTGGGGCCAGGTCAGCGCTCCGTGTCTGAATGGATACACGGAGCTCTGACTCCGCTTGGGTGCCCCCTGTAGCAAGCTGCTGGCTGAGGGGCATTTAAAAGGAGGGAGCAGCTAGGATCAGCGAAGAGGGACCCGAGAAGAGGAGGATCCAGGCTGCTCTGTGCAAAACCAACTGCACAGAGGAGGCAATTATAACAGGTTTGTTATTTTTTTTTAAAAACAAGACTTTACAATCACTTTAAAGTTTGTTATTGTGCAAATGTTGGAAAATGTGTGTGCATTCCAACCACAATCCCTCCCTAGGAAAGAAATGTAGAGCCTGTCACAGCATTTGCAGTACAATATCTTATCAGCCAAGATTAGGAGAAGACTGTAGGTCACACCAGAGTGATTCAAATGGGAGGATACAGCATGTTATGTCTGAAGACGGCACTATTTTTACAGGACCGGCCTGGATAGATTCTCTGTTACCTTCATCTGTTCTCTGTGTTGCATGTGGTGAAGTATTTTCTTCCTTGGTCCAAGTGGTATACCCAGATCTTTTAGGTCTTGTTCTGTGCACATTGACTAGAATCAAATGTGATACAAATCAAACACTATGCAAGGCAGCAATAACATAACAGAAGCACTATGCATGTACAGGTGTCCCTAGACACATGATGGTGGGGAGAATAATCACTGTTACATTTATAGCTAATATGGTGAGACAGTATAAGGGTGTAAATCAGCCATGAGCTGCTATTGAAATTTTACAGCTGCTTTTTTATTTTTATTTCTACATGCCAGCAAAGCATCGCCTTGCATGCTGACTATTTGTTGGCATCCCACATGTCAGCCAAATCAAAAGAGAACAGTGTTGACCAGGAAACTCAACCCAGCCGATTAGCTGTCTCTGAAAACCAGGCAGGATGTGCATCTTTATATTATATCTATCAATGCAGCACATCACTGTAGGCCAGACATGATAAAGGAATTACCAGAGCTTCTGTATCCATCATTTCTTTCTCAAACATACTGAGGAGTTCAGTCAGGTCCAGTTCCTGCAGCATGTCCCTCAGTGTCTGCCTCCTCATCTGTGTCTCCGCTCGGAGTTCTGATGCCTACAAACAAGGATGTCTGTGAGAACAGCATACTATTCACATACTGTATATACTGCATTAGAGCAATCATACTAACCCTCAAGATCCCTCAAATTTTAGGATACAGGAGTCTAAAATGTAATCTACAATCAATACTGTTAATCAGTTTTAGCCAATTTCCTTCTTCCACACCCAGTCTCTACTTCAGCAAAGTGTTGATTTTCTGCCACCACTTCTAGGAGAGTTGCCCAAGAATAATCATTCCCTCTATACTGCTTAAGCCCAGGTTCACACTGGTGCAGCTTTGAAATCGTGCTACTTCATTGTGATTTCAAAGGGCACATCCGTGTGATTTGCACTGCCGATTTCATTGCGGTTTCATTAAACAGAAGTGTGCAAGTCACAATGAAATCGTCACAAAGTAGTACAGCAACCTTTTTCATAATCACTGCGACATGAGTTGCGGCGATATGAACAGTTCCATTGCAGACGATGGGGTGCGACATGTCATGCGATTTGGAACTGTCAAATCGCATGACAAATTGCACTGGTGTGAACGTGGCTAAGACCTGACTGAAAACACCTACTGTTTTAAGAGATCCAGCTCCCCACACCTTTCTTCTATTTCCATAATCTAATGTGTTATGTCCTCTGTTGGTACTAAGGCAGGCCATACATTATGCAATTTTTTTTCCTTCCACCACGGGTGGAAGGAAAGAGAAATCGCTCAATTCCCCCATCAACATAGTCAATGCTGATGGGGGAACCCCTCCTGCAGCGCTATTGTGTTCTGCCCATTGGGAGCGCAGGGAGCCTTTCCTGTTGGCAAAATTCAATGCTTAGATTTGCTGGCTATAGCTGATGGCACTGATCATTCAGGAAATACCCAACAGGCTGGTTGTACCCAAAATCGATCGATAAATCGACTTGGGTACAACCATGGTGCCAATACATGGATTTATATTCGGCTGCTCCCTGCTGAACTTTGATCCATGTATGTCTGGCTTAAGACCCCAGTGCTGTTAATTGTTGGTGTGATTTTCTCTGCGCCGAGCGTAAATCTTGCAGCTCGCGTTTTAAGTATACAGAACACAAAGGCAACCTCAATCATGTAAATATCCCTCCACGTAAATTATTCATCGTTCCCTTAACATGTCATCTCTAGCCCCTACAAATCAACATAAACCCCTAAAGTCTGCTTTCAACAATTCAATATGTTTCTTGCCGATGCAAAGCAAATCAGCTGGTTTACTTTAATGGCAGCCTTACAAGCAGTAAATACTTCCCTTCCCTTTGCGCCTCTCCCGTTACATTTGACTGAGCACAGAAAGTGCCCAGTACTTCTGGGTATGGAGGGCATGTCACTCACTTTCCTTCCTCCCACATGATTGCTCTCTTTGTTTCGTCAGATTAGGCGACCAATCGGATTTTGTAACGGAAGTGACATTTCAATGCCGCCATCTTCGTACACCCCGCACTCGTCCACAGTAAAGATACAGTGAGAAGGCGGCAAGCGGACATATTTGTACACCCATTGGAGTCTTGCATTCCACAGTTATTTTTACCAGTAAACTCAGCTTATATAGAGAAATACAATATTTAGAAATCCGTCTGACTGTTTTGATGTGGAATTGTAAAAGCAGCGGCAAGCCTGCTGATCTTACAGGTATGCTAATCTGCCAGAACATCGCTGCTTTTACAATTCAATATCAAAACAGTCAGACGGATTGCTAAATACTGTATTTCACTATATAAGCTGAGTTTACTGGTAAAAAAGTGTAAAATGCAAGACTCCGGTGGGTGTACAAATATGTCCGCTTGCCGCTTTCTTACTGTATCCTTACTGCGGCCGAGTGTGGGGTGTACCAAGATGGCTGTGACAGAACATCACTTCCGTTACAAATTCTGACGGGTCGCCTAATCTGACAAAACACCTGCTCAATCACCCAGACCTGTCACAAGGTGGTGGGAAGAAAGTCCTTAGCCTGGACAAGCTTTAAGTCATTACCTTCAGCTTACCTTTGGCTAATTCTTTTCACCCCTAGAGTCTGAATAGAGCAGTCAGGAAGTAAAGGGAAATTGAGTACAGTATGTGCAGCTTAGGGAGTTGCAATTAAAGAAGATATGTTGCTCTGTCTGGGCAAAGCACAGGATTACTTCAACCTCTTGCCTTAAAGTTATTGTAAAGGTTTTTTTTTTGTTTGTTAGTTTTTGTAAATAACAAACATATCATACTTACCTGCTCTGTGCAAGGGTTTTGCACAGAGCATCCCCAATCCTCTTCTTCTGGGGTTCCCAGTCAGCGTTCCTGGCTACTCCTCTTCATCGGATGCCCCCATTCCCTGAGGGCACCCGTGCGGGTGCTCACGAGTCCCGCTGCTGAGTCCATTGACACAGACAGCAGGACTCGGCCCTGCCCCCCCCCCCCCCCGCCACTAGATTTGACTGACAGCAGCGGGAGCCAATGGCTCCTGCTGCTATCAATCTATCCAATGAGGACCAGAGACTGCGGCTGGAGCCGCTGGGCTCATGCTCAGCGCTTGAACGATCGGGTTCCAGTAAGAAAAAGGGGGGCTCTTGGGGGCAGCTGCAGCACAGGCGGTTTTTCACCTTAATGCATTAAGGTGAAAAACCTTGAGGGTTTACAACACCTCACCCCAAAATTAAACCCAAAAATGAAATAGTCCCTGACTATTACAAATTATATTTCCTAAACAAAACCCTTGTTCTATACAGTATACCCACCTTGTCCTGCTTTGGAATGTATTAAAGCAGAGATCTTAAATGCTAGAACTAGAGGCCAGTTAAAGAACACACATGCTGGGGCTTAGTAAATTATAAGAGTAATAGAACTCCACTAACCTACAAAGTGGAGGGAGATATAATAATCAGAGAAAACAAAGAAAATATACCTTTACTCCCTGGTGATTTCTGAGGGAGGGATCATTCTGGTTAGTTAGCATATCAAATAGTATGAGTGATCCTGTATAAAGGGAACACATAACAGCAGTTTTAATACAAAAACACGTTACACAACGCACAATAATGAAGCAGAAAAAAGTCTACTATACACAATTAGACAGCTTTTGAAAATCATGCCCAACTACAAATTGAACATTAAACTAAATGTAAGAATTGCCACAAAGCTGACCGAAATCGCCGCCATGTACTGTATGTGCCAGTAAGTGTAAGTGAAACCTTATTTGCATATCTTCAGTTTCAACAGGGAAGAATGCATTTATCCATTGGGCTTCCCCATGTGATCTCGCTTCGGTGTAGATGACAATGCTCCAGCGGCCAACACATACATGGGGTATAGTGCAGTCTGAGGGCCGTCTCTTTGACATTCCTTCAGTATGCCACAATCTAGGGGCAGTTTTTCTGAAAATCTTATGGAATGGCTCAGGTAATCTCTGTGAAGGGCACAGTCCCTGTCAGATTCTATGTAATTATGCCTGTTTTCTATAGTTCGGCCGTCACGTTTTTTTTTTTTTTTAAATATAGCAGTGGTACAACCAAGTTTTGGGAATGGGTATGGGCATAGCAATTACAGATACAAGTGGATTCAAATGTTGCTTGCATTTACAGGTTTCACAGTTGAGGTCAGTGCTGATAGCTTTCAGTTAGATTAGCCTATAAATAGATAAGAATCAAACCATATATTATAAGTATACAAGTATACAAGGGAACGAATAGGAGGTCTACGTATTCAATTGTAATTTTGGCCTTGCGATTAATAAGTAGAGATGGGCCTAACAGCCCCCTAAAACGGTTCGCAGCATAACAACCGAACAGGGGAAAAGTTCTAACCCCAACGGCGAACTGCATTGAAGTCTATGGGAGCCAAACAGGAAAAATCAAAAGTACCCATTTTGAAAGCTTATATGCAAGTAATTGGCCATAAAAGGGGTATGGGGGTCTGGGTACTGCCCTGGAGGACATGCATCAATGCAAAATTTTAAAAATGATCCATACCGGACCCTTACCCAGGCATGCAGCCTGGCAGGTCGGAAAAGTGGGGGGATGAGCGAGCCCCCCCCCCTCCTGAACCATACCAGGCCACATGCCCTCAACATGGGGGGTGGGTTCTTTGGGGCAGAGGGGCTCATCGGAATCTGGAAGCCCCCAGACCCTGGCACCCCCCCTATGTCAATGAGTATGGGGTACATAGTACCCCTACCCATTCACCAAAAAAGTGTCAAAAGTAAAAAAAAAAGAGAAGAAGAAGAACAGTGTCCCCTGATGTAAATCCATCGTCCATCACGCCGCCCGCCGTACCCGAAAATACTAAATTAAAAACGCTTCCGTCGTCTATGAAGGCTGGCCGCCTACTGCAGGCTCCGCCGTTTGACAGTTCTTATAAAAGGTAAGGGGCGGGGGCCACCTGGCTATGTCACCTGGAGGCACGCCCTCTTCTGACGCCACGGACCGGTGCATGATTGGTCGGCAACATCACAAAGGGACGGAGCCACTGGGTGACGTCGCCATGTGGCTTTGCCCCTTACCTATATAACAACTGTCAAACGGCAGAACCTACAGTAGGTAGCAAGCCTTTATAGACGACGGGAGCGTTTTTTTTTGTTTTTTTTATTGTTCAGGTGCGGCGTGATGGACGATGGATTTCGGGGGACACTTTTTTTTTTTTAAATAAAAGAATTGTCAAAAACTGTGTGTGTTATTACTTTTTGGTAAATGGATAGGTGTACTATGTACCCCATATTCAATAACATGGAGGGAGGCCAGGATCTGGGGGGTTTCCAGATTCCGATAAACCACCCACCCGCAGACCCCCACAACCACCAGCCACAGTTTTGGGGATGAGGCTCTTGACCCATCAACATGGGGACAAGGTGCTTTGGGGGGGGGGGGTGCTCACTCATCCCCCTCCTCTCCTGACTTTGCCAGGCTGCATGCCCAGATAGGGTCTGGTATGGAGGAGACCCCACATTGTTTTTAAAAAATTTGATTTGGGGTTCCCCTTAAATTATATGCCTAAACCGAAGGGCCTGGTATGGACTCCAGGCCATTTTTTTATTTTTTAACTGGCAATTTATTTTTATTATTCAGCTGTCAGGAGGGAAACCCATTGACAGCTAATGACTCATCGGGTTGTTAAGGACACCGCAGGCTGGCTTCCCAGACCCGCTCCTTAACAACCAGCTTATACTGCGCCCTGATTGGGCAAAGCTTTGCCCAATTAGCGCGCAAAATGCACTGTGCAGCGCGTAGTGCATTGCAGGACGTATCAAAAACTGCCTATGCTGCTAAGGGGCGTCTGAAAATAAAAACAAACTGTGCAGCTTAGTCTAAAGAATAATGCTCTTGCCAGTGGCGGAATTATAGGGGTCGCTGAGGTCGCCATGGCGACTGGGCCCCTTGCTGCAGGGGGCCCTTGAAAGCCCCCTGTATACTTTCAAACGAGGAGCAGCATCCCCGATCCTCAGCCAAGGTGTACTCTGCACTGTGCAGGGAGCTGGTCGCACGGATTAGACCTAAAGTGAAAGCATTGCTCTTTACCTCCCCACAAAGTGCAGTACCTGGCAGGGAGAGGTAAAGTAAATGTCTGCCTTTTTTATAAGACTATCTATCTACTGTATGTGTGTTTATGCGTGTGTATGTGCACGTATGTGTATATATGTATGTGAGTGTGCATGTATGTGTATATGTTTGATGGCACAGTGGCAGCGTTTCCTGGGCACAGTGGCTGCGTTTCATGGGCACAGTGGCTGCGTTTCATGGGCACAGTGGCTGCGTTTCATGGGCACAGTGGCTGCGTTTCATGGGCACAGTGGCTGAGTTGGTTGGGCACAGTGGCTGAGTTGGTTGGGCACAGTGAGGCTGCATTTTTTATTTTACAGAATTTTTCAGTTTGCTTGCACCCCCCTAAACATTTTGGACAGCTACCACCACTGGTTTATATGTGTGTGCATATGTGCATTTATATATATTTGTGTGTGTGTGTATACAGTATATGTGTGTGTATTATGCGTGTGTGTGTATTATGCGTGTGTTTATAGATGTGTATGTGTGTGTTTACATGCATGTATGCACATTTTATGTATGTACAATCAGAACCGATTTTTTAGGGTGGTTGCAGTGCATCCCCATTCCCCTACTTCAAGGGTGCCCTGACTGGAAAAAGATTGAGAAACACAGACATAGAGGAACCGATCCCTCCGTTTTCCTCCTGCAGCCGCTGAATGCCTGCGGGAGGGAGAGGAGAAGCGGGGGGAAATGGAGAAATCGGTTTCTTTATATGCAGCCACCAACTTGCAACCGGGCCCTGTTGTTCCACCACCGAGCTCGGAGGAAAGGGCCCTGTCCGGGGCTCAGGGGGGCCCTTCATGGTTTCTTGCATCGGGGCCCTGAAGGTTCTAGTTACGCCACTGGCTCTTGCTATAGGTGTACCTCATGAAGACTGACCTGAAAACTCTCAGGACGTTGCCAAGACATTGCAAAATGAGGCCAAGCTATTACTGTTCGCCTTCACCATCACATGATTGAGCATTCACACTCTGAGCTCAGAACTACTGCATCAGGGGATAAAAAGGTGCATGCGAGGGGGTTTGAATCAGAATGAGAGTTTGCTTCTGTGATACTGAAGGTGAGATGCAAAAGCTAGGCCTCACTTAGCAATGTCCTGGAAGCAGGGGCGGACTGACCATTCGGTGACTCGGTGGCCGCCCGAGGGCCCCGTGGTGGGGGGGCCCGGGCCGGCTCAGTCCGCCCCTGGAGGTGCCCGCAGCCGCAGCTCATCGGTGGGCCGCCTGTTCTAAATTCGATCTCCCATGCCTCCTTCACTCCTCTCCCTTCTGTCATCTTATTCCAACTCCTGGGGGGGGGGGGGGAGGCGAGGCGAGGCAAAGCCGAGCGAGCAGCGGCCGGCCGTGGTTGCTCTGTGACAGGCCCGCCCCCAGGGGTGGACTGACCATTCAGGCTCTCGGGCTGAGTACACGTGGGCCGAGGGAACTATGAGAGGCTCCAGACTGGATTCGGATGTGGGATGGATGGCGACGGCGTGAACGGGCTCCTGGTCCTGAGAGGAGAGAGAGAGGGACCGAGAGAGCCCGGGGAGGAGGAGGACGATGGGAGGTGGGACCAGCAAGCAGCTAAGAACCAGCCGGAGTGTGACAGCCCGCCTTCTACACGGAGAAGGGTGAGACCACTCTGAGAGGAAACCTGTGTATGTGAGTGTGGGATGTACTGTACTTTAAAAAAAAAAAAAAATTGTAAAATGCCAAGTCCTATGCATTGCCCCCATGTGTCATGTTTTCTTTATTGAATGCCATGCTGCAATTTGCGGAGACTTCACTTATAATCCTTTCCTTTGCTGTAACAATTTTATGAAGCATTCTTGTTCTGTATAATGGTGGGACATAGCAGACATACTGATCAACTCACCTCTTTCTCTCAACCTCCCTCTCCCTACTGCCCCTCTCTCACTACCCCTTTCCCCCCTTTCCCCCCTTTCCCCATCCCCCCTCTCTCACTACCCCCCAACTTCCTACACCCCCCTCCCCCCCCTCTCTTACTACCCCCTACTTTCTACACCTATCTCCCCCTCTCTCACTACCCCCAATTTTCTACACCCCCTCCTCCTCTCTCACTAGCCCCCCACTTCCTACACTCCCTCCCCCTCTTTCACTAGCCCCCCACTTCCTACACTCCCTCCCCCTCTCTCACTAGCCCCCTTCTCCCTACACCCCCTCCCCCTCTCTCTCTAGCCCCCTCTCTCACTACCCCCCTCTTCCTACACCCCCTCCCCCTCTCCCCCCTCTCTCACTAGCCCCCCCACTTCCTACACTCCCTCCCCCTCTCTCACTAGCCCCCCCACTTCCTACACTCCCTCACCCCTCTCTCACTAGCCCCCCCTCTTCCTACACCCCTCACCCCTCTCTCACAACCCTCCACTTCCTACACCCCCTCCCCCACTACACCCCCTCCCCCACTACCCCCCCCTACTTTCTACACCGCCCTCTCTCACTGGATGTAGCTTGAACGTGGGCGGGGACACATGGGCGGAGACACAGGGGGCCCCATGATCTCCTTTTCCCCGGGGGCCCCATGAGCTGTCAGTCCGCCCCTGCCTGAAAGCTTTCAAGTCAGGCTTCATGAGGTACGTAAATGGCCTACAGCAAGTGCATTATTCAATTGTATTAAATCTAAACAGCTTGTTTTTATCTACAGACCTCCCTTATCTGCATAGGCAGTTTCATGGTAAAGGTGAACTAATCCTTTAAGAGAACCAACCCACAAATGAAGTAAAAAAAGTAAAGCCAGGTACACACTAACCGTTTTTTTTCGTGCAACCCAGCGATTTGCATGGTAAAAATCTGACAGCTCCAGTCTGAGACACTACTTACCATGCAAGGTTAGTCCAGCGATCTCCCCCGCTGAGCCCCTGCCCCCCCCCCCCCGCCAGAACACTCCAATCAGCGCTCTCTGCCATTGGCTGACAGCAATGATCGGGAGTCAGTCGGCTGCTGGTTTTCCAGCATGCATGTCTGACAGAAGCTGGCCGAACGGCTGGCTTCTGTCGGACAGACCGACCGACATACACATGGGCAGAATGTCGGACGTTTTCTTTTTGAACCGGCAAATGTCTCCCAACATTCTGCCCATGTGTACGGGACTTTAGTCACCAATTTGAATTAGTAGACATCACCACTCAACCGTGCTTTAGGTTTGTTACCTACCAAGGCTGTGTCCAGTTACCGAAACCTGCCCCTTGAATCCCTGATTCCGTTCCAGAAAAAGTCGGTATATACGATTCATCTCCCCACACACTGTATTGACAATGGTTTGGCAATATGTTGGACTGTTATAAAAGAACAGGTCTAAGAGCGTCTCATTAGTGAACTGACGGAGTCGTCCGATGCTGGGAAGTGTAATCCTTTGGATGTCGCTGTAGAGATAGAAGTATAGTTTACAAGGTCCCTGCACATCCACAAAATACAAGAAACTCTGCAGAGGGTCACAGTACTATGCAAAATAATTCTAAAATTATTAAAATGTCCACTCATGGCCACTAAATTAGGTATTAGGTACAAGAACCTATCTGCCTTTAAACAGAACTAAAGACCCCCCCCCCCCCCCCCCAAGACTTGCCTCTCCCTCCAGCAATACGGCGTTCACAAGCTCCATCGTGAGCACTGATATTATGGTCGTCTTGCGGGTTCAAAATCTTGACAGGCAAAGCCAGTATGTTATAACTTCTGCGCATGCACACAGTAGTTAATTCATCCTAGCGTCAAGGCATGCTGGGAATGTACACTAAGCCATGCATGCAAGACACATGCAGTTGTACTATTAGAAGAGGAGAAGCTTTTATTGCATAAGAGGCACACACAGCCTGTTCCCCCATTAGTACTATACTTCTGCTTTAGAACAGCTTCTATCGGCATCTATACAAGGTGCTGGAAAGGTTTCATAGATATTGTGGTCTATTCACAAAAATAATGTAATTGCATTGCAGTGACACCAACAGTCAAACACTACACAGGGCAGTTCTGTGGATTCATACTGCACACATCATATTCTGACCCTACAGTCCACAGGAGTGATGAAGGATTGTTAGACCACGCCACATTTTTCTGTCATCAGTTCTGGTGATCCTATGCCCATTGTAGCTTCATTTTCTAGTACGTAGCTGGCAGCAGTGGAATCCAGTGTGGTTCTTCTTTAGCCCATTCAATTCAGAGTTCAATGTGTTGTGCTTTTACAGATGTTATTCTGAAACTGGTATAAAAAGTGGTAGCAGTTGTTGATTTCTTGTCCGCTTCAACACGTCTGGCCAGTCTCCTCTGACCTCTCTCATTAACAAGGGGTTTTCACTTAGAGAACTGACACTAAAGCCAGACATAAATGGATCGGTTCAGCAGGGACCGTCCAAGATTTGATGCATCTATGGAATCTTGTTGTGCCCAAGTCGATCCATCGACCGATTTGGGTACAAACAGCCTGATGTATTTTTTACATGGGATTACTGCCAGCGGTCATAGCCGCTAGCAGCGATGTGATCATTGTGTTTTGTCGGCTGGGAAGGCTTCCTGCTGGCAGAACACAACAACTGTGGAAAGGATTCCCCCCATCAACGTTGACTATGGCAGCAGTTGTAAACCAGTGGTCTGTAGACCACTGATGGTAAAAACAAATGGCCACTGCCCCCACCTATAACTGGCCTTTGAAGCAAGTAGCACAACGCAAGGGTGACACATGTCATACAAAACCAAAGAAAATTTTAGCTGGGAATTTTCTTTGGTTTTGTTTGACATAGACCACCGATGATCCACAAAACAATTTTGGTGGTCTTCAGGGGTTCTGCCACAAATCAACATTGTGGTAGATGTACACCCCCCAATGTTGTTTCCAGTGTTGTTCTCAATGCGCGCTGACAGTCAACACTGTCAGCGCGCATTGATACTCGATGCCTCCACTGTAGTTCCGGCACCTGTGAATTTAGAGGGAGACACTGGGATTAGTGCAGAGATCAGGAGGTGAAGAAGGAGGGGACTCCCTATTGCAATGCTGATTACAGAGGGAGCATGAAGCTGGTTAAAGAGGTGAGATCCAATGATGAGTCTGTATAAGGCAGCAGTGTGATCCAGGGAAATGGGGGGTAGAAAGCTGGAGCATTGTGTGTATAAGGCAGCAGTGTGATCCAGGGAAAGGGGGGGCAGAGAGCTGGAGCATTGTGTGTATAAGGCAGCAGTGTGATCCAGGGAAAGGGGGGGCAGAGAACTGGAGCATTGTGTGTACAATGCAGCAGTGTGATTCTGGGGGAGAAGGGCAGAGAGCTGGAAGCATGTAAACTTCATATTAGTGGTCCACGGGATTCAAAATTGTGAGTTTAGTGGTCCGTGAGGTCTGAAAGGTTGGCAACCACTGATCTATGGCTTGATCATATCTGCATATTCTAGGTATTTTGATGCAGCAGGTCTACCCAACAGAGTGGCCACCAAGTGAAATAAAATCATATTCACCTTCGCTTTTTCACAAGGTATTTGTATTTAAACCCAACAGCAGTCACTGCCATACCTGTCTACACCAGTGGCATCAGCGTGGAGAGCACTGTGCCAATTTACAGGGAAGAATTCCACTCGCCCAATGTGCCCTTGCTCCTGGGCCTTCTTAAAGTGAGCATGCATCAAATTGAGAGAAACAAGCCGGAAGTCATTCACTGCAAGAGGAAGACAGACAAATCACTGTCACATATTGAACAATGACAATCAGGTGCACTACTAAACTGGAAGCTCTTGGCAGCAAATAATAACAAAATAAATGTGTCACTCAAAGAAATCTGATTCTGGTCATGTTTCAAGAGCAGTTTAGAACAAGAAACCCAATTGATAGTTTGCCAAGAGTAGAATTAGCTTTTATTGAAAAAAGCTTTCTGTCACTACACAAATATGAAGGCAGCCATGAGGGTCTTGCTTCTGAAAAAGCTAGGTACCTTGCCTCTCATATCTTCTGAGTGACTGGAGCAAGTATGAAAACTGACTTTGCAATGACTTCAGTGGTTGCATACTTGGTCCAGGCCATAGACTCCATATATGGACCAAGTATACAACCACTGAATTCATTGCAAAGTCAGTTAGCATACTTGCTCCAAAGCCAGGGACAACTAGGCAACTAGCTTCTTTTTTTTATATATATATATATATATATATATATATATATATATATATATATATACACCGTATATAAATTCTTTAGGCAACTAGCTTTTTTAGGAGGTGGTCATAATTGCCAGCCCACATTTCTTTCTCAGTACAGGTTTGCTTTAAGCTTTTGAAATTAGTGTTTACTTACCACATTGTACAATACTTCGAAATTGCAGATCACAAGCCGGTCCTATACCATGGACCATAAACACTAGGTGATCGATCTGGGCTGGCTCACCTGGAAACAAATAAAGAATAAACCATACATCACATCTGCTAATGGAAAGAGAATTTAGGGAAACAAAAGTAGGCAAGCACTGGAAGACAGAAAATTAAGTACCGTATTTATCGGCGTATAACACGCACTTTTTTCCCCTGAAAATCAGGGGAAAATCGTGGGTGCGTGTTATACGCCGATACCCACATCCCTGAGCTGTCTCCGCTGACTGTGAGCGGAGCGGAGCGAGATACACATAGCCGAATGTACTCGGCTTTTCTCGGCTCCGCTCACAGTCACGCCCAGTCCCGCCATTGGACCTGTGTTATGTCCATCATAGGGCGGGACTCTGCGTGACTGTGAGCGGAGCCGAGAAAAGCCGAGCATAGCCGAGTACACTCGGCTATGTGTATCTTGGCGGCGGCTCCGCCCAGTCCCTGCGTCCCTGCGTTCTCGGCATTCTCGGCGGCGTCCGCACAGTCTCTGCGCCAATTTTAAAATGCTGCACGGCGACACTGGGGCAAGGCTGCACGGCGACTCTGGGGCAAGGCTGCACGGCGACTCTGGGGCAAGGCTGCACGGCGACTCTGGGGCAAGGCTGAAATGGACTCTGGGGCAAGGCTGAAATGGACTCTGGGGCAAGGCTGAAATGGACTCTGGGGCAAGGCTGAAATGGACTCTGGGGCAAGGCTGAAATGGACTCTGGGGCAAGGCTGAAATGGACTCTGGGGCAAGGCTGCAATGGACACTGACAAGGCTGCACTGTGACAAGGCTGCAATGGACACTGACAAGGCTGCACTGTGACAAGGCTGCACTGTGACAAGGCTGCAATGGACACTGACAAGGCTGCATTTAAATGTAAGTTATTTTTCCTTAAACTTCCCTCCTAAAAGTTTTTTTCCCTAAAATTTCCTCCTAAACTTGGGGTGTGTGTTATACGCCGGTGCGTGTTATACGCCGATAAATACGGTATATGTTCATAGTATACTTTGTCCCCCACTAGTGGTCAGAAGTAGAACTGCAACAGTTTATTACATTTCTAAAACAAAGAAAAAAAGTATGCAAATCTGCTAAAAATAAGGCACAGTTGTATTTTTATTAGAAGGCACCTGATGAATTTGTAGGTACCGACCTGTAAAATGCCCCAAATACGCAAAACAATTTGAGTATTATTTACCCCATAAAGCATCTAGTGATGAAATTATAAGCATTACATTTAAACCCAATATTACCTTGAGGAATTTCTACAGCAATGTTTTCCACCCCTCTCTTCACTGTCCGGGGTCGGCCTTGTTCACTTGGTGTGGCGCCCCAATCATCCATGGCTCCTAATGGCTGGTAGTGCACCATAAGCTGAACATTGAAAAAAGAAAAGTAAAGCTGAACAGATGAAAGTAGATGTGCAAACCTTTAAGGGGTCAGCTAAATGCAGTGTAATGATCCACCAAGTGATTATTTGCAGGGCACTCCACTAAGGGTGAACCTACATAAACCTAGGTGCATTTCTGAAATATGTTCTGTTGCAGCTTTACCTGCACATTGAAGGCTCCAGTTTACAAATGAGCTCAGTACAGCTGAGAGCAAGTCTCAGATTGCAGATGCAGAGTAGAATTGCACCGTATGCAACAGGCAGTTTATAGCAAAGATGCAACAAAAGAAAAGGTGGTAGTCTGAGAACAGCTTAATTTTTTAACACAGGAAAAAAAAATACTCTCATCTTCCAAAAAAAAAAAAAAGAAGCAGCTTAACCACTTCAATACCGGGCACTTTCACCCCCTTCCTGCCCTGTCCAATTTTCAGCGCTGTCACATTTTGAATGACAATTGACAATTGCGCGGTTATGCAACACTGTACCCAAATGGGTATCATTTTTTTGCCCACAAATAGAGCTTTCTTTTGGTGGTATTTGAGCACCACTAGGGTTTATATTTTTTGCGCTACAAATAAAAAAAGACCAATTTAAAAAAAATAAAATAAAAAAAAAGCTTTTCTTCGTTTGTTACAAAACTTTGTAAATAGGTACCGTAAGTTTTCTCCTTCAGTGATGAGCACTGATGAGGCAGTACTGATTGGCACTGATGGGGTGGCACTGATGATGAGGCACTTATATGCAGCACTGGTGGGCACTCATAGGTGGCACTAATAGGCAGTACTGATCAGGAGGCACTGGCAGGCATCACTGGATAAGCACAGAGTGCCATCCCTAATGGGCACTGATTGGCATCCCTGGCGGGCTCCAGTGGTCATCCTCGATGGGTCTGCACTGATAATCGGTGCGCTGATTATCAGCGCAGACCCCCCGTAAGGGGAGAGCAGTTGATCGGCGCTCCTCTACCCGTGCCTGTCAGCGTGAGTAAAGGGAAAGCCGATAAATGGCACTTACAGGTTACCATGTGATGAGCTATGATTGGACATCATAGGCTCTTTACCAGGATCGGAGATGCGGTGCTGTGTGCTCCTGCGGCGTCTCCTGACAGACATCATATGATGCCCAGTCAGGATAATACAACCACATTCCGGCCGTCATTCTGCTATATGGTGGGTGGGAAGTGGTTAATAGCTGTTCATGATGCACAGGGACGTTGCTAGGTTTACAAAAGATCTGGGGCTAGAGCCCATAGCAGCGAAGTAAAGAAAGCCATACGCTTGGGCGGGCATACACATGTAAATAATATACATGTGTGTGTGTGTGTGTGTGTGTGTGTGTGTGTGTGTGTGTGTGTGTGTGTGTGTGTGTGTGTGTGTGTGTGTGTGTGTGTGTGTATATATATATATATATATATATATACACACACATATATACATATATGTGTGTGTGTGTGTGTGTGTAGTTATTTATTTATTATCAATACATCAGGGTACCCAGGGAGCCCCCCTTACATCAGGGTCCCCAGAAAGCCCCCCCACTTACATCAGGGTCCCCAGAGAGCCACTCCTCACATCAGGGTCACCAGAGAGAGGATGGGCAGTGAGTGATGATGTCGTCTCTCTGCTGCCCCCGGCTGCACAGTGAGAGTGGAACAGTGGTGCACTTGTGGCCTGGCTGCAGAGAGGCCATGGCCATCTCAGAGACTTGGGGCTATGGGCCCCAGATTCAGGGCAATAGCCCCAAAAGCCACCCCTAGCGATGCCACTGAAGATGCATATCAACTGATGAATTTGTGCTTTGGGTCAGTTACCTCAAATGGATATTTCCAGCTGAACTCGAGGCAGGCATTAAAATGTAATGAGCAGAGTCTCTACCGCTTCCCACCATGTGCTTAATGTAAAGAATATATGAGTCTATTACAGCCTAGTAAGTCCCATAGTCCATAAAATCTGTTTTGATCATCCAGTGGTATAAGATAAAAGGTTCTGAGTGCGCATGGGCGAGGCTCCTAAGATGGCCACTTGAGCCGAGAGCTCCGCTCCATCCCTCCACAGCGGAGTCAATAGCGGCAAACACGGTGGCAGTTCTGCCCTCATTTCGACACAGCTGACTACCGGAAGACCAGAGAACATCCCCAGCTTACCTAATCCTATTTTTTAGAGGTTTTCAGGCCGTTATTTGGCTTACTAATGACGGATGTAAAATCCAAGATGGCCGCTGCATCACAGCATTTGATCCCTGATCCGCCATTTCTGACTGAAAAACGTCAGAATACCTGCTCTTCCACTGCTAAGTTCTCCTCAGGAACTCAAGAGGTACTTACTCAGGTAATTACCACCACTCCAACTACATCTGGAACCATAACTAACCTCTCTGCCTCAGAATATAGCCTTACTGCATTAGGGCATGACACTGCTATTCAGGCCATTTCTTTTACCTCAGACGCCTGTCAGGGAATAGAGGCTTATCAAATGGCGGACTTATTTCAGAAATTCTCTGACTTACTTGACAAAGGTCTGGCACAAACTGCTAATAAAATCACAAGGGATCTGAAAGCAGATTTTCAAAGCTTGGGCTCTAGAATTGACTTTATTGAAAATAAAAATCGATGAAACTGCTGCAGCTACTAATCAAAATATGGAACATATCAACACTGTTCAGGAACAACTGGATATTGCATTGTCTAAAATCGATGAACTCGAAAATAGGTCCCGCAGATACAATGTCAGAATTAGGGGACTTCCTGAATCTGTAATTGATGTACCCAAAGCGGTCCAGGACTTATTTAGAAATATGCTTCCTAATACCCCACTTGACCGACTGGAACTGGATAGGGCACACAGAGCCCTGGGACCACCTAGGAAGGATGGCAATCCGAGGGACATTATTGTCAAGCCTCATTTCTATGCAGTGAAGGAAGATATTATGAAGCAAGCTAGATCTTCTCCACAAGTGACATACCAGGGTCATTCAATTCAATTGTTTGCTGATCTTTCTCCGTCCACTATACAGCACAGGAGGTCATTGAAACCTTTATTGTTAGTCCTCACTAAAAGGGATATCAGATACAGATGGGCCTTTCCATTCGCTGTTAGATTTACTATCAACGGGAAATCCTATTCTTTCTCCAACTTTCAAGAAGGTGAAAAGTTGTTCTTACAACTGAAATTAATCTCGCATGAGGCAGAAATGGATACTTCTCCGCCCAGTTCTGGATCATCTAAAAGAGCAATGCCGACTAGTCCAAATTCTCCCCAATAGAACAAAGGAAGAGCTAAGAAAATGAAGGATGCTGGCTCTACTTGGATTGTATTGTCTGTTTTTTTTTCTTCCCTTAACTCTCGTTTGGACCGAGGGTCCAACTTTTTCCCTTTGGGGAAGTCTGTCGATTGTTCTCCCCCTTCCGCATTTTTTGTGCCCCTAGTGACTTAAATTTACAACAACAACCTGTCCTATCTTATTTTAATAATTTTTTTGATATATGTATGTATGTATGTATGTATGTATGTATGTATGTATGTATGTATGTATGTATGTATGTATATATATATATATATATATATATAGATTCTAAACTTTCATATATAGACTTATATATGGACTTGACACTCTTATTATCTCTCTTCGGATGGAGATGTATGTATGTATGTATGTATGTATGTATGTGTATATATACTGTAATATATATATATAAAATAAATATCATATATAAAAACTTAAATTCGTAAAGTCCATATGATAAAACAGCGCTAAATAAGGATAAATGTCCAAAAACATGTAAAAAGCACTTGAGTGATGACTTTGCAACAGTCAAACTAGTAGTGGTATATCTTCTCTGGATATGATATGTAGTGCACCCTACACCAATCCCAAATCTTCACCACAAGTGAGGCACGCTCCCCCTCTGGGGTACAAACTCACCACAAAGATGAAAAAGATAGGCCTTTTTTTTTAGTCTGTAAGTAGTCTCACTCCAACATCCGTCATCACCACCAGGGTAGTATGGGTTAAAATCCTCAAGCAAACATATAAAGACATAAAAGGCACTAATAGTGTAATATTGCTTTAATTAAGAAATCCCCAATACTAAAACCCTGTTTCAAATGCACGTACAATTCAATCACTTGTAAAACAGCACATAAAGTATAGAGTGTAATCACCGCTATCCTGTCCCAAGAGGGCGCCCGTGTTGCATTCGTAACGCGGCAGTCTTTTGTTCCGGATTTGCGACAGCTGCCGTGATGTTCACTCTGTACTTCTTAGTTACAGAGACGCTGCGATATCTGGGCCCTGACCGGTTTCGTCACAGATTGACTTCAACTGAGGGCGTCAGTTGACGCCCTCAGTTGAAGTCAATCTGTGACGAAACCGGTCAGGGCCCAGATATCGCAGCGTCTCTGTAACTAAGAAGTACAGAGTGAACATCACGGCAGCTGTCGCAAATCCGGAACAAAAGACTGCCGCGTTACGAATGCAACACGGGCGCCCTCTTGGGACAGGATAGCGCCCTCAGTTGACGCCCTCAGTTGAAGTCAATCTGTGACGAAACCGGTCAGGGCCCAGATATCGCAGCGTCTCTGTAACTAAGAAGTACAGAGTGAACATCACGGCAGCTGTCGCAAATCCGGAACAAAAGACTGCCGCGTTACGAATGCAACACGGGCGCCCTCTTGGGACAGGATAGCGGTGATTACACTCTATACTTTATGTGCTGTTTTACAAGTGATTGAATTGTACGTGCATTTGAAACAGGGTTTTAGTATTGGGGATTTCTTAATTAAAGCAATATTACACTATTAGTGCCTTTATGTCTTTATATGTTTGCTTGAGGATTTTAACCCATACTACCCTGGTGGTGATGACGGATGTTGGAGTGAGACTACTTACAGACTAAAAAAAAAGGCCTATCTTTTTCATCTTTGTGGCGAGTTTGTACCCCAGAGGGGGAGCGTGCCTCACTTGTGGTGAAGATTTGGGATTGGTGTAGGGTGCACTACATATCATATCCAGAGAAGATATACCACTACTAGTTTGACTGTTGCAAAGTCATCACTCAAGTGCTTTTTACATGTTTTTGGACATTTATCCTTATTTAGCGCTGTTTTATCATATGGACTTTACGAATTTAAGTTTTTATATATGATATTTATTTTATTTATTCTGTTTTATATTTATGAGGTTCTCATTTATATAAATTTAAACAGCTGCTCCTTTTATATAATTTATACCATAGTTTAATTACTCTGATATATTTATTTCCGAGCTGAGTATATCGTCTATTTTCCCATTATTTACCCATCTAAATAGGCAAATTATTGAGCCACGGGAATTGCATACCAATACATAGGCGCCGAGAAGTGCAAATTTTGGGCCTGTTTATTTGCACCTTTTCTTTCTATATATATATATATATATATATATATATATATATATATATATTTTTTTTTTTTTTTTTTTTGAGGGGTAGTGATTCGCTATTCCTATATAGGTCACTTGTGGACATCCTGATATGTTCAGTTCAAAATGTTATATAACCGTGTTACAACTTGAATGCAATTTTTTTTCTTTTGGGGGCGTCCTGTGGAGGGATGGCTCACATGCGCCTCCACCTATCTCTTGAAGACCAGTAGTCTTTGGAGGATAGGTTGTCTGCACCTTTGGGTCAGACATTTTTGTTGAAGGGCTCTGGGGGGTTGTCTCCCCCCCGGATCCTGATATTTGATGCTAGGAGACTTTTCTTTTTTTTCTTTTTTTATTGATTCTACTTTTTCCATTTTTTTTTCTTCCCCTCTGTGTACATGCCTGACTTATCTGTATTTTACAGGATCACATCCACCAGATTTACAGTGAGCACATTCACATATGGGTATCTGCTGAGAGAAATTCTGAGCTCAACTTGTACCAGCTATCTCTTCTGGGCGAGTGGGTATGACTGTAATAGATGCTTCCACCTTGACTTCCATGGCTAATACCACACATTCCAACCTAATAATTGCCTCGCACAATGTACAGGGCCTAAACTCTCCAACCAAAAGGAGAAAAATTTTAGACTATTATAAAACTCTTAAAATTGATATTCTCCTACTCCAAGAGACACACTTTCCTATACGGTATACTCCTACATTCACATTATTCACAATTTCACCTAGCCAATGGCGAGAATAAGACAAAGGGGGTAGCCATTCTTTTTTCTAAATTTTGTAAATTTGAAAAGATTGCTGAATACTTAGATCCTGAGGGACGATTTATTCTACTAAAAGGTACCATTGAAGGGCACCTTTATTCTTTAGTTTCCTACTATGCCCCTAATAAGGCTCAAGCTTCTTTTTTTAAAGTCATGATGGATTCCCTCAATCCCTTACTAGAAGGCACGATCCTTCTTGGAGGCGATTCCAATGTTGCTTTGGACCAGGCTTTGGACAAATCTAAACCCCAAGGTACTCAACTAACTAGACCTACTAGAGAAAGCCACAAATTTGCAAAATTACTTTCGACCCATAACCTGGCTGACATATGGAGGGAGCTGAATCCTTCAAAAAGAGATTCCACTCACTTCTCTCATCCGCATAATACATATGCTAGAATTGATCATATTTTAACGTCCACATCTCTTCTCCCATTTATTCTCAATGCTCGTATTAAAGATACTGTCCTTTCAGATCACTCAATTGTACTTATAGCTCTTCACTCTAATGCTTTGAGCGGAAAGAGGGGCAATTGGAAACTCAACAAATCCATTCTTTCTGATCCATTAAGAGTTGAGACGATTAATAAAGCTCTTCAAGATTATTTTCTTCTCAATGATACTGGAGAAGTCTCGGTTGAAACACTTTGGGCGGCTCATAAGGCTTTCATACGGGGTAAAATAATTCAGCTAGCAACGCAACTCAAAAGGAAACGTAAAGATAAAATAGACCGCTTAGAAAAAGAATATGCCTCTCTCAGAGCCAAACACAAAAAGGACCCGTCCAAAGTTCCTATTGCCCTCATTGATAAAGCTAGACTTGATCTAAAAACTTACTCCTCACTACTCAAGCTGATAAAGCTATTCGCTGGACGAGTAACAAATTCTATGTTCATGCTAACAAAATAGGACCCTTATTAGCTGCTAAGCTTTCCCCCCGGGTTCGAATCAATACTACTCCTAAAATCAGAATTTCTGGTCAGCCTCCCACAGCTAACCCTGTCAAAGTTCTGGAGGCCTTTCATGAGTTTTTTTCCGACCTCTATAAATCTTCCTCCCAAATTGATACAGACTCAGTTACTAAATTCCTTGATGATCTCCCCATTCCTACCCTTCTCTCTTCGCATAGGGATTTACTTGAATCTGCCTTTACTGAGGAGGAGGTTCTTGAAGTCATTAAAGGTCTCAAAGCGGGTTCGGCTCCGGGTCCTGACGGGTTCTCTATTCCCTACTATAAGGCCTTCGCGGAAACATTAGCTCCACATTTAACTAAATTTTTCAATGCTAAAACAGTGGGTGTTCCTTTAGATGTACAATTAAATACTGCATATATCACAATTTTACCTAAGCCTGATAAAAATCCTGAAGAAATTAATAACTACCGTCCAATCTCTTTGATAAACAATGATATAAAAATAATGACAAAGATACTAGCCAATCGTCTAGCCTCTTTTATTAATGTGTATATACATAAAGATCAAGTTGGCTTCATCCCTGGTAGACAAGGGCCTGACCAGATAAGGAGAGCAATAGATTTAATCTCTATACTTCAGACTAATTGGGAGGGGGGCACGAGGCAACAGGGATTCCTTTTATCATTGGACCTTCATAAGGCTTTTGATTCGGTTTCATGGACTTATATTTTTACCCTTATGGAACATTGGGGTTTTGGAATGCGCATTAGGGGTCTTCTTCATTCCCTATACTCTCATCCCACAGCATTGCTTCGTCTCCAAGGTCATTATTCAAAACCGATTAACATAGAAAAAGGCACTAGGCAAGGTTGCCCGCTTTCTCCGCTCATCTTTGCCATTGTGATAGAAACCCTGGCAATAGCAATTCGTCAAAACCCTAGCGTTCAGGGGGTGGTATGCGGAAATCAGACACATAAATGTGGGCTATTTGCGGATGACATTCTTTTGTTTGTTACTTCCCCTTTAATTTCTTTACCAAACATTTGCAAAGTACTTAATGACTTTTCTAAAATTTCAGGTCTAACAGTAAACTATACGAAATCACAGGCCCTAAACATCTCGCTCCCCTGTTCCGTTGTTTCCTCATTACAGCAATCATTCAAATTTGAATGGAAAGATTCTATTAAATACCTAGGTATAACTCTAATTGCACGAACGGAAAATCTATATGACTGTAACTACCCGCCCCTATTTAAGAAATTGGAAATTGATCTCAAAGCCTGGTCCAAATATGATATGTTCGGCTTGGCAAAATCAATTCTGTCAAAACAGGATTCTTTATTATTTTAGATCATTGCCCATCCCTATTAAAAAAAATAATTTGAAGTCATTTCAGAGCAAGATTCTCAAATTTATTTGGGGTTCCTCTGGTTACCGTGTATCACAGAGCACTCTTTTTCTTCATAGAAATAGAGGGGGACTAGGTCTCCCAGACTTATACAAATACTTTGTTTCAGCAAGATTAGCACAACTCTCCTCAATATACTCTAAGACTGAAAAGCCTGATTGGGTCTTAATAGAAAATCAAGCAGCACCCTGTTTTTCCTTGGATTATCTCCTATGGTGCCCTACCAAATTTCGTCCTCCTATAATGTCTCCTACCTTGTCGCAATCTATAGCACTTTGGGACAAATTCAGAAATCTTCCAACCCTTACATCTGCTGGATGGCCTCTCACACCTGTATTTAATAATCCAGATTTTCCCCCTGGTCTGAATGTTGATGATTTCAGATGGTGGACTAATAGGGGACGATACCGTATAGGAAACTTCATTAAATCTGGGTGTCTTATATCCCTAGATCATTGTATCAAAATATTAAAACTCCCAGACTCTGAAAAATTACATTATCGCCAAATTTCACAATTCCTGACTAGTACATGGAAGGATATCCCTTCCTCGATCCAATATACTAATTACGAAACATGGTGCGATAGAGCTATGGAACCAAGGGGAGGTATTTCTCTAGTGTATTCGTCCCTCACTCATTCTAATGAGAAGTCCCCCTACATGACAGCTTGGGAAAAGGACTTCCGTTGTACTTTGGACCTGAAAGTCTGGCATACTGCTTGTTCAAAGTCCTTTAAAGGCGTTCTGAATGTATATCTGGTGGAAGCCGATGTAAAAGTTTTAACAAGGTGGTATCTTACCCCCTCTAAATTAGCTACTATTTACCCTTCAGCTGATCCTTCATGCTTCAGAGATTGCCAACTTATAGGATCAATGGCCCATACATGGTGGGAGTGTCCTAGGATTCGCCCCTTTTGGAATAAAGTTTTTAATTTAATCTTTAAAGTCACTGGAAACCAGATTCCCAGATCCCCATGTGTTGCTCTCCTGAATGCACATCTTCCTCGTATATCTAAACCTACTCAATTACTGATTCACTTCATTCTCTCCGGAGCCAAGATCACCATAGCAAAAGCTTGGAAAAAACAAAAACCCTTCCTTTTTGATGTCAAACGAAAGATTTCTTGGATTATGACTCAAGAAAAACCAGCTAGTATATTAAAAAACACAGTTCCAAATTTTGAAGAGATATGGGAACCTTGGGTGAATTATATTGGATTATCTCTTCATTGAATTGTTCCATTGTTTTCCAGCTTGGGATCGTTAAGTCAGGCATGTACACCCCTCTCCCCCCCCCCTCCTTACATCTTTTATTGTGCTTTTATCTTCTATTTTAATTTTTAACTTTATTTTTTCTGATATGAATCTTGGAGATCCTTATAAGAAACATATTCTTATGATATTCCTAGGGTCTTTACAACATTTTTTGATTGAAAGGTTATAGTGTGGATGACCCTTCATCCTATTTCATTGGTTTTATCTCATGATTTGTAAGGGTTAGATGGCTTTATTAAGAGCCCATTTAAATACACGTGGGATCCCCTCTTCTGGTACAGCATGATTCCTATAGGGGTGCCATGGAGGGGCGTGGATCTCGATTAATTCATTTTTTTCTTTTTATTCTGGTTTAGCTAAAGTAAATCTATATAGCATTTTTCAGGCTTTCTGGCCTTTATCGGATAAATCTTCTATTGAAAGTAAAGATACGTATTGCTCATTTATTTTTTTATTAAATTTTTTGAATATGGAATATTATTTGTGCTGTCTATATTATTCTCCTGTATGAATTATTTGTATGTTATACTGTATATTATTTGTTTTATTTTATGATTTATTTTATGATGATTGAAAAAATTGGTTTTTTTGTACTCACCGTAAAATCCTTTTCTCTGACATCCATGGACTGACACGGTTTCTCTTTACACTTTACACGTGGGTTATGTCCCTGCTTGCAGGAGAAGACCTAGGCAGAATGTGAAATGTTATACATACATTCTAAAAGCCAGAGCTGAACAGCCCCACCCAGGGGGCGGTCCCTCCGGACATAACCCTCCCACTACAGTCAGCAGACTTCAGTTCGTAACAAAGCAGTACAAACTAAAAAGGAAGGGTGGGTGCCGTGTCAGTCCATGGATGTCAGAGAAAAGGATTTTACGGTGAGTACAAAAAATCCAATTTTCTCTTACCATCCATGGACTGACACGGTGTCTCTTTACACTTTACACGTGGGATGTCCCAAAGCAGTGTCAAGAGGGATGGGAGCAGTATAAATGGAAAAACCAAAACTTCACTCCAATAAGGCAGAGCTCAACGGAGGAGTCGCAACTTTAAACAGCGGCCTGCAGCACCCTGCGGCCGAAGGAAGCATCCGAAGATGCAGCCACATGAACCTTATAAAACTTAAAAGGCATGAACAGACGACCAGGTCGCCGCCTTGCACACTTGTGCAACTGACGCTTGTTGTCGGCAAACCCAGGAAGCACCAATTGCCCTGGTGGAATGCGCCGTAACCGGAAAGGGAGGCGCCCGCCCTTTGAGAGCATAGGCTTAAATGACGGTTTGTCTGATTCCCCTAAAAATGATGGCAGATGAAACCACTTGGCCCTGTTATGGACCAGAGACAGTCACAAACAGTGAGTCGGACTTCCGAATAGAAGCAGTAGCAGACAGGTACACCCGTAAGGCTCGTACCACCTCCAATATGTGCAGCGCAAACTCTCTGGGATGCGATGGGTGAGGACACAAGGACGGGAGGGCAATGTCCTCATGTAGGTGAAAGGTCGACACCACCTTTGGCAAAAAAGGAAGGTCGCGGATGCAACACCGCCTTATCCTTATGGATGACTAAATATGGCGACTTGCAGGACAAAGCCGCCAACTCAGACACTCGTCAAACAGAAGTGATTGCCACTAAAAAGGCCACTTTCTGAGACAAGACAAAAGGGGAATATCCCGGATATTCCCAAAAGGAGGTTCCTGGAGGACCGAGAGCACCAAATTCAGATCCCACGGTGGGAGAGGAGGCTTGACAGGAGGGAGCACATGGCAAACCCCCAACACAAGGTGCTAACCAAGAAAATGACCCGCTAGAGGTCGCTGAAAGAAGACGGCCAAGGCTGAAATCTGATCCTTGATGGTACTCAAAGCAAGCTTTTGGGTCACTCCACACTGCAGAGGACGCAGGATTCTGGGGACGGAATACGTCCGAGGACGCCAGTCCAGCGCTTCGCACATGGCGATATAAGCTTTCCAGGCACGGTGATAGATCTGCCTGGAGGAAGACTTCCGTGTCCTTAACATGGTCAAAATGACCGAGTCCGAGAGACCTCGGTCCCTCAACACCTGGCTTTTAACAGCCCTGCCGTTAAAGCCAGAGACTGTAAGCCGGATGAAACATAGGACCTTGAGACTGAAGGTCCTCCCTCATCGGCAACCGCCAGGGAACGTCCGCGACGAGACGTACCAGATCAGCGTACCAGTGATAATGAGGCCAATCCGGAACAATTAGGATCGCCGGAGTTTATATCAGGAGATAAGGACCCTATGGGGCCACCAACGCATCCGAGGCAACGCCCAAGGATCCCTGGATCTGGCCACAACCTCGACCCTTGCGATTGAGTCGAGAGGCCATCAGGTCCACATCCGGTGTGCCCCACCGTCGGTAAAGGAGTTGAAATATGCAAGGACTACTCTTCTTGGTCCGGTGTCTGGCGATTGGCGACTCAGATAGTCCGCCTGCCCATTGTCTATGCCCAGAATGCAAAATGGCCTACAAAGCCGGCACGTTTCTTCCGGCCCACTTCAGGATACGGACTACCTCGGAAGCCGCAGCTGAGCTCCGAGTTCCCCCTTGATGGTTTACATACGCCACCGCCGTGGCGGTGTCCGACTGGCTCCTGATGGAGCGACCCCGTACTCTCTCCGACCTGAGGAGAGACACAGTCCGATGGCCCGTATTTCCAGAACAGTGATTGGTAAACGGGCTCGTCCGGAGTCCAAGGCCTGAGCCACAGGACTCCCCAGACTCCACCCCAGCCCGTCAGGCTGGTGTCCGTCGTGAGTACCGTCCATTGGATGGGAGGGGAACGACTTTCCGGACCGAAGAGCCGAGGATCTCAACCACCATGTCAGGGGTGCCCTGACCAGGTGAATCACCTGGATCTGAAGATCCAAGGACAATGGGGATTTGTCCCAGGTGGACAAGATCTCCTTCTGCAATGCCCTGGTGTGTGATTGGGCATACGGAACGGCCGCGAAGGAGGCCACCACGAGTCTCGGGACTCTCATGCAAAAAACGGATTGACAACCATTTTTGGGATGTCAGCACCCGCACCGCAGACTGAAGTGTCAGCAACTTCTCCAGAGGTAGGATACCTTTGCCTCCAAGGAGTCCAGAATCAGAACTAGATACTCCAGACACTGAGTCGGGACCAGGACTGACTCCTGAATGTTCAGGAACCACCAGAGTCCCTGAGGGTCTAATTAACGATAGTCACCTTTCCTCTAAGTCTGATCCACTTTCTGCTCTTAGCAGAAGATCGTCCAGATAGCCCACGACAGCAATACCTCGCTGTAACAGAAGGCTAGAACCGAAGCAAGCACCTTGGTGAACACCCTTGGTGCCGAGGCTAGGCCGAAAGGAAGAGCCACAATCGATAGTGGACTTCGCTGATCGTAAAGTGCAGAAACTTGTGGTGACTTGCGCAGATCGGAACATGCAAGTAGGCGTCCTTGAAGTCCAAGGACGCCAGAAGAAAATCCCTTTGGTGGAGTGTAGCGATCACCGTGCGAATGGATTCCATGCGGAATTTCTGCACCTTCTCGAAGGCATTCAGGGCCTTGAGGTCCAGGATAGGTCGAACCACGTCCTATTTTTGGGACGACAAACAGATTCGAGTAGAATCCCTGAAAAAACTCTCCTGTGACGAAACCGGCACAATCACTCCGGACCTGATCAAATCCTGTACAGCCCCCAAAAGGGCTGCCCGACAGGTAGGAAGGAGAGGAAGATTTGAGGGAAAGAATCTGTCTGGGGGCCAGGATCGGAATACTATCCTGTATCCTGAGGTGACCACCTCGCACACCCACCAGTCGGAGATTCGGGAGGACCACCGATTCGTGACCTGCGAAGTCGTCCCCCCACCCCAGAGTCGGGCGGAGGCAAGACTTCACGCGGAGGCGGGCTTGGGAGCCGCTTGTTTGGCTTATGCACCCAGGGGCACTTGTGCCCACCAGCCGCACTGCCGTCAGTCTGAGAGGGCCTACCCGTGGACTCTGACTGACGAAAAAAAACCCGTTTTGCTGGAAAGGAAGGCCCCTGTTTGCGGCGGGCCTCCTCACCCTTGGTAGTCTAAGGAAGAAGAGTGCCTTTACCTCCCATGACATCCATGACGATGTCATCCAGAGCAGCACCGAAAGGTCTACCACCTTTAAATGGTAGATCCGTCAGGAGCTTCCTAAGGCTAGGTCAGCAGACCAGCACTTCAACCAGATAAGACGACGCAATACCACCGCCGAGACAGAGGCCCTGGATATTAAAGGGGCCGCGTCCAACGTGGCGTCGCACACATAAACCAGGCCCTGAACCAGTTGGTGGGCCAAAGCAACTGTGTCTGGAGGAAGATTATGCTCCTGTACAGCTAGGTGCAACATTTTTGCCCAACCTGTAAGTGTTTAAGACACAAGGGTCGCCACTACCACAGGCCGTAGGGCGGATCCCAACAAGGCAAACATGGCTCTGCTCACCACTTCTGACCTCCTGTCAGTGGGGTCCTCAAATGCAGGAGTCCCCTCCATCGGGAGAGTGATGGCCTTGCTCAACCGGGCGACTGGAGGGTCGCCCCTGGGGGAGAAGCCCACTTTTTAAGTAGGGCATCTTCAAGGGGTATCTGATAGACAAAAGCCGCGGGACCATAAAAAAAATTCTTCTGCGGCTTTTCCCAGACCTTATCAATGAGCTGGTCAAAGAAAGTACATATGGAAAAACCTCTTTAGAAGGCCTGGCCTTAAAAGAACCAAAGGAGACTGTATCCGCCTGAGGTTCTGCATCCGCAGCATTTTAGCTTGAGAGTGTCCCTCACCGCAGTCATGAGTACACTAACAAGCGCCCTGTCATTTACTGACTCAGAACTGGAGTTTTCCTCATAAAGGAATGTCCTGTTCAAAACCATCCAATACATTCAGAACTAGGGTCCTGAGCGGTAGTGGCTAGGCCCATATCTGAATCAGCGCACTACCCTCATGAAGTAAAGTGGGGAGAGGGCGCTTTTTTGCTCCCTTGCGCTTGCACACAGCTCCCATCCTGGTCAGAAATGATTCCAGGACTGCCCACAACTGGTCCCTAGGGACCGCAAGTGCTGAAGCACTGCCTGTTGTCCACTGACATTTAGGGGAAGCTGGTGACAGAGACTCCATATTGCCCCCCTCTGAGACTTCTCAGATAAAAAGTCCACCCACAGGCTGTGCTGACTGAGGAGGGGGCGCCCAGGGGACTCACCAAACCGGACCAGGGACCGCTCAGTTCCGCTGTCTGTACCGCGCTGTGTCAGCGCTGGTGAGCTGTGAGGAGATTGTGAGGAGATTTGCGCTGTTACAGCAGCGCTAGAGGCCAAAACTAGTGCTGAAGAGCGCGCGGGCTACAAGAAAATGGCCGCCGCACTTCACTGAGGCGATCCGCGGCAAGATGGCCGCCATGACTCAGCAAAAGTGAAAAAAAAAAAAACAGCACACACACAGCGCCACTCGGCGCTCAGGCCCCAAAACACACAAAAAAAGGCCCCAAGCATATCTGCAGACCAGCATTAGCCCCTCCAAGAACAGTGTGACCCCCAGCCACCCCACACAGCACAGCACCAGCAATGGTGACAGAGAGTGACAATGAAATACAGGGGGAGACAGGGAAAATCCCCCACAGAGAAACACACAGCTTTTTGTACTCACCTGCAGGCAGGAGAGACTACTTACCCGTCCCCTGAGGGACCCACTGGTGTGTTTCTGACAGGACTATCACAGTGCAGTACTGAGTAGCTGTCGGCCCGGTCCACCGCGAAAGATACAGTCAGTCAGGAACTGTTCAGTCTTGAGAGGACCGTGGGAGCATGAAAGCAAACCCGGCCACCCCTGGAGTCATGGGGCCTGTCGTGAACTGAGTCTCACGCACACAAGGCGAGGATCAGCACGCTCGATGGTCGGACAGGGAAGACTACGAGGATATCCTGTACCCAACCTGTTGCCCAGCCGACAGTTGATAGAAAATTCTCAAAAATAAAATAAAAAAGAATTCCAGAAAAGGAATAAAAATAGGTCAGGAGACTGGCTCCTGAGAGAGCCACGTCTTCTCCTTCTGCTAGGCAGAAAAAAACTGAAGTCTGCTGACTGTAGTGGGAGGGTTATGTCCGGAGGGACCGCCCCCTGGGTGGGGCTGTTCAGCTCTGGCTTTTAGAATGTATGTATAACATTTCACATTCTGCCTAGGTCTTCTCCTGCAAGCAGGGACATAACCCACGTGTAAAGTGTAAAGAGACACCGTGTCAGTCCATGGATGGTAAGAGAAATAAAATATTTTGAAAGAAAAAAAAAAAAAAAAAAGATAAAAGGTTCTGCAGCTCCTCTAGTAGATCAGGGGGATCTTTACTGGTAAAGAGAGAAGAACATACAGGTGTGCCAAAAGTGAAAGCTGTAATGAGTAAAACAGAAATCTCTCACTTACACTTTAGGATAACCTGCAAGGTTAGCAGCACTCCTCATTCTCGCTCTGAGCCGAGCAGGGGGGCAGGTATGGGAAGAGAGATCGGAGCATGAAGCTCCAACTGTCATGCCCTTCACAGAACAAAGAACTGATCACTCCTAATTTACAAAGAGGCTTGCACCCATTTGTTAATTAGGAGCAGGATCTGCTTCATTTTTTATGCCTAGAAAAGTGGTGCAAGTTTCTGCTTGGACAACTCCGTTTATTCCCCTTTATTTTTCCAGTAGTTGTTTTACTGGTAATCTTCTGTTAACTCACTTTTGACTCCCTCTGGTGGCAGCTTCAAAAATAGCATTCCCCTGCTATAATGAAGCCCCATTACTGGGTACAGTCTAACAGCTGATAAAACTCAGGGTGCTGTATTATACACTCACTGGCCACTTTATTAGGTACACCTTGGAAGTACCGGGTTGGACCCACTTTTGCCTTCAGAACTGACTTAATTCTTCGTGGCATAGATTCAACAAGGTTTTGGAAACATTCCTCAGAGATTTGGTCCATATTGACATGATAGCATCACATAGTTGCTGCAGATTTTTTGGCTGCCCATCCATGATGCGAATCTCCCGTTCCACCACATCCCAAAGGTGCTCTATTGGATTGAGATCTGGTGACTGTGGAGGCCATTGGAGTACAGTGACTTTGTCATGTTCAAGAAACCAGTGAGATGATTTGAGCTTTGTGACATGGTGCATTATCCTGCTGGAAGGAGTCATCAGAAGACGGGTACACTGTAGTCATAAAGGGATGGACATTGTCAGCAACAATACTCAGGTAGGCCGTGGTATTTAACCACTTGCATACCAGGCCAATTCTGACATTACATGTAAAAATCATATTTTTTTGCTAGAAAATTACATAGAAAACCCAAACATTATATATATTTTTTTTAGCAGACCTTAGACAATAAATAGGCGGTCATTGCAACTTTTTATCTCGCATCAGTATTTGCGCAGCAATTTTTCAAACACCCTTTTTTTGGGGGGAAAAAGCATTTCAAGCATTTAAAAAAAAAAAAAAAGTTAGCCCAATTTTTTTGTATAATGTGAAAGATGTTACGCTGAGTAAATAGATACCCAACATGTCACGCTTTAAAATTGCGCACACTCGTGGAATGGCGCCAAACTTCGATACTTAAAAAATCTCCATAGGCAACACGTTAATTTTTTTTACAGGATACATGTTTTGAGTTACAGAGGAGGTCTAGTGCTAGAACTATTGCTCTCGCTCGAATGTTCGCGGCGATACAGAGGCGATACATGTGTGGTTTGAACTTCATTTACATATGTGGGCGCGACTTACGTATGCGTTCACTTCTGCGAGTGAGCACATGGGGACAGGGGCGCTTTACTTTTTTTTTTCTTTTTTTCATTCTTAATTTAATTCTTTTTTTCTAGTTTGATGCTTTCTTTTTACTTTTTTTTTTGATCACTTTTATTCCTATTACAAGGAATGTAAACATCCCTTGTAATAGGAATAGTGGGTGACAGGTCCTCTTTACAGTGAAATCTGGGGTCTAGAAGTCCCCAGATCTCACCTCTAGGCTGGAAAGCCTGAAATAAAAAAAAATAAAAAAAGGAAGGAAAGGAAGATCCTGGCTTCCCAGCCGAGGCGGTGGCATTTTTCTAAATGCAGAGGAAAATGTACCAATAAAAACCGATCGAATCAAAAAATAGACAATAGCAGTGCTACTCTACCGTTTCTATCCTGCCTCGTTCCTTTCAAAAAGAGCACGCATCGTCCCACCAAGTACCACTTCAGTATTCCCACAGAATGATGCAGATCTGGGTATAGTATGGCTGACAATACGCTTTTCCATTTACCTTGGGGTTATGAAGAATAATAAGGTCTCTGGTTGGAGATTCCAATCTCTTCTTCCATTCGTTCAGGACCACTGCTTCCATGTAGGCAGTCTGCACAAACACGATCAAACATTACAGTCCATCTTTTCTTCCTAGTGTATCCGTTCTTGCCACAAGAGTTATTACAAGTGGCAATGGTTAATACATGAGAGCTGTACTCTCTCTATACACATTTAAACGAGACATGACATCTACACTGTGGGGGGATTTACTAAAACCGTAGCACACAGAATCTGGTGCAGCTGTGCATAGTAACTAACCAGTTTCTAGATTTGAGCCCAGGTTCTCACTGGGCTGCGGGAATGAAGCCGTACGAGTTCAGCTGAACTCGCACAATTTCACTCCCGCTTGTCCGTCCCGATTTCGGCCACGATTAGAGACATCTGTGCAGTTTCTGCACAGATGTCAATGTAAATCGTGGGCCGAAATCGCAAAAAGTAGTACAGAAACAACTTCTTGAAATCGGTGCAGTGCCCCAGATGCGGCGTCGCACCGATTAGGGCGGTGCCATTCCCAGCAATTGACATGACAAATCGCATGTCAAATCGCACCAGTGTGAACCAGGGCTTATTGTCAAAGCTCAATTGAACAAGCTGACGTTAGAAGCTGTCTGCTCCAGTTTTAGCAAATCCCTCCCTGTATTAGAGCAAAAGTTTTATTGTGAAATGTATGTGCCTGCCAACAAAAAATCGTGATACATTTCCTAGGACATATAAATGGTTCCAGTTTTCATCCCAAGATGCCTCACTGTAATTCCAGAAGAAGTCAGTAATCTCATCTTCTATGGCCCTGGATTTTAGCTGATGAAAGTTCAGCATGAACACTTGTTCTTGCACCACCTTTTTAATTATTCCCTACAGTCTTGCTAACACATTAGAGTGTTGGCTGTGGTTGCATTTCACAGTCATGTGACGGGATGCTGCAGTACTGTACAGGCAGGAAGTTAGAAGAAATTCCCCCAATAGGGAATAGAGAGCGCAATACATTTATGGCAGGGGTTCTAACCCTTTCCAAATCTAGCTACAATTTAAACAATGGTTCTGTCTGGAGCTGGGTTTTAAGCACACTGACTGGACTTTTTGACCTTAAAAGAAGTACTAAATTCTAAATACAAAAACACCGGCACAATGTAATTTTTTTAGGTTTGGGTTGATTTTTCTCTCCATTTCGCATCGGACATCTACCCGTGGGGTTTTACACTGGGAGTGGAGCCTTTCTGACTACCAGAAGATGGGGAAGTGACCTTTCTGTGCAAAATCATTGCACAGAGCAGGTAAGTATCACCTCTTTTTTATTAAATTGCAAGTGAAAAAAAAAAAATTATGGAAAAGAAAAATACTACAAGTAAGCATTTAAAATACGGTGTATTCATAAAGTATTCAGACCGCCTTCACTTATTTCATTTTTATGTTGCAGTCTGATACTACAGTTGTTTACATATGTTTTTCTCTCATCTATACTAAGTACCCCATAATGACAAAGTGAAAAACAGAAGTTTAGAAATGTCTGTAAAATTATTAAAAAGAAAATAAATTAAATATTACATGTACTTAAAGTGTAACTAAACCCAGTAATATGAAAACAGTTCATCTGCCCACCCACAGTGCCCACAGCTTATAAATCTTATTTTTATAATAAAAAACGTGCCACTATATACCTTTTTGGCTGATCTGTATACCACAGTCACATGATAACCTGCAGAGTTTGTCCAGAGCTGTGTTCAGGTAGGAGGAGATTTCCACTATAGCCTGTATACACGCCCACATGTGTGATGTCAATATCATGTGACCTGGCTAGGTCTAAGAACAAGGAAACGTTCTCTCCAGAAATAGAGACTAAACTGAGCATGTGCAGGAGGACTACCCTCACTGTATTTTCTGGCCTTGCCAAGAGAGGGAAGGATCTGTCCATACAGGATCAGAGAGCCTTTTTTACACAATGCAGAGGATTAACCCCTTAAGTTTCACAGTGAGTATAACAAGCATGCTATTCTGCATATACAGACTGATTTTACTGTTGTGGGTTTACTAACACTAGGTATTCAGACCCTTTACTCAGTACTTTGTTAAAGCGTCTTTGGCAGCAATTACAGGCTTGAGTCTTTTTGGGTATGACGGGAAAAGCTTTGCACACCTAGAGTTTGGCATTTTCTGCCACTCTTCTTTGCAAATCCTCTCAAGTTCAGTCAGGTTGGATGGGGACCATCGGTGGACAGCCATTTTCAGGCTGATGTTCAGGAGATGTTCAATAGGGCTCTGGCTGGGCCACTCTAGGACATTCACAGAGTTGCCCCGAAGTTACTCCTGTGTTGTCTTGGCTGTATGCTTAGGATCATTGTCATGTTGGAAGGTGGACCTTCGGCGTCTGAGGTTCTGAGCGCTGTGGTACAGGTTTGATATCTCTGCACTTTGCGCCATTAAGCTTTTCCTCAACCCTGACCAGTCTGCCAGTCCCTGCTGCTGAAAAACACCCCCACAGCATGATGCTGCCACCCCTATGCTTCACTGTTGGGACAGTTTTGGGCAGGTAATGAGCGGTGCCTTGTTTTCTCCACACATAACGTTTAGAATTGAGGCCAAACAGTTCAATCATGGTTTCATCAGACCAGAGAATCTTGTTTCTCAGAGTCTGAAAGTCCTTCAAGTGCTTTTTTGCAAACTCCAAGCGGGCTTTCATGCGTTTTGCACAAAAGGAAAGCTTCCGTCTGGCCACTCTACCATAAAGCCCAGATTGGTGGAGGGCTGCAGAGATGGTTGTCCTTTTGGAAATTTGTCTCATCTCCACACAGGATTTCTTGTGCTCAGTCAGAGTGACCATTGGGTTTGTGGTCACCTCTCTTACGAAGGCCCTTCTCCCCTGACTGCTCAGTTTGGCCGGGTGACCAGCTCTTGGAAGAGTCCTAGTTGTGCCAAACTTCTTCCATTTGAGAAATCTGGAGGCCACTGTGCACTTGGGAGCCTTCAGTGCAATAGAAATATTTTGTAGCGAACCCCAGATCTGTGCCTTGCAATAATTCTGTCTCCCAACTCTGCAGGCAGTTCCTTTGACCTCATGGTCTGATAAAGTATGCATTGTCAGTAGGGGTGCAACAGATCAAAAAACTCACGGATTGGATCGATCCTCGGATCAGAGTCATGGATTAGAGTCACGGATTGGATAATTTTTCGGATCGGCAAAAAAAAAAAAAAAGACAAATCTTGTTACATCCACTGGAGTTTTAGATTTCACAGTTATTTTCAACACAAAACGGAGCTTATAAGCTTAAAAACAGTATTTGTAAATCCAACGGACTGTTTACATGTTAAATTTTAAAAGCAGCAACAAACCTGCTGACCTTACATGCTTGCTTATGTGACAGAACACCTCTGATTTTCACATTTAACTAAATGTTAAATGTGAAAATCAGAGGTGTTCTGTCACATAAGCAAGCATGTAAGGTTTGCTGCTGCTTTTAAAATTTAACATGTAAACAGTCCGTTGGATTTCCAAATAATGTATTTAAGCATATAAGCTCTGTTTTGTGTTGAAAATAACTGAAATCTAAAACTCCGTTGGGTGTAACAAGATGTTCGCTTGGCCCCTTCTGCACAGTAATGATAGTGAGGAGTGTGGGGTGGAGCAAGATGGCGGTGGCGAAACGTCACTACAGCGGCCGCCGCCGGGTGTACAAAGATGGCCGTCGCACCGGAGCTAGGCCGAAGCCTCGGCCTTTTCTATGGCCGAGGCTCCGGAGCGCTCCGCGGATTGCGTGGTGTTCCGATCCGAACAGATCACCACCGATCCGTTGCACCACTAATTGTCAGCTGTGCGCCTTTCCAAATCATGTCCAATCAATTTACGGAATTTACCACAGATAGACAGTCAAGGTGCAGAAACATCTCAGCAAAGATCAAGAGAAACGAGAGACACCTGAGCTAAATTTTAAGTGTTATTGCAAAAGTGTGAATACTTATGCCAATGTGATATCTCAGTTTTCCCTTTTTCATACATTTGAAAACATTTCTAAAATTCAGTTTTCCCTTTGTCATTATGGGGTATGTGTAGATTAAGGAGAAAGAAAATAGGATTTTTGTACTCACCGTAAAATCCGTTTCTCTGACGTCCATGGACCGACGCAGCTCTCATACTGATTACATGTGGGTATATGTCCCTGCTCGCAGGAGAAGACCTAGGCAGAATGTTAGAGGTTAAAACATTCTAGAACAAGCCAGAGCTGAACAGCCCCGCCCAGGGGAGCGGTCCCTCCGGACATTACCCTTCCACCTGCAGCTAATCAGCCTCAGTTCGTAACAAAGCAGTACAAACTTAAAAGGAAGGGTGGGTGCTGCGTCGGTCCATGGACGTCAGAGAAACGGATTTTACGGTGAGTACAAAAATCCTATTTTCTCTTATCGTCCATGGACCGACGCAGCTCTCATACTGATTACATGTGGGACGTCCCAAAGCAGTATAAGAAAAGGGTGGGAGCAAAAAAAGTAAGGAACAACCAAAACTTCACTCCAAACCAGCAGAGCCCCTCAACGGAGGAGTTGCAACATTAGACAGCGGCCTGCAACACTTTGCGGCCGAAGGAAGCATCCGAAGATGCAGCCACATCAACCTTATAGAACTTAGTAAAGGTATGAACGGACGACCAGGTCGTCGCCTTGCACACTTGTGCAACCGACGCTTGATGTCGGAAGGCCCGTGAAGCACCAATTGCCTTGGTGGAATGCGCCGCACCCGGAAAGGGAGGCGCCCGCCCCTTAAGGGCATAGGCCTGTATGACGGTCTGCCTGATCCACCTAAAGACGGTGGCAGACGACACCGCTCGGCCCTGTTTTGGACCAGACACAGATTTCCGAATGGAAACAGTAGCAGACAGGTACACTCGTAAGGCTTGTACCCATCTTAATGCAGGAAGCGCAAACTCTCAGGGAAGCGATGGGTGAGGACACAAGGACGGAAGAACAATGTCCTTCTTAAGGTGAAAGGCCAAGACCATCCTTAGAAAAGAAGGATGGTCGTGGGCGCAACACCAACATATCCTTATGGAGGACCAAGTAAGGCGACTTGTCAGACAAGGCTGCCAACTCAGACACCCGTCTAACCGAAGCAATGGCCAATAAGGCCAACTTCCGGGACAAGGTCAAGAGAGGAATCTCTCTGATATTCTCAAAGGGATGTTCTTGAAGAACCGAGATGCATCAAAATCAGATCCCAAGTAGGGAGAGGAGGCTTGACAGGGGGGACCACATGGCGAACCCCCTGCCCAAAAGGTGCTAATCAAGGAATGGCCCGGCAGCGGTCATTGAAAAAGACAGTCCGGGCCGAAATCCGACCCTCAAAAAAAAGGTATGCAAGGCCAGCTTTTGGGTCACACCACGCTGTAAGAACAGCAAAATCCTGGGGATGGAAAACATCCGAGGAAGCCACTCAAGTTCCTCGCACATAGCGATGTAAGCCTTACAGGTACAGTGAGATATCTTTCTGGAGGAAGATTCCCATGTCAACAACATAGAAGAAATGACCGAATACGAGAGAACTCGGTCCTTTAGCACCTGGCTTTAAACAGCCATGCCATTAAAGCCAAGGACTGTAAAGCAGGATGAAGTATGCTCTGCGAAGCCGGCGAGGCAACAACAGTAGCAGAGGGTAAGCATATATCAGGCGATACTGCCCCCACGGGCTTCCAACGCGTCTAACGCATCCGCCCAGGGGTCCCTGGACCTGACCACGATCTTGCCACCTTGCGAGTGAGTCGAGAGGCCACAAGGTCCACTTCCGGTGCCCAACCTCCGGTAAAGAAGGTGGAAACACCTCCGGATGCAAGGACCCTTCGCCTGCAATGCACACGGCCGACAGGACCGTCTTGCAGCGAGACGTATGAGAATCCCAAAGAGACTCCGCAATGTATCGGAGAAGGGAGGCCCCAGTGTACAGGGTGCCTCAAATGTTGGCCAATAAAGGCAACTTGATGGAACTTCCCTAGAAACTCGGTCAGAGGACTAGTACCTCAGCCTCCACAAACCCACCCCGGGCACAGAGACCCTAAAGGCTAAAGCAGTTGTAGTGCACCTGCTAGACGACTGATGAATGAAGCAGAGGCTTTTGCCCAGTCATTGAGCTACAAAAAATGCCAGAGACGCAGCCACTAACGGGCGCAACGCCAACCCCAGCCTGGCGAACACAGTCCAAGCCAGCGCTTCTGATCACCACTGAAAGCAGGTGGAAAGTGATACCCCTGAAACCAGGGATCCTTGTGACAATGCTCCATCCAGCAGCTACCCATGGATAGGTGCTTATTGTGCAAACACATAGTTTATACTATGTATTGCGTCAAACGCACAAATGGAGAGTGTGGGAGGAAACCCACCCAGCCACAAAGAGCATAATACCACCACATACGGCGTATGTAGTTTAGTATTTGTGGATAAACCTATTAAACGCGTATATACTGTGCCAGCGACGAAGGCGTGCACATCATCAGGGCCTGGACGTAAACCAGCCACACAGATTGCGTACACAACCGTGTAGGTATGTTAGCCTGCGAATAAACAAATTGCACATGTTTATACTGTGCATAGCGCTGAGAATGCGCACACCATTGGAACGCAGGGGAGAAACCTGAGCACCCGGATGAAACCCATGCAGACTGCATACGCATACCGTGTATGGTATTATAGTATGTGTGCTAAACATTTTGCACAAGCCCATGTGTGCATAGCACCGAAGGCGCGCACACTGTTGGCGCGTGGGAGGAACCGAAGTACCCCACGCATACTCAGAGAATGCAATACCTACAGCTACTGTAAATGTATTTAGTGTAGTGTATAGACATAATGTGTATGTTTACACCGTGTATTGCACCAAAGGCATGCATGTCATGTAGCATGGGCAGAAACCCACGCAGACTGCATACGCATACCGTGTAGGTATTATAGTGTGTGTGCTAAACCTTTTGCACAAGCTCATGTGTGCAAAGCACCAAAGGCGCGCACACCGTTGGCGCGTGTGAGGAACCGAAGTACCCCACGCATACTCAGAGAATGCAATACCTACAACTACTGTGAATGTATTTAGTGTAGTGTATAAACATAATGTGTATGTTTACATTGTGTATTGCACCAAAGGCATGCATGTCATGTAGCGTGGGCGGAAACCCACGCAGACTGCAAAGACATACCGGGTAGGTTCAATCGCACAAATTTAGACTGTGCATAGCGCCGAAGCGCCCACTCGGAAGAACTCCACGCAGACAGCACACAGATACCGTGTAGGAATGATAGCATGTGAATCAACATAATATTGCACATGTTTTTGCTGTGCATTTCCATTGGAGCGTGGGGGGAAACCGGAGTACCCGGAGGAACCCCACGCAAACAGTATACCCATACTGTAAACGTGTATAATATGTGCAATAAACATATTGAACATGTCTATACTGTGCAGAGAGCCGAAGCGTACATACCATGAGAGTGCGGGAGGACACCGGAGCCCCCGCCAGCCCAGAGAGTATGATACATACATATACTGTGAATGTATCTGGAGTCGTGCATAAACATATTTTGTACGTTTATATCATGTATGGCACTGAAACACAGCATTGGAACGTGGGGACAGCCACGCAGACACAGAGACCAATAACACATACATACACTGTGAATGTATGCAGTGTAGAGGTATAGGATGAGTTTAAATTATGGCGCAGAGGCGCATAATCTTCTCTGTATCATTCCAACCTGCTTGACAGTGCTGCTGAAGCAGCATACAGGTAACAGGTAACAGTTAACCTCTGATCCTCAGACCGTGTGTCTGTCAGAGCTCAAATCATTCCCCAGGAAATGGCGGGAAATGTTACCTCAGGTATCACACACAAGGCTCACAGGGATTAGAGACATAAATGAATAAAAGTCCTCCCTCATCCATGCTGCTCTTGAGGCAGCGTGTGAGGAAAACAGTGAGGAAACTGTGTAAAAGAAAAGCTTGTCACAGCAATTTCAGCCTGAGTGTGATTCTCACATCATCAATGAGATCACTTACAAGCGCCCTGTCATTCACTGACACAGAACTGGAGTCTTCCTCACAAGGGAATGTCCTGTTCATAAACATTAAATATTCAGAGGTAGGGTCCTGAGCATAGTAGCTAGTCCCATATCTGACTCAGAGCACTCCTTCACTAAAGATTTTTGTGGGGGGAGGGGGCTTATAGCTCCTTTTGCTCGCACACCGCTTCCATTCTGACAGGAATGATTCCAGGACTGCTGACAACTGGTCCATAAGGACCGCAGGTGCAGGAAACATATGAACATGTTTAACTGTGCAGCACTGCCAGTTGCCCCAGGCAATGTGGAGAGCAGGTGTATCAGACTCCATAAACGCCACCCTCTGAGACCTTATACACTATACAGTGAATATACAGTCCACCCACTGGCTACGCTGAGGAGGGGATACCCGGGAGGACCCACCAACCCTTAAGGACAGCTCAGTCTGTGAGGAGATTGTGAGGGGATTCGCGCCACCGCCAGAAATAAATGCGCGGCGGCCACAAGAAAATGGCCGCCGTCCGCAGCTATAACTGTGCCACTAAACGCCAAGATGGCCGCCGAGCGCAAAATTCAAAGCTCTAATGCGCGCCAATGGCGCACGCAATAACCACCTCAAACAGCGCCAATGGCGCACGCAATAATCACCTCACACACCAGAAAAAACTGCAGACATGAGCGCCCAACCAGGCCAGAGTGACCCCCAAGCACCCCACAGCACCAGTACAGGGTGCAGAGAGCAGCATAACAGGGGGGGGACAGGGAGAAACCCCCACACACAGAAACACAGCCAGCATGTACTCACCTGCAGTAGGAGAGACTACTTACCCGTCCCTTTCAGGGACCCACTGGCTTGTTTCAGACAGACCTATCACAGAGTCGTACTGCGTAGCTGTCGGCCCGGTCCACCGCGAGAGATACAGTCAGTCAAGTACTGTTCAATCTTGAGAGGACCGCGGGAGCATGAAAGCAATCCGGCCACCCCTGGAGCCATGGGGTATGTCGTGAACTGAGTCTCACGCACACAAGGCGAGGATCAGCACGCTCGATGGTCGGACAGGGAAGACTACGAGGATACCAGTGTACCCAACCTGTTGCCCAGCCGACAGTTGATTGAAGGTCTCAAAAATAAAATAATAAAATTCCCAAAGGAATAAAAATCAAAAGTAAAATCTTCCAGGAGACTGGCTCCTGAGAGAGCCACATCTTCTCCTTCTGCTAGGCAGAAAAAAACTGAGGCTGATTAGCTGCAGGTGGGAGGGTAATGTCCGGAGGGACCGCCCCCCTGGGCGGGGCTGTTCAGCTCTGGCTTGTTCTAGAATGTTTTAACCTCTAACATTCTGCCTAGGTCTTCTCCTGCGAGCAGGGACATATACCCACATGTAATCAGTATGAGAGCTGCGTCGGTCCATGGACGATAAGAGAAAATTTATTTAAACAACTGTAGTATCAGGCTGCAACATAACAAAACTGAAATAAGTGAAGGGAGTCTGGATACTTTATGAACGCACTGTACTTGATTATTATGTGCTTCAACCTGCAAGTTTTAAGTTGGTGACAGGATCTCTTTAAAGTTTGAATTCACTGGACAGTATGAAGAGAAAGTAAATAAACAAAGTGGGGAAGAGAAGAGATGAATTACCTCTAGGGTCTCACTGAAGTTCTCTGGATAAGGAACATATTTGCTGTCTTTATCGCCTTTGAAAAACCAGGTGCACCTCTGCACCAAAGAGTCCTCCTCATCCCAGTAGACAGACAGCCTCCGACGGCTCCCCAGATACACGTCATATCGTCCTCCACACACTGGGATCACAATACTGTTTGGGTTTTGTCCTAATAACAACAGAACAAGTAAAATGCCTTTAAAATATAGCTACTGCAAATGAGTTATAGGAAAAAATAGGTACACAAGGCTATCGACAGGCAACTCGAACCTAGCAGTGAAATACATAGCTGATGAATTGTTTACTTCTCTGTGATAAAATGATCGCTCTCATGACATCCACCTGCCCCTGCAGAGCTGTATTGCTGCACAGCATAAGAAGCATGCTGGGAACGCTGTGCCACCGCCTGGACTCCTACCTGAACTAACAGTCAAAGCTCATGCCCCCTGCATATTGGAGGGCTCTAGCTGTGACTTGGCAGGGGGCGTGTTAGACCTCTGCAGAGAGACTACTGCTTGCACAGGGTCCTTCTCTACAGCATTCTGGCAGGGGACAGGCTTTTCTGCTTAAGCTGGGGCTGATTTTTAAAGAAAATTAACTTCAAGACTTTGCACACCTTTTGTTTAGATGCACCTGGAATATATTTGGCCAAATTAAACTGAAAGTTCCATTGAGCTTTAACAGTATTTTGTCCCTAAGTTGTATTCCACATATTAATAACAGCGTGCCGATTGCAGTATTACCTGCAGATACAGCCGTAGCATCACATACTGTAAGTAAAAGACAGACTTATTTCTTAGCAGATTAAAGGATTGCCAAGCTCCTTAACTTCAAAGCTAACAGGATTATTTCCCAGATTCACAAATCCAATTACTTTTAAGTTTTTGCATCAAATAGGGCTTCTATTTTACCTATACATGTTTCCAATCTCTTTTTAGGGAAAGCTTTTACGTGTACCCAAAGGTTTTATTTTTTTCAAACAGGTAAGATATGTCCAATAGACTGGCACTAAGACAGAGCGATGGAGGAAGATGTAAACAAAGCCATTGTTTAGGGTACGCCTTGAAAGACTCCCTGAAGAAGTTAAGCGTCTGGGGTAGGGGATTTATATGATATGTGACAGCAGGAAGGTAAAGTCACCTGGTTGCATCCAGGGGGGTAGATATATTTCGCCCAGATTCAGGCTTTACGCCGACTTATACAACTAGGGAGAGAGTTGATGAAGCCCAGCTGAGGCTAGTGGGCTCATGGATGATTCATACCTCTAGGGAGAGTGCTGGGCGTCGTGCAGGCAGGGAGTTGGTGAGACCAGCTGAAGCTTGTCAGCTCGTTTAAGGCCTCTATAAAAACTCCCAGCTTCATTAGATGTTTGCTCATGCCTGGAACCAGACCTGTGTGGACTGTCTAGGGAGAGTGAACCCCTGTGCGGTGAGACAAAGCCTGTGTGGCTATTTGCTTGGACATTTAAAACCAGGGACTTAGGGACTAGGACAGCACTAGGCTGATCCCAGTTGTTAGTTAGGAAACCTGTATGTTTAGTCAGAGGTCAAGTTGACCAGGATTTATTTTATTTATGTTTCTTTTGCTTTGCTGTGTTTTGTCACTGTAAATAGAAAATAAACCGCACCTTTTTGATTTTGAAAACCACAACCTCCGTTTGCTGGGCCTGTTTTTGTGTGGGGAGCCCATCCCGGGGGTCACACACACCCGCTGCCGAGCTAACCCCATCACAGTTGGTGGAGAACCAGTGGCAGTTTTTTTAAAGCCAGCATGGAGGAGATACTGAAACAGCTGGCTCTAGCAAATGCCAATCAACAGCAGACAAATGCAGGTTTGCAAAGGAGCCTTGCAGCCCAGCAGCAAGCTCATCAACAGAGCCTTGCAGCCCAGCAGCAAGCTCACCAACAGAGTCTGGAAGCTCAGCAACAAGCCCAGCAGCAATCTGAGGCCCGCTTCATAGACCTGTTACAGAAGCAAGAGCAGAGACTACAACAAATGGAAGCAGTAATGCAGCAACGTCCGCAGACCAGTGAGGAAAGCCGTCCCACTAATACCGCGTCCTTTGGGGTGAGTCGTTTATTGACAAAAATGACTGGAGAGGATGATCCAGAGGTATTTTTGACCACATTTGAAAGGACCTACTGTATCGGGTGGCAAAAAGAGCAGAAGAAACCGTTGAGCAGCTTGTGGTGCCCAAACCTTACAGGAAGTTGGTGTTGGAGTTGGCCCATGGGCACATTCTTGGAGGTCATCTGGGGACAGAGAAAACCCGAGAGAGGGTATTACAGAGATTCTATTGGCCGGGGGTGATGAAGGACATAGAAAATTATTGTTCCTCCTGCCCTGTGTGTCAGAGGTCGGCCCCGATGCCACATTTCCGTAGCCCGCTGGTCCCTCTACCCATCATTGAGGTCCCGTTTGAGAGGATCGCCATGGATTTGGTAGGGCCTATAATCAAGTCCGCTAGGGGGCACCAGTACATATTAGTTATAATGGACTATGCCACCCGTTATCCAGAAGCGATCCCTCTCCGAAATACCTCGGCCAAAACCATAGCCAAAGAGCTATCTCTTGTGTTTAGCCGGGTGGGTATTTGTAAAGAACTGCTTACGGACCAAGGTACACCCTTTATGTCCCGGGTTATAAAGGAGCTGTGTAAATTGTTCAAAGTGACGCAATTACGTACATCTGTGTATCACCCCCAAACCGATGGGCTGGTTGAAAGATTCAACAAAACCCTAAAACAAATGTTGAAGAAAGTGGTGGATAGAGATGGAAAGGATTGGGACTGTCTACTTCCTTATCTGATGTTTGCTATTAGGGAGGTGCCCCAATCCTCTACGGGATTCTCCCCCTTTGAGTTACTGTATGGGAGACACCCAAGAGGGCTGTTGGATATTGCCAAGGAAACTTGGGAAAGTGAGAGTTCTCCCCACAGGAGTGTGATTGAGCATGTCGCCCTGATGCAAGACCGAATTGCACAGGTAATGCCCATCGTGAAGGAACATTTGGCCCAAGCGCAGTTAGCACAGCAGAGAGTGTACAACCGTGGAGCCAAGACCCGTACCTTTTCCCCGGGGGATAGGATACTGGTACTTGTCCCTACGGTTGAAAGTAAATTCCTTGCCAAATGGCAAGGCCCCTATGAGATAATGGAAAAAGTGAGCGAAGTGAATTACAAGGTCAGACAACCAGGAAGGCGAAAGCCCGAACAGATCTATCACGTTAATCTGTTGAAAGCCTGGAGGGATAGAGAGTCCCTAGTCGCAGACACTTGGTCACCAGCTCAAACTGGTTGCGTGATTCCTGAGGTTGGAATAGCAGCCACCTTGTCACAACCCCAACAACAGGAGGTTAAGGAGTTTGTGCTTCGCAACAAGGAGGTATTCTCTGAGCTGCCGGGACAAACATCTGGGGTAGAGCATGACATCATTACCCCGCCCGGTGAAAGGGTGAAGTTAAAACCCTATCGGATCCCAGAGGCCCGACGGGAGGCAATACGGGAGGAAGTACAGAAAATGCTGAACTTAGGGGTGATAGAGGAGTCCCAAAGTGATTGGTCAAGTCCCATTGTGTTGGTGCCTAAACCGGATGGGAGCTGGCGATTTTGTAACGATTTTCGTCAGTTGAACAAAGTTACAAAATTTGACACCTACCCCATGCCACGTATAGATGAGTTGATCGACCGGCTGGGAACAGCCCGATACATGACGACTCTTGACCTCACAAAAGGGTATTGGCAAATCCCCCTGGCCAAGTCGGCCAAAGAGAAAACCGCATTTGTAACCCCAGACGGGGCGTTCCAATATAAAAGAATGCCGTTCGGGTTACAGAATGCGCCGGCCACATTCCAGCGGAAAATGGACCAGATGCTGAGGCCCCATCGGAAGTATGCTGCGGCTTACCTGGATGACGTAATTGTCCATAGCACAGATTGGGCCTCACATCTGCCAAAAGTGCAAGCAGTCCTGGACTCTGTTCGGGAAGCGGGGTTTACGGCTAACCCCAAGAAGTGTACCATTGGGCAGGAGGAGGCCAAATATCTTGGGTACACCATTGAGAGGGGAGTAATAAAACCCCAACTCAACAAAGTCGAGGCCATCCAGAGTTGGCCACGTCCCAACAGCAAGAAGCAGGTACGAGCCTTTCTGGGAATCGCTGGGTATTATCGGCGATTCATTCCCCACTTTGCTTCTAAGGCTGTGCCCCTAACCAACCTGACGAAGGGGAAAGGGTCGGTCATGATTAAATGGACCCCCGAGGCTGAGGCAGCATTCCAATTCTTGAAACAAGCCTTATGTAGCCAGCCAGTGTTGTACTCACCCGACTTCTCTAAAGACTTTGTCGTACAAAGTGATGCGTCAGATGTGGGGTTAGGAGCAGTATTGTCCCAGGTCTGGAACGGGGAAGAGCACCCAGTCATTTACCTCAGCAGGAAGTTGAAGTCCCATGAGGTAAATTACGCCACCGTTGAAAAGGAGTGTTTAGCGGTGAAGTGGGCTCTAGATTCCCTTCGGTACTACCTGCTAGGTAGGCACTTTGACATGGTTACGGATCACGCTCCGTTAAAGGGGATGGCTCAAAACAAGGAAACAAATAGAAGAGTGAATAGGTGGTTCCTGGCCCTCCAGGAATTCAACTTCACAGTAAAGCATCGCCCTGGCGTTCAAATGGGGAATGTGGATGCTTTGTCTCGAGTACATGAATGCCTGATTGCTGGTGTTCCAACCCCGAGGTTAAAACAAGAGGGGGGGGTATGTGACAGCAGGAAGGTAAAGTCACCTGGTTGCATCCAGGGGGGTAGATATATTTCGCCCAGATTCAGGCTTTACGCCGACTTATACAACTAGGGAGAGAGTTGATGAAGCCCAGCTGAGGCTAGTGGGCTCATGGATGATTCATACCTCTAGGGAGAGTGCTGGGCGTCGTGCAGGCAGGGAGTTGATGAGACCAGCTGAAGCTTGTCAGCTCGTTTAAGGCCTCTATAAAAACTCCCAGCTTCATTAGATGTTTGCTCATGCCTGGAACCAGACCTGTGTGGACTGTCTAGGGAGAGTGAACCCCTGTGCGGTGAGACAAAGCCTGTGTGGCTATTTGCTTGGACATTTAAAACCAGGGACTTAGGGACTAGGACAGCACTAGGCTGATCCCAGTTGTTAGTTAGGAAACCTGTATGTTTAGTCAGAGGTCAAGTTGACCAGGATTTATTTTATTTATGTTTCTTTTGCTTTGCTGTGTTTTGTCACTGTAAATAGAAAATAAACCGCACCTTTTTGATTTTGAAAACCACAACCTCCGTTTGCTGGGCCTGTTTTTGTGTGGGGAGCCCATCCCGGGGGGTCACACACACCCGCTGCCGAGCTAACCCCCTCACAGATAGAAAAGTCAGAATAACTGGAGGAAGGGGGTCAGGGTACTTGTATTCAAAGTAACCCTTTATTATTCTAAAACATAGGTGCTACCGGTTCATCAGGATTATTGTTTTCAAATTATCACCTAACATCAATATTCTACTCACTGCGTTCATTCTATGAATGCTGCAAGGTCTGCATTACCTCAGAGAATATGGCCCTTCAGGACATGAAATTTGAAAGACACCGTCCACTGACACCGTCCACTGACCCCGTCCACTGACCCACTGACACCGTCCACTGACCCACTGACACCGTCCACTGCTCTACCGACACCATCCACCGTTCCTGCGATCATGCGACTCCTCGGCTCTGTCTCTCCTCTCCGCTGATGTCAGCGGAAGTGCTCGGCCCCGCCCGCTGGAACTGTCAGCCGGGCAGAGGTGAGAGGAGGCATCTGAGCACATGAAGATGGTGCGTTATTAGCACAGATAAGCCTATTTATGATATAAATAAATACAGAGGGGATGGGAGCTTTTTATACAAGTGGCTTAACAACCAGTTTAAAATCCAGTAATACCGTGTCTTCTCTTCTGCTCTGCACATCCTCAGTTGCTCTCCATTTTTAAGCTGAATTAAACCCTCCTATCCTTTACAGCCAAGGAAGCTGCTTCTGTTTGATCTGAATCTGCCATGGTGCTGCACATGTGACCAGTTATGACTCCAGCCATTTGATGGTTGACAGTTTGGTTGAGGACACACGCAAATGTGACAGTTAGCAATACCAGTATTCCAGGAATGTAACTGTTTTTGAAACGATTAAATTGACAGGTTTATTTCTGCTTTATGATTTACTGCTGTTCAGGGTTCTGAGCTTCAGCAAAATGGCAGCCTCCAGTAAGAAGAAAAAGGAGCAATGCTGGAGGCAATTTACAGCACAAACTCATTTTGGTAGCATAATTATTAATGTGAAATGTATGTTCCTTGCTAAACAACATTATTTTTAATTAAGTTGTTCTGGGTAAAGTTCTGCTTTAAAATTGTTCAAAAGAAAATAGGTTACTATAACTGCTAAAGCACATCTCGAATATGGTTTCAACAACTGTAAATTTATTTATGTGCACATCAAATTGTCCAGCAAAATGAAAGTGATTGTAAAGTCTTTTTTTTGTTTGTTAACATAACAGACATGCTATACTTACCTGCTCTGTGCAATGGTTTTGCACAGATCAGCCTTGATCTTCCTCTTCTAGGGTCCCCCACCCCCTCGTCAATGGCTGTGATTGACAGCAGCAGAAGCCAATGGCCCCAGCTGCTGTATCTGAGCCAATGAGGAGGAAGAGAGCTGGGAGAGCCTCTGCTCTTGTGCACATCGCTGGATCGCAATCGGACTTAGGGATGTATTTAGGGGGGACTGCACGTAGAAGGTAAAAAAAAAAAAAAAACCTTCTGCTTTTACAACCACTTTACCACCTCATTCACAAGGGATTTATGTGAAAGGTGCGGCAAGAATCCTGCATATTCCCTTGTCTGGAATCCTAGTTGGATGCGCCAGTTGGGGCCTTTCATTTTGTACAAAACCACAGGCTGACAGCGGCCACAGCTCTCTGGATGTAATTGCACATGGAGCCATTTTCTGTAATTAGGGACAGATGACCACCCTTGCCTGGATGCAAGCTGTTTGCCTGTCATTGCTTTGTACAGACAGAATAGTCACAACTATCCACGTATACCTGTGAATCCAGATACCGGAATATGCAGGATTCTTGCTGCACCTTGCACATAATCCTCATGTGAATGAATGCTAACTGTTACATTTGCTGGACAGCTTGGTCTGCACATAACTATAAAAAAAAAAAAAAACTGAGTGCCATCAGTTATGGGGCATATGTATAAAACAGGGAACCCTACATTTACAAAACATTCACTGCAGGCAATCTACTGGGTGCATGCCTTTTAAATGACAATTGATTCATCACTAGAGAACGTTTGGTGCAAGTCACATTCACTGTTTAATAAATAGACCCCTTATTAGATGGCATCTCACTGGTCTCCAATACACAGTGTTGTGGTCTTCAATGAACGATGTAGAAGAAGGGATGTATTTACTAGGATTATCACATTTATCAGATACTCTTATCAGAATCTGCATTTTCCTATCAGAATACATTATTTATCATGCTCTTCAAATAAACTACTCTCTCAATAACCCTCTGAAAATCTACCTCTCTCTGCATTACTGTTGCAAACTCCTGTCATTCATGGCTAGACCTCCTCCTATTAGTGCTCCGTGTCATTGCTGTATATACTGTACCAGAACTATATGCCTCCTCCAGTTTGTCAGAATCTTCTTTGCTGAATGGGTTCCAGGACCCCTTGGTGTCTTTTATCTGGTAGAACCAGTGAGGAACCACTGCTTCATATGTCACTGGTGTCTCCATCATCTCACTGGTCTTTAAGGAGATGGAGGGTGGAGGTGCCTCCGATGAAGACATACCCTGATTCTGCAACATAAAGAGATATAGAACAGTCAATGAAGGCTGCCTGAACAACACTGCTCCTCTCTGACAAATATACTACTATAGACTTTGTCCTCTCCCAAGGTATCAGATGATATCAGCCATCTGACCTGCCCTGAGAGGAAACCACAGAGATGATATCATATACGGACAAAGGTCACCTGTAGATGTCATGTGATTTTACTCCAGTATCCACCATGCACTGGAATACATATGGAGACTAGTTTGGACCAAGTCAAACAACTGATAGTTTGTTCACCCAAAATGGATTAAAACTTAAACACATATTTCAGGCGCTAGTTTGCTTAGTTCTGTACACATAGGAGTGCCTGTGTGTCCCGATTACCCATGCTAGAAAATGTTATAGCATAGGAACAGGGCCAAATACTTACATACTATAATCAGATCGGGCCCACTGTTTTTACTCACCAAAGACCCCCTAAAAAAGTTAGAATAAGTTAAGTGAAGCATTAGAAACTTTTGGTTGCAGCTAAATTGGTCAAATACACACCTGCACTGGGGAAGTATAGAGCTCATCATCGATGACCTCTTCTTCTAAAAATGTTAGCTCCCTGCTTGTCATGGCGATCCGGAGGCTTCAGAACTTTCTATGCCACTGACCAGAAATAAGAATATAGCAGCCTTCACTAGGACTTTTCTGATCTGTATGCTTGCTCTGAGTTAGTGACTCACAAAGTATTACAAGCCAATTGTGGTAATGTGGGTGGGACAGACAAAATTATTTCATGCCTATACTAGACTTCAAATTAGAGGCCAGGAAAGGAGGTGAAATGTTAAAAAGCTGAATTTACCGATTTCAACATCTCCCTATTTTTTTAAGCACAATGATTTACTTTTCCAATAAACCAAATTTCTTGAAAGTTAAGACTTCTAAAACACAAATTCCTTTTAGGCCCCTTTCACCCTTGTGCGACTTGGGGCTGCAAAGTCGCATTACAAGTTGTACCCCATGATTTCCAATGAGTACCATTCATATCTGTGCACTACTTTGGTCTGACTTTGATGTGACTTGCAGTCCATAGACCTCAAGATTACACAGGCATTGCTTCAAGTCACGGCAAAACCGTGCAACTTTAAGGTCGCACAAGTGTGAAACGGGCCTTAAAGCTGAAGTTTACCGATTTTCTTTTCTTTTTTTTTTTAAATCAGCTCCAGGGACGGTGCTTACAATGAATGAGAAGTGTCCCATGTGCTGGTGACTGCTCAGTTCCTTGAAATCTTAATTTCTTTGCCCCCCAGATACCCCTAAAGCTGTGATCTTCCAGTGCTGCAGGGATTAATACACCTGTCACAGCCACACTGTTTTTGAATTGTGAAAGTGCATGCAGGGAAAGGATCCCCCACCCACTGTCCCAATGAGGGATCGGAGGGAGTGTGGGCAGGTGCTATGATAACATGTTACACCCTGAATCTGGATGTAACAGGTTACTAAAAGTGAAGGTTAAGGATCCATTTACACCTTCACATTCTGGTGCATTAACAAATGTTATGTCACACATTTACAGTGGGTATAAAAATAATCACATTGTGTTGCTTTGCAGCCTGAAATGAAGACAGACACAGTTTTTGTTTTATCCAGCTGCATTTTCTCAGTACAACTTATAACATCTTGGACTGGGCAGAAAGGGGGTGAAAGTGCCCTGTATTAAAGTGGTTAAGGCCGGGTTCACATTGGTACGACACGACTGTCATTCTACTTTGCCCTGCGACATCAGTCCTACATTTATCCTACTTCCATCCGACTTGAAACCGTTCAACATTACAGTTCACCATCCAAATAACATTATTCCTACAGTAAAGCATGGAGGTGGTAATATCCTGTTATGGGGGGTGTTTCTCTACAGCAGCGACTGGAGCACTTGTCAGGATAGAAAGAAAATTTGATGGGGCAAAATACCGTCAAATTCTTGAGGAAATTCTGCTGCCCTCTGCCAAAAAGTTGTCAAGGGGAAGAAGGTTTACCTTCCAACATGACAATGACCCAAACCACATGGCAAAAATTACCACACAGTGGTTAGAGGAGAAGAAGGTGAATGTCCTTGCATGGCCTAGTCAGAGCCCAGACCTAAACTACATTGAAAATTTGTGGAATGACTTGAAGACTGCAGTCCACAAACCGTCACCTTAAAATTTAAAGCGTTTGTTACCCTAAAAAAAATGTATCCTGTTCCTTTAAAGCAGTGGTTCTCAACTCCAGTCCTCAGGACCCACTAACAGGCCGGATTTTAAATATTACTTTGGGGAGATGCAGACTAGAATACTGCAATCACTGAGCAGCAAATGATGTCACCTGTGATGTATTTCAGTTATCTTGCAAACCTGGTCTGTTAAAGGGCCCTGAGGACAGGAGTTGAGAACCACTGCTTTAAAGCATGTTATACAACACAGTGCTTGTGCTGTGTAATCTTGTCCCCTGTATCACCTAAAATACCTGGCTGATCCTGCCTGGTGATGTTCTCCGCTCTGTAAACTGACCACGGTTTATCATGGCTGCTGAGCCCTGACACCATGGTCAGTTTACGTGCCTCCGTCATCCGCAGCTCTCCTCTGCCAAATTTTTCCAATAACTCAATATTGTGCACCAAGAATCTAGCTTTTGAAACTAACGCTTCTGGTTTGGCCAATGGGAGTACTTCCTTCCTTTAGATTTTATTTAATCTTATGTTCAACAGTCCAGTCTGCTGCAGAAAGAGAGAAGATTAATCTTCCAGTAGCACACTGGCTACACGTAAGGTGTAACCATAGTGCCTAAAAAAAGCACATGTAGAATTGGACTGTGTACAATTATGCAATGGATAGGCAAAAGTTCCCTTGGCATTCAAATATCTGTGATGAACTTCACAATCTCTACATCAGGGGTCTTCAAACTACGGCCCTCCAGGTGTTCGGGAACTACAATTCCCATCATGCCTAGTCATGTCTGTGAATGTGAGAGTTTTACAATGCCTCATGGGATTTGTAGTTCCGCAACAGCTGGAGGGCCGTAATTTGAACAAGAAACCATCACAAATATTGCTTTCAACAAAACCTATAATCTAACGTCTAAATATATCTAGAAATCTAAATATATCCACTTCAGTCTCCTTCATGTGGGATGACTCTGAGAGTAAAGGTGACCTGACCGGCTATTTTCAAACACTGCTGTAGTGATTTCCACTCTGTTGTTGTTTGATGAATGTACCAAATGGTGGAAAGTGGGTGGCACAACCAGAAGAACTGATTCTGCAAAAAAAAATAAAAAAATATAGCGGATTTCTGTATCCTGATAGATAGGCCTGTGGGCAAAGGAATAATCTGGAATACCTTATTCCTAGAGCTGCACGATTCTGCCTAAAATGAGAATCACAATTACTTTGCTTAGAATAAAGATCACAATTCTCGTGGCATAACAGCTTTCACATTATACAAAAAAAATTGGGCTAACGTTACTCTTTAGTTTTTTCAAATTAATTAAAGTGTATTTTTTACAAAAACAATTAGTTTAAAAGACAGCTCCGCAAATACAGTTTGACATAATATATTGCAACAACCGCCATTTTATTCTCTAGGGTCTCTGTGATATTTGTTTATATATATAACATATATAATGTTTGGGGGTTCCAAGTAATTTACTAGCAAAAAATACTGATTTTAAAGGGACACTAAAGCTTCCCTTTTTTTTGCACAAAAAAAACAAACAGTTTATACTTACCTCCACTGTGCAGCTCGTTTTGCACACAGTGGCCCCGATCCTGGTCTTCTGGGGTCCCTCGGCGGCTGTCTCGGCTCCTCCCCGCAAGGACTCCACACCTTCATACGAGCGAGCGAGCATGGTGTGGAGTTATTGCGGGCGCGCTCCCGTGATACAGCGGCGGCCATAGCCGTCGACTGTATCACTCGGCCCCGCCCCCCGGCGCGCCGCGTCATTGGATGTGATTGACAGCAGCGCCAGCCAATGGCTGCGCGGCTTTCAATCCATCCAGTGTAGCCAATCAGCGGCCAGGCTGAGAACCGAGGAGGATGACAGGAACGAACGCGGGACTTTCGAGGGGCCAGGTAAGTAAAACGGGGGCTCGGGGGGCGGTACTGTCGGATGTTTTTTCACCTTAATGCATAGGATGCATTAAGGTGAAAAAACATGTACCTTTACAACCCCTTTAACTTGTAAGCAACAAGTGTCAGAAAAAGGTTGTCTTTAAGTGGTTAAACTGACCTCATTCAAACTGAAGTTCATCCCTTTGATCTAAAGAACTAAGTTACGTTTCTCTTTCTCTCCAATGTTGTGATAAACTTGGCAGGCTACCTGGATTTTTTTGTCAGCTGTCAGAAGTGAGCAGAGAATTCCCTGCACTTGTTACATAGAATCGGGAAATGTTGTTTTAAGATCGGGAGGACAGTTGAAACGCGATTTAGATTCTTTAACGATTAATCGTTCAGCTCTACTTATTCCTCACTCTGACAGGTTTCAATGCTCTTTTCCTCCTACTGATGCTCCGGGTTGTGGGCCGGCCCTCGCTGTTCTGATGTACATTGTAGGAATACTGGTCCTGCACTGCACTTGATGATGTCATTAATTGGGGGTTAGGAAGTGGCACTGATTACTTGATGTATACCCAATTATATGCTGAAAATATCTACAGTAAATGTGTCAATAAAAAAATTTCAGCAGATAATTAGGTACACATCAAGTAAGCAGCGACACTTCCCAATAGGGGCCGACCGCTAATCGTAGCAGCCGATTATCGGGGGCCGATATTCACATTTTTCAAAGTATCGGTATCGGCCAGAGACGTACCGATATTTCTTCAAGTTGTTGTTTTGAATATTTTTTAAGTGCAGAGGAGGGGTTTGGGGTCCCCAGATCCCTCCATAAAGAGTACCTGTCACTGCCTTTTACTGTCACAAAGATGTAACATTCCTTGTGACAGCAATAAAAGTGATAAAAAATAATAAAATTAAAAAGGACAGTGTAAAAATAAAAAAACTTTAAATGTACAGAATATCAGCACCCGATATCGGCCATCGGCCTGAAAAATCAGTATCGACCCTGAAAAACTATATCGGTCGACCCCTACTTCTCAACCCCCAATTAATCTCGACTCTACCATGGTAGCAGTTTTAGTGGAGGCAGCAGCTTTTAAAGGTTTATTGTCTGTCCATAACGCGGAACCTCCCTCTTCTAATCTTTGATGATGTAATTATCTGATCACCAGCCAGAGCACCTCAGAAAGGAAGCTGCAGGAGACCAAATGTACAGTGCGGAGGAAGCCTTCAAGAGTGAGCAATAAGGTAAAAGATTAACTCAGATATAAATCTACATTGTGTGCACCAAATGTGTTCACAAACCTTGATATCACCCCAACTGATTCCCATCCAGCGTCTGTAAACATCCTGGATGAAAAGTGGATAAACCAGTACTATGGCTGCAGCTTTCTTGTAAAAGTGATCACTTTTACAGGGCTTGGTAGGGGCCCCTCTGCCCACTTCTGTTCCAGGGCTCTCCTGTTCCACTTAGACCACTAGCCAGGAAAGAAGCCGAACAAACAGAGCTCTGTTTGGTCGGCTGCCTTGGAGGAAGAGAAGGCATCAGGGGTCAAATGGACCCCATATCCCTCAATAAAGAGGACCTGTCACTGCTTAAGCCATGTTGTTCATCCATTGTGATAGGAAAAAAGTTGAATAAAAAAAAAAAAGTGTGCATTTTTTTTAAAATACAATAAATAAATAAATTAAAGGAACGTACCTACTTCCCACACGCATATGTGAACACGTGAGGTATCACTGCAATAGATGTGAGATATCGTATGCTCAATTTTAAATCTTGAGATGTTTGGTATCTAATTAGATGGCACTACCTCATTATCTTACAATGCAGTGTTTGGTGTCTGACTGACCTTTAAGCTTGCCATGCACATATAAATTACTCTCCTTGGCTCTCAGACTACCTAAAACAGTGCCTGTATCTGATTGGATGCAGTCACTATTCACCAACAATTTTCCACCAGGCTCCTTCGACAAAAAAATCAATCAATCAAAAAAATCGACTTGTTGAGTCAGGTGGTGCTTAGACAAGGCCCATGTACTAGTGAACTAAAACTAGAGAGTTAGGACTGCAGTATAACGAGGAACCTTGACATGGTCACCGAGACTTCCAGATATATATTGCAAAATGTGTGCAACAAAACCCTCTGTATTAGAAGGTTTTGACAGGGTCAATTTGTTTTGTTTGCAGGCTGGCAAGTGTGCTGGGAATTTTTTGTTTGTTTGATCTGCATTGCCCTTCCATGTGCACCTTACTGCAAGGGTTAGTTATAAATTGAGGTGGTTTCCATCTTTTTGCCTTGCCAGGTGGGAGGCGTAGTGAAGCATGTAAATACCAAGCAGTAAGTTTTAGCATAGGAATTTCTCTACCCACCTTGGGCCAGAGATTACCACGTCTCTTTAGAGTCTGACAACAAATATTAGATATTCTGTCAGATCAGGCAGAAGACTGCATTGTATATTCCTGAGTTCCAAGGATGAGCTCTACCAACATCTAAGGTTTTATTTGGTGGCGCACAGATCAGAACCACGTCATCTCTTACACTGTAGTGGTGAGACTTCAGGTACATCAACTTCTAGGTAGAGGCAGGGGAGCCTGGTTCTTTTAGAGCAGCCATTCTCCATCAGGGTTCTTGGAACCCTACAGTTCCTCGAGGGGTTGCTAAGGGTATTATAAGGGTAAAAGCTATAGTGCTCCTTAAATTCAGGTGTAGATTGTGGTTAAGACCCCATACACACTATTAGATTTTTTGCAGTTTTTTGTCTTCAGATTTACCAAAACCATGTAGTGCCTGCCTGATTGCATACAAATTGAAACTCTAAAGCCACATACACACGGTCGGAGTTTCCGATAACAGATGTTCGATGGGAGCTTGTTGTCGGAAATTCCGACCGTGTGTAGGCTCCATCGGACATTTTCTGTCGGAATTTCCGACCACAAAAATTTGAGAACTGGTTCTCAAAATTTCCGACAACAAAACTTGTTGTCGGAAATTCCGAGCGTGTGTACACAATTCCGAAGCACAAAAATTCCACGCATGCTCGGAATCAAGCAGAAGAGCCACACTGGCTATTGAACTTAATTTTTCTCGGCTCGTCGTACGTGTTGTACGTCACCGCGTTCTTGACGTTCGCAATTTCCGACAACATTTGTGTGACCGTGTGTATGCAAGACAAGTTTGAGTCAACATCTGTCAGAAAAAAATCCACGGTTTTGTTGTCGGAATGTCCGATCGTCTGTACGCGGCAATAAGGTTTGACCTCATATTATATGGTTTTGATAAATCTGAAGACAAAAATCTGCAGAAAATCTAATAGTGTGTATGGGACCTTAGGGTACCATTTGAGTGCCAGTTGCACGGGACCATGCAAAGCCCAGCGTGCCCCTCCCCTGAGCTTATAAAGTTAAAGACTAAATTTACCTTTTCCAGAACATAACTTATTATGCAGTAAAGGGGGACCAATGGATATATTTTAAAAAAAATGCAAATTTGTAAAATATTCAATATGTCTGTCATACCTGTAAGCTTTGGGTAACCTCAGAAGCCTGGCATGAAACCTCCCAGTAAGCAACCCCCATGTCCTGCCTTGTTGCTAGAATGTTGGATGCTCACACCCAAGCAATTCAGGATTGAAAACCAACAGTTTTTGCATCCTAGCAAGAAGCCAGGACATGGGGGTTGCTAACTGGGAATTTTCAGGCCAGGCTTCTGAGATAATATTATTGAACATTTTACAAAGCTGCACAGTTTTTTTTTATATCTCCTGCGGCCCCTTGACTCCACAGGCTACTTTTTTGGAAAAGGTGAACTTAGTCCTTACAGTGGAACTTAACCCTTCTATCCTATACAGCCAGGCCGTGATGAGCTCAGGCATGTTTGGACACTGCTATTCTGCCCGGAAGCTGTCAAAGCTGATAGCCAATCATAGGTGGTGGAGGTATTCCCTGACCTACTACTGCATGTATACAAGTGTCTGCGGGCCAGCAAATACCTCCATCAGCTTCCCGGTGGGACAGCTTAGGCACGATCAGACTTGTGTCCAAACACACCTGAGCTCATCCCTACAGCCAAGGAAGCTGCCATCTTGGCCTCTGTTGCTCTGGAGTAAGGATGAGCTCTGGCGTGTTCGCATAGTACACGTGCAGAGCCCGCCAGGAAGTCGACACAGCGCTGCGCTAATCACAGCCAGGGAGACATTTCCCGATCTCTGCAGCCGAGCATCGGGACAATGTCTCCCTGGCTGTGATTAGCGCAGCGCAGTGCCGACTTCCTGGCGGGCTTTGCACTTGTACTATGCGAACACGCCAGAGCTCATCCTTACTCTGGAGTGCCATGGTCCAGCACATGTAATCAGTTATGACACCAGCCATCTGATGGCTAAACAGTTCACTTGAATGTAAAACCCAATGTGACAGTTAACATTGATGGTATGCCTTGAATGTCACTATACTGGGAAACCATTAAATTGATGGGTTTAGTTCTGCTTCAAATTAACCACTTGCTTCCTGGGCCAATTCTGACACTTCTCTCATATATGTAAAAATCTGTTTTTTTTTGCTAGAAAATTCTTAGAACCCCCAAACATTTTTTATATATATTTTTTTTAGCAGAGGCCTTAGAGAATAAAATGGCGGTCCTTGCAATTTATGTCCAAATTTTTTGGAGAAAAAAGAAAAATTTACTTTAACCACTACCCGCCCGCCATATAGCAAAATGACAGCCATAAAGTGGTCGCATTATCCTGACTGGGTGTCATATGACGTCCAGCAGTATAAGTCGCTAGCGCGCGCCCACGGTGGCACGCAGCATGGTAATCGGTGGTGTGTCACTCTGACACACTGCATTTCCGATCTAGATAAAGAGCCTATGACGTAGGCTCTTTACCATGTCATCAGCTGTGTCCAATCACAGCTGATCACAGTGTAAACAGGATGAGCCATTTATCTGCTTTTCCTTCACTCGCACTGACAGGCACGTGTAGAGGAGAGCCAATCGGCTGCTCTCCTGACAGGGGGGGGTCTGCGCTCATAATCAGCACATTAAATATCAGTGCAGACCCATTGAGGATGCCCAATTCAGACCACCAGTTGAGCCCACCAGGGGTGCCAATCAGTGCCCATTGGGATGGCACACAGTGTCCATCAATGATACCTGCCTGTGCCTCCTGATCAGTGCCATCTACCAGTGCCGCCCATCATTGCCACCTATAAGTGCCCACCAGTGCCGCATATCAGTGCTGCTTATCAGTACTGCATATAAGTGCCTCATCATCAGCGCAAATCAGTACTGCCTCATTAGTGCTCATCAGTGAGGGAGAAAATGTACCCCTCTCAAATCATCCCTCCGCAGCTATTACCTTTTTTACCACCAACCCCTCCCTTTAGAATGTAAGCTCTATGAGCAGGGCCCTCCTCTCCCTTCTGTATTGAACTGTACTGTAATTGTGCTGTCCCCCCACTACATTGTAAAGCACTGCGTAAACTGTTGGCGCTATATAAATCATGTATAATAAAATACTACTAATTACGAAGAAGTCTTTTTTTATTTGTAGCGCAAAAAAAGGAAACCCCAGAGGTGATCAAATACCACCAAAAGAAAGTTCTATTTGTTGGGAAAAAAAATTATAAAAATGTTGTTTGGGTACAACTTTGCATGACCGCGCAATTGTCATTCAAAATGCGACAGCACTGAAAGCTGAAAATTGGACTAGGTAGGAAGGGGGGGAAGTGCCACGTATTGAAGTGGTTAATGAATTAAAAACAACACAATATATAACCCAAAAGTATGAAAAATTATGTTATGTAAATAAGCACCCACATCTGGAATGGAAAGCATTAGATAAAAAAAATAAAAAAAAAACACACACACACATTGCTTTAAAGTTTTTAAAAAATGGCATTGTTTACATTGGATCAGAACCCAAAGTGACGTCGTTCCTCCAGTCCTCCTAGACCAAAGAGTTTAGCTAAGGCCATGTTTCCTCAGTTAATCTCTGTGGTCAGCCGCTGCAATCGCCAGATCCGTTCCCGGTCTCACGGATCATCCCAGTAAGTCCGAGAACCACCAGAAAGCGGTGGAGGAGGAAGGGGGGGTCACTCTGGCAACTTCTAAAAGTGATCCAGCGGCTAATAATCTGCTCGGATAACTTTTAGCTGTTAGAGAATCACCGGCTGAAAAAAATCAATACTCTGGTTATAGCATATTGCTGCAGCTATAACCCTGGTATTCCACTTCAAACTAAAAATGTGATTTTACTTTGGCCCAGTTGGGAAGTGGTTAACCAGAAAAATGCCAGTCATGTTTTGAGGACGCAGTCCTGACTGTTCTACATAATACAAAACGTAGAAGTATTATTGGAGTCCTATGATGATCTCCTCATTGTGCGTGCCATGGCAGAGAACACAATGCGTCGCAATTAGGACTCCGATTTCCCAAATGAAGTCTGGAAGGGACAATAAGGGGAACATAAAACAATGATCCTCATCCCTGCAGTACAGGTGGATGGAAGCCATAGCAGTAACACTGACATCAGAAGGGTCCAAGCCAAAGAATCGCAGACCCTGCTGAATGTGGGGACATTAATGGCTGGTGTGTTGAGGTATTTTGAGAGGACAGCATATTTACACTGTTATACAAGCTGTACACTCACTACTTTACATTGTAGCAAAGTGTAATTTCTTCAGTGTTGTCACATGAAAAGATATAATAAAATATTTACAAAAATGTGGAGGGGTGTACTGTATTCATTTTTCTGTGTATAGCAATGATGGTGAACCTTGGCACCCCAGATGTGTTGGAACTACATTTCCCATGATGCTCATTCACCTGAACACATCATATATATATATATATATATATATATATATATATATATATATATATGTCACCTGGCCCTACTATAGGGGGTCTGTAGTGTACACAGCCTCTATATGACTTGTATAGAAGGACAGGTCCACTTTAATAAGAAGGTGTGTGTGTGTGTGTACTTACACACACAGTATATACACACACACAGTATACAGGCAGAGAAGGGAGCACACAGGTAGATGACATAATGGTGATAACACCGGTAGGGGGCGCTCTGACACCTCCAAGTAGTGGTGAGTCCGCAGTACACACTCCCCACCCCTCACCCTGTACTTACCTCTATCCGCCCGCCATTCGCCCCACTGACTCCTCACCCTCCGGGCTCCGCCTCCACACCGCGATCACGTGATCCGCACCGGCCCCGGCGAGCTCACGTGATTCCGGAGCGGACCTCTCACGAGATTGTTGTTGGATACAGCTGGAGGTGACGTCACTGAGGTCCCCGGGAAAGCCGCGTGATGGGGAGGGATGTGTGATGTGCTGCGACACATTCCGTGGGGGGGGGGGATTGGTATGTTCCGAGGATGTGGCATGTCATGTGTCCCCCCTCCCTGGAAGAAATGGTACATTCCAAGCATGTGTGATGTGTCCCCCTGCAGAGGGGGTTGGTACATTCCGAGGATGTGTGAGGTCACGCGTCCTCTTTTAGAAAAAAGTGATCCCCATTCTAAGGATGTGTGATGTAATGCTTCTCCTCCCATTGGAATTGGTACATTTCAATGATGTGTCCCCTTCAAGAGCAATTTGGTACAATCCGAGGATGTGTGATGTCATGTCTCCCCTTCCACTGTGAATTAGTACAATCCAAGAGTGTGTGATGTCATATGTCCCCCTCCAAAGATGTGTCATGTAATATGTCCCCCTCCACTGAGAATTGACACATTCCGAGGATGTGTGATGTAATGTGTCCCCTTCCACTAGGAATTGGTATATTCCAAAGATGTGTCAACCAATATGCCCCCCTCCACTGGGAATTGGTACATTCCAAAGATGTGTCATTTAATGTGTCCCCTTCAACTGGGAATTGGTACTTTCCGAGGATGTGTAGTTTAAGGTGCCCCCTCCCAGGAAGAATTGGTACCTTCCAATGATGTGATGTAACTGTCCCCTTCCCAAGGAAATTGGTACATTTTGAGGTGATGCCATGCGCCCCCTTCCAGGAAAAATTGGTACATTCCAAGGATGTGGTAGATTACAACCTAAAAGAGGTTCCAGCCAATCACTCAGTGATGGAGAGTAGAACCTCTGTCAGTTTTTTTTTTTGCTGTCTGACGCCTATTGCAGAGATTTCCCTTCACTTCCTGTCCTGGAAACATAACAGGAAGTGAGAGGAAATCCCTGAAGAATAAGAGAAGATTCCTCCTGAATGGTTGTCATGGCATTCTTTTCTCTGAACATGTGTATTGTATTCTGTCATTATATATATATATATATATATATATATATATATATATATATATACACACACGGCACAGTGGTGTAGAGGGTAGCAGTAAAAAGGGTCACTGGTTCGAATCCCAACCAGCAGTATAGAGAGAGGTATAGTTCCTACTGTCAAAGTGAAAGATGAAGGATAGTCCAGTGTTCCTTAAAGTGGTTGTAAACCCACTCTGACAACTTGCACCTACAGGTAAGCCTAGATTAAGGCTTACCTGTAGGTGCAAGAAATAGCTCCTTAACCTACACGGTTAAGGAGATATTTGCAGAAAACACTGCACCGATGTCTACAGCGCATGCACGCCCTAGACAACGGCGCAGGCGCACTAAGCGTGCCGGTTTTCTGAATGGGATAATGCCGGAACTTCCTGCATGCGCGGGGATCTGCCGTCCCGCGCGCATGCGCAGGAGTGAAGTCATCGCCACTCCGGCCAGTCACAGCGCCGGAGCCGCGATACACAGAAGACGCTCAAAGGTGACATGGCGTCGAAGGGGAACGAGGAGCGCTTTGGGGGCTTCGATCTCAGGTAAGTGCCACATAATGAGCTAGTATGCTGTGCATACTAGCTCATTATGCCTTTCTCTTGCAGGGTTTTTTTTTTTTGCAGGAAAAACAAAAAACGGGTTTACTTCCTCTTTAAATTGAAAAAATAACATCTATCCCAACCCGATAAAAAAGAATGTTCTTTAGCAAGGAGCATACTTTTCACATTAATAATTATTCTACCAAAATGAGTGTGTGCTGTAAATTGCCTCCAGCATTGTTCCTGTTCCTTCCTGCTGGAGGCTGCCATTTTGCTGAAGCCCAGAGCCCCCGAGCAGCAGCAAATCTTTAGGCTGTCAGCAGATTGGCCTCTAGTGGCTCTGATTTTAGTCACAATGCTAAAAAATAGAGAGCAAATGAGCATGTGCAGAGCAGAGTGAGACAGCGGAAAATGTTACCAAATACATGTAATTTTCCTTTCCTGGCACCGATCCATGGCAGCATACATGTGATACAGCGACCAGCCCGCTGCTATGCAGATGTCTCCATAGACATTTTGCATGCGCTGCCCCGAGCTTAACTCAAATAGCCCCTTCTATTGTTTATAGCCTCCTCCAAGTTCCTTTTCTTTTCCGCTGCTGTGATCGGACTTCTTTTTAACGCGCTCAGTAACTGTCTGCCTCTATTGGAGGTACGGGCAGACAGCTGTACTGACAGTCTGCAGGAACTTGGCAGTGCACCCGCCATCCACAGAGAGCGGGTGCAATGCATTGCAGGCTGTAGTGTAAAATAAATAATAAATGTCCATTTTTTTACCTGCAAAATGATGTGCATTTATTTATGTATTTGTTACAAAAATGTAGACTTTAAGCTGCAATGGCAGCCAGGAGAAGTTGTACACATGGTATGGGAGAATTATACCCCATCCCACATTCGGTGAGCAGTACCACCGCCAAATGAATAGGGGGCGCACCGCAACCATCTTGTAATGCACACAGTTGTGGCGAGAGTGATGCAGGCTTTTCAGGGTTAAATCAGTGAGGAGGCAACATATCCCCTCCAGGCTACTGCAAGTGTGAATGTGCCATTACATTGCAGATTAAAAAAGAAACCTGAAATCTAATCCTATAAATGTTTTCAGTTCACTTTATAGTTGGTTTAGGCCAAGAGGGTTCAAGTGAAACATTTCTATTACACATTGATGTGGCCGCTGTCTGTGAACTGCAATGTACTGTAGTAGAATTAGCTGGATCCAGTAGGTGGCGCTGTGTTCTGGTAGTAGTAGAGACAGCCTGAGTGCGTCTCCACCATTCAGAAGTATTGAATTTTATGGATTATTAGAAGGATTCCTCCACCCACCTCTCTACAGGAGGTGATCTCATGTTTTTACACATTGCTGGTATGGAGAGGGTTAATACTGAATGCTATTACAGTCTGGTGTATTTAACCACTTCTGCCCCGGAAGGATTTACCCCCTTAATGACCAGGCCAATTTTTTTGCAAAACAGCACTGCGTTAATTTAGCTGACAATTGCGTGGTCGCGCGACGCTGTACCCAAACGAAATTTAAGTCCTTTTTCCCCCACAAATAAAGCTTTCTTTTGGTGGTATTTGATCACCTCTTTTTTTTTTTTGCGCTATAAACAAAAAAAGACCGCCAATTTTATTTTTTACTTTCTGCTATAATGCATATCCCAAAAAAAATATAAAAAAAAACAAATGTGTTCATCAGTGTAGGCCAATATGTATTCTTCTACATATTTTTGGTATAAAAAAAATCCCAATAAGCGTATATTGATTGGTTTGCGCACAAGTTATAGCGTCTACAAAATAGGGGATAGATTTATGGCATTTTTAGCGGGACTGCGACATTGCGGCAGACAGATCTGGCATCTGACATTTTTTAAAACTTTTTGGGGAACCAGTGACATTATTACAGTGATCAGTGCTAAAAATATGTACTGACATTGTACTAATGACACTGTTAGGGAAGGGGCTAACATCAGGGGCAACTAATGGGTTAAATGTGTTCTTTGTGTTAACTGTATGGGGGATGGGCTGCCTGAGGAAACACACAGATCCGTCTTCCTGCTTGGCAGGAAGACAGATCTCCATGTCATCCCCTGACGGAATGGAGATCTGCCTTGTTTACTTCGGCAGATCCCTGTTCTGTCTCTGCCGGGAACGATCTTGGGTGGCCGGCGGACATCGAGTCCCCCGAACCCGCTGATTGGCTCCCCCGCTGGCCAATCGGAGTGTGCAAGCCCACGAAAGCTATTACATCTGTGGCGGGTGGTCGGCAAGTGGTTAAACAGTCACTCCATCCCAGAGGCGGCTCTCTAATTAGGCAAATTAGGCGGTCGCCTAAGGCCTCGCACTCACAAGGGCCTCGCGGCCGCCCAATTTACCTGTGATCAATACTAATGTCGGAATCATTGGATCTCTCTATTACCCCTCTCTCTCTCTCTCTCTCTCTCACCTCCCCCTCTCTCCCCCCTCTTGCATTGGCTGAATATGTCTGATGGGTGAGGAGGGTGCCCTGGAAGTGGTGCTGATCACCTGTGTGCTAGATCCGTGCATTTTCTGCAGCAATTTTTTTGCTTGAATTATTTTTCCCATTATGGGCGTGAGTGGGGCCTCATGTCTAAGTTTGGCCTAAGGCCTCACAAAGCCTAGAGCCGCCTCTGCTCCATCCCAGACCAATATTTCAGTTATGGGTGGAGAGGTCAGGCAAACTTACACACCTGGGTTCCATGCTTTGCCTTCCTGCCAGAGTTTCATCCCCCCATGCTGTATTCCCCATAACACCAATTACAATGGCAGCAGAGGGGCGGAGTTAAGAACTTATCACAAAATGTAACCACCTGCACCTTAGGAAAGAGGTGATTCAGCCTACATGGGCAATACAAAACTGTAATATCAGTGTTGGCTGGAGAAACTTTTAAACCAGTTGACATTAGTAATGGTGCACTAGATACAGCATATCATTAATGCACAGGTCATACACAAAAGGAGAAGAAGGGGAAGGGGTTAATTACAGCAATCACAAGGCACAGAGCCACTTTGATTGACTCTGTGTGTCTTTTTCCTGTGCTCTCCACTGTCTAATGGGAGCAACTCAGAATAACCACTCCACCTAGGGGCCATTTTACTATAACGGTTGGTAGTGGGGTGATTAAAAGGAGTTGTAAGGGCAGAAGGTTTTTTATCGTAATGCATTCTATGCATTAAGATAAAAAAATCTTCTGTGTGTAGCAGCCTCCCCAGCACCCCCTAATCCTTACCCGAGCTCCATCTCTCTCCAGCGAGGTCCACGAGTGTCTTAGCCATCCGGGACACTCCTCCTGATTTGCTGAGACACAGCAGTGGCACCATTGGCTCCCAGAGCTGTCAAAGTCAGTTAGCCAAACAGAAGAGAGAGGGGGCGGAGCTCCGTGTCTGAATGGACACACAGAGCTGTGACTCGGCTCGGGTGCCCCCATAGCAAGCTGCTTGCTGTGGGGGCGCTCGACAGGAGGGAGGAGCCAGGAGCATCGAAGAGGGACCCGAGAAGAGGAGGATCCAGGCTGCTCTGTGCAAAACCAACTGCACAGAGGAGGTAAGTATAACATGTTCTTTATTTAAAAAAAAAAAGAGAGACTTTGTAATCACTTTAAAGCGGTGGTGCAGGAAAAAAAAAAAAAAGTCAGCAGCTACTAACAGTGTAGCTGCTGACTTTTAATAAGGACACTTACCTGTCCTACTCTCCCACGATGTCGGTCCTGCCGCGGCAATCGATCGCTGCTGGCAGGCTCCCGGCTCCTCCATTCTGAGTAGGGGAAACAGGCTGTGAAGCCGTAAGGCTTCACTGCCCGTTTCCTACTGCGCATGCGCCACTCGCACAGTGCTTTGTGAATGGGCGGCTTGCCTCCTGGGATACACACAGTTCCCAGAAGGCAGCGCGGCCCATTCACAAGAAGAGGAAGCGGAAGGAGAGCCACCACGGACGGAGAAGAGGAACATTAGCGGCAGATTAGGGGACTTCCGCATAGCAACAGGCATTTAGGGTGAGTATAACATTTTTTTTTTTTTCTATTAATTTTTTATTTATTTTTTATTTTTAGTGTGAAGATTTTTTCAGGGTGGACGTCCACTTTAAGGAAAGTAACATTTGACCTCTGGTTAACACCCTATTACCCTAACTAGCCTTAAAAGAGGGACTGACCACTCAGCACTGTGGCATTGTGTCTACAACAGGGATATGCAATTAGCGGACCTCCAGCTGTTGCCAAACTACAAGTCCCATCATGCCTCTGCCTCTAGGTGTCATGCTTGATGCTGTCAGAGTCTCGCTATGCCTCATGGGACTTGTAGTTTGGCAACAGCTGGAGGTCCGCTAATTGCATATCCCTGGTCTACAATGTATCAGTGGTTGCTTTTACACATACACAGCCCAGCCAATAGATCACACAGTGTTAGAGCAGAGAGTAGAGCTTTAATTCATAAACCTGTCTTTCTAGCACCATTGTTAGACAGGTGGGAAAACCTGTCCGACCACGCCGTATAGAAACTAAGGGACAAATTTTTACAGGACCAAGTTACTTGGTCCCCTACAGAGATAAAACATATAACAAATTTGGATGATGGACCTTTATTTAATGAAATTAGCAATTAAACTGTTAAACTATTGAAATACTTTACTTCTTAATCTCTGCTATTATTACCTGTCAGCTACTCCCCTGCCAGAAGCCCAATTTGTGACCATGTCTTGTGTGAAGCTCAGGCAGAACTCAGATGATACTGCTCCCCCATTCAGGCTTGCGTTTGTGTTCCACTGTTACAGGAGACTGAACATTCCTATAACTGTCTCCAGACTGTGCTCCAGCATTGTCACAAAGGCCCCTGCTTGAGACTACAAGTGGCCATTTCTACACATTATGCAGGAACAGTCAACTGTTGTCACTGTCAGGAGACCCAACCTGAGTAATTCCATATAGACATCGCTGTGAGTGCATATTGATAGGAAGAGGAATCAGATCAGCAGCACTGTGAATTTGTATGTACAGCAACCATAGTATTAAAAAACTATACTGTATACATATAATCAATGGTTTTAATGTATTATTGTAAAATAAAAATCAGAATTTTTATGAATGTGTCAATAAATCTGTAGTCACCAATAAAGTCCCATTTCTTTATTTACTCAGATAGTTTTAAAATTAAAACCTGGGAGGGGAGATCTATTTTTATATAATTTTTTTCTAAAAATATATAGAAGTTTAGAGCACAGTGCCACCAAAACAAAACATTCACTTTCATAGATAATTACAAAGTTATTCCTAAATTATTAAAGAGTAACTCCACTTCTGTTGAGAAAAAAATATTCCCCACTGGGTGATCTACAGTGGGGAAATTTATTATTTGATCTCCTGCAGATTTTATAAGTTTGTCCACTTACAAATAAATGAAGGGTCTATCATTTTTATCATAGGTGTATTTTAAATGATAGAGACAGAATATCAACAAAAAATCCCGAAAAACGTATGATACAAATGTTATAAATTGAGTTGCAGTTCAGTGAGTAAAATAAGTATTTGATCTCCCCCCCCCCCCCCCCCCCCCACCAACCAACAATAAAACAGAATCTTTTTCTATTCAAACTTACCATCAAGGGAAAGACCAAAGGACATCATGGACAAGATTGTAGACCTGCACAAGGCTGGAATGGGCTACAAGACCATCAGCAAGAAGCTTGGTGAAAAGGAGACAAGTGTTTTGCGATTATTCGCAAATGAAAGAAATACAAATTGGATTGAAATCTTGCAGTGCCGCAAGGTCCCCCTCCTCAAGAAAGCACATGTACAGGCCCTTCTGAAGTTTGCTAATGAACATCTAAATCAGGCATGTCCAAAGTACGGCCCGTGGGCCAATCGCGGCCCGCTTACCGGTTTCGGACGGCCCGCCTGGTGATTTTGACATATATATCTTTTGTGGCCCCCAACGAAATCCCTGAGCGCCGGGGGCCACAAAAGATAGTATGCTGGCTGCCTTGGAGGGGACAGGACGAGTGCCGTGCATACAGGAGAGTAGTTCCTGTTTACACAACGTCCTGTGTAAAAGGAAGTCCCATCTCCTGCGCTGCCATTGGACAACTGTTCTGTCTATCACAGGAGGCGGGACTTTCAATTAAAGAGGCCCTTCGAGAAAACAGGAGTTTCTCCTGTTTGTCTGTTGGCGCTCATCCCGCCCCCTCCCTGTCTCCTCTGCAGGCTGCATTGACGATAATGGTGAGTCTGCATTCATGGCAATACAATGGGTGCTGCATTCATGGCAACTCATGCCCCCCTGTGCTCCTTCATCTAGAGTGGGGGTTCTCTAATACAGGAGGTGTTATTGGCCAGAGCACCAGGTGAAAAAAGAAAACAGCCATCACATCTAATGATTGGTAAGCTGCAACAAATTACATTTTTGATTTGGGCTTTATTAAAGTGTATTTATAGTTTGCTGCCGAACGATACTGTGGTGCAGTTTGTATACACACAAGCCAAATCATCAGTTACTCCTGGATTTCCAGATTGTCTCATTTCATCACTGTTTAAGAGAATGTGAGGTTGACAATTTCAGCCCCTTGAAAAGAATTGGCTACTATCCCAATCAATAAACGACTTTCTGGATTATTACCTTATGGTGTGGTGCTTAAATCTTCAGAGAGATTTGCCTGCAAAGTGCGGTACAGCTTTGGAATCTCATAAAAAAAGCAATGGTTTCCTGCAGGTTGCTCCGACGCTGCTTGATAGATTTGTTCAAACAGCTGACTGGCACATGACACCCCTGCTGATCACGGAGGTTTCTCACATTTTCTCAGCAAAGGTAGAAAACTTGTGTGACTTGCCCCAGGGCATAGGATGGCTGATATTCTCTTCAGAAGACGAGCAGTGGGCAAAATCAGACACTCAGGCCTCGTACACACGGCCGAGATTCTCGTTGAAAAAAACATGTCGTTTTTTTCGACGAGATTCTTGGACAAGAAACTTGTCCCGGCCGAGTGTACACACGCTCGTTTCAAAGAACCCGCGGTTCTTTGAATGGAGTGTACGCGGTGACGTCATTGATTACGACGAGCATGCGCTCGTCACATTCGATGCCGTCGCCGCCATCTTGGTATACCCTACGTATGCCTAGGAAGCTACCGCGCATGCGTCGAATTCATTTCGAACATGCGCGGGCTTCCGGGAGGACAGGTAAGTGTACACACACTCACTTTTCTCGTCGAGAAACATGCCGAGGAGAATCTCGACGAGAAAATAGAGAGCAGGTTCTCTATTTTCTCGTCGAGGTTTCTTGTCGGTTTTCGACGAGAAACCCGATAGCAGCGTACACACGACCGATTTACTCGGCAAGACCTCTCTGCCAGCAAGTTTCTTGCTGGTTCTTGCCGAGAAAATCGGTCGTGTGTACGAGGCCTCAGACACAGCTAGTCAATTCTTCCGGCAGGACAGGTTGACAGCGACATACAAGGGTTGGACAAAAGTATGGAAACGCCAGGTCAAATGAAATCATTACCTTATATGGTGTTGGATGGTGGATAATGGAATCTGATACCACTCTTCATGCAAAAAATGTTCCAGTTCTCGCAGAGATTCCAGGAGGTGGAAAACAAGCCCAAACCTCGTTCTCCAAAATTGACCATAGTGGCCATGATATTGAGGTCCCATGACTGCGGCCCCCTGGGAAGGTGATAGATTTCGTCTGCATGCTGGTCAAACCACAACTTGACAACACCAGCTGTGTGAGTCGGAGCATTACGGTCTTGGCGCTGTCTTTGGGAAACAATGTCTGCACCATGGGGTGCACATGGCCGGCTAAAATGTGTGCATATGGCAGGGAATACCTGGGTCTGCCCCAAACATGCCCCTGGTAGTCCAATTTTCTCCAAACCTATCTTGGTACCCAAGGATTTAGGCGAGAATATGATAAAATATAACAATTTATTAAAAAGAAAACATGATTAAAATGGAGAGGGGACAAGAATACAAAAATTATATACAATCAATAGTTACAGCTGTGCATTGTTCATAATATTCAAAAAGGTAGATGAACACAAGGGGCACCGGAATGTACATCTTGACAGGGTCCTCTACATGTTTTGCAGCATAAGCCGCCTCCTCAGGAGGAATCAGTCGATATCATCTACAGGATAAGTTATAGATATGATCTCATAGTCAAATAGTCATAACAAGTATATAATATAACAAAAATGTAAGCAAAATGATGACACTTACAAAACATACGATTAACATATGATTTGGGGGATCAGGGCAGAGCCTAGGACAGTGATGGTGAACCTTGGCACCCCAGATGTTTTGGAACTACATTTCCCATGATGCTCATGCACTCTTCTTGTAGGTGAGCATCATGGTAAAAGTAGTTCCAAAACATCTGGGGTGCCAAGGTTCGCCATCACTGGCCTAGGACATCATCCTGTAGACCCAGAAGTGGACAGGTGGTGTTTTTATGAGGCGATGCCGATCTACTGACCTTAAAAGGGCAATGCTACATAAATTATAAAAGGGGCATACTACAGGGCAAAGTTTTAAAGTGCACACATCCATGTGAGTGTACATCTATTTTTTTTTAACTAGCAGAAAGCACAATGATATTATTTATTTTTGTAAGTTGAGGTACTCGTCACTTGAATAATAGTATAACCCCTTCTGCTGTACCATACTGGAGGATTCATCAAGAGTGCTCCTGGTAGTAGATCCAGAGATATCTTCAGAAGGTGTTTGAAGCTCCTGAAAGTGGAAGGCATATTATGACCTATATGTAATGTATATGTAGGTCCACACCCTCAGGTGAGTGCAGAGTAAAAGGTGGTGGAATTCACTCGGCACATTTGTATGAAAAGTATTCACAAGCACAGATTGGTGGAGTTCTGTATACACAGGTAAGCAAAAAACAATTGATTTAACTACTTGCAGTAATTTCACTGCAAGCGGGCAGCAGCTACAGGCTCAGCGATGTATTGGTACGTTACTGAGCACATGGGCAGAGTGCAGCGGCATCCCATGTCTACTATGTCCATTGGATCAAGGTGCTTGCCTCAAAAAAATTCCACCCCTAGGGGCTCCATTTCCATGTTACTTATAGAAAATTTCAAAAAAGTGTGCCACATCGCATATCAGAAACTCTTCTTCTCTACCAGCTTTGCACATCTAGAGTGAATTTTTTGCACATTCTTCTTTGGAAAATAGCTCAGGCTCTGTCAGATTGGATGGAGAGCGTCTGTGGAACAGCAATTTTCAAGTCTTGCCCCAGATTCTCAATTGGATTTAGGTCTGGACTTTGACTGGGTCATTCTAACACACAAATAAGCTTTGATCTATACCATTCCATTGTAGCTCTGGCTCTGTTTAGGGTTGTTGTCCTGTTGGAAGGTGAACCTTCGCCTCAGTCTCAAGTCTTTTGCAGACTCCAACAGGTTTTCTTCTAAAGCCTCATAAACACGATCGGACTTCCATCTGACTTTTCCGTGTATTTTTGTCTGAAGGGTGTTGGCCGTGAACTTGGTATGCATACACACGGCAGGACTTTTTCAGCCAACTTTCACCAAATCACGTATTTTTTCAGCTCTTTACCGCCACCCTGTGGGCAACTTCTTCTATTGTTGTCTGATCTTTAGCATTGGTTCTGAGCATGCATGTTTGTACTTTGGACTTTAGTTCGTCGGACTTGTGTACACACGATAGGATTAGCTGATTTACGACATTTGTTGCCGGAAAGTTTGTATGTTCTCACAGCGAACATTTGTCCGATGAAAAAGCGAAAACGTTTGTCCGATGGAGCATACACACAGTCGTATTGTCCACCAAAACAGGTCCGTCAGACATTTGTTGTCAAAAGGTCAGATCGTGTGTATGGGCCTTAAGATTGCCCTATATTTGGCTCCATACATCTTCCCATCAACTCTGACCAGCTTCCCTGTCCCTGCTGAAAAAAAGCATCCCCACAACATGATGCTGCCACCACCATGTTTCACGGTGGCGATGGTGTGTTCAGGGTGATCTGCAGTGTTGGTTTTCTGCCACATATAGCATTTTGCTTTTTAGGCCAAAAAGTTACATTTTGGTCTCATCTGACCAGAGCACCTTTTTCCACATTTGCCGTGTCCCCCACATGGCCTCTCACAAGCTGCAAACGGGACTTCTTATGGCTTTTTTTTTTTCCAACAACGGCTTTTTTCCCGCCACTCTTCCACGAAGGTCAGATTTGTGGAGTGCACGACTAATAGCTGTCCTGTGGACAGATTCTCCCACCTGAGCTGTGGATCTCTGCAGCTCCTCCAGAGTTACCATGGGCCTCTGGGCTGCTTCTTCGGATTAATGCTCTCCTTGCCTGGCCGGTCAGTTTAGGTGGATGGCCATGTCTTGGTAGGTTTGTAGTTGTGCCATACTCTTTCCATTTTCGGATGATGGATTGAACAGTGCTCCGTGAGGTGTTCACAGCTTGGGATATATATATTTTTTTATATAACCCAACCCTGCTTTAAACTTCTCCTTAACTTTATTCCTGACATGTCTGGTGTGTTCCTTGGCGTTCATGATGCGGTTTGTTCACTAAGGTTCTCTAACAAACCTCTGAGGGCTTTGCAGAACAGCTGTATTTATACCGAGATAAAATTACACACAGGGGGACTCCATTTACTAATTAGGTGACTTGTAAAGGCAATTGGTTCCACTGGATTTTAGTTAGGAATATCAGAGTAAGGCCCCTTTCACACTTTTACAACTTGTCCCACGATTTGGGACTGTAAAGTAGCATGACAAGTCGTTCCCCATGATTTCCAATGACAACCATTCCTATTAGTACGACTTCAAAGTAGTCCCTGCACTACTTTGATGCCAATTACACAGGCATTCCCTGAAATCGCGGCGAAATATCAGCTGCGAGATCGCGGTAGAATCGCACAAATTTGGAGTCGCGGTAGTGTGAAAGGGGCCTAAAGGGGGGGGGGGCTAAATACAAATGCAAGCCACTTTTCACATTATTTGTAAAAAATTTGGAAAACCATTGATCATTTTAGTATTTGATTCAAATAGTATTTATTTTTACATACTGTCACCAGTCCGCATCACTGCCATACCAGTCATTTGATAATGCTGTACTGGTCAAAGTACTGTATGTAAATAAAATAAAAAAGAAAATTATTAATTCTCCCAAAAATTGTGACAAAAAAACTTGCCATGCCTCTTACTAAATAGCTTGGGACTGTCTACTTTCCAAAAAAGGGGGTATTTGTACTGTCCTGGCATCAGTACATCAGGAAAGAGAAAAAACTGCGCCACCTTTTGGAATTTAGACCAAAAACCCAATAGGGATAACTAAACGTATTCAAATCCACATCGTAGACTAGCAGATATTGCACCAAATAGTCCAATAATAATTGTTGTACAAATGATCTGAAACAGTCCACAAATCCATATGGCAGGGGAACCACAGATTTCACACCGCAGTGACTAATCAAAGCAAACCGTGAGATATCCACCACCAAAAGAAGGGGAAGCAGCTTACCAGAGGGCAAGCGGTTAGGGACAGTCGACTGTGACCCAGCCGCGGCCTTTAATATTGCAGTCCTCTCTTAGTAAGTCAATGCGTTCCGTTCGGATGGTCCATGAATCAGTATATCCAGATCATAAAACCCCTCAGAGGGGTATACTGATTCATGGACCATCCGAACGGAACGCATTGACTTACTAAGAGAGGACTGCAATATTAAAGGCCGCGGCTGGGTCACAGTCGACTGTCCCTAACCGCTTGCCCTCTGGTAAGCTGCTTCCCCTTCTTTTGGTGGTGGATATCTCACGGTTTGCTTTGATTAGTCACTGCGGTGTGAAATCTGTGGTTCCCCTGCCATATGGATTTGTGGACTGTTTCAGATCATTCGTACAACAATTATTATTGGACTATTTGGTGCAATATCTGCTAGTCTACGATGTGGATTTGAATAAGTTTAGTTATCCCTATTGGGTTTTTGGTCTAAATTCCAAAAGGTGGCGCAGTTTTTTCTTTTTCCATTCGCCTAGGTGTTGTCACACTATTACTGCTGCCTATTTTTTAGTATTTAAATTTTTATGCTAGCGCAGTTTTTTATCCTTTATATCAGTACATCAGGATTGATCAATTCTCAAATATATATCATAGTTTGTAGACTCTCTAACTTTCACACACACTAAATAATATACACTGATCTGGGTTACCTTTACCAAAGACATGTAGCAGAATACATTTTGGCCTAAATTTATAAAGAAAGATTATTTGTTTGCAAAATTTTATAATAGAAACTCAGAAAAACGTTTTTTTTTTTTCTTCAAAATTCAGCATTCTTCGTTTACATAGCAAAAAATAAAAAAACTCAATGGTGATCAAATGGCGCCAAAAGAAAGCTCCATTTGTGTGAAAAGAAATGATAAACACTTACCGTAATTTGGGTACAGTGTTGCATGACCAAGCAATTGCCAGTTAAAGTAGCACAGTGCTGAATAGCAAATAAAAGTCCTGGTCAAGTGGTTAAAGCGGAGTTCCAGCCACCTGTGAAAAAAAGTCAGTAGCTACAAAAACTAGCTGCCGACTTTAAAAAAAAAACAAAAAAAAAAACAGCCTCTCACCTGTCCCACGGTCCAGCAGTGTGCTCACCGTAGTCGGTCTCACTCGCTGTCTTCGATCCCTGGTGTCGACATCTTCACCATGGGCACCCGGGTGCGACAGCTCGCAGATTCACAGCCGGGTGCCCACTGCGCATGCGCTATTTGTGCTACGCATTAGGAGTGGTGGATGCAGTCTTCTGGGATCTGTCAGTGTTTTAAAAGACTGCAGGGGGGAGAGAGGAGAACTTCCGTTTCCGAGGCGCTCGGAACGGAAGCGGGTACCTGTCAAAATCGGGTAGCTGCTCCCTCCCCGCTCCTCAAAAGTGCCAATTGTTCAAGAGGAGCGGGGGACAAGTCCCTAAAGCGGAACTTCCCTTTTTGGATTGAGCTCCGCTTTATTATATATCACTGATGTAATATGGACATTTATTTTAGTATTTAGGCCTCATGCCCACGGGCGTTTTTTCAGCCGCGTTTTTGAGCGTTTTTTACAGCTTAAAAACGCCTGTCCATGTTAGTCTATAGCTTCATGCCCACCTAGGCGTTTTTGAGCTGTAAAGAGCATAGGCGTTTGTAAGCTGTAAAAAAAACCCAGGACCAGTGCGTTCCTCAGCGTCAGAATTAGGCAGAAAAAAACGCGAGCGTCAAAAAACGCGCAAAAACGCGCACTAACGCGCAAAAAACGCGCACTAACGCGCGGTCGCGTTTTTAGCTCCGACGTTTTTTTTTTTTTCAAAAAAAATAAAATAATAATATTTACAATAACATGGACAGGCGTTTTTAAGCTGCAAAAAACGCAGCTGTAAAAACGCCAGTGGGCATGAGGCCTTATAACTGGACATTTAAGTAAAGATTCACTACACAGTGTTTTGGATTAAATTGTGAATTTAAATGGAGTTGGTTATACAGCTACAGGTATATAAACTTTGATTACATGTGGTGTATGGACTATGAATGTTAGTATATTAATCCAATTTTTTGAGTTGTTGCACTACAATAATATATGTAATTGATTGATGGTGTGGGAACAAAAATGTCAGTTTGCGCTGACATTGGAGGAATATCGCACAGCTTTGGTGGTTAGAGGGAATCGATTGTGCAGAGGTTTATTCTTAGTAGTTTTCTTTTTAAGTGATTTTTCTGCTTTTATTTTTACTTGGTGATCCAGTCAATAACACACTTCCTGTCCTAGGGTGGGTTCACACTGCCGCAACCCCACACTGCCTGAGACCCCAAGGAGCGTGACATGTAAAATCCCATGGTAGTCAAAGATGGCTGTCTACTCTTAAACTGGAGTTCCTACAAAAAAAAAAAGTCAGCAGCTACAAATACTGCAGCTGCTGACTTTTAATAATCGGACACTTACCTGTTCCAGGTCTCCCCCTCCTCTCCATGGCGCCGGCATTGTCACTGTGGGCTCCCGGCTGTGGCTTCACAGCCAGGCGAGCCGTGCACTGTGACTGGCCGAGCAATCATCTGGGACCTGTGACGTGTCCCAGATGATTGCCGAGAGGGAGGGGGGGGGGGAGGTGCACTTCCTTCCAGCGCCGGAGCCCCCCCAAAAAGAGGGTTTCCGCCCCCCCCCCCTCAAAAAATTACATCAAATGTGGCATGTCAGAGGGTCACCTTCCCTTAAAGTGGAAGTTCCATTTTTGGGTGGAACTCCGCTTTAATTAGCACTACTGAAGTCACTCCGACTTTACAAAAGGTTCTTGTACTACTTCAAGGTGACTTCTATCAGACTTGAGCCCATAGACTTTAATGGAAGTTGCCGCCAAGTCAGATCCTCATCTATATTGATGCTATTTGGATCTGACATTACAGGAAGATTACCCAGGCATTCCCTGAAAGTTGCATCAAGTCACTAGAAAATTTGCCAGGAAGTAGCCTGGCAAAGTTGCACCGTAGTTTGCGTGACTTTCAGTGTGAACTGAGCCTTAGGGTGTCTACTCTATGGAGGAACAAAGGCAACACCTTGTTAGTCTGGGGGAGGGCAGTACACATGGGCCAAATGCCAGCCGACGTGTGTATGCCAGCTGGCCTGGCAGAAGCCGGCCGCTTGGCAGAAAATGCTGACCGGAGTGTTTTGGCGGGGGGGGGGGCGCCCCCCTGTAAGAACACAACAGTTCAACAGGGGAGATCGCTGTACTGACCAGATCTGATTTTTGTTTTCTAGCTAGGTACATAATCTGGTCACCATAGTGTAAATACCTTTTGGATACATTTCAGCATGCAGTTGGGTTAAATACCACTTTAACATCATCAGTTTCTTCGGACAGCAAAGAATGTGTATGAGCAGCCTTGATCTCCCTGATCATTAACAGACTGCAATGTGTGGGTGACATTCTCATGTATGGACACCTAGAGATTTTTTGTCTCGGTACCTTACAGATAAGCAAAATAAATCTCGGACGAAGTATGGGAAATCCATTTATTAGCAGAAATACACCCAACCATACACTGTAGGTATTCCATTTACTAGAAGAGATAAAACCACACATTGTGGTAATAAAACAAATTCCGGTAGAGGCGCTAGTACATATAAAACTTCACTGAAAATGACCAAAAGTACATCTATTACAATCTGCAATAAAAAAATAATGAAAAAAATAACACATTTCATATACATACGTCCCCATGTATGAACAAGACATACAAAATGACATGTGTAAACAAGTGGTAACGAAGGCAGTGTCACCTACACAACTCTAACAATGGCATTTTGGTCCTGAAAAGTTTTTGGACTCTTAACACTGTTTTACATTCAGATCATATTCCAGGTGCCTCTCAGATGTGAATGTGCCATACAGGCAATCTGACCAACTGCCACCCATCAGTTCACTTAAGAGGGCAGAGGGCCATACTTTAAAAGTATCTGGTCAGGATAGAATTATGGGAACTGTTGTTGCTGAGGCTCATAGGTCACCTGATGTCTGACAGTTCCTGACTTTGGAACTGCTCAAAGACACAATAGGGGGCAATTATGAAGCCAATAAGGCTGCATTCACACCTGAACAGAGCGACTTTAAGGCATCGCTATCTAAGCTTATTTACACACAGATATACCAGTGTTTTAGAAGTGCAATTTAAGATTTTTTACCCACGTGCATTCAATCTTTAAGCATTTGTTTCAGTCAATGGAAAGCACTAGGGGGAGGGAACCAGTTCTTACAGGCTTACAAATTCCTGAAGTACGCCTTAAAAAACACCTGATTTGAGCATTTTCTGGCATTCCCATTAAAGAGTATGGGGCCATAGACGCCCAAAATCTGCTCAAAAGTAGCTCATGTAGCTTCAGATGTCTTGAGTGCTCAAATTCAAACATTCACCATTGAAATACATAGGATTCTGGATGTTGAGTACTAGATCTTTGAGTTAGAATACACTCAGATGTGAATGGGGCCTTTGGGACACAAATCTCAATTCAGGATGCGTCTCCTTAAGCAATGTGTCTCTGCGACAGCATTATAAACTTGTGCACCCATTTTCCTGGGCAGGCAAGTGAAACAGATTTCCATTCTAAAACAGACTCTTAACTAATAGGGTAGGTTTCATTCAGTCATAAGCACAACTTTAGAACAGCCAAAAAGAAGGAATTTATGACTTGGGGGGACATTTATGAATCTGGTTGCAGGGCAAAGCAATGCTTAAAAAAGGAGTATAACAAAAGGTCCCACACTCCGCTTGCGTGCTTCCGCCAAATACCGCTTCCTCCAGTCTGAATATAGATATTACAGCCGCTTGAAACCAAGAACTAGGCAGGACTCATTTTGGCTGCTGGACAGATGCATTGCTCCATCCAAGATCGTCCCGTGCAGAAACAGGATCATCAAGGTCAGTCAGCACTTGCTGCATCCGCCATAAGGGGGGGGGGGGGATTGTCCCCTGAGTGTATACCTGTGTGCCCTTGTTAAAATAAACAGTTCATGTTCTAGCTTTGCAACCAAAACGAATCCCGCCTAGTTCATGGTTGTAATATGAGGCTCTAACATCTATATCCAGACTGGAGGAAGCGGTATATGATGGTAGCTCTCAAGTGGAGTGTGGGAAGTGTTCTGTTAAAGTGCCACAAGGAGCAGCAAGACAGATTTATTACAAGATTTCAGCTCAAGTCAGAAATTCCTCCTTTGGATGCTTTAGGCTCATTCACACACACAAAAAAAAAAACACCATGTTTAGATGTGGAGCTTTGCTTGGTTTTGTACATCTAAATGCAGCACTATAGTAATTAATGATCCCATACACAGCTTTATCTATTTACAAAAATGTGTACTGCATTTAGGCATCCACAAAAAATAAATTAGGATACTGAATTTACATATGTAGATCTTCAGATTTTATGCAGGAACTTCTAGCACTCCAAAACAGACACACAATAAGAAGTGGTAAGGGACGGGTTTTATTCTATGGCAGTGCTGCGTTAGAGCATTTGTGAATCAAGCTGCAATATTCGAAAGCTATCGCAATAGATACAAGTCCCCCATGTTGTGGGAGGGAAGTGTGTGTGGTCAGGACAGCTAAAGGGTCGTGTTCAAGCAAAGCAAGTAAAGCCAACAATGAGGTAAATATAAATCCTTCATAACCAAAAGGCTACATAGTCAAATCCCTGCATAATCCCAATTAGGACAGGCTCTTGTCAATTAAAGTGGCTAGTAGATAAGGAATGTAGAGACACACTGCCCAAAGTTATCAGAGTCTGAAAAAACTTCTGTTTTGGTCCATACAACTTCAACAAAGCGTTCACTTCACAGGCAGGTGTGTAAGTAAAACGTGAACTTGCTTAGCCGTTATATGTCAAGTTGAATTCCAGCCCAACAGCCCTTTCACACTGGGGAGCTTTGCAGGCGCTATAACACTAAAAATAGCGCCTGAAAAGCGCCCTGAAACAGTCGCTGCTGTCTCTCCAGTGTGAAAGCCCCGAGGACTTTCACACTGGAGAGGTGCGCTAGCAGGACGGTAAAAAAAGTCCTGTTAGCAGCATCTTTGGAGCGGTGTGTATACCGCTCCTGCCCATTGAAATGAATGGGGCACCGCGGCTATACCGCCGGCAAAGCACCTCTGCAGAGAGGCTTTGCGGTGGTTTTAACCCTTTCTCGACCACTAGCAGGGGGTAAAAGCACCCCGCTAGCGGCCGAATAGCGCCGCAAAATTTATGGTAAAGTGCCGCCCCAGTGTGAAAGGGGCCCAACTCTTTACTATGCTTAAAGTGTTTGTTACCCCAGCATTTCATATTCCTGATATGTGCCTGCTGTAGCATGTACTTGTATGAGAAATTATCTTGTTCTTTCTATTGCTTTCTTTGTGTAAAAATCCCTGGCGTTCCTCCTAGTCCCCTTGCTTTCCTATAAAAAATTGACCACATTAAGCAGGAGAATACAGCTTGGTCAGTTCTCTATCTGTGCTGGGAACTCAGTGGGTTCTCCTCCAATGATCTGGCTTGTCCTGACGCACCTCCCCTGCACAGCCAGCCATTCACTGGCAAGTTCAGTGTACTGTTGCGTCTCCCCCCCACCCCACCCATCTCTTCCGTTTTATTTTTTTGTATCTATAATGTTATTTTAAAACTTGATGGGTTGTTTTACAAGGTGATTGTTTACAATTGCTTTAAGGCTCATTCACACTAGCTTTGCTCTCTGAAAAGTAAAAACATTTGACAGACAAGAAGACATATCTTCTCACCGTCGGCTTTAGCTCCCATGTCCCAGCCATTGTTGTGAGCACTCCCCCCCCCCCTCCCCTGCAGCCCCTGCTCACTGACATAGGAGAGCTGGAGCTGTGCGATCACATGACCGGTTGGAGCGGACTAAAAATAGGTAAGTATATACATCTATTTTACACAGGTTTGACAGGATAAGTAGCAGGAGAAGGGAGAGAACATTTAGAAAATGAGTTTGTGTTTTGCTGGAATTCTACTTTAACTGACGGTTGTTCTCTCAGAGACTCTGATAAATGAAGCCGTATGACCTGACCCATCGCAGATAGCTGTCTATTCAGGCTGCAGTAAGGGGAGTCTGGGCATATGTAGTACAGCATCAGAACAGGACCCTATGTACATATATAGTATCAGGTTATGTACATCATTCACATTGTGATATGGCCACCAGAGGTCCATGTGCTGATAGACATAAACCCATTACCAGCAGATTGCATTTTGCAGCATGGTGTACTGTTCACAGTATACAGGAGGTAAAAAGAAAATTGTAATATTTATTACTGAAGTCTAAAGATACTTGGTGAGAATAAAAAATGTACATCGACTACAGTCAAAAAGCGAAGGAGATTTATCAAAATTTGAGCAGCCAGTTTCTGGAGCAACTGTCAAAAACACACCGAAAAAAAACAAAAAAAAACACCAAATATTCCCTTTACTTATGTTATACCCCCTCCCAACACACACACACACTTTCAGAAATCACTTAATCTTGCTCATTAGTACAGATCCCTCCAAGTTCATATAAGATGTGTCAGAAGTCATTTTGTTTTGCTGGAAATGTTCAACTCCGATAATGTATTGCTTCACTAACTATGAAGTGTGCTCATACTGGGTGCGGACAAATGGTGCAATCCAAGGGATGGGGAGGTGGAAGAAAGCATGGCCACAGGTCAACTGGCCACAGATGGATCGAAATTCAGATGGTTCAGCAGGAACAGACGAAATTCAATCTATGCGCGACCCCAGCAGTTGAACAGAAGTTGATCTACTGATCAACTTCTGTTCAACTGCCCCATTGGATAAAAGCCACTCAAATCAGTGGCTACAGCAGTCATCTGTGTATTTTGATAGCAAGGGAGGACGCAGTTTATTTTTTCCGCTCAGCCTTCTGACTAGACAAAAATAACTACCGTATATACTCTAGCATAAGCTGAAGCGCCTAATTTTACTACAAAAAAAATTGAGAAACTTATTGACTCCAGTATAAGCCTAGGGTGAGAAATTTGGAAAAGAGAGGGTCAACAATGCCCACCTGCAGCCTCACTGTGCCCATCTGCATGCCTCAGCCTTACTGTGCCCACCTGCAGCCTTATGATCTCCTGGCCCTGTGATATGCAGTCTAGTCGGCGGCCTTCCAGTGTAACAAAGCCCCGCCTCCTCCTCGTCCGTGATGGAACATGGACTCAGTTTCCCAGCAGTGAGTCAGTGTTCAGCCCATCATGGACAAGGACGAGGAGAAGGCAGGGCTTTGTTACACTGGACGGCCGCCAAATAGACTGCATGTCACTGCGCTGGGAGATCATAAGGCTGCAGGTGGGCACAGTGAGGCAGGGAGACTTGGGTATAAGCAGAGGGGGGCTTTTTCAGCACAAAAAAAAAAAAATGTGCTGAAAAACTCAGCTTATACTCGAGTAAATACGGTAACTAAAAAGGGGGAAAAAAATAAAAAAAATTAGGATTATAACTATATATATTAAAAATTGAACAGCATATTGCCAGCCTAAACTATTTTTGGAACACATTTTTGTTGTTTGCTTCGAGACTACAGTATAAACATTAAACTTTCTAAGGCCCCTTTCACACATGCGGACCGTATGTCCCCTTTTTAATCCATCAGTTTACGGATGAAAAAGGGACATACATTGGTCCCTATAAGATAGCGGGTGTCAGCGGATGAACATCCACTGACATCCGATCTCATCAGTGTCCGCAATCCTCCGATTCTGCAGACGGAGGAAAATACTATTTTTCAATCTGCCTGCAGAGCGGATCGGATGAACACAGACAGACGGTCTGTGTTCATCCAATCCCCCCATAGGGGAGAGCGGAGATCTGACAGGGCGGTCTCTGCACAGTGTGCGGGGACCGCCCTGTCATCCGCTGGCTCAGTGGGAATCAACGGAGCGATCCCCGCTGAGCAAGCGGAGGTTCACGGGGCGGATCATCACGGATGAAAGGGGCCCGTGTGAAAGGGGCCTAAGACAGCTATGTGCAGACTGTTCTAGAATGTTTCCTAGCGCCTGTGTAGGCATGTACAGGCTTTTAAAGGGTTACCCATGGACAATTTTAGATACTGTAGTTTGTCCCCATTTCACAGGCGTTCATAATTTTAAATCTATTTGCCATATATTTACTCAACATCTAATAGTTTACCAAAAAATTGGGTATTGTGTTTGTATGCACTAAAATAAAAAAAATTTTTTGTATATTCTGATTTCAGAAAATATATGTTTTTGGGGGTTTTATGCAATCTTCAGGGCAACGTTTTTTTCAAACATGTGCACAAAAAAAATAATAAAAATATGGCTTTCGCAGTGAAAGGGTTGAAGGCAGGTGAATGGCTGTAATCCATAACGTGAGGTCAACGCAGTCATCTGCTACTTTGCAGTTAGTTACCATTTTGCTGTGGATTTTAAGTAGCAAGGGCAAAATGCAGAGGTTCAAGTAGCAGAATATAAAATTGTAAAATGGAAAACCATTGTTGTTTCAGTAATCCCAGATATACAAAAAGTGCCACAAAATGTACACCATACCAGGGTTACAGGGCTACCCTCAGCTGCACATCAGACTTTTTTGATTACAGTAATCTCTGGGGAATATGCTTTGGCATTTACCCCCTCGTCAAAATTTTGGAGTATTTTCACATACCAGGTAACAAAGTCACATTGATTCTCTTACAACACATAAAACATAAATGTCAATATGGTCTGTATGACATCATCCTATAGAGCAGGGGTCTCCAGACTTTTCAAGCAAAGGGCCAGTTTACTGTCTTTCAGACTTCAGGGGGGGTGGATTCTGACCAGTGGGGGTAGAAAAAGCCCCAGGGCCGAGCATCAGTGAGAATAAACACGGCCCCAGTGCTGGTGGGCAGTAGGAGGAGGAATAGTGCTTCATCATTGCCATTAGTGGAAGAAATAGTGGCCCATTGTTGGTGTCATTGGGAGGAATAGTGCCTCATATTGTTGGGAGCAATACTGCCCCAAAGGCCGGGTGAAGGCTAGCAAAGGGCCACATCCGGCCCTCGGGCCGCAGTTTGGAGACCCCTGCTATAGAGCAAGAGCAAATCACTGTCAAGTATACTCAAACACACGCATACACAAACTACTGTAAATCCCTGTATTTATATTCAGTCACTATACATGTCAAGTCTTTTTTTTTTTTTAAAAAGAGGTGTTTTCCTTCATAGAAAATTTGAATGCGATAAAATACTCAGCCACCTATGAATAGTCTTAGCTGTCTTAAGCCCCGTACACACGGTCGGACTTTTGCCCAACAAACTTCGTTTTAAGCAAGTTGGGCCAACAATCCGACCGTGTGCACGCTCCATCGGACAAACTTTTTTTCGGTTGGTTTTGTTTTCATCGGACAAAAGTTGGGTCTGCAAACGGACAAACTTTTCTGTGTACAGAAAACCAATAGGACTTTTGTCCGATGGACAAAACAACTAAAGTTAAAATCAACCAACAATAGCAGAAGTTGACCAAAGGGTGGCGGCAAAGAGCAGAAAAACCATGTGATGTTGCAAAAAGTTTTGGGAAAGTTTGCAGAAAAGTCCTGTGGTGTGTATGCTATGGGTGTGCCCAGCCAACTCCGTTCGGACAAAAATCCACGGAAAAGTCCGATGGAAGTCCGACCGTGTGTACGAGGCTTAAGAGGATAACAAAACCAACAATAAAGGAAAGTGAGGCAGTCAACTTCATAGTGAGAAAAGTTGCTGGAATTTCTCTTTCCAGTAATTTTAGACTCTGGTTTCATACTTAGATTTTACGGTTCCATCTCTTGAATATTGTGCTATTTATCATGGGATGTGATAACAACCCTACTCACTAAATATAGAGATAAGTGCGATTAGCCTTCGAGAATGTACAATTTTTTTAGCCAGGTCAGATCTGATCCACAGCCCTAAAGAATTTAATGTAAAGCCATTTGTTTCTCTTTTGTTCTTTTCCATGCCCCTTCACTTTCTGCCCCATACACACACGAGAAAAAAAATTATAATAAAATCTCTCCAAAGTGAGGGAAATACCACTAGTTGTCACCAGGAAAAAATAAAATAAAAACTCCCATTGGCAGACTTTTTTTTCTAGCGACAACTCAAAATTTTGGATTTTCCCCTTCCCCTGGTTTTTGTCCCTTTGACAACGTAGACAAGGAGATATCAAGACGAGGCGTCTTCCCAGCGGGGAGAACTTTAAAATCTGTAAACTAGGTTTTTACTTCTCCTTTGCCCTCTGTATTATGGTCATATGGGTATGTAATCAGATTATGGAATTCCACGCTTTAAAAATAAATAAAATACAGGACTGCTTATAAAAAAGCAAAAAGCTTAAGGCATCACAATTCGAAATGAGGTTCGTTTCAGCCCATTATCCCTGATTAAATGTGTCCCGCTGGAAAATTTTACACTTTTTACTTTAAATACAAATGGGTAAGTGAAAATAGTCAATATGATTCCACAGGATAGACAATTGTAAACTGATCACATACCGGAAGTTTCCTAAAAACACTTCACCCAAAAAAATAAAATAAAAAAAAGAGAAGGAATTCTGCAACAAGCATTGGATTGTTAAAGCAACGTCAACTGGTATATTCATATAAACTCATCTTTGTCAGAAAGAGATAAATGTCTGCTTTGGCAATCAGAAAATATTCATGAGCTTTGACCTGCTTGGCCTTCATGCAAATCACCAGAACAGGATAAGCTAGATAGAGGACCTTTTGATTTGGCATCAGCATCAATTCTCTGTGGATCGGCAGTTCTATTTTGTTTCAGTGGAATATCTTTGTTACCAATGCAGAGCAATAGCAAGATCATTCCATAGGTGTACACATCTGTGAAGCATAGATCTCTTGCCTTTAGATCAGGTGGTGTCCACAAGCAGAAAATACATGGAGGTGGCCATCCTCCTTTGTTCTGCAACTCAAGTAAAATCAAAGTCCCAATGGTTCCTCTCTGGATTTACAGCAAAATGCATGGTTGTCATGCAAGGAGCCAATAATTACATTGGTTACATGCAAAATCTGCATGCCTTGTGCCACCCCACTCATTACTTTTACAATCTTGTAAGAATTTAACCACCTCCCATTCGGCCTATTGTAAAATGACAGCGAAGCAACATTCCTTGTTGGCACCTTAGCGGCCACGCAGTGTCACAATCTGTCACCTGCTGTGTCCAGTGGAAGACAGATCATTGTACCGGGCCGGCCCGGGTACCATGTGATCGTTGTGACCAATCACAGCGATCACATGTCACTAGTACACAATGTCTTTCATTGGCATTCAAAGTGCGAGAGCACCGAAAACTGAAAATTGTCCTGGACAGGAAGGGGATGAGAGTGTCTGGTATTGAAGTGGTCAATAGCCTAGCTCTCAGCTGCATTAAAGGGAACCAGCAAATATACCATAACAAATACCGGTAAAGTTCCATTATTCCAGATTCTCTCTTCTGCAACAACCAAATTTTAGAATATTCTGCTGCCCTTACAATGACTTGCTCTTCTGTCAGCTCCTACTGAATATCCCTTAAGTAAAGTTTTCTTGTCATAGACTTTCTGTACACAGAAGTGGATGATTGATGCTTGGTTCTGCATCAAACCGTAGTTCTTCATACTTATTGAAAGGAAGCACCCCCAGAGCTCATGTAGTTCAATATTCCTGCACCAGAGTACATCCAGTAGCACAGGGAGCCGCTTCTGTGCCAAAATGGTTTAATTTTTTATAATCCTCTAATTGAAAACTGTAATCTTACTCCTTATCCCAGCATTTTTATGTCCACCATGGACAGTTTCATAGTATTCAGCGGACTGTTCTATGTTGCTGCTTTTTAAAAGTTTCCACCCAGCTGACTTTTGTCATTTAATGGTTTTCTTGACTGCCATTAGAGCATCCATATTTGTTTTTTTTATTGATCTACTTTACAATATTTTTAATTTAACATTGGATAAATAATAATTTGATGCTTCCATAAGACAGAAATTAATTGGTCTGCTTTGCAACTCTGTTGTATGCACTATTTCCTGTCTCTATTAATGGGTTTCTTGAGTGAGACTTTTCAACTCCTTGTCGGTGTCCACCTTCTTCATTAGTATCAGAAGAGCCCAGGGATTCAGTCGAGGCCAAACTGAGAAGCTGTCGTACATTAGAGAAGCATGTGTAGATAATGCCAACAGAACTACTGATGTCAATTCACACGTTATTAGAGGTTAGACAATTAATCTGAAGCCTCACAATCAGCAGTTGTTCCAGTTTTGGGAGAATGTATTAGCATCTCTAGCTTGGTCAGATATTCATCTAGCAGCGGCTGCTCAACTTCAACAATGACATCATCATCTGAAGAATTTCGGGTTTGCCATGCAAACTTGGAACATTACCTGTGCCAAGTGGTATTCTCTCCAATAGTCTTCCATTTAAAAACTGATGACGCAGAGAGATATTCCTCACTTGATAACATACACGGTCTCCAGAATCAGCCACATTTAAAGAGTTCCCAATATATTAAAAGGAGAAGTTCACCTTACTACAAAAATAAATGCACATCTTTTTGCAGGGAAAAAAAAAAAAAGTGCATTTATGATTTTTTTGTAGAAGGAGCCTGTAAAGCATTGCACCAGTGATCAGCAGATCACTGGTGCCATGCAGGTCTCCTGCACACTGTCGGTGTATCTGCTTGCCTGTACATTCCATACAGGCAAGCCATATTCGGTGACAGGAAGACTCAATGAACGATCACAGCGCTCAACTTACAAGTCAACAGCTGCTAAGGACAGAGCTGTATATATAAGTGACGCTGCCTTGTGGGCGGAGCCATTTTCAAACAGTGACAGCTAGTACAGGGAACTTCTCCCCATACTGCTGCCACAGGGAAAGGGGGGCAGCAGGTGACGGCTGAAGCACTGAAACAGGTTACATGTTCCACCCTTAAATTGGGTGGAACATGCAACATGTTCCCAAAGGTGAATTTATCCTTTAATCTTGGTTGTTAAAAAACTTTTAATCTGCTTCTTGCTGCAGATTTCAAGCTAAATGCAAACCCAGGAATTGTTTGTTCAGATAGCCCTCTATTTCTTCATATGACAATGCATCCTCTGAAAATTAATTTTTAGCATTTTCAACTTTTGCTGCAATGTCTGCTCCTCATCCCTTAATTGCTTATTCTCATCCAAACTTCTCTGGTCACTTTGCAGGCCATTTATTTCTGAAGACAATCTTGCAGGCTGAATGACGTGGTTTCCCTTCTAATCAGATACTTTCTCTTCAGGGATGCATTGGTTAAACATGGGTAAGAACATTAACTCACACATGGAAAGTCTCTCTACATCTGTCTGCTATTAAAAAGTCTCCCTGGAAGAACTTTGCAAGTTTCCAGGGTGCCAACCGAAGCAAAAACCCTTTAATTTCAAACTATAAATACACTGCTCAAAAAAACACATCAGATCTGTAAGGGGAAAAATATCATGCTGGATATCTATACTGATATGGACTGGGTAATGTGTTAGGAACTAAAGGATGCCACATCGTTTGATGGAAATGAAAATGATCAACCTACAGAGGGCTGAATTCAAAGACACCCCGGAAATCAAAGTGAAAAAATTATGCAGCAGGCTAGCCCATTTTGCTTAAATTTCATTGCAACAACTCAAAAATGGTCCTCAGTAGTTTGTATGGCCCCCCCCAAGTGCTTGTATGCATGCCTAACAACGTCAGGGCATGCTCCTAATGAGACGACGGATGTTGTCCTGGGGTATTTTCTCCCAGATCTGGACTAGGGCATCCCTTCGCTCCTGAACAGACTGAGGTGCAACTTGGCAGCGTCAGATGGACCGAAACATAATGTCCCAGAGGTGTTCTATTGGATTTAGGTCAGGCAAACATGGGCCATTTAATGTATCAATTCCTTCCAGGAACTGGCTGCATACTCTCGCCACATGAGGCCAGGCATCGTCATGCATCAGGAACAACCCAGAACCCACTGCACCAGCATAGGGTCTGACAATGGGTCCAAGGATTTCATCCCGATACCTAATGGCAGTCAGGGTGCCATTGTGTAGCCTGTAGAGATCTGTGCGTCCCTCCATGGATATGCCTCCCCAGACCATCACTGACCCACCAACAAACCGGTCATGCTGAACGATGTTACAGGCAGCATAAAGTTCTCCGCGGCTTCTCCAGACCATTTCACGTCCGTCACATGTGCTCAGGGTGAACCTGCTCTCATCTGTGAAAAGCACAGGGCACCAGTGGCAGACCTGCCAATTCTGGTATTTAATGGCAAATGCCAATCAAGCTCCACAGTGTCGGGCAGTGAGCAAAGGGACCACTAGAGGACGTCGTGCCCTCAGGCCACCCCCATGAAGTTTTTTTCTGATTGTTTGGCCTGCTGGAGGTCATTTTGTAGGGCTCTGCCAGTGCGCATCTTGTTCCTTCTTGCACAAAGGAGCAGATACCGGTCCTGCTGATGGGTTAAAGACCTTCTACGACCCTGTCCAGCTCTCCTAGAGTAACTGCCTGTCTCACCCCATGCTACCAGTAGCGACACTGACCCTAGCCAAATGCAGAACTAGTGAAAAACAGCCGGAAAAGAGGAGTTGGGGAAAGAAAATGTCAGTGGCCTCTACCTGTAAAACCATTCCTGTTTTGGAGGTTGTCTCATTGTTGCCCATTTAGTGCAACTGTTGTTTCATTAACACCAAAGCAGCTGAAACTGTTTAACAACCCCCTCTGTTACTTAACTGACCAGATCAATATCCCAGGAGTTTAACTGACTTGATGCTATACTCTGATTAAAAAGTGTTCCTTTAATTCTTTTGAGCAGTGTATTTTAATTTCACTTTTAATAAAGTAATTAAAGTGAAATTATTTAGGAGTGTCTCCATTACCGCAATGGAAAGTTACTAAACACACTAATGCCCTGTACACACGACCGGATTGTCCGTCGGGAAAAAAGACAGATGGAGTTCCGACGGAATTAAGCTCAAGCTGTCTTGACGCGGTCACACTAAAATCCGACCGTCAAAAACGTGGTGACGTACAACACTGCGACAAGCCGAGAAAAAATAAGTTCAATGCTTCCGAGCATGCTTCGACTTGATTCTGAGCATGCGTGGTTTTTAGTCCGTCGGAATTGCATACAGACGAACTGATTTAGTCCGTCGGAAAAATAGGGAAAAAGTCCAATGGGACATACACACGGTCGGAATATCCAATGAAAAAAGCCCGTCTGACTTTTTCCATCAGAAAATCCGGTCGTATGTACAAGGCATTAGCGTTTTTTGGGATTACGACTCCAGACACCAATGTAATATGGTTCTTTGTGCGCACAACAACTTATACAATTATGACCCATGTACAGTATTACTTCTATGGAAGAACAGGTGGCTTTTTTTAGTAAGCTACTTTTAAACGTTTTAGAATAGAGATTATTTTTCTCATTGATTATTGCGATACCTTAAAGATTTTACTGCATAAGCAATCCTGTACTGGCAAAATAAACCCGAAAGAGGCTTTACTCTCTCACCACTCTATCCAAAATTATTTTATATATATATATATATATATATATATATATATATATATATATATATATATATATATAATTACTTTAAATAAAGCTGAACGTAAGCAAGAGCAGTGAAACACAACTATAGTGTTGTACTGTTCAGCAAAAGGCAGTGACCACACATGTAATGAGACAATATGGTTGCCCCCATGGACAATATAACAAACTATATGGAGAACCAGGTTGTTAAAACCCAAGCACCCACCGATACTAGTATTTATATTACACTGATTAAATCCACATTTTATAATCTTAAAATAAAAATAACTGCTACATAAATCTAGTTTCCCTTTTGAACATTTTCTTCCAGCTAAAACAAATTCCAATGTTGAAACTACCTAGAAGAAACCAAAAAAAATAAATAAAAAAAAAAACCCTGCTACAAATTTTATATATTTATAATAATGAAAAAAAAAAAAAAAAAAAAAACACAAAAAAACACAAACAAACACACAAACAACTAAAAAAGTATTTTTCTCTAAACTTGGTGACCTTAGTTTTCCTTCTTTTTTTTTTTTTTTTTTACATGTTCGCAGTTATCTGACAGACAATCTTTTTAAAAACTGGGAAGAGGGAAAACCTGTAGTTCAATTTTGTGGCCACATTTTAGACACCTTCAGACTTTTTTTTTTACCAATTTTTGGACATTTGAATACTATTTTGGTGATGGTATTCAACTACAGAAGGAAATGTGACTGTTTAAAGTCTGATAAGTGCTTTTAAAACCAACACAGCTTGGTTATTCTCAAACTACAATTCAGGCCAATCCTAGCACCATATAATCCTGTCCTGTGATCTATTGTCACCGGACATTGCACATAATCCTAGCACTGTATGATTCTGCAGTCTAAACCCATGGATACATGGATTGAAATTCGGCCAGTTCAGCAGAGACCGGTCAAATTAAGATCCATGTGTGGCCACTCCAAGACAGAAGTCCTTCTAACAATCAACTTTGGTGGAAATTATTTTTCGATCAGCAGCTGCAGCCGCTGATCAGTTTATTCTGACAACGAAGAATCCCACAGTCGGAATACAATGTCTCAGTGGGGAGGGCTCCTCTATCCACCTCAACTGTGTGGCTGGAGGAATCCGTTCTATGATCAGCCTAGAACACATGCCATTCTCGTAGCACTATGTGATTTTGTCCACATAAGACTATAATCATGATATCACTAGACTTTGATAATCCGTATCGAATGACCTTGTGATAATCTACAGTAAACTGATCACAGCAGATATATTCCAAGTACTGAGCGATCCATCCCTCATAACCTACAATCACTTAATATTACGAATGATCCATCATCGTCAGATCATGTCTTGGTCGGATACAGCAAGGAGTTCCCTGGGGCCCAGGTATAATTTACCACTGTCCCAATAAATATGTTCTACACAACTGCCAAGTATTTATAGGTTGTCCTACATACCCAAACTGGGCATGAAAGACTCACTGGAAATGTCAATCTATAGCATGGTCCTCTTAGAATATTGCCTTCAAGTGTAATATAGAAGTGGAAACCGCCAAACCTGTTAGAAGGTAAAAGTTGCCCCTAATAAATACATTATCTGCTCCTGAGAAAATGAAGACCACCTCTTCATCATAGGAGGGCATCTCAGTACATTGTGGCAGTGAAAGTCCGTATGTACGGAATGTCTCAGCTATACATCCAGGCTGTACCCTGCGGTGCTCAGCTTCCTCTCCTGAGCTCCGGACACTCGTCCCTTGGTCCGATATGGCTGCTGACATTCCTTGTCTGTCAATGGGGGGTAATACTGCCTGTAGCACAGGTAGGCAAACAAGAGTCCAATGAGAGCTCCAACCACAACATCTAAAATGAATGGAGACAAACGGAATATATTACAAAGGTCCTAAATAGTCATATGTTCTAATTTACAATCTAACAAACTGCATAATATATGAAACCTCCCTGTAGATAATGCTGTTTATAGTGGCCTGTGTCCAGAGCACACGGGGGATATTAAACCTGATCATTTAAAAAAAATAAAAGATCTGACCAATTGCCCCACCTCGCCCCACCATGGGGTTCACCAATTAAGTACTGTGAGTGGCTGGGCTACTGTGAGCATCTGGGGGGGGGGGGGGGGTCTGTGGTATACTCAGATGTTATAAAACTGTAGAAAATCCCCCTTTTCCCTCTATACCATGAAGTGCCAGTTTTAAATACCTACAGCAAAAAACTAAAAGGCAATCTTAAAGTGGAACTTTAGTCAGAAAATTAAGTCCTGCTAGATCACTTCAGGCTGGCCCATTTTTGCAGGTATAGATATGTACATTGAAAAGAAGTGTCTATACTATTTAAAAATTCAGTAATACCCTGCTCTGCACATGATCAGTTGCTCTTCATTTTTAGGCACTGCCAAGTTTGTAGAGGCCGATCTGTTGACAGCCTTAAAGCTGAATTAAAGTGACACTAAAGGTTCACTTTTTTTTTTTTTTAAAACAACAAACATGTCATACTTACCTCCACTGTGCAGTTCGTTTTGCACAGAGTGGCCCCGATCCTCCTGTTCTGGGGTCCCACGGCTGCTCTCGTGGCTCCTCCCCGCAATAGATAACCCCCTCTGGGAAGGTCTCTCCCGAGGGGGTTACCTTGCGGGCACGCTACCGTGTCATACTCCCGGCGTCCATAGCCGCTGAGTGTTTGACTCGGCCCCGGCATCATTGGATTTGATTGACATCAGCGGGAGCCAATGGCTGCACTGCTATCAATCTAGCCAATGAAGAGCCGAGAAGCAGTGGAGAGAGCGACGCGGGATTGCACCCACTGAAATTCAGGGGTTAAGGTAAGTGAAACGGGGGGGGGGGGGGGCTGGACAGTGCAAGGTGTTTTTTCACCTTAATGCATAGGATGCATTAAGGTGAAAAAACACGAAGGGGGAATGAGAGTCTTGGCTGTGCAGGTTTCCTTATAAGACTGTAAGGGAGGGTGTGTCCATTCCTTCCCCTCAGGTCTCAGATTACACTCAACTCTCTGCTGTGCAGTGTGTGACATTAGATCCCCACACCCTGCCCTCTGGAGCTCAGAATTGCTGTGTAAAATGTCTGATTTAGGAGGCTATAGTGGAGAAAGGGCTACAGATAAAGCAGGTACAACTTATGCAGGAGGATTTGTTTCACTACTGTGTATCACCTGAGGCCAGTCACTTCAGTGGGTATAGTATGTAAGAGTTTACAAGTATACTTGTCAAAACTTGGATAGGCTCCAACACTGCAATGCAGGAATCCAGGTGATCAGTTCATTTACTTTTACAGCTGTCAGTCCTGGATCCAAGGGATGCCCCGCACGTTTTGACAACTATTTTTGAGCCTATAAAATATGTTTGTCTCCTGAAGAAGTGAACGTTGCTTCACAAAACGCGTTTTGGGATTTCAACGATTTCCTCATGTACACCTGTTAGAATACATCAAAGAATGATATGTAGTTGTATGTAATTTTAATCATGTGTTCAAATAAAAGTTTCTACTTTTTTAGAATGTGCTGAACTGTTTTTGTTTGGTGCAACTCTTGTAAAAGTCCCATGGGCAATTTTAATGTATGAGCAAATCCAAGGATAGTTTACTCTGGTAGTATTAGCTTGCCCTATTCCCTCCCGCATGTTCCCAATGGCCAGCTTGGGGAAAGGGATGGGGCCGGGGTCAACGCTACCATAAGTGTGGACCCTTACAGATTCCAGCAGTCTGGGATTTGGATTCATAGGCTGCAGAAGAGAGCAGACAATACTTGGTACCTGCATGGTGGCAATACTGGAGTCTGCTCAGGAAACCTTGCTAGTACATGACAAATGTGCAAAACAGGTTGTTTTTTTTGTTTTTTTTTTATACAAAACATAAAATGAATCACAAAATGTGTTTCTACCCATGCATATGATGGGGGGGGGGGGGGGGCATAGCAGTTACTTGTAAACTGCATGCCAAGACAGTCAGATTAAGAGATACAGGAGGATGAAATGATTTTGCGGTAGCATTTCCCCTGCCAGTCTTCCTCATTGATCATGGAGAATATCCATCACAATAAAAAAGGACCAGCATGAAGCCTTGAAAAAGCAGGAGATGTGGGTCAAGCTTTTCACATTTTTTTTTTTTTTTGAAGATAACTTCTCTATGTATTTTTCATCATAAGCCCAGCCTGACATTTACCAGGTTATCGAGCCCTGCTGAATCCAGCGTACTTACCCTGCCAGTGGTGCTTGTAGTCACATGTGCGGGACAATGCAATAGCGATAGCACACAGCAGCGGGAACAAGAAGGTGCACAGTCGCCAGGAATGTCCACGACCAGTGGAGGAAAAACTTCCCAGCTTCCCGGCAATATAAAGAGCTGTGAAGCCCAGCCCAGCAAATGCAACTGATTACGAGGGAAAAAGAAACAAAACATAAACAGGAAAAAATCATTCCTATGGCTGAGCTTAGCACATGTGCAACATTTCTAATTAATAAATCTCAATACAGTGATTCGTGACCTTGGCAAGGGTGCTTACAATGATCAGCTTTTATGTATAGGGTTAAAACCTACACAATTTCTAAACATCCCCCCCCCCCCCCCTCTGAAAACAAACAAAACCCCAATTTTTGCTGAAAAAGGGACCATTTAAAAAAAAAAAAACAACAAGATGTCTGCCTAAGATTACCCCGCTGACAACACCATGTGATTTTACTGCATGACCAACAGCATTGTCACTATTACAGGAAGTAGAGAAAATTCAGGCTGTACTGGCATTGTTGGGTAATAAAACTATATTATGGGGGACTGCATTTAATTGCATTACTGAGTTAAAAGTTCTACCTCAACATTTGTTATTCCTGATATGTGCCAGCTGTACCAAGTACTTGTGTTAAAAGTATCCGGTTCTCTTTGTATTGCTTCCTTTGTGTGAAATTCTTGGTGATCCTGCCAGTCCCTCTGCTTTCCTACTGCAGACTGACATGGAAGCACAACCATTCCTGGGAGAAAAGCCTGCCTGTCCTCCGATGGCCATGACTTGTGCAGACATGCTCCCCCTGTACACTGGACAGATCAGTGTACTGCTGTCTCTCTGTCCCCTGTTGACTCACTCCTTGCTGTCTCAACCCCTTATGGGAGGAAACTCGGAGAGAGATTAGATATATCTATCTATCCATCTAACACACATACCTTATACGCAAGATTTATATAGCGCCAACAGTTTGCAATATACATACACACATATGGTTTTACCCCCTTCCTGACCGGAGCACTTTTTGGGATTCGGCACTGCGTCTCTATAACTGACAATTGCGTGGCCGTGCGACGTGGCACCCAAACAAAATTGACGTCCTTTTTCCCCACAAATAGAGCTTTCTTTTGGTGGTATTTGATCACCTCTGTGGTTTTTACATTTTTTGCGCTATAAATATCCCCCAAAAATATATATATAGAAAAAAAAATTCTTCCTCAGTTTAGGCCGATATGTATTCTTCTACATTTTTATTTTTATTTATTTTTTAACAAAAATATTGCAATAAGCGTATATTGATTGGTTCGCGCAAAAGTTATAGAGTCTACAAAATAGGGGATATATTTCTGGCATTTTATTCTTTTTTTTTTTTATTAGTAATGGCGGCCAAATGCGATTTTTATCGTGACCGACATTATGGCGGGCACATTGAGCACTTTTGACGCTATTTTGGGACCATTGTCATTTATACAGCGATCAGTGCTATAAAAAATGCACGGATTACTGTGTAAATGACACTGGCAGGGAAGGGGTTTACCACTAGGGGGCGAGGAAGGGGTTAAGTGTGTCCTAGAAGGTGATTCTAACTGTGGGGGGGCTGACACGACACTGATCACAAGGCAGAGCAGGGAAATGCTTTGTTTAAATAGGCATCTCCCTGTTCTGCAGCTCCGTGACACGATCGTGGGACCATTCTGCCAACGTAAATAGTCGTGCAGCGGTCGTTATATATTTACAGCAAAATACCTGAAACCTGGGGCAGTATTGTTTTAAATCCAAAATATTTATTCCATATTGATTTGCATGCTTAAAAGGGATTGTAAACGATCACCTTGTAAAACAACCCATTCAGTTTAAAATTTAAATGAAAGACATTTTTGTATAGATATAAACAAAAATATTATAAATACCCCCCCCCCTTTATTTTTTATAAGTGATCACGTTCCCTCCGTTCTCAGCTGCACAAGAGTCGGGGGGGGGGGGGGGGAGAGGCACAGCAGCACACTGAGGCTGTGCAGGGGGGGGGGCGTGTCAGGACAAGTTTGATCAATAGAGGACTGACAACGATGTCTTCTCCTGCTTAGTGTGGTCAGTTTTTTAAAAAAATAAGCACGCAGAGGAACTGTCAGGAACACCAGGGATTTCACACAAAGGAAACAATACAAAGAGAACAGGATACTTTCTCATACAAGTACATGGTACAGCAGACACATATCAGGAATATGAAATATTGGGGTAACAAACCCTTTAAGTTGGTCTTCAGCATCTTCCGTAGGGAGGATCCAGTTTTTCATTAAAGGACCACATAAGTGTTTACATTTCTATTCCTCCACAATGTCCAGGATGATGTGATTCTGACACAGATAATATACTAAGATAGGAATTCTAGGATCAGAGCTGGTCCTGGATTACACAAAGATGTGGTCAAGCAGTCCTGCAAGCTCAGGGCTGCTCATTCCATGTCAATCATTGATTGGAGGAAGAGTAGTGTACCCTGAAAACGGGACATATGCTCAAATAATTTGTGGCCTAACATTGAAAAGATCCAGGAGTTCAGTTATTGGTCATTGAAAAAAAAAAAAAAAAAATCAAAAAAAGAATGTTTAAGCAAAAAATAAAAAAGGTAATTTTTCTCACATGAGGAGTGGCCACTGGGAAAGCTCTTTCTCCCTTCAGTCACCACTTCCGGATCCCCCGTACATTCCAGTCCTGGTGATTCTCGCCCATCTGGAAAACAGCGGTGCAGAAAGTCGGGACGTGGCCTAAAGATATAAAGGAGAGATCATCAGTGAGATCATCATCAGTGAGATCATCATCAGTGAGATCATCATCAGTGAGATCATCATCAGTGAGATCATCATCATCATCAGTGAGATCATCATCATCATCATCATCAGTGAGATCATCATCATCATCATCATCAGTGAGATCATCATCATCAGTGAGATCATCATCATCAGTGAGATCATCATCATCAGTGAGATCATCATCATCATCATATGAATGCACAAAGTCCCAATGCCGATGGTAAATGCAGAATGCCATACATTATGCAATTTTCTTGTTCAATTTCCTTTAGATTTACCTTCAACTATGTAGTGCAAGGGTCTGCCTGATTGCATACAAATTGAAAAGTGTTTGGCCTCATATTATATCTAAAGTAAAAATTGTACAAGAAGATTGTATAATGTATGGCCAACCTTAGTGAATGGCACACACTGTAACCATACAGAATTTTATATCTATGGGGGGGAGGGCAGATAACCATTTTCCCTTGAGGACTGCCAGGTCTGCAGTTAACAAACCTTTCCCGAATAGTGTCCCCCTCCCCCACCCACAAGACAAGATGTATGGATCTCCTCTTCACTGGCCAAGCAGTACCATGCAATCACTTCTTGTCGGTCACTGGTATGGAAAGTGATGGGAAATCCAAAATGTATTGTTGGCAGAACAAGTGAGGAGACCCCCGCTCCTGGCACAATCGTGATTTCTCTCACTTTTTGCCCCCGAAACAGAAGTGACGCAACACGTCCAACACATACAGAGAATACTAATCACATTCCCTTTTCCATACCGATAGTCACAAATTTTAAGGCCTGGTCACACCTATGCATTTATTTAGCACGTTTTCAGTTTAGCAGAAATGCACTAAAGTCCATTTAACATGATTTTCTTATGGATGTAATTCACATCTGTGCATTTTATGGAAAGGGCCAGGGACTTTTTTTTCTGGTTTTTGGTCCCAAACTTCAATGGATCAAAAGCGTGTATTAAAAAAAACGCAAAATGCACCTGCAATATGCAAAGTGCAACCTGCATAAGTGTGAACCAGACCTAAAATCTGTATATTAGTTACTATGAGGCCTCACTCATATCACAGTGTACACCCATGTTTACCTGCACATGGATGCACGAGTGTTCTGTGGCTATTCTCTAAAAGCAAACCAGTGCAATGCTTCCAAAATAAATAAAAATAATGCATCGTGTATATATATATATATAAATAAAAATCTCCTTGAATTTTCTCCTGTATAAAAATACCTCTACTTGTGCAATGATTTTAAACATTTCTAAGAAAAAGTGAAGAAAAATAAATAAAAGAAAACAAGAAGTCTTACCTTCCCACTATGAGTTTTATTGTATTAGTGAACACACCATTAAGAGCTAAAGCAAGACTGGCAGCTGTGGAAAAAAAAATAAAGAGTTTTAATTTAATAAAGTACAGGCAGTCCCCGAGTTACAAACAAGATATGTTCTGTAGGTTTGTTCTTAAAGTTATTGTAAAGGCTCTTTTTAAAAAAAATAACAAACATGTTCTACTTGCCTCCTCTGTGCAGTTGGTTTTGCAGAGCAGTCCGGATCCTCCTCTTCTCGGGTCCCTCTTCCCTGCTCCTAGCCCCTCCCTCTTTTGAGTGCCCCTCAGCCAGCAGCTTGCTACAGGGGGCAACCAAGCTGGCCCCGGCCCTCTCTCCTGATTGGCTGACGGACTTTAATAGCCGCAGGAGCCAATGGCGCCGCTGCTCTGTCTCAGCCAATCAGGAGGAGTGTCTTGGATGGCTGAGGGGGATTGTGGACATCGCTGGAGAGAGAAGGGGCTCAGGTAGGTAATTGGGGGGAGGGGGGGGGGTGCTGGGGAGGCTGCTACACACGGAAGGTCTTTATCTTAATGCATCAAGATAAAAAAAAATAAAAAAATCTGCCTTTACAACTCCTTTAAGTTGAGTTTGAATACAAGCTGGAACAGGTAAATTTTTTTAACCACTTCAGCCCCAGAAGATTTGGCTGCCTTTTTTTGCAATAAGGCACTGTGTCACTTTAACAGACAATTGCACGGTCGTGCGATGTTGTACCCAATCAAAATTTACGTCCTGTTTTCCCCACAAATAGAGCTTTCTTTTGGTGGTATTTGATCACCTCTGCAGTTTTTATTTTTTGCGCTACAAAACAAAAAAAAAAAGACAATTTTGGAAAAAAACAAACAAAAAACACAATATCTTTTACTTTTTGCTATAGCAAATATCCCAATTTAAAAAAATAAAATAAATTCTCAGTGTCGACCGATATGTATTCTTATACATGTTTTTGGTAAAAATGAAAATATATATCGCAATAAGCGTATATTGATTGTAGACGCTATAACTTTTGCGCAAACCAAACTATGGGAAAGATTTATGGCATTTTATTCTTTTTTTTTTTTTACTAGCAATGGTGGTGATCTGCGATTTTTGCGGTACTGAGTCGGACAGGTCAGACACTTTTGACACATTTTTGGGACCATTCACATTTACAGAGCGATCAGTGCTATAAATATGCACTGATTACTGTGTAAATGTCACTGGCAGGGAAGGGGTTTACACTAGGGGGCGATCAAGGGGTTAAGCGTGTTTCCTATTGTGTGGGGAGAAGGGGACTCACTATAGGAGATGACAGATCGGGTTTTCTACTTTGTACAAACACACGATCTGTCTTGTTTCCTCAGATAGCACGGGGACGCGCGCGCGCGTGCGTGTGTTTTCTGGACAGCATTAACACCCCTGTAACATTTGTTTTTCTGTCTGTGCCACTGTTCAGAAGATTTCACCTCACTTTCTGTCCGTGTGACAACTGGAGTTAGAAAATGTTGGGTTGTCGTGGAAACAAGCCTTGGTGATAAAGCTTCAGTGGAGGTACCTTTTTCCCTTAATAACTCTTACAAAATTAAGTACATGCCATAGGTCAAGTACAAGTAAAATTATTAAAAAAATGATTTAAAAAGATAAATAAATTAAAAATATTAAAAAGCACAACACACAAATGCAAACACACACGTAGGTCCGGTACACATACACTATATTGCCTTTACACTCACATGAACTTTAATGACATCCCAGTCTTAGTCTGTAGGATTCAATATTGAGTTGGCCCACCCTTTGCAGCTATAACAGCCTCAACTCTTCCAGGAAAGCTGTCCACAAGGTTTAGGAGTGTCTATGGCAGGGATGGCGAACCTCAGCACCCCAGATGTTTTGGAACTACATTTCCCATGGTGCTTAACTACACTGCAGAGTGCATCATGGGAAATGTAATTCCAGAACATCTGGGGTGCCAAGGTTCGCCAACACTTGTCTATGGGAATTTTTGACCATTCTTCCAGAAGCGTATTTGTAAGGACGGGCAGTGATGTTGGAGGAGAAGGCCTGGCTCGCAGTCTCCACTCCAATTCATCCCGAAGGTGTTCTATCGGGTTGAGGTCAGGACTCTGTGCTGGCCAGTCAAGTTCCTCCACCCCAAACTGGCTCATCCATGTCTTTATGGACCTTGCTTTGTGCACAGTCATGTTGGAACAGGAAGGGGCCATCCCCAAACTGTTCCCACAAAGTTGGGAGCATGAAATTGTCGAAAATGTCTTGGTATGCTGACGCCTTAAGCATTCCCTTCACTGGAACTAGGGGGCCAACCCAACCTCTGAAAAACAACCCCACACCATAATCCCCCCTCCACCAAATGATTTGGACCAGGCTGTCCACACTCCTAAACCTTGTGGACAGCCTTCCCAGAAGAGTTGAAGCTGTTATAGCTGCAAAGGGTGGGCCAACTCAATACTGAACCCTACAGACTAAGACTGGAATGTCATTAAAGTGTGTGTATTTTACTTGTACTTAACCTATGGCATGAACTTACAAATGGAGGGAGACAACAGGATGTCAGAGGAAATCTACTCCTAGGAAGGGATTTTTGCCACCCGATCGGTGTTGCCGGCTATAGCCTGCAGTGCTGATCAGTGTATTCTGATGGCGGGAAAGTGTCCCAAATGTCAGAATACAAAGGCTCAGCAGGGAGGATTTTCCCCATTCACCTCAAATGGTTGAACCAAAAACAAGTTATGGCTGATGTATGGGCTGCTTTAATCCACAGCCCATCATTACCAAGGCCAGTCATGTTCTCATTACATGAGCAGTATAACCACATGAAAAAAAAAAACACACTTGAACTTGAAATCCTGTGTAATCAGCTCAGAGGAAATTGCTCAGCTATCTGTGGTCAATTCAGAAGAACTGCCATCAGTATAAAATATATTACCAAGTATAGCTTCACGTGCGTCTGCGCGATCCGCTCGGCGACAAAGGCGGGCCAAAACCACAACCGAGATAGGAGCCAAGAAAGAGATCAGCTAGAAACACAAGAAGAAGTGATAAGGGATACATCTGTACACAATTATGACAATTAGAATGTAAGGTCTGTGTGCAACTTTCCTGTGTTTCAAAATGTGAATGTTGATACCAAACAGGAATTTTAATAAAAGACAGACAGACACGCTCGAGGTTTCCCCTCCCATGCCTATTTTAAAGCTGAAATCCAGGCAGATTAAAAAAGACAAGCATGTATGCAGTTCTGCATTCAATAACACTAGAGGTGTATTTTTTGATACAAGCAGTACATGTACCTGAATTCGACTTGAGATCAGCATCTCAAAGTCCTAATTGAGCAGGGCTTAGAATGGGAGACGAATAAGCAGCACAAGAGCCAATCAGTTCTAGTGGCGATACAGAGCATGCTGATAGGAGGAGAAAGCAGAGTGGCAGAGAGATGAACTCATCACTTTATTGCTACTTCACTCGCTATTTACAAGCTGGGGTCACCAGGTAGCAGAAATGCCCTGCTGGGGGACAGATCCTGGTGGAAGTAGAATTTATTTAAAAGGATAAGTTTACCTTCAGGAACACATTGCATGCTCAACCTGTTTTTAGGGTGGAACATGTAACATGCTCCCGCTGCTGCAGACGCTTGGTGGTCTGCTGCCATGACAGCAGCACAGGGGATGTTCCCGGTACCAGTTGTCACTTTTTGAAAAGAGCGCACAGAGTTCATTCATTCACCTGCAATGCACCAACAATGCAATGCTTTCCGGGCCCCTACAAAATAAGAAGGAAAAAATAAAAAAAGTGTATGTGTGTGTGTGTATATATATATATATATATATATATATATATACACACACACACACATACACATACATACATATATATACACACACACACACACACACATATATATATATATATATGCACACACACATACATATACACACACACACATACACAATTTTTTGACCTGCAAAAAACTTGCATTTACTTATTTTTTAAAGATGAACTTATCCTTTAAATCTTCTAATGTGCTTATTTTTTGGGGATTTCTGAGATAGATATATAAAAATAAAAAAAACATACTACCTCTTACCCCATACTTGTAATTGCCAAGGTGCCTTTACAACGCCAAAAGGTTGCCATCTTCCAACTCCTGGAAGCAATGCTAGTTCATGTATACGGAGGCAGTTCATTATATATGCAGGCATGAGTGTCCTGATTTACAGTGCTACACAATGTTTGGGCTTTATTGATCCTTCTTACAATGCAAGTCTATGGAGTCAGGTGACTCACTAAAAACAATGCATTTGCTGTGTGTACAATAGCTTAACAGTTGATACAAATGGAGGCCAAGTGATCTTGATGAAATACAAGGCTCCCTATTGGCCAATCTACAATTTTCTATATATATACAAAAAACAAAGATGTAAAATGTGACATGGAAATGACTTAAGTGTTTGTTAACCCCAAGAATATAAAAAAACCTCTATTAGATCCTGGCAGAGCACACTGCAGTAGTCTTTCATAAAAACGAGCGTTGTAAATACCGATTTACAGCGGAGCAGCCTTGATTTTCGTGGTCTGTTTAGACTAGAGAGGCCATACAGGAAGTGGCAGATTCGTTTTTTTACAGTTTAGAGGGAGCAGATTACACGGCACAAGCGCTGTGCTGTGAAATCTGCTTTAAGGGACCAGGAAATTATTTTTTTCTTGGGGGTTAACAAACATTATGACTCTTTTCCTGGTGCCTATATGGCAGCATAACTAGGATTGGCGTGGAGTTCTATCATAGGTATGCTGCCATAAATAGGCACCAGGAAAACATTATTACAATAAGCATTTGATACAATTTTCTGATTTTGTTAACATTTGCCAACCTTTAAGTCTAGGCCCGAAAAAAAAAAAAAAAAAAAAAACAGTTTTTTTTTTCCCTGGACCTAAACAAGAGGGATAATAATCAATGATTATCAATGATATTCCCTTTACCTGTCAGGCTCGGTTCACACAGGGGCAACACGACTTCCAGCACGACTTTGAGAGGCAGCTCAGACACAACTTGAGCATGAATCACAGGGAGACCTCAGCACGACTTGTGGTGATTTACAACACGACTTGAAGTCGCTTCCAGGACAGGAGACATTCCAGTGGCCAATAAAACAAGAATCAGCTCTGTGGGAGGGAGGGGGGAGGGAGGGGTTTGCCTGAATAATATGTGTTCTCTTCCTGGAGAGTTGCTCCTGTTAAGACAGGGAATACGACTTCTGAGCGACTTCCATTGAAATCAATGGGTACAGGTCGCCTAGCAGTCGCCTAGGAGTCGGATTGAAGTAGTACAGGGACCTTTTTTGAAGTCGGAGCGACCGCAGTCGTGTACATTAAAACATCTCCATTGACTTTAATTAGTTTTAAAAATAGCGCGACTTGGGGCAACTCGGGGCGACCTGAAGTCGCGTCCGGAGTCGCCCCAGTGTGAACCCAGTCTCAGTGGGGTCACTATCTTATGGCCGATTGTTGTACATGCTTCTTGAGTGATTTTTCAATTTCATATATGTAAATGTACAGTATATGCATATTACATAAAATATATATATATATATATATATATATATATATATATATATTTTTTTATCCAGGTACCAGGAGAAGCACTAGTGTCCTCTGCACATGTTTTAGCTGTATATCCCTATGAGATTTGTTTATATAGCTCAACATTAAATGTTCATACACACAAATGAGAACAATGGCTTCTCGCTATTTGCGTCCTCTGAATTTCAGCCGGATGCACATGGGTGCTGCCACTTCTGACCTAAATATACAACTACCTGCCTGTATTTAGCTGTATTACTACAATGAAAGGCACGCAGATTTAGAAGTCAGAACGGTTTGCACACATACCCGCCTTAGGGCTGTGCTGCCTTAGAAAGTATTTCCCACCACTAATCATCATGGCAGCCAGGGAACCAGCCAACGTATTCTCAGGACAGGTTTCCCTCACATATTGTATGTCAATAAGGTACATTTTAGCACAGGGCGGGGTACTTACAAACATACTGTTAGTGGGGACTCGATCGGAGACCACATACGGGTTTCTATAGAGCCACATCTCCTCTGGCTGAATCACTCGCTGGAAGGGATGCATCATCTCTGTAAGACTGTGAAAGCAGGAGAAGCAAATGTTTAATCATCTCTGTAAGACTGTGAAAGCAGGAGAAGCAAATGTTTAATCATCTCTGTAAGACTGTGAAAGCAGGAGAAGCAAATGTTTAACCCTGATCACCATTCAATCTAGTTATGTATTTGTTAGGTGCGTTTAATTTGGCCAACTTAAAAAGTGACAAGTTCTTTTTAAATAAAAAACCGATAATAACATAACATACATGTATTAACTGTTTGCGCTATAAGTGATCTCTTCCGAGTTTACTTTGGAAACTGTACAGCACCCCAATCTATTTGTGCCCCCGGCATAGGTGTGCGCAGCTTACTGCATTAGGGTGTGCACCCCAAATGTATTAAAACATGGACGGTGTCAGTAGAGCAGAGGTTGGTGCCAGTAGCTTTTTATTTTTATTATTTTAATCTTTTTATTTTTTACAAATTTTCTTTGGGGGCATTGGTGCAATATCAGCAGGGGGAATCTGCACCTCAAGCAGTGATTAGGGTGTGCCCAGGCACACGCCTATGGCCCCCGGGGTCACATGGACCTATGGAGTCCCATAGAGCTTCCCTCCCACTCCCGTATGCACAGTGTCCTGAGCCCTCCCCCCCGCCACACACACACACACACACACACACACACACACACACACACACACACACACACACACACGGAGGGACATACAGAGCAAAAGCCATTCCTCTCCTCCTCATCCACAACAGAGACCCTGAGTGCTCACATCCATGTAGTTGATGCGGTTTTCAGGCGCATTTTGTGGTGCGTTTTTAAACATGCATTTTGATTTAGATTTTTTTTCTCTTTAACAAACTTTGTTTAGCTGGTTGTTAAAGCGGAGTTCCACCCTTTTTTTATGTTTATTAAAAGTCAGAAGCTACAAAAAGTGTTGCTGCTGGCTTTTAATAAACATACACTTACCTGTTCCACTGTCCAGCGCCGCGCCGCCTGGAGCTCCGCTCCTCTCCCCCCTCCTCCGCCGGCGCGTCCATTCACAGTGTGGGCACCCGGCCGTGACAGCTTTCGGCTTCACGGCCGGGCACTCACTGCGCATGCGCGAACGGCGCAGCACTCTGAGTGGACAGGCGATCGCCTGGGACCTGTCACGTCCCAGGTGATCGCCTACAGGGAGGAGCCGCCACAAGGCGATATGACGTATCGCCTAGGCGGCTCCAGGGCGGAAGGAGGAAGTGGGACAGGAAGTCCCACTCCTACTGAAGCCCCCACTCCCCCCCAAAAAAATTACATGCCAAATGTGGCATGTAAGGGGGTGAGGAGTGGAATAAAAAAAGTTAAAAAATTGGGTGGAACTCCGCTTTAAGGAGTGGGCCAGGAAGCTGGCTGCCACATCCTTAACAACCAATGAGTCATCAGCTGTCAGCAGGCTGCCCCGCTGACAGCTGAATATAAAAACAAGAATTGCTGGAAATAACATAAAAAAATAAAATAAAATAAATATTAAAATATATGTCCTCATTTTATAAAATTGGATAGAGGCACTCTATAATAATCCAAAAGCATACATAAAATATGCCGGATACAAATCAGAATCTTTCAACATCAAGCGAGGTACATGTCAGGGATGCCCATTATCTCCCCTTTTATTTGCCCCAATATTAGAACCTTTAGCTCAATATATTAGAACCAATCCCACAATTACCGGCATTGATATTGGAGGTTACCCACATAAAATCTGTATGTTCGCGGATGACATCTTGCTATTCATGTCATCACCACAAGTATCAGGACCTAACCTACCTATTCTAGATAAATTCGCAGCCTTTTCTGGCTTGGTCATTAACCCCAAAAAATGTTTAGCTCCTTATATTTCACTTACAGATGCAGAATTAATCCCAACAAAAGCAGCACTCCCCTTCTCTTGGGCGGAGAAATCATTACCATATTTAGGAATACACCTAACAGCCTCCACAACAGAATTATTCTCAGCCAATTATCCCCCCCTATTGAAACAGATCACAACCTTACAAAAATAAACAATGGTCCCATCTCCCACTATCCTGGATAGGTAAGATCAATGCGTCTAAAATGATTATCCTGCCCAAACTACTTTATTTGTTTAGAGCCTTGCCAATCCCTTCCTATTATCTAAGGTTGATCCAAAAAAGAACAAATACCTTTATATGGGGTACCTCTAAACTGCGCATACCGATCCGCACATTACATCTCCCTAAAAACACATGGTGGTCTAGGCTACCCCAATTTTGATGCCCATTACAAGGCTGCTCACTTAGCTAGTCTTCCAAAGTACCACGCAACACAGGAATGTCCCCTATGGGTATCGATAGAGGCCTCAGATAGTGACCCCTCTGTTGATTTCCAATTTATTATGGATGAGGCCCAGAGATAGGCGTGATTTGAGTAATCCAATCACAAAACACTTCTTATCCTTTTGGGAAAAATCCAAAATTAAACATCATTTGCAGTCGGTTCACAACCCCCTCTTACCTTTCCTTAAAAATCCGGCCTTCTATCCGGCTTGGATATTCCTGAACACTTTTAAAGCTTGGACAACTTCAGGTATACCGACATTACATGACTTGGTCACTTCAGAAAATTTTGTACCTTTCTCTGCACTCAGAGAGAAGCACAAAATTACCAGGATCAGAACAGTTCAGATACCTCCAAATCAAAAATGTATTTTCCCCACTCACACTAGTTGCAACACCCTTGACCCACTTATCTATTTTTGAGAAAATTTGTAAAAAAGATCCACTAACCAGAGGAATGATATCAATCCTCTATAACCAAATTCTAGTAGGCCCTAATTATGACAAACCAACCTATGTTCGAAAATGGGAGGAGGACCTGGGAAGCACCCTAGATGACACTGAATGGACTAAGATTTGGTCAACCATAAAATCATCCTCGCCCAATGTCATTGCGATGGAAACAAATTACAAGGTCCTGACACGGTGGTACCTGGTACCAACAAGAGTAGCCAAGCTTGCACCTACACATTCAGCTCTTTGCTTTAGGGGCTGTTCAGACTTGGGCACTCACATGCATGTATGGTGGACGTGCCCGATAACACAACTTTTTTGGAAAGAAATCTTTGCAATGGCGTCTAAAATGTTCCGACAGCAGATACAGCCTGACCTGTTTATGGCACTACTTAACCTAAAACCGGAAAGCTTAACATTTTTTTCAATTTAAACTCTTTAATCCACTTTTAACTGCAGCAAAACAAACGATAGCCAAAGCATGGAAATCCCCAACATTAGGGTTGGCGGAAACAATTCACAGAATGAACACCACAATGTCACGCCAAAATGATAGCCACTGACGGAGACCAATTCCCAAAATTCAAAAAAACTTTGGCTCCCATGGATAAAACACCATTTACCTCCGGATTTTACAGAGGAGGTCCTTTTGCCATGGTAGCGGATTAATAGCTTCAATGCGAATCCCATGTACCTAAGGAATGGTAAACCATACGCATCGTACTGGTTCATGGACCGACCTTGTGGACTCTCTATCTCACTATTTTCCTTTCTCTCTTTACTCTCCTTTATTTTTATTATAAGTAATATTGTTCTTCACTACAATTAACAATCTTTGTGTATAACGTAATGGCAATTTGTTACACGTTAAGACACGGTGGGCATGAATACAATGTTACCCACCGACTATCGGGTTAGTGAAGATCTAATTAATTTAAATATTTTATGTTATGTATTATTTACTTATAGAATATTTTTATGTAAATTTTATTTATCTGTATCCTTGCATAAATAACCAAAGTATGTATTTATTATTATGCAACCAATAAATATTATTGACAAGGAAAAAATATATATATATATTATTATATCTTTTCATGTGACAACACCGAAGAAATTACACTTTGCTACAATGTAAAGTAGTGAGTGTACAGCTTGTATAACAGTGTAAATATGCTGTCCCCTCAAAATAACTCAACACAGCCATTGATGTCTAAACCGCTGGTAACAAAAGTGAGTACACCCCTAAGTGAAAATGTCCAAATTGGGCCCAAAGTGTCAATATTTTGTGTGGCCACCATTATTTTCCAGCACTGCCTTAACCCTCTTGAGCATGGAGTTCACCAGAGCTTCACAGGTTGCCACTGGATTCCTCTTCCACTCCTCCATGACGACATCAAAGAGCTGGTGGATGTTAGAGAGACCTTGCGCTCCTCCATCTTCCGTTTGAGGATGTCCCACAGATGCTCAATAGGGTTTAGGTCTGGAGACATGCTTGGCTAGTCCATCACCTTTACCCTCAGCTTCTTTAGCAAGGCAGTGGTTGTCTTGGAGGTGTGTTTGGGGTCGTTATAATGTTGGAATACTGCCCTGTGGCCCAGTCTTTGAAGGGAGGGGATCGTGCTCTGCTTCAGTATATCACAGTACATACAGTACAATTTATAGTGCAGCGCTCATATGACATATAAACGAAACAATTAAATAAACGATAATAAATGTCCAAATAATAAGTTGTAACGTGCAAAAAGTTCATGAAATTAATTCTTGATCAGAATCAGATGGCAGAAAGGAAGAAATTTTGCAACACAGAGAAGATTCCTCAAAAGGTGATTCAGAGTGCCCGTAGAAAAAATCAATAGTGAATCCTTCTAGTGTTTCCATCACCACATATACAGGCTGCTGACCTCAAAGTAGGGGTCTCTGAACCAACAGAAGACCAAATGCTCATTCCCCTCTGGGGCAAAATCCAGGAATATACTCTCCAGGTCACTTCTCTGTGTTGCAAAATTTCTTTCTTTCTGCCATCTGATTCTGATCAAGAATTAATTCCATGAACTTTTTGCACGTTACAACTTATTATTTGGACATTAATAATCGTTTATTTCATGGATTAGTTTATATGTCATATGAGCGCTGCACTATAATTTTATGTATGATCTTTAGGAGTGTGTTATATTGACCCTAAGTGTTCAGCTGCTTTAGTTAGCATTTGGTTTTTGGTTCTCGCGCTGACTGAATCCCCTTTATATAACAGTACATGTTGGCATTCATGGTTCCCTCAATGAACTGTAGCTCCCCAGTGCTGGCAGCACTCATTTAGCCCCAGACCACGACACTCCCACCACCATGCTTGACTGTAGGCAAGACACACTTGTCTTTGTACTCCTTATCTGGTTGCTAGGACCATACACCACACACTGCATAAAATTGGTCTGCATGTCTGTCATCCCAGAAGGAAGCCTCTTCTAAAGATGATGCACAAGAAAGTCCGCAAACAGTTGGCTGAAGACAAGCAGACTTAAAGGGGTTGTAAACCCTCATGTTTTCACCTTAATGCATTAACCACTTGACGACCACTCACTGTATATATACGTCATTTTTTTGAAGAGGGATATCTCGGTAACGGCAGCAGCTGCTGCCACAACCGAGATATCCATCTCTTCAGTGAGTGGTCGTGTTTACGATAATGGTGGTCTCCGCGGCGGATTCGCCGCGAGATCACCGTTATCGGCGGCAGGAAAGGGCCCCCCCTCCCGCCGCTCTCCTGCGCCCTCCGCCGCTTACCGGAGCCGTCGGTAGCGGCGGAGGCGATCGGGTCCTTCTCCCTCTGTGGTATGGATAAGAGTGAGGGCAAGATGGCCCCCACCCGTCTCCATACCATAGCAGGGCGGAGCTGACGTCAAAACGTCAGTTCCGCCCATACGTCTTAAAGGGACATTTTTTTTTTTTGTCATTTTTTCAAATGACATTTTTTTTATTTTTTTATTGCATTTTAGTGTAAATATGAGATCTGAGGTCTTTTTGACCCCAGATCTCATATTTAAGAGGACCTGTCATGCTTTTTTCTATTACAAGGGATGTTTACATTCCTTGTAATAGGAATAAAAGTGATCCATTTTATTTTATTTTTTTTAAAACAGTGTAAAAATAAATAGAATCCAGTAAAATAAATAAGAAAACCAAAAAAATTTTTTTTAAAGCGCCCCATCCCGACGAGCTCGTGCGCAGAAGCGAACGCATACGTGAGTAGTGCCCGCATATGAAAACGGTGTTCAAACCACACATGTGAGGTATCCCCGCAATCGTTAGAGCGAGATCAATAATTCTAGCCCTAGACCTCCTCTGTAACTCAAAAGATGCAACCTGTAGATTTTTTTAAACGTCGCCTATGGAGATTTTTAAGGGTAAAAGTTTGACCCCATTCCACGAGCGGGCGCAGTTTTGAAGTGTGACATGTTGGGTATCAATTTACTCGGCGTAACATTATCTTTTACAATATAAAAAAAAATTGGGCTAACTTTACTGTTGTCTTATTTTTTAATTTAAAAAAGTGATTTTTTTCCAAACAAAGTGCGCTTGTAAGACCGCTGCGCAAATACGATGTGACAAAAAGTATTGCAATGACCACTAATATATTCTCTAGTATGTTAGAAAAAAAACAATATATAATGTTTGGGGGTTCTAAGTAATTTTCTAGCAAAAAAAAAAATGTTTTAAACTTGTAAACACCAAATCTGAAAAACAGGCAAGGTCCTTAAGTGGTTAACCCTCAAAACAACAACCCACAAGCACCTATATGTTGACTTTTGAAACTCCCAGGTGTTCCCCGTGTTCTCGGGAACCTACAAAGTTCCACTTTTGGGTGGAACTCCGCTTTGGTCCCAGCAGTTGTACTGCACCCTCACCTCCCTAAAAATGTACATACTAAAAAGGCACAGAGGCATTGGTTCCTGTCAGTCAAATCCTGTGTGCAGAGAGTGGGGGATAGGGCTAAGCCACGCTGTGTGGGTCTATGAATGCTCAGGAGTGTGCACACCTGCCCCCATAGAAAGCGGTTTGTAATGGGGGCACACACAGAAGAGGAGATTCGGGGCCACTCTGTGCAATACCATTGCACAGAGCAGGGAAGTAGAATATTTTATTTTAAAATAATAAACATGATCTATCCCTTACAAACACTTTAAGCCCCTTGTCACTTCTGTAGCTGAACAGAATGCTAGGGGGAACAACGCATATGCGTTTTTAATGCAATTTTGCTACAAAGCAGTATGAAAGTACCCTAAAAGGGACCCGTTACTTTGCCAGTAGTATTGATTAACATTTTAATCACTTATCCCCATACAGGCTATTTAAACAAATCACATTCCTGGGGGTTTAGCATTTTTTTATTGTACAAGAGGGTTTTTCTTAAAACAAAGTATTTTTAGTTCTATGCAACTGTATAACATTTATACAGATACAATTTTCCTGTGACAATAATCAAAGTTTGCTCACCACGGTTAAAAAGGGCATTTTATGTGTACATAAAAGAAGAAAGGATCAATATAGGTCATAAAACACATTATACAAACATTCATATCACTGCAGCTTTACTCATTAACTAGACTGATGTACTTACAGGAATATACAGAGCAGCAGGACTCTGATAAAGAACTCGGCTGCAAACCCTTCCAGGATCCTCTTCTCCATCCTGGTACAAAAGTCGCGTCTCCTAGCAGATGACAAGCAAAAAGGTAACATAAGCAGAGATTTAAATCTGAACACCTCCAGTCCCTCCCATTGTCATTTCCATCGTTCTGGAAGCCCGGCCAAACATTTGCGAATCAGCGGTCTATAATCCAGCATTTTCCAAACTGTATACAGAGGGCTTCAGCCAATCACTGGTATATCTGGGGTGTATACCCATATAGATCAGCATTAAGTGCCGTCATTATTTTGTTACCAAGTAAAACATCCAGAAAGAGCAAACAGCTAACCAGTTCAGCAGACACTGACATTTTATTATGATGCCAAAGTAAGACAGGTTCTTTTTTTTGGCAATAAAGTCTAGCCAAAAATGTATACAAACGTGAAGGAGCCCTCGGGGGCCACATTGAGTTATACATTAGAGATGCACTAAAATTTCGTCCACTATAATATTATATATACACACACACACACACACACACAATAATATATATATACACACACACACACACACACAGTGGATATAAAAAGTCTACACACCCCTGTTAAAATGTCAGGTTTCTGTGATGTAAAAAAAAAAAAGGGAGACAAAGATAAATGATTTCAGAACTTTTTCCACCTTTTATGAGACCTATAAACTGTACAACTCAGTTGAACAATAAACTGCAATCTTTTAGGTGGAGGGAAGTAAAAATAAAATAATATGGTTGCATAAGTGTGCACACCCTTAAACTAATACTTTGTTGAAGCACCTTTTTATTTTATTACAGCACTCAGTGTTTTTGGGTATGAGTCTATCAGCATGGCACACCTTGACTTTGCAATATTTGCCCGTTCTTTGCAAAAACACTCCAAATCTGTCCGATTGTGAGGGCATCTCCTGTGCACAGCCCTCTTCAGATCATCCCACAGATTTTCAATCGGATTCAGGTCTAGGCTCTGGCTGGACCATTCCAAAACTTTAATCTTCTTTTGGTGAAGCCATTCCTTTGTTGATTTGGATGTATGCTTTGGGTTGTTGTCATGCTGAAAGCTGAAGTTCCTCTTCATGTTCAGCTTTCTAGCAGAAGCCTGAAGTTTTTGTGCCAATTATGACTGGTATTTGGAACTGTTCATAATTCCCTCTACCTTGACCAAGATCCCTGTTCCAGCTGAAGAAAAACAGCCCTGAAGCATGATGCTGCCACCACAATGCTTCACGGTGGGTATGGTGTTCTTTTGGTGATGTGCAGTGTTGTTTTTGCACCAAACATATCTTTTGGAATATGGCCAACGTTGCTTTTCTCAGACCCTACCACATGTGTTTTTGCAAAATGTAGCTGGGTCTGGATGTTTTTTCTTTGCAAGAAAAAGGCTTCCATCTTGCCTCTCTACCCCATGGCCCAGACATATGAAGAATACGGGAGATTGTTGTCATATGTACCACACAGCCAGGACTTGCCAGATATTCCTGCAGCTCCTTTAAAAGCGGTAGTAAACTGCTGAAGCAAACTAAAAAAAAAAAAAAAACTTGCAAGACAATGGCATAATGTGCTAGTATGCATCGCATAATAGCACATTATGAAATACTTCCCTTAGAATGGTCGGCACTGAGGGGGGCAACATGTTGCCTCGCCGTTTCTTCCGGGGTCCCAGGCTCTGGCGCTGTGAGTGGCCGGAGCCGCGATGCACATGGGAGTGCTCCGTTACAGCACGATATGCCAGAGCTTCACTGCGCATGTGCCGCTGACGTCATCGGCTTGATGCAGGGTGAATATCTCCTAAACCGTGTAGGTTTAGGAGATATTTATTTTACCTTCAGTAAACCTTATTATACAGTATGCTTACCTGTAGGTAAAAATGTCCAAGTGGAGTATACACTGCTTTAATGTTGCTGTAGGCCTCTTGGCATCCTCCCTGACCAGTTTTCTTCTCATCAATTTTGGAGGGACTTTCAGTTCTTGGTAATGTCACTGTCGTGCCATATTTTCTCCACTCTGTTCCATGGTATATCTAATGCCTTGGAAATTCTTTTGTACCCTTCTCCTGACACCTTTTAACAATGAGATCCCTCTGATGCTTTGGAAGCTCTCTGTGGATCATGGATTTTGCTGTAGGATGCGACTAAGAAAATGTCAGGAAAGACCTACTAGAACAGCTGAACTTTATTTGGGGTTAATCAGAGGCACTTTAAATGATGGAAGGTGTGTACTGACTCCTATTTAACATTAGTTTGAATGTGATTGCTTAATTCTGAACATAGCTACATCCCCAGTTATAAGAGGGTGTGCACACTTATGCAACCACATTATTTTATTTTATTTTTACTTCCAAAAGATTTCAGTTTGTTTTTCAATTGAGATGTACAGTTTATAGGTCACATTAAAAAAAGGTGGAAAAAGTTCTGAAATTACTGGTATTTATCGGTGTCTCATTTTTTTGCATCACAGAAACCTGACATTTTATATCACACACACACACACACACAATCGACTAATTTCGATTAATTATAACGCACATACAGATCCAACTACTTTTAGCTGATCTCCTTGCAGGCCGATTCCCAGTGCAACTACCAACCACTGGAAAAATGGATAGCAGGATACAAAAAACACACAAAGGCAGCGATCGATGAGAATAGCATTAAAACTTTTATAGTCTTCAAGTAGGTAACAAAATAAATATTGCACTGGAGATAAAATCGATGTAGCTACATAAACTGTAAAATTGGTGCGAGTAATACCAAACGGTAGCAAAAGCAGTCATAAAAACATGTAGCCAAGTATGATACTGGTATAAAAATGTGTACAACGATACCACTGCTGAATGCAGATGAGGAGGGGCTAACATCAGTCCGTCGGCATGTAGATGTCCCGTGAAGGGAACTATCACAACTCCCAGTGGATGGCTGTAGGATCCCAGGTTTATAGAGGGAAGTGTAACAGCCCTTGCGTGTGGCAGATAGTAAGGTCCCGCCGGCATGCAGATATGAAGGCACAGCAAAGGAGCCCTTCAGATGGACACGGCAAGCCTCGCCGGTGTCCGAGACGTCACCGGATCTCCCTGAAGACCCGGAAGCCGGCGGAGAGGTGAGCACTGATCAAAAGAATTTTGATCGATCAAAACAATTAAATCGATTAATTGAGGATTAATAGTTAATTTCCACAGCCCTAATATATATATATATATATATATATATATATATATATATATATACACACACACATACACACACACCACTTTATTAGGTACACCTTGATAGTACCGTGTTAGACCCCCTTTGCCTTCAGAACTGCCTTAATTCTTCATGGCATAGATTCAACAAGGTGTTGGAAACATTCCTCAGATTTTTGTCTATAGTGACATAACATCACGCAGTTGCTGCAGAATTAATCGGCTGCACATCCATGATACAAATCTCTGGTGAGCCTGTGTGAATTGAATTGTAGCCTCAGTTTCCTGTTGTTGGCTGACATGAGTAGCACCCGGTGTGGTCTTCTGCTGCTGTAGCCCATCTGCTTCAAGCTTCGATGTGTTGTGCATTCAAAGATGGTATTCTGCATAACTTGGTTGTAACGAGTGGTTATTTGAGTTAATTTTATCTTTCTATCATCTCAAACTGGTCTGCCCATTCTCCTCTGCCATCATTAAGGCATTTTCCTCCACACATCTGTCGCTCACTGGGCATTTTCTCTTTTTCGGACCATTCTCTGTAAATCCTAGGGATGGTTGTCCGTGAAAATTCCAGCAGTTTTTGAAATACTCAGACCAGCCCGTCTGGCACCAACCACCATGACACGTTCAAAGTTACTTAAATCCTCTTTCTTCCTCATTCTAATGTTCTGTTTGGACTTCAGGAGGTCGTTCTCACCACGTCTAGAGGCCTAAATGCATGGAGTTGCTGCCATGTGATTGGCCGATTAGCAATTTGTGTTACCAAGCAATTGAACAGGTGTTCCTAATAAAGTGGCCAGTGAGTGTATATAAAGTAAACACAAGACACTTTACTTAGCCTAATTACCATAATCGTCCTGTGCGGCAGGGGACCTGAGGAACATGGGACAGGCAATCAAGAGTGCCGACTATGCCCACCCATTCCCCCCCTCCTCCATTCATAGATGTCGTACTGCAGCTTCTATGAATAAAAAGGATCTATAAATAGAGGATGGGCGAATGAATGAATGAAAGATCCACCTTCTCTATTCATAGATTGGATATCATTCATGGAAGCTATAGTACAGCTTCTATGAATGGAGGAAAGGGTGGGCATAGACCACCATCAAAAGTGCAGACTGTAATTGGTTTCTAAGCTCTACTGACACCTTCTACACCAGAAGATTATGGAAGCAGGTGTGGGGATAAAAAAAAAAAATCAGAATAGAAAGATTTCAACAAAACCAAGAGTCACATGCACAAGGGACACATTGCATTGATTGCAAGTTAAAGAGGAGCTCCGCCCTCAACGAAAAAATAAAAAAAGTCAGCAGCTACAAACACTGTAGCTGCTGACTTTTGATATGATGACACTTAGAGCCCTTTCACACTGGGGTGGGCGTTGGCAGTAAAGTGGTGCTTTACAATCATTTTCAGCTGCTAGCGGAGCGCTTTTAACCCCCGCTAGCGGCCGAATAAAGGGTTAAAAGCGCCCCTGCTCATTGATTTCAGGTGCGCTTTAGTGTATACACTGTTCTGAAAGCACCTCAAAGAGGCAGCTTGCAGGGCTTTTTTTGACGTCCTGCCAGCGCAGCGCCTCAGTGTGAAAGCACTCGGGCTTTCACACTGCGATTGCACATGAGGCTTTTTCTCAGGTGCTATTTTTAGTGCCAAAGCGCCTAAAAAATGCCTCCAGTGTAAAAGGGGTCTTACCTGCCCAGGGAGCCTGCGATTTCGGCACCTGAAGCCGATTTGCGAATTGGCCTCATGGGTGCTGCCGCCGCCATTCAAGGCAAGGGAAACGGCTCCCTACTGTGCATGCATGAAGCGCTCTGCGCTTTCCAACTGGCCCAGCAGTGGAGGAAGGAGGACGAACTTCCCAGGGACTGCGCCGCAGCGCTGTCTCCCGGAAGTGGCGAAGAGTAACTGTCAAACCTGTTCCACCCCCCCCCCCCCCAAAAGGTGCTAAATGAATATAAGTGAAAGTTCGACTTTTGGGTGGCACTCCGCTTGAATGTTCTTTGTGCTGGTTTTATTTTTGGCTAAAAACTTATGCTTTAAAAAAAAGAGTCTAAACCCCAATACAAAAATGTAATATAATGCATCTTACTAGTCCTTACATATGGTGGCTGCATTAGGTTTTTGTTTTTGTTTTCAGGCTAAGAACAATTTTAGCAAATACAAAAAAATAAAAAATAATTCCTTAATTTGCGTTAACATAATTAAAATACATTTAAAGTAGAACCATAGGCGAAAACTTTTTTCATTCTGGATAGAGCAAGGGAGATATTTACCTTCACTTCCTGTCCCATAGCCAAAACAGGAAGTCCCAGCAAATTATGGCAATCTCCCCCGGTCACCATTTGAAGATTTCCCCTCTATTACTTTTCTGGGGACAACCCAAACTTTCGTATTTTACTTCCAATGATAATGGTAAACAGGACAAATAGAGAGGGTGAATCTTCCTGATGAGGACACAGACCGCAATAAAAACTGACAGGTGTTCTAATCTCTCTCCACTCTTAAAAAAAATACTTTAGCCTTTCGTTACACTTGAACTGATTTATATCTGTAAACCAGTAACTCGCTCTCACCGGCAGATATACCCTGGGGTTCCCATCTTATTTTAAAGAGAAAAAGATTTATGAGGAGTAAACTTTACACAAGCTATAATCCGCACCTCCTGCATCTGAAAGCAGTAAAAGAGGCTTAACGTGACATCCTACAAAACCTGCTTTACTGATTACTTAAAGGACACGTAGTGCTTTGGCAAACACAGACGACGAGGCCGCACTCTGACGTCACACAATACGTTTATTCATTTAGGATATGTTCACCTTTTGAAAAAAAAAAAATCAAAAAAATAGTAAATGCATTTTTTTTTGGTAGGTAAAGCCATAGTTTCCATACCCGACACTCCATCCTCACTGCAGCTCAGTAATATTGCCATGTATAAACAGGGCAGTGTTACTAGGTGCACCTGCCTGCACCATAACAACTAAGGCTACTGAACAGCCCAGCTGCCTGCATCCTAGCAACCAATGATTCACATAAGTGGTTGCTAGGAGGACAGGCCACAGCATCATTGGTTACTAGGAGGTTGGCTGCTGTGCCACTCCTAGCAACCAAGATAAAGATGGGATGGCATTTAGAGAGGGGGGGGTCACTGATCACTGATCACTTTTACAGGCCTTGGAAAGGGCCCCCCCACTCTCTGCACTACCTTAATGGGCTCTCCCATGCCACCCGGGAGCCTGGGATCGCTACAAGCTGTCGGTCCACAGTAGAGAGGGAGGAACATTCATTCCTCCTTCTCCTCTTTGAGGAACGAAGCCGGAAGCGACAAGGATTTGGTCACTTCTGGTTTCAGTTTTGTGTTTATCTGGTCGCTACTGGCCAGAGAAGCAGCCCATCAAACCGATCTCGGTTAAATTCTTTGCCTTGGAAGTCGAGGGGTCTAAGCCCTCATTCACACCAATTCGACTTGTCATGCGATTTTGAACTGTCAAATTGCATGACAAGTCGCACCCTATTTGCGAAAATGGAACCGTTCAAATCATTGCAAATTAAGTTGCAGCGACTTTGGAAAAAAAAAAAAAAAAAAAGTCCCTGCACTTCTTTTCTGCGATTTCATTGCAACTCGCATTGACAGCTGTAAAATGAAGTTGTAAGGCACAATGAACTCGCACATTCAAAGTCATACTGATCTGCGGATTTGAAAGCGCGCTAAAGTAGTGTGATTTTAAAGTGGCACTGGTATGAACGAACCATGGTTTAATCTCTCTGTAAAAAGTACCCGTCGTTGCCCAAGCTATCACAAAGGTTGTATTTCTCCCCTTAAGAGTCGAATGATAAAAAACAATTTATTTTTTACATAAAAATCAAATATATAATACACAGAAACTCAATTTAAATAAAAGGCTAACACCTTCCCGTCTGGCCTATAGCAGATTAACGACCTAGCGGTGGCTTTACCATTCTGACTGGACATCATGGAACATCCTTCAGAACGGGCCATTTGTGTGTGCCGATTGGTGGTGGACACTCCGCATCACCGATTATGGTAAAGAGCCTATGACGTAGGCTCTTTACCATGTGATTAGCTGTGTCCAATCACAGCCGAGCACAGAATAATAGGAAATGCTGGTTATCGGCATTTCTCTCCTCACGCTGACAGCGCAGGAGAGCCAATAAGTGGCTTTTCTCAGTGGGGACATCTACGCTGATAATCAGGGCCTGGGAGTGCCTCCTCATCATTCCCGCCCATCAGTGCCTCCTCATCAGTGCCACTTCTTCAGTGCCGCCTCGCAGTACCCATCAGTGCAGGAGAAAAATTTCTTATTTACAAACTTTTATAACAGAAACTAAGAAAAAAAAACGTTTTTTTTTTTTTTCAAAATTGTTGGGTTTTTTTTCGTTTGTTTAGCAAAAAATAAAAAACCCAGCAGTGATTAAATACCACCAAAAGAAATCTCTATTTGTGTAAAAAGAAAAGATTAAAAATGTAGTTTGGGTTCAATTTTGCATGACCACGCAATTGTCATTCAAAGCGCGACAGGGCTGAAAGCTGAAAATTAGCCCAGGCAGAATGGGGGTGAAAGTGCCCAGTAGTAAGCTTTAGGGCCAGTTCACCCCACATGCAGTCCAGTGTGTTTTTTTTCTGCATCAAAAACGCATGGAAAGTAGGTTATTTGGTTTCCAACTGTGGTCAGTTCCCAGGGTGTTCCAGTGTCAGAATTGGAAAAAAAAAAGTAGCACATGCTGCATTTTTCCTGCACTGGACTGTACTGGAAAGCGGTAAAACGCATCAAAAATGTACCAGAACGCATGAAAAAAATAAAAACACACCAGACCCCAGTACAAAAAAAAAAAAAAAACACACAGGAAAATAAAAGCATCTGGAATGCATCCAGAAACTCATCAAAAACACATCGGAATGCACCAAAAACGCACATGCAGAAGCGCATCCGGAACGGATCTGGAGTGTGATTGCACCACAAATGTGAGTCATCGCTGTGACCATCAGAACAAGAGCCTGACTTGACGATTAGGCTTCATTCACACCAATCGGATCCGTCGCAGCAGAGTCCGCCAACTCAGCGGGAGATCTTGCCGTTGATCTCCGCTGAGCTTGCGGATGACAGGTCCCTCCCTCACTCAGTGAGAGATTGGACGAAAACGGACAGCATGTCCGTTTTCATCAGATCTCACCCGATCCGATATGGACGGATGGCGACGTATCGCCATACGTCTGATTTTAGCGGGTTGGATGTCAGCGGACATGTCATCGCTGACATCCGACGCTCCATAGGCTTGCATGGAGCGCACGTTCAGATCCGCCAAAAAAAAAAAAAACTGACATGGTCCGCCAGTTCACACCACATAGAAACGCAGCCTAGATGTGTTCCAGATGCTTTTCTGCATGCACCTTTTTTGAAGCGTTCCAGTGCGTTTTTGATGCAGTCCGGTGCATTTTCCCCCTCTTTTTTCATAATTCTAAGGTCATGTGTGTTCCGAAGCATTTTTTGATGCGTTTTACAGCGTTCCAGTACGAAAAATGCAGCACATTCTACTTTTTTTCTGTAACTGGAACTGACTACAGTGGTGTGAACTATGCCTTTGAAAACCATGTAACTTACTTTCCATGCATTTTTGATGCAGAAAAAAGAAAAAAAAAACGCACTGGACTGCACGTGGGGTGAACTGGCCCTAACTCTAAACTGATAACCTGTAAAGGCTTTCAAAGCTTTGCCTGGGGGACAATTTTAGGGATCATAGTTTGTCGCCATTTTACAGGCGTGCACATTTTTAAATCAGAACAGGTTTGGTATCTATTTACTCAAACACATTTTTTTTAGATTTTTACAAAAAAAAATAAAAAATTGAATGGGTATTTTATTGTGCTTGTGTGCACTAAAATTTTTATTTTATTTTTTACTGGAGTTTCTTCCTGAAGATTTGCAGCTGTGCAAATATCACGTGACATAAAAAAATTTGCAACAATCACCATTTTATTCTGCAGGGCCTCTGCTTTCAGTAAATAGATCATGTTTGGGGGTTCTAAGTGATTTTCTAGCAAATAAAAAATAAATGCGAATGTGATCATGCAGGTGAAGAATTAAAAAAAATGCATTCATTAACCACAAGCATCTTATCATTTTTCCCATGCATGATCACATTAGCATTTACACACAACACCTTGTAATAATAGTGACACAGGGAGTGACCCCGGTGCCGATCCATGCAGACAATGGGAGAGATGACAAGTTAGACCTGATCGCTTATTATGTGACGTGTAATGATGTGATCCCTCCGCCTTCCTGTGCAGCCATCTCTCCCATCCCCGGACATTATATAACGGACGGGGGATTCTCCCATCATAGAACACCGACAATCATTCTCCCGATCATCCAATACCAGTGACAGCTGCCATCACCTCCTAACCCCGCCCCCTTACCTTGCACACGTGGCACCCCGCTCTACGCGGAGCGGCTGCAATCCGCTACTTATATAGGGAGCTCAGTGACAACGAGAGGGGAGCCGCTGACAGAGAAGACTGCTGACAGACACAAAGACTACCGCCACCTGCTGTCCGCCCAGGAATGTACAGCTGTCAGCTGGAATCTCCCCATCAGTCAGGCGGCATTGGTACACACTGGACGTTGTAGAAAGTTTGCATTTTATAAATAAAAAGGCTTTTTTATTTTTTTCCAGCAGGAGCGCGAGGAAACGCAGACCCAGCACTGAATGAGCACTGAGCACTGAATGAGGTGGGCTGGGCTGAAGCTGGAGGGTCTAAAATGATGGATCTATTTTTGCTGGGGGATCCTAAGTTGGGGGGGGGTCCATATATTGTTGCTGGCTGCTGGGATATCTACTGTATTGTTACTGTCAGGGTTTATTGTTGTTGGGGAGAAACTATTGTTGCTGGGGGGGATATTGTTGCTGGGGAGATCTATTGTTGTTGGGGGAGAGCTATTGTTGCTGGGGAGGGATCTATTGTTGCTGGGGGATCTATTGTTGCAGGGGGGTCTATTGTTGCTGGGGGGGTTCTATTGTTGCTGGGGATATCTATTGTTGCTGGAAGGGAAATATTGTTGCTGGGGGGGAACTATTGTGGGGGGACTATTGTTGCTGGTGGGGCCAATTGTTGCTGGGGAGATCTATTGTTGAATGAAGGCTCTGTTGATGCTGGCTGCTGGGAGGGATCTACTGCATTGTTATATTGGGGATCTATTGTTTCTGGGGTTAATCTATTTGTATAAAAACCAAAAAAGAGAAAAATGACTGGGAACCTGATATTAATTGAGTTGGAGTGCCACCCATCAAAGGGGCCGGGCGTATTTACAAGCATATACTGTTTAGAAAAAATGTAAAAAGAAAAACAAACACCCAAACTGTTTATTGATTGGATACAAATATTACAACATCAGAGGCATGCATGTGGAAGCAGGCAGTCTCCACTATAGAATACATGCCCCCCCCCCCCATAATCATCATTTACCACCCTTTAAATTCTACATCCCCACCCTCCAATGAAACCACCCCCCCCCCCCCCCCCAAATACTGATATGGTTATCCACCCCTAATGATGTTACCTAGAACCTCCCCTAGGAGCTGGGACAGCACGGCTGCAGACAATTCCCCAGATGTTACCCCTGATTTGCACCAAATATTCCAAATTAGATACCAGTCCATGTGACCTCCTGTGAATCCATGCGGGGGGCCTTTACACCTTATAGCCACAATGGGCGAATGTAATAAGCACTGCAGCAATAGAATTCCTTGAAAAGTTGTTTCAAATCACTATAGCAAAAAAAAAAAAGACAGTGTCTGTCCTTGTCCCAAGTCAGTGGGTAACCATGAATCTCTGTGTGCCCTATATCAGAGCCGTGAGTTGGGGCTCATGTGGCCATTTAATGTAGATAAAGATGTTATGTCCACACTCTTGGCTAATTATACTCTGCTAATTCAACAATGTAGCACTCCAGATCATAGAGAGTCAGTGAGGAGCTTTTACCTCTAAAGCCTCATACACACGATCGGATTTCCATCGGACAAATCCGTGGATTTTTGTCCGAAGGGCGTTGGCGGTGAACTTGTCTTGCATACAGACGGCAGAACTTTTTCAGCCAACATTTACGAAACTACGTAGTTTTTCTGCTCTTTAGCGCCACCCTTTGAGCAACTTCTGCTAATGTTGTCTTATGGTTAGCATTAGTTCGGAGCATGCGTGTTTGTACTTTGAATCTTAGTCCGACAGACTTGTGTACACACGATCGGATAATCTGACGGAACACATTTGTCGGACAATTTGAGAGCATGGCTATCCAACAATTGTCCAATAGAGCATACATACGGTTATCCGACAAAACACGTCCATCACACAATTATTGTCGGAATATCCGATCGTGTGTATGGGATCAAGGAGACAGACTGACTGACATGAAAGGTAGGGCTAGCAGTCGCTCTCATCTCCCCCTCAGGCCCTTCTCAGCCCCCCCCCCTTTCTTCTCTCAGCCCCCCCCCCTTTCTTCTCTCAGCCCCCCCCCCCCTTTCTTCTCTCAGCCCCCCCCCCTTTCTTCTCTCAGCCCCCCCCCCTTCCTTTCCCTCAGCTCCACCGCCTCTCTGATCCCAATGTCTCTCTCTGCCTTTCTCAGTGAATCTAAATCACCAGTGCTGCAGAAACACCCAATTGTGCAAATTATATAAAAAAACTAATTTTATATAATAATCAATACAAAGTTCATCCTTAGGCCCCTTTCACACGGAGGTCCGTTCAGGTCCGCCTGTCAGTTTTTTAGGCGGACCTGAAACGGATCCTCCATGTACCCCTATGGAGGCACGGATGTCAGCGGAGACATGTCCGCTCCGCCAAAGTGTGACGGAGGAAAACCCTATTTTTCCTTCCGTCGGCGGAGCGGATCGGATGACAACGGACTCTACGGTCCGTCGTCATCCGATTCCTCATAGGGGAGAGCGGCGCTCTGACAGGGCGGTCCCTGCACAGTGTGCGGGGACCGCCCAGTCATCCGTCGGCTCAGCGGGGATCAACGGAGCGATCCCCGCTGAGCAAGCGGAGCTTCACGGGGCGGATCTGCACGGATCCGCCCCGTGTGAAAGGACCCTTAGCCATAAAGTTCATTCAAAGCTATGTTTTTTGGATGCTCTTTAGAGCCCATTCACACAGGGGTGCAACGACTTGTCCCACGACTGTGCCGGGCGATCCTAACACGACTTCAAAGGTGACTTAAAAAATGACTTCTGTATTGAAGTCAATGGAGGTCGCCCTGAAGTCATCTTGAAGTAGTACAGGAACCTTTTTCTAAGTCTGAGCGACTTGAGTCGCTCCGATTAGAACGGTTCCATTGTACAGAACGGGACGCAACTTGTCAGGCAGCTGAGTCGCCTGACGACTCGCCCCTGTGTGAATGGGGTCTTACTGATTGTTATATGAAATTAGTTTGTTTATTTATACAATTGTGTGTTCTTGCAGCACTGGTGATTTAGATTAAGTTATCTTAGAATTATTGTATTTGATGAATTGTTATATGAACTTTTCTGTGCTTTATTTGCACAAGGAGGTTAAAAGGATCAAAAGGCACGATTTAAAAAGAGATAAAATAACAAACATGTTATACTTACCTCCACTGTGCAGCTCATTTTGCACAGAGTGGCCCCGAACCTGGTCTTCTGGGGTCCCTCGCCGGCTGTCTTGGCTCCTCCCTGCAAGAATTCACTACCTTCATGCAAGCTCACATGCTGGCGAGTTCTTGCGGGCGCGCTCCCGTGATACAGCCGGCGGCTATAGCCGCTCACTGTATCACTCTGCCCCGCCCCCCGGCACGCCACGTCATTGGATGTGATTGACAGCAGCGTGAGCCAATGGCTGCGCTGCTTTCAATCCAATGAATGAGCCGAGAAGCAAGCGTGTTCACAGCGCGGGACTTTCGAGGGGTCAGGTAAGTAAACAGGGGGGCTGCTAATCCGCAGTTTTTTCACCTTAATGCATTAAGGTGAAAAAACTTTTACCTTTTACAACCCCTTTAAGGTTTCTTGCAGCACCGGTGATTAGGACTCACTACCCAGTAGGGTTATTTTATAATATTTCAGTTAATGGGAGCTACATATGTCATATTAACACTATAATACTTGTGACAGTTGGGGGTCAATACCCAGTAGGGTTTTGTATTTAACCTTTTTGAATTTTTTTCTACATAAATTGTAACTTTGGGGGCCATTATCTCTCATGGTGGATGCTTTTGTCAGTGATTCAAGCCAGTCAGGAATTATATTTTAGGGCATGGTAGCCCATGTTTATTAACCACTTCCCTACCGCACGCCGTCATATGACGTCCTTGACTTTCGGGGGGGGGGGGGGGGATATCTGAATGATGCCTGCAGCTACAGGCATCATTCTTTGCAGCCAGCGATTCTGTGCCCAGCAAGAACGATTATAGCAGCAGTTCTGCCGCTTGATTGTTGTTACAGGCGACAGGAAGAGACCCCCCCCCCCCCTTTCTGCCACCATCTGGTGCTTCTCTGGGCTCTCCCGTGCCATCAGGAACCCGGAGAAAGAATTGTCCCGCACCAGATGATGATCATATAGATTTCTGGTGACCAGATGGTCACCAGTCATCTCTATGACCGTCGGAGGCCCGGGCGCAACGTTATGATGTCACGCCCGGGCCCCAGATGTAAACAAAGCCGCAATCGCGTATGAGATCGTGATTTTTTTTTCTCAATCTCATGCTTTACTTTACAGCCTGGAGGAGAGATGTGGGGTCTTGTTGACCCCGCATCTCTCCATAAAGAGGACCTGTCACACACCATTCCTATTACAAGGGATGTTTACATTCCTTGTAATAGGAATAAAAGTAAAAAAAAAAAGTAAAATAAAAAAAAAAAAATTTAAACGCCCCTGTCCCCGGTAGCTTGCGCTCAGAAGTGTGTGTGTGTGTGTACACACACACACACACACGTAAGTCCCGTCCACATATGTAAACGCAGTTCAAACCACACATGTGAGGTATCGCCGCATGCGTTGGAGTGCGAGCAACAATTCTAGCACTAGACCTTTTCTGTAACTCTAAACTGGTAACCTGCAGACAAAAATTAAAGTGTCAGAGATGGAGATTTTTAAGTACCGAAGTTTGGCGCCATTCCATGAGTGTGCGCAATTTTAAAGCGTGACATGTTGGGTATCGATTTACTCAGCGTAACATCATCTTTCACATTATACAAACAAATTTGGCTAACTTTACGTTTTTTTTTGTTTTTTTTTTATTAATAAAACTTTTTTTTTTTTTTTAAAAAGGCGTTTGAAAAATTATTGCGAAAATACCGTGCGAGATAAAAAGTTGCAATGACCGCCATTTTATTCCCTAAAAAAAAAAAATTTGATTTTTACATGTAGGAGAGGAGTGCCAGAATAGGCCCAGTATGGAAGTAGTTAAAACAGGAAAATAAAAGTCTGTAACAAAGGTTTCTCACGCAGGGGTTCTTCTCCAGCAAATACACAGAACAGAAAATGCTAGCCCATCTGGCTTTCTGTAGCAGTACTTCTGCACTTTATCCTGGTCACCCAGACCACAGGACTCTTCAATGTGGACAGCTTCACTTTAGCACCCACAGCCTACAGCTCTGCTTCTTGCAGTCACACGTTCTGGCTGCCTCCTGGAGACCTCCTGTCTCTCTGGGTGTGGAGCCTTGAGGTCTTCCCATACCCTCATTAAAAAGTGCTGTGCTCACCTGAGCACACCCCCTGCTGGTAATCTACAAAATCTGGACACAGGGTTGGGGATCCCGTTCCACCCAAGACACTATAGAATCCCCAAACTACGGAGCCCAATGCCGGAATACCAAAACCTGGAGAAAGCTGTGAAAGCAGTCTTCTCCAGTCCACATCTATGCTCTGCAGTCTTGCACCAAGCAAATGTGCACACCCTGTGTCCCCCAAACTATCAATTTTACCCTGACAGCATCTCCTACTCTCACTATATATAGAAAAAAATTCAAATAAGGTTAAATCCAAAAGTCTACTGGGTATTGATCCCAACTGCACGGTGCTGCAACAAGTATTATAGTGTGAATGACACATGTAGCTCCCATTAACTGAAAAACATAAAATCCCCCCTCCTAATGGCTATGATTCCTAACCTGTGTACAAAAGATGTAAACACCTATTTTCAGGCTGTCCAGTCATGTTATCCCCTGTGTTAGCCAGTAGTGGATGCAGGGGAGAGGAAGGAGCACCAACAACAGATAGGACATAGGAACATATGCATGATGTCACCACTTCAGGCTTTACCAGTCATTGTCAAGCACGCTCTCCTCTCCCCTACAGCCACCGCTGTCTCACACAGGGCATCATAACACCAGACTGGAGCTAGCTGAAAATAGGTAAATATGCGGGACACAGGAGCGCAAATTTCTTGCCTCGCCCCGGAAGCTGACAACCCACGCTATGCCACTGGGTGGGATACACAGAAATGGGGATGATGTTATGAGCTTTCAGCGCTCTCTCACTTTCAATGACAATTGCGCGGTCATGCTACGCTGTACCCAAATTAAATTTTTATAATTTTGTTCACAAAAAATCGTTTTTTTTGGTGGTATTTATTCACAACTCCGTTTAAAAAAAATTCCGATATAAGCAAAAAGTGCAGAAATTTGGAAAAAACAACAAAACAATATATTCTTCTTTCGATTTTAAAATTAAATCCAATAAAATCAAATTCTGTCATAAATTTAAGCCAAAATGTATTCTGCTACATGTCTTTGGTAAAAAAAAATCCCGTTAAGTGTATAATAATTGGTTTGTGTGATCACGGACATACGTACGCAAATGATCATGTACAGATGTGCGCAGGTGATCATTGGGACATGTGATTTTACTGTTACATATGTGGGGGACAGGCGTTTTTACTATGTGGGGACATGTGTTTTGGGGACATGTGTCTTTTACATTGTGTGTTACTAGGCTGGTGATCAGTGTGTAAAAAGTTGTAAAAAAACAGCTCATACACAATGATCACCAGCCGGCTGCAGCGATCCGCTCTCCTCACAGTGAGGAGAGCCGATCGCCCAGCAAACGGCTCTCTATTTACATCACACAATGGCTGTGATTGGACACGGCCGTCATATGATCAGGAGGGCCAATCACAGAGCCCTCGTGTCGATCGGAGATGCGCCGCATCCGGGTGACACGAACGTATGGGGATCGTGCCACTGCGCAGGCAAGCGCGATCCCCCTCCTTCTGAGGGACGTTCCTGAACGTCCACTCAGGAGAGAGCGCCCACCCGGCCGTATATATGCAGTGGCCGGGTGGGAAGTGGATAGTTAACCCGCCATGTGTGAGCATTTGTTCCCCTGCTGCTCTCATTTTTAATTGCCTGTGTGAGGGAACTACAGCTTCAGGGAAAGTCTGTGTGGGATATATTGGGTAGTGTAGGTAAAAGAGTTGGGGGGGGGGGGGTAAGGGAAGTAAGGGTGGAGTGTGGATGGGTGAAGGAGGGATGGTTGGATGAGCAAATGTAGGGGGCCAAGGTGAGTTATTGTGTGAAAGGGAATGATGGCAAGTCCTGCTTGGTCTCCTCCACCACCCCACAAAATCCTGCTTCAATAATAAATATAAAAACTTTACCCTCCCATGCCAAAAAACTTCTGTTTTATAATATAGAGGTAATTTTATGATCAAAGGTTAAACTTACAAGACCATCTTATCCAGTGCTGTCTTTTCAGCTGCAATTCTTGTAGCATGCATCTTGTACAGCACCACCATTCTATCATCATCATCATCATAATGGAGCCGGCTGCAAGAATAAAGAAGAGACAGCCAGCCCCTGCATGACATGGACCTAGCTCTCACACATGCGCAGTCTCTTCTCTCTCTTTCCCAGCCACATGAGTGAGATACACATTGTACATTCGGGGGATGTGTTGCCTCCTGAGATATGTAACATGGCTATCTCAGGAAGCTACAGGAGAAGGCACAAAATGTCATTCTCGCCTAGGGACGAATACAAACAAAAAAGTAGAAAAACGTAACAAAGTATACAAAAAAGGAGGTAAGATTCCAGAGGTGCATTGTGTTTTTAGGGTGCAGGTCTACTTGAAGAGGCGAGTGTCTATCAGTATTATTGTATCCAGACGTATCGTGTGCCTCAAAATTTGTCGTTTTAATATTATAAGGAAGCAGTTAAGTCGTTGATTAACATGGTTTCAGTCATGTGAAACCGCGTAAATACAGCAGGTGGGCTGGTTTGTTTCCATTTCCACATTGTTGAAACATCGCTTAAACATTGCGATACCAGCAAAGAGTTCTGGTAGTTCCTTATTTTGTGAAGCTATTGAGATATAAAAAGATATGTGGCAGGTTGTAAGGTCTATACCTACAGCAGTAACATTTTGTTCTACATTTTTCATTTTCAGAGTGTTCTTTCAGTTTTTTTCTTTTCAATCTTATTTTATATTGAAAGGTGAGAGAAGAATGAATGTATTAACCACAGTACAGAAATGTCATTTACACATATGGCAGTGAAATTAACATATACAAAGTATTTTCAATTTGAAACTTTGTATTTTCATTACTCCTAATGGAGTAGTAATGAAACATAATATTAGTAACATTACACACGTAAGAGTGGATAATAACATATTGGCAAATTCCCTCATAAAGTCTAGCTCCAACTATGAGAAGAGTTCTAATATAATATAAAGTGGTCCAACAAGAACTTACATGGGGGCCTCAAAACAACTCTCAAATGACCTGAAAACAAGGATTGTTCTACATGATGGTTTAGGGGAAGGCTACAAAAAGTTAATCGCAGAGATATAAGCCGTCAGTGTCCACTGTGAGGAACATAGTGAGGAAATGGAAGACAACAGGCACAGTCCTGGTTAAGGCCGGAAGTGGCAGGCCACATAAAATATCGGAGAAGCAAAGGCGAAGGATGGTGAGAACGGTCAAAAACAGCCCACGGACCACCACCAAAGACCTACAACATCAACTTGCTGCAGATGGTGTCACTGTGCATCCTTCAACAATTCAGCGCACTTTGCACAGGGAGAAGCTGTATGGGAGAGTGATGCAAAAGAAGCCTTTTCCGCACACACGCCACAAACGGCCAGCTTCATTTTGGAATAAGGTGCTGTGGACTGATGAAACAAAGATTGAGTTATTTGGTCATAACAAGGGGCGTTATGCATGGCGGCAAAAGGACACAGCATTCCAAGAAAAACACTTGCTACCCACAGTAAAATTTGGTGGAGGTTCCATCATGCTGTGGGGCTGTGTGGCCAGTGCCGGTACTGGGAATCTGGTTAAAGTTGAGGGTCGCATGGATTACACTCAATATCAGCAGATTCTTGAGAATAATGTTGAGGAATCAGTCAAAGTTGAAGTTACGCTGGGGCTGGATATTTCAACAAGACAATGACCCAAAACACTGCCCAAAATCTACTCAGACATTTATGCAGAGGAACAAGTACAATGTTCTGGAATGGCCATCCCAGTCCCCAGACCTGAATATCATTGAAAATCTGTGGGGTGATTTGAAGCGGGCTGTCCATGCTCGGCAACCATCAAACCTAAACAGTGAAAAATATCTGCGCTAGTGGTGAAGTGAAATGTATATATAAATGTAAATGAATAAATAGCAGCTAGCACAGTCTGTAGATGACAAATACAAATAATAAAGTCCAAAATGCAGCGCTATATAAAAATAATTAAATAAATAATATAGTGAAAAAAGTCCAAAGCATTGAAACCAATCAATATTGGATAAACGTGAAAATGATGTAGTCCCACCACCAAACTTCAGTGTGCAAAAAAGGATTTTAAAGCACACCACACCAACGTGCTCACAATCTGCTTACCAGAAAGTGGAAATAAGTAGACAATGTATTCAACTGATGTAGAGGGTCAAACGGTGACAGCAGAAACTCCAAATCAGGTATTCATAGGAAAGACCAACATCAAGGAAATTTCCAAATCTCAGCAGGCGAATAAAGATGTTGAGCAAATCTCAGCCAGTAAATTTTACCCAATGTAGAGAAAAAAAGGCAGCATAGTGAAGCCCATAGGTAAAAGGCAAAAACATTTATTGTAGTCTACTTACAAATAGCAGAAAAACATCAAGGCATGTAAAATAACAGTTCCGCGGCTCTCAGCGTGCTTGCAAACCTAACTGAACTGGAGATGTTTTGTAAGAAGGAATGGTCCAAAATACATTTATCCAGACACTCATTACATGCTATAGGAAGCGTCTAGAGGCTGTTATTTCTGCTAGTGATTTTTCTGTTGGGGTGCCCAAGTTTATGCACCTGTCTAATTTCGTTTTGATGCATATTGCACATTTTCTGTTAATCCAATAAACCTCATTTCACTACTGAAATATTACCTTCAGTTATTTGATAGATCAAAATGAAATTGCTGATCCAAATATTTATAAAATGACAATCATGGAAATTGTCAGGGGTTCCTAAACTTTTGCATACAACTGTATAACAAGTTCATGGAACCAAACTTCCCATGGGTCCGTACTTAGAAGTTCAGATATTAGATTCAAGGAGGGTATTTAGGGAAAAGAAAGGAGAATACCACAAAAATAAAAAAGTAAAAGGAGGGTGAGGGATCACTTCAGCATGGCTATGTAATAGATGAGGTTGGGTCACCTTCAGCCCATATGGTAAAGTCTTCTAGAGTAGCGAAATACTGACCATGATGACCAAGTGACGGAGAACTGCTCCTCCTTTACAGTTTCCTGGGCCAACAGACATTCCAGATCTCTAATCCGATCCACTTCAATAGCCCAAGCCCCCAGGGTAGGAATGGCCATCGATCTCCAATGATGAGAAATCACTGTCCTAGCTGCGGCAAGGAAGTGTCGCAGGATATCCTTTTTAAATGACTTGAGGGGCCCTGGGATCATAGACAAGAGGGCTACCTCTGGTGGTGTGGGCTTAATTGAGGTCGCCATCAACCTGCAGTATAAGTCAAAGACTCTGCCAGAATTTCCGTATAGGAGGGAAATCCCACCAAATGTGGAGAGAAAGACAAGACAAGACAAAAGGCGCCTCTTAGTAAGACTGATTAAAATTTAATAGCCAAGTGCATTAAAAGACTCACATGTAAGTATCTGTTATCAGGCACAGGGAAGTCAAGTGTAGCCACAATCCATCAGTCAGCATGGTTGTATGCTCTGTTTGTCCATACAGCCAGAGTCCTGTTCCACAGGAGACTTCCGATGTTTGGGCGGGATCCAAAGCGAGGCCTAAAATGCATGCGCATGACTGGTGCGCATGCTCAGAAACGCGTCATTTTACGGCAGTGACGCCACTCCACCAAGCTCTGCAATCCAGCCCTCTCTGACTGTCCGACTGCGTTCCAGTCCTCGCTTTGGATCCCGCCCGAACACCGGAAGTCTCCTTTTGACTTATTTTTATGCTTTTATTTTAAAATAAATGGTTTTACGCTATGGATATCCTCCATTATTTTCTTTCATTATCCATCCGTCACTTATGAGGAAGAAGGTGTACATCTCCAGTTTCCGTTCATGTGAGCAGGCACAATCCTGCATAAGCGCTAATTGACCTACTTTTTGGTTAACGTGGTCAAACACCTCTGGTAAGCAGATTCTATATCCAGGCACATTGGGGTAGAGTTGGTGAAGGATCACTTTGTATGTCACTTCAAGTTTTTCTCTAGCAGCATTGAATGGTCACGTTTGATGTATGGATTGCTAACAGCTTTTACACAACGAAATTTCAAGTTATATCACGACAGCAAGCAGATGTTTGTGTTGGTTTATGGACTCTGAATGTCACGTTTGGATCACTAATATTGGGACTCATTTCTTTTATTATTTGTTATCATCATGGTTCACTTATATGTGCAGTACTGTGCTTTATATATTTAGCACACCAGCGCCCCCTCTATTGTACACACTCATGAAATGGTGACAAACTACAGTACTTTTATTTTAAATATTTATTTTTACACTGTTCCTTTAAATAAAAAATAAAAATAAAAAAACACTTTTTGATCAATTTTATTCCTATTACAGGGAGTGTAAACATCCCTTGTAATAAAAATAAGCATGGAAGGTCCTCTTTGAGAGATCTGGGGTCTCTCATTTGCCTTTAAGAAGCTAAAATAAAATTTGGACAAAAAAAAAATAATAAAAAATCCAATCTGCCTGAGGACTGGAAAGGACGTCGGCGGTCGCTCCAGTCCTCCAAGGGCATAGAGCTGCGTGGGGGTTATATTGCCCTCACTCAGCTTCCTGCCTAGCCATCGGCCACACCAGATTGCTTCCAGGCTTGCCGACAGCTCCAGTAAGCTCGGGAAACGGTGGGGGGGGGGGGGCACCTCTCCCGCCTATAAAAAGGGATCCCGTGGTGAATCTGCCGCTGAAATCACTTTTACAGTTAGGCGGTCGGCAATAATGCAGTGTTCATCAAAGTAATGCCAGGTAATCCTGCCATGAAGGTCCTTGTTCTCAACTTATAAGTAGTTTCTGAATGCTCTGGCCATCCCAATTGTGCTTCCTTGTTGTCAACCCTATCACACTTCCGGTGGAGACTATACTATAAGAAGTGCGACAAAGCTATATGTCACCAATTGCACCAATATGGGAAATGTAAATTAACATAAAATATTACAGAACAAAATGTACAAAGACCAATGGTAATTGCCACTTAAAACAAACACACACTATATTACACACACACACACACACACACCCCTGGTAAAATACACAATAAATAAATTATATGACAAAGCAAAAAATAAATAAAAAATTCGACCTTTTGTCAAATCATGAAAGTGGAACTAAACCCATCAGTTTCAAGAAACATTTATATTCCGAGCATGCCAGGAATGCCAACTGTCAAATTGGTTGTGCTCTTAACCAAACTGTCAAACCATCTAATGGCTGGTGTCATAACTAATCACAGGTGCAGCACCATGGCAGTTGAAGAACAAAGATGTCAACTCCCTCGGCTGAAAAAGGATAGGAGGGGGGGGCGTGGCCTGAGGTGAGGGAGAATGGTCGCTCTGTAACCTGCTCCAGGATAACGGGAATCCCCTGAGCGGCTAGAAGCAAACAAAAAGCAGCCCTGAGAACTCAGATAAGCTCCGGTAGCGGCGGAGAACATAAGGTGCAGATGGGGAACAAAAAGAAGAAGGAGAAACCCCTTAAATTGAGCGATTTCCTGAGCCCTGACAGGACTCAGGGAAAACAAGATGGCGCAGGTCCCTCAGCCTCTCAGCACAATTTAAGGCGCTACTCTGCACTTCAGGAGAATAAGCAGAAATCAGCTATGGAAATACAGCTTCCAAACAGCACTCTCTCACAAGCTGAAATTCACAGCCCTCCTTCTCAGAAAAGAAGATTAGACAATTCAGAAGAGAATGTAAGTGAATCTCCTCATAACTTTGACATGACAGTATACAACAATCCATTTGATGAAAAACTGCATGCCATTCCCACCTCAGGTCAGCCTGTCTCAGACTCCACACTTAAAGAGATAGTCATGTCATTAAGGGGGGCTCTGCAACAAGATATGTTTAATTTCATGCAACAGTCCAAGTGAGATTTTGACGCAATTGGTGACAGAGTAGACTACATAGAAAATAAGATGTGCGACTTTACTGAGGCACACAATGACCTAGTTGAAGCCCACTTTGATGTGGAAGAGGAATTAAAAAACCTAAAATTAAAGATCTCAGACCTTGAAGACAGAAGTAGAAGGAAAAAATTTTAAATTTCGTGGTATACCAGAAAATGTTAAGCCCCAGGAATTGAAGACATTTATAAAAGGCATGATAACAGCACTATTACCAATGGTCCCTCAACATGAACTGTCAAATTGATCGGGCACACAGATTGCCTAAGCCCTCGCATATACCAGAGCACTTACCCAGAGATGTAATAGCAAAAATAAATTTTTTCCAAGTGAAGGACCAACTAATGCAATATGCACGTCACCACTTACCGCTACCTGACCCATATGCAGGAATCAAACTTTACTCAGACCTATCGCAAGCTACATTATTGGCACGCAAGAACTTGAACCCGATAACAAAAATTCTCCGAAACCATAAAATACTTTATAGATGGGGTTTCCCCACAAAATTACTGATAGAACGTGAGGGCAAGATGCATTCCATACATACCCTGGAGGAGGGTCTAAAAACTGTACAGCTATGGGGGATACTTCCTACCGACAGTGAGGACATCTCGGATAATCCCCCATCAGGGAAAATGACCCAATGGCATACTAACCAAGGAAGAACCTTGGCCGCTGCCGCCAAGGAAACTTTTGACTGAAAAATATATTTCACTTACACAGAAATGCTCCATTTCCAGTTCACTATATATACCAAATCCTATTCTCAGGGATTCAAATCCAGGGGGGCCCTAAGTCTGGGAGGTCTTGTTACTCCCCCTCCCTAAGGATAAAAGGGTACATTCACAATGTACACAGGAGTTGCATACCAACTCCAAATTTCTTATTTTTATTTTTTGTTAAAACTGTTTGTTTTATTGTTGCGTTTTCACTTCATACATTTTCAGATGCATTACCACCATCTACTGGACAAGAAAGGTATCAGTAAGAATAACAGTATTGAGATAATATTCTTATCGCATAATGACAAGACAAAATTAATAAGCACCAAATTCCTTCAATATGGGCCTTAAACTGCTGTCAAACACCAAAGGTCTCAATAGCCCATATAAAAGAAGAGCTCTCTGGACTGACGCACTAAAAACACAAAAGCGATATAGTGTGTATACAGGAATCGCATTTTGCAAAAGACAAAATTCCCAAATTCTCACATCATAAGTTCCCAAAAATTTTTACTTCTAACAATAATAAGAAGAAAAAAGGAGTTGTAATTGCAATTAAAGATACGGTCACCTTTCAAATATTGGACCTTAAAACGGACAACCAAGGTAGATATATAATCCTGGTAGCAACCATTAACAACTCAGATTATACAATTATAAATATATATGCTCCAAATAAACACCCACAAAGATTTATACGGAAAATAATAACGGTTGCAAGGAAACTACAAAAAGGACCACTTATTCTCTGCGGGGACTTTAATGCACCTCTGGATCCCATTATGGACACTTCCAAAAAAGAAAATTCCACCAGATATGGACTGAACAAGATGCTTCAAGATGAAGACCTCTATGACCCCTGGAGATGTCTACACACAACTGAAAGAGACTACACTTTTTTTTCACAGGTTCATAAATCATTTTCCAGGATAGACTATTTTATTACAGACAAACACCTGCTACAAAGAGTAATAGATGCCAAAATACATAATATAACCTGGTCTGACCATGCACCAATTACACTAGAAATCCAGACAGGAGGTACCTGTCCTAATAATTCCTTATGGAGAAACAATACGTTCATTCTATCTCAAAAGAGGAACCTGTCTGTAATAAAAAGGAATTTAACTGAATTTTTTTGATATCCATAAAAGGTGAATCTCTGAATATTGCAAATTTATGGTGTACCCATAAAGCTTTTGTTAGAGGGATTCTTATACAGGTAGCAGCAAGGGAAAAAAAAAAGAAACAAAATATTATAAATAATTTATTAAAAGATATAGCAAGTGTGGAAGAAATTCATAAAAAAAAAAACCAAAGATTCCAATTTGATACAACAATTAACCAAACTCAGGTTAGAACTGAGATGCGCCTTGCTAGAAGACCATGACAGATACCTAAAAAGAATAAAACTAAATTATTATTCCCAGAATAATAAAGCTGGTAGACTATTAGCAAATCTACTACGTCAACGACAAAACAATAATAAAATATCTAAAATAATACACCATAAAACAGGAAATACCCATTATAACCCCCAAGAAATAGCAGATTCACTGGCAGATTATTATACTTCTCTATATAACCTTCAGGAGGACAAAAATACCTTTCAACCTACTCCCGAGAGTATTTCTGACTTCCTGAAATCAGTAAACCTTCCTGAAATTGACCCTACCACCCTTGAAAAACTCAATGAACCAATATCGCGAATAGAAATTTTTAATGTTATCAAACATTTACCCATAAATAAAGCGCCAGGTAGTGATGGTTTATCAGCAGAATATTATAAAGCCTGTGTGGATCCTTTAGTTCCATATCTAACCAATCTATTTAACCATGTAGCAAATACCAGTCAATTTCCTAAGGAAATGTTAGAGGCAATCATAATTACAATACCTAAAACAGAAAAAGACCCTACATCCCCCATTAACTACCGTCCCATTTCGTTATTGAATACAGACCTGAAAATTTACGCTAAAATATTGGCAAATAGACTGCTAGAAACTACCCCCTATCTCATTAAACCTGACCAAGTAGGATTTATTAAGGGCAGACAAGCACCAGATGGTACGAGAAGAATTCTAAACCTGATTAACCAGATAGATAACGAAAGAACACCTTCCCTTCTATTAGCTATAGACGCCGAAAAGGCATTTGATAGAATGCACTGGGACTACATATCTAAGGCATTAACAAAATTTGGATTCAAGGGATTTATACATACTGCTATTATGTCACTCTATACACAACCTTCAGCCAGAGTATCTACATCAGGCTCAATCTCTAAAAGATTTAATCTCACTAACGGAACTAGACAAGGGTGCCCTCTATCCCCCCTGATATTTTCATTAGCGATAGAACCTTTGGCAGAATCCATACGAATAAACCCATACATTAAAAAGGTATAAAAATAGGACAATACGAACACAAAATCGGACTATTTGCGGACGATATCATATTATCATTAACTAACCCAGACGCATCATTACCTGCTGCACAAAATATACTAGACCATTATGGCAAAATATCCTACTACAAAATTAACAAAAATAAATGCAATGTATTACCAATGAACTTATCTCCTGACCAAATTAAAAGTATGCGAGAAAAATATGGTTTTAACTGGGATACAACTTCTTTATCATATTTAGGGATTAAACTTACTTACCCGCCCTCCAAAATGTATGAAATTAACTTTCCCACACTCCTAGAAATAGTACAAAAAGATCTTCAAAATATACAAAAAACTCAACTCACATGGGTAGGGAGAATAGCAGCCTTTAAAATGCAAACACTACCCAAAATATTATATTATTTCCGCTCCCTCCCTACTATTATTCCCAATACATTTTTCACACAAATTAATAAGAAACTCAAAAATTTTATCTGGAATGGGAAAAAACCTAGAGTGGCATTTTCCATACTGACTTCCAATAAAACAGTGGGAGGAATGGGATTACCGGAAGTAAAAAGTTACTATTACGCCTCACTACTAGATCAAATGAAACACTGGTTCTCCCCTTCAGAGGATAAATTATGGGCAACTATTGAAAGGGAGGCAACACTAGGATACGACCTGTATGCACTTTCTATGGCTAGCCACTTACTTAAAAAAATCAACATCCCCAACCTAATTAGTATTAGAGCCACCTTGATAGCATGGAAACACGTTTTATCCAAAACCAAAAATTGGGACAATAATGTTACAGTACAAATACCAGTGAAATTAATAGATTACTGCAAAATCCGCATTACATCAAAAGAATGGGTCAAACAGGGATACAACATTTATAATGAACTACCTGTAAGCTATAAAGAGTTGGTAATGGGTAAAATAGCAAAATGTTCTAGACTAAAAAACTTCCTTCCCCATAACAATATAAATATTCCGGCCTCAATTTGGCATTATTTAACAAACAATAAAGACCAAAAAGTGAGGGGTATCTCTTTATTTTATGACCTTCTCACCACATACCCCACAGACTACAAAAACCCCCATATGCTCAAGTGGGAAAAAGATTTATCTGAGACGTTCACAGGTACCCAATGGAGGAAAGCAATTTTAATATTCAGGAAGGCTTCCTCTTGTACTGATCACTGGGATAACTCCCAAAATTTTTTAAACAGATGGTATATGACGCCATATAGACTATCAAAGATATATCCCACAGCTTCACCGATCTGTTGGAGATGCAATGAGCAAATAGGGAATCTTCATCATACCCTATGGAGCTGTAAAAATATACACAGTTTCTGGAATTCTGTCTCAGTGTTTTTAGCGGATCTCACTGGCAATTTGCTGGATCTCACCCCTGCCATGGCCCTTCTAGGAATAAATCTAGACATATACCCTATAATGTATAGAACTATTGTAGCCCATACACTGATAGCAGCCAGACTCACAATATCCAGTCTATGGAAATCCTTTGAAACTCCAAACCTAACCAATGTCATAATTAGACTGAATATTCAAGCTCAATATGAACTGATGTTGGCATACAAAAATTACAACACAGATAACTTTAAAGAAAAATGGCAAAATTGGATGGTCCACCCTAGAGCTTCTAAATATCTAAAAAACTGTTCTTTGTAGTTCTTTAGTTACCTATCTCAAGCTTAGCTAAGTAGATAATACATTTGTTATAACGAATTTAGCAACAGGTTGATGGGTCTTCGCCTACAGTTTGTTCCCAATATGGGGTGGGCGAGACCTACTAACTTGGAAAATGAAAATATTGGTTAATTGATTACCTTTATATTTTCGGAAGCTACAGTAAAATATTTATATTCTTATAATGTTGATTAAGTAGGTCATATGTGATGTGTGGAACACTGACATGAGCAGCTGCTCTTATTTATTTATTTATGTATTTACTTATTTATTTTTCATATGTATGTATGTATGTATGTATGTATATATATATATATATATATATATATATATATATATATATATATATATATATATATATATATGTGTATGTATGTATGTATATATATATATATGTATGTATATATTTATTTTTCTTTCATGCCTTTTCTTTCTTTCTGTGTGTTGTGTTATAGAAAATTATAAATAAAGAGTTTAAAAAAAAAAAAGGATAGGAGGGTTTAGTTCCACTTTAACATCACAGTAAGCAAATAGTGAAAAGAATATAAGCTGTAATAACTTCCATAGGAAGATGGCATATGCATTTACCAAAGTGACTCTGTATATAAAATATGCCACCCAATTATGGAGGTTTAAATGGTTAAATCAGGAGTATCCATCTCTTTACATCTAATTTAAAGCCAACTCCAGGAAAATTTAAAAAGACCAGGGCAATGCCCCCAAACTTTACCTACCTTACACCTTTGCTGCAGCGCTCTCATCCTCCACCCAAAGCTCCGGTCTGTGGGCACAGTCTCTGCGTCATCATGTGCAATACAGGAATATTAATCCTGTATTGTTTGCAGAGGAGGCTGAAGTGCAATCGGAGGTGACCGCCGTTTAAAGAGCGGGAGGGACCTCACTTAAGAAAGGGTCTACAGGCAAAAATACTATGTTTTTCTCTGCTTTCTAAATCTTATAAAATGCGGACACAAAAAAATAAAATATAAATAAAATAAAAAAACAGTACCACAGTCAAGAAAAGGGTATGAGTTTTATTGCTGAAATAGTGGTAACAACCAGCGTTTTACCGTAATAGTTTCAAAAAGGTAAAAACTTTTCTGCAATTGTGTTCTTAAAAACGTGCACATCCCTTTCTATGCACACAGTATTTCAAAATAAAATAATGACATTTAAATATGTTTTTTTAGAGATTATATATATATATATATATATATATATATATATATATATATAAAAATTCGGTTTGACATTACAGACTGCAAGAATATATTCATTGTATGTACAAGAATATATAGCAAGTCGGAGCATTAAATGTACAGTGTTTAGTATTCACATTCATATGTACATATTTACACACCGTATAAGTTAAAGACAAAGAAAATGGAGTTTACTTACATATAAAGTTTCGATATTTTTCCTTTGTAAACTATAGAGAACTTTATTTTAGGCAAAAAAAATTACTACAAAGCAGGAAGGGACCCATTTTAGGCATCAAATGAGTATTCAAGAAAACGAAGCCCAGCAAGAAGTTCATCCAAACCTGAAAAATTTATGCTTATGTACAACAGCTGCCCTCCTCAAGAATAAAAACAAAATGTGAAATATACTAAAAAGTGAGCTTGAAATTTTTATTTATTTTTTAAAGCGGAGCTTCAGGAATAGAAAATGCTCCTTTGTACTGGGGCTGCCCCCTGCACTGGAAGTGTTAGGCCCATTTCACACTTATACGACTTAGTAGCATGAAAAGTCGTTTTCCCATGATTTCCAATGACAACCATTCATATTGTTACGACTTCAAGAGTAGTCCCTGCACTACTTTGGTCCGATTTTGATGCCATTTACACAGGCATTCCCTGAAATCGTAGTAAAATCACGTGACTTTGAAGTCGCAGTAGTGTGAAAGGGGCCTTAAGGTCTTTAGATCTAGGGGGCCACAAAAAAGAAGTTACACTTGCCTTGGCCTCCATTCCCACAGGCTCGCTCCCTCCCTCAAGGCTTTAAGACCTGTACCTGCAACCTCTTCTCCCTCCAGGTCTTCTGACGTCATCAAGTCAGATGCAGAGCTCATAGACCTACACTTAATGTGAGGAACAGTCCACGGCCAGAACATAGGAGCGTATAGAAGAGTGCCAGCTGCTGGGGGAGGGGAGTATTGGGCAAGTAAAACTGCTTTTTGCATTCCCCTAAACTTAAACGAGAATTTAACCCTTGCAGTGGGGGGGGGGGGATTTTTTCCTTTTCCCAGAGATGAGCTTCAAGCCACAACCTATAGAAACGACATTCCCAATGTAGATCCATGGGTATTTAAAGCTAAACTCCAGGCCAAGATCAAAATTAAAATACACAGGTGGAATGAATATGAAAATATATACACACACACACACACACACACACACACACACACGCCCCCGTTTACATTGGAGCGACTTGTCATGCAATTTGACAGGTCAAGTCGCAGCCTACTGCCACAATGGCACTGCTCAAATCATTGCGACGCCGACTTTGCAGTGCCACGCCGATTTGCAAAAGTAGTTCCTGCACTACTTTTGGTGATTTCGGGTGCAATTTGAATAGACATCTGTGCATGAAGCTGTATAGAGGTCTTCCAAGTCGCACTGACATGCAACTTTGAAATTGTGCAATTTCAGATGAAGTCGCACGATTTCAAAGCCGCAGTCAATGTGAACGAGGGCTAAGAGAGCCGTTTTAGCTGCCAATTTAAATCTCAAGTTTAATCAACATCCCCACACAGTAAAGCCAGGAGAAAGAGTATAGTGGTGTCATCTTGCCCACCCTCTGCCTGCTGACTAAACAGTAAGGGAGCAGCAGGAGACTAACAAGGTCATCACTCTGCTCAGTCCTTCTCCTCCGATCATCATGTTTGTTAGCACATATGCCTGCAGAACACCTAAGGCTACATGAGCACCAGCGTGAATGACAGCGACAGCAATCTGCCGATTCCTGTTGCTGTTTTAGCCACTTGAAAGCAGCTAGCTGTGGCCACCGAGCCCCGCACACTTTAATGAGAGGTTACCGGTAGCCGCAGCTATCCGTGGCTGCCCGCACAACTAGTGATTACCTGCTGGATGCACACAAAGTGTAGCAGTGATCACCACAGGTAATTGCTGGCTGTGTGGACAGCCACAGTAAGCTGCAACTGGGAGCGACCCGTCATTTAAGTGTACAGGGCTCAGCGGCCACAGCCAGCTGCTCAAAAATGTTGTCAGCAGGATTCCTGTCCCCGTCATTCACACCGGGGGGTAAATGCTGGTGCACATGTAGCCAAATAAGGTACCAGTTTTGCCCCAATCCCCAGTGCTGCTGTACAGAGGATTGTAAAAGGCTGACAGATTCATGCACCTACACTAGTTGCATTTAAAAAACATTTGCCGATTTAAGAGGAACTTCAACCTCCCAAAACTATCCCACCCCAACCTGTGGCGCCATGTCTGTTTGCATGCCTTTTATTATTGGATGATAATAATGCCTCCAAGGATACCAACATCATATCCCAGGAGATGACTTTTTCTCCATTCATACAATATGCAACCCAAGATCAGCCCAAAGTTTGGCTTTAAATAACCAGAATGTGATCCCAAAGCTGCATCTTCATTGATAAACCATTTGTTCATTTGGCTCACATAATAGTCCCCTGTGCAGTGTAGTAGCAGCTTTTTTTAAAATTATATACATTATAAAAAAAATAAACTGGGCTGCAAGATTAGGGAATACAATGTGCTTTTGATACAAGGCAGTCTTGTTTCCTCTGTATCCCTAAAAATAGAGGTAATTATTGGAGACTTAAAATGTCCACATATATTACTCAGCACTCCAATGCAGCAAAGACGTTCTGAACATATTGCACTCTTTAAATATTCTCTGACTGGAAGCCGATTGGTCAGAAGAGGACATTTTCTGAAGACCTGCAGTAAACTGTCCATGTTCTGACTTGGTTGCTGGATCTGTAAGGTGAAACACTTGCATAGAGCAGTGAGCTTTCTGGCCAGATTACACTCCGTTGGCACTAGCTTTTGCCTAAAATGTGAAAAAAAAAAAAAAAAAATCAAAAACAGAATTAAATTAATATATTAAAAACAGGAATGAAAAAAACAAAACACAAAAAAAATAAAAAAAACACAAACAAACAAAAACAGTTTTATGTTTACATGTACAGGTAAAATAATATAGGGGGGGGTTGGGATGTGAGTCAGGAGAAGGGGATAAGGAGGAGCTGCGGTCCAGAGCCCAAGCACCCAGCACTAGTGAGGATAACTAAGTAGCCAGCGTCCTCGGGTCATTGGTAAGATAATCGAACCATGGGTCCCAAACCTTATGAAATAGTTCCATCTTGTCCTGGACCAGGGCCGTCAATCTTTCGTTCAGCATTAACCAGGACAATTTGCTTTTCAGCTGGCCGAATGGCAGGGCAGCCGATCTCCAGTTCCTGGCTATAGTTATTCTAGCCGACATAAAAATTTAATTTAGTAGCCTCCTTTGGGACTTGGAGATTTCCGCCACCCTGTCACCCAAGAGAGCCTATTTGGGCGATTTCTTTAAATTGATCTGTGTAAGGGTATATACAAAATTGTAGACCCTGATCCAGAACCTCCTAACCTTAGGGCACGACCACCAGATATGATAGGTGGTTCCCACCTGACCACATCCTCTAAAACATCTAGAGGTGGCCCCCTGCACAAAGGTGGCCAGTCTGGCTGGTACCATATACCATCGTAGTAGAACCTTGTAATTAGCTTCTATGATTGAGGTATTCAGGAGTGAACGGGACGCTGTGTCTGCAATTGCCAACCAATTGTCCAAGTCCAATGTTTCCTGAAAATCACTTTCCCATAGAAGCGTGTATTTCAGCTTATTCGTAACAGCCATCAATATTGTATATATAGTAGATATAAATCCTTTAAGTCTATCATAATGCTTACACATATGTTCCATGGGGGTCAGCTTCGCTAGGTCACCCTTACGAGCTAATGTTTGGACAAAATGTTGTAATTGAGTATATCTATAGCATTCTATTGGTGGCATTTGATGTTTCTCAGCCATTAAGCGTTCCGATATCATACCCTTATGATCACATAGGTCTGCAATACGTAGTAATCCCTTATTGGTCCACCACGAAAAAGCAAGAGGAGTGAGACCCGGGGTGAACAATCTGTTCTTTAAAATAGGTGCTAAGGGAGTATGGGGCGATTTAAATTTCTTAGACCTGGACAATCTGTCCCAAATATCCAGTGAGAAGGATAAGGAAGGACATAGTATCGTCGGCCTGTCTGTAGGCGGGAGCCACATCAAGTGGGATATCGGGTCCGGATGGCAGGAATAGGATTCCATCGTCATCCATATCGCGGGTGGTGATTGTGAGTGAAACCTAGATAGGTGGGCCACCTGAGCCGCATAGAAATACTTCTGCAGATCAGGTAGTCCAAGTCCACCCATCCGTTTAGGGGCATACATTGTGTTTTTGTTCACCCTAGGCCCCTTATCTCCCCAGACAAACTGGAGTACTTTCCGTTGAAACATTTGCAGGTCGCTGCGTTGCAATGCTATAGGTAAGGTGCGAAAAAAATATAACAGCCTAGGTAGGATATTCATTTTTATCGAGTGGAGTCTGCCAAACCACGACGGGGGTGAATCTGCCATTTTGCCATATCCTCCGTTAATCTTTTAATAAGAGCGGGGTAGTTCCTTTTATATAGTGTTTGAATAGAAGAGGTCAAATTGATTCCGAGGTAAGGAAGAGCCTCAGCTTCCCATAAAAATTGGTGGGATAGCTCAATTGTCTTCTGAGTGGAGCTTGGTAGTGTTACATTCAGTGCCCTCGACTTGCCATGATTAATGTACAGTCCCGAAATGTCCGAAAATGGGTGCAATAACCGCGTAGAGGTTAGGGAGTGAAGTTATCGGGGAGGTCAAGGTGAGCAGCAAGTCATCTGCAAAAAGCAGACACTTATGTTCATAGTCTCCGCTAACAATCCCCTTGATATCCTGGCAAGTGCGAATTTTAATCGCCAGCGGTTCTATTGCTAGGGCGAGCAAATTTGGTGATAGCGGGCCATTAAAACGTTACTCACAAACGCAGCACTTAAGCAGTGTCGGCTCACGATGCATAGAAACGACAAGATGCTAGCGGGATGACGTAGCCACTGCAACTCCTTCCACTGGCTACGACATCCCGCAAGCATCATGAGCCCGCACTGCTTAAGTGCTGTGTTTGTGAGTAAAGTTTTAAAAAGTTTTAATGAGCAAATAAACCGTTTTGACAATCAGAGAGCACTAGATTTTGCCTTTTCTATTCCTATGTGCACCGGACCCCATTGAGGGAATCTGTACTGGCTAGTATCCATCTAATCAGCCGGAGGCAGCACAAAAGGAATAGGAGCTCCATGACCAGTTGATCCATTTATATCCCTGAGAGGGAACCTGCTTTTTCTGACCTTCTGGTGAAACAGGGGTCAGAAAGTGAGGTGAGCGGCTAGGATATAGGAGGTGGAGGAGAGCACTTGCATTTTCAACATTCAGGCACTAGTGTGTTGTGCGTTTTTTATGCAGAAGACTGAGGACTATACTTGTGGATTTGGACTCTAAATTTCTGTTTAGTGTGTGGACTTTATTGTTTACTATTCCCATTCAGGGAACACCTATTTTTCATGTTTGGTTTACTATTCCCAGTCAGGGAACACGAATATTTGATTGTGCACTCAGTATATTGCAGGTTAATAACTTATTCTCATTTAAGGATTTATGGGGAGTTATTTTGTATTTAGGAAGCGCAACACTGTTTTGATTTATATATTCAACATGTGAAGTGAACGCATTTTCTGTGTGTGCAGCAGCCAGGTGGGGGGGGGGGTATTTTTCACTTCTTGATTTTTTTTTTGGTGGGATTTTGCTAAAATCACCCACTACACAGATCACTATTTAGCGAATAAGGACATTTTTTTTGTGCCGATAAAAATTTGTGTTTTTATTGTTTGATAAACTAAAGAAGTAGCAAAAACGTTTTAATTTAGCAATTTGAAAGCAGAGATGTTAGTAGCATATACAGTGAGTTCCACATATATTTGGAATTTGGACACAGGCACAATTTTCATACTTTTGGCTCTGTATGCCACCAGAATAAAATTAAACAATCCAAATAAATTTTAAGTGCAGACTTGTAGCTTTAAATTAAGGGGTTGAACATAAATATCAAGTACAAATTTTAGGAACTGCAACCATTTTGATACACAGCCCCCCCCCCCCCATTTTCAGGGGCTGTAATTGGACAAATGAGCATAATCATAAATAAAATGTTAATTTTTTATATTTTGTTGAGAATCCTTTATTGGCAATGACTGCCTGAAGTCTGGAACTCATGAACATTAACAAAGACTGGGTTTCCTCCTTTCTGATGCTTTGCCAGGCTCTAACTGCAGTTGTCTTCAGTTGTTCTTTGTTTGTGGGTCTTTCTGCCTTTAGTTTTGCCTTCAGCAAGTGAAATGCATGCACAATTGGGTTGGGATCAGGTGATTAACTCAGCCATTGGAGAATATTCCACTTCTTTTCCTTCAAAAGCTCCCGGGTTGCTTTTGCAGTGTGTTTTGGATCATTGTCAATCTGTACTGTGACGCGCCGCCCAATTAACTTAGCCCAGATTCATCAGCAAACAGTATATCTCTAAACACTGCAGAATTCATCCGGGGGCTTCAGGCACATCATCAATAAACACCAATGACCCCCTGCCAATGCAAGCCATGCATGCCCATGCCATCACACTGCCTCCACCATGTTTTACAGGTGACATTGTGTGCTTTGGATCATGAGCTGTTCCAAGCCTTCTCCACACTTTTTTCTTCCCATCATTCTGGTACAGATTCATCTTTGTTTCATCTGTCCAAAGAATGCTTTTCCAGAAATGGTCTGGCTTTTTTGAGATTTTTTTTTGGCAAAGTCTAATCTGGCTTTTCTATTCTTCAGGCTTATGAATAATTTGCAACTTGTATTTGTTCTCGTGAAGTCTTCTCTTGATTGTAGACTTTGACAATGATACGCCCATCTCCTGGAGAGTGTCATTCACTTGTCTGGATATAGTGAATGGGTTTTTCTTTACCATAGAGAGGATCCTGCGATCATCCACCACTGTTGTCTTCCGTGGACGTCCAACTGTTGATTTGGCCACTCCCAATGTTGCTGCCATCTCTCTGATAGATTTGTGTTTGAAGCCTTACAATGGCCTGTTGTTTCACTTGCATGGACAGTTCTTTTAACACAAGATGTAGGTTCAGAGCAATAGATTCCAAATGCAAATACCACACTTAGAATCAATTCCAGACATTTTACCTGCTTAATTGATGAAGAAATAAAAAAGAAGGAGTAGCCCACACCTGGCCATGAAACAGCTTTTGATTCAATTGTCCAATTACTTTTGGTCCCTTGAAAAAGGGGGAGTGGCTATTCTTAAGAGCTGTATTTCCTAAACCCTTCCTCCGATTTGGATGTACATACCCTCAAATTAAACCTGAGAGTGTGCACGTTCAGTCCATATCCATTGTATAACTATAGCTTGAATATATTTTGGTAAATACCAGAATAAACCAAAATTGTCCCTGTGTTCAAATATATATGGACCCAACTGTATATGCAAACCTATATTGGAAGCCACACTGCCTTGACCTCAGAGAATATCTTCCGTCTATTTTTGCCAAATACATCAGCATGGCAGCCACTCAACTAGCATTTTCAGGAGGGGTGAGAACTGGGAGTCTGCATATTCCTCTCATCAGAAGAGTACTTTAGAAAATCAAACTGTAATAAGCTTAGATTACTGTAACGGCTGCCCAAGTATGAAGGGGTTAACGCCGTTTAAGATATTCCCTCTCTGGACACACATCCACTGCCGATCCTCCACAGTCAGGCGACTGCTTCCCATAGGATTAATCCTTCCAAACATACGAGACAAAACGCTCTGAGTGTTGAAGTCCCAAAAACCGGGAATTAATTTATTACAAGCACATGGTAACCCATTTCTCTTTAAAACCCTTCCCTCCCATCCTTGGGGAACAGGGCGGGTTAAACGGTCCAATGACAATGGTCATACAGGTCAGGTGTGTTCAAACTTCTCTTTCAGTAAACAGTCTTAGCAGGAGGGGTGATTTCCCCCCCCTCCTCACAGAAAGACACTTAAACATCCCATAATAGGCAGCCAGACGGTCTACCAAGCTCCAATCCACATCACCACAGTAGCAGACTTAATTACCACAAGCCACAATAGAATGCAATCACACCCCATCACAGCAAGTATTACACAACAGCCCACACACAATATACACCCAATATATACCATGTGTTCTCATTCCCCCTGTGCCCCAAGTGACCCCTGTCACACATCTCCCCTTTCGGCAGGAGACTAACACAGGAGGAGACCCCAGACGGGTTGACTCCGAAGTTAGTCCATATTTCCATTCGTCTAATGCCTGGACAACCCATCAACATTGCACTAGGAGGCCGGGACGAATAATGGAATTCAGTTCTGGAACAGTCACTTGCTTTGCTCTCTCAATGGCTCCCAAAACTTGTTGCTGGTGCTCTTGGGAAAGGTAAGGCAAAACCTGGGCGCAAATCCCATTTAACCTTTTGACAATTTCAGCCTGTTTGTGCATTTCAATGTTCAAACTATGGGACATCTCATAATACATGACGTAGTGTCGTTGCATCTCTGAATTCTCACTGGCCAACTTGTCACATTCCAATTTTAGGACTGTGATATTGTGCCTGATCTAAGGTACATGTCGGGGAAGATAATCTTACCCCGTTCTCAGCCGCAATCAGGCCAGTTCCAGCAGCATGGGTCTGGGCACAGGTAGTCACTGGGTTGGCTTCAGCGGGGCCCATCGGGGCGTAAGCAGAAACAAGGGGGGCCAAATCATTCCCCAGTAGTACATCCGTGGGCAAGTCCTTCATCACCCCCACATTCACGTGTCCCGAACCAACCCCCCAATCCAGGTGAACACGGGCAACGGGTAGCCGGAAGATGGTACCTCCCGCTACTCTTACGGCTACAGTGTCTCCGGTATGTTGGCTCTCTGGGATGAGGTTCTTCTGTAGTAGGGTCATGGTGGCACCAGAATCACGTAGGCCATTGGCTACCTTTCCATTGACCCAGACAGTCTGCCTGTGTTGCTGCCGGTTAGCTGCTTGTATGGGATCAGCCTTGTGCAAGACGCCCCAATGTTCTTCCTCCTCAACACAGTGGGCCGCAGGCATGGATGTGTGTGGGTTCCCCCCTGCTGGCTGTCTCCACGACTGGGACTGCCTGGCTGAATTCAATTGACAGTCTGGCTTTTTGTGCCCTAGCTGTTTACATCCGAAACACCTGATGGGTTGCGCGTAGTCCTGGGAGTTGAACCTGGGCTGCTGAGGATAAGTGGCCGCTGGGGTTGGTGCTGAAGTTGGGTTAGAGGCTGATAAACTGGGCCGAGATAGTGGATAGTGCTCGCTTCCGCCTGACCGTCGAGAGTCCAGATATTCATCGGCCAAAGTAGCCGCTTGCTGTACAGTCCGTGGTCGCTTATCTCGCACCCAATCCCGTAGTACCGGAGGGGTGTGGTTAAAGAACTGTTCTAAGAGTACTAGCTGTGTGATGTCCTCTATGGTATGAGCGTGGCTTCCCTGGAACCAGCCCTTAAGGTTTCACTGCAGACGATGTGCCCACCTCCACGTATGTTATGTGGGTTTGTTTCCGGGATTCTCGAAACTTAATCCGGCTGGCTTCAGGTGTAATGGCAAATCGGGCTAGCAGAGCTTTCTTTACCCGGTCATAGTCTTTAGCGTCCTCATCCTCCAGGGCCCGATACGCATCCGCCGCTCTGCCCGTTAAATTATTTGCCAGTAAGGCGACCCAATCTTGGGGCAGTACTTCATGTATCTGGCATAGTCTCTCAAAGTCCTGCAGGAATGCTTCAATTTCCTCCTCTCCTTCCCCAAATAGTTTGAACGCCCGAAAGGGCAACTTACGGACAGGCGCTGCATCTTTAGGCGTTGTCTCCGAATGCCGTATTTCCGCCTATCTCCACTCATGTTGCCGCTCCAGTTCTCTCTTGTCGCTCATCCTGCAGCTGGATGTCTTTAATGGCTTCCTGTATGGCGGTCTCTGATGGGTTAGCACCATATAATGCCAACCGCTGTCTAACTCGTTGCTGAAACAAGTCTTCAACTGACCGGGGTCCTGCATCACCATCCCTCTGATCCATCTTGGCTAGCTCCCTGATCAAGGTGGCCTTGTGCTTTTTCCCACTGGTCCCTCCATGGCTCTCAAGTAGGTCTTTCAGCATGGCTTTTCTGCAGGCTGCATAGCTGGTCATTCACTGTGGTGGTTTGGAGTGTCCCAGTAACTGGAGGGAAAATCCCACCGCTGCCAACCAATGTAACGGCACCCCAAGTATGAAGGGGTTAACGCCGTTTAAGATATTCCCTCTCTGGAAACACATCCACTGCCGATCCTCCACAGTCAGGCGACCGCTTCCCATAGGATTAATCCTTCCAAACATACGAGACAAACGCTCTAAATGTTGTAGTCCCAAAAACCGGGAATGAATTTATTACAAGCACATGGTAACCATTTCTCTTCAAAACCCTTCCCTCCCATCCTTGGGGGAACAGGGCGGGTTAAACTGTCCAATGACAATGGTCATACAGGTCAGGCGTGTTCAAACTTCTCTTTCAGTAAACAGTCTTAGCAGGAGGGGTGATTCCCCCTCCTCACAGAAAGACACTTAAACATCCCATAATAGGCAGCCAGACGGTCTACCAAGCTTCAATCCACATCACCACAGTAGCAGAATTAATTACCACAAGCCACAATAGACAATAGAATGCAATCACACCCCATCACAGCAAATATTACACAACAGCCCACACACAATATACACCCAATATATACCATGTATATACAGCCTTGAATCTGACTATCCCAAATCATGGTGGGGTTCTCATTCCCCCTGTGCCCCAAGTGACCCCTGTCACAATTACCTTTTAAATACTTACACCTTCCTTTGTTGGCAGTGCAGGATCATGCTCAGATTTTGAGGCAATATCTTCATTCTGTGTCAACATTATAAACCAAAGAGAAAGAAACATAACAATATAGGATCAATGTTGTGTAATCACCCACACACTTCAGATAGGTTTGGTTGCACCATAGTCTAAAAAAAAAAAAAAAAAAAAAAAAAAAAAAAGGGGGCCTAATGGATCTGTAACCATTATTTTTCTGATAAGCTATACATCCTAATATTCCATTCCCCGATCCATGCCAACAGCCTGAATGGAGGAATCTTCAATGCTGGCTGTTGTATTCAGGGAGCTATGGCATCCAAGGCTGCCCAAATATAGTGGCGTTGTCAAAACAATGACTGAATCTGATATCATGGAGACACTATTCAGCAAATAGTTTTCCTCACAACACAGTCCATTTTTAAATTAAACTTTTGTCAAGCCGGGTGGTGTTTGCAGGGCTATCCACAGCTTGATTTTCGGACAGTTCAGCAAATATCAGCCAAAATTCAAGCTGTCTGTAGGGACCTTACGTCTAAAAAAACCCCCAAAAAAACGAAACGTGTGCTCCTTCTGTTAGGCCCCTTTCACACTGGGGCGGTTTGCAGGCAGTATTGTGCTAAAAATATCGCCTGCAAACCGAGCCTAAACAGCGGCTGCTGTCTCTCCAATGTGAAAGCCCCGAGGGCTTTCACACTGGAGCGGTGCGCTAACAGGACGTGAAAAAAAGTCCTGCTAGCCGCATCTTTGGAGCGGTGAGAGGAGCGGTGTGTTAACCGCTCCTACACCGCTCCTTCCCATTGAAATGAATGGGACACCGCGGTAATACCGCGGGTGGTATTAACCCTTTTTCGGCCGCTAGCGGGGGTTAAAACCGCACCGCTAGCGGCCGAATACCTCAGCAATCCCGACAGTATAGCGCCGCTAAAAATAGCGGCGCTATACCGCCACCGCACACATCGCCCCAGTGTGAAACCAGCCTTATAGAGTCACAGTAGAGAACAAACCAAAAAGAAAAAATTTGGCAGATTCCTGCAATAGAAGAGGTATTCTACTTCCCTCTCCAGTAGCCTGTGTGACCCATTTCCCCTCCAATTCTGCAGCCTCCTTCAGACTCTTCAGCATTGATCACTGTTTCAGTATTGTGCCAGATGTTTGTGTCCCCTGCTGCCCGCTGTGGTTCCATCCTCCAACCACTACAGAATACAGCAGTCATGCAGGGGTAGGAGAATGGAACCATGGTGCATGACGAGGAACAGAGGAATCCAAACACTCTGACGTGTTATATGCTGCAGCACTGTAATGAAGTTGGGGATGCGGGTAGCTGACGAGGTGAGTGGAATACATAGTCTAATTGTAGGAATTTCCGATACATTTTTATTGGAAAAAGACGTACCGCTCAAAGCTGTGAATGCTCCAAAAGCTGCTCCCGCCCTGTTATACGAACAGGTGCTGGCTCTGCACTAATGCATGGGAAAAAGAAAGAGCCCTGGACTGCCGCACTCTGTATTAACAATTTATTGTTCAAAAAATTGGTTGAAAAAATCCAAAATTAATCCGTAAGTCCAAAATAAGCAAAAAACAGACTGTAGTCATGCAGGGATGGGTGGCTGATGCGTTTCACATCAGATATTGATGCCTACTCATATACACATTTTTATTGGGTTGCTTTAAACATCCAATTACTATTTTATGGTGGTCAGCCATTTTTTTTTTTAGTTGTAGATAAAATGGGGAGGGATTAGGACCACTGCTCCAGTCTCCGCTGAGGAGATTTTCTATCACTTCCTGTCTCAATGACAATTGTCTCCAATCTCTGAGGTGGACTGTGAGGATAAACTGTCTATCGTTATCACCAATCAATACAGGTGAAAGTAAATCTTCCAATAGGGAAGGCTGGTCAAAACTGGCAAAGGTATTTCAGTTACAGTGGTTTGAACAGCAACAGATCTGTAACTTCCATCACGATGGCCAAACCTGATCTAAATGCAGACCAGCAGGATGACATTTCCCAAAATTTGTGCAGACTAAAAGGATGCATAGGCTGCCGCTTTTCATTAGAACACAGACTGATCAAATGTTGATAATGAAAGCAGGACCTTCAACTTAATAGTCAGTTTGATGAAAGGGCTGGAACGATTTTCATCAATCTCCAGCTCTAAAAAGGGAAAGAATCCTCAAAAAGTTTTACTGAAATCCTTGCAAAGTATAGTTAACATTCACGACTTTATTTACACAGATTTTTTATTGTTTTTGAGTATTGCAGATTTTTTTGCACAATAGGTTTTAAGCTTGTAATAATGAAATGAGATGGAAGGAGAATTCCCTTAAAAATTTCACGTGGTAAACCCAGTATGTCATAGAGTTTATTACCTGAATGCCTTGTAATACTGGAGCTGGGTCCGTTAGGATTTCTCTAGCGTCTGTAGGCTGTGTTTGGGTTGACGTTGTCTTTGGTACCTATAAGTATATTAAAGTGTCATATATTCATTCCCACACTGAATTGCAATTCTTTCAATGTGAATGTGTGGTATTCTGAAGGCTCCACTGCCGGTTTGCCTTAGTTACAATGGCGGAGCCTGCACACGATCAGATGGACAGATCGGCCTTGGGGGACTGACATCGTAGGCTCCCTGGACAAGTAAGGGTCCTTATTAAAAATCAGCAGTTACAGTGTTTGTAGCTGCTGACTTTTAAAAAAAACTTTGAGGGTGGAACTCTGCTTTAAGCTTTGACAATAAAACCTGGAAGCTGATCAGTTTCAAATGCAGAGCTGCACCAGATTTTGCACTCTCCAGGTTTAGTAAATCAATCTGTGTCTTTGCATGCAGCCATCTTGGTAAAAGTATGTCTTTGGTTCCCCATAACAGAGTCATCAGTAAGCAGCGCAGTAGTGACATCACCAAATCTCAGTCCCAGTTTCCTGAGACTTGCAGTCAGAGGCAACAGTGCCCAATCACCCGCCGGCACACTAACAAGTAAAAGTGATCTGGCAGATATGAAGCACCCATCTGTATAGGAAACATGTACAGACCCCCATAGGCAGCTCAATGGCCAACTGAGGGAGAACACAGGGCAGGCTAACAAAACTGAAGGCTGTAAGCATTGTCAGCCTGCAACACTGCGGTTACTGCCAGAAGCTTTAGGTAAGAATCTTTGTAACAAATAAACAAAAAATATGATTTCCTTATAAAAACTGGATACAGTGAGACATGATCCCAAACATACTGAAAAAAATATTTGGTCTTCTCACACACACACTCACACTAAAACAGTTTATACCATCACTCATCATACAAGCAGCAGCCATTCTCACCTCTACAGTTGGCTTGACAGGCACGATGGGTTTGGGTTTTACATCTGTCAGAAAAAGGGCTCGGGACAGGAGCAGGAGAGATGGGGGAACGTTCTCCTTCAGATGCAGATCCAACCACTAAGGAAAGAAAACAGAAGGAATAAGTGACACTGGTACAAATGCCAACATGTATGAAAGTGTATATAAAAAAGATCTGGGTGCCACTATCTAATACAGGGGAGCCCAACCAGTGGCCCGGGGGCCACATGTGGCCCGTGACCTCCTGCTCTGGGATGGTGGGTTGGTAAGCCCAGATCGCGGTTTGCCGATCTGCCATCCCAGAGCATCAGTTTTGTGAATGAAGCCAGCGGTAGCGCAAGCAAGCAGCTGTGCAGCAGAGCCACTTAAGCTGATGCCTCCTGTATAGCACTGGCTCCTGTCACAGGCGGAGTGATGCCAAATGCACTTTGCCTGGGGCCACAACAGCCGGTGATACCTGAATGGAAGACTTATTAAAGGTAAGTCTATTACTTAAATCACAGAGTATATATTGGCATATCTGTTCTGCAGTAGTTACTGGGCTGCTTTCAAACTGATCCGTAGGTGCAGCGTGGTGCACCTGTGGGTTACCTGCATTGAGCCATAGGCTTCTGTTTTTTACCTGTGGGTTTGGTCCAGTTTCAGAAAGGTGCACCACACCTGCAGGATATAATAGAATTCTACGGCAAAGTGCAGCTTACCCGCAGGAAAGCCACAGGTGCGGTGGGGGTAAACCACAACACATCAGTGTGAAAGCAGCCTTAGGCCCCTTTCACACAATCGGTCTGACCCTCCATTCATCCTTACAGAGCGGCAGATGTAAACGGTTTTGTGTCCCTTTCATCTGGGCTGATTGGATCAGAGGACCCATATAGTAGAGTTGGCTGTGTCTGCGTCCTCTTTCCATATGCAGAGTATACACAAGCCTGTCATCCACCCGCTCCGCTCATTGTGGCCCGCTATTGGTTACTAAGTCACTTAAGTGGCCCTCGCTCTTCAAAAGGTTGGGCACCCCTGATCTAATACATCAGATGCCTCCACCCAAATTGTGTGGAATGGGAGCGCTCTTCTCAGTCTGAAGTACCACAGCCTATATTGCAGCGATTTCAAACTCTATAATATAATCCTCTCCTCACCCCTTACCAGTACTTCAGAGCACCCTGCCAAACTTTGGTATTATGGCACCCATGCCAGTTTGCTCACGGTCCCCTTCCCTCACCCTTACACACTAGCATCCATTTATGTCCATTGACCTACCCCCATTCCCATACCTTTCTTTCCTCGCCCTGCATTCCTACGCAACCCCTTTTTTTCCCTTCTCTTCTCCACTTCCCCATATCCAATCCCTCTTTACCCCATCCATAGTGATACCTCTATATTGTCAGCCTCCACCCAACACTCTCCCCTCCACCTGTCTGAGAAATAATGTGACATTTTGTATGCTGGGGAAAAAAAAAAATGGATGGCCAGCGCTCAATGGGTTAAGTGTAACACTGAATACCAAGGCAATAGGACCATGGAGTGGTGAAAGTAGAAACAAAAATGTATTGTCTTCAATGCACAACATTAAAAACTTGTGATAAAAATGCAATAAAGGAAATGTAGAGTAAAAAAAAAAAAAAAAAAAAAAAAAAAACCCATATGATACCAATGTAGGACACCTGAGCAATGAGGGCTTAAAGGTCATCCCGAGATGAAAGCTGCAATGCACGGGAGGCGCCAGTAACCATGCTTTGCAGAGTAGAAGCCGGAGGAAGAGAGCGGCTCACTGGCCAGGGATGGTGGTGTGGGGTGGCTTGAAGGCTGATGTGTGAACACCAGGGGCCCGGGGGAAGCCTGAAGGTGCTGCCTGGTCACCGCTAGTAGTAGTTCAGCCGACTAGACAACTGAAGCCCCAAGCCGGAAGCCAGAGGAGCCGAGCCATCGATGAGATGGGCTCATCAGGATGACGAGCGGTGTCAGCTGGGAGTGCGGGGGAAGGGAGGACCCTGGGACCAGCATGGAATGCAGGCTTGGCTGTTGCTGCGACGACTCGTTTCGCGCGCTTGCGCTTTGTGATAGTCAAGGTTAACGGCAAGCAGGACACATATATACCTGATATGGGGGTGGAGAGTGGGCTGAGCTACAAAAAGGAACTTGTTAACTCCTCACTACCCTAATGATAAAAACAAAAACAGCAATGCTTAAAGTGGATATAAACCTGATTCATGAAATTTGACCTGAGCACATATATATCTGTAGTGTTTTCTTATCTCTTTCCAAAGCCCTAAGTCCTGCGTCTTTCTTCTGCTCCGTTCTTCTGTTATCAGCATAACTTCTGACAAGTTCTTTACAACCAAGATAAAGCCAGCCTGAAATTTGTGTCTGGGAGGTTGCTAGAAATAGATTAGAAGAGAGCTTGTCTTCTCACAGCACTGCACATTCCTTCCTTTGACTGTGTAGAGAGGGGGCGTGTGCATTTCCTCCAATCAAATGTCTTGGCTGTATGCCAAGAATCCAGTCCCAGTGCTGAACAGGAAGAGAAAATCTCTAAACACAATGTTCACTTTCTAAAGAATATATACAGCTGAAGACAGCAGATATACATGCATGTAAAACTTATGTAGGGAAATTGGTTTCATCTCTGTGTATAATCTGAGGCTGTTCACTTCACTGGGTATATGTGAGGGTTTACATCCACTTTAAATTGTGCTGTTGCATACATTTTACGGGAACACCATTAACCACTTATATTAAGAACTGGCAACTATTAGATTAAAAATAAGAATAAAAGAATAAAAAACACAAAAATAAATACAAAAAATGAAAAATTATTTAAATAAAAAAAAAAAAAATTATGAAATATAGAAATAAAAATGAAAAAGAAACAAAAAAAGAATGAATTAACGAATACTGAAAAGTAAATACAAAAAAAACAAAAACATAAATAGTAAAACCAAAAAATAGGATTTTTATAACAGCTTACCTGTAAAATCCTTTTCTTGGAGTACATCACGGGACACAGAGCCTAGTAATTACTAAGTGGGTTATATTCCACCTTCAGTTGCTGGACACTGGTGTAATCAATTAGACAGGAAGTTTCCTCCCTATATAACCCCTCCCATACTGGGAGCACCTCAGTTTTTGTAGCAAAGCAAGAAGTGTCCCAATATCCCCAAACGAGGGGCGGGAGCTCTGTGTCCTGTGATGTACTCCAAGAAAAGGATTTTACAGGCAAGCCATTATAAAAATCCTAATTTCTTTATCGTACATCACGGGACACAGAGCCTAGTAATTACCAAGTGGGACGTCCCAAAGCAATGCCTACTGTGGGGGAGGGAGACACAAATAAACGCAGACTACCATCAGATGTGAGGACCTATACTGCTGCCTGCAGCATACCGCGGCAAAAAGCGGCATCCTCTTACCGTCTTACATTCACCTGATAGAAATTTGTGAACGTATGCACCGACGACCAAGTTGCGGCCTTGCACATCTGAGTCATAAAGGCTTGGTAATGCACCACGCATGAAGCGCTTACTATCCTGGTAGGGTGCACTCTAAAGGAAACAGGGGAAAACCCTCTCAAACCACAAGCCTGAATCATAACCTGATGAATCCACATAGAAACAGTTGATTTAGATGCTGCCTGCCCTTTCCCGGGGCCTTCTGAAAGCGCAACAACATCAGTTTTCCGCATCTGAACAGCCACTTCAGATAGAGTGAGAGCAGTCAAGCCCTAACGAGAGAGAGTGTAACCATTTTAATAGCCGATTTGAACGCTGCCTGCCCATTTCTAGGGTCTTCTGGCAGCACAACAAAACGTCAGTTTCCTATATCTGAAACCTTCAGCTAGATACTGTAGATTTTTAAACTGCTCTCATCTAAATTGAGAGAAAGTAATAAACTTTTCCTTCCGCAGAACAAGGTTCTGAAAAAAAAGGGAAGGCAAGAAACATCTTGATTCAAATGAAAACTAGATCCTTCTAGGAAATAAGGCTGGGTGAAGATTTAACATCACCCTATCCTTAAGAATAATTAAGTATGGCTCTATACAAAGAAAGCTGCCAATACTGAAAATCTCTTGCGGAGGCTACCGCAACCAAGAACACAGATTCCATTGTTAGAAGGATGATGGGAAATATGGTGCATCAGCCCATGGTGCTGACCTTGTAAGCCAACAAAAACAAGACTTATTTCCCCGAGCACAAGGGCGACATAACTGGCGGACTTATACGCGTTACCCCTTGTATAAAAAAAAAAAAAAAAAAAAGGGGTAGGAAAGCAAGAATTTTACCTATGACATACTTCCAAGGATGCCACCCCTTGGTTTCACACCAGGAACATGGGCCTTCCAGATCCTATGATACATGGTCCTGGAGGCCAGCTCTCCTGTACGAATCAAGGTAATTTGCCGCTGATTCTGAAAGCCCCGATCCTCAAGAATGCGGGCTAAAACAGCCAGACCATTAATTCCCATGTTTGCAAGACAGGATGTCTGGACAAGATGTGAGGGACCCTGGGTCCTCTACTACCACCCTTACGATCCCTGCACGGTAAGGTCGCCTGGGTCATGCTGGAGCCATTAGGTCGGCTTCCGTTCCCCTCTGATGTTGCATAGAAGCCACGGTAGTTGCGGCACTGGGGGGAGAGAACGCATAAACCAGTGACAACTGGTCCCACGGAGTCACTAATGCATCTGTCCCTCATGCGAGTGGATCCTTTGTCCTTGACACAAAGCTGTCCAACTTCTTGTTGAAACTGGACGCCAATAAAATTTTATGTCCGGGGTACCCTCTCTCTGGCATTTGGTCAGAAAAATAAGTCGGGTGTAGAGGTAATTCTCCCGGGAACAATTGTTGACGGCTCCAGAGAACCGCCTGCCAATTTTCCATTTCATGTATTGAAGATTGTCGATAGGCAAGGCACAAGCTCCTCTGCCCAAGCCAGAACATGGCTCACTTCCCTCTGGCTGCGTGACTTCTAGTGCCTCCTTGGTAAACAAAGTAAATCACTGGTGTGGCATTGTCGGATTGTACTCTGACAGAACAATCCTGCAACCTAAATGCCCAGGCCCTTAAGCCAGATGTGCCATCCATAGCTCTAGAATGTTGACGGATAAGGCTCACTTGGAGCTTGACCACTGCCCCTGGGCAGTGGTCTCCTCCGGCCTGGCCTCCATCCCTAGAGGCCAGCCTTCGTAGCCGCCACCTCCCAGGTAACCGGCATTAAGGATCTTCCTTTCTGCCAACCTTTTGGTTAAGAACCACCAACTAAGACTCTAGCGTATCCCTGGGACCAGACTCTTTGGATAATGCTAGGTTAGGATCTACTTGTTCCAGGCTGACAGCATAATGTTTATAGCAGCCTTGAATGAAAGTGAGCATAGGAAACCGCTTTGAATAAAGCAACCATCTTCCCTAGCACCTTAAGCAAAAGGCAAATGTAAGGAACTCTTCCTTGCCTTGACCACATAGACCAGCTTTCTTATAGCGCTGACTTTGTTTGTGGCAAAAAAAAACAAAAAAAAACAACTCTCCTTTTTGGGCTGTGTCCCAAACATTCCAAGCTTCTTACCAAACGTAAGAATGTACCTTTAGACTGGGATCCTAACCCAGGAATTCCAAATACTTGACCATGCTGGACACACTTAGGTCCAGCCATGCTACTGACTGATCTATCAGCAGCAGATTGCCTCGGTATGCCATTACTGCTATACCCTGGGCCTTTAGACCTGCTAGAGGAGGGCCCTAGCACCCTGTAAACCGAGGGAAGGTGGCTAACCCAAAGGGTAAGACCACCAACTGGAAGAGGTGCTGTTCCCCTGCGAAACACAGACAACCTCTGCAGTCCCATGTAAATAAACACATATGCAAATGGCTCCCCATATGTGTATGTGTCAAGTGTTAAAGCCATATGCCTCTATGGAAGCGTACGTTCATGGAAGCACAAAAAAAAAAAAAGTGTGCGCTGTATACACGCATACATATAGCACGCATGCTATGGAACGGGCATCTTGCAAGCAAGCATGCGTTTATGAACGTGTTATGCAACTTTGCGCAACAAATACCCATGCAGACACGTATTCCTATGTGAACACAAGGAAACGTGTATAATTAAGGAAACTTAAATGATCATACCTCATTATGCAACCATGCAAAATCTAGGCGAACATGCAACTTTAGGCGATCATGCATCCTTATGCGATTCAGCATTTTTTATACAATCAAATATCTTATGCATTTTAAGCACCCCTGTGCGGACAAGTACCCTTGTGTGACCAAGGATTCTTGTGTGATCAAGCATCCCTGTGCGATCCAGCATCTATGCGATTTTAGGCATTTCTACGAAAACAAGCCTGTGTGACCAAGTATCCTTGGGTAATCAAGGACTCGTGTGATCAAGCAACCTTGTGTGATCCAGCATCTTTATGCAATCAAGCATTTTTAATGCAATTTTAGGCCTCTCTGTGCGACTTAAGCACTTTAACCAGTTAACAACCACCTGCCGACAAATAACGTCGACAAGATGGTTGCTTAACTCTGGGAGGACGTTATATAACGTCCTCCCAGAATCGCGCTCCCGCGTGCCCCCCTGGGGCGCGCACACGGGAAACTCCGTGACCGCCGGGTCCAGAGGACCCGGCGGATCACGAATCGGCGCTGATAGCGGCCGTTTACCACGTGATCGCTCCGTCAAATGACGGAGCAATCACTTGTAAACAGACCGGCGTCATGTGATGACGCCGGTTCCTCCCTCCCCTCTCTGTACCGATCGGTACAGTGTGAGAGGGGAAGGGGAGAGAGCGGATGGCAGCAGCAGCTCTGTGGGCTGGATCTGTGACAATTGCAGTCACAGATCCAGCCATCCATCCATCCCTGCTCAGCCATCCCTGGTGCAATACCCTGCCAATACTGTGCAATACCCTGGTGCAATGCTGTGCACTACCCTGGTGCAATGCTCCGCAATGCCCAGCCATACGCCGCAATGCCCAGCCATACGCCGCAATAACCACTTCCCGCCCGCCGGCCGTCATATGACGTCCTTGACTTTGTGCGGGTATATCTGAATGATGGGAGCAGCTACAGGCATCATTCAGATATTAGCTTTTTCAGCCGGCGATTCCCTACACCATAACAACAATCATAGTGGCTGTTCCGCCGCTTGATCATTCTTACGGGAGGCGAGAGGGGATGTCCCCCCCCCCCCGCCGCCCTCCGGTGCTTCTACCGACTCACCGCTACCATCAAAGCCAGGATTTTTTTTTTTTTTTTTTTTTTTTTTTTCAGGCTTCCCAGCCTAGTGGTGGGATGTGGGGTCTAATTGACCCCATATCTCACTGTAAAGAGGACCTGTCATGCCATATTCCTATTACAAGGGATGTTTACGTTCCTTGTAATAGGTATAAAAGTGATCAAAAAAAATTTTGGGGCGGAACAACATGTCAAACTAAAACAAATAAAGTAAAATGAACAATAAAAAAATATATATTTTTTTAAAGCGCCCCTGTCCCCGTGAGCTCGCATACAGAAGCGAACGCATACGTAAGTCCCGCCCACATATGAAAACGGTTTTCAAACCACACGTGAGGTATCGCCGCGAACGTTAGAGCGAGAGCAATCATTTTGGCCCTAGACCTCCTCTGTAACTCAAAACATGTAACCAGTAAAAATATTTAAAGCGTCGCCTATGGGGATTTTTTAAGTAGCGAAGTTTGGCGCCATTCCACAAGCGTGTGCAATTTTTAAGGGTGACATGTTAGGTATCTATTTACTCGGCGTAACTTCATCTTTCACATTATGCAAAAACATTGGGCTAACTTTACTGTTTTTTGTTTTTTTTTTAAGCACAAAACATTTTTTTTCCGTAAAAAACGCGTTAAAAAAATTGCTGCGCAAATATCGTGCCAGATAAAAAGTTGCAACAACCACCATTATATTCTCTAAGGTCTTTGCTAAAAAAACATATATAATGTTTTGGGGTTCTATGTAATTTTCTAGCAAACAAATGATGATTTTTACATGTAGGAGAGAAATGTCAGAATTGGCCTCGGTGCTCCAGAACGCCTGAAGGTGCTCCCTGCATGTTGGGCCTCTGTATGTGGCCACGCTGTGTAAAAGTCTCACACATGTGGTATCGCCATACTCGGGAGTAATAGCAGAATGTGTTTTGGGGTGTAATTTGTGGTATGCATATGCTGGGTGTGAGAAATAACCTGCTAATATGACAATTTTGTGAAAAAAGAAAAAAAAAAATCTTGATTTTGCAAAGAATTGTGGGAAAAAATGACAACTTCAAAAACCTCACAATGCCTCTTTCTGAATACCTTGGAATGTCTTCTTTCCAAAAAGGGGTCATTTGGGGGGTATTTGTACTTTTCTGGCATGTTAGGGTCTCAAGAATTGAGATAGGCCGTCAGTACTTCAGGTGTGATCAATTTTGGACCATAGCTTGTGGACTCTATAACTTTCACAAAGACCAAATAATATGCACCAATTTGTACTTATTTTTACCAAAGATATGTAGCAGTATAAATTTTGGCCAAAATTTATGAAGAAAAAATAGTAATTTGCAAAATTTTATAACGGAAACGAAAAAAAAAACATTTTTTTTTACAGAATTTTCAGTCTTTTTTCTCTTATAGCGCAAAAAAAAAAAAACCCAACAGTGATTAAATACCACCAAAAGAAAGCTCTAGTTGTGTGAAAAAAAGGACAAAAAATTCATATGGGTACAGTGTTGTATGACTGAGTAATTGTCATTCAAAATGTGAGAGCACCGAAAGCTGAAAATTGGTCTGGTTATTAAGGGGGTTTAAGTGCCCAGTGGTCAAGTGGTTAATGTGACCAAGCATCCTCATGCGACTATGCAAAAAAACATGTAAATCCATACAAACAAACATGCATCTTTATGTGATCAACAATAAACATGTTCAGTTACTTGTTTTTACCCCCACATGCAAACATGTGGACTGGTAAAGAGGAAATTATCCTTTGCAGACGTGCGTTTCCGCAATCATGCAATATAGCTGTTGTGCGTTAGCAATGTGCATCCCAGCAGTTGTGCGTTTGGCTAGCCTGAAGCCAGCACCAGGATGAGGTTCCTGTGGAGGTTTTCTAGCAACCTATGCTCCTCGGCTAGAGTTTTTAGGAGGAGAAAAAAAAAAAAACAGCGTATGCGGGTGCCCAACCAGCAGAAATAAACTGTTGCAGTAATAGATGGAGTGGGAAGGTACAAGCAACCTATGGGAATTTATTTATTTTTTAAAACCCCAAGGAAGAGACCGAGGCTTTGGCCATCTAGGCTGAGGATAGGTTATACACAGTACGAATCTCTGAAAAAGACTGCAGCTGCAACTCCAGAACTTGTGAGGCTTCTGATACATCCGCCTCGTTAGCCTGCACCTGTTCCCTGTCCTCGGACGGTGAACTTTCATCCTCAGGACTTTAATCCTCTTGTTTGAGGATTTAGAGCAGGGAAAGGGGCACACCCCGGTTTCTGCTTCTTGTGAGGAATCTGCGATTAGCAGTTAACCTCTTATAGACCAACAAATGCAATGCAAAATACGTCCAAACTGACATATGCAGTGGCTGCAATGTTGGGGGAGGCTGCAATGCCTGACAGGGCCGATGGCTCAACCTGTGCGGCTGCCTCAAGTCTCTACAGGGGAGGATGGTATCATGCAAGCATGATTAGGGCCACCAGATTCAGATGGTGATACCTTGGTGTCCTTTTATATTCCTGCCCCTGAAACTTTTCTACAGGGAGACAAAGTCCTAAGCTAAAAGCAGAGGAACTTAACACAGGTGCATCAACAGCTGAACTTAGTCTAGCAAAAAAACAATGCCTACTAATCTGCACAGCTTGATGCTGAGTAGGGCGTCTTAGGTATGTCTGTATCCAACACACAGGAGGTGCTTACGTGCCCCAAGCTGCTGTGTCCTGGCTTTACAGAGCTCTGGCGTCTGGGGCTTTGAGCCGGCGTGCCAGCAGCAACCACATCCCCGCCTACCGGCTTCAAACGTGTGCGCCCCTCACGCGCGTAGGGAAATGGCGGGGAGAGAGCTCCACCAAAAGGAGCGCCTCGGACTACGAAGGTACCCACACCCAACCCCCCTAACTGTGGCAGAGCCTGAAGCGGAGGAAGTGAGCCGCTTCAACAGACCGGCTGACACTGAGCTTTCGTTCCAGGAGAGCATGGTAAGTGAAACACCAGGTATGTCTCCTCACTGCCTCTAGTGGCGGAAAACAGATAAGACATGGAAGATGAATCCTTATAATTATAATAAAGGTATAATAAAAAAAGGTACCGTATATACTCGAGTATAAGCCAAGTTTTTCAGCACATTTTTAATGTGCTGAAAATGCCCCCCTCAGCTTATACTCGAGTCTGTGTCCATCTTCAACTTTGTGCACCTGATCCCGGCTAGCCGTAGGTCCCCTGGACCCCAAACTTGGCACACATGTAGCTCCACTCTTCATCTACAAGTGAGCAAAGTTTGTTGTCCAGGGGGACCTACGGCCGGGGAGCACCGATTTTTCAAATCCGGGCACCCCTTCCATAGACTCCCAAGTTAAACGTCAGTCTAGTTACACAGCGCCGGAGATCAGGAAGGGAGATTGGGCACAGTGAGGCATGCAGATGGACACCTTAGGCTTATACTCGAGTCAATACGTTTTCCCAGTTTTTTGTGGTAAAATTAGGTGCCTCGGCTTATATTCGAGTATATACAGTATTTACCTAGGATTGTCTTCACTTACCTTATCCCCACCACAGGATACTGCTGAGCACAGACAGACCCAATCTTCACCCATCACGGCGGGTTAAGTCAACAGACCTTCAGGGACCGGGATCCTAGACAGGGTTTCCACTCCCCTGGACCTGTACCGCATCCTGCCAGAAAATCTTTGGTATGTGGATATAACCAAAGTACTGGAACCCAGGATCCAGCCCGCCAAAGTGAGGCATTACAGGCAAAAATCTCGTGCTTTGTATACAAGGCCCCAGGTACCATCCACTTTGGCCTCAATGGCACTTTGGATGGATCTGGTCTTTATGAAGGCTATTTAAATCCAGCATGGATCCCTCCAGTGGAGCTCCTCAGAGCACATCTTCACTCGTGACCAACACCTTAGACACTGGCGGAAAAACTGAGGTGATCCCAGTATGGGAGGGGTTATATAGGGAGGAAACTTCTTGTCTAATTGATTACACCAGTGTCCAGACCTAAAAGGTGGAATATAACCCACTTAGTAATTACTAGGCTCTGTGTCAAGTGATGTACGATAAAGAAAAATGTTTTGCCAACATACACAATATTTAAAAGGAAATATTCCACAGATGTGATCAAGCAAGAGTAAATTAAAAAAGCCTGATCAACCTGTGGAATTATACAAGGATGAGGATCTGTGTATTAAAACAACATAGTCATGACCCCAGAATACTATATCTTTACACTCCTGGGTGCCCCTCCCCACTGAGCCTGAGGCCTCGTACACATGGCCGAGATTCTCGTTGAAAAAAACATGTCGTTTTTTTCGACGAGATTCTTGGACAAGAAACTTGTCCCGGCCGAGTGTACACACGCTCGTTTCAAAGAACCCGCGGTTCTTTGAATGGAGCGTACGCGGTGACGTCACCGACTACGACGAGCATGCGCTCGTCACATTCGATGCCATCGCCGCCATCTTGGTACACCCTACGTATGCCTAGGAAGCTACCGCGCATGCGTCGAATTCATTTCGAACATGCGCGGGCTTCCGGGAGGACAGGTAAGTGTACACACAATCTCACTTTTCTTGTCGAGAAACATGCCGACGAGAATCTCGACGAGAAAATAGAGAGCAGGTTCTCTATTTTCTCGTCAAGGTTTCTTGTCGGTTTTCTCGACGAGAAACCCGATAGCCGCGTACACACGACCGATTTACTCGACAAGACCTCTCTGCCAGCAAGTTTCTTGCTGGTTCTTGCCGAGAAAATCGGTCGTGTGTACGAGGCCTTAGTCTCAAAACTTCCGTGGAACAACTATGCTTAAAGCGAAACTTCACTATCTCAATCAACATTGACTATTTTTAATCCTCATGCTACTAGCATGAGTAAATAGACAGGAAAGTATATCACATTTACTGGTTTTAAACTTTTTTTTTTTTTTTTACATTTCTTTAGCAGCTTACTATGGGGGCACCCAAGCCAAGCCGCTGCTCTGTGTGTCCATTCAGACACAAAGCTGTGGCTCGGCCCCACTCCCTCTCTCTCCTCATTGGCTCAATGACTAACAGCAGTGGGAGCCAATGGCGCCCACTGTGTGTCTCAGCCAATCAGGAAGGGGAGTCCCAGACAGCCGAGTCTCTTGTGCAACATCGCTGGATCGAGATGGGACTCGGGTACCTTCCAGGGGGGCTTCTGCACACAGACGTTTTTTTTATCTTAATGCATTAAAATAAAAAACCTTCGGCCTTTAGAACCATTTTAATTAAGAGACTGTACCAGTGTTTCTGAACCAAAGCGCTATTTGGGTTCCCCAGGGTGCTGCAAGCATGGCACCATATAACCAATGACGCACAGCACCATTCACTGCCATGGTGTGGGGGCCTACCCACACCATGGCAACTCATAATGCCAATCCTGGGCAGCCGGCATACAAGGCCTCCACCCCCCCCCCCCCAGCATATAGAAAATCTACCTGTTCCAGGCCTGCTCCACCAAGGCCAAAAGGTAGTGCTCAGGTGTGAAGAGGGGACTGTGTGGTGATGGGGGAGAGGGACCTCTGATGTGAGGGGAGGCTTCTGATACGAGTTTCATTTAATGAAGCTGGTTATGTGCATTGTCCCATGCTCAGGTTTCCCATTGAAAAATGACGTTAACTTTCTTTTACATTTTAGACTGGAGTGACTGATAAAAAAAACATTAAAAGTAGTTACAATGGGTAACACAGCTTGTCCTTCTTTCAGTAGCGTTATACCTGCTTCATCTGTTCTTTGAGCTGTTCCTCCGTCAGACCAAGTGAGCGCATTCCTCGGGTCCTGCTGGCCCCCTGAAGCTCAGCCACAGTCAGATTGTCCACTCCTTCCTTTGAGATCATCTGCACACCGGAAGGAGAAAAAACCCCATCATCAAACTACGCTGATCCGAATAGTGTTAATAAGTCTAACTAACGATTATAGAAACATGCTTTATTTAAAGGCAATATTTGTAACTACAAGAACAGACATCGAACTCCATGATCTCAATGTGAACTGATGAAGCTCTAGCTTTATACCCCATGGCATAGCTATAGTCATTTAAAGAGTACCTGTCAAGAAATGACATTTGTGAGAATATGAATCACCATTCAAGTTGTTATAAAAGTGCAGACTTATCTCCCATAGACAGGCGTGTGTGCCATTATTAAAGTGGAGTTCCACCCAAAAAAATAATATGCCAATTTTTTATTTTTTTATTTACTCACCTTTAAATGGCTGTTGCCATCTTCCTCCTTCATCACCTTGGTTCCTTTGGTCACTTCCCTCGGCGCCTCTGCTCGCTACTGCTCCTGGGAGATGTGTGTCATTTCCCAGGAGTCAGTGGACAGTGCCGAGGGCAAGGTTGCCATAACAACGGGGTGGGCACTTCCGCCGCCCGTTATGGCAACCTGTATACTTTACAGCGCCGCTACGGCGCATTACTGCGCATGCTCGAGAATGGGGCACAGTATCCCAGAACTAAATGCTTGTGGGCTTCACATGCCCACAAGCAAAATGACAACAGCCTGCATTGAGTAATACGTTTATTTTGGCTATTAAAAAAAGGGACATTGGGGGAGGAATTCTTCCAAAGATGTGAGTATTAAATAGAAATGTCATTGACTAATAAAATGTTTTTTTTTTTTTTTTTTAAATTAGTTAATGTAGCTGGAACTGCGCTTTAAGTAGTATTCTTTTCAAGCAGAAAATGTCACACTAGCCATGATGGCTGATATGTCGCCTGTGTGAAGTCAGGGCCAACGCACACCCTATCTGAGCTACTGGAGGTAAAACTGAAATAAGAAAGCCTTTAGTTTAAATTTCATGGAATCCTTACACCACAAACATGTTAAAACGTATCTGCTCCGTGCAATGGTTTTGCACAGAGCAGCCCTGATCCTCTTCTGGGGTCCCCAACCGCAACCCCACCCACATAAATGAGGTGAAGTGAGGAATCATAACCCCCCCCCCCCCCACCGGGAATCTGTATTCTGACAGCAGCACCTGTCATTGCCAGAATAGGCTGACCAGCAGCTGCAAGTGACTAGCTGCAGCAGTTGAGCGATGGAAAAATTTTCTAACATGTCACATTGACAGATGTTGATTAAACAATAAATTCTGTCAAGCAGGGGCGGCCATACACTGATTTAAATTCGACCAGTTCATGTCGAAATGCCCAAATTTCAAATCAGTGTATGGCCAGCTTAACAGTCTGTAAGCAGTGCACACAAATGCTCGATTAGGAGGAAAACTCACCCAAGCTCTACTGCTATATAGTATAGTTGGTGTGTAGAGTAGTCGGTGCTCTGGCTAATTAAGCTCACAAATGATCCATAGAAAGTACAGGTCGGCAACTCGACAGCTTCTCCATAGAAAATATTTATTGAAGCATTACAGCAGTAACATCACCCAAAACTGACGCGTTTCGGCCTTCATCAAAATCATAAACTTCTGTGTGAAGTCAGGGCTAACGTACACCCTATCTAAGCTACTGGAGGTAAAACCATGTTGTTTTTAGGCCTAAGGACGAAACGCATCAGATTTTTGGATGATGTTATTACTGTAATGCTTCAATAAATATTTTCTATGGAGAAGCTGTCAAGCTGCCGGCCTGTACTTTCTCTGGAACAAATGCTTGATTGCCAGCGGCAGCGCTAATCTGTGTATTCTGACAGCAGAGGAGCCCCGCCGCTGTCAGAATACAATAGCGCAACGGGGAGGATTCTCCATCCACCTCCATTGTGCGAATGGGGTAATCAATTCAGTTTCTTTCATTCAGCCTAGCCAGCTAAGCTGGAAGCAGTGTACAGAGCGACGGCCCGGAGGGGAGATCAGTGTACAGAGCGACGGCCCGGAGGGGAGATCAGTGTACAGAGCGACGGCCCGGAGGGGAGATCAGTGTACAGAGCGACGGCCCGGAGGGGAGATCAGTGTACAGAGCGACGGCCCGGAGGGGAGATCAGTGTACAGAGCGACGGCCCGGAGGGGAGATCAGTGTACAGAGCGACGGCCCGGAGGGGAGATCAGTGTACAGAGCGACGGCCCGGAGAGGATATCAGTGTACAGAGCGACGGCCCGGAGAGGATATCAGTGTACAGAGCGACGGCCCGGAGAGGATATCAGTGTACAGCATGATTTTAGTGTACAGAGTGACAGTAGCAAGCAGTCTACAGAGCAACAGTCTGAAGATAAATGCAGTGCACAGAGTTAATGGTCTGGTATAGGTGCCAGTGTATAGGGAGAAGGTCTGGAGACAGAAAGCAGCATGTACAATCTGCAGAAATAAAAAAAAGCAATGTGAGTGTGTAAAATAAACAGATGACAGTCCCCTGAGCTCACCTCATCATCTGCTCGTATGGACCGGAGAGCCAAAAGCAGCTGAAACCGTAGTAAGTTATTGGTGCCAATTGGTGGCAGTTCAAGCAGCCGGCACAGAGCTGCCAGCTGAGACCTTTCCAGGTGCTCAAGAGTCAGTTCATCCTCAAATAGCTTGGAGAATCGAACGATTTCCTGGTTGGAGGGCTGTGCTCCAGTGACCCGTACCTAAAAAATGAGAAGACATGTTAGTCAGGTTTATTTTTCTTATACGATATGTAACAATTCTGCATCCTGTTGAAAGGCAAATCAAACCTGCTGAACATAAGATGAAAACTGCTGCTGTCCATCTCCCCCGGTCTCTGCCTTGTTCCTCCGTGCCATCTCCGAGATTGTCTCCTGAAGGAACTTGGCCATTTCCAGTTTGGCTCCGAGTTTCTTCTTGATCTTTTCCTCCTGAACAAATACCCATACCAGAAAAAGACACACAGTCATAAAAGGAAATCTTCCCTCACAATATTGAGAAACAGAGAAGATGCTACAGGTAGCAGCGAATACTAAAGTACTGATTGGTAAATGTGGTAACCAATCTCATTTACTCAACATTCACTTTGCTGAAGTCAGACCATTACAAGATGGATTTTAATTGGATGTATTGCTGCAAATTAGAACCAAGGCTGCACCCTTAGTGCACATCCAAGTGTCACGATTTTGTGCATTTTTCCAGCCGTTTGCATACGATGCTTTCCAAGTATTTTGGAGCTTTGGTGGCGCTTGTATTAGCCAATAAAAGGAAACTATCATCTGTTACATCATTTGTCACCCTGACTTTTTTGTGCCCTCCTCGGATTTAGTTTCACTCCATGACTGGGGCCTATGTTTACATTTTGATGCCTGCTACGTCCCCCCTGTAAAAGAAAGAGTGTACTTCCTGGGCAATGATGCAACTTTCTTTGGTCAGGGAAATAGTAACCAGCAGGGCTTAAACCGGCCATAGATGGTTGAAATCTCGGCCGGTCCAGCAAGGTCCATGTATGGGCAGGCTGAATGTACCCAATCGATCAACTTGGGGACAATCAGCTTGTCGGATTTCACAAGAGATTATTGCTAGTAGCTATTATAGCCACTAGCAGTAAGTACTGTGTTCTCCCGGCAGAGAGGGCCCCCCACTAGGAGAACACAATAGCTCCGCAGGAAGGATCGCCAGGCTGTGGTTGCAGGAAAGAAAATTGCTCCATCTACGGCCAGCTTAAGACATGAACTTACTGAACATTAGACCCCAGTTAGAACGTGAAATGAGATTAGAAATGGGCACAGAAATTACTTTTCTGCCCAATAAAAGAATTAAACAGGAATTTTGCTGTATTTGCACTTAGGCAGACTTTTATATCAAAAAGTAAAAAATGGCAAATAGGCTTCCTTTGAACATTTTTTTTCGATTGTATGATGCCGCGTACACATGACCGTTTTTCATGATGAGAAAAATGCCATTTTTTTATTTGGTCATTAACCACTTCCCTACCGGGCACGAAAACCCCCTTCCTGCCCAAGCCATTTCAGCGCTGTCACACTTTGAATGACAATTGCGCGGCCGTGCGACGTGGCTCCCAAACAAAATTTGCTTCTTTTTTTCCCCCACAAATAGAGCTTCCTTTTGGTGGTATTTGATCACCTCTGCGGTTTTTATTTTTTGTGCTATAAACAAAAATAGAGCGTCCAGTTTTGAAAAAAACAAAACAAAAACAAACACACACACACACACTATTTTTTATTTTTTGCTATAATAAACATCCATTTTTATTTATTTTTTTATTACAATTTTCCTCAGTTTAGGCCCATACGTAATCTATTTTTTTATTTTATTTTTTTTACCAAAAATAACACTGCAACAAGCGTATATTCATTGGTTTGCGCAAAAGTTATAGCACCTACAAAATAAGGGATAGATTTAAAGCATTTTTTTTTTTTTACTAGTAATGGCGGCGATCTGCGATTTTTATTGTGACTGCGATATTGCGGCGGACAGATCGGACACTTTTGATACCATTCACATTTATACAGCGATCCCTGCTATAAAAATGCATTGATTACTGTATAAATGTGACTGGCAGGGAAGGGGTTAACACTAGGGGGCGAGGAACGGGTTAAATGTGTTTCCTAGATGTGTTCTAACTGTGGGGGGAGGTGACCGATGGTTGTCCCTATGTACAAGGGACACACCATTGGTCTCCTCTCTCTGACAGGACGTAGATCTCTGTGTTTACACACAGATCCACTTTCCTGCTTGGTTACTGGGCAATAGCAGGTGCCCGGCGGGCATCGCGGCCACTGGGCACGCGCATTGGGTCCCCAGCAATGGGGGCGCGCGCCCCCAGCTCCTTTTAAAATGCAGGACGTCATATGACGTCCTGTCAGAACGAGAGAGTCTTCCGCCAGCCGTCATTTGACGGTGGGCGGTAGACAAGGGGTTAAAAACGATTGTGTGTGGGCTCCAGAGCATTTTTCACGACGTGAAAAATGGTCATTAAAAATTTGGAACATGCTCTAATTTTTCTCGTCATGAAAAACGGCTCTGTGTAGGCTTTAACGACGTGAAAAAAACCGCGCATGCTCAGAATCAAGTATGAGACGGGAGCGCTCGTTCTGGTAAAACTAGCGTTCGTAATTGGAGATAGCACATTCGTCACGCTGTAAATGGACTGAAGAGCACGAGGCTGAAAAGCGCGAATCGTCTCTCACCAAACTTTACTAACACGAGGATCAGCAAAAGCAGCCCAAAGGGTGGCGCCATCCGAATGGAACTTCCCCTTTGTAGTGCCGTCGTACATTTCGTACGTCACCGCGCTTTACTCAAGCATTTTTTTTCATGATAGTGTGTAGGCAAGGCAGGCTTGAGGAGAATCACGTCGAGAAAAACTTCGTTTTTTTCAATGACATTAAAAACGGTCGTGTTTACGCAGCATATGGCTTACATTCCCAAACCTCCACTGATCAAGTAAATGAAAACTCCCCTTAGATATTTGAACAATAAATTTGGACCCGCTGGAATATATCAATCTTTAACCAAAAACACAAGAAGACCTCACACACCAATGACATCACTTCCTTTAAAACAAGTTTTATTCATTCAGGCACATGTCTAAATGAATAAAACTTGTTGGAAAAAAAAGCGATGTGAAGTCTTCTTGCATTTTGGTATGAACTTTACTGAACGTGGACAGGCTCCTGTGTCCAGCACCTTGCATGCTCACAGCCAAGGTAAAAGCCTGGTACACACGATCGGATTTTCCGCGGACAAAGCGTAGGACTTTTGTCTGAAGGGTGTTGGCCATGAACTTGTTCTGCATACAAACTGCAAAGAATTGTGGGCCAACAAACATGAAACTATGTGGTTTTTCAGCTCTTTAGCGCCACCCTTTGGGCAACTTCTGCTAATGTTGCGTTATGGTAAGCATTGCTTCTGAGCATGCGTGTTTGTACTTTGGAGTTTTGTTCGACGGACTTGTGTACACACGCTCGGAAAATGCGACAACACACAATTGTTGGCGGAAAATTTTAAGGCATGCTATCCATCATTTGTCCGCGGAAAATCCGACATCGATTGTCCGATGGAACATACAAACGGTCAGATTTTCCGACAACAGCCTGTCATCACACAATTCCCGTCGGAAAATCCGATCGTGTGTATGAGGCTAAAGTCTGGAGTTTGACATCATGTCAGCCTTTAACCACTTGTCCCCCGCCCACTGTCAATTGACGGCGGGCGGAGGATACTCTCGTTCTGGGAGGACGTCATCACTTTAAAACGAGCTAGGAGGCGCGCGCGCGCGCGCCCGCCGCGTTCACAAGGCCCCGATGCGCGTGCCCGGCAGCCGCGATTGCCGCCGGGCACCCGCGATTGCCCGGGAAACGAGCAGGAAAGTGGATCTCTGTGTGTAAACACAGAGATCAACGTCCTGTGAGGGAGAGGGGACCGATGGTGTGTCCCTTGTACATAGGGACAACCATCGGTCACCTCCCCCAGTCAGTCCCCTCCCCCCACAGTAAGAACATATTTAACCCCTTCCCGCCCCCTAGTGGTTAACCCCTTCCCTGCCAATCACATTTACACAGTAATCAATGCATTTTTATAGCAGGGATCGCTGTATAAACATGAATGGTCCCAAAAATGTGTCAAAAGTGTCCGATGTGTCCGCCGCAATATCGCAGTCACAATAAAAAAATAAATAAAAAAAAAATAAAAAAAAAAAAAAAAAAAAAAAAAAAAAAATCGCAGATCGCCGCCATTACTAATAAAAAAAAAAAAAAAAAAAAAATGCTATAAATCTATCCCCTATTTTGTAGACGCTATAACTTTTGCGCAAACCAATCAATACGCGATTATTGCGATTTTTTTTTTTACCAAAAATATGTAGAAGAATACGTATCGGCCTAAACTGAGGAAAATTTTATTTAAAAAAAAAAAAAAAAAAATGGGTATTTATTATAGCAAAAACTAAAAAATTGTGTTTTTTTTCCAAACTGGACGCTCTATTTTTGTTTATAGCGCAAAAAATAAAAACCGCAGAGGTGATCAAATACCACCAAAAGAAAGCTCTATTTGTGGGAAAAAAAGGACACAAATTTTGTTTGGGAGTCACGTCGCACGACCGCGCAATTGTCATGCAAAGTGTGACAGCGCTGAAAGCTGAAAAATGGCTTGGGCAGGAAGGGGGTTTTCGTGCACAGTAGGGAAGTGGTTAAAAAGAGGAAGTAAACCCTCCGTTCAAAAAAATAAATAAAAAGATCCTGCAAGACAAAGGCATAATCAGCCAGTATGCAAAGTATACTGGCTGATTATGTTTTACTTCCCTCAGATCGAAGCCCCCGCAGCGGTCCACGTCTCCCCCTCCGGCCGCCGACATATTGTCCCGGAGTGACTTCCTGTTATCGCTGCTCCGGCGCGGTGATTGGCTGGAGCGGCGATGACGTCATACGCATGCGCGCTCGGGCTGGCAAGATCCCATTCAGAAAACCGGCCCGCTAGTGCGCATGCGCGCGACGTCATCGGTGCATTCTTTTTCAGCAAATATCTCCTTAACCGTGTAGGTTTAGGAGATATTCCTTGCACCTACAGGTAGGCCTTAATCTAGGCTTACCTGTAGGTGCAAGTTGTCCAAGTGCGTTTACAACCACTTTAAAATGACAAGATTTTCAACCAGCACTAAAAATAATCACAATAATGATAGCCAATCATTGCATTCTTCTACCAGCAACCAATAACATACAAGAGATGTCCTACTTTTTGGGGTGAAACTCATCTTAAGAGATTCATCAATTCAAACATACACTATATTGTCAAAAGTATTGGGACACCTGCCTTTACATGAACTTTCATGGCATCCCAGTCTTATTCTGTAGGGTTCAATATTGAGTTGGCCCACCCTTTGGGCTTCAACTCTTCTGGGAAGGCTGTCCACAAGGTTTAGGAGTGTTGGAGGTCAGGACTCTGTGCAGACCAGTCAGTCAAGTTCCTCCACCCCAAACTCGCTCATCCATGTCTTTATGGACCTTGCCCTGTGCGCTGGTGTGCAGTCATGTTGGAACAGGAAGGGGCCGTCCCCAAACTGTTTCCACAAAGTTAGAAGCATGAAATTGTCCAAAATGTCTTGGTATGCTGATGCCGTAAGTGTTCCCTTAACTGGAACTAAAGGAGCCAAGCCCAACCCCTGAAAGACAACCCCACACCATAATCCCCCCCACAAAAAGCATGGTCCAGAAAGACATGGATGAGCAAGTTTGGGGGGAAGGAACTTGACTGGCCTGCACAGAGTCCTGACCTCAATCCAATAGAACACCTTTGGGATGAATTAGAGTGTAGACTGCCAGCCAAGCCTTCTCGTCCACATCAGTGTCTGACCTCACAAATGCACTTCTGGAAGAATGGTCAAACACTCCAATAGACACACTACTAAACCTTGTGGACAGCCTTCCCAGAAGAGTTGAAGCTGTTATAGCTGTAAAGGGTGGGCCAACTCAATATTGAACCCTACAGACTAAGACTGGGATGCCATTAAAGTTCATGTGCGTGTAAAGTCAGGTGTCCCAATACTTTTGGTAATATAGTGTATATATGGTGGATCTGATTAGATGGCACATCTTATACAGCCATACTTTTAGATTGAAAGCTCACGGGCAGAGCCCTCCTAGCCCTCTTGTCCTTTTGTAACTGTATCATCTCCCAAAATTTTGCAAAGTGCTGCACAAACTGTGAGCACCAAATAAAAAAACAGTATTATAATAATATTACGTCTAGTACATTTGTGGATATATTCCTGAATGTGGAGAACACTGCACTGGATATGCTGCAGATCTAGGCAACACTCAGCATTATCTCACAAAGCAGCTTCTGCTGGTCAGGAATGTAGACCATTTCCCCTGCATGAGGTGGCAGAACACACCAACTGCAACGTGAAGGAAAAAAACACATCATTTAAGAAAAGTATTCAGAATATGAAGAGGACACGACTGCTCTTGGTCAATGTATTTGTTGATCAAGTCTAACGGACCTTTTTGGATTCTGTCTCGAAGGTAGAAGGTAACATTTCCGGGAAGAGCTTCAGAAAGACAGGCAGAAGAAACTCCATGAAGGGGACAATGACAAACACCATAAACGGAACCAGTCGGAAAAGATCTGCACAAGTCCTCATCAGCTATAAAAAGAAAAAAGAAAAGTAACACACAATCAGGAACTTTACAATTTATTAAAGCGGACCTTCAGTCATTTTTTTCAACTTTCCATCTATTAAATCTTCTGCCCTTGTTTTAACATTGGATAGTAAAACATATTTTTTTTCTGCCAGTAAATACCTAATACAGCCCACTTCTTGTTTCTTGTCTGGTAAAAAAAAAAAAGCCTAGGCTTATGACATCATGCAAAGCGCTCTCTCACTCTGAGAGTTTTCCCAAGAAGGGAGGGGTGGGATGAGTCATAAGAGGGCCAATGAAAGCTGCAGAGCTGGGGGTGTGCCTCTGTGTAAATCCAGGAAGTAGCTTTCAGCTGCCCAGTTAAAATAATTGCAGCCAGACTCCGTAGAGGGGGATTTCTGCAGCATATTTGGAAGTACAGAATCACAGTGTACGCATATTAGTTTTTATATATATTATAGTAAAGTGGTTGGAGAGAAGCTTCAGAATGGTAAAGATGTTTTTATTACAAATTACCGTATATACTCGAGTATAAGCTGAGTTTTTCAGCACATTTTTTGTGCTGAAATTGCCCCCCTCGGCTTATACTCGATTCTGTGTCCATCTGCAGCCTCGTGCGCCTGATCTCCCGGCGCTGTGATGTCAGTCTAGTCAGCGGCCGTGCAGTAAAGCCCCGCCTCCACCTCGATAGGCGGAACACTAACTCACTGCTGGGAAACTGAGTCAGTGTTCCGTCACGGACATGGACGAGGAGGGGCTTTGTTACACTACACAGCCTCCGACTAGACTGCATATCACAGCGCTGGTGTAGCAGTAAAAACAGTATGGAGATCATAAGGCTGCAGATGGACACAGCGGTACATGAGGCACAGTCCCTCTCCAGTATCTTCCCCTTGACTGCTTCTTAAAAATGGAACTTCCCACTTAGGCCCCTTTCACACTGGGGCGGTGGGTGCGTCGGCGTTAAAACGCCACTATTTTTAGCGGTGCTTTACCGTCAATTTCGTGGCGCTATTCGGCCGCTAGCAGGAAGCTTTTACCCCCGCTAGCGGCCGAGAAATCGTTAAAACCACCGCAAAGCACCGGCGGTATAGCCGCGGTGCCCATTGATTTCAATGGGCAGGAACAGTATACATACTGCTCCTTCACGGCTCCAAAGATGCTGCTAGCTGGAGAGACAGCAGCGGCTGTTTCAGGGCGCTATGCAGGCGCTATTTTTAGCTTTATAGCGCCTGCAAAGCACCCCAGTGTGAAAGGGGTCTTGGGCACACTGGGGTGTCCATGGTAAAGCACTTTACCGTCGTATTTGCGGAGGTATTCGGCCACTTTTAACCCCCGCTAGCGGCCAAAAAAGGGTTAAAACCACCTGCAAAGCGCTGCTGCAGCAGCGCTTTGCTGGCGGTATAGCTGCGATGCCCATTAATTTTAATGGGCAGGAGCGGTATACACACTGCTTCTTCACCGCTCCAAAGATGCTGCTAGCAGGACTTTTTTTTACCGTCCTGCTAGCGCAACGCTCCAGTGTGAGAGCCCTCGGCTCTCTTTCAGGGCGCTATTTTTAGCACCTGCAAAGCGCCCCAGTGTGAAAGGGGTCTTAAAAGTAGATTGTACTGTATAAGCAAAACATTTTTTGGTTCAGTAGGAATTTTGAATTTACCATCACTTTTTGTCTGTACCAATGTCATAACAATAGAGAGGAAAAAATAAATAAAAAATCACGGAGTGGGGCCACAGACAGCAAACAAAAAAAAACAAAAACCCACACACACGGCAGGGGTTGCAAGATTCAGAGAGCTCCGCAACATAGCTTTAGCTCCTACAATAACAAAAAAAAAAAAAAAAAAAACCCCTCTCCTTTCTCCCACAGCAGTTTAAAAGTGGGGTGGATGTAATAGGTTGCTCTGGACCAAACAGGAGGCTTGTCCATATCATGGAGTCAATTTGATTCAAATACACTTTTGAGGAACATCATAACAACCTACCCTTCTCCTTTCTCTCCTGCTCAGCACCTGCCCATGTAACAGTCTCCAAACGATTCGAGCGGCCGTTTTGGTGTCAATCCAAAGCAGTCGGAAGCCATGATAAAAGTGTTTAATTTCATCCACCACCCTCTGGCCCAATGACTTGTGCACGATTTGCGGAGCTTTTTCTGGCTCTGGGGTAGGAGGTGTTGGGGTAGGAGGATCCGGTGGAGGTAAATTCTGGAGTCGGAACACAGATGTGTGGTAATTCCGGTCACACGTGGAGAGGTAGGGCAAAGGGAAGGACACCCGGCAGCTTGATATGGGAGGTAACCATCCATTTTGGTTGAAGGATATGGAGGTGTAGAGAGGACAGCATTTCTTCTGTAGTACAAGACAGGAGACCCTGTGGAATTAAAAAGGAGACCAATGAGATGGTTTATAGCTTAGGGCTAATCAATCAGCAAGGAATATATGATCTGAAGTAGTAGAATTCAGAACGGTTTCTCAACAAATAGTCAATCACCATAGCCAGCTCCGTCCCGTCACTATTTCTATTCCATCATCTATAGATCCTTCTTGCAATAGCAAAGCAAAATATGGAAAAATTGCCATAAAAGATGGAAGCAGTCTCAGATCTCCTGCCAAGGAAACCCCCCAGGATCCTCACAGGAAAATAATTGGATGTCATGCCACTGTCCACCAACAGTAAGTTACTTAGGTTTTGGACTAGTGGATGAGTGTGGACAAGTGTAAACATATCACTGTACCAGATAGAGCATTTAGGCTGCTTTCACACTGGTGCGGGCGGGCGTTGACGGTAAAACGCTGCTAGTTTTAGCGGCGCTCTACTGTCTTTTTAGCGGCACTATTCGGCCACTAGGGGGTCGCTTTTCAATCGGCCCCTAGTGGGGGTTAAGGATTAAATGTGCCCGTGTAGCATTCATTTCAATGGGCAGGAAGGAGCGGTGTATACACCACTTCTTTACCACCTCAAAAGATGCTGCTCGCAGGACATTTTTTAACGTCCTGCCAGCGCAGCACCCCAGTGTGAAAGCACACCGCAAGTATTACATATTTTCTGAAAGCAGAGGCCCTGGAGAATAAAATTGTGGTTATTGCAATTTTTTTATGTCAAGTGATATTTGTGCAAATTTGAACCACTTCCTATCCGCGCTATAGCCGAATGACGGCTACATCGCGGACTCCAAATGCCAGGAGGCTGTCAATAGACGTCCTCCCCTATTCACGCGCAACACGCGCCCCCTGCAGGGCGCACGCTGTGATCACAGAGTCACTGAGACTCGGGCGATCACAGATCTGTGTAAGGGGCCGGTCCCGGCCCCTTACCACGTGATCAGCTGTCGGCCAATGACAGCTGATCACGTGATGTAAACAAAGGATCGGTAATCTATTTTTTCTCCTCACGCTGACAGCGTAAGGAGAAAAAAAAAAAGCCGATCACCGGCTTGTGCGCAAGGGACATTGGTCCCGAAGAGGAAGGAGGCACATCAGCCTCATCAGTGCTAATAAATACCGCCTGCCGGTGCCACCTGCCATTGCTACCTGCCAGTGCCCACAGTGCCACCTATCAATGCCCAGTGATGCCAATCCGTGCCTCATCAGTTCCACCTAGCAATGCTGCCTATCAGTGTAACCTACCAGTGCCCATTACTGCCACCCATCAGGGCAAAATTAAAGTCAATTAAGAATGAAGGTTCCCCTTAAGCTTTTTGGAAAAATTATATATGCTGCTGCTGTTTATTGTGCATTAAATATTTATGCACACTTGCAAAGTTAGTGAAAGGTCCACTTTAGGTTTAAAAATACTGCTATATAGGGTAGGAGCCCATGTCCCGGGGGCCTCCCCACAGTGCTTCAGAGAATGTAACGTGGATGGCACCACGTTCCACACATGGTGGACATGCCCGAAAGTGCGAAGGTTCTGGATACGAACATACAAATTTCATATACTCATTGACCCAAGTGAATCTCATTAAATCATCTCTACAGGCACTGTTGGGATGCCCAGCGGTGGGCACATCAAAACATATGAAGAGACTCATAGACTTCATATTCGTAGCAGCAAGAATATCTATAGCCAAATCTTGGAAGTCCCCTACGATCCCTTTCCACCTGCTAAAATCTAAACTATCTTGGATAATGGTGAATGAACGCCTCTCTGCAATTCTAAACAATAAGGTTGCTTTTGGTCAACAAAATATGGGACCCCTGGATTAACTACCTTTCAGCTACATAATGAGATGGGGTGGGCTCGGGAGCGCTTTTCTTCAGGGCCAGAGTGCACCCCCCTTCACTATCCCCTACTCTTCTTTCTTTCTCTCCTCTCTCAATCTGAAATTGCCTTTCTGTGGGCCCTTGGACCAATTGTGGCCCCTGGGACCACTAGGAAGTTAAGCTAATAGGTTGCTTCTAGCAGTGGTAGCAGAGGGATCTACCCTTCACGGCTCCCCATGCTACACATTGGAGTTCATCTGTGTACTATCTGTAGTAAGAAGAGGAGCCCCAAAATTATAACTGCACTATATATGCATCTTCCCCCCAAGCGCAGTATATATTTCTAGTGTGATAAGTGGGGAAGACACAGAACATTTTAAACCTTGTCACGCAATGTTATCCCTACATTTCATAAGCTCAACAGCAGTGGTGGCCAACTAGTGGCCCAGGGGCCACATGTGGCCCGTTGAGCCCTCTGATGTGGCCGTGACCTCCTGCTCTGGGATAGAATAGAATACTGTTATTAAAAGGTAAGTTTATTACTAAAATCACAGTGTATATACAGTATGAGCATTAGGGATGAGCTCCGGCATGTTCGCACACTCCACGTGCAGAGCCCGCCAGGAAGTCGGCACGGCGCTGCGCTAATCACAGACAGGGAGACATTTCCCGATCTCTGCAGCCGCGCATCGGGACATGTCTCCCTGTCTGTGATTAGCACAGCGCCGTGCCGACAAGCCGGAGCTCATCCCTAATGAGCATATATGTTCTGCAATGGTTACAGGGCTGCTTTTAAACTAATGCGCAGGTGCAGAGCAGTGCACCTGTGGGTTACCTGCACTGAGCCATAGACTTCTATTACCTGCAAGTTTGGTGTTCTTTCTGAAAGTGCACCACACTTACAGGATTTAATAGAAGTCTATGGCAAAGTGCAGCTAACCTGCAGGAAAGCCACAGGTTAACTGTGCTGCACTCATGGTTCAGGTAAACAACAGTGCATCAGAGTGAAAGCAGGCCCCTTTCACACAGCCAGTCCGACCCAATCGGACCCTCCATTCACCCCTGAGTGCCAGATGTAAATGGAATTTTGTTTGTTTACAAACGCCTACCTCCAATCCGATCAGCTAATAAAAAAAAAAAAAGGAAGGGAGTAGTCGGCTCTATAGAGTAGAGTAGAGTGGGCTGTCATCCACCCGCTCCGCTCATTGTGGCCCATGACCGATTAGCAAGTCGCTTACGTGGCCCTTGTTCTTCAAAAGGTTGGGCACCCCTGCTCTACAGTGTATACTCAAGGTTACTCCTTTTGTTTTGTTTTTTGGTTTAGGTTTGACCTTTTCATGTAAATCTAATATGTGGACGATGATACATAAAGCTTCACATAAATATAAGATTGTCAGTGGTGCAACCGAATCATAACCGATTTGTTAATGTACAATTACTTACAATGGAAACTGCTGATCTTGTACTTTTCTGAATAAAAATATTGGAAAAGAAAAAATACTGCTATAATTATATATAAAGTTTATTTTTATATCTTACCGAGATCGGAGAGCAGGTAAAACAACACTGCAAGTGTAAGTTGCCATGTCTCTTGAAAGCACCTTAAAAGCTGCAAAGACAAAAAAAAAAAAAAAAGTAATTTTTCAGTTCCACCCTGTAATTACAACTACAGAATTCACACTTTTGTGACATCCCTTTATATACAATTATTGATATTTTAGGTGGAAAGCAGCGGCCAGACCTGCTGGGAGTGACCATACAAAGCACTGGGAGCCTATACACAGAAAAGCAAAAATAATAAGCGTACATCAGTAATTACAACAGGGCCATTTCTGGCTGCTTCATTTCTTACAATCAATTGAACAGATGTTTGGAATGTCAAAAAATTAAATAAAAATAAAAAAAACACCCAAAAAAAGGAAAAGAAAAAACGTTAAAAGCAGAGCCTAGGACCACCTTCAATAATCCATTGATGGCCACCTAAAACATTCCTACTTACCCTGACCTGTACACAGGACCGATTACAGAACATTTCCATTCTAATTTATAGACAGGGAATATTATAACTCTAACATTACCTGACCAGTGTAAATAATCAGAACATCTTCTTGTTAAAAAAAAAAAAAAAAAATAATCAGAACACGATCACAACAATTACAATCTCTACAGATATGGACTTAACAAACTGAACAAATCCCAGAAACCGGGCCGTTAAGCTCAAATTTGCTGAGCTTTATTTATAGATTTTGGTGGTAACCCTTAGGCCCCTTTCACACTGGGGCATTTTTCATGCGGTTTAGCACTAATAATAGCGCTATTATACCGCATGAAAAATTCCTGCCCTGTAGCCTTCAATGTGAAAGCCCGAAGGCTTTCACACTGAAGCGGTGCACTAGCAGGACCGCTCCAAAAGTCCTGCTAGCCGCTTCTTTACAGCAGTAAAGGAGCGGTGTGTTCACCGCTCCTTTACCGCGGGTGCTCATTGAAATCAATGGGACACCGCGGCAATAGCCGCGGTTTGCGGGCGGTATTAACCCTTTTTCGGCCGCTAGCGGGGGTTAAATTCACCCACCTAGCGACCGCATACCGCGGTAAGAAAGACGGTATAGCAGCGCTGCTATACCGCCACCACTCATGCCCGCGGCAGTGTGAAAAGGGCCTTATCCTTGGTGATGTCCCCAATGTCACACTTTCTGTCTTCCAAATTTTATATCAATTTGTCCCCACTGAATGAAATTAAAACACCATTCTATTACACACCCTTGAAGCACAGAATAGTACTTATAACATAACATGGTAATAATTGAACAATATCAACAGTTTTACTACACTACTGTACACTCCCGAGCCTCGCTGTCTGTGTCAATAGATGCATACAGCAGGATTTGGCCTACTCTCTTGTCACCTGCTGTGATTGAGAGCAGCAGGTGCCAATGGCTTCTGCCACTGTCTCTGAGCCAATAAAAAGGGAGAGAGCAGAGAGCCTCTGTTCTTGTGCACATCGCTGGATCAAGATCAGGATCAGGCAAGTATAAGGGGGAATTAGAATAAATGGTTAGGGGGCGCTAATAAGTGCAAATAAAAAAACAATAATGCTGAAACAGTAATACATGTACCAATACTTCAATTTATAAACATGCAATATTGAATTCTCTATATAAGTGTCCCAATATATTGTATAAACAAAAGTTCAGCAGAAAAGATATCCAAATTTTGCTGCTGGAAAAGAAATCAAGTTTTCATGTGACTCCAATATTCAGTGCTGACAACTCAGTGCTGACAGAAAACTTGAAGTAATGTGAATTGTGCTCCTTCACCAAGAAAAAACGTACACCCAAAGTGCTGTAGTAAATCCTGCTTACCAGAGGTAGTTGACCACTTTAACTAAAAAGTAGGTCAAAATCGCTTTTACAGGGTAGTGCCTGTCCACATGGATTGGACCTGGAAAAAATCCTTCCTCCTCATACAGCCATGACAGGAAAATTAAGATGGAAACATTCCATAGTGTAAAACTGTTTTTTATTCGTAAAAAACATAAAAAGAGCCAAAAGGCTACTCACATTCACAAGTGCCTAAGCAGGATTTACTACAGCACTTTGGGTGTACGTTTTTTCTTGGTGAAGGAGCACAATTCACATTACTTCAAGTTTTCTGTCAGCACTGAGTTGTCAGCACTGAATATTGGAGTCACATGAAAACTTGATTTCTTTTCCAGCAGCAAAATTTGGATATCTTTTCTGCTGAACTTTTGTTTATACAATATATTGGGACACTTATATAGAGAATTCAATATTGCATGTTTATAAATTGAAGTATTGGTACATGTATTACTGTTTCAGCATTATTGTTTTTTTATTTGCACTTATTAGCGCCCCCTAACCATTTATTCTATACATCACTGTGAGTCATTCACTTTTCAGGGGAGCAGCTTTAGTTTTAGGTTTTGAGGTCAATATATTTGACCTGGGTGATCATACATTTATTATATATTTTATTTTGTCGGAGTTCACTCAAAAATCACATAAGGGGGAATTATCTGGAAGGCAGAAATGGCTGAGTGTTCAAGAAACCCATAGAAACCTCTTAAAGGGGTTGCAAGGTGAAAAACACCCCCCCCCCCTCTCTGTGTCAATGGACGCAGCAGCAGGGCTTTTGGTAATATAGTATATGTGTTTTCCAATAACATGTCTGATTGCCCCTGGTTTACAATGGTCAACTACCAAGCTTCATTGTTGTCTCTGTCATCGTATTTACCTCTGGAACAATACATAACGTAGTCTGAGCAGTGGATCAGAAAATGCAATCCTGCTGTGCTATTTATGCACACACACACACACAATTTTATATCACTTTCTATACACAATGGGGGAGATTTACTAAAACGGGTGCCCTCAGAATCCGATGCATGGTAACCAATCAGCTTCTAACCTCAGCTTATTCAATTAAGCTTTGACAATAAAACCTGGAAGCTGATTGGATTCTATGCACAACTGCACTAGATTCTGAGTTCACCAGTTTTAGTAAATCTCCCACTATGAGGTTGATTTACTAAAGGCAAATAAACTGTGCACTTTGCAAATGCAGTTGCTCCAGAGCTTAGTAATTGAGGTGAAGCTTCACTTTACAAAGAACACCCAATCACATGGAAGGAAAAAATAAATAAATGAAAAACGGCATTTTTGATTGCACACCATTGGGTAATAGAAGTCAGCAGAACTTCCCCTTTTTTTCTAACCTCTGGAGCAACTGCACTTGCAAAAGTGGAAAGGGGGGGGGGGGAGGGAGGAGAAGTTGACGTCATGATCTCCACCTCGTCCAGAGAACAAGAACACTTTGCATTTATTGAGATAAAGCAAAGTGTTCTCTGAATGGTACCTGTGCCAAGCGAGTGACCTCCTGTGTTCACAATGCAGGGCAGCCGCTTGGCATGGAGTCCATCAGCTATTGCAGGTCACTGGAGTAGTGATATCTAATACAGTGACTTCCAGGGGGGATCCCACAGGTATAGCACATGCATAATTACATTAATCCAAGCTGGAACAATATAACTATGGAAAATTGCCATCATCTAAAATGGAAGGGGGGAAAAAATAGCAAACAGATGGGATTTTTCATGCAGAAGAGACATACTATGTCTGTTCTGTATTAAAATTCCATAGCTGCCTGTCCCCCCTTGTACAGTGAGTTGCGCATGCACAGTTCAGTATACAGTTTCAGTGATGCCGGGGTGAATAAACTCCCAGGCATGCTCAGGCGTGAGGTCATCCCAGCCTGGCAATAACAATGCCCAAAGAGCGGTACCTGGAAGCTGACTGGCTGAAGATGTCAGCAGCTAAATCGGGGAGTTCTGGGACACCGCAGCTCTGGAGAAGGGGAGTAAAATTCCCCTTTAATGAGCATTTAAACCCTACCATGTGGTGGGAGGGGGGGATTTTTTTTTTCTGGTGCTTTAAACCTGAACCCCAGCTTGTGTTACAAATTACATTGTTGGTATGAGCCAGGCTGGCCCACATGAACTATGTCCCTCACTAACCTGAGAGGCCGCTAAATGTACAGTATGAAATATATGTAGCTGCGGTCACATACAGCACTGTGTTCCGGATTGGAGAAGACATTTCCTGTCTCATACCCGGAACACAGTAGAGTCGATCACAGCGGCGCTCAGCCATTCATAAAAAGCGATGTGTTCCATCAATGAATACAAAGCTTCCTCTGACTGGCAGAGTCAGAGAGGCGGGCTGATGATGTCACAACCTCTGACTCAGCCAATCAGAGGAAGCTTTGTATTCATTGATAGAACACATCACTTTTTATGAATGACTGAGCGCTGCTGTGATCGACTCTACTGTGTTCCGGGTATGAGACATGAAGTCTTGGTTTGCACCTGAAACACGGTGCTGTATGCTGCATGTAACTGCAGCTACATCCAGTTTATACCGCACATCCAGTGGCCCCACGTTAGTGAGGGACATCAGTCATGTGGGCCAGCTTGGCTCATACAAACTATATCAAGTGTAACACAAGCTGGAATTACAGACAACGTGCAAGGAGAAAGCCAAAAAGTTTGCCGTAACACAAGCTGGGGTTCAGGTTTAATGCAGAGGCCACTAGACACCTCCACGTGCCTCTGGATGTCATGCTGAGCATTGTGAGCACAAGAGGTTGGCTGCTTAGCACAGACACCATCCAGAGCAGGCTTTGCATTTTTTAAATGAATGCAAAGCATTCTCTGATTTGACGAGGTGGAAAAGGGGGGGGGGGGGCAATTACGTCATGATCTCCACCTTGTCCAATCAGAGAACGCTTTGCATTTATAAAACAAAAAAAAAAAGCTAAATGTTCTCTGAATACCAATTCTCTGAATGCTTTTCACTTTCTGAATGAATGCAAAGTGCTCTCTGATTGGACAAGGTGGAGAGTGTGACATCACTGACCACTTTACCTCATCCAATCAGAGAGTGCTTTGTAATCATTCAGAAAATGCAAAGCATTCTCTGAATGGTGACGTGCAGAGCGTCTGACTTCCTGTATTCACAATGACTCAGACTGACCACGCGATCACCCATGTCTTCATGGACCTTGCTTTGTGCACTGGTAGGGAGTCATGTTGGAACAGGAAGGGGCCGTCCCCAAACGGTTCTCAAAGTTGGGAGCATAAAATTGTCCAAAATGTCTTGGTATGCTGACGCCTTAAGAGTTCCCTTCACTGGAACTAAGGGGCCAACCCAACCTCTGAAAAACAACCCCACACCATAATACTCCCTCCACCAAATGATTTGGACCAGTGCACAAATCAAGGTGAATAAAAGACATGGATGAGCGAGTTTGGGGTGGAGGAACTTGGCTGGCCGGCACAGAGTCCTGACCTCAACCCAATAGAACACCTTTGGGATGAATTGGAGCAGAGACTGCGAGCCCGGCCTTCTCGTCCAACATCAGTGCCTGACCTCAGAAAAGCACTTCTGGAAGAATGGTCAAACATTCCCAAAGACACTCCTAAACCTTGTGGACAGCCTTCCCAGAAGAGTTGAAGCTGTTATAGCTGTAAAGGGTGGGCCAACTCAATATTGAACCCTACGGACTAAGACTGGGATGCCATTAAAGTGTGTGCATTTTACTTGTACTTAACCCATGGCATGAACTTACAAATGGAGGGAGACAACAGGATGTCAGAGGAAATGTGCGTGTAAAGGCAGGCGTCCCAATACTTTTGGTAATATAGTGTGTGTGTGTGTGTGTGTGTGTGTGTGTGTGTGTGTGTGTGTGTGTGTACGGTCTTCATTGGAAAAAATGCTGTTTTAGATGACATGCAAATCTGATTCACATAGAAGTCACAGAAGTGTAAACCGGGGCTCAATGCTTTTCACTTTCTGAAATATCCTCTGATTGGACAAAGTGGCAAATGTGATGTCACTGACCACTTCTCCACCTCATCCAATCAGAGAGTGCTTTGCATTCTTTCAGAAAGCATTCTCTGAATGGTGACTGTGCAGAGCGGCCGACCTCCCGTGTTCACAATGACTCCTTCTGGTCACTCAGCACAGGATCTGGATGCCAGTCACTGGAGTAATGACGTCTGCTTTAGTGATTTCCAGCGGTATTGCTCAGGTATAAGGATGATCTCCGCCGTGTTCGCATAGTACACGTGCAAAGCCCGCCAGGAAGTCGGCACCGCGCTGCGCTAATCACAGCCAAGGAGACATTTCCCGATCTCTGGAGCCGAGCATCGGGACAATGTCTCCCTGCCTGTCATTAGCGCAGCGCGGTGCCGACTTCCTGGCGGGCTCTGCACGTGGACTGTGCAAACACGCCAGAGCTCATCCTTACTCAGGTATGATCTATACATTGATCCAAGCTGGTCCAATGTGACTATGGATAGCATGCCAACCTCCGGAAGGCAACCAGACGGAAGTGGCTGTAAAGAGGCTGTGGGGGATTAGCAGCACAGAGACACAACAAAGGAAAACTGCATTGTATAAAATAAAACCAGATGGTGATGATGGGAAGTACAGATCATTGGGATCTATGGTGATCAGAGTCACTCTGGCTGCCCATATAGAGGGGTGAGCCCACTATGAGGGTCCCTGCCAGCCTCCAGCTACAACCCCCAGCATGCTCTGGCATCCAGACACTGATAAGACATGCTGAGCCTTCTAGTCCCCCAGCAGCCTCTGTGTATGCCCGGATGGTAGAATATCAGATCGGTCATTACGATCCCCGCTCTCTCCATACTCACCACTGCCTTCTATCCTCTTCCTGCCTGGGCCACAAGCATCAACAACCAAGCCACCGACAGACCCAGCTCAGCCAATCACAGCAGAAGAAGCTGCTACCGTGCCTCTTCCTACACCAATCGCGAGGCACGTGGGCGGGGCATTTCTTCCATTGGTTCCACACTTAGGAGGCGGTGGGAGGGACGAGATGGACTCCAATAACCCACAACTGCCCTGGCTTCAGCGCTTCATCTGCGCATGCGCCCTGGGAGGCAGCATGCCCCGCCTTAGCTTCTCCCTGTCTGTGGGTCATAGTGACCAGTAATAATGGATGCAGATTGAAAACCCTCAGCGTTTTTTTTTTTTATTTATCCACTTCAGCTGCAGTCCATTTCTGTAACAATCAGTATTTTTTGTTGGAAAATGTCTAAGAACCCCAAAAACATTATTTATTTATTTTTTAAACGGGGGCCCTGGAGAATAAATTGGTGGGATTTGCAATTTTTTTTATGTTACACGGTCTTTGCGCAGCGTTTTTTTTAAATGCAATTTATGGGGAAAAAATACACTTTTTTGAATGTTAATGCATAAACACAGTACATACACATTTTTTTTTGTTGTTGTAAAATTTAATAGATGATACTACGTCAAGTAAATAGGTACCAAACATGTTATGTTTTAAAATTGCGCACATTGGTGCAACAGCGTCAAATTAAGTAAATTTTACTATCCATAGGGCGTGTAGCACACGGACCCCTTTTCCTGCTTACCTTCACTTGCAGGCTAAGGCACACCATGCCACATGCCCGTATCCTCCTGGTATAAGAGGTTGAGCGGTGTTCATACTATTGTTGGGTCCTGCAGTGAGTTACCTCCCTCCATTGGTTCTCGTCCCTAGAGTACACGGAAAAGTCTATTCTTTCTCCCAAAACAAGGCCAATGTCCAGACTGTGTTTAAACTCCAACAGACGAGTTTATTTTCCTTGCTTGGAACAGATTGGGGAAAAGGTTGAAAACAGAGATAGAGTTGGGTGGGGAGATTCAGGCACGCAGCACCCAGTCACCCTATTCTCCACTCAAGCCTGAGTGGGTATTGCTCACCCGGATAGATCCCTCTCACCAGGCCCGGACTGGGACAAAAAATAGGCCCAGGCATTTTAGACTGAGCAGCCCGGGGGGGCGGCGGTGCTTTGCGGCGGTTAATGATGGAATGTGGGGTTCCAGCACCTTGTACCTCTGGACCCCCTTACATTACACAGCACCCTGCACCTCTGGACCCCTTTACATTACACAGCACCTTGCACCTCTGGACCCCTTTACATTACACAGCACCCTGCACCTCTGGACCCCTTTACATTACATAGCACCCTGCACCTCTGGACCCCTTTACATTACACAGCACCCTGCACCTCTGGACCCCTTTACATAGCACCGCACCTCTGGACCCCTTTACATTACACAGCCCCCCACAGTTTGTTACACAGACACCCCCTAACAGTTCTGCATGTTGTACAGACCCCCTCCCTACAGTACAGACTCTCATACAGTACAGACCCCCCCTACATTACAGCCCCCCTCTACAATACAGACCCCCCTACATTACAGACCCCCATACATTACAGACCCCCCCATACAGTACAGACCCCCCTACATTACAGATCCCCCTACAATACAGACCCCCCTAAAATACAGAACCCCCTACAATACAGAACCCCCTACAATGCAGAACCCCCCCTACATTACAGACCCCCCTACAATACAGAACCCCCTACATTTCAAACCCCCCCTACAATACAGAACCCCCTTCAATACAGAACCCCCCTACAATACAGAACCTACCTACATTACAGAACCCCCTACAATACAGAACCCCCCTACATTTCAGACCCCCCTACAATACAGAACCCCCCTACATTTCAGACCCCCTACAATACAGAACCCCCCTACATTTCAGACCCCCCTACAATACAGAACCCCCCTACAATACAGACCCCCCTACAATACAGAACCCCCCCTACAATACAGAACCCCCCTAAATTTCAGACCCCCCCTACAATACAGAACCCCCCTACAATACAGAACCCCCTACAATACAGAACCCCCCTACATTTCAGACCACCCCTACAATACAGAAACCCCCCCTACAATACAGACCCCCCTACTTTACAGACCCCCTACAATACAGAACCCCCCCTTCAATACAGACCCCCCCCTACATTACAGATTCCACTACAATACAGACCCCCCTACAATACAGAACCCCCTACAATACAGAACCCACCTACATTACAGACCCCCCTACATTTCAGACCCCCCTACAATACAGAACCCCCCTACATTTCAGACCCCCCTACAATACAGAACCCCCCTACAATACAGACCCCGCTACAATACAGAACCCCTCCTACAATACAGAACCCACCTACAATACAGAACCCCCTACAATACAGAACCCCCCTAGATTTCAGACCACCCCTACAATACAGAAACCCCGCCCCTACAATACAGACCCTCCTACAATACAGACCCCCCCTACAATACAGACCCCCCTTCAGACCCATAATGTACCTCAGATCAGCGCGGGACTGCATGTTGGGTCCCTTCCCCCTGTGTGGACATAAAGGAGGAGGGGGAGGCGGCTTCACTCAGCTCGGCTGTAGGACAGGATGCAGTGGCATAAGGCAGGTTGGGGTGGCACGCATAGGGCAGGGTGCAGTGGCATAGGGCAGGCTGGGGTGGTATGGTGCCAGGTTAGGACTCTATGTAGTGACATGTGCAGCAGTGCAGTAACTTACAGCATGCCTGGAGATGAAGACACTCTGGCTGCTGTGTCCTCATTTATTTCTCCTTCAGCTTTGGGATCAGCCAGAGTGAACGAGTCTGTGGGAGGAGTGGAGGGGGCAGCCACACCCCCAGCTCCACCCACCAACTCCGGCTGCCTCTGGAGACATTGGAGATGATGGGCAAGATGTGACATGCTGTCCGGCGGCCCGCGGACCACCGCGGCCCACCGGGCATTTACCCGGTATGCCCTATGGCCAGTCCGGGCCTGCCTCTCACAGTTCTAGCAGCCCGAGTGGAGCACGAACAGTTACTTCAGATTTAGTCCCCTTCAAAGACAAGTTCAGGAGATCCTCTGCCACAGAATCCTTTAGTTCCTGAATCTAGAACTCTTTAATGCCTGCAACCTTTAGAGACCATAGGTGCCAATGGGGCACATCACAGGCGCTATTGTGCATATCAAGGAATCCTTCCCTCTGCTAGGCAACCAGGCCTCTCCTGAGACAGTGACTTCCTTCACCGATCCTCCGGACATGTCCTCCTCTGGCTTCCTCTCCTTCAGAGCGGGCCATCCTCCCTCGGGTTCCCTGGGACTCCAATAGTTGAGCTGTAGACCCAGTTGAAGGTACTGGACCTACCTGGAACACTACGGCCTCGGGCTGAAGGTGCCCGAGACTCCTCGACCAATTCACGCACCCCTGGCCAGCAGGGCCACACGCGCGACTCTCGCCACCAGGGGTTCCACCTTGGAATCCCCCGGCCAATTTCTCCGGATCATGGCGTCTGCCCCTTATGTACCCTCTCCCGGCATGCACAGCAGGTAGACCACGCCCACTGTATGGCTGCCGAGAGAGGACACCCAATCACGCCACAATGCCACCTGTGGTTCAACCCGAGACCTGAGCGACAGCGCCACCCGCAGGTCAAGGGGAACTATATACCCAGGTAACACCACAGCAGAGCAGAGTCCAATGCTAAGAATACAGAAAACCTGAGCCAAACTATTGCTCAGGCTGCCCTTAAATTTAAGGCACAGCGGCCCCAATTTTGGGGGTCCGCTACAGGCGTTTTTACCATCCACTTTAAAAGCCTTTACAGGTTGTGGATTTAGGCTCCGTTCACATCTCCACTTTCCAAATCGCGGGATGGAATCGCCATGATTGTGCCCGCGATTCGCAATAGTGGCAAATCGCGGGACGCCCGTGTGTCCCCGGTGCGTTGCCCCGCGATTCCAATAGCACCCCAAACGTGGCTCGATTTTCCCGGGATTCGTCGGGCGACCATTGCGGTAAAAACTCCCGAACAGAATCACGGGAAGCCTGTCGTCCAAAAGAAATACAGAAGCTTCTTTTGGGCGACGAGCGTCCCACGATTTTATTTGCGTATTTTTACCACGATTGTCACCCCCATACGCGGAGATGTGAAAGGAGCCCTAGGGTCCTTTCGCACAGGCGTTCCGTATGTCAGTTTTTCCTCAATTCATTGGCGGATGAAAAACGGAGATACATGTATGTCTATGGGCTAGTGGACATCCGCCTCCGTTAAGTTCAGTTTTTTGAGACGGAAGAAAACCCTATTTTTCTTCCATTTAAAAATGTAACGAACGAAAAACAGATGTTAGCGTACGCCATCCACTTACATCCGATCCGCTGATATCTGTTTTTCACCCAAAAACACGGGCTTCGATTTTTCAGTTCAGTTCAATCTCTTTTTTTGTAAAAAACTGATAAAAAACTGATGAAAAACAGATGTCAGCGGCCATGAAAACGGATGTAAAAATTTACATCCATATGCGTTTTTGATCCTTTCTTTTACAAAAATAAATGTGACTGAACAGAACTAAAAAACTTAAAGCGGAGCTCCGCGGAAAAAAAATATTAAAAGCCAGCAGCTACAAATACTGCAGCTGCTGACTTTTAATATTAGGACACTTACCTGTCCTGGAGTCCAACGACATCCGCAGCAGAGGACGAGCAATCGCTCGTCACTTTGCTGCCCCCACCGCCATCCTCGGTGAGGGAACCAGGAAGTGAAGTGTTCCGGCTTCACTGCCCGGTTCCCTACGGCGCATGCGCGAGTCGCGCTGCGCCGTTCTCACTAGTCCCCGTTGTGTTCTGGGAGCCGAGTGTTTCCCAGAACAAAATGGGTATTCTGCGGTAAGTGACGTACTACCCGCAGAATACCCGCAGAGAGGACTCCCGGAAGTGGGTGCAAATACCTGTCTTAGACAGGTATCTGCACCCCCCTCCCCCCTGAAAGGTGCCAAATGTGACACCGGAGGGGGGGAGGGTTCCGATGAGCGGAAGTTCCACTTTAGGGTGGAGCTCCGCTTTAAAGAGGAAGTAAACCCTGATGGATTTTACTTCCTCTTTGGTCCACTGCAAAGACTGCAAATGAAAAGCATAATGGGCTAGCATGCATCGCATACTAGCCCATTATGTGCCACTTACCTGCAAAAGAATCCAGCGATGTCCCCAGAGTAGGCAGCGTCCATCTTCTGGCCCCTCTTCCTTCCGGGACACGGACTTCGGCGCTGTGATTCGCCGGAGCCTTGTGACGTCACTCCCGCGCATGCACACGGGAGCCGCAATTCACGGCACAGGCTGGGGAAGAAATGGCACTTAGTTTTGTTTTTGCTCCCCGCGCATGCACAGTGAAGATTTTCAGCAGACTACAAGTGAAATATCTCCTAAACGGTGCACGTTTAGGAGATATTTCCACTACCTATAGGTAAGCCTTATTCTAGGCTTACCTATAGGTAAAAGTCCAACAAGTGGGTTTACAACCACTTTAACGTCCGTGTGAATGGACCCTTACAGAGAGGGTCTGGTTATAGAATTACTGCCTATTATCTGACATTTTCAGCGATACCTCACATGTGTGGATTATCGCTGTTTGCGTGTGCGCGGGACCGATGCGTGCGTTTGCCTATGGGTGCAAGCACAGGGGGACAGGGGCACTTTACTTTTTTTTTTTTTAGTTATTACTTTTTTTTATTTTTAAACGGTTGCTTTCATTTTTTATTTTTTTTTATCGCTTATTTTGCTGTCACAAGATATGTAAACATCCCTTGTGACAGCAATAGGCACGTGACAGGTACTCTCTATGGAGGGATCTGGGGACAAAAAGACCCCAAATCCCTGCTCTGCACTTAAAAGCATTCAAAACACCTAGATCGGTGTTTTTTAAATACATTTATTTTTTTTGAAAATGGCGCCGATGACATCCGGGTAGCCTGGAAGTGATGTCAGTTCATCCCTTCCAGGTTACCGCTATGGAGACCTGATCAGAGGCAATTCCAGCTTTGTTTGGGTGTCTGGCCAGTCGGCAGATGTGCTGGCCGGTTGCTCGGGTCTCCTGGTAGGACAGAGGAGCCTAAGCGAGCCACGGAAGACTACGGGAGGGAAGAGGACGTCTGTTACAAGCTAGTGACCGCCGTCACATGCAGGAGATTTTGCACATGCGCTGTATGAAATGCCATTCACTTGGTAGGGAAAAAAGGCTTTTTTTTTCTCAATAGGGTTTTTATTTCTCAACAGATGCATGTAATGTTGTGTCGCTCATGTGTAAGATGAAGCAAATGACGTAATGCACTTTATTTTACGCACACGTAGTATCAAGGCGTTTTTAAAAATGGTGATGCGGGAATGGTGACCCAGGCAGCACAGAGGCAGGACAAAATAGGTACCGGCAAATAGGAAAAAAAAGTCACAAATATAAATAAGAAGAAGTATGATTGCCCCCCCCCCCCCCCTCCCTCTTCAATATTGACAGGTTTGAGTAGGAATGGAGGGGGGTCCTTTTTAACAGTGCAGTCTGGTTTCAGTCTGTTAGCTTGGGGAAGGCATGGGAGGGAGGAGCAGGGGAGTACCTTGCCATTCTGCCGCCACTGCCCGCGGTACATTGCAAGCAGCTAGTTGGCAAGCAGTTATAATAAGTTTTGTTGACATTCTGCTGCTAGCGGGGAATCCCCACTGACAGCTCAGATAAGTCACTGGCTGTGGGTGCCGGTGTCTTGCTGAAAAAGGACCCCCCTGTACTGCGCAGGCGTGGCGCTTGCGCAGTACGAACCTCAACTGAGCCTCCGAAAATAGCCAAACATGTAGAGCTGAGAGTCAGCACTACACGTCGCCTGCGCAATGACACATGCCGCACGCTGCCGATGCTAGTGCTACTCTGCAAGGGGTGGGGGGTGATTTTACCCATAAAGTACACGTCTTAGCGGGCCGTGTTGATGGGTGGGTTTTGCAATTGCAAAATCCGCCCATTGACATTGCAAAATCCGCCTATCGACATTGCAAAACCAGCCTGACTCTCAGCTCTACATGTTCGGCTATTTTCAGAGGCTCATTGAGGTTTGTATTGCGCAAGCGCCGCGCCTGCGCAAAACAGGGGGGTCCTTATCCGCCGGGCGGACCTTATTCAGCAGAACACCGGCTCTTAACAACCAATACAAAAACGGATGCATACAAATGGACCATTCCGTGCAGACCTGTTCAGTTTAAAAAACGTAAGCAGACGAAAAACTGATGTAAATAGACATCGTCCGTTTTTCAACCGTTTGCCCATAGGAATGCGTTGTTGTCTGTTTTTCATTCGTCAACAGACGAATAAAAAAATGGACAGACAGGGGGCGTGTCCGGGAGCCGACTGAGGAGGACGTGCAGACATTGAGCTCCACAACTGCACCCTCAATCTATAGCCATCCTCGCTCCTAATCCACTGGAAATTGCTCCAACTCTACCCCTGTCGTTCCTGAGGATTCCCTACCTGCAACCCAGCCTGAATTGTGACTCCGGGCCGGCCGTACGGTAACTACCAGGCCCGCTCCACACAGCCCAGGCCCGAAGCCATCTTGGGGCCCACGAAGCCTCCAACGCCTCCCGGAGGGTCTCCGGATACCCCACGGCATTCTGCATCTCCATCCAGGCTTGGATGGAGGTGTTTGACTAATAGGGAACCCCCTCTGTCTTCTTCTCGGCCCATGGTCGGCTCCGGGGCCTGGCCGCCATCTTGCGGCCTGCGGGACCAGCAGCATCCTCCGGCCTAAAGTGCTGCGGTCGGCGGTGTGTGCGGCGGGCGGATCGGCCGCAAGTGTGCCTGCACTGGACTGGTCTGCATACCTGAGGGATCCCGGGACGTTCGGCCTGACACACCCGCGGCGGCCAGTTCTAGGAAAGTCCGCGGCTTCGGCCTACTCCTGGAAGTCGGCGGCCATCTTGCTGCTCCCAATACACCCAGAGCAACATCCAGCACAAAGCACCATCTCGCACGGGGTAAGCGGGGCGGGGGCAGAGTAAAAGGCACCAGAAGTAGGCTGATCCCTCCCCAGCTGGCAGTCAGAAAGGAGCACTCGGTGGGAGCCCTGACCCCATAGGTTCGAGGGGCGGCCATCTTGCTACACCCGACCATAGGACTGCTGGGTCCCCCCTTGCCCGTTTGAAACCGCTTCGCCCTACACATCAAGGTCTGATTACTCTGGTGTACGGGGCGGCTGGGCCTCCACCTCATTCATCTTGCCCTCCCCGTAACCCTCCAGTCACAGACTAGCAAGAAGTGTAGTGGCCATCTTGCTCCACCCGGACTCCGTGCTCCCCCTTGCCACTAGCCTTGCTCTGCCCCCTCCTCAGCCGCCAGTGCTGCCCAGGCTGCCGTACCGCTGTCCTGTAACACAAACACCGGCACTCCCCTGCGCCTGCTCCAATACGTCAGTAGCAACAAAGCAAGCGTCTATTCCCATGTACGACACGGGTCGCACTTTCTGTTCTTCCACTCCACCTATGGGGATGCGTGGCTGAGGATGGACGGCTGAAGACATGTACTGCTGAGCATTGTGCTCTCCCGACGACCGCAGGCTGCGTTCCCAACCAATCACGCCCAATCTGCTGATGGCGGCTTCCAGCTCTACCTCTACTGATTCCGCTGCACTGCAACCAGGTAATATCCAACGGTACCTGCTACGCACAGCCTCACAGGACTCCCGTACAGAGAAAGACAGGGCTTCGTCAGCCCGAACCCCAGGCAAACCAACACCTCCTCCCCCGACTGCAGCAGCTTTCTCTGTCGGTGGGACCGGCCCGGGTGTACACCCGGCCCCTCCGATGGATCCCGCTACTCTTAGCGTGAACACGGCCTCAGCAGAGATGCTCTCCCAGGGCTCCACATCCGCTGCCGTACTTTCTGCTTTCCGAGCTGACTTTGATTCCTGGGCTTCCAAAATGGAAACTTCTCTCCATGTTGAACTAAATGCCCTCAAACAACGGGTTTCCGCGTCGGAGGTCATGGTTTCTGCTATGGCCACCACCCAGGAGGACCATTCAGCCCGCATAACGGCGCTTGAAAATGCATCTACGGCTCACCTTTCCCGTCTACGGCAACACCAGCTCCGGATAGAAGATAGTGAGAACCGGAGCCGCAGGAACAACATCCGGCTGCAGGGGGTCCCGGAGGCTACATCAGGTGCCGATCTCAAACCCACTGTCATCGCTATCCTCAATCAGGTCCTGGGCAGAGTGCATAGAGTGGGAGGCATGGGGGGTGACCGCAGGGACCGCCCTCGTGACGTACTTTGCCGGGTGCACTACTATACCCTGAAGGAAGAAATTTTGCGCAAGGCCTGGCGCCTGGGGCCACTGGACTTTCACGGATCACCTATACACCTCTACCCGGACCTCTCCCGCAACACGCTGTACATGCGGCGAGCGGTCCGTCCTCTGCTGGACTTGATTCGCCAAGTAGACGCCACGTACACTTGGGGCCACCCCTTCAGCATCAAAGTGACCCGAGAAGATAACCACAAATTTGTGCTGTCAGACCCGGACCAGCTTCCTGCCTTCTTCCTGTTCCTGGACCGGGACCCTATTGTCATCCCGAACTGGTTGGACCCCCCAGATGACCGCCAGCGGCTACCGGGCCCTCCTCTACAGCGTCGAGGACGCCCACAGTCTAGATCGGTACCTTTCGGTCCTAGAGTACGGCGAGCCACGTCACCAGAAGACTGATCCAGATTCTGTCGTCTGAGACCTGAAATGGTTCTTTTTGCTATGTCCTTTTGTCCACCAGGTGACTACAGTTCCTCTATGAGACTCCGGCCAGGTTTGCCTACTGTTTTCTCTATTTTGTTTTGTACTCACGGTTTTACTTGCGTATCCACCCCACTGACTCTTGCTCACTTTGTTATCTAAGTGCTGCTAACGGTTTAGTTGTCTCGCTTGGCACGGAGAATGTTTCCTTGCCCTCAGCTGGTGCGGTTGTGCTTGCTGGGGCTTTGGAAAGGCGGTCGTGGTGTTGATATGTTCTTTCACGGCATTGGCTCTACTGGCTGGCTTGGTGTTTCCCGGGCATAGCCCTTTGGCTTGTCCGGGGACCTCCGGGTCTTCCCTCGGGCTCTGGACATCTATGTCCCTGGAGCTTGGGACTGGCTGGCCTTATCACTGACACCTTCTGTGCGTTTACACAGATATCTGAGCTAAGCCGTGACAACTATCATAGTTAATGCTGCTATAAATGTAGTAATTGGTGCTTCCAACCCTCGCATGCTTACGCGGGAATACCTGTGCCTTTATTCTGTCACCAGTTTGTGTACACCTTGTTCTACGTTGATGTTATTTTTCTATGTAATTTTAGATTGTTTATTACACTCAAGCGTACCAATGGTATTAGTCTGACACTCTGCCCTTTAGTGACTAGGCAGTTGAGCATTAGATGCCACGGTCATTGGGTGTGTTACATTTACAGTTATGTTATATATGCCTGTTAGGTTGTCGGGATCACAACTCAGCTGTTCTAACCCCGTTCTCTCCCCCTAAATAGGATTGGCACAGTTCGTGCCTACTACGTGATATTTCACGAAGTGTTACGTTTTTGCGCACACTTTAGTATTTTTGAGCCACCTTCCCCAGGTGCTCTCTATGTTCAATCTCTTCCCCACCTCGCTCTACCTTCTCTCTTCCTCCCCTGTCGTGTTTCCCCCTTTTTTTCCCGCTTTTCTTTTTTTCTTCTTCTCTCTCTCCCCCCCCCCTCCCCCCCCATCACTCCATCATGGCCCACACAGTGACCTCTCACCCTAGGTTACAATTCTGTTCCTACAATGTCAATGGGCTCAATATTGCCTCCAAAAGAGGACAAATCCTGTATCAAATGCACAAACGCCAAGTCAATGTGCTTCTTCTCCAAGAGACACATTTTCACTCTGCCTCCACCCCTTCCTGTTCCAACAGATACTTCAACAGGTGGTTCCACAGCACTAGCCCAACCCAGAAAGCCAAGGGAGTGTCTGTGGCCTTCCATAAGACGCTCCCTATAGAGGTGCTTGACCATCTCTCGGACCCCCAGGGGAGGTATGTTTTTGTGAAATTCGTGTTATGGGGTACCAAATTTACAGTAGCTAACATTTACCTTCCTAATGTTAATCAAGTATCGGCCGCGTTACAATACATGAGGATTCTGTCAGGATTCAGGGAGGGTAAGCTCGTATTGGGGGGAGATTTTAACACCCCTCTTGAACCACTTTTAGATTCCTCCACCTCGCGATCGTGTATCTCCTTCCCCAAACTGAGGGCTCTGAAACGGGCATTCTACGATCTGCGTCTGGTGGACGTTTGGAGAGTGCTGCACCCCACGGCCCGTAACTATACCCACTTCTCCCATGTTCATCACACCTATAGTCGCATAGACTACCTAATGAGTGACCATAGCTGCCTGGACTGGTCCCCGGAATGCACCATAGACCCAATGGTCTGGTCTGACCATTCTCCTATACACATGACATTCTCGCTCCCTTCCACTCCGATTAGGGAATGGTCATGGCGCTTGAACGATTCGCTGCTTACGAACCCGGAATGTGTGACAAGGGTTTCAGATACAATCTCTAACTTTTTTGCGGACCACGCTTTGGATACGACATCGTTGCCCTTTCAATGGGAGGCACTTAAGGCTGTCCTACGTGGTACCTTTATCCAAATGGGTACGCGTCTTAAAAAGGAGCGCTCAGCCGCCATAGAGGCAGCAAATAAAACGCTTAGAAACTTAGAAACTGAGCACAAACGATCCCCGACAGTGACAATGCTGGCGGACGTTTCTAGGGCACGATCACAACTTAGAGAACTTTATGAAGCCTCTGCACGCACATATGCAGATAAGCTCACTTTCCATCAATATAAGTTTCGAGATAAATGTGGTAGGCCACTGGCTCGCTCCCTGCACCCAAAAACAACCTCCGCCTTTGTGCCTCATATTCGGGGGGCACAGGGAGAAATGGTATCCTCACCCACTAAGATGGCGGGGGAATTCAGGGACTTCTATCAGTCCCTGTACAATATCCCTAAGACTCAAGGGACAAGTTCCCCTTCTTCCGGGGTGGAGGACCAGATGTCATATGTATTGGAAACCGCGCTCCCTACATTAGACGATGACGTCATCGCTGATCTGGAAACCTCAATCACAGAAGACGAAGTTGCCAAAGCCATAGCGGGTACACCGAGTGGAAAGAGCCCGGGCCCAGATGGCTTTACTCCTAAGTTCTACAAACTTTTTGCCGCCCTCCTCACGCCCTTTCTAACTAAGGTGTTCAACTCTTTGTCGGAGGGTTCAGTGTTCCCTCCACAAACACTTGAGGCTCACATATCCCTCATCCCAAAGCCAGGCAAAGACCCCACTCTTTATGCAAGCTATAGGCCGATCTCCTTGATTGGGGTCGATTTGAAAGTCTTTGCTAAAATCCTAGCCAATAGATTACAACCATTGTTGCCTGGGATAATACACCTAGACCAGGTCGGCTTTGTGAGTGGCCGTGAGGCTAGGGACAATACCCTGAAGACCCTTCTTTTAACCAACTATGCCCGGTCCCACGATATCCCACTATGCCTCTTAACAGTCGATGCCGAGAAGGCATTCGACCGAGTAGACTGGCAGTTCCTTCAACTATCCCTGCAACAAATAGGCGTGGGAACCAATATGATGGCGAGAATAATGTCCCTTTACTCCTCTCCATATGCTAGGATTAGACTAAATGGCTCGCTATCTCCAGCCTTCTCTGTATCTAACGGGACGCGACAGGGATGCCCACTGTCCCCCCTCCTCTATGTTCTCACTATGGAACATCTAGCTATTGCTCTACGTAACAATTCTTCTATCCAAGGCATAACAGTCGGGCCCACACATACTAAACTTGCCCTCTTTGCAGATGATCTGCTCCTGTTCGTGACACACCCTCACACATCCTTGCCCTTGGTATTGCAGGAGTTTCGGAAATTTGGAGAAGTTAGCAACTTCAAGGTCAACTACAATAAATTGGAAATCCTCAACATATCTCTGCCTACGTCGGCCCTACGAAGACTATCGTCTTCTTTCCCCTTCAAAACTGGTTCCCCCTCCATAAGGTATCTCGGAATTCAAATACCGGCGGATGCTTCCCAACTTTTTTCCTTGAACTTTGCCCCCCTACTTCTTAGGACCCAGGCAGATTTAATCAATTATGCGTCCAAACAGCTCTCATGGCTAGGTAGAGTGAATGCCCTGAAAATGGATGTTCTCCCTAGGTTCCTGTATTTGTTTCAGACCATCCCTATTCACATACCTAATTCGTACTTTAAGAAAATACGCCAACTGTTTTCCAAATTTATTTGGAATGCGGCCCGTCCCAGGATACGGTATGAAACACTTTCTCTTCCAAAGGCTTGGGGGGGGCTGGAGCCCCAGATGCCTCCCTATACCATAAAGCAGCGGTGCTCACCCGCATACTAGATTGGTTCCATCATTCTTCAACCAAGCTTTGGGTTCAATTGGAAAGCCACATGAACCCAATTGAGCTCTCCGCTCTCCCCTGGACCTTGCCTACGGTACGGGGGGGTTCGGGCCCTCTTAATGACCTTACCCATCAAACGATCCAGATTTGGGATCGCATGCTGTCCAGAAGGGGCTTATCAAACCGCATGGGGCCTATGACTCCCTTCTTTGGGACCCCGGCCTTTCCGCCAGCTATGTCGGTAGCAAGATTCGGACCATGACGAAGAGAGGATCATAGGCGACTTGCCCAGGTCCTTCGTGCAGACCCCACTTTGAGGTCAGATACCTCTACCGGTCTGACCTCCCGTCACCCCATGCAGTGGCTTCGGAGGCAACAGACTGCCTCCTACATCCGGACTTTCCCATCTATTACAGACATTCTTGCTGAACCGACGGGATTCGAGGAACTGCTCCTGCAGGTGGAACCTCCAACGCATGTTGTATCTCAACTATACTCCCTTCTGCTCGATGTTTACTCCCCTGGCCTCCCACCGTATACGGTGGCCTGGGAGACAGACCTCCGTCACACTATCTCCCCTATTGACTGGCAAAAATGTTTTACCCTGACGCACAAATTGTCCATAGCCACCAAGACCCAGGAGAAGGGGTTTAAACTGTTAACAAGATGGTACAGATGTCCATCAACTCTTCACCACTTCAATCCGGAGGTGTCGGATGCCTGCTGGCGGTGCCTCAGCTCCCGAGGAACCATGCTCCACATCTGGTGGGAGTGCCCTCCTGTGCGGAGGTACTGGCAGCGGATTTTCACACTCTACTGCAAATTGATGGCGACCTCTATCCACCCTTCACCTGAGGTGGCTCTCTTGTCTATTCTCCCTGGATCATTTAAATCCATCAGAAATGATGTCTTGCGACACTTTCTGGCGGCGGTTAGGGTAGTGATTCCCCGTCATTGGAGAACGGCAACCGTGCCTTCCCTGGGGGATTGGGCTGTTGAGGTGGACCGCATTAGGGACCTTGAACGCCTGGTGGCGGAGGAAAATGACAAAAGTGAACAGTTCTCTCTCACATGGACTTCGTGGTCTGTGTTTCGGTACTCCTCGGAGTTTATCTCTTGGGCGGAGTGTGCCCTGGACGAGACCACTCTCGGACCTTGATGGAGTGATTCTGATCCCTGTCCCCTATCTGTGTACCCCTACTATTTGCCCCTGACTCTGACTCTTTCTCTTTTCTCTACACATAAATACACCTCTAAGAACCCAGTAGGATAACGTACCAGGGCTTCAATTTACCTACTACCTATAACCCATTGAGTGACCCTACTTCATACTCTCCAAATAGGTTTGTGTATACTTTCATCTGATGGTACTTAGCCCTGCTCTGTTCTGACACACATGATGCCTGTTGAGGATGTATCCTATCAATGTTTGTAATGTTTAAGACAATGTATGTCTTTTTCTGTCGTTTCCTTGCATAAACAAATAAAATAAGATTGAATTAAAAAATGGACAGACAAAACACCCGTGTAAAAGGGGCCTAATGGTCCATACACGTGATCAGAAAATCTTACGAAAAATACTGATTTCGAAGCAATCGTACAATAAACTGATTGTTAGTACACAGCTTTCGAGATCCGATCACGACAGTTCATCCGATATTATCCGATGGGACAAGCACGAAAATCTTTTTCTCGTACGATACCAGGTCATACGGTTTTCGTTTAATCAGTACAGTTGTCGTTCGAAAATACAATACAAATACACTACAACACATTACATCATTTCCAAATGTTTATTCTGTCATACGAGAATTTTCATAATTTTAGTAAACTCTTCATTTTCGATATTATTATTATCATCATACAGGATTTATATAGCGCCAACAGTTTACGCAGCGCTTTACAACATAAAAGGGAGACAATACAGTTATAATACAATAAATTACAAGAGGATTAGGAGGGCCCTGCTCAGAAGAGCTTACAATCTAATAGATATGAGACTAGCATGCAAAAAAAAAAAAAAAAACAGATGATCATTTGTACGATAATCTTATCGTGTGTATCAAGCATTAGAGTGATTCCAGAAAAACACATTAATAAATATTGTGCAAATAGATAAGAAACAATAATGAATACACTATATTACCAAAAGTATTGGGACACCTGCCTTTCCATGCACATGAACTTTAGCGGCATCCCAGTCTTAAGCCTCATACACAAGATCGTATTATCCGACGGGAATTGTGTGATGGCAGGCTGTTGGCGGAAAATCCGACTGTTTGTGTGGTCCGTCGGACAATTGTTGTCGGATTTTCCACGGACAAAATGTGAGAAGCAGGCTTTAAAATTGTCCGCCAACAATTGTGTGTTGTAGCATTTTCCGATCGTGTACAAACACGCATGCTCAGAAGTAATGCTCACCATAACACAACATTAGCAGAAGTTGCCCAAAGGGTGGCGATAGAGAGCTGAAAAAACACGTAGTTTTGTGTTTGTTGGCCGACAATTCTTTACCGTTTGTATGCAAACAAGTTCCTGGCCAACGCCCTTCGGATAAAAGTCCTACGCTTTGTCCGCGGAAAATCCGATCGTATGTATGAGGCTTTAGTCTGTAGGGTTCAATATTGGGTTGGCCCACCTTTTGCAGCTATAACAGCTTCAACTCTTCTGGGAAGGCTGTCCACAAGGTTTAGGAGTGTGTCTATGGGAATGTTTGACCATTTTTCCAGAAGCGCATTTCTGAGGTCAGGCACTGATGTTGGACGAGAAGGCCTGGATCGCAGTCTCCTCTCAAATTCATCCCAAAGTTGTTCTATCAGGTTGAGGTCAGGACTGTGTGCAGTCCAGTTAAGTTCCACCACCCCAAATTCGCTCATCTATGTGTTTATGGACCTTGCTTTGTGCACTGATCCAAATCATTTGGTGGAGGGGGGATTATGGTGTGGGGTTGTTTTTCAGGGGTTGGGCTTGGCCCCTTAGTTCCAGTGAAGGGAACACTTTAGGCGTCAGCATACCAAGACATTTTGGACAATTTCATGCTCCTAACTTTGTGGGAATAGTTTGGGGATGGCCCCTTCCTGTTCCAACATGACTGTGCACCAGTGCACAAAGCAAGGTCCATAAAGACATGGATGAGCAAGTTTGGGGTGGAGGAACTTGACTGGCATGCACAGAGTCCTGACCTCAACCTGACAGAACACCTTTGGGATGAATTAGAGCAGAGACCGCGAGCCAGGACTTCTTCTGCAACATCAGGGCTTCTGGAACAATGGACTTCTGGAAGAAGAGAACATTCCCATAGACACACTCCTAAACCTTGTGGACAGCACTTCCCAGAAGAGTTGAAGCTGTTATATCTGCAAAGGGTGGACCAACTCAGTATTGAACCCTACGGACTAAGACTGGGATGCCGCTAAAGTTCATGTGCGTGTAAAGGCAGGTGTCCCAATACTTTTGGTAATATAGTGCAGATTAGATACAAAGTAACATGTGTTCTTAAAAGTGACAAGTGTTGAACAAATCAACCAGATATCTTTGGCTCAATCCCAAAAAGTCCACACTAACAACAAAAAAATAAAGTTCTCAATGTTATATGTAGGGATGAGCTTCGAGTTCGAGTTGAACCCATGTTGGGCCGATTGCACCAAATTCGAGTGGCGCCTCACGACCCATAATTCACTGCGGCATCGCAGTGCATTGCTGGCTGATGATTGGCCAAGCATGCACTATGACCCGCATGCTTTGGCCAATCACAGCGCACAAAAAACGGAGAGCCATAATTGGCCAGGTGTTGTATATATATTTATACAGTACACCTATTTGAGCCTTCCCATATTGCTTTGAGATTTATTCAGACCTTTTAGGGCTCCACACTCCTCTCTAGGACCCTATGGCTGAATCGTATACTTACACTTTTAAAATGTAATGACAATTAAAATAAATTAATTGCTTCATTTTCTGTCATTAGGATTTACTTTTTATTTCAGAGTTCCTGGTGGCATAGCAAAGGAAAAATTCTTAAAGTGGTAATAAACCCAAGAATAACATTTTATTACATTGTAGCTTATCAACTCTAAAGCCCCATACACACGGTCAGACTTTTTGACAACAAACTTCTAAATTTGCAGGTTTTCAAAAAAATCCGACCGTGTGTACGCTCCATCGGACAATTTTTTTCGGTTTTCATCGGACAAAGGTTCGCTCTGCCTCAACATGCCCTCAACATGGAGGGGTGCTTTGGGGCACGGGGGCGCCCTGCGCCCCCCCACCCCAAAGCACCCTGTCCCCATGTTGAAGAGGACAAGGGCCTCTTCCCGACAACCCTGGCCATTGGTTGTCAGGGTCTGCGGGCGGGGGGCTTATCGGAATCTGTAAGCCCCCTTTTATAAGTGGGCCCCCAGATCCCGGCCCCCCACCCTATGTGAATGAGTATGGGGTACATCATACCCCTACCCATTCACCAGGGGGAAAAAATGTCAAGAAAAGAAAAGACACACAGGTTTTTAAAGTAATTTATTAGGCAGCTCCGGGGGTCTTCTTCCGACTTCGGGGGTCTCTTCTGACTCTCCGGCCTCTTCTCCCGCTCTCCGGTGCCTTCTTCATGCTCTCTGGTTCTTCTCCCGCTCTCCGGTGCTTTCTGCCTTCTGCCGGGCACCTCCGCTATCTTCTGCCAGCTCTTTTACTAGCGGTGGCCCAGTCTTCTCCGTCGTCTTCTTCCCTCTTCTATATCCCGATGTTGACACAACGCTCTCTCCCGTTGTAATGCCGTGTGCGCGGTTCGCAATGATTTATATAGGCATGGGGCGTGGTCACCGGGTGATGACCTTGCCTCTTATGACGTCACAGTCCCATCATGCCCCGGGAGCTGCCTAATAAATTACTTTAAAAACCTGTCTAGTGTGTTTTTTTTCTTGACAGTTTTTCCCCCCAGGTGAATGGGTAGGGGTACGATGTACCCCTACTCATTCACATAGGGTGGGGGGCCGGGATCTGGGGGCCCACTTATTAAAGGGGGCTCCCGGATTCCGATAAGCCCCCACCCGCAGACACCAACAACCAACGGCCAGGGTTGTCGGGAAGAGGCCCTTGTCCTCATCAACATGCAGGGCGCCCCATGCCCCAAAGCACCCACCCCCAATGTTGAGGGCAGGTGGCCTGGTATGGTTCAGGAGGGGGGGTGCTCGCTTGTCCCCACCCCCTTTCCGGCCGGGCTGCGTGCTCGGATAAGGGTCTGGTGTGGATTTTGGGGGGAACCCCACGCCGTTTTTTTCGGCGTAAGGGTTCCCCTTTAAATCCATACCAGACCGGAGGGCCTGGTATGCTCCAGGAGGGGGAACCCATGCCGGTTTTTTATTTAAAATTTGGTGTGGAGTTCCCCCTCAAGAGCAGCAGAGCAGCAGAGCACAAGTTGCATGCCAAAGTCGGAGCATGCAAGACGGCGTACCGACTTTGATCCGACTTTGATCCGACTTCAATGATATTCAATGGGCTGATGTAGGATCAAAGTCGGACCAAAGTAGTACAGGGAGCATTTTCAAAGTCGGACTGACATGTGTCGGACCAGTTAAGATGGCTCCCATAGGGAAACATTGATTTTCACACATCATGCGATGTGATAGTGAAAGTCCCTGTCCCTATGGAAAGGGAGCAAAAACGGACACAGAGTCTGCATGTCAGCAGACTGCAGAACTACAGAGCATAGCTTGGAAATTGAGAAAACTGTTTTGGCAGCTTTCTCCGGGTTTTGCTAAGTTCGGATGGGGCTGTGTAGTTTGGAGATCCTTCAGAGTCTTGGGTGGGATGGGATCTCCAACCCTGTGTCCGGGTCTTGTGGACAGCCAGCATGGTGTGTGCTCAGGTGCACACAACCAATATAATGAGGGGCTGGTGAGAGCAGAAGGGGAAGGATGGTGGAGAGTGAGCAACTTGCTACTGCTAAGTGAAGACAGACCTATGTCTGGAGAGCGGTCTGCCCTGTGGGAGACTGCAGCCCATGTAAAGGGGATTCTTTGCCCAGGGACTGGGAAAGGCTGGCCAGCCTTGAAGAGTCGGGGAGACTGAGGAAGCCAGTAAGTCCAGGGAGCTGGAAAGAATCGTTTCTATTTGAAAGCAAGCAGAGGAACTGCTGACAAGAGCCAGGTGGCTTGGTATGTTTTCATTTATGTGCTGAATGAAGTTTAAACCCCTGCGTGGGAATCCTGAATAGACATTTTACTTTTGTTTTTCTGTTTAAATAAACATGGGCTACCAGGCCCTTAACTAGAATGCCTGTCTGATATGGACTCACTGCAAAAAAATGCATTTATCCACTTGAGCTAAAACACCCCAATATCACAGTGGTGGATTCAGCGGGCAACACTACGGTGGAATCCGGGTCCTTGCTCCATAGTGAGTTCAAGTCAGGAACTGTTGGCTGTCTGTGGAAGTGCAGCCAGGCAAAAGGCATTGCGTGTTGCAGGTGGTGTACCTGTAAAGGAAAAGTAAAAAAAATTTTTCTCTGCAGTGAACTGCTGCTAGCTGTGTGTGGCAGCCAGGCGAACTGCATTGCGCAGAAGTTTATTGGATGGACTGTTGCATGCAGGTAGTGCACCTGTGAGAATTTTTTCTTTTTACTACTGTGAACTGTGTAACAAACTGCTGTGCATGTGACTGCAAAGATGAGGCAGTCAAAACACAAGAAGTTCATATTAAATCAAGTTCAAGGGGAAGTGAGCTCAGCGTGGCCTGAGAAGATGTCTACGCCTAGGAGGGCCAGTCAAAAGGGGCCAGTGGTATATGAGACCGTGAATGAGTGGTTCAAGCGGAACCAGCCTAAAGAGTCGGATGCAGTTCAAGGGGCTATGATCTTGGCCTCTGATTACATGCAGCCCATGCTGCCCACAGAGGTTGGGGACTTCCTGGAAAAATTTGAAAAAGTCGCTGTAAGGAGAAAATGGCCTAGGAATCTGTGGCCAAAATTGCTGCAAACCTTGTTACAGATAGAGTTCCGGTCGGTTTACCATTTGATGGCTGGGGACCAGGATGACTACTGCAAGTTTAAAGAGGAAATCCTTCTCAGAGGAGAGTTCCATCGCATCATGGGCTCCAGCAAAGAGAGGTCATCGCCCATAGCAACGGGAGATGCATCACTGCGACAACAAAGCACCAGTCGAGCGGTGGCTCGGGAGAGCATGAGTGTGCATCGGTGTACCAGCCCTGCGTTTTCTGCAAGCATATCGGTTGTCACCCCTGGCAACAGTGGCAAGAAGTCTGTGTGGACTGCAGGGGGTACCAATGAGCATGAGGAATATAAAGATGTGTATTATGGCCGCTTATGTGAAGTGGTCAGCCCAGAAAGAAGGGCACAACAGTCTGTATTCACCAGGAGGTGTAGCCAACCATCTTTGGAGTGCTGGTCTGCTGTTACCCCTAGCAACAGGGATCCTGTGTTACATGCAGGGGGTGTTGGTGGGTCCGGAAAGGCTGCAGTGTTGCTCCATGACCACATGGAAGAGTCAGCCTGTGGAGACCCCACAGATGAGCGACAACGCACTCAAATGAAGGCTATGACAATGGCTACAGGAATTGGTAAGACTGTTGCAGTTTATGGGACAGAACCCAATGAAATTAAAGTGTGTTCAGCGGGGAGATCCGCAGTACAGGTGGACTTCCTACAGTGTGCTACCCAGAGTAGGGGGAAGGCACAAAGTAAAGCCCAACTGGCAGCAGGACTAGAGACTAAAAAGGACATGAGGACTCTGTATGTACCTGGTGGAATCCAGCACAGTGCTGGAAGAGCTGTACTAGGGGTGACCAAAGAAATCCATATACCATGTTCCCTAGTGACAGAGACAGGTGCTGCAGGGTTGCCCGGGGAAACCTCCCAGGAGCCCACAGTGTTGGAGCAGAGGGTTTCCCAGGTCAGCTGTGGAGCTGCTCAAGTGGGTAAAGGGCCACCCACAATAGCTACAGCTATGTCTAAGTGTCATGATGATCCTCTAGGTTGAGAAATGTATTTCTGGAAATGTCATGTTTGAAAATAATGTTGGTAATGTGTTTACTAAAAAGGTTGGAGGCAGAGCTGCAGGGTTGTCTGTGGAAACCTCCAGGGATCTCCCTGTGTTGGAACTGGAGGTTTTCCAGGACCGCTCTGGCACTACTCTGGGGGAACAAGGAGGGACTGCACCACACAATGAGAGTGTGTGGGTGCAGACCACCCGCCTGGTATGTGACCAAATTGGTGAACAAGTTATTCACCCTGTTAAAGCTGGTAGTGTAAAGCTGGATGTGATGGTAGCGCCACCAGAACAATCTGGTCAAAATAGTGTATTGCACCCTGCGTTCTCTGACGAAGCATCATCCCAATGTGACATAAGTGAAACTGTGCTTGTACAATGTGATGCGTATAGAGATGACAAATGTACAGTATTGGGTAATGAGTCCCAGGTTCCTTTGGTGCCTCTTGGAACAGGTGATGCACTGCTTCAGGATACCTGTCAGGGAAGTACCACTGACTGGGACAGCTGGGCCAAACAATTGCTGGCCATGCTGGATAAGGCTAGGTTACGTAACACAGATGTGGACATGACACCTGCTATGCCCAATGGAGGGATTGCAGGGTGGCCAGTGGCCAAGGGCATGTTGGCCCCGGCAGAGGTTGGCCCCCTCCAATCAGAAGGACCGGTTAAGGGCGCATGCATGGCAGTTGGGTTATATGCAGCCCAACTGCTGGAAAATAGTGAGTGCAAAAATGGCAATGTGACGTATGACCTGCAGCGGCTCGCTGATGCTGGGACCGAGAGGGTAAATGTGAGACTCACATCTGACAGCGCTCCAGTTGAGCACCAAGCTGTGGAGACCGATACCGCCAGTGAAGTGGAGGTCACTGTATATGTCCCTACCATTCCAGCTTCAGTGGATGAGCCCCTCCACGTCATTTATAATGGAACAGTCCCTAGAAAGGTCTTGCATGTAGATGTGGATTGCATTAAGATGACAAATGTGTTGTTGAAAATTCTTGAAGTCCAAAAAACACATTTGCTGTACACTTGGGTGTCTCCACCGTGGTTGGACAAGGTGGTACTGCATAGTACCAGTAGGTGGAGCCAAGTAGTACAAGCTATGCTTGATGTTAAAGCGGAGGTTCCGCGGCAGATCCCTTTTTTTTTTTTTTTTTTTTTTTTTTTTTTTTTTTTTTTTTTTTTTTGCATTCTATAGGGATTTACATATTAAAGTTACACTCACTTCTTTGGTTTCCTCAAATGTCAGCTGTCCGTTTTCGTTCAGAAAACGGAGTTATAAAATTCTTTCCTGTGAATTTCCATTTTGCTTGTGGGCATTGTGAAGCCCACAAGCAAGCATTTCCTGGAAGACCGGTGATCTGCCAACAAACGTCCCCCCGGCGGATTCTGCCCCCAACTGTACTGCGCAGGCGCGGAGCTTGCGCAGTACGAACGTCAATGAGCTTCCGAAAATAGCCGAACGTGTAGAGCTGAGAGTCAGCTCTACACGGCGCCTGCGTGGACCTAGATGTAAGTGGCCAGTCGGCCTCACGTCCTCGCTTCGCTCGGCCTCCTGGCTCTTTTTTTAACATCCTCCATGTCCACGGGGATGGTAAAGAAAGAGCCTGGATGTCAGCAGTGTAGCACAATTTGGTGTGCGCAGGCGCCATGTAGAGCTGACTCTCAGCTCTACATGTTCGGCTATTTTCGGAAAAAGCGCCGCGCCTGCGCAGTACAGAGCGGGCAGAATCCGCTGGGGGGCAATGCTCGACAGTACACCGGCGTCACACGTCACTTAGCATGTGAAATCTCTCGAGATTTCACTGCTCTGCGTTCCACAATGTATCTGGGAAGCACGACACTGTGCTCCCAGAATACATTGCAGCGAACTCCCAACTAGCATTGCGGCGCCAGGGAAAGGCTAGACACGCCTACTCCCGCGGGAGATGAATCCCGGAAATCTGTATTGGAATCGAAATACTACGGTATTTATATATTTATGAAAACAGTCACCAACATTTTAATAATGTATATAGTGCCTTGATTGCTTAGGAATATAGTTATTATTTTCAGTGAACCTCCGCTTTAATCACGAGAGGAACTGGTTGGTACCATATTTATTAGCAGTGTGGAAAATGGTCTCAAGGTTCTCTGAGAGGGTGCTTCCAGTTACCGGTTTGGATGGAAGGCGCTCAGGAGAACGTTTGAAAACTTCAGAGGTCTCTCCGCCTGATGCTGTGACTAGGAAAAGTTCTGCTGGTGTGGTCCAAAGTGCGGCTGAGCAGTCGTCAGTAGAGGGCACGGACACTGCCTCACCCACTAGACCTCACGTGAAGGAAGGGCCCGAAATGGACGTGGCAGTAGCAGAGATTTTTCATGCCATTCGCACAAAGGTACAAATTAAAGTACCCGGAGACTAGGGATGAGCTTCGTGTTCGAGTCGAACATACGTTCGACTCGAACATCGGCTGTTCGATCGTTCGACGAAGATCGAACGATTTGGGCCGTTCGCGCCAAATTCGAGTGACGCGAACGGCCCACAATGCACTACGCCATCGCAGTGTCATCCAGGCGCTGTGATTGGCCAAGCATGCACTGTGACCCCGCATGCTTGGCCAATCACAGCGCCGGCAGCGAGGAGAGCAATGATTGGCCACAGGCAGGATGCCTGTGGCCAATTATTGCTGAGGGTGTTTAGTACACGCCCCACACTATAAAAGGCCGCCAGCACGGCGGCCTAGTGTAGTGTGTTCCGGAGCAGGGATAGAGCAGCATAGGCAGGGACAGTGACTTTTATTTCTTTCTTGCTTAACCTGGATTCCTTTAGTTTAGGGAAAGAGAAGGATAGGTAGGGAGAGTGTCAGTGTGTTTTGTGCTTGTGCTATAGTGTGCTTAAAAAAAACATTTATTCTAGGGACAGAAAACTGTAGGTAGGGACAGTGTCAGTTTCTTTCACTCTGCAAGTCCTTGTTTCCAGGGACCTGGAAGGACAGTGAGTGAATTGTCCTTGTGCTATATTGTGCTTAAAAAAACATTTATTCTAGGGACAGAAAACTGTAGGTAGGGAGAGTGTCAGTTTATTTCACTCTGCAAGTCCTTGTTTCCAGGGACCTGGAAGGACAGTGACTGAATTGTCCTTGTGCTATATTGTGATTAAAAAAAACATTTATTCTAGGGACAGAAAACTGTAGGTAGGGAGAGTGTCAGTTTATTTCACTCTGCAAGTCCTTGTTTCCAGGGACCTGGAAGGACAGTGACTGAATTGTCCTTGTGTTATATTGTGATTAAAAAAAACATTTTTTCTAGGGACAGAAAACTGTAGGTAGGGAGAGTGTTTTTTTTTCTTTCACTCTGCAAGTCCTTGTTTCCAGGGACCTGTAAGGACAGTGAGTGAATTGTCCTTGTGCTATATTGTGCTTAAAAAAAACATTTATTCTAGGGACAGAAAACTGTAGGTAGGGAGAGTGTCAGTTTATTTCACTCTGCAAGTCCTTGTTTCCAGGGACCTGGAAGGACAGTGACTGAATTGTCCTTGTGCTATATTGTGATTAAAAAAAACATTTATTCTAGGGACAGAAAACTGTAGGTAGGGAGAGTGTCAGTTTATTTCACTCTGCAAGTCCTTGTTTCAAGGGACAGAGAAGGACACCTGAAGGTAGCCCTTATTGCTTTTTTCCCATCTCCCTGCAGGCCATCTATTAGAATGTCTGGAAGGCAAACAAGGAGAGGCAGACAGTCAGGAGGCAATAAAAGAGGGCAAGCAGGCTCTGTGTCTGGGGGCAACAGTGCTGGTCGTGGACGCGGTGCATTGTCATCAGCACATGGCCATGGGACACGCTTGTCCTTCTTTTCGGCAGCTGGACATGTTGAGCCACATCATGCCGAAGACTTGGTAGAGTGGATGACCAAGCCCTCCTCCTCCTCCTCATCCTCTCTCACCCAGGCTCAGGGTACTGGAAAAGCAGCTGCCAAAGCGTCGTCTTCCCTGGTATCAATGTCAGACAAATCATCAGTCACTCCTTCCCTAGACCCACCATGTCCTCCTCCTGAGGAGTCCCCCGAACTGTTTCAGCACAGTGTTGGGTACATGCTCCAGGAGGATGCCCAGCGTTTCGAAGGGTCTGATGATGAAACCCAGCTAGAGGAAGGCAGTAGCGTGAGAGCAGACAGAGGGGATGCTCAAGAAGGACACCAATCTGGCAGTCATGTTCCAGCAGCTGCAGCATACTGCCAGATTGGCTCCAGTGATGAGGAGGGAGGGGATGATGAGGTCACTGACTCCACGTGGGTGCCTAATAGGAGAGAGGAGGAGGAGGAGGAGGATGAGGAGGAGGCACATCTCCAACGAGGCAGGATGCCCTTTGGTGGCCAGCGTAAGGGCAGTACACCGACGGAATCACACCGCAGAGCTCCGCCTGTGCAGGGCGCTGCCTCTGCCCGTCATTCAAAAAGTTCTTTGGTGTGGGCCTTTTTTGAGGCTAGTGCATCAGATCGCACAGCTGCTGTTTGCAACATATGTCTCAAGCGTATATCGCGTGGCCAAAACATCAGCCGCTTGGGTACCACATGCCTGACCAGACATATGTTGACCTGCCATGCAGCTCGTTGGCAAGCCTACCTCAAAGACCCACACCAAAGAACAAAGCGGACCTCTCCTTGCACCGCATCAGCTGGGATCTCCAACCCCACTATAACTTCAGTCCTCTCTGAAACATGCACTGAGAGGAATGAAGGTGTAGAATTAGGTGTGTCACAGCCAAGTACTTGCGCCCACTCTGCTAGCAGTACACCGACGTCCGATTCTAGCAGGCAAATTTCCCTGCCCCAGCTGCTGGACCGTCGAAAGAAGTTCACTCCCAGCCATCCACATGCCCAGCGGTTGAATGCTAGCTTGGCTAAATTGCTAGCGCTTCAACTGCTGCCTTTTCAGTTGGTAGACTCGGCCCCCTTCCGTGAGTTTGTGCAATGTGCAGTTCCTCAGTGGCAGGTTCCCAAACGCCACTTTTTCTCACGGAAGGCTATTCCGGCTCTCTACCGGCATGTGGAAGGCAATGTCTTGGCCTCGCTGGACAGGGCGGTCAGCGGTAAGGTGCATATTACCGCTGACTCATGGTCCAGCAGGCATGGACAGGGACGTTACCTTTCTTTCACGGCCCATTGGGTCACTCTTTTGGCAGCTGGGAAGGATTCAGGACAAGGTGCAGTAGTGTTGGAGGTTGTCCCACCGCCACGCCTCCAAAATGCTACTACTGGTTGTGACACACCTCTCTCCTCCACCCCCTCCTCTTCTTCTTCCTCCATGGCCTCTTCCTGTGGTTTGTCCTATGAACCAGCGGTGCTCCGTAGCCGTTCACGGGGGCTACGCAAGTACGCAGGCAAAAAGATGCCATGCCGTGCTTGCGCTGGTGTGTTTGGGGGACAGAAGCCACACTGGGGCAGAGGTCCTGTCTGCTCTGCAGGGCCAGGCCGAGAGGTGGTTGACGCCACGCCAGCTTAAGCCAGGAATGGTGGTTTGCGACAATGGCACCAACCTCCTCTCCGCCCTCCGACAGGGACAACTGACCCATGTGCCCTGTGTGGCTCACGTCCTTAACCTGGTGGTGCAGCGCTTCTTGGGCAGGTACCCGGGCTTACAGGATGTCCTGAGGCAGGCCAGGAAAGTCTGTGTGCATTTCCGCAGATCTTATAATGCCAGTGCTCGCCTGGCTGAGCTGCAAAAGGAGTTGAACCTGCCCAAGAACCGCCTTATATGTGACATGCCCACCAGGTGGAACTCAACGTTGGCCATGCTGCAGCGGCTGCACACGCAGCAGAGGGCCATCAATGAGTACCTGTGCGACTACGGCACCAGGACAGGGTCAGGGGAGCTTGGTTTTTTTTCTCCACGCCAGTGGGGCATGATCAGGGATGCATGCACTGTCCTGGCACCATTTGAGGAGGCCACGAGGATGGTGAGCAGTGACAGTGCATGCATCAGTGACACTGTACCTCTTGTCCACCTGTTGGAGCACACGCTGCGTGGAATAATGGACAGGGCACTTGAGGCAGAACAGAGGCAGGAAGAGGAGGACTTCCTTGCCTCTCAAGGCCCCCTTTACCCAGACAGTGTTCCTTCTGTCCCACCCATCGCACAGGAGGAGGAGGAGGAGGAGGAGGAGGAGGAGGAGGAGGAGGAGGAGGAGGAGGAGGAGGAGGAGGAGGAGGAGGAGGAGGAGGAGGAGGAGGAGGAGGAGGAGGAGGAGGAGGAGGAGGAGGAGGAGGAGGAGGAGGAGGAGGAGGAGGAGGAGGAGGAGGAGGAGGAGGAGGAGGAGGAGGAGGAGGAGGAGGAGGAGGAGGAGGAGGAGGAGGAGGAGGAGGAGGAGGAGGAGGAGGAGGAGGAGGAGGAGGAGGAGGAGGAGGAGGAGGAGGAGGAGGAGGAGGAGGAGGAGGAGGAGGAGGAGGAGGAGGAGGAGGAGGAGGAGGAGGAGGAGGAGGAGGAGGAGGAGGAGGAGGAGGAGGAGGAGGAGGAGGAGGAGGAGGAGGAGGAGGAGGAGGAGGAGGAGGAGGAGGAGGAGGAGGAGGAGGAGGAGGAGGAGGAGGAGGAGGAGGAGGAGGAGGAGGAGGAGGAGGAGGAGGAGGAGGAGGAGGAGGAGGAGGAGGAGGAGGAGGAGGAGGAGGAGGAGGAGGAGGAGGAGGAGGAGGAGGAGGAGGAGGAGGAGGAGGAGGAGGAGGAGGAGGAGGAGGAGGAGGAGGAGGAGGAGGAGGAGGAGGAGGAGGAGGAGGAGGAGGAGGAGGAGGAGGAGGAGGAGGAGGAGGAGGAGGAGGAGGAGGAGGAGGAGGAGGAGGAGGAGGAGGAGGAGGAGGAGGAGGAGGAGGAGGAGGAGGAGGAGGAGGAGGATTGTGTCAGCATGGAGGTGGAGGCTGGCACTCAGCATCATCAGCAGCAGTCTTTTAGGGATGATTTACAGTCCCAAGAAACCAGTGGACTTGTACGTGGCTGGGAGGAGGTGGCTGCGGATCATGTCGTCCTTAGTGACCCAGAGGACTCCGGAGCGAATGCCTCAGCAAACCTACGCTGCATGGCCTCCCTGATCCTGCAAAGTCTGCGGAAGGATCCTCGTATTCTTCGGATCAAGGAGAGGGACCATTACTGGCTGGCCACTCTCCTTGATCCACGGTACAAGGGTAAGGTTGCGGACCTTATGTTACCGTCGCAGAGGGAGCAGAGGATGAGACAACTCCGGGAGGCCTTGCAGAAAGGTCTGTGCAACGCGTTCCCAGAGACTGGGAGGTTGCAAACTCCTGGTCCTGGACAACGAGTTGCTGAGGCTTCGGCCAGTCAAAGAAGGAGCGGTGGGGAAGGTGGCCGTCTGACCGATGCGTTCAGACAATTCTTTAGTCCGCAGCCCCAAAGTATGATCGGTTCCAGCAACCATCGCCAGCGTCTGATAAACATGGTGCAGGAATATCTAGGGGCAAGGTCAGACTTGGACACCTTCCCCACCGAAAATCCTCTGGCTTACTGGGTCTTGAGGATGGATCACTGGCCAGAGCTTGCACAGTATGCAATTGAGCTACTGGCCTGTCCTGCATCCAGCGTTCTTTCGGAACGCACATTCAGTGCTGCTGGAGGATTTGTCACGGATCACAGGGTGCGCCTGTCCACCGACTCGGTTGATCGACTGACTTTCATCAAGATGAACCAGTCTTGGATCACCACCAGCTACCACACACCTGATGCTGATATAACAGACTAATTGATTTTAACATGTCACATCCCTTCAAGACTGATGCTGATGCTGAGTGCCTGTGCTGTTATGTTGACTGGCTATCCTCCTCCTCCGAGTCCTCAATGATACGATTGATGATGATGATAGCTTGTAAGATCATTTTTGTTTATGGGTGCCGCCACCAGTGCCTAACGCCCAATTTTTCAGCCCCTGTTTAACAGGGGCGTGTCATTACAATTTTTGAAGCAATACTTTGCAACAGGGCTCATTGCTGTGCTCCAAGTACAGTATCTGTGAGGAGTTGCAGTGTTGTGCCACCAGTGCCTAAGGCCCAATTTTTCAGCCCCTGTTTAACAGGGGCGTGTCATTACAATTTTTGAAGCAATACTTTGCAACAGGGCTCATTGGTGTGCTCCAAGTACAGTATCTGTGAGGAGTTGCAGTGTTGTGCCACCAGTGCCTAAGGCCCAATTTTTCAGCCCCTGTTTAACAGGGGCGTGTCATTACAATTTTTGAAGCAATACTTTGCAACAGGGCTCATTGCTGTGCTCCAAGTACAGTTGCTGTGAGGGGTTGCAGTGTTGTGCCACCAGTGCCTAAGGCCCAATTTTTCAGCCCCTGTTCAACAGGGGCATGTAATTACAATTCTTGATCTAATAATTCACAGCAGGGCCCATTGCTGCACCCACCAAGAGTAACTGTCAGGGCTTACAGTGTTGTGGCACCAGCACCACCATCAAAGGCCCAATTTTTACTACCACTGTTCAACAATTATATGTAATTAAAATTCCTGATATAATAGTTGACAGCAGGGCGTTCCAGCACCAACCAAGAGTAACTGTGAGTGCTTACAGTGTTGTGCCAACACCAACAACTAAGGGGCCTATTTCTGCAGAGTATATACGGCAGGTCCCTACTTTCAAACATCCAACTTACAAACGACTCCTACTTGCAAACGCAAGAAGACAACAGGAAGTGAGAGGAAATCTACCACTAGGAAGGAAAATTCTCTCCTGTAAGAATAAATATGGGAGAAAGGTGTCTCCTCTGTACTGATGCTTTATCAGCAATCCTTGTTTCAAGAAAAACACCACATTTCAAAAACAGTTGTCATTGGGACGGAAAGTGAGGTGAAATGTTCTGAACAGGGGCACAGACAGCAAAACAAATGTTACAGGGGTGATAACCCTTACCTATGTTTTCCAAAAAGTTTAAAAATAGATTTTTGGTCTGGAGCTACACTTCAACAATGTACCTGTTCAAAATTACAAACAGACTCTACATAAGAACAAACCTACAGTCCCTGTCTTGTATGCACCGCCTGTATAGGGCTGTTCAGAGTATATAGGGCCTTTTTTATTTTATGTGCGGGGTTCCCCTTAATATCCATACAAGACCCAAAGGGGCTGGTAATGGGCTGGGGTAGGGGGGGGGGTCATGGGGTAGCTATGCCATTTTTCTTAAAGAATTTCATCCATATTACCGGGACCAGACATTACATTAAAGCCGCAAGCAGTTTTAAATGGCTTTTTTTTCCTTTAGAAGTGTCATTTTGTGCAGGGACAGTTCTAAACACGGGAAACACGTGGCACTTCACAGGCATACTTTAGACACCCCCCAGGTACGATATTTAAAGGAATATTTGACTTTTTTTTTTTCACTTTATGCATCATTAAAATGACTGCTCCCGAAAAACGACCGTTTTTAAAACTTCTTTTTGCATTGATACATGTCCCCTGGTGCAGAACCCGGGTTCCCAAACCCTTTTTAGGACAATAACATGCATAATAGTTGTTATAATTAGCACTTTAGAATTCGAACGTTCGCATCCATTGTATTTAATAGGGTTCTAATGTTCGTTCGAACTTTCGGTCCGTTCGCGGGTTCTGGTGCGAACCGAACCCGGGGGTGTTCGGCTCATCACTACCGGAGACACTGTGAGGGGAACCACTGATGGTATTGGAAGTGGAAACATCAGAATTTGTGGTATGTCACTGGTTGTTACTGATAACAAGGGTTTAGTTGCCGTGGGTAACCTCAGAAAAGTTGTTAAACCAAAAAAAACTGTTGTGATGGGAAAAACTGGTATCGGTGAAGGAAAAGGTGGTTCCCCATCAGGCAAAGTATTAGTAACAGGTCCCCTATATCAAGAAAGTGAGGGTATTAGGGAAGGCAGAGTTCCCCAGAGAAAATCAAATAAGCCCAGGAACCCCAGAAGAGGGAGAAAGCGTAGAATAAAAACGAGTAGGATCCTATGGAGAGTTAAGGAAGGACTTGGCTGGAAGCGCACCCGAAAAAAGGGTTGGGCCTACGCGGCTGACAGCCGGCACAGAGGTGTCCCAACCCTGATGACATGTGCTGGTGTTCCTCCCTCCGGATCGAAACATAGGGGGGGGAATATGTGATAGTGAAAGTCCCTGTCCCTATGGAAAGGGAGCAAAAACGGACACAGAGTCTGCATGTCAGCAGACTGCAGAACTACAGAGCATAGCTTGGAAATTGAGAAAACTGTTTTGGCAGCTTTCTCCGGGTTTTGCTAAGTTCGGATGGGGCTGTGTAGTTTGGAGATCCTTTTAGAGTCTTGGGTGGGATGGGATCTCCAACCCTGTGTCCGGGTCTTGTGGACAGCCAGCATGGTGTGTATAATGAGGGGCTGGTGAGAGTGAAGGATGGTGGAGAGTGAGCAACTTGCTACTGCTAAGTGAAGACAGACCTATGTCTGGAGAGCGGTCTGCCCTGTGGGAGACTGCAGCCCATGTAAAGGGGATTCTTTGCCCAGGGACTGGGAAAGGCTGGCCAGCCTTGAAGAGTCGGGGAGACTGAGGAAGCCAGTAAGTCCAGGGAGCTGGAAAGAATCGTTTCTATTTGAAAGCAAGCAGAGGAACTGCTGACAAGAGCCAGGTGGCTTGGTATGTTTTCATTTATGTGCTGAATGAAGTTTAAACCCCTGCGTGGGAATCCTGAATAGACATTTTACTTTTGTTTTTCTGTTTAAATAAACGTGGGCTACCAGGCCCTTAACTAGAATGCCTGTCTGATGTGGACTCACTGCATAAAAATGCATTTATCCACTTGAGCTAAAACACCCCAATATCACAGCGACATGAGCTCCCATTTGTCGCACCAGTGTGAACCCGGCCTAACTTGCCAAACATTTGTGGACACCTGATAATCACACATATATAAGCTTATTGGGCTTCCATTAACACAGGATTTTGGAGTGTGTCTATGGGAATTTGTGTCCATTTGGACAGAATAAAGTAAGGGGTAGACATGTGTAGCACTACCCCTGTAGGAGCTGCTGGTTTAAATTTGGGCCTTGCACGTTACCTCAGTATTCGTTGTCTAGGGGAAGAAAGTCTGTAAACTCCAATGTCCACACAAGATGTAAAACCTTAAGCTGTTAGGTTTTATTTTCCCTTTGCATAAAACATATGAAGAATAGTAGAAGATTGAAGGGAAGGGGTAGGTTCAGGTACGCAGTACAGATCACTGGGGAAAACTTCTCAACTATAAAGTCATTCACCACTCCTCTTCGAGTGGATATTGCTCACCCGGATAGGCCCCTCTCACCTGGCCTAGCAGCCGGAATGATGCAGGGACAATGATCAGGACCAGTCTCTGCCACAGACTGGTTGTGCACAAGATTGGATAATCCGGGATCCTCTGCCACAGGACTTAACGCCATGGCTTCCAACCAAGCAGTCAAAAAGCCTTTAAGCCAACCCGGCAGACTGCAAGGTGAACTTTAGCTACGGTGCATCCTCCAATAGAATTACCAGGCCCTCCTCAAGACTCCAGCCTTCCGCTTGGTCTTTTCCAGGACACGTCCTCACCTGGTTTCCTCCATTGAGTGGCTTCCTCCCGCAGGACGGACAGCACAGGATCACCTTCAAAGTGTAGGCCCCAGCATAACTGGGCCTACTTGGTAGAGTTGCAGCCTCGGACCAACATGGTCCCGAGGCCGAAATCACACAACACACTCCTCGCGCCAGGAGGGCCGCGAGGGGAAGAAGGACACCAAAAGATGGCGTCTGCCCCTTAAGTACCCTTCCCCAGCATGCTCAGCGGGTAGACCACGCCCACTGAACTGTTCCCGGGGGAAGGTACCCAATGCACTCTGGCCTGTCAGTCTTCCACATTGGCCTGGGGTGGTAACGCCACCTACAGTCAAATAGTGGGAAGTCTTCCAACACAGCCATAGCCGGAACAGTGTCTGATTTAGCATAATTATTTACAGAGTCTGAGCCAAACTACCAGCTCAGACACCCACTAAATTTAACATAGCGCCTGGTCATCAGGAGCAGGGCGCTACACATGGTTTCACCAGTTAGGTGTGGAGGAACCCAAGTGTTCTGCACAGAGCCTTGACCTCAATCCTACTGAAAACCATTGGGATGAGTTGGAATGTCAATTGTGAGCCAGCTTGTTTCACCTTTTTTCTTTTTTTGGGCTGAATGGCCACAAATACCCTTAAACATCCTCCAGAGTTGATGACACAGGCCTTTTTGAAGATCTGACCAACATGGTCAACCTGTTGGCAACTACATTTTTAATATGGTTGAGAACCATAATAATGCCTATGGCTTTGACATGGAATATCTAAAAAGGAACTGACCAGCATGGTATACCTCTTGTCAATAAAAAAATAATAATTGGTGAGTAGCATTGGCATGCAGTTTCCTAATCCTACTAGTTAGTGTTGCAGCACAGATAAGCTTGGTTATTGTTGTCAGGTTGACCTCTGCTGTTTGGCTGAGTGATTTTGGAGCCTGCTGGTTTCTCCTGACCCAAAGAGTTATCTCTATCTCTCTCTTCTTCATAACGGGAGATAATTTATATTCCACAGAGATAGCAGAGAACAATGCTACCTGACAACAGTGCTTCCTCTGGATTATTTGTGGGTATAGGATTCTATATGTATATGGAGGTTTCAATGTATTTATTTTTATTCATTTTTACTATACATATATAGAATGTATTTATTTATGTTTTTCATTTTAAAGTATAACTAAAGGCAAAACTTTTTCAATTTGAATAAAGCAGTAAGGGATTGGAACCTCTGTCAAGTTTTATTGTTGCCTTTATCCCTGTTAGATTACGGTAATTACCGTACTTTTGCAAGAGGAGATTTCTCTCCCATTGAAAAAGATATCCTCTAACTTCCTGTTGAGTCCACAGGACAGGAAGTGAAGAGTAATCTCTCTGTCGAGACACAGATAGGCAAAACTGACAATGGTTTTAACCCTCTCCTACTCATCCAAAAGAAAAAGAAAAAGGTTTTGAATTAGGAAATACTTTAATTGCGAGGCATTACATGGCACCACTGTCTGCAGCATCCAGGACTCGCTCATGGTCGGAGTAAGTGGACCTGTGAGGTCACATGACTGGATCCGAAGCCTCAATGATTTAGGGCCCCTTTTGTGCTGTGTTAAAGTGTGTTGCGTTAAGGCAGCCAATTCAAAATAATGATCTTTCAATGTACCAAAACCTCCCGAATCATCAGATGTGTCACAAAATTTGTAACAGAACACATTGAAATGGACTATGTGTATTGCTGTGCATGTGCATTGTCTTTTACCAAATAAAGTGTAGCAACCTCACCCCTCTCTCCCCTTCTCATTCTCGGCTTGTCTTTCTTTGTCTAGGGGTGTTAGTGCTGGGGGGAGGGATGAGATACACCACGGCCCATGTCCTCCATAGTGAAGAGGTGAAGGCCAGAAAGATCGGGCTTTGTGTAGGTGTCCTAGAGTCAAGTCCTGTCCTTCGTCCCTGACTCCTTTGCTCCTAATAACCAGAGTTCCACACAGTGAATAGGTCCAACTCAGTTTTATTCTTCTCAGCGAATAATAATACAGCACGTTTAAGTTGGATTCTTTTGCAACAACTTAGTAGTAATGGGATTAGGTCGAGGCACAATCCTTTCCCTTCTTTTGCTAACCACTGTGGTATCACCAGTGGCGAATAGTCACTGCCACTGACTATGTGAAGAAGAACGTGAATTACCTTCACTAGCACGGCCCCTGTCAGGGGAAGGATATCCGTCCAAGGGAAATACCGGAGGCCTCTCTGTCACCAGCGATGCTGCGCTGGATTCTCCAGAGAAGTTCTGCTCACCAGACCTCACGAACTCAGAAACGGGCACCCAAGGAGTTAGGGCCCCCTCGGATTCCTCCACCCCAGGCATCCGCCATAGTACCTCACCCCAGGCTAAAGGTGCCTGAGATGGACTCCATCTCTGCTCCGACCAGGTCAAAGGCACCTGGGCCCGGAACACCGGAACGCCAGCAGCCAAGCTTAAGGTGCCTGGGTGCGGCCGCGTCCTCCCGACTCTGAACCTCCACACCAACCCCGTGGTAAAGGCGTCCGCCCCTTTTATCCCCTCTCCCTTTGCGTCACAGCGGGTTCCCCGCCCCGCTGTACCAGCTCCAGGGGAGGACAAAAAGGCACAGTCTTGCGGTGTGAGTTCACCCCGGCAACAACGCCACCTGTAGGCCGCAGGGAACCTCACACCACCAGAGTCCTCCAAGAACCATAAAAGTGTCTCAGATTCCCTAGCAATCAGTGCATCTGGGTTACACTACCACCCAGATGCTTCCCCTAAATTCAAATACCCGCTACAAAAGTATTGTGAAAGACTGTTATAGGACTCCAGCTTTCTCTTTAAAGTAGTGCATTGGGGAGCCATTCAAAATGAATGACAACACAATGTTTGTAACATGCGTTATGGTACCATGCTCGTTAACCGGTTAACAACCGGCTCCTGTACATATACGTCGGCAGAATGGCACGGCTGGGCAGAGTAACGTATATATACGTCACTTTAAAAGCGAGCCCCTGCCGCGAGCTCCGTGACCATGCCTGCGGACTCTATGTCCGCCGGTGTCCCGCGATCGGGTCACAGAGCTGCAGAACGGGGAGAGGCAAGTGTAAACATGCATCTCCCCGTTCTGCCTAGTGACACTGTCACTGATCGTATGCTCCCTCTCATCGGAAGCAGCGATCAGTGACGTGTCACTCATAGCCACGCCCCCTAACAGTTAGAATCACTCCCTAGGACACACTTAACCCCTTCAGCGCCCCCTACAGGTTAACCGCTTCACTGCCAGTGTCATTTTTACAGTAATCAGTGCATTTTTATAGCACTGCTCGCTGTAAAAATGACAATGGTCCCAAATGGTGTCAAAATAGGGTGACCAGACATCCCCGGTTTCCGGGGACAGTCCCCGGATTGAGGACACTGTCCCCAGAACAAGTCTGTCCCCGGTTTTGTCCCCGGATTGGATTTGAACAGGGGCTGGGGCCATTTCAAAGACAGTCAGTGCAGAATTAAAAGAAAAAAATCTGAATTACACACCCCCCCTCTGCCGCTCTTACTAGCTTAGGGGGGTCTATTTTTTTCCATTATCTGCCCCTTTCTGATGATCATGTGCTGGTCGGAGCGGAGGGAATATTTCTTCAGTTTTGGGCGCATGCCCATTCAGCTCCGCTCGCATGTTCTTCTGCCTTGACTCAAGTCCCAGCCAACCGCCTGCCTGCTTATCTCCTTGCCTTCCCTGGCGGAGTGATCTTCCTCCACTCCCCATCCAGTAGTAGGCAGAGTAAGACTTGACAGGCTGTGAGGCAGGGGACAGAGAGTCGCTGATTGCCGCCATTACTAGTAAAAAAAAAATATGTCCCCGGATTTCATTTAAAAAATCTGGTCACCTTATGTCAAAAGTGTCTGCCATAATGTCGCAGTCATGATAAAAATCGCTGGTCGCCGCCATTACTAGTAAAAAAAAAATATTAATAAAAATGCCATAAAACTATCCCCTATTTTGTAGACGCTATAACTTTTGCACAAACCAATCAATAAACGCTTATTGCGATTTTGTTTTATCAAAAATATGTAGAAGAATACATATCGGCCTAAACTGAGGAAAAAAATCGTTTTTTTATATATTTTTTGGGGATATTTTATTATAGCAAAAAGTAAAAAATATTGCTTTATTTTCAAAATTGTCGCTCTATTTTTGTTTATAGCGCAAAAAATAAAAACCGCAGAGGTGATCAAATACCACCAAAAGAAAGCTCTATTTGTGGGGAAAAAAGGACATCAATTTGTTTGGGCACCACGTCACACGCGCAATTGTCAGTTAAAGCGACGCAGTGCCGAATCGCGAAAAGTCCTCTGGTCTTTGGTCAGCCAAATGGTCCGGGGCTTAAGTGGTTAACACACACATAACTGCAATGCATTGATGTAAATTGGCCCTTACGGTGTGTAGATTTGTTTTTTTTTCAAAAAAATCTTTTTCAGAAACCACTGGACATATCCTAAAGTGTACATCCAGGCAAATCTTTTAGCTTTAGGTTGAGTGTGAATGGATTAGAACCCTTGTTGGGTTTTTACTGTCTCAGGCTCTGTTAGGGGAACAAGAAATGAGGAGAAATCTCTCTGATGACGGTTTCATCAGGCAGGAAGTAGGGGAAATCCACACCAGAAAGACAGACAGCAATAAAAAAAAATCTGACATGGCTTCTGGTCTTCCCCGACTCTACAAAAAAAAAGAAAAGAAAATTGTATCAAACACTAACTGTAATTTTTCCTTTTTTCTTTTATTTTTAAGGAACACACATATAGTACAGACATCTGAACAGGAATATAACGACCATGGTACAGTGGGGCAAAAAAGTATTTAGTCAGCCACCAATTGTGGAAGTTCTCCCACTTAAAAAGATGAGAGAGGCCTGTAATTGTCATCATAGGTATACCTCAACTATGAGAGACAAAATGTGGAAACAAATCCAGACAATCACATTGTCTGATTTGGAAAGAATTTATTTGCAAATTATGGTGAAAAACAAGTATTTGGTCAATATCAAAAGTTCATCTCAATACTTTGTTATATATCCTTTGTTGGCAATGACAGAGGTCAAACGTTTTCTGTAAAGCTTCACAAGGTTGTCACACACTGTTGCTGGTATGTTGGCCCATTCCTCCATGCAGATCTCCTGTAGAGCAGTGATGTTTTGGGGCTGTCGCTGGTCAACACAGACTTTCAACTCCCTCCAAAGGTTTTCTATGGGGTTGAGATCTGGAGACTGGCTGTCAGGGTCACCTGTGGCCAGGTGACAGATGCACACCGTAGGGGGACAGGAGTGCACCGCGAGGTAGTGAACCCTATGGCTGGCTTCTGTGGATAGGAAACTGGGTGGTTGTGGAAAGCGGGACCAGAGGAGCACAACCGGGATCCCAACGGAAGCGAGAGCCAAGATTCCCCAGGGCGCGGAGTCTAAGACCCAGCTGGTCTTCTCCAGGGCCTCTAGTGGTGAGGATGTTACGCTGCAGGCTGGGACCAGGTCGCGGCCCCTGGAGTTTCCTAGCTCACGCCCCGTAGGATAAGGGGAAGCAGCAGCACACGATAGAGAGAACCGAATAACAAGCCGAAGGTCAGGGGCCACAAGCAGACAAGGATAACGAAGAACGAGCCGAAGGTCAAGGGTCACGAGCAGACAGGGATGGTCGGGGACAAGCCAATAACGTAACAGAGAGACAGACGTAGCACACGGCAGGCAGGAACCCAAACACACAATGCCTAACAAACACGTTGATCAGCAAAGCAGGCTTGCAGTGCACAGGTTAATATAGTGTTCAGTGATAGGGCCTGGGGTGGAGTCAGGCTGGGAGGAGATTATAAAGGAAGCCAGGTGAAGGAGGTCTGGTCTCTAGATGAACACATGAGGAGGAAGGTAAGATGGCAGACAAACACTACTGCATATCCATGACAGTACCCTCCCTCTTATGGGCCCTCCCCTGCCTGGACCCAGGCTTAAAGGGAAATCTCTGATGAAACCTTCTCAACAGATGAGGTGCAGCGACATCAGATGCAGCGATCCAAGACGCCTCCTCAGGACCAAAACTTCTCCAATGCACAAGGTACTGAAGAATGCCTCTGCAGAGCCGAGCATCCAGAACTTGTCTAACCTCGTACTTAAAATTATCCTCAGAGACCGAAAACGAGGTAGGGAGATGACAAGAAGATCTATTGAGGACCAAAGGCTCTCTAGGAATAAGCAAGGGCATGAGAGGATCAACAGGAATCTGAGGAGGGTCCCCTAGACCCTTAAAGGGGAACTGGTCATCTTGCACAGGACCATCAGACTGGGCAGATGTCAGTGGAACCCTGAAGTCAGGTTGGTTAGAAGGTGACATGTGGCCGGAGTCAAGCTGAATAGCTGAAGGACAAGCAGAATGTCCCGAACAAGAAAAAATGAGAGGCTCACTGGGCATGGGCTGGACTGGCATAACTAGTACAGAGGCAGAGTGAATAGCTGAGTCAGGTGTAGCGACTACCTGAATCGCATCGCAAGACGTAGCGACTGCAGGACTTGTAGACAAGCTAGCCTGGCTGTGCGTCCAAGGGTGGTTATGCAACCTGGAATGAATGACCGGCTCAGATTCACAGGGGGCAACCTTGGGTAGGCAGGATGAGGAACAGGAGGGACCCCAAGCCAGGATCTGTCCAGTAGTCCAGTCCACATGAGGAGAATGGAGCTGTAACCATGGGAGACCCAAAATTATAGGCGTTGAGGCCTTGGGTAAGATAAGGAAGGATATCCACTCCTGGTGGAGTGTCCCTACCGACATCTTAACAGGGAGGGTCTGGAAGCGGATAGGTCCCCCTGGGAGAACAGTACCATCAATCGCCAAGACCACCAATGGCGTGGTGAGGGGCAAAAGAGTAAGTCTCATGGACGATGCGATTTCCCAGTCCATGAAATTACCAGCGGCTCCGGAATCCAGATATGCTGAGACCGAATGAGAAGAAGCACCAACATGAAGGAACACAGAAAGCAGAAGACGAGAAGGGGAAGGTGATATTTCTGGGTCCAATACTCCACTTTCCAGATGAAGTGGACCCGAACGTTTTTCTGGACAAAGAGAGCAAGTGTCACGAAAATGACCTTTGCCCCCACAGTAAAGACACAGACCAAGAGTTCTGCGCCTAGCACGTTCCTCGGGGGATAGCCTGGTCCGACCCAGCTGCATGGGTTCCTCAGCTGGTAGGAGATGCTCTACGGGTCGAAGAGAGGGGAGCTCAGGCTGACTAAGAACCAAGGAGTGCTGGCGTTGCTTTTCTAAGGTCCTCTCCTGAAAGCGAATATCGATCTGGTTACACAAGGAGATAACGCCGGCCAGATCAGTGGGGATGGTTCTTCCAGCTAATTCATCCTTCACTCTATCAGACAGGCCATGCAAAAAGGCTGCGACTAAGGCCTCATTGTTCCAGCTCAACTCAGCCGACAGTATGCGGAAATGAAGGGCATACTGTCCCACAGAAGCAGACTCTTGGCGGAGACGTAAAAGGGCGCTGGCCGCTGAAGAGACACGAGCCGGTTCTTCGAAGATATTCCGAAAAAGTTTCAAGAAGCCAGACAGGCTAGAAACCACTGGATCATTCAGTTCCCACAGAGGGGCTGCCCAGGCTAAAGCTTCACCAGAGAGGAGGGAAATGATATAGGCTACCTTAGCTCGATCAGACAGGAAGTTTTGGGGCTGGAGCTCAAAATGAATCGTGCATTGGCTAAGGAACCCCCTGCAAGCCTTGGAGTCCCCAGAGAAACGGGACGGAGCTGGCAGTTGTAGCGAGTGTGTGGCTGCGACTGGTGCAATAGGTGCAGCCGCTGATTGTATTTGAGGTTGCGGATTCAGGGTTCCCAAGGAGGCCTGAAGCTGCTCGAAGCGAGAAGCCTGATCCTGGAGGAATCGCATCACCTGAGTCTGATTCGATTCCTGGGTTTCAAGTCTGCAAACTATGCCCTGCAATGGATCATCCGCGGGTAGCGGGATGTCAGCCGGGTTCATGGCTGATCAAACTGTCAGGGTCACCTGTGGCCAGGTGACAGATGCACACCGTAGGGGGACAGGAGTGCACCGCGAGGTAGTGAACCCTATGGCTGGCTTCTGTGGATAGGAAACTGGGTGGTTGTGGAAAGCGGGACCAGAGGAGCACAACCGGGATCCCAACGGAAGCGAGAGCCAAGATTCCCCAGGGCGCGGAGTCTAAGACCCAGCTGGTCTTCTCCAGGGCCTCTAGTGGTGAGGATGTTACGCTGCAGGCTGGGACCAGGTCGCGGCCCCTGGAGTTTCCTAGCTCACGCCCCGTAGGATAAGGGGAAGCAGCAGCACACGATAGAGAGAACCGAATAACAAGCCGAAGGTCAGGGGCCACAAGCAGACAAGGATAACGAAGAACGAGCCGAAGGTCAAGGGTCACGAGCAGACAGGGATGGTCGGGGACAAGCCAATAACGTAACAGAGAGACAGACGTAGCACACGGCAGGCAGGAACCCAAACACACAATGCCTAACAAACACGTTGATCAGCAAAGCAGGCTTGCAGTGCACAGGTTAATATAGTGTTCAGTGATAGGGCCTGGGGTGGAGTCAGGCTGGGAGGAGATTATAAAGGAAGCCAGGTGAAGGAGGTCTGGTCTCTAGATGAACACATGAGGAGGAAGGTAAGATGGCAGACAAACACTACTGCATATCCATGACACTGGCTAGGCCACTCCAGGACCTTGAAATGCTTCTTACGAAGCCACTCCTTCGTTGCCTGGGCGGTGTGTTTGGGATTATTGTCATGCTGAAAGACCCAGCCACGTTTCATCTTCAATGCCCTTGCTGATGGGAGGAGGTTTGCACTCAAAATCTCACGATACATGGCCCCATTCATTCTTTCATGTACATGGATCAGTCGTCCTGCTCCCTTTGCAGAGAAACAGCCCCAAAGAATGATGTTGCCACCCCCGTGCTTCACAGTAGGTATGGTGTTCTTTGGTTGCAACTCGGCATTCTCTCTCCTCCAAACACGACGAGTTGTGTTTCTACCAAACAATTCTACTTTGGTTTCATCTGACCATATGACATTCTCCCAATCCTCTTCTGGATCATCCAAATGCTCTCTAGCGAACCTCAGATGGACCCGGACATGTACTGGCTTAAGCAGGGGGACACGTCTGGCACTGCAGGATCTGAGTCCCTGGCGGCGTAGTATGTTACTGATGGTAGCCTTTGTTACGTTGGTCCCAGCTCTCTGCAGGTCATTCACTAGGTCCCCCCGTGGGGTTCTGGGATTTTTGCTCACCGTTCTTGTGATCATTTTGACCCCACGGGGTGAGATCTTGCGTGGAGCCCCAGATCGAGGGAGATTATCAGTGGTCTTGTATGTCTTCCATTTTCTAATTATTGCTCCCACAGTTGATTTCTTTACACCAAGCTGCTTGCCTATTGCAGATTCAGTCTTCCCAGCCTGGTGCAGGTCTACAATTTTGTTTCTGGTGTCCTTCGACAGCTCTTTGGTCTTCACCATAGTGGAGTTTGGAGTGTGACTGTTTGAGGTTGTAGACAGGTGTCTTTTATACTGATAACAAGTTCAAACAGGTGCCATTAATATAGGTAATGAGTGGAGGATAGAGGAGCCTCTTAAAGAAGAAGATACAGGTATGTGAGAGCCCGAAATCTGGCTTGTTTGTAAGTGACCAAATATTTATTTTCCACCATAATTTGCAAATAAATTCTTTCAAAAATCAGACAATGTGATTGTCTGGATTTGTTTCCACATTTTGTCTCTCATAGTTGAGGTATACCTATGATGACAATTACAGGCCTCTCTCATCTTTTTAAGTGGGAGAACTTCCACAATTGGGGGCTGACTAAATACTTTTTTGCCCCACTGTATATGTAAAGGTCAACATAACAAACCAGTACATTTATTGGATGCAGATCACTGAGTGAGACGCTATAGAGATCCACAAGCCTAGGTACTAAGAATTTTCTGTACCCCATGCAGAATTTTACATGGTTAACACTGTTAATAAGTAACAAGTAAAAATCAAAAAGAACAATGTAACCAAAAAAGAGAAAAAAAAAGAGGGGGGGTTAGGGAAAGGAACCAGTCGTGCCACCAAGCCGTTAGAACTAGGAGTCCCACCATAGCGCACGCCAGGTAATAGGATTTAAATGAACAAAGCTTTGTATTCCTCAGAATAGACAAATTCATGCCAATAAAAACACTTTTTAAGTAATTTTTCCTGGTGGCCCTTCTCCGTAGCTACCAGGTCCTCCATCTCATTGATTTCAACTATTTTTTTTAAACCAAACGGTTATGGACGGTGCCTGCATCTGCTTTTTAGAACAGTGGAATACAGCTCTTTGCGCTGTAATCAAGAGGGGTAGAATGGAGCGTCTGTAGATCTTACTCGAGAACCGGTGATGGTGTAGAAGGAAGAGCGCCGGATCCTTCAGTAGTTTACGATCTGTGAATTTCTGGATTCTTTTATGGACCTCTATCCAGTAAGGAGAATGTGGAGAAGAGAACCTGACTCCTCTCCACACGTCCAACAGAGATCCAAGCATTGGGGGAACATTCTATAAATTTTGTCAGGTGTGTGATACCAACGGGTCAACACTTTAAACCCGGATTCCTGATGCTTTGCGCATATAGAGGTTTTATATGAGATCAGGAGAATTTGCTCCAGCTGTTTATCCATGAAAGTCAGTCCTAGGTCTTTTTCCCACTTGTCAATATAAGCAAGTTTGAAACCCGGCGGAGGGACCACCAATAGACGGTAGGTCTGAGAAATTGCATGGCACCAGGGAGAATGCTCCTCACATAGAAGCTTAAACATGGTAAGGCTTCTGTTGTAGCTACCTAGGGAAGGTATGGAGCCCAAATTTTCCTTTTTCTGATGCCAATCCATGGCAGCATACAAATGATATAGTTCTTCCCCTATCTCCACCTACAGGATCAGTTTAAATCTATAACAGGAAGTTAAGAGAGACCTGTCCCATTCTCATTAAAAATAACAAGATCTGAAGGAAGGGTCTATATGCTGCTATGGATTGGCATCAGGAAAGGAAAATTACGCTACACATTTGATACAATTTTTGACTTTTCTGAAGCCACCATGGCAGCATACATATGATACCTAACAAGCTAAACAGAGAGAGCTATAATCCACAAACTTTATTACAATGGACATGGAAGCCTCAACTGTTATTCTGCTGAAGTCTCCTGACATACCAGCCCCTGGATTTTGCCTGTAGCGCCTGAGGCAGATGTGCTGTTACAACCATCCTGCTGCTTTGCAGATGATGTCAATAAACATTTTGCCTGTGATGCCCTGAACATAGAGACATGGAAATGGACCTAGCCCAATGAGAGTCTACCACTTCTGATGGCTCTAGCCTCCACTGTATGTTTTCTGGACAATCTTTACAATCCAAGATGACAAGATTCTTGCTGTCACTCCCCCCCCCCCCCCCCTTCAAATTAGCCTGATGGAAAAAAAGATTAGCCTTTCGGAGCATCTAAACAAGGAAGCAGCTTGAAGAGAGGCGTTTTAGACACTTGGCACATCTAGCTTATGTAGGCCAGGTACTGCCTCTGACAAAAAGGATTGAGGTACCATTTTGTTTGTGAGAAGAAAACAGAAACCATCTTGGGGGCAAACGTGATCAAACTGCCTGGATAGACTAAGATGTAGGACTCTATGGCCCCAAGTGTTTGCAGTTAGATACTCTGCTCCCTGTAGTTATAGTTTGAAGTTATCAAGAGACACTGCCTCCCGAGCGATGTCCTACTGAGGACTGGCTTACTGTATGTTGGTGTGAACAGAGTCTGAGCAAGGAAATCCAGGATCAGAGTGAGATCTCAATGGGGAAAGGTATTCCTCCTCAGGGTGAAGTTTCAAAGCTGACATCCTGCAGCATGCTATGAGCTCCTAACATGCTCACATTTCTCCTGGCGAAAGCTGAAATATTTGAACCTTTATGGAACTGAAACTTAGCCCCAAATCCAGACCCATGTAAAGAAAAAGCTAGCAACTGGGCAACCATCAGGTTGCGAGAATCGAAGTTCCGCTTAGCTGCGAAGACTGTGAACCTGTTCCAGACAAATAGTATTTGTTGTTGTATTTGTATTTTCACAGGCAAAGTATTTGCTGACATCTTTCCTGGAAACTTACCAGGAATAAACCACTGCCAGGAATAAACCATGGCCATGTCTTGAAGACAGGGAGTATTTTCTGACTTTGAAGGCAGTCGTCGGGGTCATCCATTCCGGGCCTGCTTAAAGAGGAGCTCCAGGCTCCCCCCTAAAAAATTTAAGTCAGCAGCTACAAATAATGTACAGGGATCAAGCAATGTCTTCACCCGAACTGATTATTCAATCGGCTTCAAGTGCAGGTGCCAGCATCTCTAGACAGGGAAACAGGAAGCGAAGCCTTGCCGCTTCACAGCCTGTTTCCTACTGCGCATGTGCGAGCCGTGCTGAGCCTTGTGAATGGTCCTGTAGACTTCGGGGACTTGTGATGTGTCTTCAGGGGAACCGAACTTCCAGCTCAGATGGCTGTGGTGATCTGAGCCTGAAGTGGGTACCTGTCAAAATCAGGTACTGACTCCCCCGGCCCCCCAAAAAGTGGCAAACATGGCAGTAGAGGGGGGGGGTGCAAGCATGTGGAGCTCTGCTTTAATCCCCCTAATGAATGATTGACCTTCTTCTGACTTTGGAAAGGTCGGGAGTAAGGCAGGGGTGAATGGCTTGAATAAGGTGCCCTCTGAGCTGGAAATAAAGATGGCTATGATGAGCTTAGGGCCTCCTTGATTAGGAGGGCTGACTTTGATGCCCTGAACTCATCTGCAGGACTGCATCCTTGACATTGTGCCCAGAGTCCACTGGCATAAGGGGCTGCTGAACTCAGTTAGAGACGCAATAACTACTTGGCCATGAAGGGCCATGAATTTTATCCTCTGTTGAAGAAATTTTGATCATGCTTAATTGGGGTAGTTTTTGTCTTCATCTGGATCAACTGTGGGTATACATACCTCCCAACATGGGAATGAGGGACACCTATTAGCAAAAGTATGTAGGCATAGGACACACACCCTACCATGAGAATTAAACAAAAAAATGATTAGGTAAACCCACATGTGCTTTTTTTATAACTATTATTCCTTTTATATTGGCTTTTGAAATTTACAAATGCAGCAATTTAGAAATTGGATGAAAGGTTTAGAACCGTGAAACATGTTTTGAAAGCGAAATAGTGCATTTTATATACAGTACAACTATATAGATCAGACCAAAATGAGGGACAGATGAGGAGGAAAGAGGGACAGAGGGATTTTGTTCCAAATCAGTGACAGTTGGGAGCTATGTGTATAGGATTGTATAATCCCCCCCCCCCATTCTATTGGTTGAACTGAAATGAAGTTACTGAAAGTCAAAGAGGCAAAACAGCTGTTGTGTCACTGGGTTTTCACACCTGCTGTGGTCATTATTGTTATTAATTATTAATTTATATATTTATAGTGCATTTCTTCCTGAGGTTTCAAAGTGCTGTTGGAGTAGATAACAAGGTGAGGCAGCCAACTTGTGCACACTCTGTAAAATTTCATACTAAAGCCTCGTACACATGCACGGTTTTCTCGGCAAGAAAGCTGCTGGGAGAGCTTTTTGCCGTGAAAACCGTGCGTGTGTATGCTTTCTCGGTAGGAAAACTGCCGGAAATCCCGACGAGAAAAATAGAGAACCTGCTCTCTATTTTCTTGTCGGGATTCTCGGCAGAGTATTTCCTGCCGAGAAAACCGTGAGTGTGTATGCTTACCTGTCCCCAGGTAAACCCGTGCATGCTCGAAAAGACTTTGACGCATGCGCGGTAGCATACAAGGGTAGTGTAGGGTGTAACAAGATGGCGGCGATGTCTAATATTAAAAATTAGCTTTTTTTAATGAAATGGAAAACATAGAGCACAATTCATTGAGATGGCACCACATCCATACATGTGTATGAAAAACAATAAAGAAATACAGTAAAACCTTGGATTGCGAGCATAATTTGTTCCAGATACATGCTTGTAATCCAAAGCACTAGTATATCAAAGCGAATTTCCCCATAAGAAATAATGGAAACTCAAATGATTTGTTCCACAACTGGTTTTCTCAATTTTCTTTTTCGTACATCACGGGACACAGAGCGACTTAGTCATTACTAATGGGTTATATAGATTACCTTCAGGTGCCGGCACTGGCCACTTCCAAACCGGAAGTACCCTCCCCTATATAAGCCCCTCCCATCCGGGAGCACCTCAGTTTTTTGCCAGTGTCTAAGGTGTTGGCCAAAGAGTAACATGTGTTTTCACTGGGCTTGCGTACAGGTTCTTTTGGGCCTTAGTAAGCTGTTCCGGATCCCACCAAAAAAGCTTCATAGCTAAACGGTCGGTACCCGGGCCTTGCAGCAGAAGAGCAAGGTTTTGCCTGTAATGCCTCTCTTAGGAGGGCTGGACCCTGGGATCCAGAGCTCTGGTCATACCCACGACCAAGATGTTGTCTGTGCAGGGTGCTATACAGGTCCAGGGGAGTGGAATCCTTGGGAACCCGGTCCCTGAAGGTTTAATTACAATGCCTGCCGTGATAGGTGAAGTTTGGGCTTCTGTGGACCAAACAAAGTCCTGCGGCGGGGATCAGGTAAGTGGGGGCCCCCAGGAACTTGGTTCTATTGGGGGACCCCCAAGCCTAATTTGTCTTTCTGTCTGTTACCTAACGGTATTCCCGCTAATATCTGTGTATGCCTGTAACTACTGAAAATGTAAAATTTTAATAGTAGTCAAGAAAAAAAAAAAAAAGGACCGCGGTACCTGTGTTAAACCACTAGAGGCCGCTGTGGTCCATTTTTCTTGTCATGTGGATCTTTGGTTTTCTCAAGTCAAAAGATCCAGGCAGTTGGTAAGTTTCTCTGTGGGAATCCACTTCCTCTGCCCTGTTGCTGCGCTCATCCACCGCACAGGCCCTCCGGCAAAAAGGGCCCTGGCTCCTAGTCCCTGTTTGATTTTCGAAAAGGGCGCCAATGGCGCACGGGCGCGGGCGCGTGCACGCGCCTCCTATGAAAAAAAGGGGCGGGGCGGGTGGATGACGCTCGATGCGCGCCACGGCGCTTCTGCGCATGTGCAGGCGTCCCAGCTTGTATAAAGACACAGTACAAGTGTCAGCTGGATGCAAACAGAGCTAGCAACAAACAGTGGCACACAGAGGCGGTTGATGCAGGCATCCCCATAGAAAGGCACTTTAGTGGACACCAGCTGGTATATAGCAGCAACTGTGTTCGACTATTACCAGCAAAATTGGTGTATGACGACGGGAATACCTTAGCTTTGTGCTTATAGGATATGTCGTCCAGACGCTCTGGAAATAGATCTTCCAAGAAGCGAAAGGGGTCTCCGTCGGGCTCTGAGGATTTTGGGCATGCTGTACTGCGCCAATCTCCCCTGAAATTTCAGAGGTCAGTAGCCGTAGGAACCCCGCAGGAGTACCTGGTACTGCGGCTGTCCCCAGTCCACCTGCTCCTGTATATATAACAGAGGAGGTTTTATCCTCAACTCTGGGAGGATTGGAAGAGAGATTAACAGCATTGATCGCTGCTTCCCTGTCACAGGAATAGCGCGTCCGATCTCCGTCTCCTCCTGCAGAGTGCCTGTTAGTGGAGGAACAGTCCCAGAGATCGACCTACCTGAAGGGGATCAGGATGAGGTTGATTCGGTTATAGAGGAATCAACAGTGGAAGAACCTTTCTCAGCATCTCAGGCTGAAAGATTATGGGTTCAGTCTCTGACTAACATGGTCCGAGCAGCATTTTAAATGCCTCTGGCGGAACCATCAACCACTACGGTTTCCTCGCTGGGGTCGCTGAAAGCTCCCCAGACTGTCTGTTCCTTCCCAATCCACTCTTTATTGGAAGGGTTTATTTACCAGGATTGGGAGCATCCTGTAAAATATTTACTCCCCCCAAGAGATTTCCAGTGATCTATCCCATGGAGGATAAGTTCATAAAAAAAAAAATGGAGGGTCCCTACAGTGGACACAGCCATCTCTTGTGTAAATAAATCACTGACATGTCCAGTAGATAATGTTCCAATGTTCAAGGACCCAATAGATAAAAAAATTGGAGTCTTTACTAAAATCTGCTTTCTCTACAGCAAGCATGGTGACACAACCTGCAGTAGCAGCGATTGGAGTCTGCCAAGCAATGAAAGATCAGTTGAAACAAGTCTTAAGGGACTTACCAGATCAGCAGGCTCTTGCCCTAGCTGACCTACCTAGAGCCTTGTGTTGCGGTGGACGCCATAAAGGATACAATCCAACAGGCATCCCGCTTTACGCTGTCTGTAGACATATGCGTAGGCTTCTATGGCTCAAAAACTGGTCTGCTGAAGCTCCCTGTAAGAAATTGCTGATAAGCGTTCTCCATGAAATGGGAAGCTAATCTGGAGATGATCTGGACAAATATATCCAGAAAACTTCTGCCGGTAAAAGTACACTCTTGCCGGTTAAGAACAAGGGTAGAAGTCCTTCTTTTAAGAGGCCTACTTCTCCAGTCCCTGGCACATCGGCTGTGAAACAGTTCCGACGGCCTCCGCGGTCAAATCCAGGGGGCAGAAATCAGGGACAATCACAGGGTAACAAGAAACCCTGGGTCAAGAGAGGTACAAAACCTCCCCCTAAGTCATGAAGGGTTGCCCCTACTCAATCGGGTGAGGGGAAGACTTCAGTTGTTCAGAGACCTGGCGGGACACCATCAGAGATGGGTGATCTCCGCAGTAAGTCTGGGATACAGGCTGGAGTTAAAAGACATTCCTCCTGCCCATTTTATAAGGTCAAACGTGCCAAGCGATCCCCAGAAGAGTGGATCCCTCCTTCTGGCACTAGAGCAACTATTGCCCCAAGGGTAATCATGAAGGTTCCCTTGGAAGAAAACGAGTTCGGGTTTTACTCGAACCTTGTCACAGTCCCCAAACTAAATGGGGACATGAGGCCCATATTAAATATAAAAGGGCTAAACAAGTTCCTACATATCAGGACTTTTTCGGATGGAGTCGATCCGATCGGTGGCCACCGCCCTACAAGGGTTAGCCTTGATCGACATAAGGGATGCTTATTTGCATATTCCCATCTGTCCGGTCCACCAGAAATTTCTACGCCTTGCAGTAGAAGGGCGCCATTTTCAGTTCAGAGCCTTACCTTTCGGTCTGGCCACGGCACCACGAGTGTTCACAAAAATTCTGGCCCTACGATTGGCCAAACTAGGAACACAAGGTGTAACGATAATGGCATATCTAGACGACTTGTTGCTGATAGACCACTCAGTGAAAAAAACTAGAAGTGGTCGTTCACAAGATAATCAAGTATCTGGAATCTCACGGTTGCATTATCAACCGAGACAAGTCAGCCCTAAAACCAGTCAAAAGCCTGGAATACTTGGGGGCTAAGACTGGATTCAAATCAGAGAAAGATTTTCTTACCTCCAGAGAAGGTGTCGTCTTTGAAAGATTTGACCCACTTAGTGGGTACAAAAAAGAAAAACCATCCATACGCCTGTGTATAAGGCTGCTGGGAAAAATGGTGGCTTCATTCGAAGTGGTACCCTACGGTCAATTCTATTCAAGGAACTTGCAGAGGGCCATACTGTCAGCCTGGAACAAAAAAGTTCAGGCTTTAGACTTTCCAATGTCCCTGTCCCCTTCCGTTCGCAAGAGCCTCCATTGGTGGTTGGTACCAGAATCTGGAAAAAGGGAAACCCTTCAGTCCGGTTTCTTGGAAGGTGGTCACTACAGATGCCAGCCTCATAGGCTGGGGGGCAGTACTGGAGCAATGGTCTCTCCAGGGCAAGTGGTCAGAAGCAGAGAAGGCCCTGCCCATCAATCTCTTAGAGATACGAGCAGCCCGGTATGCCCTAGTAGCATGGACATCCAAACTCCAAGGGTCACCTGTCAGAATTCAATCAGACAATGCCACAGCAGTGGCATATATCAATCACCAGGGTGGCACCAGGAGTCGTGCAGCCCAGAGGGAAGCGAATTGCATCCTGGAATGGGCAGAAAGGTATGTCACAGCCATATCCGCGGTTTTCATCCCAGGAGTGGAAAATTGGAGAGCGGACTTTTTAAGTCGCCAGCAATTATGCCCGGGGAATGGTCTCTTCACCCCGAGGTTTTCCAGGCAATATGCCAGCGGTGGGGAACACCGGATGTAGATCTGCTAGCATCCAGATTCAACGCAAAGGTTGACAGATTTGTGTCTCGCACAAAGGATCCCCTAGCTTGCGGTTCGGATGCCCTAGTGTTCCCTTGGGATCAGTTCAAGCTGATATATGCATTCCCACCGCGATTAATCCGCAGAATCAGGGTAGAAAAGAAACCAGTGATTCTGGTGGCTCCAGCGTGGCCCCGAAGGGCATGGTACGCGGAGATTGTAAAAATGTCAGTGGGAAGTCCTTGGACCCTCCCACATCGTCCGGACCTGCTTTCGCAAGGACCGATATACTACCTTTCCTTACCAGCCCTAGGTTTGACGGCCTGGCTATTGAAGCCCACATTCTAAAAAAGAGAGGGCTCTCTAATCCTGTGGTATCTACCATGATCAATGCCAGGAAGCCGGTATCCAGGCAGATCTATTATAGGATCTAGAAGGCGTACATCACGTGGTGTGAGGCCAGGAAATGGCATCCACGTAAGTACGTAATAGGTAGGATTCTGGACTTCCTACAGTGGGCTGTACATAGGAAGCTTGCCTTGAGTACTATCAAGGGTCAGACGGCCTTGTCAATATTTTTTTCAAAGGCCCTTGGCTTTGCATTCATTAGTCAAAGCTTTCATACAAGGAGTGATGCGTATTGGCCCTCCGGTTAGTATTCCCATATGTCCATGGGACTTAAACCTGGTTCTGTCGGTTCTACAGAAACAACCATTTGAACCATTGCGGCACATTTCCTTGGTTCTTTTCACCAGGAAATTGATTTTCTTAGTAGCCATTTGTTCGGCTAAAAGAGTATCGGAATTAGCCGCCTTGTCCTGTAAGGAGCCATATCTGGTTATCCATAAGGACAGAGTAGTATTACGTCCTCATCCAGCCTTCTTCCTAAGGTGGTATCGAGGTTCCATTTGAACCAAGATGTGGTTCTTCCTTCCTTTTTCCCCAAACCTAGTTCGGTAGAGGAAAAGTTATTGCATTCTTTGGATGTAGTAAGAGCAGTTAAAGCTTATCTTAAAGCCACTGCTCAGATTCGTAGAACGGATACTTTGTTTGTTCTGCCGGAAGGCCCCAGAAAGGGTCAGGCAGCATCAAAAATCTACTTTAGCCAAGTGGATTCGACAGGTCATAATACAAGCCTATGGCTTGAAAAGGAGACCGCCTCCGTTCAAAGTTAGGGCGCACTCCACAAGAGCAGTTGGAACTTCATGGGCAGTGCATCACCAAGCCTCCCTGGCTCAAGTCTGTAAGGCCACAACATGGTCCTTAGTACACACGTTTACTAGATTCTACCAGGTAGACGTCAGAAGTCAGGAGGATGTCGCCTTTGGGCGCAGTGTGTTGCAGGCCGCAAAAGAGCCTCATGCCTGATGGCGCCCAGCTTATGTATCCCTCCCCTCATTTGGCATTGCTTTGGGACGTCCCATTAGTAATGACTAAGTCGCTCTGTGTCCCGTGATGTACGAAAAAGAAAAAGGGATTTTTATAACAGCTTACTAGGGATGAGCTTCGTGTTCGAATCGAACATACGTTCGACTCGAACATCGGCTGTTCGATCGTTCGAAGATCGAACGATTTGGGCCGTTCGCTCCAAATTCGAGTGACGCGAACGGCCCACAATGCACTACGCCATCGCAGTGTCATCCAGGCGCTGTGATTGGCCAAGCATGCACTGTGACCCCGCATGCTTGGCCAATCACAGCGCCGGCAGCGAGGAGAGCAATGATTGGCCACAGGCAGGATGCCTGTGGCCAATTATTGCTGAGGGTGTTTAGTACACGCCCCACACTATAAAAGGCCGCCAGCACGGCGGCCTAGTGTAGTGTGTTCCGGAGCAGGGATAGAGCAGCATAGGCAGGGACAGTGACTTTTATTTCTTTCTTGCTTAACCTGGATTCCTTTAGTTTAGGGAAAGAGAAGGATAGGTAGGGAGAGTGTCAGTGTGTTTTGTGCTTGTGCTATAGTGTGCTTAAAAAAAACATTTTTTCTAGGGACAGAAAACTGTAGGTAGGGAGAGTGTCAGTTTCTTTCACTGTGCAAGTCCTTGTTTCTAGGGACCTGGAAGGACAGTGAGTGAATTCTCCTTGTGCTATATTGTGCTTAAAAAAAACATTTTTTCTAGGGACAGAAAACTGTAGGTAGGGAGAGTGTCAGTTTCTTTCACTGTGCAAGTCCTTGTTTCAAGGGACAGAGAAGGACACCTGAAGGTAGCCCTTATTGCTTTTTTCCCATCTCCCTGCAGGCCATCTATTAGAATGTCTGGAAGGCAAACAAGGAGAGGCAGACAGTCAGGAGGCAATAAAAGAGGGCAAGCAGGCTCTGTGTCTGGGGGCAACAGTGCTGGTCGTGGACGCGGTGCATTGTCATCAGCACATGGCCATGGGACACGCTTGTCCTTCTTTTCCGCAGCTGGACATGTTGAGCCACATCATGCTGAAGACTTGGTAGAGTGGATGACCAAGCCCTCCTCCTCCTCCTCATCCTCTCTCACCCAGGCTCAGGGTACTGGCAAAGCAGCTGCCAAAGCGTCCTCTTCCCTGGTATCAATGTCAGACTCATCATCAGTCACTCCTTCCCTAGACCCACCATGTCCTCCTCCTGAGGAGTCCCCCGAACTGTTTGAGCACAGTGTTGGGTACATGCTCCAGGAGGATGCCCAGCGTTTCGAAGGGTCTGATGATGAAACCCAGCTACAGGAAGGCAGTAGGGTGAGAGCAGACAGAGGGGATGCTCAAGAAGGACACCAATCTGGCAGTCATGTTCCAGCAGCTGCAGCATACTGCCAGATTGGCTCCAGTGATGAGGAGGGAGGGGATGATGAGGTCACTGACTCCACGTGGGTGCCTAATAGGAGAGAGGAGGAGGAGGATGAGGAGGAGGCACATCTCCAACGAGACAGGATGCCCTTTGGTGGCCAGCGTAAGGGCAGTACACCGACGGAATCACACCGCAGAGCTCCGCCTGTGCAGGGCGCTGCCTCTGCCCGTCATTCAAAAAGTTCCTTGGTGTGGGCCTTTTTTGAGGCTAGTGCATCAGATCGCACAGCTGCTGTTTGCAACATATGTCTCAAGCGTATATCGCGTGGCCAAAACATCAGCCGCTTGGGTACCACATGCCTGACCAGACATATGTTGACCTGCCATGCAGCTCGTTGGCAAGCCTACCTCAAAGACCCACACCAAAGAACAAAGCGGACCTCTCCTTGCACCGCATCAGCTGGGATTTCCAACCCCACTATAACTTCAGTCCTCTCTGAAACATGCACTGAGAGGAATGAAGGTGTAGAATTAGGTGTGTCACAGCCAAGTAGTTGCGGCCACTCTGCTAGCAGTACACCGACGTCCGATTCTAGCAGGCAAATTTCCCTGCCCCAGCTGCTGGACCGTCGAAAGAAGTTCACTCCCAGCCATCCACATGCCCAGCGGTTGAATGCTAGCTTGGCTAAATTGCTAGCGCTTCAACTGCTGCCTTTTCAGTTGGTAGACTCGGCCCCCTTCCGTGAGTTTGTGCAATGTGCGGTTCCTCAGTGGCAGGTTCCCAAACGCCACTTTTTCTCACGGAAGGCTATTCCGGCTCTCTACCGGCATGTGGAAGGCAATGTCTTGGCCTCGCTGGACAGGGCGGTCAGCGGTAAGGTGCATATTACCGCTGACTCATGGTCCAGCAGGCATGGACAGGGACGTTACCTTTCTTTCACAGCCCATTGGGTCACTCTTTTGGCAGCTGGGAAGGATGCAGGACAAGGTGCAGTAGTGTTGGAGGTTGTCCCACCGCCACGCCTCCAAAATGCTACTACTGGTTGTGACACACCTCTCTCCTCCACCCCCTCTTCTTCTTCCTCCATGGCCTCTTCCTGTGGTTTGTCCTATGAACCAGCGGTGCTCCGTAGCCGTTCAAGGGGCTACGCAAGTACGCAGGCAAAAAGATGCCATGCCGTGCTTGCGCTGGTGTGTTTGGGGGACAGAAGCCACACTGGGGCAGAGGTCCTGTCTGCTCTGCAGGGCCAGGCCGAGAGGTGGTTGACGCCACGCCAGCTTAAGCCAGGAATGGTGGTTTGCGACAATGGCACCAACCTCCTCTCCGCCCTCCGACAGGGACAACTGACCCATGTGCCCTGTGTGGCTCACGTCCTTAACCTGGTGGTGCAGCGGTTCTTGGGCAGGTACCCGGGCTTACAGGATGTCCTGAGGCAGGCCAGGAAAGTCTGTGTGCATTTCCGCAGATCTTATAATGCCAGTGCTCGTCTGGCTGAGCTGCAAAAGGAGTTGAACCTGCCCAAGAACCGCCTTATATGTGACATGCCCACCAGGTGGAACTCAACGTTGGCCATGCTGCAGCGGCTGCACACGCAGCAGAGGGCCATCAATGAGTACCTGTGCGACTACGGCACCAGGACAGGGTCAGGGGAGCTTGGTTTTTTTCTCCACGCCAGTGGGGCATGATCAGGGATGCATGCACTGTCCTGGCACCATTTGAGGAGGCCACGAGGATGGTGAGCAGTGACAGTGCATGCATCAGTGACACTGTACCTCTTGTCCACCTGTTGGAGCACACGCTGCGTGGAATAATGGACAGGGCACTTGAGGCAGAACAGAGGCAGGAAGAGGAGGACTTCCTTGCCTCTCAAGGCCCCCTTTACCCAGACAGTGTTCCTTCTGTCCCACCCATCGCACAGGAAGAGGAAGAGGAAGAGGAGGAGGAGGAGGAGGAGGATTGTGTCAGCATGGAGGTGGAGGCTGGCACTCAGCATCATCAGCAGCAGTCTTTTAGGGATGATTTACAGTCCCAAGAAACCAGTGGACTTGTACGTGGCTGGGAGGAGGTGACTGCGGATCATGTCGTCCTTAGTGACCCAGAGGACTCCGGAGCGAATGCCTCAGCAAACCTACGCTGCATGGCCTCCCTGATCCTGCAAAGTCTGCGGAAGGATCCTCGTATTCTTCGGATCAAGGAGAGGGACCATTACTGGCTGGCCACTCTCCTTGATCCACGGTACAAGGGTAAGGTTGCGGACCTTATGTTACCGTCGCAGAGGGAGCAGAGGATGAGACAACTCCGGGAGGCCTTGCAGAAAGGTCTGTGCAACGCGTTCCCAGAGACTGGGAGGTTACAAACTCCTGGTCCAGGACAACGAGTTGCTGAGGCTTCGGCCAGTCAAAGAAGGAGCGGTGGGGAAGGTGGCCGTCTGACCGATGCGTTCAGACAATTCTTTAGTCCGCAGCCCCAAAGTATGATTGGTTCCAGCAACCATCGCCAGCGTCTGATAAACATGGTGCAGGAATATCTAGGGGCAAGGTCAGACTTGGACACCTTCCCCACCGAAAATCCTCTGGCTTACTGGGTCTTGAGGATGGATCACTGGCCAGAGCTTGCACAGTATGCAATTGAGCTACTGGCCTGTCCTGCATCCAGCGTTCTTTCGGAACGCACATTCAGTGCTGCTGGAGGATTTGTCACGGATCACAGGGTGCGCCTGTCCACCGACTCGGTTGATCGACTGACTTTCATCAAGATGAACCAGTCTTGGATCACCACCAGCTACCACACACCTGATGCTGATATAACAGACTAATTGATTTTAACATGTCACGTCCCTTCAAGACTGATGCTGATGCTGAGTGTCTGTGCTGTTATGTTGACTGGCTATCCTCCTCCTCCGAGTCCTCAATGATACGATTGATGATGATAGCTTGGAAGATCATTTTTGTTTATGGGTGCCGCCACCAGTGGCTAAGGCCCAATTTTTCAGCCCCTGTTTTACAGGGGCGTGTAATTACAATTTTTTTAGCAATAATTTGCCATAGGGCTCATTGCTGTGCTCCAAGTACAGTATCTGTGAGGGGTTGGAGTGTTGTGGCACCAGTGCCTAAGGCCCAATTTTTCAGCCCCTGTTCAACAGGGGCATGTAATTACAATTCTTGATCTAATAATTCACAGCAGGGCCCATTCCTGCACCCACCAAGAGTAACTCTGAGGGCTTACAGTGTTGTGTCAACACCACCACCACCACGAAAGGCCCAATTTTTCAGCCCCTGTTCAACAGGGGCATGCAATTACAATTATTGATCTAATAATTCACAGCAGGGCCCATTGCTGCACCCACCAAGAGTAACTGTCAGGGCTTACAGTGTTGTGGCACCAGCACCACCATCAAAGGCCCAATTTTTACTACCACTGTTCAACAGTTATATGTAATTACAATTCCTGATATAATAGTTGACAGCAGGGCGTTCCAGCACCAACCAAGAGTAACTGTGAGTGCTTACAGTGTTGTGCCAACACCAACAACTAAGGGGCCTATTTCTGCAGAGTATCTACGGCAGGTCCCTACTTTCAAACATCCAACTTACAAACGACTCCTACTTGCAAACGCAAGAAGACAACAGGAAGTGAGAGGAAATCTACCCCTAGGAAGGAAAATTCTCTCCTGTAAGAATTAATATGGGAGAAAGGTGTCTCCTCTGTACTGATGCTTTATCAGCAATCCTTGTTTCAAGAAAAACACCACATTTCAAAAACAGTTGTCATTGGGACGGAAAGTGAGGTGAAATGTTCTGAACAGGGGCACAGACAGCAAAACAAATGTTACAGGGGTGATAACCCTTACCTATGTTTTCCAAAAAGTTTAAAAATAGATTTTTGGGCTGGAGCTACACTTAAACAATGTACCTGTTCAAAATTACAAACAGATTCTACATAAGAACAAACCTACAGTCCCTGTCTTGTATGCACCGCCTGTATACGGCTGTTCAGAGTATATAGGTCCTTTTTTATTTTGTGTGCGGGGTTCCCCTTAATATCCATACAAGACCCAAAGGGGCTGGTAATGGGCTGGGGTAGGGGGGGGGGGGTCATGGGGTAGCTATGCCATTTTTCTTAAAGATTTTCATCCATATTACCGGGACCAGACATTACATTAAAGCCGCAAGCAGTTTTAAATGGCTTTTTTTTCCTTTTAGAAGTGTCATTTTGTGCAGGGACAGTTCTAAACACGGGAAACACGTGGCACTTCACAGGCATACTTTAGACACCCCCCAGGTACGATATTTAAAGGAATATTTGACTTTTTTTTTTTCACTTTATGCATCATTAAAATGACTGCTCCCGAAAAACGACCGTTTTTAAAACTTCTTTTTGCATTGATACATGTCCCCTGGTGCAGAACCCGGGTTCCCAAACCCTTTTTAGGACAATAACATGCATAATAGTTGTTATAATTAGCACTTTAGAATTCGAACGTTCGCATCCATTGTATTTAATAGGGTTCTAATGTTCGTTCGAACTTTCGGTCCGTTCGCGGGTTCTGGTGCGAACCGAACCCGGGGGTGTTCGGCTCATCACTACAGCTTACCTGTAAAATCCTTTTCTTGGAGTACATCACGGGACACAGAGCTCCCACCCCTCTTTTTGGGACACTTATTGCTTTGCTACAAAACTGAGGTGCTCCCGGATGGGAGGGGCTTATATAGGGGAGGGTACTTCCGGTTTGGAAGTGGCCAGTGCCGGCACCTGAAGGTAATCTATATAACCCATTAGTAATGACTAAGTCGCTCTGTGTCCCGTGATGTACTCCAAGAAAAGGATTTTACAGGTAAGCTGTTATAAAAATCCCTTTTTTAGGCCTCACTCTAAGCTAAATCTGTGGTCCTGTTTTTTTTCATTCCAGGGCACAATTACCCATATCCAGTCATACTTCCCGTAACACTGGAAGTCTTTGGTAAAAAATCACCCCCCTGTATTCTTCACTCTTTTCAGAAAATACTATACTTTATTACTGACATTGTCCATGCTTATATACCCCTGGAATTTAAATTTCCTATCCTGGCTGCATAAATGATGTAAAGGTGACATTTCTATTCAAGGTATAGTATTATTTTTTAACTGCCAATGCAAATGCAAATTTTCAAATTTCTTCCTTTTGTGCTGTTTTAGAAACTGATTTTCTCCCTCATTTTGGTCTCGCAAGGATGCTTAAAGCGGAGGTCCACACAAAAATGGAACCTCCCTGTCCTTCCAGGTGTGAATGACCCCAGATATTTTCTTTGGTAGATCACCCATAGTTTCTCCCATGTCCACCGCTTTCTCAACTCATGCCATTTTCCTAAATGACTTTACAGGAACACAACAAAGGTCCCCAAACAGATCATTATAGATGTAGCACTACCCCTGGAAGAGCTGCCGATGACTGGCTTCCCCACTCCTGCAAACCCAGGCAACGAGAATTTCCCACAATCCAGACACAATTAGGGGTAATAACTTGGATGGGGAATAGGAATTATGGGATACCCAGCTTGACTGCAACAATAAACAGGGACAACTTCCTCCCTATGTACAGGATCCTGAACTGTCCTCCTTCCTGGACACTGACAAACTCTGATGCAAATGCAAAATCCCTTTTAAGGACTAGGAACTCTCAGTCCCTTTAGAAATTAGCACATTGTGTTCTAAGCTGCATACAGGAGTACCTCCAACTCTACCATAGAAAATGGCCCCAGCTCTACTGCCTGCAGCAACTACCAGCCCTCCTGGCTGCTTGACTACCTGGCTGCTTGACTACCAGCCCTCCTAGCTGCTTGTCCACCAGCCCACTTGGCTGCTCTGAAGATTTCCCAGTGCAAGGGATAGGAAGGGTTAAGCGCAACACTGTCTTCCTGCAAGGTATTACATGCGGCAGTCTCTCCCCTTATGAATCCTTGGGTGTGCTGATGTACTTACACTGTCCTCCTTGCTCCCTGCTGCTCCTTAGGCAAGATTCCTTTCAAACCGCACTGCAAGCCAGCCAAAGCCTAGCCTGGAGGGGGTCCCCTCCTAGGCCACCGACAGTCTTCTCAGCACTCCATCCTCCACCCGACTCCCCTGATGACATGGCTCCTCCATATTTAAGGGCCGACCTAGCCACCCTGCCAGAACATTCTGCCTGGGTTTTAGCCAAGTTCCATCAAGTATGCAGATCAGTCCTCCTGGCCTCCGCCCACTAACTTCTAGACAATTCTCCAAATTTCCAGATCCAGGGGGAGGTACCAGAGGCCTGCATCTGTGAGTCATCCAGCCTGACCTGCAATAAAGCTGACCCAATTTTAGACTCACAAACCAACCACGAGTCATACATAGTGATGAGCCGAACACCCCCGGGTTCGGTTCGCACCAGAACCCGCGAACGGACCGAAAGTTCGAACGAACATTAGAACCCTATTAAATACAATGGATGCGAACGTTCGAATTCTAAAGTGCTAATTATAACAACTATTATGCATGTTATTGTCATAAATAGGGTTTGGGAACCCGGGTTCTGCACCAGGGGACATGTATCAATGCAAAAAGAAGTTTTAAAAACGGTCGTTTTTCGGGAGCAGTCATTTTAATGATGCATAAAGTGAAAAAAAAAAAGTCAAATATTCCTTTAAATATCGTACCTGGGGGGTGTCTAAAGTATGCCTGTGAAGTGCCACGTGTTTCCCGTGTTTAGAACTGTCCCTGCACAAAATGACACTTCTAAAGGAAAAAAAAGCCATTTAAAACTGCTTGCGGCTTTAATGTAATGTCTGGTCCCGGTAATATGGATGAAAATCTTTAAGAAAAATGGCATAGCTACCCCATGACCCCCCCCCCCTACCCCAGCCCATTACCAGCCCCTTTGGGTCTTGTATGGATATTAAGGGGAACCCCGCACATAAAATAAAAAAGGCCCTATATACTCTGAACAGCCGTATACAGGCGGTGCATACAAGACAGGGACTGTAGGTTTGTTCTTATGTAGAATCTGTTTGTAATTTTGAACACGTACATTGTTGAAGTGTAGCTCCAGCCCAAAAATCTATTTTTAAACTTTTTGGGAAACATAGGTAAGGGTTATCACCCCTGTAACATTTGTTTTGCTGTCTGTGCCCCTGTTCAGAACATTTCACCTCACTTTCCGTCCCAATGACAACTGTTTTTGAAATGTGGTGTTTTTCTTGAAACAAGGATTGCTGATAAAGCATCAGTACAGATGAGACCCCTTTCTCCCATATTTATTCTTACAGGAGAGAATTTTCCTTTCTAGGGGTAGATTTCCTCTCACTTCCTGTTGTCTTCTTTCGTTTGCAAGTAGGAGTCGTTTGTAAGTTGGATGTTTGAAAGTAGGGACCTGCCGTATATACTCTGCAGAAATAGGCCCCTTAGTTGTTGGTGTTGGCACAACACTGTAAGCACTCAGTTACTCTTGGTTGGTGCTGGAACGCCCTGCTGTCAACTATTATATCAGGAATTTTAATTACATATAATTGTTGAACAGTGGTAGTAAAAATTGGGGCTTTGATGGTGGTGCTGGTGCCACAACACTGTAAGCCCTGACAGTTACTCTTGGTGGGTGCAGCAATGGGCCCTGCTGTGAATTATTAGATCAAGAATTGTAATTGCATGCCCCTGTTGAACAGGGGCTGAAAAATTGGGCCTTAGGCACTGGTGCCACAACACTCCAACCCCTCACAGATACTGTACTTGGAGCACAGCAATGAGCCCTATGGCAAATTATTGCTAAAAAAATTGTAATTACACGCCCCTGTAAAACAGGGGCTGAAAAATTGGGCCTTAGCCACTGGTGGCGGCACCCATAAACAAAAATGATCTTCCAAGCTATCATCATCAATCGTATCATTGAGGACTCGGAGGAGGAGGATAGCCAGTCAACATAACAGCACAGGCACTCAGCATCAGCATCAGTCTTGAAGGGATGTGACATGTTAAAATCAATTAGTCTGTTATATCAGCATCAGGTGTGTGGTAGCTGGTGGTGATCCAAGACTGGTTCATCTTGATGAAAGTCAGTCGATCAACCGAGTCGGTGGACAGGCGCACCCTGTGATCCGTGACAAATCCTCCAGCAGCACTGAATGTGCGTTCCGAAAGAACGCTGGATGCAGGACAGGCCAGTAGCTCAATTGCATACTGTGCAAGCTCTGCCCAGTGATCCATCCTCAAGACCCAGTAAGCCAGAGGATTTTCGGTGGGGAAGGTGTCCAAGTCTGACCTTGCCCCTAGATATTCCTGCACCATGTTTATCAGACGCTGGCGATGGTTGCTGGAACCGATCATACTTTGGGGCTGCGGACTAAAGAATTGTCTGAACGCATCGGTCAGACGGCCACCTTCCCCACCGCTCCTTCTTTGACTGGCCGAAGCCTCAGCAACTCGTTGTCCAGGACCAGGAGTTTGTAACCTCCCAGTCTCTGGGAACGCGTTGCACAGACCTTTCTGCAAGGCCTCCCGGAGTTGTCTCATCCTCTGCTCCCTCTGCGACGGTAACATAAGGTCCGCAACCTTACCCTTGTACCGTGGATCAAGGAGAGTGGCCAGCCAGTAATGGTCCCTCTCCTTGATCCGAAGAATACGAGGATCCTTCCGCAGACTTTGCAGGATCAGGGAGGCCATGCAGCGTAGGTTTGCTGAGGCATTCGCTCCGGAGTCCTCTGGGTCACTAAGGACGACATGATCCGCAGCCACCTCCTCCCAGCCACGTACAAGTCCACTGGTTTCTTGGGACTGTAAATCATCCCTAAAAGACTGCTGCTGATGATGCTGAGTGCCAGCCTCCACCTCCATGCTGACACAATCCTCCTCCTCCTCCTCCTGTGCGATGGGTGGGACAGAAGGAACACTGTCTGGGTAAAGGGGGCCTTGAGAGGCAAGGAAGTCCTCCTCTTCCTGCCTCTGTTCTGCCTCAAGTGCCCTGTCCATTATTCCACGCAGCGTGTGCTCCAACAGGTGGACAAGAGGTACAGTGTCACTGATGCATGCACTGTCACTGCTCACCATCCTCGTGGCCTCCTCAAATGGTGCCAGGACAGTGCATGCATCCCTGATCATGCCCCACTGGCGTGGAGAAAAAAAACCAAGCTCCCCTGACCCTGTCCTGGTGCCGTAGTCGCACAGGTACTCATTGATGGCCCTCTGCTGCGTGTGCAGCCGCTGCAGCATGGCCAACGTTGAGTTCCACCTGGTGGGCATGTCACATATAAGGCGGTTCTTGGGCAGGTTCAACTCCTTTTGCAGCTCAGCCAGGCGAGCACTGGCATTATAAGATCTGCGGAAATGCACACAGACTTTCCTGGCCTGCCTCAGGACATCCTGTAAGCCCGGGTACCTGCCCAAGAACCGCTGCACCACCAGGTTAAGGACGTGAGCCACACAGGGCACATGGGTCAGTTGTCCCTGTCGGAGAGAGGAGGTTGGTGCCATTGTCGCAAACCACCATTCCTGGCTTAAGCTGGCGTGGCGTCAACCACCTCTCGGCCTGGCCCTGCAGAGCAGACAGGACCTCTGCCCCAGTGTGGCTTCTGTCCCCCAAACACACCAGCGCAAGCACGGCATGGCATCTTTTTGCCTGCGTACTTGCGTAGCCCCGTGAACGGCTACGGAGCACCGCTGGTTCATAGGACAAACCACAGGAAGAGGCCATGGAGGAAGAAGAAGAGGAGGGGGTGGAGGAGAGAGGTGTGTCACAACCAGTAGTAGCATTTTGGAGGCGTGGCGGTGGGACAACCTCCAACACTACTGCACCTTGTCCTGCATCCTTCCCAGCTGCCAAAAGAGTGACCCAATGGGCCGTGAAAGAAAGGTAACGTCCCTGTCCATGCCTGCTGGACCATGAGTCAGCGGTAATATGCACCTTACCGCTGACCGCCCTGTCCAGCGAGGCCAAGACATTGCCTTCCACATGCCGGTAGAGAGCCGGAATAGCCTTCCGTGAGAAAAAGTGGCGTTTGGGAACCTGCCACTGAGGAACCGCACATTGCACAAACTCACGGAAGGGGGCCGAGTCTACCAACTGAAAAGGCAGCAGTTGAAGCGCTAGCAATTTAGCCAAGCTAGCATTCAACCGCTGGGCATGTGGATGGCTGGGAGTGAACTTCTTTCGACGGTCCAGCAGCTGGGGCAGGGAAATTTGCCTGCTAGAATCGGACGTCGGTGTACTGCTAGCAGAGTGGCCGCAAGTACTTGGCTGTGACACACCTAATTCTACACCTTCATTCCTCTCAGTGCATGTTTCAGAGAGGACTGAAGTTATAGTGGGGTTGGAGATCCCAGCTGATGCGGTGCAAGGAGAGGTCCGCTTTGTTCTTTGGTGTGGGTCTTTGAGGTAGGCTTGCCAACGAGCTGCATGGCAGGTCAACATATGTCTGGTCAGGCATGTGGTACCCAAGCGGCTGATGTTTTGGCCACGCGATATACGCTTGAGACATATGTTGCAAACAGCAGCTGTGCGATCTGATGCACTAGCCTCAAAAAAGGCCCACACCAAAGAACTTTTTGAATGACGGGCAGAGGCAGCGCCCTGCACAGGCGGAGCTCTGCGGTGTGATTCCGTCGGTGTACTGCCCTTACGCTGGCCACCAAAGGGCATCCTGCCTCGTTGGAGATGTGCCTCCTCCTCATCCTCCTCCTCCTCCTCTCTCCTATTAGGCACCCACGTGGAGTCAGTGACCTCATCATCACCTCCCTCCTCATCACTGGAGCCAATCTGGCAGTATGCTGCAGCTGCTGGAACATGACTGCCAGATTGGTGTCCTTCTTGAGCATCCCCTCTGTCTGCTCTCACGCTACTGCCTTCCTCTAGCTGGGTTTCATCATCAGACCCTTCGAAACGCTGGGCATCCTCCTGGAGCATGTACCCAACACTGTGCTGAAACAGTTCGGGGGACTCCTCAGGAGGAGGACATGGTGGGTCTAGGGAAGGAGTGACTGATGATGAGTCTGACATTGATACCAGGGAAGAGGACGCTTTGGCAGCTGCTTTTCCAGTACCCTGAGCCTGGGTGAGAGAGGATGAGGAGGAGGAGGAGGGCTTGGTCATCCACTCTACCAAGTCTTCGGCATGATGTGGCTCAACATGTCCAGCTGCCGAAAAGAAGGACAAGCGTGTCCCATGGCCATGTGCTGATGACAATGCACCGCGTCCACGACCAGCACTGTTGCCCCCAGACACAGAGCCTGCTTGCCCTCTTTTATTGCCTCCTGACTGTCTGCCTCTCCTTGTTTGCCTTCCAGACATTCTAATAGATGGCCTGCAGGGAGATGGGGAAAAAAGCAATAAGGGCTACCTTCAGGTGTCCTTCTCTGTCCCTTGAAACAAGGACTTTGACAGTGAAAGAAACTGACACACTCTCCCTACCTACAGTTTTCTGTCCCTAGAAAAAATGTTTTTTTTAAGCACAATTTAGCACAAGGAGAATTCACTCACTGTCCTTCCAGGTCCCTGGAAACAAGGACTTTGACAGTGAAAGAAACTGACACACTCTCCCTACCTACAGTTTTCTGTCCCTAGAAAAAATGTTTTTTTTAAGCACAATATAGCACAAGCACAAAACACACTGACACTCTCCCTACCTATCCTTCTCTTTCCCTAAACTAAAGGAATCCAGGTTAAGCAAGAAAGAAATAAAAGTCACTGTCCCTGCCTATGCTGCTCTATCCCTGCTCCGGAACACACTACACTAGGCCGCCGTGCTGGCGGCCTTTTATAGTGTGGGGCGTGTACTAAACACCCTCAGCAATAATTGGCCACAGGCATCCTGCCTGTGGCCAATCATTGCTCTCCTCGCTGCCGGCGCTGTGATTGGCCAAGCATGCGGGGTCACAGTGCATGCTTGGCCAATCACAGCGCCTGGATGACACTGCGATGGCGTAGTGCATTGTGGGCCGTTCGCGTCACTCGAATTTGGCGCGAACGGCCCAAATCGTTCGATCTTCGTCGAACGATCGAACAGCCGATGTTCGAGTCGAACGTATGTTCGACTCGAACACGAAGCTCATCCCTAGTCATACATAAATTTGCCTGTACTAATCTAGTAGCACACTAGACTACACTCACCCCCCCCCCCCCCCCCACACACACACACAAAAACAAACAAAAATAAAAAATATTTCCATTGGTTGGAAAAAACTAAAAAATAGCAAGGGCATTCCATAAGAAAATAAGGGTGGGGGGGAGGGGGAACAAATTGGACAGGGGTTATGTACAAATAAATATATAGAAAAACAGAATATGTACATTGTCATATATAGAGCAACACATATAAACACTGCAACCCTAACTACAGCTCCCTGCAGCTAGCAAATATCAATCAATGGACATATACACAGATTATTTACATGTAGCGCCCCATGACCCCCCTGGCATAAGAGAAGGGTGACATTTAACCTCAGGGTGCTGGTTCTTCAACACAATGAGTGTGGACAGTTGCAGAAAAGATGGGCGCAAGTCACTTTTAGAATGAAAAAAGTGAGTTTATTCCTCACAACAATAAAATGTGGGGAGAGAGGGTTAGGGCACAGGACACCCTAGGACAGTAGGCAGACAGATCAGCAGACTCCGAAAGCAAAACAGCTGGGTAGACAGCAATACAGAACAAGGGCCTTAGGTCTACATCCAATGTTCTGTACCTAAGTAGCAACAGCTGTCTCCTATAGCAACCAAAAAATTCACAACACCGTGCAGGGTTTTCATTGGATGGGTCCCTCTTGACTCTTTTCCAGTCAATTAACAGTCCCCAGCTCATGAAGAGTAACCTCTAGTCAGGGCCGGTGCTACCACAAGGCAAACTAGGCAGCCGCCTAGGGCGCCCTGCTGCCTAGGGCGCCCGGCCACTGGTGTTCCCACTCTCTTCTCTCTGAAGCAATCAACTAAGTCTCAGCATCAGCAGGCAGCCGCAGCTCCATTCGCACATAGTGTCAGAGGATCAGCGACGGCGGAGGACTGTGTCTGTGTCCCGACTCCCAAATAAATGGAAGCAAGCAAATATTCACTGATGGGAAAAATAAAAAATAAAGAAAGATTTGGAATGGGACTTTTTAGGTGCATGAAAAACACAAAATATATATCAAAAATAGGTTTTATTTATACAGAAATAGAAAAATATAGATAGAATATAAAATTTCAGGTAAGCATACAGACAAGTTTCTCAACATGTTTCGCCATTTAATTTGGCTTCTTCAGGAGTTTTTGTCAAGCACTACTGAAACAGAAAAGAAAATAAACAAAAAATACAAAAGCGATACACAAATATGAAGCAAAATATCACAAAACATTGATCAAAAATGACTGGAAAAAAGTCTACACCTTATACAAAAATCTCACAATGTATAACATAAGAATGATCAAAAATAGAAAAGCAAGGGCAAATTACCTGTAAATAATGATGGAAGCGCCTAAAAATAATTTAAAGGCCGCATCAGGAAGAAAACCTCAAAGATGGAGTCATGTGGTGTACCATAGAGGGGAGGATACTGTCAACAAGCGCAAATACAGAAAATGCACGTTTTGGAGATGCTAGTAAAGGGCAGAGGACCATGTAAAGAGGCAAAGAAGGTATATCATAAATAAACAAACAAACAGAGTTGGTGTCTCTAGAAACAAGCGCATAAGGCAGCATGGAGATTTACCTGGTCCTAACTATTTCCGAACCAATGGACATAAAAATAGAAACAGGAATGTCTCAAAATTTCCATAGAATGTGTCCACTCTAAAACAGAAAGACACATAATGGAATGTGAATCAGAAAAATCCCCTCAACAATTTAAGCACAAATCAAGATAGCCACAACTGAGGAATCAATACCTGATAAGTGTTGCTAAGGTAATAATTAGGTCCAGAATAGACATCCAGAGCCGTAAAGACGGCGTTCATCTGTCAGCAATCTGGGGAAGTAAATGTATACACCATGAGGTACAAACAAGACAACTCCTAGATAAACCCTGAGCCAGTTCAGAAGCAAAAATACCTTTTAACTTGTCTAATAGAGACAATCCTCTTCTCAAGACGCCGGCCGTGCCACTGACAAAAACAAACTGAATCTCCTATATACCCCCCTCCTCCTTCCCATTGGGCGCACATTGGCGCAAAACAATGGGCGGAGCGGGCGCATCAGTTCTGACGTCGGATCCCGCCGACGTCAAACCGGAAGTGACGATTAATATTCCAGATAACCGGAAGTGACAGGAAGCGCGTCAACCCACGCGCCGGAAGTGACAAAAGTCCATCCGGATTGGCAGAATCTGACGCACTGGAGGCCAAAACTGGTAAGGGCGAAACTGGCCAGCAGATACAAAGTGAATGCGAGCCACCACCATTTTACATCCAAACAAAGACCGAAACTAAAACGGGCCAGAATGAAAAAAAGGGCAGGAAGCCAAGGAATTGGCCATCACTTGAACAGTCAGCAGGCAGCTGCAGCTCCATTCGCACATAGTGTCAGAGGATCAGCGACGGCGGAGGACTGTGTCCCGACTCCCAAATGAATGGAAGCAAGCAAACATTCATTGATGGGCACTGGTAGGCTGCATTTGATGGGTGCTGGTGAGGCTGCATTGATGAGTGCTGGTAGGCTGCAATGATGGGCGCTGGTAGTCTGCATTGATGGGGGCTGGTAGTCTGCATTGATGGGGGCTGGTAGGCTGCATTTGATGGGGGCTGGTAGGCTGCATTTGATGGGCGCTGGTAGGCTGCATTTGATGGGCGTTGGTGAGGCTGCATTGATGGGCACTAGTAGGCTGCATTGATGGCACTGGTGAGGCTGCATTTGATGGGCGCTGGTAAGGATGCCTTTGATGGGCGCTGGTGGGCTTCATTTAATGGGCACTTCATTAAAAAGGTGTGGTTTACATGGGCAGGGAAAAGGGGGTGTGGTCAGGGGTGGAGCCAAGGGGGGCAGCAAAATTGCGTTTTCGCCTAGGGTGTCAAAAATCCTTGTAACAGCCCTGCCTCTAGTACTTAATCTCAGAACTCCATCTTTTTCCTCATGCCTCCAGGCAACAACAGTTTCTCTCTCTGGCAGAGCCTCACCCATACCCCCAGGCAGCAAACAGGCTCTTTCTGGCAGAGCCTCGAGCACATGGCCAGGCCTAAGGCCCCTTTCACACCAGCATGCAGTTCGTTTCAATCCAACCGCCCCATAGAGAAGAGCGGGCTGTGTCCGTGTCTGCTCTGGATAGCTGAAAAGTGGAGGCTTTTCTCAACTCTCATTTTTGCCCAGGATTTCTTTCAAGTGTGAACTTGCCTGGCGCTATACAGCCTTTATAAGAAAAACAACCTGGCCAGATCCTGAGCCTAATGCACTGTGGCCCTATTCATTCCTAGATAAGATGGTAGGCCCCAGCTTACCAGCAAAAAACGGACTAACCATAAGAACGAATAAGGTCATGGCATGAGTGTAGGAAGGTTGAAATGCGTTTAGTTATTTTCCAGCAGCCGGCCCAGACTGGGAAAGGGTTATAGCACTTTTGGCTTGGTACCCAGGCTTTTTTGATTTTGCGGGCCCACCTGTGGTATATAAAGGACCTCTAAGATCGGAGGCAGTTGCAGTTTCAGTTGCTGCCATTGGGAAAGAGACATCAGGAGTCACAAACAGCATCCAAGTCATGGACAATGCCTACACGGACTCTGACCTCACGGTGGTATGCCTGGGCCACTGTATCATGTCAGTTAGGATTAGGGAAAGGACATTGTTCTTGCTGTGTGATCATGCTGCATTTCAACAGTAAAGGTATAATAACCATTCTGAGCCTGGTCTGAAGTTATCCAAAGGGGTGCTGTGATGGAGTTTATAAAATGATTATTTTATATGAATGATCTTTCTCTCTATTATCTACTCAAATATGGGTTTAGAAATTTAGAATAGGTTAAATGACTCTTATATTCAGTTGCTCACATGTTTCACTGCCCACCCCTCAGGAATTTAGAGTAATTAGCATCCTTCTGAGAATGTGTTTGCAAGGAACAAGACACAAAGACACACCAAGATATATTTATACAATAAGAAGCTTATTGATGTTCATATTGGGAACTAGAAAGTTAATGTATGCTAACTAAGGATATAAGTTAGGAATATTATCATGTGTGTGTTTGGGTAAATCTTATAACTGGACAGTAGTATTATTTTCCTTGATTGAAAAGTTGTAACAGAGATATTGATCCCTGAGTAAAAATGAGGAACAGATGTTCTGTCCACTCTTCAACTTACTCCTTTTGGCCCAACCCACCGTGTAAAGCAATATGTCCCCCATGTCCTGGAATGTGAAGACACGAGGAAGAAATTGACGTCACAAGAGAAGCACCATATATGGAATCAGCCAATCATATGTACACGTTTGTGATGACTGCTTATGTCACTTTGTCTATATAAGCTGAATTTGAATAAAATAACTTCCTGTTCTGTTGAGCCACAGATGAGGAAGAACCAATACTGACATGTCTGTTCTCAGTGTGCAATTCTTCAAGCAGGCCTGCATGTATATTCACACCATAAATTTGGATCAGCGGCAGAATAGCGAATAGTATACTGGTATTGGACCAGAGGCAATCTATTACAGTGCAGGTTGGTTCTGACTAGGGATGAGCTTTATGTTCGGGTCGAACATGAGTTCGACTCGAACATTGGCTGTTCGCCCGTTCGCCAAATAGCGAACAATTTGGGGTGTTCGTGGTAAATTGGAAGGCCGCAGAACACCCTTTAAAAGTCTATGGGAGAAATCAAAATTGCTAATTTTAAAGGTTAATATGCAAGTTTTTGTCATAAAAAGGGTTTGGGGACCCGGGTCCTGCCCCAGGGGACATGTATCAATGAAGCAAAAAAAAGTTTTAAAAACGGCTGTTTTTTCGGGAGCAGTGATTTTAATAATGCTTAAAGTGAAACAATAAAAGTGAAATATTCCTTTAAATTTGGTACCTGGGGGGTGTCTATAGTATGCCTGTAAAGTAGCGCATGTTTCCCGTGTTTAGAACTGTCCCTGCACAAAATATAATTTCTAAAGGAAAAAAAGTCAGTTAAAACTACTCGCGACTATAATGAATTGTCGGGTCCCGGCAATACAGATAAAAGTCATTGAAAAAAACCTCAGGGGTTCCCCCCCCAGTCCATTACCAGGCCCTTCAGGTCTGGTATGGATATTAACCCCTTCCTTACCGGGCCATAGTCATATGACGCTGGCAGGAACCCTCCCTCCCTCCGGGTGGACATCATATGACGTCTTTTCTTCCCGGCCGTCTAGGGGGCACTCGCGCGCCCGCCTGCGGCACCACTCGTGACTCGGTGCGCATGCTCGATGGCCGCGATGTCCGCCGGGCACCCGCGATCACGGCAGGAGTGTGGATCTGTGTGTGTAAACACACAGATCCACCTCCTGTCAGAGATGAGGAGACCGATGTGTGTTCCCAGTACAGAGGAACACACATCGGTCTCCTCCCCTTGTGAGTCCCCTCTCCCTACAGTTAGAATCACTTAATAGGGAACATATTAACCCCTTCAGCGCCCCCTAGTGTTAACCCCTTCCATGCCAGTCACATTTACACAGTAATCAGTGCAGTTTTATAGCACTAATCGCTGTATAAATGTGAATGGTCCCAAAAACGTGTCAAAAGTGTCCGATATGTCCAACGCAATGTCACGGTCACAATAAAAATTGCAGATCGCCGCCATTACTAGTAAAAAAAACTAAAAATGCCATAAATCTATCCCCTATTTTGTAGACGCTAAACCTTTTGCGCAAACCAATCAATATACGCTTATTGCGTTTTTTTTTTTTTTACCAAAAATGTGTAGAAGAATACATATCGGTCTAAACTGAGGAAAAATTGTGATATTTATTAAATCAAAAAGTAATAAATATTGTGTTTTTTTTTCAAAATTGTCGCTCTTCTTTTGTTTATAGCGCAAAAAATAAAAACCGCAGAGATGATCAAATACCACCAAACGAAAGCTCTATTTGTGGGGGGGAAAAAAACATAAAGATTTCATTTGCGTACAGTGTTGCATGACCGCGCAATTGTCATTCAAAGTGCAACAGAGCTGAAAACTAAAAATTGGTCTGGGCAGGAAGGGGGTGAAAATGCCCTGTATGGAAGTGGTTAAGGGGAACCCTGCCCCAATTTTTTTTAAAATGCCGTAGGGGTCCCCCTCTAAATCCATACCAGACCCTTCAGGTCTGGTATGGATTTTAAGGGGAACCCCGCACCAAAAAAAAAAATGGCCTGGGGTTCCCCCAAAAATCCATACCAGACCCTTATCCGAGCACGCAACCTGGCAGGCTGCAACTGTACCAGGCCACATGCCCTCAACATGAGGAGGATGTCCCCATGTTAATGAGGACAAGGGCCTCATCACCACAACCCTTGCCTGGTGGTTGTGGGGGTCTGCGGGCGGGGGGCTTATCAGAATCTGGAAGCCCCCTTTAACAAAGGGGACCTCCAGATGCCCCCCCATGTGAATTGGTAACGGGGTACATTGTACCCCTACCATTTCACCCAAAACAGTGAGAAAAAAGGAAAAAAAACACACAGCTTGGGACAAGTCCTTTAATAAAAAATAAAATAAAATAATCCAGCTCCGTAATCCTTCTACGAGTCCGACCCACCGCTACGAACGATACCGCCTCCATAGGATGACGCGAGAGCTGTCTGACAGTTCTTTTATAACCGAGGGCGGGGCCAACTGTCACGTGCGCGGGTGACCCCGCCAGCCTCTGACGCAAGGGGAAATGCTGGGGTTACCCAATGACGTGTACGGGTGACCCCGCCCCTCTGATGCGTCATGGGAAACCCGCATTGCGTCAGGGAGCGGGGTCACCCATACATGTCACTGGGTAACCCCGGCCTTTCCCCGTTCAGTCAGAGGGGGGAGGGGTCACCTGTGCAAGTGTCGGGTGGCCCCGCCCTCAGCTATAAAAGAGCTGTCAAGGCGAGAGAGCGTCATTCCACAGGTGCCTCTCATGGAGGCAGGATTGAGTCGGCTTTTCTTTTTTTTTTTTCTCCGTATCGCTCAAGACAGGATTACATCGTTGGAATTTTTTTTTTATTTTTTTTTTAACAAGAGATTTTTTTTTTCTTTTTAATAAAGGACTTGTCCCTAGCTGTCTACTATGGTTTTAACATTTTTGACACTTTTTTTCGTGAAATGGTAGGGGTACAATGTACCCCGTTACCAATTCACAAAGGTGGTGCCGGAATCTGGGGGTCCCCTTTGTTAAAGGGGGCTTACAGATTCTGATAAGCCCCCCGCCCGCAGACCTTCACAACCATCGGGCAAGGGTTGTGGGGATGAGGCCCTTGTCCCAATCAACATGAGGGCATGTGGCCTGTAACGGTTCAGGACGGGGGCCGCTCTCTCATCCCCCCTCTTTTCCTGCAGCCTGCCAGGTTGTGTGCTCGGATAAGGGTCTGGTATGGATTTTTGGGGGGAACCCCTTGCCATTTTTTTTTTAATTGTGGTGCAGGGTTTCCCTTAAAATCCATTATGGATTTTGAGGGGGACCCCTACGCCATTTTTTTTAAAAAATTGGCGCAGGGTTCCCCTTAATATCCATACCAGACCTGAAGGGCCTGGTAATGGAATTTGGGGGGAACCCCCACGCATTTTTTTTTTTATTTTGGTTCAGGGTTCCCCTTAAAATCCATACCAGACCTGAGGGGAACCCTTACGCCATTTTTTTTTTAATTAATATCCATACCAGACCCAAAGAGCCTGGTAATGGACTGGGGGGGGGAGCCTCTGCCGTTTTTCTTCAACTACTTTTATCTGTATTGCCGGGACCCGACAATTCATTATAGCCGCTTTAAGCATTATTAAAATCACTGCTCCCGAAAAAACTGCAGTTTTTAAAACTTTTTTTTGCATTGATACATGTCCCCTGGGGCAGGACCCAGGTCCCCAAACACATTTTATGACAAAAGCTTGCATATTAACCTTTAAAATTAGCATTTTTGATTTCTCCCATAGACTTTTAAAGGGTGTTCCGCAGCTTTCGAATTTGCCGCGAACACCCCAAATTGTTCGCTATTCGGCAAACGGGCGAACAGCCAATGTTCGAGTTGAACTCATGTTCGACCCGAACATAAAGCTCATCCCTAGTCAGAACCAACATGCACCCCTTTGGATAACTTCAGACCAGGCTTAGAATGGTTATTATACCTTTACTGTTGAAATGCAGCATGATCACACAGCAAGAACAATGTCCTTTCTCTAATCCTAACTAACATGATACAGTGGCCCAGGCATACAACCAGGGCTGCTGATAGAAATCGCGGGGCCCCGTACAGACTACCTGACAGGGCCCCCTCAAGTAAATAATATATTTCACAAAAAATACAATAAAATCATTATTAGCAGACACAAATACAACATAACTCACAGAACTCCTGCTAAATCAAAAAGATAAAACTGAGTTAATAAATAAAAATGAAGATGAGATGAAAAAAATATACAGGCTGGGCACAGGGAGGAGGAATTAGTGAGGGACTACTGTCTTTCTCAGCAGATAAAAGCTGGGAGCAGGGAGAGACCAACTTTCAGCTGCTGGAGGAAGAGTTCTGCAATTGTCATCCATAACTAATCCCCCTCCCTGTGTGGGCCCCCCTGTGTGATCGGGCCCCCTACAAGAGGACTTGTATCAGCAGCCCTGCATACAACCGTGAGGTCAGAGTCCATGTAGGCATTGTCCATGACTTAGATGCTGTTTGTGACTCCTGATGTCTCTTTCCCAATGGCAGCAACTGAAACTGCAACTGCCTCCGATCTTAGAGGTCCTTTATATACCACAGGTGGGCCCGCAAAATCAAAGCTATAGCTATAGCTATGAGTAAGCACTAGACTATAGTGCGAAACGCATTAGCTGTTATCCCTGTTTTGCTGTGATTTGTAGTGCATCTATCCGTTTTTACAATAAAGGCAACCGTCAAGGTTTTTTTGGAGTGCGGCTGTCCATATCATCATTTTTCTTTTTGCCTATAGACACCCCCCAGGTATGAAATTTAAAGGAATATTTCACTTTTATTGTTTCACTTTAAGCATTAATAAAATCACTGCTTCCGAAAAAAACGTCAGTTTTTAAAACTTTTTTTTGCATTGATACATGTGCCCTGGGGCAGGACCCAGGTCCCCAAACACTTTTTATGACAATAACTTGCATTATAACCTTTAAAATTTGCTTTTTTGATTTTTCATGTTCGTGTCCAATAGACTTTAACGGTGTTCGCGTGTTCGAACAATTTTTTTGCCTGTTCGCATGTTCTGCTGCGAACCGAACCGGGGGGGTGTTCGGCTCATCCCTAATTCTGATGTATTCTGAAGAACCTGGGCCTGTAAAGAACTTTGGGATATGAAGTAACACTACTACAAAAGGTTAACTCAGCAAGACAAGGAGTAGAGGAGTGTAGTTGCTATGGGTAAAGTAATCAAGTAAAGCAGTGGTTCTCAACTCCAGTCCTCAGGGCCCACCAACAGGCCAGGTTTGCAAGATAACTGAAATACATCACAGGTGATATAATTTGTTGCTCAGGGATTGCAGTATTCTAGTCTGCATCTCACCAAGGTAATACTTAAAATCTGGTCTGTTAGTGGGTCCTGAGGACAGGAGTTGAGAACCACTGAAGTAAAGGAACAAGCTACAACAACCAGTTATTAAGCATGGTACCTGGTAAAGTGACCAGTCCTCTGGTAGCAAGGGGTCCGGTGTTATAGCTCCCTCACCAGCAGTCCATCTCCCATAGCAACCAGGGCAGACTAGTGTTACAGAGAGCTATGGCCTGGTCACGTGGTATGGGAAGGATGGAGTTTTAGTGAGAGCACGCATGAGGTCTACGTTAGGTGCTCGGTGGGACACCATTCTGTTGCTGGGAGTGAGGTAACAGAGGTACACTGGACTGGTGGAGTGGGCGCAGGCTCAGCACGTCCCTCTTAACACAACGTACAAGTACAGTGTGTAGTGAAATGGGACAAGTCCCTTTTTTAATGCAAAATTTGAACTTTATTGCTACGCACAGTAAAGGCTCATCTCTAAGTTAGGGAACCGCCTTAATGTGTTATCCTTCACATGGTTACAGTCTTATTCCAGAGTTTTGTAGCAAACTGCAGCAAAACAACTCTGGATTTGTTGTAAGCAAAAAAAAAATGGGGACTGAAAAAAAAAAAAAACGAAAGTATAAGGCTCCATGTACACAGAAGCTCAAAAACGGCCGTTTTTAAAGCAGCAGAAAAAGCTAGCTTTTATCAGCGTTTTTTTACTAGCTTTTATTAGCGTTTTTCAGTGTAGCTTTTTTTAGCTTTTTTAAAAAAAAAAAAAAAAAAAAAAATTTTTTTTTCAATGGACTAAAAAACGCTCGCGGCCAACGTTTTTGAGCGTTTTTTGGCGTTTTGCGTTTTTTGGCGTTTTTTTCTGCCGACAAACGGCACTTTGAACGCAAATTTCCTGCGTTCAGAAAAAAGCCCATTAACTCCACTGCTCATTAAAGCTAAAAAACGTTATGTGTACATGAACACATAGGCTAACATAGAGTGCAGTTAATGGGCTTTTAAAAAAAACGCCAAAACGCCCATTAACTGCAGTTTATCAGCTTCTGTGTACATGGAGCCTAACTAAAGACAAAACTTTGTGTTAAATTTTGGATAGAGTAGAGATGGTTTAGAAATCTTTTCGGTAAGGCCCCTTTCACACCAGAGGTTCGATTGTCCATTTTTCAGTCGGACCCGATCGGACCCTCAATTCTATGGGCAGTTGTATGTACACTGACTTGTATCCATTTACACCCGGCTACCTCCAATCTGAAAGAAAAAAAAACGGAAGTGAATTTGTTCATCTCCATCTGGCCAGATCGGATCAGAGGGCAGTCGGGTGAAAACGGACAGCTGGTTCATCCAACCTCCCATAGAGCAGAGCAGGCATTTCGCCTTCAGTTCTTTTTTTAACCACTTTCCGCCCTTAGGACGTTGAAATAAATATTGGGTGGTTATGTATTCCCCCTATTTATTATAAATATGTATTAACTTGTCTATTTCTATAACTAGCTAGTCTAGCAAAGCTCTAATAAAGTAAATGGTGATGGTACCCATATGATGTCCTTGGGCGGAAGTGGTGATATCTGAATAATGGGGGCAGCTACAGGCATCATTCAGATATCTATCTTTTCATCCGGCAATTCCCTCACATGTATAAGCCACCCTAGCAGCTATTCAGCCGCTACATTGCTTTTACAGGTGGTGAGAGGGGATGTCCCCCCCCCTCTCCCGCCTCCCTCTGACTCTTCTCCTGGCTCACCCGTGCGATGGGGGACATGGAGAACAGATCCAGGGGTGGCGCCGGATTACTATAGATCTGGCCTAGGACTGGATGGTCCCCAGCCATCTCTATGACCCTGGGAGGCTGGAAGAAACATCATGATATAATTTCCAGCATTGGCAGATATTAACACTGACAGTTTTTTTTTACCTGAAAAGCAGAGATCAATATTTGTTTGTTTTTTTGTTTTTTATCTCATGCTTTCCACGGAGGAGGAGATATCTGGGATCTTATTGACCCCAGATGTTTCCATAAAGAGGACCTGTCATGCCTTATTCCTATTACAAGGGATGTTTACATTTCTTGTAATAGGAATAAAAGTGATCCAAAATAAATAAATAATAATAATTAAAGAGACAGTGCAATAATAATAATAAAAAAAAAAATTAAAGTGCCCTGTCCTCTTGTGCTCGCACCACACATGTGAGATATTGCTGCAAACGTTAGAGCGAGAGCAATTATTCTAGCACAAGACCTCCTCTGTACTCTAAACTGGTAACCTGTCAAAAAAACATAAAGTATAGCCTATGGGGATTTTTTTAATAAGTTCTATTTTTTATTTAAATTGCAAAAATACAACAGTTACAACAATGGGCAGTAGTGAGAGCCACTGCCTACAAATATAAAACCACAAAAAAAAAAAAAAAAAGAAAAGAAAAAAAAAAAGGAGGGTAGCCTATGGAGATTTTTAAAGCGGAGTTCCACCCAAAAGTGGAACTTCTGTTCATTTGTCTCCTCCCCCCCACATTTGGCACCTTTCGGGGGGAGCGGACGCCTGTCTTTGAAAGGTATCCTGTCCCCACTTCCGGGAGTCCGGGCCACGGCGAATTACATCAGCAGCTCGGCTCCCTCCTCCCTCCTTCGGAAACATCAGCTGCGGTGCGGACATGGTTGAACTCCAGGACAGGTAAGTGTCCAATTATTAAAAGTCAGCAGCTGCAGTTTGTGTAGCTGCTGGCTTTTCATTTTTGCAGGGGTGGGGGGCAGACCCCCACTTTAAGTACCGAATGTGCGCAATTTTAAAGCATGACATGTTGGGTATCTATTTACTTGGCATAACATCATCTTTCAAAATTATATAAAAAAATTGGGGTAAATATATATATTTGTTTTCCAAAAAAATTGCGTTTGAAAAATTGCTGCGCAAATACCATGTGACATAAAAAATTGCAACGACCGCCATTTTATTCACTACGGTGTCTGCTAAAAATATATACATGAAAACAGGCATTGTAATCATATGATGCAAGGAGTCAGTGGTAAATGCAACACTCCAAACTTGATATGGGAATATCCAAAATCATCAGCACCAGAAAGACATCCAGGACTCACACAAACAGATAGATATATTGTGCGATCATCAGCAGGATATTACCCAGTATAAGGAAAAAAGCAACAATAGTGAAGCCCATAGAGGTAAAACACGATGTTTATTGTAGTCTACTTACAGGTAAAAAGGAATATCATGACATATAAAACTCTGCGGCTCTCAGCGTGCTTGCATCGGCCAGCCTGACATGTTTCATCCTATGTGGATATCATCAGAGGTGCCTCAGTCATCATTCAAATATCCATCTTTTCAGCCGGCGATACTGCGCACCATAAGAACGATCATAGCGGCAGTTCCACCGCTTGATCGTTCTTATTGGCGACGGGAGGGGACACCCCCCCTCTCCCACCACCATCCGGTGCTTCTCCGTGATCTCCGGTGCCATCGGGGACCCGGAGAAATGATCTGCCGGCGCCGGATGGGAGGCATAGAGATGACTGGTAAACAGATGGTCACCAGTCCTCTCAATGATCGTTGGCGGTCCGGGCGCAACGTTATAACGTCACGCCTGGGTACCCGGAAGTAAACAAAGCCGCAATCAGCATGAGATTGTGAATTTTTTTTCACGCTCTCATGCTTTCCAGCCTGGAGGAGAGATGTGGGGGTCTTATTGACCCCGCATCTCTCCATAAAGAGTACCTTTCACAAACCACTCCTATTACAAGGGATGTTTACATCTCTTGTAATAGGAATAAAAGTGATAAAAAAAAAAAAAAAGTGTAAAAATAAAAAAAATTAAGTAAAATGAAAAATAAAATAATTTAAAAAAATGTAAAACGCCCCTGTCCCCAGTAGCTCGCGCTCAGAAGCGAACACACACTTAAGTCCCGCCCACATATGTAAACGCCGTTCAAACCACACATGTGAGGTATCGCCGCGTGCGTTAGAGCGCCAGCAACAATTCTCACACTAGACCTCCTCTGTAACTCTAAACTGGCAACCTGTAAAGAAAAATTAAGCAACGCCTATGGAAATTTTTAAGTACTGAAGTTTGGCGCCATTCCATGAGTGTGCGCAATTTTAAAGTGTGACACGTTAGGTATCTATTTACTCGGCGTAACATAATCTTTCACATTATACAAAAAAAATTAGGTTAACTTTACTGTTTTGTTATTTTTTTAATTCATTAAACCGTTTTTTTTCCCAAAAAGAAGGCGTTTGAAAAATTATTGCGCAAATACCGTGCGAGATAAAAAGTTGCAATGGCCGCTATTTTATTCCCTAGGGTGTCTGCTAAAAAAAATATATAGTGTTTAGGGGTTCTGAGTAATTCTCTAGCAAAAAAATTATGATTTTTGCATGTAGGAGAGGAGTGCCAGAATAGGCCCGGTATGGAAGTGGTTAAGTTAGTGCAGATATTCGTTCACCCTGCTTTAACGATAATTTATACTTAAAAGTGTTTTTTCCCTCGAAAAAATTGCGTTTAAAAGATTGCTGCGCAAATACTGTGAGGCATAACAAATCGCAACAATCACCATTTTATTCGCTCTAGGGTCTCTGCTAAAAAAAATATATGACCCGTCCTCGGGGTCCCTTCTCTCCCCCCCCCCTAGAAATGTGACCCGTCCTTGGGGTCCCTTCTCTTCCCCCCTAGAAATGTGACCCGTCCTCGGGGTCTCTTCTCTCCCCCCCCCCTAGAAATGTGACCCGTCCTCGGGGTCCCTTCTCCCCCCCTATATATATATATAATTTTGGGGTTCTGAGGAATTTTCTAGCAAAAAAATGATGATTTTTACATGTAGGAGAGGAATGCCAGAATTCCCGTTATGGATTCACACAAGGGGGTGGAACTTGTGTGGCCTATAGTGAGTGACTATGACCATGTGTGGTTATACGGTCTTCCGTCCGGCAGGGGCCGCTCTATCCTGGCACCACGCTCGCTCTGTGCTTTAATGACAACAATCCCGCTCGCAGCGCTGAGGTGAACTACAACTCCCGGCATCCCCTTCGCGGCCTCGCAGCCAATCTCCGTTCGGGATTTTTTTTCTCACTGGCGCTGCCGGGGCGCGCGGGCGGCTTTTGTGTGAAGAGGAAGCGGGCGGCGGTGACCCGGACACACCCGGAAAAGACTAGAACGTACCCCGGGGGGAGGGAGGGGGACTCGGCAGGCCGGGAGCCGCGCACGACTCCCGAAAGCCCTGCAGAATCGGCTTGAGACAATAAAACACCCGAAAGAGCCCGTATTTCAGGCCCGGGTCTGGCGTCATCCCCACAGGAAGAGGCCGATATCGACCGGAACCATCCTTCCGCCTTCCCGTGTAACGTGACTGGAGAAGACACCCGAATAATACCTCCGCCGCCATTTTGTGTCCCTTCCATACGGGGCTCACCCGAAAGATAAGAGACGAGGCCATCCAGGCTGTGATCGGGCGGGAACACCCGGAGGGGACCGGCCCCCCTGAAAATACACGTCACCGGACCCGAATTTGCTGACGCCCCTCCCCCTTTTGGGTTACTGTGGCTGAAGTCCGAGACACCCGGATCTAGAATGGAAAAAACTGAAGGTGATGGTGGGGGAGGGGATGTGTGTAGCCTGTACATGGGGGGGGGGGGGGATCTGATCATCGTTCAATCACAGACCACTCATCATGGTTTGGGGGTTCCCCCCCTAAAAATGAGACCCGTCCTTGGGGTCCCTTACCCCCCCTCCTAGAAATGTCACCCGTCCTTGGGGTCCCTTACCCCCCTCCTAGAAATGTCACCCGTCCTCGGGGTCCCTTACCCCCCCTCCTAGAAATGTTACCCGTCCTCGGGGTCCCTTACCCCCCCTCCTAGAAATGTCACCCGTCCTCGGGGTCCCTTACCCCCCCTCCTAGAAATGTCACCCGTCCTTGGGGTCCCTTACCCCCCCTCCTAGAAATGTCACCCGTCCTTGGGGTCCCTTACCCCCCCTCCTAGAAATGTCACCCGTCCTCGGGGTCCCTTACCCCCCCCTCCTAGAAATGTCACCCGTCCTTGGGGTCCCTTACCCCCCCTCCTAGAAATGTCACCCGTCCTCGGGGTCCCTTCTCCCCCCCCTAGAAATGTGACCCATCCTTGGGGTCCCTTCCCCCCCTAGAAATGTGACCCGTCCTCGGGGTTCCTTCTCTCCCCCCCCCTAGAAATGTGACCCGTCCTCGGGGTCCCTTCTCTCCCCCCCCTAGAAATGTGACCCGTCCTCGGGGTCCCTTCTCTCCCCCCCTAGAAATGTGACCCGTCCTTGGGGTCCCTTACCCCCCCTCCTAGAAATGTCACCCATCCTCGGGGTCCCTTCTCCCCCCCCCCTAGAAATGTGACCCATCCTTGGGGTCCCTTCCCCCCCTAGAAATGTGACCCATCCTCGGGGTTCCTTCTCTCCCCCCCCTAGAAATGTGACCCGTCCTCGGGGTCCCTTCTCTCCCCCCCCTAGAAATGTGACCCGTCCTCGGGGTCCCTTCTCTCCCCCCCCTAGAAATGTGACCCGTCCTCGGGGTCCCTTCTCTCCCCCCCTAGAAATGTGACCCGTCCTCGGGGTCCCTTCTCTCCCCCCCCTAGAAATGTGACCCGTCCTCGGGGTCCCTTCTCTCCCCCCCCTAGAAATGTGACCCGTCCTCGGGGTCCCTTCTCTCCCCCCCTAGAAATGTGACCCGTCCTCGGGGTCCCTTCTCTCCCCCCCCTAGAAATGTGACCCCGTCCTCGGGGTCCCTTCTCTCCCCCCCTAGAAATGTGACCCGTCCTCTGGGTCCCTTCTCTCCCCCCCCTAGAAATGTGACCCGTCCTCGGGGTCCCTTCTCTCCCCCCCTAGAAATGTGACCCGTCCTCGGGGGTCCCTTCTCTCCCCCCCCTAGAAATGTGACCCGTCCTCGGGGTCCCTTCTCTCCCCCCCCCTAGAAATGTGACCCGTCCTCGGGGTCCCTTCTCCCCCCCCCTAGAAATGTGACCCGTCCTCGGGGTCCCTTCTCCCCCCCCCTAGAAATGTGACCCGTCCTCGGGGTCCCTTCTCCCCCCCCCTAGAAATGTGACCCATCCTCGGGGTCCCTTCTCTCCCCCCCCCCCTAGAAATGTGACCCATCCTCGGGGTCCCTTCTCCCCCCCCCCTAGAAATGTGACCCGTCCTCGGGGTCCCTTCTCCCCCCCCTAGAAATGTGACCCGTCCTCGGGGTCCCTTCTCTCCCCCCCCTAGAAATGTGACCCATCCTCGGGGTCCCTTCTCCCCCCCCCCCTAGAAATGTGACCCATCCTCGGGGTCCCTTCTCTCCCCCCCCTAGAAATGTGACCCGTCCTCGGGGTCCCTTCTCTCCCCCCCCTAGAAATGTGACCCGTCCTTGAGGTCCCTTCTCTCCCCCCCCCCCTAGAAATGTGACCCGTCCTTGGGGTCCCTTCTCTCCCCCCCCCTAGAAATGTGACCCGTCCTTGGGGTCCCTTCTCCCCCCCCCCCTAGAAATGTGACCCGTCCTCGGGGTCCCTTCTCGCCCCCCCTAGAAATGTGACCCGTCCTCGGGGTCCCTTCTCGCCCCCCCTAGAAATGTGACCCGTCCTCGGGGTCCCTTCTCGCCCCCCCTAGAAATGTGACCCGTCCTCGGGGTCTCTTCTCGCCCCCCCTAGAAATGTGACCCGTCCTCGGGGTCCCTTCTCGCCCCCCCTAGAAATGTGACCCGTCCTCGGGGTCCCTTCTCGCCCCCCCCCTAGAAATGTGACCCGTCCTCGGGGTCCCTTCTCGCCCCCCCCCTAGAAATGTGACCCGTCCTCGGGGTCCCTTCTCGCCCCCCCCTAGAAATGTGACCCGTCCTCTGGGTCCCTTCTGGCCCCCCCTAGAAATGTGACCCGTCCTCTGGGTCCCTTCTGGCCCCCCCTAGAAATGTGACCCGTCCTCGGGGTCCCTTCTGGCCCCCCCTAGAAATGTGACCCGTCCTCGGGGTCCCTTCTGGCCCCCCCTAGAAATGTGACCCGTCCTCGGGGTCCCTTCTCGCCCCCCCCCTAGAAATGTGACCCGTCCTCGGGGTCCCTTCCCCCCCTAGAAATGTGACCCGTCCTCGGGGTCCCTTTACACCCCCCCTAGAAATGTGACCCGTCCTCGGGGTCCCTTCCCCCCCTAGAAATGTGACCCGTCCTCGGGGTCCCTTCCCCCCCTAGAAATGTGACCCGTCCTCGGGGTCCCTTCCCCCCCTAGAAATGTGACCCGTCCTCGGGGTCCCTTCCCCCCCCTAGAAATGTGACCCGTCCTCGGTCCCTTTACACCCCCCTAGAAATGTGACCCGTCCTCGGGGTCCCTTTACACCCCCCCTAGAAATGTGACCCGTCCTCGGGGTCCCTTTACACCCCCCCTAGAAATGTGACCCGTCCTCGGGGTCCCTTTACACCCCCCCTAGAAATGTGACCCGTCCTCGGGGTCCCTTTACACCCCCCCTAGAAATGTGACCCGTCCTCGGGGTCCCTTTACACCCCCCCTAGAAATGTGACCCGTCCTCCGTGAGAGATGCGCTGTGTGTAGATTGGATGATTTGATATGATGGAGAACCGTCTGCTGATTCCCCATCGCTCTGCCGGCTGCAAAGCCTGTGAGAAGCTTCTGATGGAAACGGCCAGAATAGGTTGTAGGGGGCGCCCAATGAGAGGTGGCGAGGCACATATACAGGGTGATTGTCACGTGGTGACTTTTGTATTCGCACACGTCTTCATATGTAAGAGACGCAGATGTACCCACCTGGTATTTGGGTCCCGGTGGAGTCTGTGGGCTTACCGCGGATGCAGAAAGACAGGGAGGACTCCATACTTCTCTGAACAGTCTTTGGGGGTGCGGGGGAAACCCTGAGCCCTGCGCTACAACTAGGGGAGAATTGTGCAAGCGCTGCTTTGTTGCAACAATAAAACTGCTTAAAGGGTAAGTTCACCTTTCTTAACATGTTACACCCCCATTTAGGATGTAACTTGTTCAGTGTGCACCCCCTGATCCCCCTCTCCTTGTGACAGCAGGCAGGGGATCCTCTCCCCGCACCCACTGTCACAATTATAATACAGTGTGACCATGCCACATGGCAGTGTCATTTATTCTGAATTTCCTGTGAATGAAAAGATTACAAGTACCGCTTGTAGTTCTCAATAAACCGAGAGGGGGCTGGTGAGCTGGTCCTGCTCTCTGCCTGTATGAGGTATCCCGAGAGTCTGCAGGAGCCCGGCATTGTACCCGCATTCTGCTGATCATGAGTGCAATGCTCAGAAGGCTGCTTAGAAAAAAAATAATGCACATTTAAAAAAATAAATTATACCTAAAAAAATAAAATAAAAAATGTGCAGTTATTTTATTTTTTTCAGAAGGTAAACTTCTTCACTAATTAAAAAAAAATCCATTTGTAAGGGAGGAGCCAGGAGGACAGCCCAACACATCCTTTTCACACCAGTCATACCAAATCTGATTTTCGAATCGTGCGACTTTACTTGAAATCGCAGAATTTCAAAGCCACATGTTGGTGAGACTTCAGGTGCGCCTTGGCTGACATCCATGCGACTTGATGCACAGATGTCTATGCAAGTCGCACCTGAAATTAGCAAAAATAGTGCAGGAACTTCAAATTGGTGCAGCACGGCAAAATCGACGACGCACCGATTTGAACAGTTCCGTTGCCGACAGTAGGGTGTGACTTGTCATGCGATCTGGACCTTTCAAATCGCATGACCAGTCGCACCGGTGTGATTCGGGGCTTAGGGCCCATTCATGTTTGCTGTGAAATTGTTTCTTGAAAATGCATGGCACGTTCTTGGCCTGGTTTTTAATGTGTTGTGTTAAAACTTAACGCCTTTTTAGTGGTTACACTGGCAGCCATTTCCAGTGCAGTCCCAACAAGCAAGGCAATATTTCTTATGGGGTCTGGTCACAGCGCAGCATTGCTCTTGTGTGCACCGGAAAAGAACTGCATTCTATCTTCTCCTTTTTTATTTTTTTATGTGTGTGGATGCAGTAGTAGTGGGTTGTGGTGCAAACCATTACAACACCACTGTGGTAAATAAAACCGAATTGAAGGGTCACTTGTGACCTTTCAATAAAGATCTGTGAAAAAAAGTAAACAAAGCTCCAGGATCGGCGCCCCTTTAAACAATAGACTGTAAACCTGTAAGAAAGTTCTGATGGAAGCAGCCAACTGAAATGGCCTATAGATTTTAGGACCACCATCAACAGAAGAGCAAGTTACATGGCGATCTTTGTCAGATGATGCCTCTTGTATTCGTATACATTTAAATGTAAGGTGCAGTACAAGGCTGAGCGTCACTAACCCTGCACGCCCATTCACACCGGATGTATTGGCTAGTGGCAATTTCTAGCACAGCCGCAACTCATAAACAAGCCAAAATGTCTCATTTCATATAAAGTCAGTTCACAGGGGCCACTAAAAAAAAAAAAATTTTAAAATAGCATGCAGTACTTAATTTTTTTCAATGCATCACAATGATGCGGTGAATAAAATTGTAATGAATGTCACCTGTGACGTTTCAGTAAAGTTCATTGAGCCCAGGTTCACACTGGGAATGAAATTCAGCTGAACGCGCACAATTTCACTCCCGCATGTCAGTCAACGAAACCTCACAGTGGGTTGTAATCTTCAGACATGAAATATGAACAAAGCATATCCCTCTATAATGTGTACTTGTCTTAATTGAAATCACCAAGTGTAATTTCTTTCTGCTGCTTCCTTCCTATATTGGCATGAATAACTTTTGGCAAGTTTTCCTGACACCGAGAGAAATGGTGACAGGGGAGGGACCTCCAGCTGATTGACAGCCACAGCTCTGTTCCTGTGTGAAGGGGGGGGGGGTGTGTCCCCTCCAATCAGCTCTTAGCAGATCCTCACTGAGCTCTGCAGAGTGTAACCTCAGGTCTCCACCCCCTGTTTTTTAAATCTCTCACAAGCTTACAAATTCAGCACTTTGAACGAATGTAGAGAAGAGACGACTGCAGATATGTAGGAGGATTTGTTTCATCTCTGTGTATCACCTGAGGATAGTCTCTTTACTGGGCCTATGTAAGGGTTTACAGCCACTTTAACTGATAGTACGCTCCCAGCACAGTGGTTGTCATATGCCCCATCATACACACAATCCGAAAATCAGACAACAGATAATCAGACTTTTTTCGCTTGCTAGTCGCAAGTAGAAATTAAAGGGGTTACTAAAGTAAACCCCTTTGCGCCGAGCGTACGCATATATGCGCCCTCGGCTTTCGGGGGTTATACCGGGATGATGCTCGCAGCTGCAGGCATCATCCCGGTACCGTTGTTTAGAGCAGGCGATTGGCTATCCAGGCATAACAAAAGCTGCTTGGTTGTTATACCAGGGGAGCGGGAGCGGACGCGGACACCCGGGCCTCCCGTCCCACCGGGAGACCGGATCCACGATCTATGACTTCCGGTGACTAGAGAGACTGGCACGAAGCTGTAAACTGCTTCGTGCCAGTCTCCTGAATGTAAACACAGAAGCAACGTCACTTCCGCTTTACTCGGCTGCCAATGGCGCCGGATTTAAAAAAATATACAGTATTCAGAATCACCGTTTTCGGCGATCTGAATACTTTGAAGTGTATAGGAGTCCATAAAGAGTACCTGTCACCGTCTATTACTGTCACAAGGGATGTTTACATTTCTTTTGACAGCAATAAAAGCGATCACATTTTTTAATTTTTTTTTTAAAACACAATTTAGTAATGTAAAAATAATTACAATAAGGCCCCTTTCACACTGAGGCGTTGAAAAAATGCTAAAAAATAATGACATTTTTTACCGCGGTAAAAATAGCGCTAACGCCTATGCGTTTTTAAAATTAGCGCGAACGCGGTAAAAACGCATAGGCGTTAGCGCTATTTTTTAACATAACGCTTATGCCTATGCGTTTTTACCGCGAATCCCATTCATTTCAATTGGGATAGGCGTTTTTACAGCGCTATTTTATGCGCCCTAAAGTTGCTCTAAAAAAGCTGTTTGCAGGATTTTTTTCAACGCCCAGCCAGCAAAACGCCTCAGTGTGAAAGCCCTCAGATTTCACATTGAGAATGCTGGGGCAGGATTATTTCAGGCGTTATTACAGCGCTATTTTTACCGCAAAAACGTGGTAAAAACGCCTCAGTGTGAAAGGGGCCTAAGAAAAAAACATTTTTTAAAGCGTCCCCGCAAACTCGCGCAGGAAAGAAAACGCATACGGAAGTCGCGCCGCATATGTTAAACGGCGTTCAAATCACACGTGAGGTATCTCTGTAACTCTAAGCTGGTAACCGTAACAAATGTTTAAAAAGTCACCTGTGGAGATTTTTATGTACCGTAGTTTGTCGCCATTCCAAGAGTGCGTGCAATTATAATGCATGTCATGTTTAGTATCTATTTACTCGGCATAACATCATCTTTCACATTCTACAAAAAAATTGGACTAACTTTACTTTTTCATTTTTTTTTTTTTTAATTCATGAAAGTAAATTTTTCCCAAAAAGTTGCGTTTAAAACACCGCTGCACAAATACCGTGTGACATAAAATATTGCAACAATCGCCATTTTATTCTCTGCTAAAACAAATATATATGTTTGGGGGTTCTAAGTAATTTTTCTAGCAAAAAATACGGATTTTAACTTTTAAACACCAAATGTCAGAAATGGGCTTAGTCATGAAAGGGTTAAGAAAATTCTCGTACGACAGAAAAAAAAATCCAAAGTGATGTAATGTGTTGTAGTGTATTTGTATTGTGTTTTCGGAAGACAACTGTACTGATTAAACGAAAATCATACAATCTGGTATCATGAGAATTTTGCGTGCTTGTCCCATCGTATAATACCGGATGAACTGTTATCGGCTACTAACAAACCGATTATCGCACAATCGCTTTGAAAGTGGTATTTTTCGTACAGCTTTCGGATCGTCAGCTCCTGTCCTTGGTAATAATCAGGGACCGGGGGATGGGAAGGTTAAGAGAATAGGCTGCAAATTGGAATGCCTGTGAGAAGGTTCAGATGGAAGTGGTTAGCTTTTGAAGGAATGATTTTATGCAGGAGAAACAGAAGTATTTTTTGTATTAAAAGCTAGCCTGTTTACAAACCCCCTTCTTCTTCTTCTTCTTTTTTATTTTATTTTTTCCCCATCAGTTTAAAGTTGTAAAGGCGGAAGTTTTTTTATCTTAATGCATTCTATGCAAAAACAGGTGGTTGAGTTGTGGTTTTATGGACTGCAAAGTCACACGTTTGCATGGCTGGCAGGGGCATGTTGGTACACGCAGTTGCACTGCTACATGGAAAAATGTATACAACAGGCCTACCACCCAATGTGACCCATTTAAGTGATGAGCTGGGTAGTGTTTGTGGTTGCAGCATAGAGCTGCGAGTTTTTTTTAATGATTAACACAGGCATTGATATAGTTTCTGAGCTGCCTGTCAAATACTCTTAGGCCTCATGCCCACGGACGTTTTTACAGCTTAAAAACGCCTGTCCATGTTAGTCTATAGCTTCATGCCCACCTAGACGTTTTTGAGCTGCAAATGGCATAGACGTTTTTAAGCTGCAAAAAACGCAGCTGTAAAAACGTCCGTGGGCATGAGGCCTTAAAGCGGAGCTCCACCCTAAAGTGGAACTTCTGCTCATCGGAACCCCCCCCCCCCCCTCCGGTGTCACAATTGACACCTATCAGGGGGGAGGGGGGTGCAGATACCTGTCTAAGACAGGTATTTGCACCCACTTCCGGGAGTCCTCTCTGCGGGAAGCACGTCACTTCCTGCCGAATACCCGTTGTGTTCTGGGAGACACTCGGCTCCCAGAACACAGGAGGACCAGTCAGAACTGCGCAGCGCGTCTCGCGCATGCGCCGTAGGGAACCGCAAGGCTTCACTTCCTGGTTCCCTCACCGAGGATGGCGGTGGGGGCAGCAGAGTGACGAGCGATTGCTTGTCCTCTGCTGCGGACGTCGCTGGACTCCAGGACAGGTAAGTGTCCGTATATTAAAAGTCAGCAGCTGCTGTAGCTGCTGGCTTTTAATATTTTATTTTCGCTGGAGCTCTGCTTTAAGTGATCCACTGTGGATCACTTTTTAGAGGGGCTGCAAACAGGGCCGCACATGTAAGTGAGCCCAAAGCCTCCCCGAATCCTCTTCTCTTCTGCACTCCGGCTGGTGGTCACAATGTGGCGTCATTGCGTACAATGTTAGCACTGGAGTTTCCTTCATCCACACTGTCTAATGTGGTGGATTGATTTTCTCGTTCAGCCTGCGGCACTGAAAGAGAAAAAACAAAATAGTATGGTTTGCTTAAGGTGCGGTGGGAGGGGTTCTCTCTTTTATCAGACGTTGCGATCTCTGGGTTATTGAATGACTGTTACATACCAAGCCGTAAAGGCTGAGCAGCTTGATGAAGGGGATCCTGCCTGCATGGCACTGAAATGTCACAAATTTCTTGTGGCTAAATTAAAAAGTTCCCGATGAGCGATTTTTTTTTTTTTTTTTTTTTTTTTTTTTTTTTTGTTTTTTTTTTTTTTTTGTTTTTTTGTCACGATGGTTACAGATCTCACATTTGCAGAACAGCTACTGTCTGAAAACACGTTTTAAAAAATGGTGCAAACTAAATGTAATTAGGTTAGGGTTACATCTATTACTACTGCCTTTGATGTAATGTTTCCTCACAGGAAATAAATTGGTAAAATCTAAAATGTGACCAACCACAGACTGAAAACTTCTGGCCTATTGACACTTGTTTTCAGTCGGCATCCAATATGTCCAATAATTTTTAAAAACACAATTGATAACTCTTTATAGGCATATGGGCCCAGATGCAGAGTCTCTTAACTCAGCATCTCTTGTGTATGGTAGAAAATGATAGAATTTTTTTTATTTTTTAAAAAGCTGATGCTCTAAGCAGGTGAATGTTGGGGAGCAGAGGCGCCCCTTTTTAGTATACTGTTGGGTTTCTAATAGGGATGTGAAGAGGATGAAGTATGTGCTTTTCACTTTCCAAGGTTATTGATGGCTATAAAATCTATGGAGCAGGTTGGGTGATGAATGGTGAGGTTGCTTTATTGGAACAGGAAAGAAAAGGACAAGATATGGGAGTGCCAAATAACTATGCTGGGAAGAAAAAGAGGGGGAAGTGCTGAATTATCCTGGAACGAAATGATAATGCGTTGGAGAAGAGAGAGAAGTGCAGTAGGGTACAGAATGATTTGTGAAAGGACAAGTGAATTGCCAATTGTAAAAAAAAAAAAAGATGAGGCAGAGTGGTAAAGTGTAGTTCTGGATAATAACATGGGGGACGAGACTGTAAAGTGTGTAGTAAATTAATAAGGCTCCATGTGCGGGGGACGTTTTTACAACCACTCCTGAACGATTTAACTTGACAGATAGTAACCCACGTTTTAAAACGTCCTCCGTGCCGCGTTTAAATGCATTTAAAAAAAATATATATATTATTTTATTTATTTTTTTTTATGGCGAAAAACGGCTATAAACGAAACGCGGGTTACCGCATTTAGTCGCGTTTGGCGTCTGAACCCATTTTTTTGCTTTCAAAGAAACGCTGTTAAATGCAACTGCCTAAAAACGACAATAAATAAGACTGTGTACATGGTCACATAGGATAACATTGCATGAGTTCAGGCCTGGTTCACACTGGGGCGACAAACGCTCCAACATTGGGAGCTCATGTCGCATGACGTGTGAAAATCAATGTTTCCCTATGGGAGCCGTCTTAACTGGTCCGACACATGTCGGTCCGACTTTGAGAATGCTCCCTGTACTACTTTGGTCCGACTTTGATCCGACTTCAGCCCATTGACTATCATTGAGGTCGGATCAAAGTCGGTCCGCAGTCTTGCATGATCCGACTTTGGCATGCGACTTGTGCTGTACTGCTCTTGAGGGGGAACTCCAGGCCAAATTTTAAATAAAAAACCGGCATGGGTTCCCCCTCCAGGAGCATACCAGGCCCTTGGGTCTGGTCTAGATTTGAACGGGCACCCCTACGCCGAAAAAACGGCGTGGGGGGTCCCCCCAAAATCCAAACCAGACCCTTATCCGAGCACACAACCTGGAAGGCCGCAGGGGAAGAGGGGGGGACGAGAGAGCGGCCCCCCCTCCCTCCTGAACCGTACCAGGCTGCATGCCCTCAACATGGGGGGTTTGGTGCTCTGGGGCAGGGGGGCGACCTGCGGCCCCCCACCCCAGAGCACCCTGCCCCCATGTTGATGACAGGGCCTCTTCCCGACAACCCTGGCCGTTGGTTGTCAGGGTCTGCGGGCGGGGGGCTTATCGGAATCCGGGAGCCCCCTTCAATAAGGGGGATCCCGGCCCCCCCACCCTATGTGAATGAGTATGGGGTACATCGTACCCCTACCCATTCACCTGGTGGAAAAAAATTGCAATAAAAAAACCAAACAGCTTTTTAAAGTATTTTATTGCACAGCTCCGGTGGTCTTCTTCCGACTTCGGGGGTCTCCGGTGTCGTCGCCGCGCTCTCCGGTTCTTTCTTCCGCCGGGCCTCCGCTAACTTCTTTTTAGCTCTTTTGCTAACGGAGGCCCGGACTTCTCCGTCTTCTCGTCCGGCTCTCCGTTGTCCTTCTGCCGGCCCCTCCACTAACTTCTTGGTAGCTCTTTCGCTAGTGGAGGGGCGCGGTCTTCCCGTCGTCGGCGTCTTCTTCCCTCTTCTCCTCCTTGATGTTGACGCGTCGCTTCCTCCCGCTGTAATACTGGCGCTCCGCTCCGCATTAATATAGGCTTCTCATGACGTCAGTCACATGTTCCCATGACGTCACAGTCACATGCTCCGGGGCCATGTGCCCCGGAACATGTGACTGTGACGTCATGAGAAGCCTATATTAATGCGGAGCGGAGAGCCAGTATTACAGCGGGAGGAAGCGACGCGTCAACATCGAGGAGGAGAAGAGGGAAGAAGACGACGACGGGAAGACCGCGCCCCTCCACTAGCGAAAGAGCTACCAAGAAGTTAGTGGAGGGGCCGGCAGAAGGACAACGGAGAGCCGGACGAGAAGACGGAGAAGTCCGGGCCTCCGTTAGCAAAAGAGCTAAAAAGAAGTTAGCAGAGGCCCGGCAGAAGAAAGAACCGGAGAGCGCGGCGACGACACCGGAGACCCCCCGAAGTCGGAAGAAGACCCCCGGAGCTGTGCAATAAAATACTTTAAAAAGCTGTGTGGTTTTTTTATTGCAATTTTTTTCCACCAGGTGAATGGGTAGGGGTACGATGTACCCCATACTCATTCACATAGGGTGGGGGGGCCGGGATCCGGGGGCCCCCTTATTGAAGGGGGCTCCCGGATTCCGATAAGCCCCCCGCCCGCAGACCCCGACAACCAACGGCCAGGGTTGTCGGGAAGAGGCCCTGTCCTCATCAACATGGGGGCAGGGTGCTCTGGGGTGGGGGGGCCGCAGGTCGCCCCCCTGCCCCAGAGCACCAAACCCCCCATGTTGAGGGCATGCGGCCTGGTATGGTTCAGGAGGGAGGGGGGGCCGCTCTCTCATCCCCCCCTCTTCCCCTGCGGCCTGCCAGGTTGTGTGCTCGGATAAGGGTCGGGTTTGGATTTTGGGGGGACCCCCACGCCGTTTTTTCGGCGTAGGGGCGCCCGTTCAAATCCAGACCAGACCCAAGGGCCTGGTATGCCTCTGGAGGGGAACCCACGCCGTTTTTTTTAATTTAAAATTTGGCCTGGAGTTCCCCCTCAAGATTCATACCAAACACAGTGCCTGATATTGGCGGGGATCAAAGTCGGATCCCCGTTCATTGAAAGTCGGACATATGTCGGCTTCATGTCGCAGGGCAAAGTCGGATCCAAAGTAGGACAGATGTCGTGTCGTACTAGTGTGAACCCAGCCTCAGGGGCAGTTGAAAAAAAGCATCCACCTGCCTCTGAGCGTCCGTTTAGCAGCGTCCCGTGTACATGGGGCCTAAATGGGTCTGAACACGAGAGAAAATGGAGATAATAAATTGGGAAGGGTGGTGGACTTGGGGTGCTGAATGGTTATTATGTGAGGCAAATATAAAGCAGGGAGGGCACGATTATAAAGTAGAGGGAATTGGCCTGTAGGAAAACCTGAATGATTGTGCAGGGGTGGGAGATATAAAGTGGGTGAGGGAGGGACAAAAAGTAGAGGGGGCTGAATGATTAAGCTTGGGAAGAGACATGGACTGTTGAGGGCTGAATCTTTGGCATGGCTCGGCCTGCACTGCTGCATCCATTAACAAATCCATTTTTAGGGACTACAAGTCCCATCTGTCACCACAGTAGAGGGACTTGTAGATTTCAATGGAGCATAATTGTGATGACATCACCATATTAGTAGTCAATTGATTCTTCCAGCCCCATAACTGTAGGTCTCTGTACAGACCTGGGACTGCGTAAAAGAGTCTGCAGGTGCCTGTGCATTACACCTGCAATGCTCTGCAGGCTTCGATGTAAAAAATAATCAGACATATATTTTTTTAATTTTTTTTTATTAATGTTGGTGCATTGAATTTTTTTTCTCCAAATGATGGGCTATTATACCTTTTTAAGGATTAAGAAAGGAAATGTTTAAGCAATAGGACTGAGGTTGCATTCACACATGAGTGTTTTCAGCTCATAAAACTCCCAACAAGCAAAGCTCAAAAGTTCAAAAAAGAACAGGAGCTTCTTTTGTGGCAGATTACAGGTATTTTTCTGCCATTGGTGACCTGAACAAAATTGCGGTAAAAACGCGGCAAAATCGCTGTAAAAACATGCGGCTTTGAAATGCTCAGGTGTGAATGCAGCCTGAATTATATTTCGGTTAGCGATGTAAAGTGGAAAGTAATTGGGGGGGGGGGGGGGTGTAATTAAGCAGGGAAATCTAGTATTGGTAGGGCTGAATAGTATCTGGGATATACTGTATGTAGGGGAGGGAGAAATGGAAAGGTGGGCTTAATGATTAAGTAGGTGAAGAAAATATTGGATTGGTAAAGCTGAATAATTGTAGTGGAAGCAAAAAATGGAAGTGGTTCAGCAATGGGGGAGAGAGCTAGAAATGTACTGGCTGAATGGTTAAACAGGTATAAGATGTTTTTTGAATGGCTGCCCTATGTATGCAAAGGAGAATTGGAAGTGTTTAAATACACATTGTAGGTAGATTTAGAATGGGAGGTGCTGAGTGATCCTGGAACACAGATTTATGAATGAATAATTATGTAGGAATGGGGATGTAAAATTGACTTTCTTTATGATCAATGGGGAAGGTTAGTGGAATAATTTGAGGTGCTTGAATAAGTTTGAAAGTGCATTTTAAAATGGGGCTGTACTGAATAATTATGCAGGGAAGGAAATTGAGATGTACTGAATATTTGGGCTGGAGGGCGTTATATAATACTGAATAGTTGTGATTGAGTCTTTTGAGTTGTTAATGAGGGCATCCTGGGGTAGAGATCGAACGGGCCTGTTTATAAGACTGAGCAAATCCAAGCCCATTTGCCTGCAGCATTTGAGGATGATCCCCGCTACCCTTGTAAATACCAGCAGGCAGGAGCAAGTCAAACGTTACATACTATCAGGGGGAAATTGCTTGCAGTTGACATGTTTTATGATTCTTTTAATTCCCATTGGCTTGTATATCAGAATAAAATCAGCTGAAGCATATCCAAATACAATATGCTCTGTTTGTGAAAAAAGCAGCATGATGCACGGCACAGGCAAAAATGAATGCAAGTGTTTTGTACAGTCCAGCTGAAAGTTTAGGCCCTGCGTTGCCGAACCTTCAGAATTACACTAAACTGGAATTGTTTGTATACATTAGAATTGGATAGAGAATGGAAACTAACCCATTTGGGACCTTCATCTAAATACCTTGGGTGTACCTTGTATGTCCTGGTCTGCCTTCTCTGCTATACTACCATGAAAAATCACCTGGACTTACAGCAGGGTGCTCACTATTGCTGCAGCAGCACAGATAGAATGTTACATTGTTGCAATGTATTTGGACTTGTTTTTTCATATGCCTGTTTAATTTTATTTATTTTTTAAGCAGTATTAAAACTAAAATGTTTTATATTGCAGCTAAGTGGTTAAGCAACTGAGTCTTCTTGCTACAATCTCCTCTCTAAGGCTGCATTCACACCTGAGCGTTTTGTAGCCTGAAGCCTGAAGCTACAAAACGCTAGAGGGGAAAAAATCCATTATTCTCTATGGAGATGGTTCACATCTCCACTCCATGTCGCCTGAAGCCGAACGCCTGAAGCTCAAACAAGTTCCGGACCCTTTTTTGTCGCACGAATCGGGCAGATTGGGCGTTTTAGGATCCATATAATGTAATGGAAACGCCCGATTCAAGCGTCTAGCGCGACAACGAGCGTTCCGACGGGCGCAAATTCGCGCGACAAAACAATGGTAAAAACGACGGTAAAAACGCCCGATTCGCTACGCTCAGGTGTGAATGCAGCCTTAGGCTCCATGTACACAGAAGCTGATAAACTGCAGTTTATTGGCGTTTTTTTAAAAAGCCCATTAACTGCACTCTATGTTAGCCTATGTGTTCATGTACACATAATGTTTTTTAGCTTTTAATGAGCAGTGGAGTTAATGGGCTTTTTTCTGAACGCAAGAAATTTTGCGTTCAAAGCGCAGTTTTTCGGCAGAAAAAAAACGCTCTAACACTGGTCGCGAGTGTTTTTTTTTTTAAACCATTGAGAAAAAAAAGCTAAACGCTACACTGAAACACTAATCAACGCTAGTAAAAAAAACGCTGATAAAAGCTAGCTAGTTCTGCTGCTTTAAAAACAACCGTTTTTGAGCTTCTGTGTACATGGAGCCTTAGAGTGTGTGTGTGTGTGTGTGTGTGTGTGTGTGTGTGTGTGTGTGTTAAAAAAATAAGGCACTTTATTTTAGAACGGCGCTCACGTGACCGACTGCCTCTATTGATCTGACAGCTACAGCGGGGGTAGGGCTGAGAATCCTCCCACTGACGTCAGCCAGGATGAGGAGAGAGGCGGCCGGCCATGTGAGCGCTGCTATAAAATAAGGTATACAACGGCTCATTTAAAAAAAAAATCAAATACATTGGGGCACATAATTTTAATATAGGACCCCTTTCACACTGGGGTGGTGGGTCTGTTTAGCGGTAAAGCACCGCTAGTTTTAGCGGCACTTTACTGCTGTTTAATTGGTGCTTTTCTGACATTAGCGGGGCACTTTTAACCCTTAAGAAGGGGTTAATAGTGCTCGTGTTGTGGCGCTTCCAAAGCGCTCTTCAGGCGCTTCGGAAGTGCTGCCTATTCATTCCAATGAGCAGGGGCGGTGTAGGAGGATTTATTTTTAGGCATATTTTTGGGATTCCTTTTTATAATTGTTATACATGTTGTGGAAGCCATTATTTACATGAAAAGTACAGTTCATATAGTGTGTGTGTGTGATATAATATATAAAATTAGAGCTGCATGATTAATCCTGAAGAATCGAAATTGCAAACTTTTTCCCTTCCCGATTTTCAAAACAGCATGTCACGATCTTTCTAAGGCCCCTTTCACACGGGACGGATACGTGATGATCCGCCCCGTGAACCTCCGCTTGCTCAGTGGGGATCTCTCCGCTGAGCCGGCGGATCCCGCACATTGTGCAAGGACCGCCCTGTCAGATCTCCGCTCTCCCCTATGGGGGGATCGGATGAACACGGACCGTCTGTCTGTGTTCATCCGATCCGCTCTGCAGGCGGATAGAAAAATAGGATTTTCCTCCGTCTGCAGAATCGGGGGATTGCGGACACGGAGGAGATCGGGTGTCAGTGGGTGTTCATCCGCTGACACCCGCTATCTCATAGGGACCAATGTATGTCCCTTTTTCATCGGTAAACGGACGGATGAAAAAGCGGACATACGTTCTGCTGGTGTGAAAGGGGCCTAACAAGTGCAGAGAGTTCTCACAGCTAATGACAGACCAACAACTGGAAACAAAGTATCTCTTCATTCTTTTATCAAAGGAAAGAACTCTGGCGTGTAGATAAAGGAAGTTTAACCATTTAAAGACCAAACCTTTTCTGACATTTGTTGCTTTACAAGTAAAAAAATCATTATTTTCTGCTAGAAAATGACATGGAACACCAAACATGACTTATTTTTTTTAACAGAGACCCTAGAGAATAAAATGGCGGTTGTTGCAATATTTTATGTCACACCATATTTGCGCAGCGGTTTTTCAAACGCAATTTTTTATTTATTTTTTTTAAATACATTTTAATGAATAAAAAATAAAAATAAACAGCAAAATTAGCCCAATATTTTTGTATAATGTGAAAGATGTTACACCACGAGAATCGTGATCTTTATTCTAAGCAAAAAAATTGTGATTCTCATTTTAGCCAGAATCGTGCAGCTCTAACACACACACACACACACACACACACACACACACACACACACACACACACACACACACACACACACACACTCTTTTTTTATTCATTGAAGTGTATTTTTCCCCAAAAAATTGCATTTGAAAGACTGCTGGGCAAATACAGTGCGACATAAAATATTGCAGCAATTGACATTTTATTCCCTAGGGTCTCTGCTAAAATATATATAATGTTTGGGGGTTCCACGTAATTTTCTTGCAAAAAAAAATTGATTTTAACTTAAACAAGTGTCAGAAAAAGATTAAGACACCTTTCACACTGGGACGGGAGGTGCGGTGGCGGTAAAGCGCCGCTATTTTTAGCGGCGCTTTACCGTCGGATTTGTGGCGGTATTCGGCCACTAGCGGTGCGGTTTTACCCCCCGCTAGCAGCCGAAAAAGGGTCAATACCGCCGGCAATGCGCCTCGGCAGAGGCGTATTTCCGGCGGTATAGCCGCGGTGTCCCATTGTTTTCAATGGGCAGGAGCGGTGGAGGAGCGGTAGACACACCGCTCCAAAGATGCTGCTAGCAGGACTTTTGGAGCGGTCCGACTAGCGCACCGCTCCAGTGTGAAAGCCCTCTGGCTTTCACACTGGAGAAACAGCAGCCGCTGTTTCAGGTGCTATTTATAGCGCCTGCAAACCGCCCCAGTGTGAAAGGGGTCTTAGACTTTAAGTGGTTAAACTTGCTGCATTTACACACAGAAGTTTGATCAAAGAAGGAAGTTAGTTACAATTTTTCATGTTGCAAACTTGGCAGACTGCCCGGATATTTTCTTATAACAGCTGATAAGTCTCTCCAACTTGTATGAAAGAATCGGCAAACTCTGTATTGGAGATCGTCAGGGGGGTTGAATCGAGAGCACAATTTTAACTATTAATTGTGCAGCTCTACTACACATCAAAAAAGCCATGTGGTAGGATCATGATTCGGGCACAAAAATGTGATGTTTCAGCTTACCAGTTCTTGGATGGTAGTGGCTGCATTAGTTTTGATTTCTGAGGCCAAGTACTAGGGGTGCAACGAATCATTGATCCGTACGGATCAACACCTTCGGGTTGGCACACACGGTGATCCGCGGGCCTCCCAGTCCATAGTAAAGGCCGCGGCTTCGGCCTAAGAAGCCTAGCTCCCGGAGCGGCGGACATCTTGGTCCACCCAGTGCGGGGGATGCAGGCTGCTCCACGGAAGTGGATTGGTGGGCACTTTGCCTTGAGCTCATGGTGACTGACTCCTCACAGCCCACCGATGTGCTCTATCCTGCACCTTGAGGGATCCACACGAGGAGCTGCTGCCGCACCGGACGTCCTGCTGCTGCCAGAGAAGAGAGAGGAGATCGGGGGGATCTGTATGTACTGAGCACGTGGGGGCTTTCACTAGACACACAACTCTCAGCCCGCCGATCAATGACACTGCTATGGGATCTGATGATTGGGACAGTTCAGGTCACAGGAGGGAACTGGTGACACCACTTTCCTACATGGGTCTGCGACTTCCACTTAGCTGCACGTATAATTATTGGGGGGTGCCCACGTGTGTGTGTGTGTGTGTGTGTGTGTGTGTGTGTGTGTATGTGTGTATGTATGTATGTATGTATGTATATGTGTGTGTGTGTATATATATATATATATATATATATATATATATATATATATATATTATATTATATTATTAGAGGTTGACCGATATGGGTTTTTCTCTGACCGATATTTAGAAATTGGGGCGGTCGATATGATGCCGATTTTTGTGGCCGATATTTTAGGCCGATTTAAAAAAAACTCACCCACTCCTTCCTGCTTACTCCTGTCACTCTAGCACACACTTGATGTCCTCAGTACAGGTGGCACTGGTTTTGAACTGACAGATGGCACTAGTTTGGGACAGATGGCACTGGCAGGTGGCACTGATTGACAGTAGCACTTGCAATTGGCACTGGTTGGTGGCACTGATTGGCGGTGGCACTGACACTGGCTGGTGGCACTGATTGGCACTGATTTGTGATGGCACTGATTTGCACTGGCTGGTGGCACTGGCCCGGGGGCACTGATTTGCAGTGGCACTGGCAGGTTTCACACTAAGCCGAGTAACGAACTGTGTGAAACTGACAACAGAGAGGAGAGAGCTGTCAGAATTGAGCTCAATGTGGGGGTAGGTGGGACCCGGCCGGGGTGGGCGGGACCCAGCAGATAAATTACACCAGCCAATGATTGGGCTCCTTTAGAAAGGGGGTGGGGCCACATACACATTGCGGCCCGCCCAGATACCATCCTATTGGCTGGTGTAATATATCTGCTGGGTCTCGCCCACCCCTGACATCGAGCTGACAGCTCCTCTCTCTCTCCTCTCTGTTACTTGCAGTTTCACATACTCAGCGCGGCTCTTGATGCTGCCGGAGTGTGGATAAGGGAGGAGGAAGGGCAGCCAGTATAAAATATTGGCCCAGTTTTGATAATAATCGGCCGATGCCGATTTATCAAAAATGGCCAAATATAAAATGGTGGTCGTTGCAATATTTTATGTCACACTGTATTTGCGCAATGGTCTCTTCAAACGCAATTTCATGAATAAAAAAATAACAAAACTGTAGAGTTAGCCCAATTTTTTTTTGTATATTGTGAAAGATGTTACGCAGAGTAAATACCTGACATGTCACGCTTTTAAAATTGCGCACACACACGTGGAATGGCAACAAACTCCGGTATCTCCATAGGTGACGCTTAAATTTTTTTTTTACGGTTACCAGTTTTGAGTTAGAGGTCTAGTGCTAGAATTCTTGCTCTCGTTCTAATGATCGTGGCGGTACTTCACGTGTGGTTTGAACACCGTTTACATTTGGGGGTCCGACTTGTGCGTTCGCTTCTGCGTGCGAGCACGGAGCGATGGGGCCCTTCAATTGTATTTTATCACTTTTATTGCTGTCGCAAGGAATGTAAACATCCCTTGTGACGGCAATAGTCACATGTCGGGTATTTTTTTTTGGAGGGATCTGGGGTCTCTAAGACCCCTTATCCCACCTTTGCACTTAAAAGCATTCAAAACGCCAAGTTTGGCTGTTTTGAATACTAACTTTTTTTTTTTAATCTGGTGCCTTTTAAGGCTCCAATAAACCGGAAGTAATGACGTGTCATGATTCGAGACCCGATCAAAGCCAATTCTGGCTGTGTTCGCTTCTCTGGCCAGCCGGCGGAGGTGCCGGCTGGTCGCTCGGGCCACCTGGTGGGACAGGAGAGCGCGGGCGAGCTGCGGAAGGTCCCCTCCTGCTGCTTGTAATAACAGCCGAGCGGCTGATTGGCTGCATCAGTTGTTGCAAGAAAACTGACCGGCGCTTAAAAAGGTATCGGGGTGATGCCTGCAGCTCCTTGAAGCAGAAGGCTGCATATTTGCATTACGTCAGCGTGAAGGGGTTAATGAAGCTCCCCTGCAATATGCTCCACATGGGTGAACATCTGTATAGTAACAATTTGGATTATTTTATCTACCAGATCTTTGGTGGCAAGAATACCCCTTTGCCCTTAAAAAAAACAAAGGTGTCCGTTCCAAGTTGTCTTCTGTCCCTCCTAGACCAAGGCTTGGAGGCCTTTGGGGGGAGTCCAGTAAGAACTGGATTCCCAAGTCCTCCAAGCCTTGGGGACAAGTCCTTTTTTCCAATAAAAGAACTTGCAGTCCTCTCTGAGCCTGGACCCTTTCAGATCAAACTATTGTATCCATAGTATTCAAGCTCCCTGCAGATCCCCTGGCTGCTCTGGTGTATCTTTGATCTCAAGATGTTGTTGTAATCCCTGTCCTGTAAAAGAGAAAATTCCAAGGTTTTTACTCCATCCATCCTGTTTACTGTTGCAAGTCAAATGCCTTTTGGGGGGAAGCGGATACTGACAGGTACCCTTCCCCACTTCCGGGAGACCGGGCCCCAATGCATTAAGTCAGCAGCTCGGCTCCTTCCTTCCCCCACCGTCTGGCTAGTAGGGGAGCACAGTGGTGCCTTGCGCAGTAGTGAACCAGCGTGAAGCTGTAATGTTTCACTACCGGGTTCCCTTACCGGCAATGGCTGCGGCAGCACCCGACAGCTGATAGAAGCATCAGCTGCGGTGCTGACATTGCTGGACTCCAGGACAGGTAAGTGTCCTATTATTAAGGCCTCATGCCCACTGGCGTTTTTACAGCTGCGTTTTTTGCAGCTTAAAAACGCCTGTCCATGTTATTGTAAATATTTTTATTTATTTTTTTTTTGAAAAAAAAAAAAAAAAACGTCGGAGCTAAAAACACGACCGCGCGTTAGTGCGCGTTTTTTTGCGCGTTTTTTGACGCTCGCGTTTTTTCCTGCCTAATTCTGACGCTGAGGAACGCACTGGCCCTGGGTTTTTTTTACAGCTTACAAACGCCTATGCTCTTTACAGCTCAAAAACGCCTAGGTGGGCATGAAGCTATAGACTAACATGGACAGGCGTTTTTAAGCTGTAAAAAACGCTCAAAAACGCGGCTGAAAAAACGCCTGTGGGCATGAGGCCTTAAAGTCAGCAGATGCAGTATGTGTAGCTGCTGGCTTCTAAATTTTTGCAGGGGTGGGTGGCCCTCGGCTTTAACCATTTGCTTTGGGTAGAGAAATTGCATATCTCCATCAGTAATTGCCTCCCTTCTTTCAGAGGATTATCTGGCATCAGTGTGCATCAGGATGCATATTTACATATTCCTCTCTTTCAGCCCAACCAGAGCGTATTGTGGTTGCAGTGGGTGAGCAACATTTTCAGTTTGTGGCTCTGCCATTTGACCTTACCACAGCACCATGGGTTTTCACCAAAGTGCTGGCCCTGATTCTGGTTGTTCTTTGAACCCAAGTGATATCCATTGTGGGCTATGTAGAGGATCCCCTCCTATGGGACCAGCCACTGCAGGCCCTGTCGGCCAATGTCCAGCAGATGGTGCTAACCCCAGCCAGGTTAGCGATCTTCGAAAATTCAGCATTGGAGTACCTGGGCCTAGTCATTAACATAGCCCAGTCTCCCTGGTCTCAAGTGAGACTCTTCAGATCCTTGGGGCATCCCTCAAGTTGTTTCTACATGAGCGTTCTGGGCTTAATGGCCTTCTTCGAGGTGGTCCTGTGTGGGTGGTTTCAATCTGGACCGTTACAGTGGAACATTCTGGCAGTGTGGGACAAACAGGCCAAGTCCTTCGATTTACCCATGCATCTGACCAACAAAACCAGGTAAGCCCTGGAGTGATTGATTTCCAGTCTGGTGCTGGAATCTGGGAAGTCCTTTTTCCTAATGGTCTGGATGGGCTACGATGGACAACAGCCTGTTGGGCTGGGGAGTTGTCCTGTATACCTTCTCTGTTCAGGATTGTCGGTGGAAGCTCCGCTCCCTATTGGTGTTCTAGAGCTTGAGGAAGTTCAGCTGTCCCTTCAGGATTGGTCCTCTTGGCTTTGGAGCCAGCCGGTCAGGGTACAGCTGAACAACAGTAGCGCGTACATTGACAGGGAGGCACCAGAAGTCAGTGCTGAAAGAATTGGCTCTGATCCTGACTTGGGCAGAACTTTGTGTACTGGCCCTGTCTGCAGTGTACATTCCAGGTGGGGAAAATTGGCAGGAGGACTTTCTCATTTTGTTAACATCTGGATTCAAGGGAATGGGCTCTCTATATCAGATGGATGCCGAACCTTCCTGCCTCCAGGTTTAATATCAAACTGGACAAATTCATTGCCAGGACTACAAACCCTCGGGCCTTTGCAGTGGATGCCCTAGTGACCCAGTGGGATTAGTTTGGTCTGATTTATGCCTTTTTTCCTCTCAAGGTCCTTCTTCGCTTGCTGGATAGACATGGCGGACATCTAGGTGATTCACATTGCATTGAGTTGGCACAGGAGGGCCTGATACTCGAATGTAACCGCACTCCGCGCAAACGCTCCATAAGCTCTACCAGTTGATCCAAACCTGCTGTTCTAAAAAAACTCGTGTACCATCCTGATTCACAATTGCTCACTTGAACAGCTTGGCTATGAAAGCCCATTGAAGGACCAAGGTCTTTCGAATTTTTGTTCTACCTGTCCTGAAGTCTAGTAAGTCGGGAGGGCTTTGGTTTAAGTATTACTAAGGGTTAAAGTGATTGATTGTAAACGATCACTTTGTACAACAACCCATTCAGTTTAAAATGGAAATGAATGGCAAAACATTTTTGTATAGCTTTTTTTTTATAAGTGATCACATTCCCTCTGTTCTGAAAACGCATAAGAACTGGGGGGAGGTGAAGCAGCAGGACACTGAGCTTCCCAGTGAATGGCTGTACAGGGGTGGGGGGAAGGCGTTTCAGGACAAGTCTGATCATTGGAGGGGAGCAAGCTGAGTTCCCAGCATAGCTAGAGCACTGACCGTTCTCGTACGTGGTGCAGCAGGCACATATCAGGAATATGAAGTGTTAGGGTAACAAATGATTTAAGCCTAGTACACACTACTAGTGTGATTTTGTTCAACCCAGCAGGGCTGATCAAAAACAAACCTGATAGCTCAGGAGGAGCCTCTGTACTAACTATGCGATGTTGATAAAGTGATCTCCCCTGCTGTGCTATTGTGTTCTGACAGGGGCACAGCCCCCCTGCCAGAACACTCCGGTCGATGGCTGAAAGCGATGATCGGGAGCCGATTGGCAGACACTTTTTGGTTGGTCATGCCCCTCCGACAGAAGCCAGCTTGAGTGAGGGCATGTGACAAATGGAGAATGGGTGTTATCTCAGTCTGGCTACAAAATAGGAAGTATACTTTAAATTTTTTTTTTTTTTTACTGCTTGCTAGAGTATTTCTAAAGTCCAAAACTTTTTTTTTCATTTTGGATAGCGTAGAGAGAGGTAAATCGGCCAATAGGAAGATTTCTAATTACTTCCTGTCCTGTAGAAAAAGGAAATGAGAGGATATATTTCCAATGTGAGGGAAATTCTTCATTGGTTCACAGGGACAAGTGCCCCCATTGGAAGATTTCTCTCCTCTTTCCTGTTCTGGTGGCATTGGTGATCAGGGCACAGACAGCAAAAACAAACACAAAAAACCTGACCATGGTTCCCACTATTAGAAAAACGATGGCCTTGGTTATACTTTAAAGAGGGCCTTCACCCAGGAGAGTGAAAATTGACAATCAAAGCTGCTCACATTTTACAAACGGATAGTAATCAGCCCAAGGATTTAGATAAGGGCAGTTAGTGTCTGGGGGAATGAGCAGAATGTGGGTAACTTAGTTTCTGGTTGTAGGTGTGCTTTTAGAACATGCAAAAGCTCTATCTTCCATAGTCTGACCATAGGAGTAGTTTAGATGGGGCAATCTAGTTCTAGGAAGAGAGTGATTGGAATCACATTTCCTGTTCTGGAATGGCGAAATTAGCCTAACCTCAATCTTTTTTTGCCCAAAGTTACATTGTATCATTTGTAAAATATATGTATAGAAATGAACCCTAAGTCACACCTTTTGATTAGTTGCTATTGAATTCTCCCCTTTTTTGCATGTGGACTAACCCCTGACATTTCAAGTAAAATGGTAGTAATATACTGGGGCCAGCTCTTGTTATGCTGGGGAAATAATAAAATGACGATTGTCGTATGTTGTGGATTAAATAGAATATTTATTTGATCTTTGAAGAATTACCGGTACTTTTTGTAGGCAGCCGTTATGCTTGTTGGAATGATAGAATGTGAGCACATTCCAGATATTTTGGAGCAATGCTTTTTAAAGGCTAAATTCACCTGTTTAGGAAGGATAACTTCGCAGCCAAAGGGTCTCAGTAGGTAAATTACCATTTGCACCCCCATATAAACAACCCCTCCCTTCCCCCAAAGCCTGTCCGGAAAAACTGAAAAAGTTAGAATTCCCCCAGTCCTAACTTGTTTGGACGCACCATTTGTTGGGTGCACTCCACCAGCATCACAGGCGCAAGCTCTCTTGTTCAAAAGCCCACACATGTGCAGTGCACTTTCTACCATTGTTGCAGCACCTGAGCTCAGCATTGTTGTGAGTGTGCACCATGCATGTGTGGGTCTATGAATGGGAGAGCGCTCACTCCTGTGATGCTGGGGGTGTGAGCCCAACTTATAATGTGTCTTAATAATAAGTTAGGATGAGGAGGGATGGCTATTGCAGTTACGGTACATTAATCAATACTTTTAAAAACTGCATTTATTTATTTTTCCTCCCATAGAGAATAGTGAAACCATATGTAAAATGAAATGACCAATATATTTTTGTTTTGCAACTGCAAATCTTCTGCGACATGTATGTTAAAAATACATGGCTAAAATGTTGTTGTTTTTTTTTTTTTTTTTTTTTTTTATTGGCCCAAAGTCCAGTGCGGTCAGAAGCCAGCTCCTCTACCTATGTGTTTTCATTGTAGGAGGAAAGTAAAGCACCCAGAGAGAACTTGTTCAAACATGGGGAAAATGTACACTGCATGACTATTTGTACCAGGCCTCGAGTTTCCATTAGGAAAACTAACTGTAGGAAAATACAAGTAAAGTATAAACTTGAGGACCAAGCCTAAAAAAAAAAAACCTGTCATGCAAAGTAGATGCGGCTATCATACCTTTTTTAGATTCTATTTACAACTGAGCAGTTTGTATCTCGAAGTGTAAAACGCTCAGCATCCCAAATCTATGTTTTTTTTCAATTGGGCCTACTCACACCTGAGTGTACAGATGGTTGTAGCTTGAAAAAGAGTACATGAGCTTCACAAACGGTTGCAGCAGCGGTCTGTGCTGTATGTATGAACTGTATGTAGCCTCAGCTATATACTGTATACAGCGCTGTGTTCCACCAGCGGGACAAGAACTTCCCATCCCGCTCACGGAACAAAATCTAGTTGATAAAAAGCTTTTTATTCTGTGAATTAATATGCTTCCTCTGATTGGCTGAGGCATGCTGATGTCACACACTCCAGATTGTGTGATGGCCCCCAAATGGATATTATTGCTATTAGCGAGTTTAGGCTTTTTTTTTTTTTCTAAATGTCTTTCAGAGGTCCTGTATCTAATCCCATAAATGCAGAATCGCTTGGTTTACATGTTTTGCCAATCAATTGGTAGACCTGGTTGGTTTATTTCAATGGGTAGGGTAGTAGGGGGCACATAACCACTCGTGTGTTTGCTACATACTGAAGTGCCCGAGCAAAGATCTGAAGCAAATTGTGGCTATCAATATGTAAATATAAAATCCGTGCTGAGTCATACAAGTTAAGCAGCTTGCTAAAAACTGTGATAACAAATGTGTACGGTTAGTGCCGAGTTATGCCTGAAACCTGAAGTTCCTCAGCTGATCTTTTTACTGCGTTTTACCAGCCAGCAGAAGTATGACTTTAAAGTGTAACTCCAGATAAATTTGAATAGATAGGTAAGGGTTGGAAGTATCTGTGTGAGGTATTCATGGCTGGGGAGGGATTTCATCTTTCTCTTCTGGGGACAGCCTTCTCATTAGGCAGGGAATGTAAGAAAATCTACAATGGTAATGTATAGCTGTGAAAAGCTGACATGTTTGTTTCTTCTTTTTTTTTTTTGCTGCGTTTTTTTGAGATTTAGGCTCTGTTTGATTTGGAGTGCAACTTTTGGATAGGTGCAACTTGGATGTGACTTGTCTCTCTGCAAAGTCGGACCCACTGTTGCATGTAAAACATTTATGTAGGACTTTCATGCAACTTTTGAGGGTTAAAATTGAATAGAATAGTCTATGGCCCTCAAGTTGCATGAAAGTCGGAGCATGAAGTACTGTGAAGTTGCTATGATTTTAAGTCGCACATATATGAATGGTTATCATTGGAAAACATGGAGTACGACTTGTCATACAACTTTTGATGTCCAAAGTCGTATAACAAGTTGCATAAGTGTGAATGAGGTGTTGCCCTTATTTCTTGTCTGACAATTTTATCACTGACAGGAAGTGAGGGGAAAAATCCCCATTGCAGAAGTGGACAGTTGTAAAAACCTTAAACTTTTCATAGGAAAAAATGTTACCTGGCCATAGATGGATTGAAATGATCTAATTCAGTACTGCTGCTGTGTGGCCACTTCAAACTTTGTTGAATGGGCTTGTTGGAAAGGAAATATCTCAATTAGAAATGTGTGTTCTGACAATAGTCCCTGCTGTCAGAATAATAAGTAAAAAAACCTTGCGCCAATTAAAAAAAAAAAAAAAAAAAATATATATATATATATATATATATATATATATATATATATATATATACTAATTAAGCTGCACCCCTGAAAAACTTAATGGATACCCATAAAGTGCAATGTGGAATTATATAACAAGGGGGCGCTAGTGAATGTATAAATTATAACTGATATATAAACAATCACATATGGAATGCTAAATCAAATATTAAATAAAAGTACATGAATTAACAATGATAGAAACATCAACTAGTGATGTAACTTGAATAAGTGAAACAAATCGGATGTGATCTCAGCAAATGAAACCAATATAATATAAAAAACATCCAGTGAGTGAATCGTGACTATTCCATAATAAAGTCCATAAAAAGTGTTCCAGTATGTTCTTTGAAGTGAACCTTCACCAATACAAATACAACACCCAAAGTGCTATGGATGGATGGCCGCTTACCCCAAGATGTTGACCCTTTTAACTAAAAAAGGGTCAGATATCGCTTATCGCAAGATGCCACTTGCTAGTAAAAGGATTGAGATCCCAAGTCCATTCGACTCCCCAGGATAGATTCGATTGGAATATGCAGATGAAACGAATAATACCAAAAATAGTGTAATCCCATTTATTAAAATATAAATCAATAATAAAAAAGGCCAAATGGCTCCTTACATTACGTGGTGCCTTAACCCGGCACTGAGGCTGAAAGGCATGTAGAAGCCAATTCGTTCCGTCCGTCCGTGTGGAGAGCTGGCGTGCGTTCCACCTGCTACAGCGGCTAACCAACGAGGACCGGAAGTAAGGTAAAAAACGTTTTTTACCTTACTTCCGGTCCTCGTTGGTTAGCCGCTGTAGCAGGTGGAACGCACGCCAGCTCTCCACATGGACGGACGGAACGAATTGGCTTCTACATGCCTTTCAGCCTCAGTGCCGGGTTAAGGCACCACGTAATGTAAGGAGCCATTTGGCCTTTTTTATTATTGATTTATATTTTAATAAATGGGATTACACTATTTTTGGTATTATTCGTTTCATCTGCATATTCCAATCGAATCTATCCTGGGGAGTCGAATGGACTTGGGATCTCAATCCTTTTACTAGCAAGTGGCATCTTGCGATAAGCGATATCTGACCCTTTTTTAGTTAAAAGGGTCAACATCTTGGGGTAAGCGGCCATCCATCCATAGCACTTTGGGTGTTGTATTTGTATTGGTGAAGGTTCACTTCAAAGAACATACTGGAACACTTTTTATGGACTTTATTATGGAATAGTCACGATTCACTCACTGGATGTTTTTTATATTATATTGGTTTCATTTGCTGAGATCACATCTGATTTGTTTCACTTATTCAAGTTACATCACTAGTTGATGTTTCTATCATTGTTAATTCATGTACTTTTATTTAATATTTGATTTAGCATTCCATATGTGATTGTTTATATATCAGTTATAATTTATACATTCACTAGCGCCCCCTTGTTATATAATTCCTCCCTGCTGTCAGAATACATGGTCTCATGAGGGAGGATTTCTCTATCCACCTCGATTGTGTGGCTGGCTGAAAAATAAAAAAATAAACCAGCCCTCTTTGGCCAGCCTTTACATAGCTGCACCCACTTTAGCATTGTCTTCAGCATTAGGGAGGAGGCTGATCGTGCCGATTATTCATATTGGGGGTGATGGGTTTGATTCATAGCAAAATGTTACAATAACGTAATGATCACTGTCATCATCTTTTGTGAAAATTTTAACTTTTTATTTTTGTCTGCAGGCCCTATGAGAGAAAGGGAAAGCTGATGATGCCTGAGCACGACAATGGATTTCTCCTTCTCTTTCATGCAAGGGATCATGGGAAACACAATCCAGCAACCCCCTCAACTCATCGACTCGGCCAACAACCGGCAGGATGATGCCAACAGCAGCGATCAGGCTGACGAGGGCGGTCATACGCCCTATGATTCTGGTCTGCAGCCGGACTTCCAGTACCACACGCCTACCACCGAGGACTTGCCACCGCTCACCAATGGCTATCAGTCCTCTTTGGGATATGACTCTCAGATCAAATACCAGGCATATTCTCAGTTCCCTAATGGCTCAGCCAATGGGTATGGCAACAGAAACTTCAGTACCCTGGAGTATTACCACCATCTGGAGACTGCCGCTATGCGGCCTAATGAGGGGGTAGTTAAATCTTCTCCTCCCCAGCCCACCTCCCCTCCAACAAGTCTTCAACCTCCTCCTTCCACTTTTACTCAAAAAAAGACTGGCTCCCCAGAGATCAAGTTAAGAATTACAAAGACAATTCAGAATGGGCGGGAGATGTTTGAATCCTCACTATGTGGGGATCTCCTTCATGAATTCCAAGCCAATGAAATCAACCGGAAAAAGCATGAAAGGCGGCGGGAAAGGAAGGAGAAAAGAAAGAAAAGCAGCAAGCATCATCACCACCATCACCATCACCACCGCGAGGAGGTGAAGGTGGAGGAACCACAACCCAACAAGATTCAAAAACTGGAGCCTCCTGAGGAAGAGATAGTGAGTTCTGCTGTATCTGCTTTAATGTGATTTGCAGATGTGTTCCTTTGTTGTATTATGTTACAGAAGTGTAACACCTTGCTTATTTTATGTACAGTATTTGATGTTTCATGGTGTAGGGAGTTCAGATAGTTCTGCATGAGCTGAGCTTGCTTCATTTAAATTTTTGTTTTTTAATATGCAATTTGGCTTGTAATCAGTCTTCATTACTAATGTTCTCTTGCTGATCAAATATTTATTTTTGTTATACTTACTCTTCCCTCTGTTCTAAATAAAGCTAAACTAAAAGGGACATTTTATTTTTTTTTGTTTATTTTACATTTTTGTTTGTTTTCTTCCCCCCTTTTCTTTTCTATGCACGAAATAAAGCTAAGCTATAGTTCTGATCTTTTTAACTTTTTTTTTTTTTTTGTTTTAAATTATTTTCAAAGTTTTTATGTATTTTCTATAGAGCAGCCTTTATCAACCTATTACTCCAGAGGTCCCCTGCTAAATATTGTACCTACTACATTATTGTGAGCGATTAACGTGTAGAACGTTTTTTTACTAATCAATAATGTGGCATGTGTATTTGACGCCCAAATTATTTTTTAAATACTTCCCCATACATTGAAATGATTTTTAAGGCCTCATTCACATGGCTGTAAAAATTATACTGATATGCGTATGTTTTCTAGGAGAAAATTTCCTGCTTAATGTTCAGTAAAATACTTGCATATAGATACATTTTAAACACGTACAGTCGTGTATGCGTACATTTTTTTTATTTTTTTTTTTATATACAACATGTATTCCCCCCCCCCCTTTTTGTTTAGGCTTTATTTTCTTTAGTAAAAAACTTGTACTTGCCTGCTCTGTGTAATGGGTCCTCCTGCAGGCACTCATGGCTCTTCTCCCCTGCAAGCTGCTTGCTATGGGGGCACTTGTGCGTGCTTACTCTCGAGCCGCCTCTGTTTCAATTGACACACAGAACTGGGCTCAGCCCTGCCTCCCTCACTGGCTGTGATTGACTGCTGTGAGAGCAGCTGCTCTTGTGCAAATCGCTGGATCGGGATCTCAGAAAAAGAAATATACACATTGTGGTGTCCCCTAACATTAGATTTGTGTCCAGTGAAGGAGGCGGGAGATCAGTTCACCATTACTCACTGCTTGGGGAACCCCCAGCAACCTCTGGAGGAACCCTGGTTGAGAAAGGCTGCTGTAGAACATAGGTGCACATTTTACAAAACTATATTTAATGTCCTCCATCCCTTCTTTTCATTGGTACAGTACAAACTATTGCATACTTTTTTTTTATTTTTTTTATTTAACATAAGGCTAGATGCAAATCTCCTGCATGCTCTTTACTGTCTTAAGTCCAATGTGTTTTTTTTTTTGCTGTAACATTGTGGTGGTGCATTAGCCATTCATGGCACCCCAATACACAAGGAGCAACAAATCTGCACTTCAGTACACAGCAGTACATGTATGTGAGTGTACATGTGTTGCTGAATAATACTGAAATACACTTTTTCATTTGCTGAGGCTGGTTAATATACCTAAAGGCAGAACTTTTTTTTATAGCTGAAGTTTAGTTATACATATTTTTGCATCGTTTCATTAGTCTAGCTTGAAATGCATGTGTCATACCTGGGAGACACCCCATGAAAGCTGAAAATCACTGTAGTAGACACTGCTTTTACAGGGACCGTCGCCAACTTCCTTTGACCCATGCCGAGCAGCTGACCTGCTGCTTAGTGAACACAAGAGGTCGCTCCTTCGGCATGGGCATCATTCATAAAACACTTTGCATTTTTCAATGAATGCAAAGCATTCTCAAGTCACTGCCCCAACTATACTGGTCTTGAGGTATGCCTTCATATGTAAATAATCTATGCCCAGGGTGAGGTGGGGGGTAGTCTGTATTGCTCATGGCACCTGTGTGAGTAGGTGCTTGATGTGCTTACATTAGTGGTATCTGTGCCCATTCATTTCTGATGGGACCTCAACTCGCCTCCACACACACCAAAAACTTCCTTGACTGTCTTTGTCCCATTTCACTGCATGTGTTCCTGCCCCGTGAAGGTGAGGTGTCCTGTGTACAAGCATGTTGGGAATCGATTATAATTAAAGCATATTTAAACCCAGAAAAAAATATTGCAGCTTGCCAATCCTTAGATGTGGCTGTATTTTTGTTTTTTCTTTAAAATTTGGGTTTAAAAACTCTAATGGGAGCAACTCCAAAAAACACATGCAGAAAGTGTGTGTCTAGTACACACGCATCAATATGAATCGGACCTATGAAAGGTGCACCTTCCCTTTTAAACTGAATCTTTTGCTTTGCATTGTTCAGGGTTTTTGCAGTGATGTCTGTGGCAATTGGTAAATTTTCTTGTTTGTGTACAAAGCAATAATGACAGCTTTTGGACGCAAATGGTAAAAAGTTACATGGTTGATCCTTAAAAGCCTTTTAATGGCCATAAAATCTGTGTGTAGCCACTCCAAATGTTCACGTGTGTCTCCAAAAGCTTGGCCTTAAGCCGTTAAACCTAAATGTTGCCCAGGTGGAGTTTTTTTTTTGTCATGCAGGCATACCGCTGTCCCGCAGATCAGTAGTGTACATGCATGCGGAAGTTGAGCTTTTGCTGTACTCTCAGGCTGCTCTGGATGCAAGAGTTTCAGGTCTCATAGACTCAAGTGGTACAGTTACGTCTCCGGCCCCACTCCCGCTTACCATTCACAAGGCCAGAAGAAGAAAGAAGTGGAGATGTGGCGACAGAGCTGTGATCTATGAAACTTGCAAAGCTTGGATCCAGAGCAGTCAAGGTGGTACTGCAGGAGCTGGATTTCCTTTGGCATGTAAACTTACTGATTGGTGGGACCTAGAGGTATGCCTGCTTGACAGCAAAGTCCACCTGAGGAACAAGAATGCTTGAAACCTGTGCAGGTAATCCTGTCTGCAAATATGCTTTCTTTCTTCTTTTGCACCTAATGTCTTGAATGCCTGCCGTGTTGCTGCAGGGGCATATATCTATATCTAATTAGAGCTGCACGATTATTCGTCAATCGTTATCGCGCAATTTTTTTATTTTTTTTTTCCCGTTGCGATCTTGACAAAGGGTTTGGTATGCAGAGAATTTTCTCCTTGCTCTCAGCCATCAAAAGTCAAAGTCTGGGCAGTCTGCCAAGTTTTAAAACATTCTATCAGTGGAACATTATGTTTAAACATTGTATCAATTTGTCTTCTACATCAAAGGAATAGACTTCTGTATGTAAATTAGGAACGTTTAACCACTTAAACACCAAACCTATATATATTTTAGTAGAGACCCTAGAGAATAAAATGTTGGTTGTTGCAGCCTTAATCTTGACAAAGTGAGAATTCGCCTTCCTTCAGTAGTGACTAGGCAGAAAGTGTTAACAACTTCAAAGCTGAACAGCCCCGCCCAGGGGGTGGTCCTACTGGCTATATCCCCTCAGCCTGCACTAAGCAGATCAGTTTTTTTCTGCCTAGCTAAGGAGAAGACATGGCTCCCTTCGGGCCCATAGTCCTGGAGGTTTTTTAGTCCAGATTGAAATTTTTATTTTTTTATTTTTGTTCCTGTGATCTTCGATCAACTGCTGACTGGGTGACAGGCTGCATCCCAGATCCTTGTAGTCTCCCCAGTTTCGGCCATCGAGCATGTGCCGACCGTAGCTACGCGCTGTGTCGTCCACGACATGCCCGTCGCTCTATGGGTGGCCGTTAGCTATATGCTCCAGGGCATGCATATGACCGGTCCATACGGCCGAGTCACAGCAGCCGGGCCGACAGTCTCCTCCGTCACCATGCGGAAGGTGGTCTGTCTGGGATGCTTCCAGCACAATCCACACAGGAAGTGTAAGTAGTAATCCCCTGCTTCAGCAGGAAGACATAGCTGGGCATTCCTGGTGAGGTGAGTAAGAGGTTCTATCCTTCCCTTCCTTCCTCTGCCTCCCTAGGCTCTCTGAGCTAGGCTGGCTGCTGGGGCGGGGGTTCATCTGGGGGGGGCCTCCACCTGTGTGGGAACTGTGCATGTATGTCCGCTAGATTAATGTTATGAGCTGCCATGAAAAATGTTTGCTTATCTGTGTGTTCTGCTCCATGCTTTCGGCGACCATTTTGGATTTGCACGGAGACAAAGGAAACCTCCAGCTGTGCTGCCTCAGGCGCCAGGTTGCTAATTCTAGTCGCATTTGCGACCTGGCGCCCGGGTTTTGTCGAACACTGTTGTACTGCCATCCTTGTGTCTTCATCCATTGAATCCTAAGGAGATGACGTATTTCTTGGACGCTGTCTGAGCTCAGAGCATCAAGCGTCTGTTTCCCAGGTGTGTAAGGCGGTGACCTGGTCGTCCGTTCATACTTTCCCTAAACTTTACAAGTTGATGTGAGTGCATCTTCGGATGCTTCTTTCGGCCGCATGGTGGTGCAGGCGGCTGTTTAGAGTTGCAACTCTAAACAGGAGCTCTGGTTTGTTTTGGGGTGAAGTTGTTTTAATGCTGTTCCCACCCCTCGTTTTTGACACTGCTTTGGGACGTCCCACTTTGTCAAGATTAAGGCTGTGTCCGTCCATGAACGAAAGAGAAACTAGGATTTTTATACTCACCGTAAAATCCTTTTCTCTGAGTTCATGGATGGACACAGCACCTACCCCTCTTTTTAAGTTTGTACTGCTTTTGACAAACTGATCTGCTTAGTGCAGGCTGAGGGGATATAGCCAGTAGGATGGGGCTGTTCAGCTTTGAAGTTGTTAGCCTTCCTTCAGGAGTGACTAGGCAGAAAGTGTTAATACCCACTTTGTCCAGATTAAGGCTGTGTCTGTCCATGAACTCAGAGAAAGGGATTTTAGGGTGAGTATAAAAATCCTACTTTAATGAATAAAAAAAAAAACACTAACCAGTAAAGTTAGCCCAAATTTTATTTGTATAATGTGAAAGATTTTACGCCGCGAGACTTGTGATCTTTTTCTAAGCAAAAAAAAATAATTGTGATTCTCATTTTGGCCAGAAGTGTGTGTGTGGCCCCCCAGCATGACTTGCCTTAAAGTGGATGTAAACCTGAATTTTTTATTTTTTTGCTGTCACAATGTAGTGTATAAGATTTCCTATCATTTGTGCCAGGTCTTGCCACAAAGAGTTAATCCAGCTCTGAGCAATCCTCTTCAGTAAAATAAAAATGGACAAATGTTACCTTTGTCTGTTCCGCCCCCTTGCTTTTGAGTGACAGGTTATTTACATATCTCGTGCACTAGCTTTAGACTCCCATTATTTTTTAATTCCCACCCCCACTCCTTTTCTGAAGTCATGTGGTTACTTTTCTGGATTTTGACTGGATGTTAGTGATCATAGCAGAAGGAATACACAGGAGAAAATGTATGTCCACGAGGAGAGTATAGAGGTGTGCGGGGAGTCTACTGACATCACGACTCTGCCCACCGAGCTCCAGACAACAGATCCACCCACAGAATCTGCAGTTTTTCAGTTCTTATAACAGACAGAGGGGAGACATTTGACAGATAAGGATACATGCAGGAGGCATCTATATCCTTATAGATCAGCACTATGGCAGTAGTTTAGAAAGGATGAGAGCGGGCTTACATCCACTTTGAGCTCTGGTTCACACTGGTGCGATTTGTCATGTCAAATCGGCGATATTTGCTGCAAATTGCGGGCAGTGGCACCGTCCTAATCGGTGCGACGCTGCACCAATTTCAAAAAGTAGTTTCTGTACTGTACTACTTTTTGCGATTTCGAGACGCGATTTACATTGACATCTGTGCAGAAACCTGCACAGATGTCCCTGTAATCGCGGCCAAAATCGGGACTGACAGGCAGGAGTGAAATCATGCGAGATCAGCTGAACTCGCACGGCTTCACTCCCGCAGCCCAGTGTGAACCTGGGCTAAATGCTTTGGCTGGCATCTGTAGGCCCACAGCTGGGGGAAGCTGATTGCCTTTCACTGGTATAGTTTTAATGGCAATGTTAAAAAGTGAAACGGTCATTGCTTATCTTATACCACAGTGCTCTGCTACACATTCATTGCAGTACTGAATGAGAGTGGTAAATGGCAGAGCTTCAAGTCGGCCATAAGCAGATTGTACACTTGGACAGCTTCTTAGTGGTGGAGATAAGCAGAAGGCAGGAGTGGTGCCGCCTTTGGCATAGGAGACACAAAGTACACGGCACGAGGTTTAGAATACAAGGAACAGGGAGCTGGTGTGATGTGGGTTGGGCTGGATACGACACCGTGTGACCTCCTGCTATTTCACATTTCCAACAAAGTGAATGCAGATGGCTACAAGAACTGAAAAGTAGATAAATGTGTCAGCAGAAATATTTACTGCACCTTTTGTCAGGTGTAACTATTGGGGGTTATCTAGCTCCTGGGAATTGATCAGCCTTATTTTTAACAGATTGATTAGTATTTACTGAATGATATGTACACATATAGGAGTAAAGGGGATGATTATCCTATCCCATCTCTAGGATTGGGATATGTAAAAGATAAAGGTCAAAAGTCTTTGCATACTGGTTATCACCAACTGGGACAAATCTCATCTCCAGTTAAAGTCGGAAACTCACAAAAAGTTCTCCTTTTTTTTTTAGTAGCTTGAATCGGGCAGATTTGAGTGTTTTTGTTTGGGTTTTATTCTCCTAGAAATGAATGGAAACTCACCATTTGCGTGTTTTTGCACGATTTTTCTGCTCAAATGAAAAAAAAAGTGTAGAATAAATGTAAAATACACAAATAACCAAAAAAATCATAAATAAGTAAAATAAATTAATATACATGAATAATAACATCTAACCTTAAATATTGTTATAATAATAAATAACAAACACCCAAACCCAGACAAAAAATACATTATTAATAATGTACCCATATATACTCGAGTATAAGCTGAGGCACCTAATTTTACCACAAAAAACTGGGAAAACGTATTGACTCGAGTATAAGCCTAGGGTGTCCATCTGCATGCCTCACTGTGCCCATGACTAGACTGACGTTTAACATGGGAGTCTATGGAAGGGGTGCCCGGCTTTAAAAAAAATCTGTGCTCCCCGGCCGTTGGTCCCCCAGACAAAAAAAACGTTGCACACTTGTAGGGGAGAAATTGGGCTACAGGCTACATGTGTGCCAAGTTTCGGGTCCAGGGGACCTACGACCGGCCGGTACCGGTTCCCCAAATTCACTGGAGAAATTACCGTTTAACATGGGAGTCTATGGAAGGGGTGCCCGGCTTTGAAAAATGGGTGCTCCCTGGCCGTAGGTCTACCGGACAACAAACTTTGCACACTTGTAGAGGAAGAGTGGGGCTATATGTGTGCCAGGTTTGGGGTCTAGGGGACCTACGGCTGCCCGGTACCGGGTCCCCAAAGTCTGGGAGATCAGGTGCAAAAAGGTGACTCGAGTATAAGCCGAGGAGGGCATTTTCAGCACAAAAAAAATGTGCTGAAAAACTCTGCTTATACTCGAGTATATACAGTATTTATTTTGGGTTTTAGTTATTTTATTTTTTGAGGGTTAAAGTTGAGGGTTAATTTTTTATTGTTACTTAGTATAATTTATTTATTTTACTATTCGTAAAATAAATAACCCCAACTCCTAATTCTAACCCTAACCTTCACTCTAACCCCTTACCCTAATGAAAAGAAAATTATAATAAATTTATAATAGAAAAATAAATAAAAGCTAAAAAGGCTAAACTACCTAGCAACAAATGATGCAACAGACAATAGTTTTCTCTATTGGCTAATATAAAAATGCTGTATAAAGTGATTGTAAAGGATCGTTTTTATTCTTTTTTTTTTTTTTTTAAACAAGAGTTTTTTATCCTTTTTTTTTAAAATAACAAACATTACATACTTCCACTGTGCAGCTAGTTTTTGCACAGTGGCCCCCAACCGCCTCTTCTGGGGTCCCCCGGCGACTCGCAGGTCCTCCCCACATCAGGTAACCCCTAGGATGAGTGCTCTCGCGAGGGGGCTACCTTGCGGCCAAGCTCCCGAGTTCAGCATTTGCGTCCACAGACATGAATGCCGGACTCGTCCCTGCCCCCGCGTCATTGGATTTGATTGACAGCAGCGGGATCCGATGGCTGCGCTGCTATCAATCTATCCAATCAAGAGCCAGGAACCCGTGGAGAGAAGGACAGCGCGTCCCCCGCCGAAGAGATGAAGGGGCTCAGGTAAGCAAAACGGGGAGGGGCGCCGGTGACTGCCTGGTGTTTTTTCACCTTGTAATGTATGTAATAAGGTGAAAAAACACGAGGGATTACAACCCCTTTAAGGCTCGTACACGCTATAAGAAAATCGTGCAAACATTTTCGTCCAAAGAATTTTCGTATAGTGTGTACACAACTTTCGACAGATGGTTCAGAATGTTCGTCCAAAAATTCCCCGAAGGGAAAAACTCCAAAAATGTTCTCGTACGGGAACAGAACGAACGTTTTTCGTTTTTTAATGTATACCGTTTTCGTACAAGAAAAACCAGAAAATAAAGATTGCGCATGATCAGAAACCATAAACGACAAAAAAAAAGCCTTTGTCGTGCGAGATTTTTCGTGAGACTATTTGTATGAATTTCTGTTCATCGGTTCCTGTGAAACATCAAGAAAAATCGGGCGTGCGTTTGCCTGATTTTTTTTATTTTTATTTTTTTATAGTGTGTACCCCACTTAAGAGATACTCTTGATTTATCAACGTTGCACTGCTTGCCCATGTATAGTGTAGACATTTAGGAGTTTTGCCATGTTTGGATATATTGTATTTTCACCCTTGCAGTTAAATTTGAGAACACTTCTTCACCCTCATTATTGTGTTCCCATTCATGCAGCATATTGAAACAAAACAATTTAATTATAATTCTTGCCTTTCTAGTAGTTTTGTTTGTAGCAAGATTTTACATTTAAATTGCTTGAAATTGTTGAAACGGAATGGCTTACTATGTGCAGTTGGGGGGGGGGGGCAGTTTTTGGAAAGATGCATTAACATACAATGTACCACCAAAGCTTTGAGTTCTTAAACCATTTGTTAGGATAGACACACATCTAGTTTACTGCTGATAATAAAGAACTACCAGAACCATACTGACAAGGTTAATTAAGGTGAACATTAAAGTTTATGTGAACACCCATCTTGCAAAATAAGCAATTCAGTTTAAAATAGGAAAACTTTTTTGTGTGTTTTTTTTTTTTTACATTTAGCCATGTGAAAGCAATCTGAGCTGCTAACTAGCTGCTGGATTGCATTTTCAAGCAATCGCAGTAGAGGATTTGGTTATGTATTGTTTTTTGAATTGTAATGCAAAAAAACCAAAAAGGGTTTTTATTTTTTTTCAAACAAATTGCAACAACCACCAATTGATTCTAAAGGGCTTCTGCTTTAATATATATATATATATATATATACTGTAATGTTTTAGGGTTCTAAGAATTTTTTTAGCAAAAGTTTTAAAATATTAAAGTACAACTAGGCAAATTTGTATTTATTTTTTTATTTTTCCATTTTGGATAGCGTAAGGGAGGGTTATAACCCTTGTCAGTTTATTTTTTTGCCATCTGTGTCCCATTTGGGAGATTTACCTACACTTTATGTCCGATAGCAAAAACGGGAAGTGAGAGGCAATCCCTGCGAATTAAGGGAACCCCTTGGTGACCCCCAGGGCAGCAGAACCGGTGTCCCCATTGGAAGAGTTCGCTATTGGTTTTCTGGGGACAACCCAAAATGTAAGATTTTCTTTGACTGTCACTTTTAAATGATAATGGTAAATGGGACAAATGGAGAGGGCAAGTTTCCTTAATGGGGGGACAGACAGCAATAAAAACTGACAGGTGTTCAAATTCTTCTCCACTCTATCCAAAACTAATTAAAAAAAAGTTTTGTCTTTTGTTATACTTTAAAAGTTTTAACTTTTTGTTTAAAAGCACCCCTGCCTAAAAAAAAAACAATCAAACCCTTAGGCTCCATGTACACAGAAGCTCATAAACGGTTGTTTTTAAAGCAGCAGAAAAAGCTAGCTTTTATCAGCGTTTTTTTTTACTAGCTTTTATTAGCGTTTTTCAGTGTAGCTTTTTAGCTTTTAACCACTTAAGCCCCGGACCATTTCGGGCCATTAGGACCAGGCCTGTTTTTGGGATTCGGCACTGCGCTGCTTTAACTGTAAATTGTGCGGACATGCAATGTTGTACCCAAATGAAATTTGCGTCCTTTTCTTCCCACAAATAGAGCTTTCTTTTAATGGTATTTGATTGCCTCTGCGATTTTTATTTTTTGCGATATAAACAGAAAAAGACCGAAAATTTTGAAAAAAAATGATATTTTCTACTTTTTGTTATAAGAAAAATCGAATAAACTCAATTTTAGTCATACATTTAGGCCAAAATGTATTCAGCCACATGTCTTTAGTAAAAAAAATGTCAATAAGCGTATATTTATTGGTTTGCGCAAAAGTTATAGCGTTTACAAACTAGGGTACATTTTCTGAAATTTACACAGCTTTAAATTTATGACTGCCTATCTCATTTCTTGAGGTTCTAAAATGGCAGGGCAGTACAAAACCCCCCCAAATGACCCCATTTTGGAAAGTAGACACCCCAAGGAAATTGCTGAGAGGCATGTTGAGCCCATTGAATATTTTTTTTTTTGTCCCAAGTGATTGAATAATGACAAAAAAAAAAAAAAAATTACAAAAAGTTGTCACTAAATGATATATTGCTCACACATGCCATGGTTATATGTGGAATTGCACCCCAAAATACATTCTGCTGCTTCTCCTGAGTACGGAGATACCACATGTGTGGGACTTTTTAGGAGCCTAGCCACGTACGGGACCCCGGAAACCAAGCACCGCCTTCAGGATTTCTAAGGGCGCAAATTTTTGATTTCACTCCTCACTACCTATCACAGTTTCGAAGGCCATAAAATGCCAAAATAGCACAAAACCCCCCCAAATGACCCCATTTTGGAAAGTAGACACCCCAAGCTATTTACTGAGAGGCATGTTCAGTCCATGGAATATTTTATATTTTGCCACAAGTTGCGGGAATATGACAAACTTTTTTTTTTTGCACAAAGTTGTCACTAAATTATATATTGCTCACACATGCCATGGGCATATGTGAAATTACACCCCAAAATACATTCTGCTGCTTCTCCTGAGTACGGGGATACCACATGTGTGGGACTTTTTGGGAGCCTAGTCGCATACGGGACCCCAAAAACCAAGCACCGCCTTCAAGGTTTCTAAGGGCATAAATTTTTGATTTCACTCCTCACTACCTATCACAGTTTTGAAGGCCATAAAATGCCAAGATGGCACAAAACCCCCCCAAATGACCCCATTTTGGAAAGTAGACACCCCAAGCTATTTGCTGAGAGGCATGTTGACCCCATTGAATATTTTTTTTTTTTTGTCCCAAATTATTGAATAATGACAAAAAGAAAAAAAAAATGTACAAAAAGTTGTCACTAAATGATATATTGCTCACACATGCCATGGTTATATGTGGAATTGCACCCCAAAATACATTCTGCTGCTTTTCCTGAGTACGGGGATACCACATGTGTGGGACTTTTTGGGAGCCTAGCCGCGTACAGGGCCCCAAAAACCAAGCACTGCGAACGCTGCAGTTATGTGTGTTGTGTTTGGTAAGTGACAGTGATCGATCGATACTGCACTTGGGTGGGCTGGGCTGGGCGGAGGGGCTAAACGCAGGCGGTAGCAGGTATCTGGGCTGATCCCGCTAACACTGCGTTTTTGGGAACCCTAAACCGCTGGGGATGCTAGTATAGATATGATCAGATCTGATCAGATACTATACCACTAAGGGGGGTGTATGCTTTGCGCGTGGGTGTTAGCGTTACTGTCACTAACCTAACACTGCCTGGGGCGACGCAGACCCTCTCTGGCGCTAAAACCTAATTGATCTCACCCGCCGGGCGATCAGGGGGGTTAAACCTTTATTGGGTTATATACGGCGGGTGCCCTGATGCTATAAAAAGCAAACTAATCAACCAGCGTCACCCGTAACCTTTATATGGTGATCACTGGTGAAAGGGTTAACTAGGGGCAATCGGGGTTAAAACCTTTATTAGGTTAAATATGGGGGTACCTGACACTATATAAAAACCTGACGGGTAACCTAAATAACTAAATAACTTACTGGCTAACCAGTGACACCAGTGACGCTTATACGGCGATCACTGGTGAAAGGGTTAACTCTAGGGGCAATCAGGGGGTTAAAATAATATATGGGGGTACCTGACACTAATAAAAACCTGCGGCGAACCTAAAAAAAAATAACTGCCTATCTAAAACACCAGCGACACGAATACAGCGATCGGAAAAACAATCGCTTAGTGACGCTGAAGTTAGGGGGTGAAAGGGTTACCTGGGGGGTGATCAAGGGGTTAAACCTTTATTAGGGGGGGGGGTTAGGGGGCTACCCTGGACCTAAAGGGGCCTAATCCTAACTGCCCTGCAACTTTTTACAATCACAGATGACACTAAATGCAGTGATCAGTAAAATAAATGATCACTGCAATCAGTGACACTGTGATTGGGGGCTTTGGGGTGACCTGGGGGGTGATCTGGGGGGTGACTGGGGGGTGATTTGTGTGCCTATGTGTACCTACGTGTACCTACGTGTCAGTGGACTGTTGGTGCACTAACCTGCTTCTTCTCTGCTCGGCGCCAGGAACGAAAAGACCGCGGCGAGGGAGATGACATCACTTCCTCCAGCCTTGTTTACATCACATGGTGGAGGAAGCATTTTCATTGGCCGGGAGCGATCGCGAGGGGGGGGGGGCGGAATCGAGCGGCCGCCCCCTCATGCCTGATCGCTCCCGAACACTTAACGGCCGCTCACTGCAGTGAAGGGGGGTCCGGATGGACCCCCCAACTGCACAAAGGCGATCACGTAGATCTACGTGATTCTGCCTGTCCGTGCCATTCTGCCGACGTAAATCGGCGGTGGGCGGTCGTTAAGTGGTTAAAAAAAAAAAAAAAAACTTTTCAATGGACCAAAAAACGCTCTCGGCCAGCGGTTTTGAGCGTTTTTCGGCGTTTTGCGTTTTTTTCCTGCCGAAAAACGGCACTTTGAACGCAAATTTCTTGCGTTCAGAAAAAAGCCCATTAACTCCACTGCTCATTAAAGCTAAAAAACGTTATGTGTACATGAACACATAGGCTAACATAGAGTGCAGTTAATGGGCTTTTTAAAAAAACGCCCATTAACTGCAGTTTATCAGCTTCTGTGTACATGGAGCCTTAATATTTTCCATCCTTGGAAAGTTATATATTTTTTTAAATTTTATTCAGGGCAGGTAAATTAGGATCACAATTCCACCCCTTTCACAAGTATTTTTTTTTTTTTATTCCACACTCTTGGGCGGGCAGGCAGGCATTTGAGGGAGAGAGAGCGTGCAATACACTGATCTTCATAATGAAGAGCTTTGCAAGGGAGGGGAGAGAGGGGAGGGTGGTGGTGGTGGTGGTGGTGGTGGTGGTCGTCAGCACAAGTCTGATCATTGGAGGACAGGCAGCCTGTTATCCCAGTACAGCCAGAAAACTGACCACGGTGGGAAGGATGTGCTCTCATGTGTTGTGTTGTCAGTTTGAAATGGGAAACAAGGGGACTGGCAGGATCACCAGGTATTTCACACAAAGGAAGCAATACAAAGAGAACAGGATACTTTTTAACACAAGTACTTGGTACAGCTGGCACATAGCAGGAATATGAAATGTTTGGGTAACATTCCTTAATTTCCCAGGCCCCTTCTTAGTGAGGAACGTCACTCTGGTTTGAATTTTTTTTTCTCTTATCGTCCATGGACGGACACAGCTCTCATACTGATTACGTGTGGGTATATGTCCCTGCCTGCAGGAGAAGACCTAGGCAGAATGTTAGATGTTAAAACATTCTAGAACAAGCCAGAGCTGAACAGCCCCGCCCAGGGGGCGGTCCCTCCGGTCATTACCCTCCCACGTGCAGCTAGCAGCCCGTTTTTTTTCTGCCTAGCAGAAGGAGAAGACGTGGATCTCTCAGGAGCCAGTCTCCTGGAAGATTTTTTACTTTTATATTTTATTCCTTTGGGAATTTTATTTTATTTTTGAGACCTTCAATCAACTGTCGGCTGGGCAACAGGTTGGGTACACTAGTATCCTCGTAGTCTTCCCTGTCCGACCATCGAGCGTGCTGATCCTCGCCTTGTGTGCGTGAGACTCAGTTCACGACATACCCCATGGCTCCAGGGGTGGCCGGGTTGCTTTCATGCTCCCGCGGTCTTCTCAAGATTGAACAGTACCTACTGTATCTTTTGCGGTGGACCGGGCCGACAGCTACGCAGTACGACTCTGTGATAGGTCTGTCTGAAACAAGCCAGTGGGTCCCTCTATTGGCACCGAGGGTGTTCTCCAAGGTGCTTGCGGGACGGGTAAGTAGTCTCTCCTACTGCAAGGTGAGTACATACTGGCTGTGTTTCTGTGTGTGGGGGGTTCTCCCGGTCTCCCCCCTGTTATGCTGCTCTCTGCACCCTGCTGGTGCTGTGCTGTGTGGGGATACTTGGGGGGTCGTTCTGCCCTGTGTGGGGGGGGGCGCTCCATGGCTGTTTAGTGGCTTGGGAAGTGTTCTGGAGGAATGTGTATTGGTTTTTGCGTGCGCCATTGGCGCGGTGTTTTAAATTTAAAAAGTGCGCCATTGGCGGCCATTTTGCCGCGGCTCAAGCACAGTTATGCAGGCACCCGGTGGCCATTTTCTTGTAGCCGCGGCAATTTTAGTTTTGTTTTCGGCCTCTAGCGGCGCTGCTGAATGGCGCAAAATACCTCTCTCCTCACAGTTTCTTCACTCTCCTCAGGCTTCACCCGCGCTACAGCGCGGCTCATACAGCGGAACCGAGCGGTTCCTAGGGGTGGTGAGTCCTCCGGGTATCCCCTCCTCAGCCTCAGCACAGCCAGTGGGTGGACTGTACTATTCACTGTAATAGTGAATAGGGTCTCAGAGGGTTGCAATATAGAGTCTGGTTCACCTGCTTCTCCCCACTTGTCAGAGGCAACTGGCAGTGCTCCTGCACCTGCGGTCCCTATGGACCAGTTGTCGGCAGTCCTGGAATCATTCCTTGTCAAGCTGGAAGCGGTGTGCGAACGCACGGGGGCTGTAAAGTGCCCCCTCCCCACACAATCTCCACATGGGGAGTGCTCTGACTCAGATATGGGCCTAGCTACTGCTGCGGAGGACCCTAGTTCTGAGGATTTTGATGTGTTTGGACAGGACATTCCTTGTGAGGAAGACCCCTGTCTTGAACCACCTACTGACAGGGTGCTTGTAAGTGAACTCATTGACGCTGTGAGGGACACTCTCAAGCTGAATGTTGAGGCTGAGGAACCTCAGGTGGAAACTATGACCTTTGGTTCCTTGAAAGCCGTGTCTTCAAAAAAGGTTTTTCCATATGTGCCTTTTTTTAATACATACATTGACCAGGTCTGGGATAAGCCGCAGAAGACTTTGACGGTCCCGCGGCGCATAGCCTTAAGGTACCCCTTTGAGGAGGACCTAGTTAAGAAGTGGGCTCATCCCGCAGTGGTCGACCCCCCGGTCGCCCGTTTGAATAAGGCCACCATGCTCCCAATGGAAGGGACTCCTGCATTTAAGGATCCCGCTGACAGGAGGTCAGAAGTGGCGTGTAGAACTAGGTTCACCTTATTGGGGGCCGCTTTACACCCTATAGTGGCGGCAACACTTGTGTCTCAGACACTCACAGGCTGGGCACCGATATTGCACCAGACGGTTCAGGAGCATAATCTCCCTCCTGAAACCATTGCCCTGGCTCACCAACTTGCGCAGGGTTTGGTCTTCGTGTGCGATGCCACTGTGGATGTGACCCCTTTAATAATGGGGGCCTCCATTTCTGCTGTGGTGATGCGTCGCCTTATCTGGCTGAAATGCTGGTTGGCCGACCTAGCTTCCAAAAAGCTCCTGGCTGACTTGCCCTTTAAGGGCGGTAGACTGTTTGGGGCCGCCCTGGATGACATTATTAAAAATGTCACAGGAGGTTAAGAGCACCTTCCTTCCCCAGTCTATTAAGGGAAAGGAGCCCCACCGCAGGCCGGGCCCTTCCTTTCCGGCGAAGAAGAAGTTTTTTCGCCAGTCAGATTCCACGGGTAAGCCCACCCAGACTGAAAAAGGTGCGGCTGGGGGACAAAGACGTCCCTGGGTGCGTAAGCCTACCAAGCAAGCTCCCAAGTCCACCACAGCATGAAGTCTTGCCCCTGCCCGACTCTGGGGTGGGGGGACGTCTTTGCAGGTTCTCAGTGCGGTGGACCTCCCGGATCTCCGACCGGTGGGTGTGCGAGGTGGTCACCTCGGGATACAGGATAGAGTTCCGCTCGTGGCCCCCAAACAGGTTTTTTCCCTCGAACCTCCCTCTCCTTCCGGGCGGCCCTCTTGGGGGCCGTACAGGATTTGCTCGGGCGCGGAGTCATTGTGTCGGTTCCGTCACAAGAGAGGTTTCAGGGGTTTTACTCAAACCTGTTTGTTGTCCCAAAAAAGGATGGGGTTCGGCCAATCCTGGACCTCAAGGCCCTGAATGCCTATGTGAGGGTACAAAAATTCTGGATGGAATCCATTCGCACGGTGATCGCGACACTCCACCAGGGGGATTTTCTGGTGTCCTTGGATATCAAGGATGCTTACTTGCACATCCCAATCTGCGCAGGCCACCAGAGGTTTCTGCGCTTTGCCATTGGCGAAGTCCACTATCAGTTCGTGGCCATTCCCTTCGGCCTAGCATCGGCACCACGGGTTTTCACCAAGGTGCTTGCCCCGGTTCTAGCTTTGCTGAGACAGCGAGAAATTGTTATCGTGGGCTATCTAGACGATCTCCTTCTCAGAGCAGAAAATGGCTCAGAATTGAAGGAAAATGTGACGATAGTCAGTCAGACCCTCCGGGACTTCGGATGGGTTCTGAACACGCAGAAGTCGGCTCTAGTCCCGACTCAGCGCTTGGAGTATCTGGGTCTGATCCTGGACACTTCGGCAGCGAAGGTGTTTCTACCCTCAGAGAAGTTACAGACACTTCAGTCGGCAGTAAAGGTTCTGATGTCCCGAAAATGGTCGTCAATTCGCTTCTGCATGAGAGTCCTGGGACTAATGGTGGCCTCCTTCGAGGCGGTTCCGTATGCCCAATCACACACTCAGGCATTGCAGAGGGGAATTCTGTCGGTTTGGGACAAGTCCCCATTGTCATTGGATCTTCAGATCCAGGTGAGTCACTCTGTCAAGGCGTCCCTGAGGTGGTGGCTGAGGTCCCTGGCTCTTCGGGCCGGGAAGCCGTTCCTCCCCATCCGCTGGACGGTGATCACAACGGACGCCAGCCTGACGGGTTAGGGAGGAGTGTGGGGAGTCCTCAGGGGCTCTGGACTCCAGCCGAATCTCGTCTCCCAATCAACATCCTGGAATTGTGGGCGATCAGGCTGTGTCTCTCCGCATGGTCGAAGAGGCTACTGGGCCGCACGATCAGAATCCAGTCGGACAACGCCACGGCCGTGGCGTATGTCAACCATCAGGGGGCACTCCGAGCTTGGCTGCGGCATCCGAGGTCGCCCACATCCTAAGGTGGGCGGAAAGAAGCGTGCCGGCACTGTCGGCCGTCTACATTCCGGGCGTAGGAAATTGGCAGGCGGACTATCTGAGCCGCCAGTCCCTGGACCAGGGGGAGTGGTCCTTGCATCCGGAAGTGTTTCAACTTCTTTGTCGACGGTGGGGCACTCCAGATGTGGACCTGATGGCGTCTCGTCTCAATTGCAAGGTGTCAAGGTTTGTGGCCCGTTCCAGGGACCCCTGGGCAGACGCCTTGAGCGCGTTAGTGGCCCCGTGGGGTCAGTATCGCTTGATGTATGTCTACCCTCCGCTGCAGTTGCTTCCTCGTCTGCTGCGCAGGGTAGCGGCCGAGGGCATTCCGGTAATCCTCATTGCTCCGGACTGGCCTCTGCGTCATTGGTACGCCGACCTGGTACGTCTCATCGCGGACGTCCCTTGGCGCCTGCCCTTGAGGGAGGACCTTCTATCTCAAGGTCCTATCTTTCATCCTGCTTTACAGTCTCTGGCTTTAACGGCATGGCTATTGAGAGCCAGGTGCTGAAAGACCGAGGCCTGTCGGATTCGGTAATTTCAACCATGCTTAGGGCACGGAAGTCTTCTTCTAGGAAGATCTATCACCGTACCTGGAGAGCTTACATCGCTATGTGTGAGGAACTAGACTGGCGTCCACGGACGTACTCTGTCCCCAGAATCCTGAGGTTCTTACAGCGTGGGGTTGCTCAAAGGCTAGCTTTGAGCACTATTAAAGGTCAGATTTCGGCCTTGGCCGTTTTCTTTCAAAGACCCCTAGCTGGTCATTCCTTGGTTAGCACTTTTGTGCAGGGGGTACGCCATGTGGTTCCACCTGCCAAGCCTCCGCTCCCTCCTTGGGATCTGAACTTGGTGCTTTCGGTTCTTCAGGAATCTCCTTTTGAGAATATAAGAGATATTCCTCTTTCAACTTTGTCCCAGAAGGTGGCTTTTTTAGTGGCCATCACTTCTGTTAGACGGGTGTCTGAGTTGGCGGCTCTGTCATGCAAGTCGCCTTACCTGGTCCTCCATAAGGATAAGGCGGTATTGCAACCGCGACCGTCTTTTCTTCCTAAGGTGGTTTTGGCTTTTCACCTTAATGAGGACATTGTCCTTCTGTCCTTGTGCCCTCATCCATCGCATCCTAGAGAGGTGGCGCTTCACAATTTGGATGTGGTGCGTGCCTTACGGTTATACCTGACGGCTACTGCTTCTATTCGGAAGTCTGACTCGCTGTTTGTATGTGTCTCTGGTCCGAAACAGGGCCAAGCGGTGTCGTCTGCCACCATTTCTAGGTGGATCAGACAGACTGTTATACAGGCCTATGCCATTAGGGGACGGGCGCCTCCCTTCCTGGTCACGGCGCATTCCACCAGGGCAATCGGTGCTTCCCGACATCAAGCGTCGGTTGCACAAGTTTGCAAGGCAGCGACCTGGTCGTCCGTTCATACCTTTTCAAAGTTCTACAAGGTTGATGTGGCTGCATCTTCGGATGCTTCCTTCGGCCGCAAAGTGTTGCAGGCCGCTGTTTAATGTTGCAACTCCTCCGTTGAGGAGCTCTGCTGGTTTGGAGTGAAGTTTTGGTTGTTCCTTACTTTTTGCTCCCACCCTTTTCTTATACTGCTTTGGGACGTCCCATACGTAATCAGTATGAGAGCTGTGCCGGTCCATGGACGATAAGAGAAAATAGGATTTTTGTACTCACCATAAAATCCGTTTCTCTGACGTCCATAGACCGACACAGCACCCACCCTTCCTTTTAAGTTTGTACTGCTTGTTACGAACTGAGGCTGCTAGCTGCAGGTGGGAGGGTAATGTCCGGAGCGACCGCCCCCCTGGGCGGGGCTGTTCAGTTCTGGCTTGTTCTAGAATGTTTTAACATCTAACATTCTGCCTAGGTCTTCTCCTGCAGGCAGGGACATATACCCACACGTAATCAGTATGAGAGCTGTGTCGGTCCATGGACGTCAGAGAAACGGATTTTACGGTGAGTACAAAAATCCTATTTTTTATTTTTATTTTTTTTAGGAATCTGCATACCCAACATTTCCTATTCTTGATATAGACTTGTACCTATACCATGTAAAAAGTATCCTGTACTATTTGTATTACTTTCTTTGTGTGAAATCCCTGGTGTTCCTGCCATTCCCCTGCTTTCCTATTAATAACTGACCACTCTAAGTGGGATAATGCAGCGTGGTCAGTTCTCTACCAGTGCTGGGAACTCGCCTGCTCGCCTTCAATGATCAGACCTGTCCTGACACAGCTCTCCCCCTGCACAGCCATTTACTGGAAAGACCAGTGTGCTGCTGCTGCTTCTCCTCTCCTCCGGCTCTCTGAACTCATTATGCAGCACATTATGCAGAACAATGGGTATGTGATTCCTTTTTTTTTATTATAAGGCCTCATGCCCACGGACGTTTTAAAAGTACAGACGCCAGGAAAAAAGCAGCGTTTTTAACGCAATTTTTTTACGAGGTTTGCATTGAATTCAATGCACGTTTCCCCGCGCTAGCTTTTAGACGCGTTTTTCTTTCTCTATTCTAAATCAATGGTTCCCTATGGGAGCCCATTGATTTGAATAGAGGTCGCACCAGAAGTCGGATCAAGATGATCCGACTTGCGGGGCGTCTCGTGTGCGGAGAATCTTGAAGGGGAACCCCGCGAAAATGTAAAAAAAAATTGCGTGAGGTTCCCCCACAAGACGATACCAGACCCTTCGGTCTGGTATGGATCTTGCGGGGGAACCCCCACACCAAAAAAAATGGTGCGGGGGTTCCCCCCAGGATCCATACCAGACCCTTATCTGAGCACGCAGCCCGGCCGGTCAGGAAGGGGTGGGGACGAGTGAGCGCCCCCCTCTCCTGAACCGTACCAGGCCACATGCCCTCAACATGGGGGGTGGGTGCTTTGGGGCAGGGGGGCGCCCTGCGGTCCCCCCCCCACCCCAAAGCACCTTGTCCCCATGTTGATGGGGACAAGGGCCTCTTCCCGACAACCCTGGCCGTTGGTTGTCGGGGTCTGCGGGCAGGGGGCTTATCGGAATCTGGGAGCCCCTTTTAATAAGGGCACACCCAGATCCCGGCCCCCCACCCTATGTGAATGAGTATGGGGTACATCGTATCCCTACCCATTCACCTGGGGGAAAAGTGTCAATAAAAAAAACACACTAGACAGCTTTCTAAAGTAATTTATTAGGCAGCTCAGGGGGTCTTCTTCTGACTTCTGGGGTCTTCTACCGACTTCGGGGGTCTTCTTCCGACTTCTCCGCTCTCTCCGGTTCTTCTCCCGCTCTCCGGTGCTTTCTGCCGGACACCTCCGCTATCTTCTGCCAGCTCTTTTGCTAGCGGAGGCCCGGTCTTCATGGTCGTCTTCTTCCCTCTTCTCTTCTTGAGATGTTGACACGACGAGGTCTGCCGCTGTAATGCCGTGTGCCAGGGAGCTTCAGAACGCACTGGTCCTGTTTTTTTTTTTTTGCAGCTTAAAAACGCCTATGCCATTTACAGCTCAAAAACGTCATGGTGGGCATGAGGCCATAGGCTAACATGGAGAGCCGTTTTTAAGCTGCAAAAAAACGCTCATAAAAGTGGCTGTAAAAATGTCCGTGGGCATGAGGTATTTTTTTTTTTTTTAAAGCAGACGTAAACAGCCCTTGAGGAGGGGGGAATCCCCTGCAAGGCTTGCCTCTCACCGCTGAGAGGGCTGCCATTATCTTCTGGTCTTCCTTCTGGGTTTGCGGCCTCTAGCTACATGAGTGGCTGGGGTCGCAATGATGTTACTCCGACGTGGGAGCTGCCATTTACGGCACATGCTCTGAAGGTTTAGCGCTATATGCTGAACCTTCAGAGCGCATGCATTGGTGACACACACTCACACGTTTTGCTTTTCATGTCTATTTTAAACTGAATAGGTTGTTTTACAAGGTGAGGAATTGTATAGACTTCAAGCCAGTAGCTTTAAATACTGTAGCTAATGACTTTTAAGAAACACTTACCAGCCTGTGGAGTCCAGCACAATCTTTTCCGCAGTCAATTCTTTGCTGGGCTTCTGCTCTCCATCGCTGCCATCTTAGATTTAGGAGCCAGTTATGACTTCCTGATATCTCACTGCGCATGTATAAGGCTCGGCAGTGCTGTGGGGCTGGTCCTGCAGCCTCCGGGGACATGTGATGTCTACCAGAAGGCTGTGGATGGAGGGTGGATCTAAGCAGATGTTTTTGCTTATATGAGAATTAAGAGTGCTAGCGGGTACCTGTCAAGGGTGGGAGGGGAAGAAGGAAAGTACCGTATATACTCGAGTATAAGCCGAGTTTTTAAGCACAATTTTTTGTGCTGAAAATGCCCCCCTCGGCTTATACTCGAGTCACCTTTTTGCGCCTGATCTCCTGGACTTTGGGGAGCCGGTACCGGCCGGCCGTAGGTCCCCTGGACCCCAAACTTGGCACACATGTAGCCCCACTCTTCTTCTATAAGTGTGCAAAGTTTCTTGTCCGGGGGACCTACGGCCGGGGAGCACTGATTTTTCAAAGCCGGGCACCCCTTCCATAGACTCCCATGTTAAACGGTAATTTCTCTGGTGACTTTGGGGACCCGGTACCGGCCGGTCGTAGGTCCTCTGGACCCCAAACTTGGCACACATGCAGCCTCACTCTTCCTCTACAGGTTTGCAAAGTTTCTTGTACGGGGGACCTACGGCCGGGGAGCACCGATTTTTCAAAGCCAGGCACCCCTTCCATAGACTCCCATGTTAAACGTCAGTCTAGGCATGGACACAGTGAGGCATGGGCACAGTGAGGCAAAGTGAGGCACACCCTAGGCTTATACTCGAGTCAATAAGTTTTCCCAGTTTTTGTGGTAAAATTAGGTGCCTCGGCTTATATTCGGGTCGGCTTATACTCGAGTATATACGGTACCTGTCCCTGGAAAAAAAAATATATATACTGCTACTTCAAATGTGTTTGAGGACGATCATTAGTAGTACGTTCACTTTTGAGTGAAGGCTCGATTTAACATTACACAGAAGAGGAAAGCTAGCTAGGATTATTTTAAACCGGTAAAAGGTGGGCAGTAATTTTAAAATATTATTGTAAGAGATGCTATGTGAATGAGAACATATAACAAATATAAAATAGGTGTTATCCCAATGTGTTTCCAAAAAAAAAAAAAAATATTTTCAAAATGTGGCTGCCCCTTAGGCCTGATTCACACCTATGCATTTTTAGTGCTTTTTTGCAGATTTGCACTACAGAATGTGTTCCATAGGAAGCCATGTTAAAGTTGTTGTAAACCCTTTAAAACAAGTTTATGCTACAGGTAAGCCTATATTAAAGGTTACCTGTAGCTACCCAGGATATCTCCTAAACCGGCACAGTTTAGGAGATATCCCCTGTCCCCTGCATGTGCCGATGTATATTCGGCACATGCGCACTGGGGCAAACTGAAGCAATGGCACCTATGTGCCGTTGCTTCAGTCTGTGTGCCGTTACCGACGGTTCCCGCGTGCATGCGCGTGAGTGACATCATCGCGGCTCCGGCCAGTCACAGCGCCGGAGCCGCGATACCCGGAAGCAAGTCCTGGGGGAGACGAGGACCGATGTGGGGGCTTAAATCTGAGGTAAGTAATACATAATGAGCTAGTATGTTATGCATACTAGTTTATTATGCCTTTATCTTGCAGTTTTTTTTTTTTTTGGACTAGTGCAAATTGCAAAATGCAAAAAGCACAAAAAATGCATAGGTGTGAATCAGGCCTTAGACAACGTAAACACACAGGCTAGTCCCTTAGATCTTTGTTTTTTTACATGCATGCATCTTAGGTGACAACAGGCTCTTTTTGAGTATTGATTTTTCCACATCTAGAAGCCTTGTGTATAGATATCTTAAAAGGAAAGTGTATTTTAGTGGAGTATATCATTCCTCCTTTCACAAAAACCTGACATTAGGGCTTACCTAAATACATTTCCTAGATCATTTTGGTGTAATATCTTACAGCCCCCTGTTTGCTTTAACAAGGGGTGGGTGCAGCTTGGCCAATCACAAAATAAGCCGGCTCTGTATCAGACACCTGACATCACAGGTACTGGAATCTGCTATATGAGCAGCTAGAACTTTCTCTTTTTATTTATTAGCACAGATGAGTGCATGTCTGCTCTCTCCTGTGTTTCATGTCGGTCATGATAATTTAACTATTACAGCCTATTCTTGCACACCTTTTTATTCACCCACTGGAGCCCTGAGGAAAAGTCCCTGTGTCATTCAGGGGTGAGGCTGGTAGGTGACTGGCATCTGGCATTGCATTATGGGAGGAAGGGGAGACAGTCACAAGCTTCCCCAGGCTTGAAAATAATGGGTATTTTTCTTTTCATTGGCTGTCAGTTACTTTACCCTGGATGGCTGTCAAACTAAAGTTGCCAGAAAAAGAGCTACTGATCAAAATAGAATAAATACCTCACTAGATGCCTGCACTCCACAGATGAGAAATGACTGTGGTGCTCGGTGGTTTCTCCAGTAGACCCACCTTGTCACTATAGCATGCTGTAGTGATGTGGAGGTTGTCCAAAGGAACAACTGAGCGCTGCTGGGGCCAGGAGATCCACACTTCCAGAAGTCTCCATTTCTGGAGAAGATTTCAGCCCTGATTTCTCCTCATTGGGAGTGTTGCTCGTTGGTGCAGTTGCTAGGAGAAGTAAATATTCACTTTCTTTTTTACAGGCAACTTTAGTTTAGCGACAGTCATTTTAAAGAAAACCTAAAATGTAGGTTGGGTTAGGTTAGGTTAAATGTTAGGTTGCAAATTGTGACCTTTCTTTCTACCAGTGCTAGTTTCTTGGCTGTCATGTCAATCCAAAGGTTTACGTAATATAAATTATTGACACACAACACGTATGCAGATCAGGAGTTCTGGGTTCATTTACAGCAGACTTGGTCAGGTAAGTTTCGAGGCCACGCAGTTAAAGTGGTGTTCCAGGAAAAAAATAAAATTAAAAACCAGCAGCTACACATATGGCAGCTTCTGGATTTTAATAAATGGACACTTACCTGTCCTGCAGTCCCTCGATGTCGGCACCGCAACTGATGTTTCCATCCATCAGTTTTTATCGCTGTCTGCGTCCTCGTTAGGGAGATTCTCCCTCTCTATTTGTCCTATTTACTATTATCATTGAAAGTAAAAGTAAAATAAAATCCCAAATTTGGGGTTGTGCCCATAAAATCTTCCAATGGGGACACTAGTTCTGGTGACCTGTGGGCCTCAAGGAATTCCCTTAATTTTCAGGGATTTCCTTTCACTTCCTGTTTGGCTATGGGACAGGAAATGAAGGTAAGTCTCTGCAATGGGGACACAGATGGTGAAAAAAAAATCTTTCACTAAATGTAGATGTCGGTCAAAGGAGTTGGGAGAACATAGGACTAAACCACAAATGGCCCCATTGTGCTGTGTAGTTATGGCTTCAGCTCTATGAAACTATAATGAATGGAGCTGTGCAGCCAGAAGAGCTAAAATCAGGAGATTGTAGGCTGTTTTAGATGCTGTTGCTGTGTCTGCACACCAACTGAAAAAGCCACACGACACAAAGGGGCGTAAAAAATTGTTAATTCGAAATTCATCAAACCTTTACTGCAGGTAAAACTACCAGGTTCATGTGTTTTATATATTTTTTTTATACCAAGGATTGATTTGCCATCAGTGAATTTTTGGTGAAAGTCACACTTGACAGCTTTATAAACGTGTCCCATAGTTCATTTCTGCATGCAAACACAAATTTTAACTTGCAATTGCAATTTTTAACTTGGGACTACTTCATTTATGTGGATGGATGAAACTCCACCTGAATGAAAATAAATAACACTGTATGGTCAACTGCAGAAACTACTGTAAAAAAAACAGGTTTATTCAGGTCAAGTTCTTAAAGTGGTTGTAAACCTAGTTACACCACTTGTACATACAGGTAAGCCTATAATAAGGCTTACCTTAGGTACTGTAAATATCTCCTAAACCTGCACGGTTTAGGAGATATTTACCATATACGCCTGCGCCGACGTCATCGGCGCATGTGCTGTGAAGAAACAGCCCTCCGAGCCGTTTCTTCACTAGCAAGTGCCGTGACTGATGGCTTTCGCGACTCCGGCCAGTCACAGAGCTGGAGTCCGTGGCCCTGGAAGGAAGAGGGGCAAAAATGGATGCGGCCACCAGCAGGGACAACGCGGGCTTTGATTGCATGTAAGTGCCACATAATGGGCAAAGTGTAAAAAAATAAAATAAAATCCCTGATCACCCCCCCCCAAGTAGTTCAGTGTTACCATGGTGCCACTGAACTACTCTGATGAAAGTATGTAAAAAGAGAAAAAAGTTTTAAAGCATTAATAAACCGCAGCCTTTAAGAAAAAAAAAGAATAAATCCCCTGCAAGAAAATGGCATAACGTGCTAGTATGCACTCGTTGGAGCACCAGGCTGGGGAGGGGCGGGCATGGCTGGCAGAGCCAGTTGTCAATACTGTTTAGGTTCTTTCTGAGCCTGGCGCAGGTCTGTCCGTCAGCTGATAGTGGGAAATAGTCCCCTATTGGCTGACTCTGGGTTACAGTGTTAGTAAATGTACTCCTGTGACTCACAAGAAAAGTGCAGCCAAAACGGTATGCTATGTGAAAGATATACAGTGCCTTGAAAAAAGTATTCATACCCCCTTGAAATTTTCCACATTTTGTCATGTTACAACCAAAACATAAATGGTTTTTATTGGGATTTTATGTGATAGACCAGGGGTAGGCAACCTCGGCCCTCCAGCTGTTTTGAAACTACAAGTCCCATAAGACATTGCAAGACCCTAAGGCCTCATGCCCACGGACGTTTTTACAGCTGCGTTTTTTACAGCTTAAAAACGCCTGTCCATGTTATTGTATAATTTTTTTTATTTTTATTTTTTTAAAACGTCTGAGCTAAAAAATGCGATCGCAGTGTTTTTGCGCATTTTTTGACGCTTCGCGTTTTTTTATGCCTAACGCCGACGCTGAGGAACACACTGGTCCTGGGTTTTTTTTACAGCTTAAAAACGTCTATGCTATTTGCAGCTCAAAAACGTCTAGGTGGGCATGAAGCTATAGACCAGTGATGGCGAACCTTGACACTCCAGGTGTTTTGGAACTACATTTCCCATGATGCTCATGCACGCTGTAGTGTAGTGGAGCATCATGGGAAATGTAGTTCCAAAACATCTGGGGTGCCAAGGTTCGCCATCACTGCTATAGACTAACATGGACAGGCGTTTTTAAGCTGTAAAAAACGCTCAAAAACGCGGCTGTAAAAACGTCCGTGGGCACGAGGCCTAACAATCACAGGCATGACTCCTAGAGGCAGAGGCATGATGGGATTTGTAGTTTCACCACAGCTGGAGTGCCGAGGTTGCCTACCCCTGTGATAGACCAACACAAAGTGGCACATAATTGTGAAGTGGAAGGAAAATGATAAATGGTTTTCAAAATGTTTTACAAATAAATATGTGAAAAGTGTGGCGTGCATTTGTATTCAGCCCCCCTGAGTCATTACTTTGTAGCACCACCTTTCTCTGCAATTACAGCTGCAAGTCTTTTTGGGGATGTCTCTACCAGCTTTGCACATCTAGAGAGTGACATTTTTGCACATTCTTCTTTGTAAATTAGCTCAAGCTCTGTCAGATTGGATGGAGAGCGTCTGTGAGCAGCAATTTTCAAGTCTTTTGCAGACTCTAACAGGTTTTCTTCTAAGATTGTCCCATATTTGGCTCCCTCCATATTCCCATCAACTCTGACCAGCTTACCTGTCCCTGCTGAAGAAAAGCATCCCCACAACATGATGTAGCCACCACCATGTTTCACGGTGGGAATGTTGTGTTCAGGGTGATGTGCAGTGTTCGTTTTCTGCCACACATAGCATTTTGCTTTTACTCCAAAAAGTTCAATTTTGGTCTCATCTGACCAGAGCACCTTCTTCCACATGTTTGCTGTTTCCCCCACATGGCTTCTCACAAACAGGACTTCTTATGGCTTTCTTTCAACAATGGCTTTCTTGTTGCCACTCTTCCATAAAGGGCAGATTTGTGGAGTGCACGACTAAAGCCTCGTACATACGATCAGATTTTCATACGATCGTTCGTCCGTTTTTTGTGGCATGCTAGTCTCATGTCAAAAGTGAAGAGGTTACTCACCATATGAAAATTTTCGTACGACAGAATACAAGGTCAGAAGTTATGTCATGTGTTGAATAGTTTTGTATGTATTCTTTCGTTTCTGAGCATGCGTAGTCTTGCTCTTATGATTTTTTTTCGGATGAAAACCGTACTAATTAAATGAAAATGGGACGTTTAGTTCATTCACGTACAACAAACATTTTATAGTCTGCACATCCAGCTTTTGTCGGAAGAAAAATCGGAATCGGCTGTCGAAAGTACCATACTAACGATCTGAAATTCGGCAGATCGTTCGTCAGACTAAATTTTACTTCCGATTTTCGTATCGTGTGTATGGGCCAGTGTTTCTCAACTCCAGTCCTCAAGGCGCCCCAACAGGTCATGTTTTCAGGTTTTCTATTATTTTGCACAGGTGATTTGATCAGTTTCACTGCCTTAGTAATTACCACAGCCATTTCATCTGAGGGAAATCCTGAAAACATGACCTGTTGGGGCGCCTTGAGGACTGGAGTTGAGAAACACTGGTATGGGCCATAATAGTTGTCCTGTGGACATATTCTCCCACCTGAGCTGTGGATCTCTGCAGCTCCTCCAGAGTTACCATGGGCCTCTTTGCTGCTTTCCTGATGAATTCTCTCCTTACCCAGCCTGTCAGTTTAGGTGGACGGCCATGTCTTGGTAGGTTTGCAGTTGTGCTATACTCTTTCCATTTTCCGATGATGGATTGAACAGTGCTCCGTGAGATGTTTAACGCTTGGGATATTTTTTTTATAACCTAACCCTGCTTTATACTTCTCCACTACTTTATCCCTGACCTGTCTGGTGTGTTCCTCGGCCTTCATGATGCTGTTTGTTCACTAACAGACCTGAGGGCTTCACATAACAGCTGTATTTATACTGAGATTAAATTACACACAGGTGGACTCTATTTACTAATTAGGTGACTTCTGAAGGCAATTGGTTCTGCCAGATTTTAGTTAGGGATATCAGAGTAAAGGGGGCTGAATACAAATACACACCACACTTTTCAGATATTTATTTGTAAAAACTAGTTGAAAACCATTTATAATTTTCCTTCCCTTCACAATTATGTGCCACTTTGTGTTGGTCTATAACATAAAATCCCAATAAAATACATTTACGTTTTTGGTTGTAACATGACAAGATGTGGAAAATTTAAAGGGGTATGAATACTTTTTCAAGGCACTGTATAACAAATATAAAGTAGGTCTTATCCCAATTTGGCTGCAAAAGGGGAGATACTCTTTGAGCCCGGGTTCACACATATGGGAACATAGACATTGCATGTGATTTGCACCCGCACTGCTGTGCCAATCACATGCGATGTCTGTGCAATGCAAGTTCAGCCATACAGTTGGCTGAACTTGCATTAGATTTGCATAAAAAAGTTGCAGGTACTCCCCCCCCCCCCCCGCACTGGAATCGGATCGCATTCACACCCATGCGATCAGATTCCTGTCCGAATCAACAGTTCGCACTGCGATCTGTGAACCGATCTGGGGGTGTCATTAACATTTTCTTTGACACCCGCAGCGGTTTGCAGAGGGAAGTGTGAACTGCCTGCGGGAGAGATGTGATGCGGGAACCAGCGCTGGAATCGCGCATCGCTATAGTGTGAACCCAGGCTTTATTTTTATATAAAATTATTTTTAATTGATGTGAACCCAGGCTTAAGAGAGTTTCTGTTTTGCTCATGCAGTGCAATCAATTGGTTCAATTAACTGCTGTCCTTCGCAGCTGCACATGCTCATTTTCACTTTGCTTCCCCAATGCTTCGTTTAGCTGCCAGTAGCGTAGATAAATACCTGCTGTCTCTGGGTATAGGGAAGCATGTGACATAATCCCCTTTCACCCATGTGACCGTGCTGGTAGTTGGCTGTTCAAACAACCAGCGCTGTCACACTGGTGACAACAAACAAATCTGTGCTAATGCAGAGCTAACTCTTTTCACCGCTGGCATAAAGTAGTCAGGGGAATGAAGGGAAGATAAGCTTTGCAGATGATGAACAGTTAGGCCCCTTTCACACTGGGGCGGTTTGCAGGCGCTATTTAGCTAAAAATAGCGCCTGCAAACCGAGCCTAAACAGCGGCTCCTTTCTCTCCAATGTGAAAGCCCTGAGGGCTTTCACACTGGAGCGGTGCGCTAGCAGGACGGTAAAAAAAGTCCTGCTAGCCGCATCTTTGGAGCGGTGTGTTTACCGCTCCTTCCTATTGAAATGCATGGGATACCGCGGTAATACCGCCCGCAAACCGCGGCTGTAGCCGCGGTTTGCGGGTAGTATTAACCCTTTATTGGCCGCTAGCGGGGGTTAAAACCGCACCGCTAGCGGCCGAATAGCTCAACAATACCGACGTTATAGCGCTGCTAAAAATAGCGGCACTATACCGCCACCGCCCCAGTGTGAAACCAGCCTTAAGAGAACCTGTTTTTCCTGCTTGGGCAAAAAAGTTCTCTGTATCTGATAGAATTTATGTGTGTAAGGGCCCATTCACACTAGGAACTGTATGTGAACCGTGCAGGAAGTATAGTTCTGTGCAGTACAATTTCAGCCCCATTTATTTTGAGTGGGCTCAAATTGTACTGCACAGAACTAGAAGTAGTGCCGGCACTCATTTTGAATCGCAAGGGAACTGCATCGCTTGGTACTTTCGTATCATGCAATCCGGTGCTGCCCGGTGTGGGCAAACCCACTGCGTTTGGGGTGTCGTTAACTTTGAATTGACCCCCCACAGCAGATCGCCAGGGCAGTGCCATTGGAAGGCGGTGCGGGAAGCTGCATGGGAACGCAGATTTCCCGCACTGCATTCTAGTGTGAATGGGCCCTGAGTGACTTGTGTGATGTTTCGGCATAACGTATTTCATTTACTTATTGTTCAACAATAAGTGACAGCCTGAAAGGTGGTATCTGAAAGACAATGAGGGCCCATTCACATGGGTGTTTAAATGTGTACAGCTTTGTATGCATAAACACAGCACTTTAGTAAACAATGAGGCCATACACACAGTAAAAAATGGGCACTGCATTTGACTGTGTACAAAATATATAAAAAAATAGGACATGGCTACGTCCAAAGCCATAGATGTCTGCATATTTTATGTGTGTCTGCAAATAATATCACGCTTACACTCATAAGCCATTAGAAACATTTACACGTAATGCAATGCAACACAGCTAAACGCAAGTTCTTTAGGAGCATATTTTACGCAGGATCTTCTGCTGGCTCTGCCTGCAAGAACTCGCATTCCATGCAGAAATTGTGTGAATGAAGCCTAAAAATCTCGAAAGCTGGCCATACATGGACAGAAAATCGTTCGAAAAAAAATAAATTTTTGATAAAGATCTGTCAAACGATTGTGTAACGGCATCATTGTATCAAATTGTTTTCCACACTTGACATATTATCGATCGTTAATGACATAAATGGTAAATTTTTTGTTGATCAATGCACATGCGCTGTATGTTTTTTTCAAACTATTTACAATCATTTTCTTTACTAATGTTTAGAAAATTGTTTGATTACCCAACAAATTTCCGACATGACGGATCTTTCTTTTGGAATAAAACTTTACATTTTGAGAATTGAAAGGCGCCCACTAATGTTTCTAAAGTCGAACGATCGGGCTTATCTAATGCTTTTTCGGATGATTTTCTATCCATGTATGGCCAGCCTAAGATCAATGAGGAGAAAGGTGGTCTTTGCCCACTGGTTTGCTGGTTTCTAGTTAAAGCAATGCACGTTACCTTAGGCCCCATGTACACGGGATGCTGGTGCAAACTCTTCTGAACGAAGGTTGAAACCGGTGTTTAGAAACACCCATTTTGTCGCGTTTGCATTCCGCGTTTAGCAGCGTTTTACAGAGTTTGCGTCTAGAAGCGTTTAGTTAAGAAACATCATAAGTACCCTCCCTAAGCTTAAAAAACAGTATTATTAACCATTTCAGCCATTCTGTGAGACCAGAGTGAGTAGCAGCAGCTGAGAGAGCAGCAGTGTACTTGTATTTAGCGTGTCACTTGCCACACCACCTGCCACAAGTTGTGGATTGTCCACTTGCCACGTCACCTGCCACAAGTTGTGGATTGTCCACTTGCCACGTCACCTGGCCACGTCACCTGACCATGTCATTTGGCCACAAGTTGTGGATTGTCCACTTGCCATGTCACCTGCCACAAGTTGTGGATTGACCACTTGCCACGTCACATGGCCACGTCATTTGGCCACAAGTTGTGGATTGTCCACTTGCCACGTCACCTGGCCACATCACCTGCCACAAGTTGTGGATTGTCCACTTGCCACGTCACCTGGCCACATCACCTGCCACAAGTTGTGGATTGTCCACTTGCCATGTCACCTGCCACAAGTTGTGGATTGTCCACTTGCCACGTCACCTGCCACAAGTTGTGGATTGTCCACAATGCAATGCAAGCAATTATAGTTTTTTAAAATATATTTTTTAATGGTTTTTCATCATTTGCCATCATTTTTGAGATTTTTAATGTAAAAAAATAGGTCACCTTTAAAAACGCTTATAAACGAAAATGTGGCTAAACGCTGGTACCCGCGTTTAGTCGCCTAAAACTTAGAAATCTTTGGCGTCTGAACCCATTTTTTTGCTTTCAGAATAACGAGGTTAAAAGCAACTGTCTAAAAACGGCAATAAACAAGACTGTGTACATGGACACATACCATTGAATGAGTTCCACAGCCAATGTTTGTCTTGCAGATCACTTTTAGTAGGAGCATGCAATGAAAATCAGAAAGCCTCAGAAGTGTTAAATAGGCCCCTAATGTAGAACTTCTGTCAGAATTTTTTCTTCTAGGGCTTGTTTACACTTGCTTTGCTCTTTAACCACCTCGCGCCCGCCGTACGAGAATATACGGCCGCAAGGTGGTTGTCAAATGCCGGGAGGCCGTTATTATACGGCCTCCGCTATTTGGCCACTGGGGGCGCGCGCACGTGCCCGGCGCTTCACTGCAATGCCGATGCGCGTGCCTGGCGGCTGCGATGTCCGCCATGCACCCGCGATCGGCGGTTACAGAGACAAGGACATGGATCTGTGTGTGTAAACACAGAGATCCATGTCCTGTCAGGGAGAGGAGACCGATGCTGTGTCCCTTGTACATAGGGACACAGCTCGGTCACCTCCCCCAGTCAGTCCCCTCCCCCCACAGTAACAATCACTCTAGGGCACACATTTAACCCTTTCCTCGCCCCCTAGTGTTAACCCCTTCCCTGCCAGTCACATTTATACAGTAATCAGTGCATATTTATAGCACTGTTCGCTGTATAAATGTGAATGGTCCCAAATTAGTGTCAAAAGTGTCCGATGTGTCCGCCATAATGTCGCAGTCACAAAAAAAATCACTGATCTCCGCCATTACTAATAAAAAAAAAAATATATATAAAAATGCCATAAAACTATACCCCTATTTTGTAAACGCTATAACTTTTGCGCAAACCAATCAATAAACGCTGATTGCGATTTTTTTTTTACCAAAAATATGTAGAAGAATACGTATCGGCCTAAACTGAGGAAAAAAATATAAAAAAAAAAAAAAATGGGGATATTTATTATAGCAAAAATCAAAAAATATTGCTTTTTTTTTCAAAATTGTCGCTCTATTTTTGTTTATAGCGCAAAAAATAAAAACCGCAGAGGTGATCAAATACCACCAAAAGAAAGCTCTATTTGTGCGAAAAAAAGGACGTCAATTTTGTTTGGGAGCCACGTCGCACGACCGCGCAATTGTCATTCAAAGCGTGACAGTGCTGAAAGCTGAAATTTCGCCTGGGCAGGAAGGGGGTTATGTGCCCAGTAAGGAAGGGGTTAATGAGCAAGCCATGTTCAGGTGCCTTTTCAGATAGCATTTGGCAGTAAGGAGGGGGTTCTATCGCCGCCCTATTGCCTGCTTAAACTATCCAAAACGCCAGACCACTGCGCCATAACTGCATTGTGCGAGGTTGTGGGGCAGTTGCAGCACTTTCCCATTCAACAGGGGTATGGGCTCTAACCCTACTTTATTCGAAACAAGATAAAACTTTTTTGCTGGGTTGCTACTTTTATTTATGTTTTTTTTTTTTTTTTTTTACATATTCTTCATTTAGGAAATGCAACATCCAAAATGCTGTAGGGTTGCTACTCTTTAACCATTTAAGGACCGACTCCTGTACATATACGTCGGCAGAATGGCACGGACAGGCAAATCGACGTAAATATACGTCCCTTTAAACTTGCTGCCGAGTGGGGGCATGTGCGCGGCCCCTGTCGCAAACTCCGTGATCGTGCCCGCGAGACCCGCGGACTCGATGACCGCCGGTGTCCGGCGATCGTGTGTCACGGAGCTGCAGAACGGGGGATGCCTGTGTAAACAAGCATCTCCCTGTCCTGCCTAGTGACAGGACACTGATCGTCTGCTCCCTCTCATCGGGAGCAGCGATCAGTGACGTGTCACAGTAAGCCACGCCCCCTAACAGTTAGAATCACTCCATATGGACACACTTAACCCCTTCCCATCCCCTAGTGGTTAACCCCTTCACTGCCAGTCCCATTTACACAGTAATCAGTGCATTTTTATAGCGCCAAAAGTGTCCGATGTGTCTGCCATAATGTCACAGTCACGATAAAAATCGCTGATCGCCGCCATTACTAGTAAAAAAAAAAAATATTAATAAAAAAGACATAAAACTATCCCCTATTTCGTAGACGCTATTACTTTTGCGCAAACCAATCAATAAACGCTTATTGCGATTTCTTTTACCAAAAATATGTAGAAGAATACGTATCGGCCTAAACTGATGAAAAAATTTGTTTTTTTATATATTTTTTGGGGGTTATTTATTATAGCAAAAAGTTAAAAATATTGCTTTTTTTTTCAAAATTATCACTCTATTTTTGTTTATAGCGCAAAAAATAAAAACTGCAGAGGTGATCAAATACCACCAAAGCTATATTTGTGGGAAAAAAAGGACGTCAATTTTGTTTGGGAGCAATGTCGCACGACAGCGCATTTGTCAGTTGAAGCATCGCAGTGCCGAATCGCAAAAAGTGCTCTGGTCTTTGGGCAGCCAAATGGTCCGGGGCTGAAGTGGTTAAAATGTATTTTCTGCCAGCAAATATGTTGAGTAATTGCTGCAGTGTTTACTGTAAAGTTCATCTTATCTGACTTTCACATTCTAGATATTTGATCTTTTTTTTTTAATTAAATAAAAACATCTTTTTCAATCAATAATAGCTTTCCCCTGGATGGATTCCCTCTTTGTGGTCACTGTATGGTCACAGAAAGACTAAGTGGTCTCTGTGGCCCCCATTTCTAATTGGATTTACCAGAGTTTAGGCTTTTTCTATCTACATATAAAGCGATAGTAAACCGCTGGGTGTTTATTTATTTTTTCTAATTTGAAAGGTAATGTCATAATGTGCTAGTATGCACATTATGTTAAAGGAGTTGTAAAGTCTCAGGGTTTTTCACCTGATGCACTCTATGCATTAAGGTTAAAAACCTTCTGTGCTGCAGCTCCCCCAAAGCCCCCCTTTTTCTTACCTGAACCCGATCGTTACAGCGACGAGCGCAAGCCCAGCAGCTCCAGCCGCTGTCTCAGGTCTTCATTGGATAGATTGATAGCAGCGGGAGCCATTGGCTCCCGCTGCTGTCAATCAAATCCAGTGACACGGGGGCAGGACAGAGTTCCACTGTCTGTGTAAATGGATGCAGCATGAAAAGTGGTTCTCTGTGGGCGCACTTGCGGAACAAGAGGAGCCAGGAGCACCACCGGGGGACCCCAGAAATCGAGGAGCGGGCCGCTCTGTGCAAAACCCTTGCACAGAGCAGGTAAGTATAACGTGTTTGTTATTTAAAAAAAAAAACCTTTACAATCACTTTATACTTACCTGAAAACAAAGCCTTCCAGTGCCGAGCTGTCACCGCTACAGGCACTTCCATTTTCACCCTGTCTTCCTTCTGGGTCCGCGGACTTTGGCTGTGTAACTGGCCGGAGCCCTGATGACATCACTGCTGCACATGTGCGCTGGAGCTGCTGTTTATGGCACAGATGACGTCTCCGGCTGCATGTACAGCAGGGCTCAAAATTTCAAGTCCTGAGCTACTAGTCAAGCCTCAAGGGTTACTCGCCACCAGTTGCCCCACCCAACCCCTACCATGCCCTGCCCCTAAACACGCCCCCATAAATTATCTCATGAAATGACACTTAAATGTTTTATGCAGAATTAAGTTCTTAAAATAAATATTAACAACAACTTTATCTGTGCCCATCAGTGCAGCCTGCCCGTGTCCACCAATGCAGCCTGCCCGTGTCCACCAATGCAGCCTGCCCGTGTCCACCAATGCAGCCTGCCCGTGTCCACCAATGCAGCCTGGCCGTGTCAACCAATGCAGCCTGGCCGTGTCCACCAATGCAGCCTTCCCGTGTCCACCAATGCAGCCTTCCCGTGTCCAAAAATGCAGCCTTCCCGTGTCCACCAATGCAGCCTTCCCATGTCCACCAATGCAGCCTTCCCATGTCCACCAATGCAGCCTGCCCGTGTCCACTAAAGCAGCCTGCCCGTGTGCACCATGCATTCTTCCCGTGTCCACCAATACAGTCTGCCTGTGTGCACCATGCAGCCTTCCCGTGTCCACCAATGCAACCTGCTCGTGTCCATCATGCTGCCTATCTGTGCCCATCATACTGCCAATCTGTGCCCATCATACTGCCAATCTGTGCCCATCATGCTGCCTCTGCCCATAATGCTGCCTATCTGTGCCCATCATGCTGCCTATCTGTGTCATTCATGCTGCCTATCTGTGTCATTCATGCTGCCTATCTGTGTCATTCATGCTGCCTATCTGTGTCCTTAGGCAGCATGAAGGGCACAGATATGCAGCATTAAGAACACAGATAGGCAGCATGAAGGGCACAGAAAGGCAGCATTAGGAAAACAGATAATGCTACCTATCTGTGCCCTTCATGCTGCCTATCTGTGTCCTTCATACAGGGGAACAGAGAAGAGGGAGTTGATTACCGGTGGATGATGAGAGTGCAGAGGAACATCACAGCTTTAATTTCAATTGCTGTGTGTTCCCGCCGCTTGGCGTCACATACAGCCCCGCCCCCTGGCCGGGGAACTTTGATACACGTCACTCGTGATTGGACGGGTGATCTGTCTATCAAAGTCCCGGGACCAGGGGGTGGGGCTGTGTGCTCTCCTCTCTTCCCCTCCGCGAGTGCTGGGAGAAGGACTCCTATACAACCCCACATGCCGGCGGTGCTCGTCTCCCCTCTTCCAGGCAGCCCTTCCTCGCCAGCCCTCAAAATTTCCTCGCAAAATGCGAGCAGGCGAGTGGAATTTTTGAGGGCTGATGTACAGTAAAGATCTTTTAAACAGTGCACATTTAGGAGATTTTTACAGTACCTATATGTAAACCTTATTATAGACTTACCCATAGGTAAAAGTCAGAGATGGGAGTTTACTCCCACTTTAAGCCTAGTACACACTGGGTTGAACGGAGAAAAAAAAACTAACAGCTCAGATTGGAGCTGCTGTACTAATAATCCAATGTTAGTATGGTGATCTCCCTCGCTAAGCTATTGGGTTCTGACAGGGGGACGCCCCCCCCCCCCCCCCCGCCACGACGCTCCGGTCAGCGCTCTCAGCCATTGGCTGATCAGGAGCTGGTAGGCTGCTGGTTTTCCAGCATGCTCGCCCAACAGAAGCTTCTATCGGACCGGCTGCCATACACACGGGCCCAATGTTGGCTGGTTCAATAAAAGCAGGCCGAATGTCACCTGGCATTCAGCCCCTGTGTACTAGGCTTCAGATCCTATAGTTCTGAATTGTTTTCACAAGAGCAGATAGTGAGCTTTTTGCCACAAGGCATCAACTTTACAGGTTTGCAAGCAGCTAGCTGTTCAGTCACCTACCTTTTCCACAACAGCAACATTATTAAATGCTAGTTTTGTACACATGTTCATGTAGGCGGCAGTGTAAAGTTATGTGTATTGACTAAATATGGCTGCCCCCACGTACATATAGAATTACAAATAATGCAAAGAAACAAAATTTATAAATTATTACCAAACACTGATTGAATTATTTATACCCAGCTGATCACTTTTACATAGCTGTCTAAAAGCATAATATCACTCTTTGTCTTGAGGACCATTCGCATTTATGCATTTAAATACATAGGGGGTTATTTACTAAAACTGTAGCTGTGCACAGAAACCAATCAGCTTCCAGGTTTTATTGTCGTAGCTTAAAGCGGAGCTCCAGCCTCCTTGGCAATTTTAATTATAATTAAGCTACTGCTGTAGGTGTAATCCTTCTTCTTACTTATCAATTTGTCATTATCCACAGGATCCCAGAAGGCAGGCAGTGACCATGAATGACTTGGGCATCTGAAGTCCGTTCTTATTTTCTTCTGGGATTCTGAGCAGCTGGCTCACACCTGTGCACTAATGACACTCTGCGGTGCTGCGTGTTGGTTACAGGTTGCTATAACAATTGCGGCATCAGCAAAATTACCCGTCCCATTGTTATGGCAACCTGTCAATCAACACAGAACGTCCTGTCTCAAAATACTGCAAGATTTCACTGTTGGCCGCCCCTAGGACTTCTGGCATATATGACGCTAATATCCCAGGAGTTCTAGGAAATCGCTGAATGATGAAATCGCCTAGATGGTCAGGACAGGAAGTGCAGCCTGCACAGATTAAAATAAGGTATTTAGCAAAAACAAAAAAGAGAAATGATTGGCCTTACATACTGTTCTGCAGGTGGACATTGTCTTGCAAGGGTCATAAGAAAAATGGGTGGAGCTCGGCTTTAATTGAATAAGATGAAAGTTAGAAGCTGATTGGCTACCATGCATGGCTGCACCAAATTCTGAGTGCTCCAGTTTTAGTAAATCCTGCCATAGTTTACTACATTTTGGCATGGTACTATTCACTTTCAGTGGCATCATAACACACTCTTATGGTAGTGTGCAATGCAACTAGACTGCAGGACACCGGAACTCACATGCCATGTGTTGGGGTGCACTGCTTTAAAAAAAATAAAAGGTCAGATTTGTTTTTCCATTAACATGCACTGCCAGTGTGTTCATACTTTAAAGCAGCACGCCGTAAATTATGACTATACGCAAAACTTTTTTTTTCCATTCTGGATAGAGCAAGGGAGGGTTATAACTCCTGTCCAATTTTTTGTCGCAACCTGTTTCCCATTGGGGAGATTTCCCTTTACTTCCTGTCCCATAGCCAAAACAGGAAGTGAGAAGAAATCCCTGCAAATTAAGGGAATTCCTTGGAGTCCCTCGGGTCACCAGAATTAGTGTCCTCATTGGAAGATTTCCCCTCTATTACTTTTCTGGGGACAACCCAAATTTGGGATTTTAGTTTTCTTTCACTTTCAATGATAACGCTAAACAGGACAAATAGAGAGGGGGAATCTCCCTAACGGGGCACAGACAGCAATAAAAACTGGTGTTCTATTCCTTCTGCACTGTATCCAAAACTGAAAATAATGTTTTGCCTTTAGTTATACATTACACAGTACGGTAATGGTTAATAATCGATCACTGCGCTAATGCAAGTATGGTAATGCAACATGTAGTGTGAATGGGGCCTTAAGAATTTTACCAGCAGGTATTCAACTCTGTTTTGTTCCAGAAGCAGGACAGCAAGTCCCCATCCTGCTGTCAGAACACAGCACTATAAAGTATACAGCTGATGCTTTGTTCAAAGAAACTTTTTTAAAGCCATAGTAAAGCCCGCTTTGTGATTTTTAACTACAGGGAACCTCTATAATAAGACTTATGTAAGGTAAAATGAATATCTCCCAAATGCGCACCGTTTAGGACATATTCACCCTTGATGCAGCCGGTGACCTCAAAGACGCATGCGCTCTGACGGCCCGGCATACCTTGCGGGACCTTCAGAGCACCATCCTGGAACCGAGGTCTCCAGTGAGCATACACGGGAGTAACATCATCGCGGCTCTGGCCAATCACACAGCTGGAACGCGTGAACCCGAAAGAATGACCAGGGGCCACTGGAAGGCTTTGTTCCATGGTAAGTGTTTCAAAATGTGCTAGTATGTGATGCTTACTAGCACATTATGCAATTGCCTTACAGGTGTTATTTTTGTTTTTTAAACACCTGTGGTTTACTACCATAAAAACACAAGAAAATGTAACTTGTCACTTGGAGTTTAGGCAGTGAATGCTCTCCACTGGAGTCCTTGATGGATATGTAAACCCAAACAATGAACTTGGCCTGGTACATATGCCATTGAAAGTGTTTTTTTTAATATCAGTTTGATAAGTGGATAAAAAATACCTCATTATCCTGCCAGAATTTCAGTGAGTTCCTAACTAACTGTGGATATGTGACAGTGCTGCACTGAAATCACAAACAATGTTTTATATGCTATGTAGAGTCTTGTGTATATTGTCAGTGCTATATAAACACCTGTAATAAAAAAAATAAAAAAAGGAAATAATGTGAACTATAGGACAGCCCAACCCTTTGTTCTGGAGATACAGAGAGAGGAAATGTTCTGCATTAGTAACACACTTCCTGCCCTAGGGTGACAACACTGCTCCTCTATAGATAACAGGAAGTGCGTTACTGGTAAAACCACCAGCTCAAAATAAAGGTGAAGAGTCTGAAAAAAGAACACTAATGCAGCTACCAGACTGGTAATATGTTACATCGCTGATATATGAAAGAAATGAAAGGCAAAACATTAGTGAATAGATATAAAATACATTATAAATACCTTTTTCCCCCCCTTTTTTTTATAAGTGATCACTTTCCCTCTCTTCTCAGCTGCATAAGGAGCTCAGGGAGGAGAAACAGCAGTACACTTGTCTTCCCAGCGAATGCATGTGCAGGGGGGCGTTTCAGCGAAAAGCCTGATCATTGGTATAGCTCCCAGCACATTCAGAAAACTGACCATATTATGCCCCCTGCCTAATGTGGTCAGTTTATACTAGGAAAGCAGAGGGACTGGCAGGGACACCAGGGATTTCACATAAAGGAAGTAATACAAAGAGAGCAGGATACTTTTTTTATACAAGTACATAGTACAGCTGGCACATATCAGGAATTTATATACTCTTTAAGTTTGCATTTTTTTTCCAGCATTCAATAGGATTGTGTGTAGTAGTACAGATAATGCCAACTGAGATGCTGATCTCATTTTATTTTTCAGGCTGAACAGAGCCCCAGTTCTCCGCTTTCTCCTGAGGTCCGGACTGGTGTTTGGTTTCATATTGGAGACTTGGTTTGGTCTAAGGTGGGAACTTACCCTTGGTGGCCCTGTATGGTGTCCTGCGACCCTCAGCTTCATGTTCACAGCAAGATCAATTCCAGAGGTAAGACAGACTGACATTTTGTAATCACAATATAGTAGTGTTTTCAGAGCTGGACAAATGCATATTAGACTTTCCATATCTTGACTATGTAGTGTGAACCTAGAGTAAAGCTAGGCTTCCCCTTCTATCCTGACATCCCTTAAAGCGGAGTTCCACCCAAAAATGGAACTTCCGCTTTTCGGATTCCCCCCCCCCTCCGGTGTCACATTTGGCACCTTTCAGGGGGAGAGGGGAGCAGCTACCTGTCTAATACAGGTATTCGCTCCCACTTCAGGCAAAAGATCGCCACAGTATCTGCGGCGATCCACGCCATGTCCGGCCCCTCATCCGCCCCCCCCCTCCCTGCTGTGTTCTGGGAGACACACAGGTCCCAGAAGACAGCAGAGACCACTCAGAACGTGCAGCGTGACTTGCGCATGCGCAGTAGGGAACCAGCCTTTAAAGCTGCAAGGCTTCACTTCCTGATTCCCTTTCTAGCAATGCCGGCACCTCCCCCCGGAGCCTAGGAACGTGTCGGCTTCGGGTGAGGACATCGTGGGCTCCCTGGACAGGTAAGTGTCCCTCTTTTAAAAGTCAACAGCTGCAGTATTTGTAGCTGCTGACTTTTAGTTTTTTTTTAGGCAGAACTCAGCTTTATAGTGGAACTTCACTCTTCCAATCATCACTGATTATTTTTTAACCTTATGCTGCTAGCATTTGTAAAAAGATAAGAAAAGTATATCATATTTACTTGTTTTAAACATTTTTTCTGTTCAAAGATTTTTATTTAACAGAATCACAGTATACAACAACAAATAATCTCATTTTGAAATGGAGAACATATCTTACGGTGCATCTTGAGAAAGTTTTGTACAATCATAACAACTGAATCATCTAAACCAGGATAACGTTCATTATGTTTTAAACATTTTTTACACATCTTTAGTTACTTCCTAGTTTCTTGCCTAGGAAAATGCTGTCATACATCCAAGGAGTCTTCAAGATGGGAGGAGGGGTTTTCTCAGCTAAGCACATTTCCTGCATGCATGCTTCAGCTAAGGGCAGGTGGAAGTAAATGGCTACATGAATCATTTGCCCTTACTCAAGATGGCCACGGCCAGAAATGCTAGGGGGTGGTTTTAAAAATTGATTTCTCATGGATGGATGGGGGAGTTTGCTTTGAATATTAAAAATTAATGGGTGCGTATTACAAGGCTTTTTCCTTTTAAGCTATTACTGTATCTTACTGGGGTATAGTTGTTTTGATGGAGGCATTGCTTTTTTCAGTCTATGTTTGGTTTAAGGAGTTTCTTGGCTTTTAAAGTGGAGTGAATGGCTCCCCAATTCTACATTAACTTGTTCATCCCTGTGCAATATTAATGTACAATTATTTAATGGCTAATATGGTATATGCAAGAATCATACATTCATATTAACGTTACTTATAATAAGGAAACTGAAAGTACCTAAAGTTACCCTGAGTAACCTTAATATCTCACTTACATTCTCCAAAAACAGGTGCTCGTGAATATCATGTGCAGTTTTTCAGCAATGAGCCAGAGAGAGCCTGGATACATGAGAAGCGCATGCGGGAATACCGAGGTCGGAAGCAGTATGAGCAACTGCTGGCTGAAGATGCTGCTAAAGTACTTAATCAATCAGACAGGCTCAAGGTGCGTTTTGGCTTAGACATAATTAAAGTGTAAAATATTGTGAATTTTTACTGAGCATTGAAACTACACTATATGGCCAAAGATTTGTGGACATCTGATCATCACACCCATATGAGCTTCTTGGGCATTACATTACCCCAAAAATGGCATTAATATCGAATTGCCCCCCACCCCCCACTGGCCATGACAGCTTCCAGTCTCAGAGCTTTACACAGAATTTAGGAGTGTTTCTGTGTAAATATGTACTCATTCGGTATATTTAAAGTGGAGCTCCACCCTAAATAGCAACTTTTGCTATTTGGAACCCTCCCCCCCTCCGGTGTCACAATTGACACCTTTCAGGGGGGAGGGGGGTGAAGATACCTGTCTAAGACAGGTATTTTCACCCACATCCGGGAGTCCTGTCTCCGGGAATCTGCGGGAGTTACGTCACTTCCCGCAGACTTCCCTTGGTGTTCTGGGAGACACTCGGCTCCCAGAACACAGGAGCACCAATCAGAACGGCGCAGCGCGACTCGCGCATGCGCCGTAGGGAACCGGGCATGAAGCCGCAGGGCTTCACTTCCTGGTTCCCTCAGCGAGGATGGCGGAGGGAGCAGCAGAGCGACGAGCGGTCGCTCGTCCTCTGCTGCGGACGTCGCTGGACTCCAGGACAGGTAAGTGTCCAAATATTAAAAGCCAGCAGCTGCTGTAGCTGTAGCTGCTGGCTTTAAATTTTTTTTTTCCGGTGGAGCAACCCCTTTAAGATCAGGTACTGATGTTGGATGAGAAGACCTGACTCACTAGGGTTGAACTTAGGCAACCTGATTTCCACTGCAGCAAACTTTCCAAACCATGCTTTTATGGAGCTGGCTTTGTACACAGGGGGAAAGTCATGCTGGAATAGAAACGGCCGTTCTCTAAACTGGTGTCAAAAGTTGTCTAAAATGTGTTTGTATGTACAACTAATGCCGCGTACACACGATCGGACCTTTTTCCGACCAAACTCACATCGGAATTCTGACGGAATTCCATTGGAAAAAAATAGAACAGGTTCTATATTTAAATTCCGATGGAATTCATCGGAATTTCTCTGATGGGGCCCACACACGGTGGGAATTTCCGTTGAAAAAACGCTGTTGAAGGCATAACAATATCTTTCTCTGGAAATACCGCAATAATTTGGAGGGATTTCCCTAAACTTTTGCCCATAAAATGTAGGCAAAATGATTAGCTGTCCACAGTTCTTTGTCCAAATAGCATGTTAGTTAAAAATGTTCTCTATGTAAATGATATAGGTTGCAAAAATTTTAGCAACATTTTTTGGTAGATTCATAACTTTCTGTGTTATGAAGAAATTGCTGATTGTTTCACAATGTCCTTTCTTAAACTGATTTCTGAATTAAAAGAGGCTACTCTTAATACAAAACTGATTTCTGAATTAAAAGAGGCTACTCTCTCCTACGCATAGCTGACCTATGTGATTGCAGGGGTATGCTACCTGAGAAGGTATTGACTGATAAGTATCTTATGCCTCCAGCAGAGAGTTTTAGATTTGCTCAGGTTTCACATTATATGCAAACCCTTGCTAGAAAGAATGACCTCGCAGCTCTAACTCCAATGGAGTATATGTGCCGTAATTATGATAAAATCAAAGGTCATCTGTCCGCTGTCTATTCGATATTGTTGAGCGCATCGACAAAGCTGAACTATATGGTCCACTGGGAGACTGATTTGAAGGAAACCCTGGAATTGGACGACTGGCATAGGATAGCAGAGACAGCCTCTCGGTCGCTCATCAATACATCAATAATAGAGGCGAACTACAAGGTTCTGCTAAGGTGGTATATGGTGCCGGCCAGGCTGGCGACTTTTATATCAGGGGCAACCCCGTTTTGCTTTAGAGGTTTTGGCCAGGTCGGTACCACCTTTCATATATGGTGGACATGCCCCAAGGTTCGGAGGTTTTGGATCCGGGTATATAATTTCATTTACTCCCTCACTCAGGTTAACCTGATTAAGTCAGCTAAACAAGCACTATTAGGGAGTGGAATAGTAGAGGCCTCCAAGAATTGCAGGCGACTCTTGACATTTATATTCATTTCAGCAAAGATAACCATCGCTAGGAACTGGAAATCGGCGGCTCTGCCATTTGATCAGTTTAAAGGTAAATTGTCTTGGTTGATGCTGAACCAACGGTTGACGGCATTGGCTCAAGACAAAATGGAGCTCTTTCATAAAGTGTGGGACCCTTGGCTTCATTACCTCACTAGTGACCCCAGGATACCTCCAGCTTAACATTGGTTTTTCTTTAGGGGTGTCGGGGTGCTTGATCGGGGCTCCTTCCCTTCCCTTCCTTTCCCTTCATCCCCCTTTTTCCCTCTTCTCAACTATTCTTTTCTTGCTTTGTTTCCTTCCCCCCCCATTTCCTTGCTTCTAATTTCTCATTGATTGTTATTTTTGGAGTCAGCCCCAGGCATTAGAGGTCTGTACAACTCCCTGCTTTCACCGGTTTATAAGTTATTAAAAGGACCATTGTCGGTCTGAACTGCACTAAGAGTTGCCCGTGTAGGCTGGGGAGTCGAACCCCCCCGACAAGCAGATGGGGGACGGCTCCTCTGGGCGGGTAGTTCACTAGTCGAAACCTGAGATGTCGGGGGGAGTTGGTGGTTCAGGGGTGCAGTAGTTTTCTGTAAGATATCCAAAAGTGCCATTACGCTCCAGCCCATGCTAGAGATTCTTCAGCAGATTTGTTTTTTGGGTACTATAACATGGGCCTCTGGGCGTTATGATCCTAACGACTTGAATCCCAGAGGCGGTAATATGACTGTACAATGTCTTGATGTATATTTTATACTTTTTGTATGACAAAAACTTTAATAAAAATATTGAAACATAAAAGAGGCTACTCTCAATACAGTCACCTGGTGCAAACTCATTCTTATAATCAGAAAATCTACAATGTCTTTATCCCTTTAGGCAAGGATGGGAGGCAGCCAAAGGGGGTAACTTGCCAAAAATATTACTACAGGGGATGCCTGATCTCTGACTTGTAGCTCAATGCAGACTTCTGGGAAAGTAGTCAGCCAATCACACAAGCTGGTGCTCTCTGTACAGAAAAAATGTACAGAACCCTTTCATAAACCTTTGGGGTATACTGTTGCATACAGGAGGATTGGATACTGGAAAACAGATACTATGTCTGATGTCTTATGGAGATGGACACCTTTTCTAAGCTCTGCTGATTCAATACCTAACCTACTTTTACATTTTTAATAAAGATTCATCACCATGTCACTACAGGGGGTCTTTTTGCTTTTTGTAGCTACCAGACACAGTTTTAATCAGTCTCAATATGTTCTTTCTGTGACTGGACCTTACTGGATTGGACATTGTCACCCCCAAGGCACTGGGCACCACTTGAGCACTTTTTAGACTGGTTCTGGCTAAGTTAGCTGCGGAGTGTTTTCAGGTCCAGAGCGGTTAACATTGCCTCTGCACTTGCTCTGTCTCTGAACACTTAGACCCCTTTCACACTGAGATGTTTTTCAGGCGCTTTTGGGCTAAAAATAGTGCCTGTAAAGCACCTGAAAAACGCCTCCCCTGCAGTCCCAGTGTAAAAGCCTGAGCGCTTTCACAATGGGGCGATGCGCTGGCAGGACGTTAAAAAAAGTCCTGCAAGCTGCATCTTTGGGGCGGTGGAGGAGCGGTATATACTTCGCTCCTCCACCGCTCCTGCCCATTGAAATGAATGGGCACCACTGCCGGAGCACCTGCAAAACGATTCGGCAGCGGCGCTACACGCACGCATTTAACCCCTTATTCGGCCGATAGTGGGGGTTGAAAGCGCCCCAATAGCGGCCGAATAGCGCCGCTAAAATGACAGTAAAGCGCAGCTAAAACTAGCAGTATTTTACCGTCAACGTCCGCCGCCCCAGTGTGAAAGCAGTCTAATGCCGTGTACACACGGTCGGAATTACGACCGTGTGTAGGCTCCATCGGACATTTGCTGTTGGAATTTCCGACAACAAAAATTTGAAAGCTGGTTCTTGAATTTTCCGACAACAAAAGTTGTTGTCGGAAATTCCGACCCTGTGTACACAATTCAACGCACAAAAATTCTACACATGCTCGCAATCAATTCGACACATGCTCGGAATCATTGAACTTAATTTTTCTCGGCTCGGCGTACGTCTTGTACGTCACCGCGTACTTGACGTTCGCAATTTCAGACAACATTTGTGTGACCGTGTTGCAAGACAATTTTGAGCGAACATCCGTCAGAAAAAAATCCACGGTTTTGTTGTCGGAATGTCCGATCGTGTGTACGCTGCATCAGGCTCCATACATACTCTACAACTTTTGCTGTCTGATTTCCTTCAGATTTACCAAAACCAAGTAGTACAAGGGCCTGCCTGATTGCATACAAATTGAAACTCTTAAAGCGGAGTTCCACCCTTTTTTTATGTTTATTAAAAGTCAGCAGCTACAAAAAGTGTAGCTGCTGGCTTTTAATAAACATACACTGTCCAGCGACGCGCCGCCTGGAGCTCCGCTCCTCTCCCCCCTCCTCCGCCACCGCGTCCATTCACAGTGTGGGCACCCGGCCGTGACAGCTTTCGGCTTCACGGCCGGGCACTCACTGCGCATGCGCGAACGGCGCAGCGCTCTGTGAGTGGACAGGCGATCGCCTGGGACCTGTCACGTCCCAGGGGATCGCCTACAGGGAGGAGCCGCCACAAGGCGATATGACGTATCGCCTAGGCGGCTCCAGGGTGGAAGGAGGAAGTGGGACAGGAAGTCCCACTCCTACTGAAGCCCCCACTCCCCCCCCCAAAAAATTACATGCCAAATGTGGCATGTAAGGGGGTGAGGAGTGGAATAAAAAAAAAGTAAAAAAATTGGGTGGAACTCCGCTTTAAGGTTTGACCTCATATTATATGGTTTTGGGAAATCTGAAGGAAAAAAATCTACAGAAAATTGTATAGTGTGTATCCAGCTTTACTTACATCGGGCAGGCATTGAGAGCTGCCTCTTTTCTTTTTTTTTTTTTTTTTTAGTCTCTGGACATCTATCTCCAATTCCCCTTTTTCTGCTGGTTTGCTGTTGAAGGGTTTCACGCTGTGTGACTGAGTAATGATCTATTTCCACTAGGCGGAGTGTCAAGCATGCACAGCCTCATTACCACCAGACAACATTGAGGAAGCATCTCCCTGCTGCTCACAGATTTGTTTTACTGTTCACTTGTTGTGATATTAGGTCTCCTCTGGTGTTGAGTGCTGACTGTCAGCCATCAACTGTTTATGTTTTGTGGGGTTTCAAGGCTGCAACATGTCTGATTCTGGACTCGGAGGGTGTGGGCAGTTTGGCAGTACTGGGTGTCCCTGACACACTGTCCACTAACGGGTTGAAGTCTACCTGTAGAACACTCCTTGATAGTGCAGATACCCATAGAGTGGAGTCTTGTTGCTCCTTTGGTCCCTTTCACACTGAGGCGTTTTTACCGCGTTTTCGCAGTAAAAACAGCGCTGTAAAAATGCCTGAAATAATCCTGCCCCATCATTCTCAATGTGAAAGCCCTGAGGGCTTTCACACTGAGGCGTTTTGCTGGCTGTGCGTTGGAAAAAATCCTGCAAACAGCTTCTTTGGAGCATCTTTGGGGCGCATAAAATAGCGCTGTAAAAACGCCTATCCCCATTGAAATGAATGAGTACCGCTGTAAAAACGCGGTAAAAAACACCCAGAAGCTGTGGGAAGGTCACATGACCGCAGTAGAGTGGAGGATTGTGGGATACCAAATAATCCTTTTTACCGCAAAACCGCGGTAAAAACGTGTATGCGTTAGCGCTATTTTTACCGCGAACGCGGTAAAAACGCGGTAAAATCGCCGTAAAAAAAACCATAATTTTTTTGCGTTTTTTCAACGCCTCAGTGTGAAAGGGGCCTTAGTGTTGGAGTTTCTCCCCTTCTCTGTGTCCTCTCTGGTTACTTCGAGAGTTGCTGGGCCTGCTCCGCTCTCGAAGGAAGCGCTTACTGCAGTCATGCAGGACTTTATGTCGCTGATTGCCCAGTCATCCCCTGATTGCGCGCTACCTGGACAACCTCATCTTGAGGGAATAGTCAGAGCAGGCTCTGGAGGACAAATTATGCCTGACTGGTCAGATGTTGCAGAGGTTCACCTTTACAATCACATTTAAGAATAAAGGCATTTTTCTCAGAACATTAAAGATAGACAGCTGTTTTTCTTTATGGCCCGGTACAAGGGCAGGATTTAAAAAATGCTGACAGTGCTTAATGATGTAAAACACAGAGGTAGCCTTGGGCAGGCCAAGCATTGTAACCCCAGGGACGTGTGGTCACATTGGCGTTTATAGAGTGGGAATCATTTCAGAGTCTCCTTGCCCTTTAAAGCAGATGTTTAACGTGGAGGACACTGACAGAACCAAGGACTGATAAGATTCTAAAGATAAAGTAAAGGTCATTATAACTACACGAAGCAGACTTTTATGATTTGAGTAGAGCTCCCATTTTATACTTAACTTATTGTGAGGGCTACATTGTGTATTGTACATAGTGGCTGGAAAGTCTACCATTTCTCTTCTGTTTGATTGTTAACTCCTTGTTTGTTGGGTAATTACTGTATGCATTAGTCAGTTGCTGTCCTTTCATTGCAATGAAGTAAGAAAGTCATAAATTTCAGGCTACTTGGAATAGAATTACTGAAACATTTTTCTCTACAGGTCATTTTAATTTCATTTTAGATTTTTATTTCCCAGCTAATTGATTTAGTCAATCTATCCCATTGTGGTAATTGTGGTTTGTAAATGAAAATCAATGTACAGATTTTGTGGTAGTTTGTCTGGACAGATAACATCCATAAAATAATACAAAATAGTCTGCTGAATGTTTTTCTACAATTTTCTTTATTGATCTCAGTTAAAGGGGAGTTCCAGCCTTTTTTTATGTTTATTAAAAGTCAGCAGCTACAAAAAGTGTAGCTGCTGACTTTTAATAAACAGACACTTACCTGCTCCACTGTCCAGCGACGTGGCCGAACGGAGCTTCGCTCCTCTCCCCCCCCCCTTCTCCGCCGGTGCCTCCATTCCTACTGAGGGCAATCGGCCGTGACAGCTTTCGGCTTCACGGCCGGGCACTCACTGCGCATGCGCGAGCGGCGCTGCGCAATCTGAGTGGACAGGCGATCGCCTGGGACCTGTCACGTGATCCAGGTGATCGCCTACAGGGAGGGGCTGCCTTAGGCAATATGACGTGCCACCTAAACGGTCCCTGGGCAGAAGGAGGAAATGGGACAGGAAGTCCCACTCCTACTGAAGCCCCCACTCCCCCCCAAAAAAATTACATGCCAAATGTGGCATGTAAGGGGGCGAGGAGTGGTTTAAGCGGAAGTTCCACTTTTGGGTGGAACTCCGCTTTAAGGCTTTTTTTTCAGATTTCAGATTTAAAATTTAAAACAGGACTCTGCAAAGCTGTAATCTCCTTATCTCCACTATATGCTCAATTTATTTGTGTTCCCTGACTGCTAAGCTGGCCATGCCCTACTAGACTTTTGTACTTACGGTACATTTGTACAAAAATTCTTCTGAAGTACTTAAGAATTTTATTTGCTTTTAAAGTGATTGTAAAGTCTTATTTTTTTTTATTTTTATAATAAACATGTAAATATAATAGAAGAATTGCACAGAGCGTCCCGAACCTCTTCTTCTCAGGTCCTGTGCTGGCGCTCCTGGCTCCTCTTCTTCTCTGAGTGCCCACATAGGAAGCCACACGTGTGTCTTGCCATAGACACAGACAGTGGGACTCAGCCCCGCCCCCTGCTCCCTCATCACAGGATTTGATTGACAGACTCAGCAAAGCTTGTGTGAGTGGGGAGATAGAGAGCAGCTACAGATGGTGGATCAAATTAGGACTCAGGTAAGTATAAGGAGGGTGAGGGGGCCACATTGTTGCCTTTTACCTTGATGCAGGAAATGCATTAAATCGGTAGTAAACCGCTGAAAAAAACAAAACCTACAAGACAATAGCATAATGTATAACAATAGCACATTATGAATTACACCTTAAAACGAAGCTCCTGCAGCTCGCCTGGTCACCGCTGAGGGGGCTGACATGTTCCCTCTGCGGTTCTTTTGGCTTCGTGGACTCCAGCACTAAGTGACTGGAGCCGCGATGACGGTACTCCCGTGCGCATGCATTCTCTGTTCCGGCACAATCCGCCAGACCTTCAGAGCGCATGTGCGGCTGACATCAGCGGCTGCATGCAGGGTGAATATCTCCTAAACCGTGCAGGTTTTGGAGATATTCATTTTACCTACAGGTAAGCCTTATTATAGGCTTACCTATAGTAAAAAATCACCAAGCGGGGTATACAACCCCTTTAAGAAAAAACATGATTAGACTTTCAGACTACTTTAACATTCGATTTTGGAATGAGCGTAATTTTCCAAATGAAACCACATTCACTGTTAGAATTATATTCGTTCGATAAAGATTTTCCCTCCTACTCCATCAAATTCTCATCACTGAGGTCAAAATCAAACACTGATTTTTTTTCCCACTAAGGCCTCTTGCACACGATACTCCTGTTTGAGCATCTACTTTTTCCGATGTTTTTTTTCTCTTCATATTTTCACACAAATTCGCTTATATTTCCACTTGTTCTTGCATTGTCAGTGGACAAATCTGTGCGAATTTGTGTGCAAACGTGCGCAAATGTGTGCGACTGTGCGCACAAGGGCGTAAATTACTGACCAAAAATGCAGATTTTTCTATATATATATTTTTTTTTACTGAAGAATACACAGAGGTTGTTTACACACCTGTGTGCATAGGCACATTACAATTAATTGTCTGTATTTTAGCCCAGTAATAAAACAAGCTGTGCTGAGCTTTTTCAAGCTGCAGTGTGCAAGAGGCCTAATGATTAGAAATTAGAAGGAACGTTCTAAAAATGAAACATTTCGAACACAAGCTTTAGAGCCCATTCACACAGGGGCGGCATGACTTGTGCCGCGACTGTGCTGGGCGATCTCAAGACGACTTCAAAGCAGACTTCCAAAATGACTTCTGTATAGAAGTCAATGGAAGTCGTCTTGAAGTAGTACAGGAACCTTTTTCTAAGTCGGAGCGACTTCAGCCGCTCCGCTTAGAACGGTTCCATTGTACAGAATGGGACGCGACTCGTCAAACGGCTGAGACGCCTGACGAGTCGCCCCTGTGTGAATGGGGGCCTTGATTGATTACCTGTAAAAGCTTTTAATCGTTGCTTATGGACAATTTTGGGTATTGTACTTTGTCGTTGTGTCACGGGAGAAACGCAATTTTGAGTTCTGAAATGTTTGATATCTATTTAGTCGACTTAATTTGTATAATTTTACAAAAATGTGGAAATTTTATTCTATAGAGGGGCCCAAAAATATATACACACTTTAACCAGAAAATGTATGCAGAAACATTTTTTTGTTACTATATTTATATAAACATCAAAGGGTAGCTGTAAGTCATGTTTGAATTATGCAGTCACATTCGGTGCTCAATGTGGTCACCATTAGCATCCAGACACTTTTCGTTTCGGCGAACTACTGCATGAAAAACATTGACGATAGTGTCCACAGAAATTGCTCTGCATGATATTTCAATGTCTTCCCATAGTTCAGTCAGTGTAGGTGGTTTTCTACGGTACACCACATCCTTTAGTGTTCCCCACAGATAGAAATCGAGGGGTGTTAAGTCTGACGAACGTGGAGGGAATTCAACAGTACCTCTACGTCCTATCCAACGTCCTGGCAGAAAGTCATTGAAATAGGCTCTCAGGTCTTGGTGGTAGTGAGGTGCTGCACCATCTTGCTGGAAGTAAAATTGCTAATTTTCTTTGACTCTCTCCTGACGGTCACATGATGACAACAATGGTGTGACTACTGACATCTTTAGGGGAGACATAATTCTACACAATGCTGCCAAAATTACATTAGGGTTTTAACCACTTAAGCTTCAGAAGGTTCCCCCCTCCACCAGACCAGGTCGTTTTCTGCGTTACTTTAACTGACAGTTGCACAGTCACCTTTGATCACCTTTGCGTTTTTGTTGGGGTTTATTTGCGGTACTTTTGAAAAAAAAAATTTTTTTTACTTTCTGCTGTAAAACATACCCAATAAACAAAATGTAAAAAAATCAAAAGTCTTCATCAATTTAGGCCAATATGTATTCTGCTACATATTTTTGGTTTGCGCAAAAGTTATATCGTCTAGAAACTATGGCATATTTTAATTTTTTAATTATATATATATATATATATATATATATATATATTGCAGCGGACAAATCGGAAACCTAACAGTGATCATTGCTAAAAAATATGCACTTTCACTGTACTAATGACACTGGCAGGGAAGGGGTTAACATCAGGGGCGATCAAGGGGTTAACGGTGTGCCTAGGTTGTGCTTACTCACTGTGGGGTAGGTGCTTTGACTAGGCAAATGCAAAGATCTGTGTTCCTGTTTATTAGAAACACAGGATCTGTGCCTTCCCTTCTGACAGAACGACAATCAGCCTTGATTGTCGTACTGCCTGTGCCCCGTGTAATCAGCAGGTGCCGGTGTTTCATTAGATTAGGCGACCCATCAGAAAGTGTAACGGAAGTGACGTTTAGTGGTCGCCATCTTGCTACACCCCGCACTCGTCCATAGTAAGGATACACTGAGAAGGGGATAAGCGGACATCTTGTTACACCCACCCGAGGTTTGCATTTTACGCGTTTTTTTAACAGTAAACTGAGTTTATATAGTGCAATACAGTACTTAGAACTCCGTGTGAATGTTTACATGTTGAATTTTAAAAGCAGCAAACTTCTGTCAGATTGACAAACCTGTAAGCTCAGCACGCTTGCCGCTGCTTTTAAAATTCAACCTCTAAACAGGATGACGGAGTTGTAACTACTGTATTTCAGTATATAACCTCAGTTTACTGTTAAAAAAACGTGTACAATGCAAAACTCCGGTGGGTGTAACAAGATGTCCGCTTACCCCCTTCTCAGTGTATCCTTACTATGGACGAGTGCAGGGTGTAGCAAGATGGCGGCGACGATACGTCACTTCCGTTACACTTTCTGACGGGTCGCCTAATCTGACAAAACACCGGCGGACAACGAGTCCATGGTTCCCAGCTGCTGGGCTCACAGCGGGCTACCGGCGCCGTGCACGCACGCCCCAGACCCAGAAGTGTCAGATCACGTGCTAGGTACGTGATCTGGCACAGAGCGGCCAGCCTGCCACAGTAAGGTGGGCAGTTTGCAAGTGGTTAAAAAGGGGCATAGATAACAATTGTTAAAGTGTGTATACATTTCTTTGGGCCCCTCTGTATTTATTTGCACTAAAATTTAGTTGAATATATTTTTTTTACAGAAAATATAGGTTTGATAAACACACAAATATTGTACAACATAAATCGCAACTACCCTCATTTTATTCTACAGGATCCATGTTTTTAAAAATATCTCATGTGAAATTTAAGGGTTAAAGTGGAGTTCCACCCAAAAGTGGAACTTCCGCTTTAAGGACTCCTCACCCCCTTACATGTCACAAATTTGCATGTAATTTTTTTGGGGGGTATCTACTTGAAGTTAATTTATGTTTTTTATCTTGCAATCGCTATGGATAACAACCTTCTCTACCTGAGGCTCGCCTCTTTAGATATAGCTAGTATTGCTATCCAAGCCTGAAGGTTGTAATATGCTAGTTGTTTTACACATTATGTTGCTTGTAGACTGTTTTTGGACCCATCTCTTTTTTGCAATTGATATTGAAATTGAATTTGAACTGTAATTTGCATATTTCAATAAAACATTTGAACAGAGATTTTTTTTTGGGGGGGGGCTAGTTTTGACAGGCACCCAGCTCCCACTTGCGCTCGGGCCGCCTAGGCGACACTTGTGGAAGTTCTCTTCTCCCCCTCCCTGCAATTTTCTGGGACAAGCCACAGGTCCCAGAAGATTGTCCCGCCATTGAGGAGGCGCAGCGCGACTCGCACATGCGCAATGAGCACCCGGCTGTGAAGCCGCAAGCTGTCACACCCGGGTGCCCACACTTGTGATGCCAGCTCCAGGCAGAGAACCAAGGGTTCGGGCGGCCGCATCGCTGGATCATAGCACAGGTGAGTGTGTGTTTATTAAAAGTCAGCAGCTAAACTTTTTGTAGCTACTGACTTTTAATAAACACAATAACAACTGGAACTCTAAAAGAGGTTGTATTTTGTTTAGTGTTTCCATTCTTTGATGTGGTCCTGGGAAGTCCCCGGCTACATCCTCTCAGCTCTGCCCCTTTACAGAGATGAATTTCCACTGTAAGCAAATTGGATTTTTTTTTTGCTTCTGACACTAAAATTGAATACAACACAAACAAGCATTGTAGGGACTTTTCTTCAACTGAAAATGGTTAATAAAAAGATGTAAAATTCCCCATTTGATTTCATGTATATGGTTCTGAATGGAGCAGTATTGTATTCTATAGGCCCTTGCACACATATTGATCAGCAGTAAAAGCTGCATAAACCAAATTGGAAAGATCTGCATTTGAGGGCAGGCATACGGAATATATTTTATGTTGTATGCATTTGTGGTAGAATTTACCTTCATACTGTGCAAAAGCTTCATCCACTACTCAGGGCTGACATGTAAATATTGCAAGCAAGTATTTAGACACTATTGATGTGTTCATATCAGCCCAGAAAAAGTCATTCATGCGGCAGCAGCAGAATGACCTAGGCAATCATTTATAAATCTATGTATGACTGAAGGCCATCCATTCTGCGCTTGCTCCGCCACCTCATGGATGACTTATTCGGGGCTAAGATGTAAACATCAATAGCATGGAATCAGTAGTGCAAGCACCACTTATTACTTATAGGTGATTTTTATGTGCCGGCCCTGAGCAGCAGCAGCCAATAGAGTGCATTTGCACTGTACAAATGTAAACGTTACAACAAACATTAAATGCGTATGGTGTACAGACAAGATTTTATGCAGGACCGGGCTACCCACCAGAACATATGTCAGATCATATGTCCTGTATGCGTGAGACTTTAGGCTGCTTCAGCTGTTTATACCTGTCATCCGTTCTGCGTTTCAGCTCAGCAGTTCAGAACCTGGTTTGTGTATAAGTATATATAAATCTGATCACTTAGAATCTCATACAAGCTTTAAAATTATAATGTAATTTCAAAAGTCTTTTCAATATCTGCAGCTTTTATTAAAATAGTGCCTTTGATCCTGTCATGAAGACCCTGTGCAAGCACTTCCCATGCCTCTGCCTTGTCGGCTTATCACACGTATTCCCAACGGAGACTATGAACAGCCGTGTTGACATACTGTACATTGCACAGCCATATTCCAGTGTTGTCACCATTAGGAAACCCACCCTGAAAACTTTAATGAAACAGTCGCTGGGGTGCCTGAATGTACACAGGAAAAGATTGCAAAGAGACTGTAGGAGATTAGCCTAGGTAGTACATAGCACACAGCTGCATCATTTGAGAACTACTGTATGTATTAAGGTGCATTTTTTTTCTTTTTTTTTAGATGTGGCATTACTTGTGACTGTGTTTTCTAACTTTTCTGTAATTTTGTGTAGATGAGGAAGCCCCGGCCGCAGAAAGAACGCATCCAGTGGGATATCGGTATCGCCCATGCTGAGAAAGCCCTGCGGATGACACGGGAGGAGAGAATAGAGCAGTACACTTTCATCTACATAGATCCAGAGAGCTCTCCTGAACCCAAAAAGCCAGCACCTAGTAAAAAGTGTCGGAGGTCCACATCAAGTAGTGAGGCAGAATCTGCCCGTTCATCAGACGTTACCAAATCTCCTCCAGCACCTCAATCTATTTCTTTGTCAAGAGACTCTAGAGACTCTGTACCTGAAACCCGTAGGCAGAGCCAGAGAAAACAGGCACCGGCACCAGCACCGGCACCAGCACCGGCACCAGAACCGGCACCAGAACCGGCACCGGTCCAGCCACCGCCGGAGGAAGAGGCACCGCCACCTCAGCCTCCACCTCCTCCAAAAACCCCCTGGAAGACAGCTGCTGCTCGCAAATCCCTTCCTCCTTCAGTTCTTTTGCACAGGGGCACTATAGACCTTCAGAAGTGCAATATGTCACCTGTGGTGAAAATAGAGAATGTTTTAGCCCTCAAGAATGCCTCTTCTGAAGGTATCGACCAATTCATATTCACAACCAAGGTAATGAGAAATCAGAAACTATTAATACTTGTATTACAATGAGAAACTTCCACTTTGCTGTATTTTGCTATCATCGGTAAGGTTTAAAATATCATATACTACAATTCATTCCAACTGGGTAAAGTGATTTGTAGCCATACTAGTGACGTTTTAACAACACAATTGAGTACTGTGTGTGATACTTGGCTTTCACTAACACCAGTTCATTTGAATAAATTTCCATAGTCACCCCATAACAGGACACAAAGAGGAAAATTATTGCACACCTGCTGGACATCACTTCTCACAATTAGATCCCCTTTTGGAGGACATGAATGTCTTAGTTCCTAAAGCCTGGTTCACATCTATATGGGTGGTCGTGGGTGCGGGAATCACAGCGATTCCCTTACTTGCTACCACCCGCAGTCAAAACACGCTGCTGTTTAAAAATGCACGTGGCAGCCATTCATTCTGAATGGCACCCCCAAGCATCTAAAAATGCAGTGTTGAAAAACCCATGGCAATTGCATGGTGCTAACCTGCAACTGTGTTTTTAAAATGGTGCATGCCCCTTTTTTTCTGTGGGAAACGCAGGCATGGCAGCCCATCCATTTGCTTTTCACGCAAACATGGGCTGCAAACCCGCATAGGTGTGAACCAGACCTAAGGCCCCCTTCACACGGGCGTTTTGTTTTTCATCCGTCTGTTGATGTATGAAAAACAGACAGCAATGCATTCCCATGGGCAAACGGATGTAAACGGAAGTCGCCATTTAATCAGTTTTTCATCCACTTTCATTGAGGTAATTTTGTTAAATGGAACAAGTTTGATTTTTGTTTAATTTAAAAAAAGAAGGAAACTGATGAAAAACAGATATAAACGGAACCAAACAGGAGATGGATGTTACTGATGTAAACTGAATCCGTTTTTTCTTAGCAAACATGGCTGAACAGATGACGCGTGTGTGAAAGGGGCCTAAAGCATCCACATTATGGCAATGCTTACCCACTGGTTAAAGCAGAGATAAACCCTCCTATCTTTTACAGCAAAGGAAGCTACCATCTTAGTCTCTCTTTGATCTGTAGTTGCCATGGTGCTGCACATGTGATCAGTTATGACACCAACCATTTGATGGTTTGAGAGTTTTCATTAGAGTACAATCGGCTGTGACAGTTAGCATTCCTGGACTGCCTTAAACGTAACTGTTTTGGGAAATAGTTCAATCGATGAATTTAGTTTCCGCTTTAAGCATGCTGTCAATCTGAAAATGTTGAATGAAATGTTTAGGTATCTGTGGGGGTTGTGGCGGATCCTCAAATTTATGCTTGGTGATTAGTGATGGGATTAGGCTCTTTAGCCCCATGGAGACTCCCTTCCTACAGCCACGTTGGACCAAGGTTGTTTTTTTACAAGAAGAGGTGGGCTGAGAAGCCCACACACATGCCATATGATGTCCAGTACACTGATACAAGGCACATTAGGGCTGGGCAAGGGGGCACGTTAATTGGTAATCGGTCATGCAACACTGTACACAAATGGAATTTATATATGTATATATATTTTTTTTTTCATACAGATAGAGCTTTTGGTGGTATTTGATCACCACTGGGTTTTTATTTTTTTGCACTATAAATGAAAAAAAGGTCGAAAATTTTGAATATAACCTAATATTTTTTATTTTCTGCTATAAAACATATCCAATAAAAAAAATGAAAAAAAAACAATATTTTTCATAAATTTAGGCCAATATTTATTCTGCTACAAGCTTTTAGTAAAAAAATCCCAATAAGCGTATATTGATCGGTTTGCACGAAAATTATAACGTCTACAAACTATCCTATATATAGTGGAATTTTTATTTATTTTATTTTTTATAGTAGTAATGGCGGTGTCATATACTGTCTGACACAAAGTGACACTTTTGGGAACCAGTCACACTAAAGCCTCAATCATACACACGATTGGTCTTCAAACAAACTTTTCCGTGGATTTTTGTCTGAAGGGAGTTGGCTGGGCGCACCCATAGCATACACACGGCAGGACTTTTCTGCAAACTTTCCCAAAACTTTCCCAACATCACGTGGTTTTTCTGCTCTTTTCTGCTCTTTACCGCCACCCTTTGGTCAACTTCTGCTATTGTTGGTTGATTTTAACATTGGTTCTGGGCATGCGTATTTGTACTTCGGACAAAAGTCCGATGGATTTCTGTACACACGATAGGACTTTGCACCGTAGGACTTTTGTTGCCGAAAAGTTTGTCTGTTTCCAGAGCGAACTTTTGTCCGATGAAAACCGAAAAAGTTTGTCCGATGGAGCGTACACACGGTAGGATTTTTTTGAAAACTTGCTAATTTTGAAGTTTGTTGTCAAAAAGTCCTACCGTGTGTATGGGGCTTAATACAGTGATCAGTGCTAAAAATATACACGGTTACTGTACTAATAACACTGGCTCAGAAGGGGTTAAACATCTAGGGCAACAGAGGGGTTAAATATGTGACTAACAGTGCTTGGTGCATTCACTGTGTGCTGTTTTTACTAAGGGTGCTGGTTTTTATTTCCCTGCTTTTCAGGGAAATAAAAACCGGCACATCACCGCAGATGGGACAAAGCTCTGTATTATTTACATTCGTAGAGCTCTGTCCTCCTCTTCCTCCCTTCCTTCCTTCTATATACGTGATCCAGCAAAGGAGTGCTGCTCTGCCACCGTACTCCTATGTGAGGCAGTCAACAAGTGGTTAAATACCACCAAAAGAAAGCTCTATTTGTGTGAAAAAAAAATGATACAAATGTTATTTGGGTACAGTGTTGCATGACCGTGCAATTACCAGGTAAAGTAGCTCAGTGCTAAATGGCAAAAAAATGGCCTGGTCATGAAGGGGGTAAAACCTTCAGGAGGTCATGTGTAGTGTCTTACAGTGCCTTGAAAAAGTAATCATACCCCTTGAAATTTTCCACATTTTGCCATGTTACAACCAAATGTATTTTAGATTTTATTGGGATTTTATGTGATAGACCAACACAAAGTGGCACATAATTGTGAAGTGGAAGGAAAATAAATAATGGCTTTCAATTTTTTTTACAAATAAATATGTGAAAAGTGTGGGGTGCATTTGTATTCAGCCCCCCTTACTCCGATACCCCTAACTAAAATCTAGTGGAACCAATTGTCTTCAGAAGTCACATAATTAGTAAATAGAGTCCCCACACAGTAAAATCGGCAGTGTTAAATTGAACTCTGTGGGAATATATAAACACTTTCCTGGTCTTTAAATAATCCACACAGTTCAGGGTTTAATTAACACTCATAAAATTGTTCAACTCTGTATTTTCACCAGATAGAGAGGATTGTTTATACTAATAGTTTTAATTCCCTGTAATTCAACACCATAATGTTAACACTTTACTCTAAACAACTTAACACCAGGATTTTAACACTGGCGATTTTACTGTGTGTGTAATTTAATCTCAGTATAAATACAGCTGTTCTGTGAAGCCCTTGGAGGTTTGTTAGAGAACCTTAATGAACAAACAGCATCATGAAGGCCAAGAAACACACCAGAGAGGTCAGGGATAAAGTTGTGGAGAAGTATAAAGCAGGGTTAGGTTATAAAAAAATATCCCAAGCTTTAAACATGCCACGGATCACTGTTCAATCCATCATCCGAAAATGGAAAGAGTATGGCACAACTGCAAACCTACCAAGACATGGCCGTCCACCTAAACTGACAGGCCGGGCAAGGAAAGCATTAATCAGAGAAGCAGCCAAGAGGCCCATGGTAACTCTGGAGGAGCTGCAGAGATCCACAGCTCAGGTGGGAGAATCTGTCCACAGGACAACTATTAGTCGTGCACTCCACAAATCTGGTCTTTATGGAAGAGCGGCAAGAAGAAAGCCATTGTTGAATAAAGTCCAGTTTGCAGTTTGTGAGAAGCCATGTGGGGGACACAGCAAACATTTGGAAGAAGGTGCTCTGATCAGATGAGACTGAAATTTAACTTTTTGGCCTAAAAGCAAAACGCTATGTGTGGGGGAAAACTAACACTGCATATCACCCTGAACAAGCCATCCCCACTGTGAAACATGGTGGTGGCAGCATCATGTTGTGGGGATGCTTTATTTCAGCAGGGACAGGGAGGCTGATCAGAGTTGATGGGAAGATGAATGGAGCCAAATACAGGGCAATCTTAGAAGAAAACCTGTAATGCCGTGTACACACGATCGGTTTTACCGATGAAAACAGTCCGATGGACTTTTCTCATGTATGGGCCCCATCGGTCTTTTTTCCATCGGTGAGAAAAAATAGAACATGTTTTAAATTTATCCGATGGAAATAAAAACGATAGCAAATTCCGATCGTCTGTGGGGAAATCCATCGGAGAAAAAACCCACGCATGCTCAGAATCAAGTCGACGCATGCTCAGAAGCAATGAACCTCATTTTTCTCGGCTTGTCGGAGTGTTTTACGTCACAGCATTGGGACGGTCGGATTTTTGACTGATGGTGTGTAGGCAAGACTGAGGGAAGTCAGCTTAATCGGATTTCCGATGGAAAAATCCATCGGATTAGAATCCATAGGAAATCTGATCGTGTGTACAGGGCTTTAGAGTCTGCAAAAGACTTGAGACTTGAGCGGAGGTTCACCTTCCAGCAGGACAACGACCCTAAACATACAGCCAGAGCTACAATAGAATGGTTTAGATCAAAGTATATTTATGTGTTAGAATGGCCCAGTCAAAGTCCAGACCTAAATCCAATTGAGAATCTGTGGCAAGAGTTGAAAATTGCTGTTCACAGACACTCTCCATCCAATCTGACAGAGCTTAAGCTATTTTGCAAAGAAGAATTGGCAAAAATGTCACTCTCTAGATGTGCAAAGCTGGTAGAGACATCCCCAAAAAGACTTGCAGCTGTAATTGCAGTGAAAGGAGGTTCTACAAAGTATTGACTCAGGGGGGCTGAATAGAAATGCACACCACACTTTTCACATATTTATTTGTAAAAAGTTTGGAAAACCATTTATCATTTTCCTTCCACTTCACAATTATGTACCACTTTGTGTTGGTCTATCACATAAAATCCCAATAAAATACATTGCATTTTTTTGGTTGTAACATGACAAAATGTGGAAAATTTCAAGGGGTATGAATACTTTTTCAAGGCACTGTACCATTTGTTTTCTTTATAAAGCAGTAGAGGGGCCTGCCCCTGCCAGCAACTGCAGAGCAGGGCCCCTGTCCCCTGTATGGAAACAGTAATTTATTGTGCAGATGTCCAAAATGCCCCTCAGAGCTACAGCTGTACAATCGGCTGGGAGCATGAGCATTGCTGAATTGCAGAGCTAAAAATCTCACTCAGGGGATGTCTTGGACCTCTGCAGAGAGACCGCTGCCTCCATGCAGAGAACAAGGGTCCCACTTTGCAACTTTTGGCAGGGGACAGGCTTTGGTACTTGAATATATTTTGCCGATTTAACCCGAAGGTTAAGTTGGGCCTGTAGAAAAAGTGGTTGTAGTCTTTATCTGACTGTCCCCCAAACTAAATATTGGCCTATCACTTTTAGTCTTTCTTGATAATCTGCTCCAGGGATGTTTCAATTTACTTCCCTCCTTTCCAGTTAGTAGAAGAGATATGATACTTGGTCAAAAAAAGTAACTTTTTTGAAAAACAAACAAAAAAAAACCAAACAATTCCCTCTGGGTGACCGTGTTAATTTAGTCTGAATTGTAGTTCATTGATGAAATTAACACTATTTTAGTCAACTAAAATACGACTAAAAATAAAACAATTCAGATGACTAAAATATGACTAAAACTAAAATGAGCTTTTAGTCAAAAGACTATGACTAAAAATAAATCGAAATGAGTTAATTTTTTATATTTCACAACGGCTAAATCTGTGTCTGTAGTGCATGTTCAAACCTTATACCATAAATAATAAAAAAAAAATAGATTCTAGAGAAATGCTTTAATTATGCATTTTAATTTAACCACTTCCCCCCTGCCATTTTGCAGAATAACGGCCGAAAAGTGGTTAAGTTATCCTGACACACCGCATCACCGATCTCGGTAGAGAGCCTGACGTAGGCTCTTTACCATGTGATCAGCTGTGTCCAATCGCAGCTGATCACAGCGTAAACAGGAAGAGCCGTTTATCTGCTTTTCCTTCACTCACACTGACAGACGTGAGTAGAGGAGAGCTGATCGGCTGCTCTCCTGATAGAGGGGGTCTGATTGATTGTCAGTGCAGACCCACTGAGGATGCCCACTAGGGATGCCCACCAGGGATGCTCACTCATGACCACCAGGGGTGCCAATCAGTGCCCATTAGAGGTGCCAATCAGTGCCCATCAGTAATGCCTGCCAGTGCCTCCTCATCAGTGCTGCCTATCAGAGCCATCTATCAGTGCCCATCAGTGCCGCCCATCAGTGCCCATCAGTGCCACCTATAAGCGCCCATCAGTGCGGCCTTTCAGTGCCCATTAGTTCCACCTATTAGTGCCCATTAGTGCAACATATGAGTGCCCATCAGTGCCGCCTATCAATGCCCATCAGTGCTGCATATTAGTGCCACCTCATTAGTGTCACCTCATCAGTGCCCATCAGTGAAGGAGAAAACTTACTTTTTTACAACATTTTATAACAGAAACAAAGGAAAACTTTATTTTTTTTTTCAAAATTTCTAGTTTTTGTATTTTATTTGTTTAGCAAAAAATAAAAACCCCAGTGGTGATCATATACCACCAAAAGAAAGCTCTATTTGTGGGAACAAATTTATAAAATTTTTGTTTGGGTACAGTGTTGCATGACCAATTGACAGTGCTGAAAGCTGAAAATGTGCCCAGTATTGAAGTGGTTAACTAAACCCATTAGATTTTAGTCGACTAAAATGTACTGGAGATATTAGACTAAAATACGACAAAAATTAAAACAATTCAGATGACTAAAATATGGCTAAAACTAAAATGCCATTTTAGTCAAAAGACTATGACTAAAACTAAATTGAAATTTGATGTCAAAATTAACACTGCTGGGTGTTCTACAGGTGCATCTCATAAAATTAGAATATCATCAAAAAATGTATTTATTTCAGTAATTCAATTCAAAGTGAAACTCCTATATTTTATATATATTTTATATAGATGCGTTACACACAGAGTGATATATTTCAAGCATTTCTTTCTTTTAATTTTGATGATTATCGCTTACACCTAGTGAAAACCCAAAATGCAGTATCTTAGAAAATCTGAATATTACATAAGACCAAAAAAAAAAAGAATTTTTAATACAGAAATGTTGGCCTACAGAAAAGTATGTCCATGTACAGTATAGTATGCACTCAATTCTTGGTTGGAGCTCCTTTTCCATGAATTACTGCATCAATGCGGCATGACATGGAGGTGATCAGCCTGTGGCACTGATGAGGAGTTATGGAAGTCCAGGTTGCTTTGATAGCGGCCTTCATCTTGTCTGCATTGTTGGGTCTGGTGGGTCTCATCTTCCTCTTGACAATACCCCACAGATTCTCTATGGGGTTTGGGTCAGCTGAGTTTACTGGTGATACAATGATCATTAACCACTTCAATACTGGCCACTTTCACCCCCTTCCTGCTCAGACCAATTTTCAGCTTTAAGCACTGTCGCATTTTTAATGACAATTGCGCGGTCATGCAATGCTGTACCCAAACAACATTTTTATGATTTCTTTCCCCTTAAATAGAGCTTTCTTTTGGTGGTATTTGATCACCATTGCGTTTTTTTTTGCTAACGAAATAAAGAAAGACCGAAAATTTTGAAATAAAAAAAGTTTTTCTTAATTTCTTTTATAAATGTTTGTAAGTTTTCTCCTTCACTGACGAGCACTGATGAGGTGACAATGATGGGCACTGATAATGAGGCACTAATATGCAGCACTGATGGGCACTGATAGGCGGCACTGATGGGCACTCATAGGTGGCACTGACGGGCACTCCTAGGTGGGCACTGATAGGTGGCACTGATAGGCCGCACTAATGGGCACTTATAGGCGGCACTGATGAGCACTGATAGGCGGCACTGATGAGGAGGCACTGACAGGCATTACTGATGGGCATTGATTGGCATCCCTAATGGGCATTGATTGGCATCCCTGGTGGGCACAGGTTGGCATCCCTGGTGAGCTCTAGTGGGCATTTTTTGATGGGTCTGCACTAATAATCAATTATCAGCGCAGACCCCCCCCTCATGCCAGGAGAGCTGTTGATCGGCTCTGCTCTACTCGCGTCTTGTCAGTTGACCCTGCTGAAGACTCCTGGGATAAATGACAACATTTGACTAGGCAAGAAAGCAGAAAGTAACTGAAGAAATGTAAAAAAAAAAAAAAAGTTTAAAACAAGTAAACATGATATACTTACCTATCTATTTACTAATGTGCACTACGCTGTAGATCTGAGGAGGACATGCAAGGAAAATAAAAAACAGACTTTTTGCTTGCACATGATTGGATGATAAAATCAGCAGAACTTCCCCTAATTTCAGAGCTTCCCCTCAGATCTACAGTGATCTACAGCGACTGCACTTACAAGTGCACTTGTAGTGCAAAGTGGATTTGCCTTTCGTAAATAACCCCCAGTGTGTCATTTCTGTCTGCGGTTTCGTTCCTCTGCTACCAGCATGAGTCACTTCTGACAAGTTTTCTTGACACTGAGAGGAAAAAAGGTGACAGGGGAGGGATCTCCAGCTGATTGACAGCCTCAGCTCTGTTCCTGTGTGCTGTGTGAAGGGGGTTGTGTCCCTTCCCCCCAATCAGCTGTCAGAACTCTCCTCACTGAGCTCTGCAGAGTGTAATCTCAGCTCTCTGCCCCCTTTTTTTCTGAACTCTCAAAAAAGCTTTATAAATTAAGGAGTTTGAATGGATGTAGTGAAGAGAAGACTGCAGACTTTTTTCAGAATGCTCGTCCGACAGAAGCCGGGCCAAACGGACCGGCTGCCATACATACACACAGGCCGAATTTCGTGTGTACTCGGCTTAAGTCTCAGAGCTTCACTTTTTTTTACTTTAATTTTAGATTTACTGAATCTTAACATCTTCCTTTTCAGAGCTATGTTATAATATGCTTTGTGTTTGTTTTGAAGGGAGATGGAACCAAGCCGGAAATCACAATTAAATTGACGGAAAAGACGCCCGCACCCTCCCCCAACTTGAAGGTTGAGAAAACGTCAGCACAACACACGCCTGCTCCTGAAACATCATCGGGGGCCACAGGTAGGCAAACTGCACGTGTCTGCCCCTAACACAACCTTCGTACTGCCAGAGTGAATGGGGGAGGGGGGAAGAGACTCTTGTGCCCAGCGCTGAAATCTATAGACTAAAATAAACGGAGAGAGAGAGAGGACATGCCCCCCCACTCAGTATTTTCTCTCTAAACTGCCTTCATATTTTTGTTATATGATGCTTTTTGTGCAATAAACGATACAAAGATAATGTTTGCATTGTTGAATGGGTTTTCTGTTGTGAATGGTTATTTGGCTCAGAGGAAAGTAATATATATACAGACTTATTCCGTATCAATGTGCAGATAACAAAACGTATGTTGTTATATGACATTCATTTGTTATTTGCCTCAGCTATGCAGTAAGTCTGCATGTGATATACTGTATATGATATGTATACAGAATATAGTTTGCAGCTAGAACTTAAAGATGTCTGAAAGATATTTTGAATATGTTTTTTTTTTTGGAATATTAATTTACAGTAATCATCAACACAAACTCCTATTTTCCCACTGTTAGGTTCTGGGTGGGCCTCCTAATTGGGGATAAATATGAGCTCGTAAGCTGTAAGTCAGTTATAGAAGATCATCCAAGATAAGTTTTGTATTGTTTTGTCTGAGAATAATAGACAGTAGATATCTGTAAGGCCCCTTTCACACTGGGGCATTTTTCATGCGGTTTAGCACTAATAATAGCGCTATTATACCGCATGAAAAATTCCTGCCCTGTAGCCTTCAATGTGAAAGCCCAAAGGCTTTCACACTGAAGCGGTGCGCTAGCAGGACCGCTCCAAAAGTCCTGCTAGCCACTTCTTTACAGCGGTAAAGGAGCGGTGTGTTCACCGCTCCTTTATTGCGGGTGCCCATTGAAATCAATGGGACACCGCGGTAATACCGCCCGCAAACCGCAGCAATAGCCGCGGTTTGCGGGCGGTATTAACCCTTTTTCGGCCGCTAGCGGGGGTTAAATTCACCCCCCTAGCGACCTCATACCGCGGTAAGAACGACGGTATAGCAGCGCTGCAAATCGCGCTGCTATACCGCCACCGCTCCTGCCCGCCCCAGTGTGAAAGGGGCCTAATTGTGCTTGATTCGCCTGCAAGCAAATTACCAGTCATAGCACTAGCTGACAAAGAGTTTTTTCTCGTAAGCAGCTTTTATTTTTTTTACACTAGCTGGTTTTATTACAGGTCATTCGTGTTTCCATAATTTGCTCATATGGTTCATTCCAAGCGCTAGATCTGGAAGCTATTTAGGAAACACATCCCCAAAAAACAATATGCTAGGAATTAATCATTGAAATTCACCATTTACATGAATCAGTCAGGCATTACTTCATGTCATCATTGCCAAGTCACTTTATTATATTATGAAAATGCTTCTCGTTTGTCGTGGATTAAAGAACACTGCTGCAACCTCACTCATGTGATTTAAGTCTAGACAAAGATCATATGGTTTCTGAATAACATTGTAGGTATTTCAGGTTGTCAGAGACTGCAGAGTTAATTGTGTTCAGACAGACACTTAGGGGTTGATTTACTAAAGGCAAATAGACTGTGCACTTTAGAAAGTGACACTCTGCAAGTGCAGTTGCTCTACAGCAGGGATATGCAATTAGCGGACCTCCAGCTTTTGCAAAACTACGAGTCCCATCATGCCTCTGCCTCTGGGTGTCATGCTTGTGGCTGTCAGAGTCCTGCTATGCCTCATGGGACTTGTAGTTCTGCAACAGCTGTAGGTCCACTAATTGCATATCCCTGCCCTAGAGCTTAGTAAATGAGGGAGAGCTCTGCTGACTTCCATCATCCAAACACGTGCAAGCAGAGATGCTATTTTATTTTTATTTTTCTTGCACGTGGTCAGGTATTCTTTGTAAAGTGAAGCTTTACCTCATTTACTAAGCTCTACTGAGCTTTACTGAGCAGGGGTGCCCAACCTTTTGAAGAGCGAGGGCCACTGAAGCGACTTGGTAACCAGCTGCGGGCCAAAACTAGTGGAATGGGTGGATGGCAGGTCTGTGTCCACGCTGCATATACTGAACAGAGACAGACACAGCCCAATTCAATTCAATCCGCCCAGACGGAAGGGGACCGATCCCCTTCTGTTTTTTTTTTTTTTTGCGGATTGGAGGTAAGTGGGGGTAAATGGACATAGAGGTGAATTTGAATGAGGGTCTGATTGGGTCCTAAGGCTGCTTTCACACCGATGCACCTGTGGCTTTCCTGCAGGTTAGCTGCACTTTTCAAAAGACTTTTATTATATCCTGCAGGTGTGGTGAAATTTCTGAAAGCGCACCAAACCCACAGGTAATAACAGAAGTCTATGGCTAACTGCATTGATTTCAGTAATAAACATAACTTTTAATAACAATCTTCCATTCAGTTTTTCCCGGCTGTTGCTGTACCAGGCAGAGTGCATTTGGTATCGATTGTGACAGGAGCTGGCGCTATACAGAAAACATCAGCTTATGTGGCTCTGCTCTGCAGCTGCTTGCTTTCTCTACCGCTGGCTTCATTCACAACACTGATGCTCTGGGATGACGGGTCAGCAACCTGCGATCTGGGCTTGCCAAACCACCATCCCAGTGCAGGAGGTCGCAGACCACATCAGAGGGCCCCGTGGGCCACTGGTTGGGCACCCCTTCTCTGGAGCGACTGCACTTGCCTTTAGTATATCAACCCTAATGTCTGATAGGCCTGCAGGGAGATTAGAGTAAAGCACAACCACTGTTCAGCCTAACTATACAGGAGGCAGACCTTGGTAAAGTACACTTCACCCATGTACATATGGTTTTAAAACAATATACAGTAAAACCTTGGATTGCGAGCAAAATTTGTTCTAGAAACATGCTTGTAATCCAAAGCACTTGTATATCAAAGCAAATTTCCGCATTGGAAATAATGGAAACTCAAATGATTCGTTCCACAACCATTTATTCATAGGTCCTTCCATTTATAGTTCATATAAAAAGATTATAGCAATGTGACCAGGTTGTGTAACTATAAAATGTCCATCCACAAGGGGATTAGAAGCAAAATCCATCAGGATCTACAGAATATAAAAGAGAAGAGAGGCGCCTCTAAGTGTAGCAATATGTTGCTAAATGTTGTACCGTCATTCTTTTTTTTTTTTTACTCAGTTGTGACATGAAACTACTTGTATATCAAGTCAAAATGTATAAAAAAAAATTGGCTTGTCTTGCAAAACGCTCTCAAACCAAGGTTTTATTGTATAGAAACAATGTTTTAAGGGCTTATGCACATGGGTGTGTTTTCCTGTAAAGCATAAACAAACATGCATATTTTAATAACAGATGTACAAAAATATCTTAAAAACATATAAAATACAGACTTATATAGGCGGTAATCAGCACATCCAACTCTGGCCGCTGGGTCCGGGTCAATGAGTGTAATGACCACTGGGGGTTCCTTTGACAAATTGGGGGCAGAATATAATTTTTGGGGGTACAAACTCGACATGTTTCGCGATGTGACGCTTCTTCAGGAGCTTATCAGTATTTTTCAATAAATAAATGTAGAAAACATCAGTAAATATACATAAAACAAAATAAATCATCAAATATAAGATATATAAATCGAAAATATTTTCAAGATCCCATTTTAAAAGGTATACAAAGGTATATGTCGGTTTAACCCAGGCATTTGGACAGACAACACAAAAGATAAAGTATATTCATTTTTACTACATTAGTGCCTGTAAAGTCTATGATTCCTCCTTACTACAATTCACCTAGTTACTAGGACGTGCCACTTTCTACCATTATTAATACACCTACAGTACCATCCTGTGGTGGTGTATCTTTGCTAGTCTATTTGTTAACATGCATGTGGGTTAAGGCTGCTGGAGTCTAAAGTGGTGCATGCACAAAGACGTAAAGTCCTGAATGCAGGTAGCATTTGTTTGGAACAATTTGTCCGTGTGTATATGCAGCTTTATGTAAGTAGTACTGCATAGCTGCCTACAGCCACCTTCACACATTAATGTCTATAGGCAGCTGTATGCAAGCACCAGGGGCTCCCAGGGCAGTAAAATATGCCCATTTGTTTATGCTGCACAAGCGAATGCGCCCATGTGCACAAGTCCTAATGCATTAATGCACACTTAAAATACGCCAATCCCTTTCATGTGTTTGCCTAAATTGTTTTTAAAAAGGATAATGCTCCCTTTTAATTGATTGTTTGAGCCTTCATACTTGCAGTATTATTCTGCGACTTATCTCTACAAGGGTTAGTCATACTGGTCAGCCCCTGCTTAGTCTGTACTGTAAGATAGAGCTCCCAGTCCTTCACCTTAGTGAAGACGGAAGTCCCTGAGAGCACTAGATAAGGGTGCAGTGGCCTCATAGAAGATGAACTTTTTAGACAAACCCAAATGCTCTGAAAATTGCATCAGTTGTCAGAATCCCCAGAGAGTAAAGTATAGGAAATGGCATGTGCTCTAGATACTGTAAGCCAGGAGCATTATATTGCTTGTAATAAAAGCCCGAATCTCACCCGCACTTAGCACCATTCCCCTTCCATTCTTGGATATGTGAAATCATTCTGTTTAGTTTAAATTAATTGAAAATCTTTATATTTTTTAAGAGTGTATATTTAAAAATATTACAGAACCCAACTAAATCGTTATCTGGAGGTGGGAAATACAAACCTCTGCTCCCTCTTTGGGGAGAGTCACTACTGCCTGCCTCCATGATTGCTTTCTTTTGCTGGTCTGCTCTGCCTGTCCATAGAGGATGTCAGTAGATATTTCCATTAAGAAAACTACAAAGCAGCGTTCTATGGGTTGATCCAGAAAGTACATGTGATAAACAAAACACTGCAATGAACAAGCACGCAGGTGTGTGATTATAATAATGATGTGTAAGGCAAACTATATCACTGGTGACATCCGGGTGAAGAGGGGTAATGTCACACAAAAGGCTTGCTGGTCAGAGATGGTAAGGGGTGCCTTGAGCCATGTGAAATGGATGGAGGCCCAGTGAGGAGGATAGCAGTCCACTGCCTGCAGACTCGTGGTCAGACTGTACCTGCATCCAGGAGGATGGGGGTGCAGGGGAACGCTGTGCCAACTGCTGTGGTGACTTGAGCTGGTGGTCAGAGGGAACCAAACTGGGCTGCGGCCGGCAAGGTGTAACAGCCGCCGTGAGATGGTGCAGACCAGGAAAGCCTAACAGAGCCCAGGGAACCAGGTGCACCGACTGATGTCAGCCCCATGCCAGAGACAAAGGAAACAGGAAGCCGTGATGCACAGTGGACCGCAACCTGCTGGGTTGCCGTGACTACATGTTTCGCGCACCTGCGCTTTATTCCATAGCGCGCTGCTTTGTAATTTTCTTCCTCCGTTTATCCATTTTCCAGTGGTTGGCGGCCGCACTGGGTTCCAGTTCATTCAACCTTGTTGGTTTTTGACATCTTTATATATGACTGACAGTTTTTAGCACTCAAGGAACTTGTTGTTTTTGATATTTCCATTAATATTACACCAAACTCTAACTTCCTCACTGCACGGGTAAAGCAGGCCAGTAACATAAAGAGAACCAGTCATCAATATGTTAAAGTATGACTCTTGGGTAACATTGAGTTAAAGGATATCTAAACCAAAGAATAAAAATGTAATATATTGCAGCTTACCAGTCTTTAGATGTGGTGGTTTTCATTTTTTTAGACTAAGCAAGTACTGAAAATACCTATCCTTAACAGAAATGCAATGTCAATGGTAACTTTCTGTGATTTAAACTGATATATTAAATAATGTACCCCCTACCTTCATGTAATAGAGATGAGGAGGAAGGCGTGTGTGTAGTCCTGTGAAAGACCAGTCCCTACCTGTAACTGCTCCCTCTGTGGCTGAGGCAGTGAGATGTCGGCCCCATCGATAGCGATCCTGATTGATCAGTACACACAATCGGACATTCCGACAACAAAAATTTTTTTTCCGACGGATGTTCGCTCAAACTTGTCTTGCTTACACACGGTCACACAAATGTCGGAAATTCCGAACGTCAAGAACGCGGTGACGTATAACACTCCAACGAGCCGAGAAAAATGAAGTTCAATGATTCCGAGCATGCCTCAAATTGATTCCGAGCATGCGTAGGATTTTTGTGCGTTGAATTGTGAACACCCGGTCGGAATTTCTGATAAGAACTTTTTTTTGTTGGAAAAGTTGAGAACCAGCTCTCATATTTTTGTTGTCGGAAATTCCGACAGCAAATGTCCGATGGAGCATACACATGGTCGGATTTTCCGACAACAAGCTCACATCGAACATCTGTTGTCGGAAATTCTGACCGTGTGTAAGGGTGAAAGCTATGGCTCCCTCCATATACAGTAGAGTGAGTGAGCGTAGCCATCCAGAGACAGAAAGCTGGAGGGATCACCTGGTGAAAATAAAAAAACATAAGAAAAGAAAACAAATCCAAGCCACCACATCTAGAGACCGATAAGCTGCTATATAAATACAGTATATGCTTAACATTATATCAGAAACCTTTGTTTTCCCTGGAGAACTTCCATGTCTGTTAGCTCTATGGGCAGTACTTGACTAAGGCAGCCCATACACTGATCATTTTTTTTTCATTCAACCAGCGGGTTGAATGAAAAAAAGAAAGTTCTGATCCCCCCATCCACACATTGAGGTGGATGGGGGAATCCTTACCACTGTGGTATTGTATTCTGATGGCAGGAAGCCTTCAGCGCTGATCGGGAGGAATTTTTCCAGCAGCGCGGTTGCACAGAAGTCAAAATCAGTGGATCTACTTCCGTGCAACCACAGTGCACATACATGGATCGAAATTTGGCCAGTCCTTGCTGAACCAGCAGAATTTGAATCCATCTATAGGTCATGTACCTAATCATGTACCTAATTTCTCACTCCAACCAACTCCTGCGATCTCCTCTACCTGAAGCTTTAATCTGTGGGTGGAACCTCAGCATCATCACGTACCATAAAGGGACATTAACCCTGTGTGGTACCCTGAGGAGGCTGGAGTGCAACCAAAGTCAGTCACGGCTTACAGAGCATGTGCGGGGGACCGGTCGCAGTGCTGGAGGGAGCCTGCTAGAGTGAGTAGTGGGGGCCCCACTGCAGGGGGGGGGGGTTATTATATTGGAGATGGTCTTTAGGTGTTTAGTTTACTTTTCACAAAAATCTACTCTATGGAATGCTTATAATGCCAAAACAATAAGGACCACCTCAATGAATGGATCATGGCATTTTACTGTGACTGCAGCTACTGCGATTGATGTACGATCACCCTGGAACATTGCTTGACAAAACAGTGATGAGTCCACTTGCCAGTCTGTGCAATCTAGCAGTGCCAGAAGGATGTTTTAGTTTTTCAGGTATATTTTCCTGCGGGTGAGACAAACTATTTCTAAAGCATAGCCCCGCCACTTGTATTTTAATTACATTGGCTGTAAATAACGAAACTCCTGGTAATTTTTCATTCTAAGTTCAACTCCAGACAGATGAAGACAAAAATGAATGCAGATCTGTACAGGTGCAGGTCATGGAACAACGGAGCTCAGACTGGGAGAGGGGAAAGAAGCACAAAGGAGCAAATCTTTTGTTCTGCAGTGCTAAAGAGGGACATGCTAATCAGAGGAGAGTGAAGGAGAAATGATCTCATGAGCTGCAGGAGGGATAAGATTTAGAATAGCATGGAAAAAGTTAGGTCTTCTGCCCTGCCAGATAGGACTGTGTTGTTTGACACAACGATGCAAATCTCAAAACTGGAGCTATGAAAAAAATACAAATCCTTTGGCAGGTAAATAGCCCCCCATATGTCTATTTTTTCCTGTGCGTTTGGCTGCTTGCCTGGAGTCCAGTTTTTAACTCCTAGTTGTGTAGTAGTCACTATAAAGCACATGGCCCTTTGTGCATGACCACAGCCATTTTTCCTACAGTTATAAGACTCATGGGTCAGACACCATTCTGATGAATCACAAGCCAAAGAAGCAGAAAGAGATCAAGTCTCAAACATGTTTCCCGCACATGGTAAAAGAGGATCACTCCGTGAATGAAACACTCTTATGCTGCCTAATAATAGGCGGGGTGGTAAGGAAGGGCAGAAAGTCATATTTGTCATGCATACATTTTCAGAAAAGATACAGGGTTTCCTGCTCATACTCCAAGGAATCACTCTGCACTATCACACACTGACATGAGCATAGATAAGTATCTGTAGTGGATGTTTGGACATCACCTGGAATGAATCATCTAGTACAGCTTTATAATTGTGTCATAGTGTGCCATGAATTTCAGCAGTGCAGTATATAGAAGTTGGATGAACCGTTCATGTTGCTGGGTCAGAAAGTTATTATTGTCATTGTGTGTGTCCCACTTGCTGGTAAGTTATCAGTTTAGAATTATAGTTAAATATCCAATGTGTAAAGTGTTCATTACAAGATTGGAGATCAGACTTATGTATAATTATGGTTTTGGAATTAAAGTGTAGGTCAGGGAAAAAATAAAAACAAAAACATATTCAGTACATCTTTGCAATACATTCATACATGCACATTTTCTCATGGTTTACCCTTTAAAGCGGACCATCAGTAATTTTTTTCAACTTTCCATCTATTAAATCTTCTACCCTTGTTGTTTTAAAGCGGAGTTCCAACCACAGTTTCATATTTTTTTTAAATAAATCTGTTACTATCATATTTTATTCTTTTTGCATTGGCTTGTGTTGTAAATAGCGCTGCTTTAGTTACTGTTTAAATTAAAAACTCACCTTATATTTCTTATGCTCGGGCGTTCCCATCTTGCTTGTGGGCAGGCAAAGCCCACAAGCATAAACTTCCGGATTTTGGTGCTGCTGAATAACCAGCATACACCGCCCGTTCTCGCACATGCGCAGTAAGCTAATTTAGCAGAGCAGGAAACTTCTCAGGTTCTCAGGTTGCCATCACAACGGGCGTCGTCAGTGGAATGCCCCGCCCTGTTGTGATGGCAACAATGATAAGCCTATAAAATGCCGGGATTCTAGCCCTCGGCGCTGCCCAGTGACTCCTGGGAAATGATGACACACATCTCCCAGGAGCACTAGCAAACACAGGCGCCCAGGGAATTGACGTCAGGCGCCATGGAGAGGAAGGGGGCAGATTACAAGAGACCCCATAGCAACAGCCCTGAACGAGTATGTCAATTTTTTTTTTATAAAATTCTGATGCTTTTTCGAGTTGATCAATGTAAAGTTAATTTTGTGGGTGGAACTCCGCTTTAACTTTGGATAGTAAAACATTTTTTTTCTGCCAGTAAATACCTTATACAACCCACTTCCTGTTTCTTGTCTGGTCATTAGCCTAGGCTTATGACATCATGCACAGCTCTCTCTCTCACTCTTGTGAGAGTTTTCCAGGAAGGGAGGGGGGATGAGTAATAAGATGGCCAATGAAAGCTGCAGGGCTGCAGAGCTGGAGGTGTGCCTCTGTGTGTCTGTGTAAATCCAGGAAGCGAACAGGCAGCAGCTTCAGCTGCCCACAGTTAAAATGGATGCAGCCAAACTCAGTGGAAGGAAATTTCTGCAGCATATTTGGCAAGTACAGAAGTCACAGTATATATAAAATAATATGAAAAGTGGTTGGAGGGAAGCTTCAGAATGGCAAAAATGTTTTTATTACAAATTATGTGAGCAGACTGCAATTTGTTTTTAAATTGTATAAAAAACATTTCACTGCCGCTTACCAGTCATTAGATGAGATGGCTGCATTTGTTTTTTCTTTTATTCAAACTTTCTATTTTTCTTTTTACCTGACAGTAACACACTTTCTAGCCTAGGGTGACAATACTCACCCTTCTATATCAAGACAACAAAAACAGGACTATGGAACCACCACCCCTCTGCTACTGTCCAGAACATCGGGCTTGGTTCTGTAGTCCTCCAAGAACAATTTAACTGATACCAGTCAACACATGCAAGAAAGCAGAAGGCGATATATTATTTCTGGAATGATTATCAGGTTTCCTTTGAACTTAAAGCTGAACTCCAGTAATGCTGCTATTTTCTTAAATGTGCAGACACAGTATGAGCTTAGTCCAACAAGTTGCATCCCACCATATGGACTTATCTCTTTAAGTATAACCTTCCCGGAGGAGAGGCGCTGTGTTCTTACTCACAGCCTCCCTGCCCCCCCCCCTCCCGTCTGCTGCCCATTCACAGAAGCCTTTGTATTTTGTGAATGAGTTCACAAATTACAAAGGCTTCTGTGAATAGGCAGCAGAGGGGAGGGACAGGCACAGCAGTTGCATATGACTCTTAAATTGAAGGAACTGAGCTAAATTAAAGAGATAAGTCTACGAGGTGGCATGTACTCTACCTCATTTCATTTAACTCAGCGTATGCCTGCACATTTATCAAAGTGGCTGAATTCCTGGTGTTTAGCTTTAAAAAACAGCTATGACAAATTCCTTTCAATGTGCTATTTAACAGGCCAAAAGGGACCAAATTAAAAAATGTACATATCCTTTAGGGGTCCATTTACACATTTGCAATGCAGTTATGTGCACTTTAAAAAAACATCCACACTCTGCCTTGTGTACATTAAATGCACAGCTGCTGGTTAGCCCGGTGTAAATAGCCTCTAAAAAATGCAAATACAGAAAACTAACTGTCAGAAATACAACAAACTCTTAACTTACTGTTTGAACTTACAGTTCTGCCTCTGCAGCACCGAGATCCTTAGCAGTGTTATTGGCCCTTGCCAAGTTCTCCCCTACTAAACCTGGGGAAACCTTCCATTTTATTGTATACTTATGGGGTGTGCAGCCCCGTTGGACTCTCACATATGTGTTTTGCTCTATTTTTTTGTAATTCTCCCCTGCTAAACTACAGAGCTTAAGGTTTTAGTGCAGCAGAGGCAGATATATAAGCGCAAAAAGAAAGTTAGGAAGTCAATGTATTTCTGGTAGATGAACTAGTAGTTTTTTGTACTTGCAGCATTTTTAGGGCCCATATACACACCAGCCTGATCAGTTGAAGTGTGGCGCTGTGTTGCAACTGAAACAGGAGGAGCCCACTAGAATTAACACTTGTTTTTCTGTATTTGAGATAAACTATGGGTCATTATGCAGGTATTGGCAAAACTAATTTGGGTATTATTTTGCTATTTTTAACTTCATCTTCTGTTAAGTTAGGAATTCAACACCTCCAAGGTAGATTTATCTACTGGGTTCTGTTTGTCTTTCAATTTGCCAGTTTTTAACAAACTTTATTCAACAATGTATTAAAAAATAAAAAAAAGTTCTTACTGGCTACAAAAAAGAAAGCCATTGTTTCCGATTTGACCAATTATGGCAAAACTGGGCTACAGTCTCATGTTTGTGGCATTGGCAAATATTCTCTTGTCAACTGTTCTTAAACAGGAAAAAGATCAATCAGACAGGTTTGAAACCTTTCTTCAGGTCTGAGATAGATGGCGCTGGGAGTGGTCGTCCCATAACTCCTCTCATAACCATTCACTCTAGCATGTGCGTTTAGGTGAACAAAGCATGCATGTTTATTGGTTGGCTGACATACATGAACTGCCAACTTGTGGCCATATGTTTTAAAATGTGTCTGGAGCAGGGGTATTGAATTATAATTAACGGAGGTCTGGTCAGTGAAATTTTCTTCCCATAGAGGTCCGACTTGCATGTTTGTCTGATGACTAAGATTCTAAGATTTTTACATCACAGACCCCCACAGTTATATCACAGTACCCTTTTTACATTAGTGTCCTCAGTCCCCCCTGCACATCACAGTCCCCCCTTTACATTAATGTCCTCATTCCCCCCATTTCACATAAAAGTCTCCCTTCACATCACAGTTTCTCTCCCTTCACGTCACAGTTCCCCCCACATCACAGCCCCCCTCTTTTATGTCACAGTCCCCCCATTTCATGTCAAAGCCCCCCCTTTACATCACAGTTCCCCTCATGTTACAGTCTCTTTCTTTCTCTTCGTCACAGTTCCCCCTTCATGTCAGTTTCTCCCATCTCCTTAGCCTCTCTTCATAGCAGTCTCCTCAACTCCTGCTAATAGCAGAGTCCTCAGCACCCCCCCCCCCCCGCCTAAAGCAATGTCCTTACCCCCCCTTTTTATCTTTTATCAGTGTCCTCACCCCCCCCCCGCCTAAAGCAGTGTCCTCACCCCCTCTTTATAGCAGTTTCCTCACCCCCCCTTTTTCAGCAGAGTGTCCTCGCCCCCCTTTTCAGCAGTGTCCTCACCCCCTCTTTATAGCAGTTTTCTCACCCCTCCCCTTCATTTCCCTGCAGCGTTTTCATTCCTACCTTACACAAGGCAGGTCTAGAAGGAGGGCAGTGACTGCTCAGCTTTTCTTGGTAACAAAGTGGTGATTGGTTGCCAGGACTGCACAGGGTCCTAGCAACGAATTACCTGCTTGCAGCTCCTGCACTCAGTCCAAACCTGCCACCTCTCCTGTGCTCTGCCTTGCTGTATGATGACACAGCAGCTCTAGGGAAGGAAGCAGGAGAAGGATCTACAATGTGGCCAGGACAGAGAGAAAGAGAAACCTGGCTCCTAAATGGCACAACCGTGGCAGTCCAGGTGTGACTGTCACTTGGTCCGGATCCGGGCAAAAGTTTTCTTTTAGTTTTGGATAGGATATACATAAGTGAGGACATAGAGCCCTTGTCAAGTTATTGCTGTCTGAGTCCCTACAGGGGAGATTCACCCTTTCTAGTTTTCCTGATTATTATCAAGGGGATTGAACGTAAGGTAATATCGAAGAGTTATCTTCAGAACATTAATAGAGGAGAAATATTCCAATGTATTGTATACTTGTTCTAGTGACAACTAATAGGAGATTTCTGCTACTTTGGAGAGATTTTGCTTTTACTTCCTGTTGTGTCTAAGGAACAGGATCGGAAGAAATTCTCCCTAATGTTACACAGATAGCAAAAAAACATAACGGGAGTTTTAACCTTTCCTTAAAAACCAAGTTGTGGGTGGCCCAGTCAGCACCACCCACCTCAACAAAAGCTGGGTGTAAAATCATCGGTTGAACAGTGACTGCATCCTGTTAGAATCATGTTCTGTTAAGGTATTCAGACAGCTGCATGTGCTGTGGCTGTCATGCCTTGTACACACGACCGGTTTTCCCGGCAGTAAAAAAAACGCCGCTTTTCCCGACGGGATTCCTCTCAAGCCTGCCTTGCATACACACGTTCAGGCCAAATACCGCGGAACTTTTGACTGCCAAGAACGCGGTGACGTCAAAGACTACGACGAGCCGACAAAATTACGTTCTATGCTTCGGCGCATGCGTCAAATTGTTTACGAGAATGCGCATTTTTTTTCCCCTCAGGAAAGCATACACACAACGGTTTTGACGATGGGAAAAAGACCGCCGGGAGTCCCGGCGGGAAAAAAGAGAACAAGTTCTCTTTTTTTTCCCCGCAGTTTTCTCGTCGGGAAAACTGCGATGGAGCATACACACGGCCGGTTTTCCCGGCCAAAAGCTGTCATGGCAGTTTTCCCGATGGGAAAACCGGTCGTGTGTACGAGGCATAAAAATACAATAGTCGGCAGGGGGGTTTCCTCCATCCTCTGTGCTTAGCATTGACAGGGGATCGAGTGATTTGTAGAACTCTAGACATGTTTGGCTAGTCTTAATTTATCCAAAATGAAAAAAAATGTTTTGCTTCAGATACACCGTAATGAAAAATACATGAAAGTCAAACTCTAATGCCCCATACACACGATCGTTTTTCATGCCGTTAAAAATGGCATTTTTAAAAATGGGCATTAAAACCAATCGTGTGTATGCTCCAGAGCATTTTTAACGGCGTGAAAAACGGCCATTAAAAATTTCGAACATGCTCTTTTTTTTTCACGTCGTTTTTCATGTCGTTTTTTTTAACGACGTGAAAAACGATAGTGTGTATGCTTTTACGAGGTGAAAAAAAAACACGCATGCTCAGAATCAAGTATGAGACGGGAGCGCTCGTTCTGGTAAAACTAGCGTTTGTAATGGAGATAGCACATTCGTCACGCTGTAACGGACTGAAAAGCACGAGGCTGAAAAGCGCGAATCGTCGCTCAACAAACTTTACTAACATGAAGGGTGGCGCCATCCGAACGGAACTTCCCCTTTATAGTGCCGTCGTACGTGTTGTACGTCACTGCGCTTTGCTTGAATGTTTTTTTTAATGATCGTGTGTATGCAAGACAGGCTTGAGAGGAAACATGAAAAAAAGTGACGAGAAAAACGTCGGTTTAAAAAAATGGCATGAAAAACGATCGTGTGTACGCCGCATCAGTGAGACTCCACTCTAAGGGCTAGGTACTCTATAAACAAATATATCACAGCCTGTGGTGTGTTTTCTCTTATGTATTTATGTGTGCAGATACAACATGTGATATATTTTTTTGCTACCTTTACTGTTGATATGCTTGATGAAGCAGCCAAAACTGGCAGAATGGGAAGGGTTAGAACATGTCTGGTTTTTATTGCTTCTTTGCAACCATTTCAGAACTCTCCTCCCACTTGTTGTGCGTATTGGGAAGTGACACTGTCACTGGAACAATAAATGAAGAAAAATCACCCAAGTGATGATACAGAAGTAATAAAAGTCTTCTGTTCTCTTCTGTAAATTTAACTTAAGAGAACCAGTCACAATTGACCTTATCAAGAATATGAATAATTGGTCAGTTTTAAACATAAAATCAAACATTTCCTATATTGTAGCTTACCAATTCTTAGATGTGATAGCTACATTTGTTTTCTTTTTTTAGACTTTCTTTCCTTTTATTGATCTGGCCAGTAAGTCTGTTGTTTTTCAAAAGAACATGCTCTCCTGCCCCCCCCCCCCCCGTGTGAAAGGGACCTTAAGGTAAAAAACCTTAAGGCTTTACAACCACTTTAAAGGAGAAGTCCAGCCTTAGCTTTTTAGGCTGGGCTTCTCCTATGAGTCACAGGAGTGCAATTCATTTTGCACTCCTGTGACCCGTTTTCAGCGGAGAGCGGTCTGAAGTCCGCTCTCCGCTGACGTCACTGCCATCCATCAGTCGAGGCAGCGCGTCATCCCGACTTCCCAAGTCTGGATCCACCAGCTGCCTTGATTGATGGCAGTCTCAGCGAACCACTGAGATGGCCGCTCCCCACCCCTCCACAGCTCAGCACTCCAATGAGCGCGGAGGAGCAGAGCTGTAGAGATGCTGACTAACAGTCAGCAGCTCGGGGGGGGGGGGGGGGAGTGAGAACCGAGCCATCGGCGGTATTCGGTGGCTCGGTTCTCAGTGCAGAGGAGCCGGGGGACAGATGCAGCATCAGTATGATGCTCCATCTACTAAGGTAAGTATGAATAGGGAAATAAAAAAAAAGAAATCTCTTTTAAACTCTATCTGTCTCCAAAAAATACAAAACTCATTTGGGCACTGTGTTGGATAACTGAGTGATTGTTAGTCAAACTGACTGTCGTAGCACTGAAAACTGAAAAACTGCCTAGTAATGAAGGGGTATTACAGGATGGTACACAAGTGGTTAAACTCATATGTACCCCTGCACTGTGGCAGCGCGCATTATGCGTGTTGAGGTGTTGCCATGGCAATTATCATGGCAGTTATCACCTGTGTTGCAATGCATCATAGCGCTCTACTGTGTGGTGAAAATACTAATCTGTCTTTGTGAACTTGCAGTTTTTACCCAGCGAATATTAACATGTGACATGACGTGTGTTAAAGCACCACAACAGACTATCCTGGTGTGAATGGACCCTTTCAGTTAGAAAAATTATCACTATACAGTTTTTCTGTCTCTCTGAGTCTGCCGCTAAAGATAGTTCTCTTTAAAGTGGATGGCTAGCCCAACCCTTTTTTTTTTGGATGGAGTATGGAAGGATTAGAACTCCTGTATCATTTTTATTGCTATCCAGGGCTCTGTTAGAGAGATTTCCCCTCACTTTCTGTGCTGACAACGTTTTTTCCAAATGGAAAGTGAGGGAAAATCTGCAACAAAAGACACAATTTGAAAATAAAAATAAAATAGAAAGCTAAAAGGGATTCTTGCCTTCACCTACTCTACTTAAAAAATAAATAAATGATATACTGTATTCCAGTACCATGTAAAAGTTTTAGGCAGTTAGTTTATAAAATGCTGTAAAGTAAGAATGCTTTCAAAAATATATATTTGAATTGTTTATTTTTGTCAATTTACAAAATGCAAAGTGAGCAAACAGAAGAAAAATCTAAATCAACTCAATATTTTGTGTGACTACCCCTTGGCTTCAAACCAGCATCAATTCTTACACTTGCACACTTTGTACACTTGCACAACGTCAGGGATTTTGTAGTAATAGACAGGTTGACGATTAATCAATTATACCAAGCAGATACTAATGATCATCAATTTCATATGTAGGTTGAAACAGCCATTACCTGAAACAGAAACAGCTGTGTAGGAGGCCTAAAACTGGGTGAGGAACAGCCAAACTCTGCTACTAAGGCGAGGTTGTGGAAGACAGTTTCATGTTACAGGTCCTACACCATGCCAAGACTGAGCAAAGCAACAAGACACAAGTAGTTATACTGCATCAGCAAGGTCTGTCCCAGGCAGCAAAGATTTCAAAGCAGACTGGGGTTCCAAGATGTGCTGTTCAAGCTCTTATGAAGAAGCACAAAGAAAGACGCAACTTCGATGAAAGATACATCATGCTTACTTCCCTTCCACATTGGAAGATGTCCAGCAATGCCATCAGCACAGAACTGGCAGAGACTGTTCGGAGAAAACTGTCCATAAGTGGTCTTCATGGAAAAATTGCGGCCAAAAATCCATATCTCCAATGTGGAAACACCCAATCAATGTGCAGAAAAATGGAAGCAGGTGGTCTGGACTGGTGAGTCAAAATTTGAAATATTTGGCTGTAGCAGGAGGAAGTTTGTTTATGAAGGGCTGGAGAGCGATACAATAATGAGTGTCTGCAGCCAACAGTAAAGCATGGTGGAGGTTCCTTGCAAGTTTGGGGCTGCATTTCTGCAAATGCAGTTGGAGATTTGGTCAGGATCAATGGTGTCCTCAATGCTGATAAATACATGAAGATACTTATCCATTGTGCCATACCATAAGGGAGGTGTGTCATTTGTCCCAAATTTATTCTGCAGCAGGACAATGACCCCAAACATACAGCCATTAAGAACTGTTGTCAATGTGAAGAAGAACAATGAGTCCTGGAAGTGATGGTTCGGCCCCCACAGACCCCGATCCCAACATCATGGAGTCTGCCTGGGATTACCTAAAGAGACAGAAGGATTTAAGGCAGCCTACATCCACAGAAGATCTGTGGTTAGTTCTCCAAGATGTTTGGAACAACCTACCTGCCGGGTTCCTTCAAAAACTGTGCAAGTGTAACTAAAAGAATGGATGCTGTTTTGAAGGCAAAGGGTGGTCACACCAAATATTGATTGGAATTTAATTTCTCTTCTGTTCATTTACTTTCCATGTTGTTAATTGATTAAAAAAAATAAACGATTGACACTTCTTATTTTGAAAGCATTCTTAATTTACAGCATTTTTTCACACCTGCTCAAAATATTTGCACAGTAGTATAGATATCTATTTCTAGCTGTTTTGCTGTTGATCTCTCCTAGTTGAAACTATTGTCACTGTGAGGGGAAATCTTTATATCAGCAAAATCCTGAGGCAGGTTCTAATCCTTACACATTGTTTAAAAAAAAAAAAAAATAGGTTGAACATACACTTTAAGTTTTTCTTAGAATTTAACCACTTAAAGTGGAAGTAAACCCTCCTATCATTTTCAGGCAAGGAAGCTGCCATCTTGGCATCTGTTTAATCTTCAACTGCCATGATGCTGCACATGTGATCAGTTATGACACCAGCCATTGGATGGTTTGACAGTTTGGTTCAGAGCACAACCAATGTGACAGTTGGCATTCCCGGTATGCTGGGAATGTAACTGCTTTTTGAAACTGTTAAATCGATGGGTTTACTTCCACTTTAAGGGCCGCCCTATAGCAGTTTCAGCACCGATGATTCAGCAGAGAGACAGAACGGCGTAAAATAAGGCAGATTGCTGTTCTGTCAATAGGGAAGGCATGGATCCTGTGTTCCTGCAAAGCAGGGACTAGGATCCACGCCTTACCCTAGCAAAAGCACCTCCCACACAGTGGAAAAACACTTGCTTGGAAACCAGTTAACCCTTTGATCGCCCCTGATGTTAACCCCTTCCTAGCCAGTGTCTTTAGTACAGTGATAGTGCATATTTTTTTAGCACTGATCACTTTATTTGTGTCATTGGTCCCCAAAAGTGTCAGTTAGTGTCTAAATGTCTGCCGCAATATCGCAGTCCTGCTATAAGTCGCTAAACTCTGCCATTACTGGTAAAAAATAAATATCCCATAGTTTGTAGACGCTATAACTTTTGCGCAAACCAATCAATATACGCTTATTGGGATTACTTTACCAAAAATATGTAGCAGAATACATTTTGACCTACATTTATGTTAGACAGGTTATTTGGTTGTCAGCGAGCTGGTCGGTAAGTAGGCTTGGGTTTTCCCTGGGCATTCCCCAGGCCTTGTTGTTATTAGTTATTTATGAAGTCATTCGATTTTTTTTCCATTTTTTTATTTCATAGATTTTATAGCAGAAATTAAAAAATATATATATATTTTTTTCCAAATTGTCAGTCTTTTTTGTTTATAGCGCAACAAATTAAAAACACAGAGGTGATTAAATACCACCCAAAGGAAGCTCTATTTGTGGGAAAAATAAGAATTTGGGTACAGTGTGCAATAGTCAGTTAAGTAACGCAGTGCCGTATCGCCAAAAATGGCCTGGTCATGAAGGGGATAAATCTTCCGGAGGTTAAGTGGTTAAAGTGGACCTGTTCTTGGATAATATGGGGGCTGCTGTTACCAATGTCTGAACCAACTTCTGAATATACCAGTTCCCTGGCTTTTCTGCTGACTTCTAATACTTTGTTAGTCACCGACACAGAACGTGTGTATGCATATTAGGAAAAGCAAAGACAAAAAAGAAGTTATTAGAAAAAGGTTATTGTTTCAAAGTGGTAATGCAAGAGAACCAACATGGCGGCCAGACAGCTAGCGTTTTTTTGAAAGAGAGCTCAGCGATAGCAACTTCCTCGACTCTCTCATAGCAGGATTCTTTTACATTTTGGCTTTCCACTGGTGTCTACATAAGTCCCTCTTCTGGCTGTATTCTAGGGCAGCCCATAGATAAAGCTCTAATATGATAGTAGAGGAAGTAAACTTGCCTGGTATACAGAAACTTTAGAGAATTGTGCTTATCTTGTTAGGTGGGGAGTGCCCTTTTGTCTAAGGAAATGATTCACCCAAATCATGTGCATCATCACCCACAGCTCTTCCTCTTTTTCTTTGGAGGAGAATACATGTGTTTCACATTTACATCTTTATTATCTTCATTCTGTTTCTAACTAGTTCAAAGTTTCAAATGTTGAGTCAAAGGAATATATTTTTTAAATAACAGTGACTTAAGGTTACTGAAAGGCTTGACCTTTAAGTTGATCTCAGAGGAGCAAATCAAGGCTGGCTAGACCTAAAGTGGCTCCCGCTGCTGTCTCTAAGCAAATGTGAAGTGAGAGATCCAGGAGAGCATCAATCTTGACTGGATCAAGATCGGGCTCAGGGGGCTGGGGGGGAAGTAGCACTCAGACGGTTTTTTACCTTCATGCATAGAATGCCTTTACAACTCAGCAGCTGATTTAATATGCAGCTTTTTTATATTTAAAACCTTGCTTATGTTCCAGTTTAAGCTGGTGCTATGACCAGTGCCCAAGGGTTTCCTTTTTCAGGGTGGCTCATTTCTTTTGCAGAATCCTATGGAGCCACACTTGCATGAAGGGACTAGCGTAGTGTGTCCCTACACTGTGTGCATTAATGGAAACACATAGCCCCGTAGCCTAGGAGGACAAGGTACTCTCCATGCACCTCCCACCTTTCTTTACCAAACTAACATACTGGCTGGAGACTGCACTGTCCATTGTGAAGACCGGACGTTTAGGCAAGCATGAGCCAGCAGCATTGAAAGTTGTAAACTGCAAGTGCTGGGGTAAGAATTTTAACAAATAGTTTACTGGGGAATGTTTATTTTATTGTTATCAAAGGTACCCTGAGGTTTAATACTACTTCATTCAGCTGAAACAAATAAGAAACTGGGCCTGTATTGTATATTATGGTATCGACAAGGCTGCGGCTATTCAATGGTGAAGTGGAACAGCTCTGTGGGATTTTTTTTATGATGGCGCGAGGAAGGGTGGAAACCTCTGTCAGGTTTTTACTGCTCTCCATGGTTCCATTGGAGATTCCACCTCACAGACAGAACTGCTATTTTTCAGAAGGAAATTAAGACAAAGGGTACATTTTTAAAAGTACTACCTAGGCAGAGTTAACATTTGGAAATGCTCTTTATAACATAGCAAATCGTCACTTTTTGAATTTAGTTCAGCCAGACCCTCTGTGATTGCATAGCCAACCCTTTACTCCTTCTCTAGTCCATTTTATTACCCAATCTTCTCCTAAAGCCGGCTATACAGAAACCTGATGAATTTCGATCCATGTATTGGCAGAGAGGTTGTACAGAAGTCAATCTACTGATTAACTTCTTTCCTGTACAACCACCCTGCCCCACTCTATCAGCGCAGCAGGCTATGGCCTGCTAAGCTGATCGGTGGAAGTCTCCCCACTGTCAGAATTCAAAAGCTCAGCGGAGAGGATTGCCCCATCCACATTGAGTGTGTGGATGGAGGAATCAAGTCACTTTTTGATCATATATGAGCTTCTTTACATTCATTATTGTAGAATTTGTCTTGACATCGTAATAAATCTTTAAGAATCAGTACTGTGTCAAAATTATAAAGAGTGGATCTCTGGAAAGCGTGTCCTGAAAAATAAACTATTAATACAAATGAAGAAGTACCATGTTTCTTACTCTAGTGCCAGCCAGATCAAATTCAGCACCTGCAATTTACATACAAGCTCTTATTTCATACAATTACAAACCAGTGAACTCTAAGGCCCCTTTCACACTGGGGCGGGCAGGAGCGGTGGCGGTATAGCAGCGTGATTTTCAGCGCTGCTATACCGTCGTTCTTACCGCGGTATGCGGTCGCTAGGGGGGTAAATTTAACCCCCGCTAGCGGCCGAAAAAGGGTTAATACCGCCCGCAAACCGCTGCTATTGCCGCGGTTTGCGGGCGGTATTACCGCGGTGTCCCATTGATTTCAATGGGCACCCGCGGTAAAGGAGCGGTGAACACACCGCTCCTTTACCGCTGTAAAGAAGCGGCTAGCAGGACTTTTGGAGCGGTCCTGCTAGCGCACCACTTCAGTGTGAAAGCCTTCGGGCTTTCACATTGAAGGCTACAGGGCAGGAATTTTTCATGCGGTATAATAGCGCTATTATTAGCGCTAAACCGCATGAAAAACGCCCCAGTGTGAAAGGGGCCTAAATGTATCTACTTCATATTATATTTCTTTAATATAAGTTTTTATCATTACAGACCAGATTACATTCTTATTGTAAAATATAGTACTTATCTCATTATTAAACTAATACATAAATTCCTTATTTCTAAAACATCAAGGTCGATCCAAAGCAAATTCTGAAATTTTCTTTCTTTTTCTTACACATATCATCTATACAACATAACAATCATATAAACATCTACAAATAATAACAACATATACACAAACATACAAAAACAAACAACACAAAAAACAAACCAAAAAAACCCACACATAAATAAATAAATCAAGCAACTAATCCAATCCTCGCCTAATGTAGTGAGCTGTACACAGGGGCGGATACGGGGGGGGGGCAACAGGGCAATTCCCCTCCCCCCCCCCGAAAAAATCACACTGACAATGTCACTTGCTCTGCCTGAGTCTCTCTCTGTCTCACATCAGCCGATCAGCGGCTCAGAGAGAGAGACTTGTCTAGTATGTGTACTTACGCCGCAGTACCGTACTGACCAAGAGGAGGTGGTGGGTGGAGCCTCTTCCCTGCACTCGTTGCTAGCAACGAGTGACGTCACGTCAGTGAGTCACGTGACGTCGGACTTGGAGTCTCAGAGCCGACGTGACACTGACACGGTGACAGGAGGCGCCGTCTCAAACAGGGGAACACTATAGGTGTTTGGCTTTGGGAGTGTCTGTGACACCTAAGGTTTTAAAGTTCTGATGTGTTGCTATTAACACTAACTGCAAATGTCCAGCGTTCACAACACAGCAGGGGTAGAGCACCAGCATTCTTCCTTCTCCGCCCCTGAGTGTGTTGGCCCCACCCACCGGCACCCCCTCCCTCCATCTTGTCCACACTACAGGCCTCCGCCCCTGCCCTGAGTGAGTGTTGGCTCCACCCACCTCCTCCATCCATCTTATCCAAATTGCAGTCTGCAGAGAGTGGCGTGGATATAGGAAGAAGAAGGCTGTGGACATTGCAATTACTGGATCCATGTCCACTTCATTGCTCTCCTGCATTAGAGCCCCTCCCCCCACCAGAGCACCAAAATATTTTACTAAAACGTGAGTAAAAGAATAAATGATGATTGTCATGTGTCAAATCGCAAAATACTTGTGTGCCATTACGTATGAAAAAAAAAAATGCCCTTTTAGTCTTGACTTGTTCAATCTTAACCCCTTCAGCTCCGTAAAGGTTTACCCCCCTTATTACCAGGCCATTTTTTGCAATACGGCACTGTGTTACTTTAACTGATTGACAATTGTGCGGTCGTGCGACGCTGTTCCCAAATAAAATTGATGTCCCTTTTTTCCCACAAATAGAGCTTTATTTTGGTGGTATTTGATCACCTCTGCGGTTTCTATTTTTTGCGATATAAACAATGTTAGGACTGTACGATACGTTAAATACAGTTCTGTAAGCAACACCTTATTTTCTGGCAGTGCCCCTCCTGAGACTAGACTGTGGATCCGCCTTTACATCTATATCTATGAGAAAAGTTACTACTGCTGGTGGCTTATTTCACTACTTTCTTTTCTGCCCACTGGTATGGCCCTCCATCCCCATTTTCCTTCTGAAACCATACTTATTATCACACGCTACAATTGACCACCCTACAAGGGAACAACAAGAGCCAATGAAGATGGGGCCAACCGTGGGACCGATATCCATGGTTTCCACAGTTTATTTAAAGTGTAAGTAAACTTCCCTATCGTTTTCAGCCAAGGAAGCCGCCATCTTTGCCTCTGTTTAATCTACAACTGCCATGATGCTGCACATGTGATCAGTTTAGACACCAGCCATTGGATGGTTTGGCAGTTTGGTTGAGAGCACAACCAATGGTTTTACATTTCTGGCACGTGCCGGAAATGAAACGGTTTTATGGATGGGTTTACTTCCGCTTTAAGTTATTAGGTATGCCCCTATTACAGTAGATTTGTTGTTCCTTCAGAAGGTTATCATTTACTTGAATGCGCCATTCCTCAAATGAGGGTACACTCGGAGACATCCACTTTAGGGCAATTAACTTTCATGCTGTAAACAATAATCTACTAACTGATATCAAGATCTCAATGGGAAAAAGCTTTTCATCGAGATAGCCCAGTAAGCACGTCTTAGGATCCATATCGATATATGAGTGATAAAAATTCAGCACCTGGAATTTACATACAAGCTCTTATTTCATACAATTACAAACCAGTGAACTCTAAATATATCTACTTAAGCAAGCCATAGATTATGCATTTTTTTTTCCTTCAACCAAGGTTTGAAGGAAAGAAAATCACATGATTCCCCCATCAACACTGTCTTTGTTGATGGGAGAGTCTCACCTGCTTGTGCTTCAGTACAAGCAGCCTGTCCATTGATTGAAATTAGTCCACGTCCTGCTGAGTCAGTCGAATTTCGACCTGTCCATGGCTGGACTTAATCCTCGTACACACGATCGGATTATTGGCAGGGAATTGTCTGTTGACAGACTGTTGTCCTAAGATCTGACCGTTAGTACGCTCCTTCTGACAATTGTTGTCCAACTTTCGGCCAACAAATGTTGGATGGCAGGCTAGTGAATTTTTTGGCGGACAACGGTCTGTTGTCTGATTTTCGTATCGTCAGTACACAAGTCTGTCACACAAAAGTCGAAAGTACAAACATGCATGCTCGGAATCAATGCTCAAACACGAAAATAGCAGAAGGGGCCCAAAGGGTGGCGCTCAGGAGCTGACATTCCTTGTAGTACGTCACGTTGTTCGTGTTTGTTGGCCGACAATTGTGTACCATTAGTATGCAAGACAAGATCCTGGCCAACGCCCTTTGGACAAAAACCACTTGCTGTACAGTATATATATATATATATATATATATATATATATATATATATATATTCTGGACTGCAAGTGGTTAAACCAGGATCATGATAGCAGCTGCAGCCATGAGCCTGGTATTGTTTTTTTGGAGCCAGCGATTGACTTTCATGCAAAAGTGATCTAGGTCAGTTTTTATTCCTGTCTGTGTCACCGAAATTCAGCCTCTCATCTCTCTATTTGTCCTGTTTACCATTATCACTGAAAGTGAAAGTAAAAGAAAACCCAAAATTTTGGGTTGTCCCCAGAAAACGAATAGAGGGGACGTCTTCCAATGGGGACACTAGTTCTGGTGACCAAGGGGTCCGCACGGAATTCCCTTAATTAGCATGGATTTCCTCTCACTTCCTGTTTCGCTATGGGACAGGAAGTGAAGTTAAATCTCTGCAATGGGACACGGATGTCAAAAAAATATCTGACAGGGGTTATAACCCTCGTTTACTCCAAAATTAAATAAAGTTTTGCCCATAGTTCTACTTTAAAGGTGGGGAGGTTTAAAGTGTCACTGACCACCAATGATTGGTCAGTTTTGCTAGGTAAATAAATGTTTAAAGTAAACAAAGAATCTGTGTTTTTTTTTTAAAATACCACCAAAATAAAGCCTGTCTCAAAAAAATGGCAGAAAATTCACTTGGGTACAGTGTTGAGTACAGGTACCCTGGTACCATTCTTGTAATAAGAATCGAAGCAGCTAAGCAGCCACTCAGGCATCATCACAAGCAGTGGGAGGGGATGTCCCACCTCCTGCTGCCCTCCACCGGGAGACCCAAGCGACAAGCCGACATGTCCGCCGGCTGGCCCGAGACCTGAACAAAGCCATTGCTTTGTTGGGGTCTCAGATCTAGTAACCTGGAAGAGATGTCATTACATCACTTCTGTATTACTGGCATCCTAAAGGCGCCAGTTTTAAAGAATAGAAGGTATTCAAAAACGCATGTAAAAGGACAGTGAAAAATAAAAAATAAAAACTTTAACTTTAAATTTACAGAATATCGGCACCTGATATCGGCTATTGGCCTTAAAGGTAGCCGAAAAATCGGTATCGGTATCAGCCCTGAAAAAACAATATTGGTGGATCCCTACAACATCCTGCCAGATTTGCTTATGATTGTCACTAGCGACTGCTATAGCTGCTAGTGATAATCACTTTCTTCTCTGGCAGAAGACAATAGCCCGGCAGAAGGGGCATTAATACTGTCAACCCGTAGTTGCAGGAATAAAAGTTTGCTGTGTATGGCTGGCCTAAAGCTGAAATGTAATCTGCTTATAGTTTACATTTCCTGGTCCCTCCACCCCCCTCCCTTCATCAATATGCTGATGAAATAAAAAAATATATAAACTTTTTCCTTTTTATTATATACCTTATAAAGTATTTGTCTTCATTTGCATGCAGGCTGCCCTAAGTTATGCTCACATGTAATGCTGGGGCCTCCATGACTTAAACAACTGAAATCCAGTGAACGAAAGGGGTGACCCATGGGCAGTAAGGCTGTGGTGGAAAGGAGTAGATGATGCTGGACATCCTCCAGCCAGGTACTGAGGCAGTCTGTATCTGACTTGCTACAAAGCAGGCAGAATATTAGCATGCATAAAAAAGGGGATATACTCCAGGGATAAAACTATAATCCTGCCACTTTATAAAACCCTGGTTAGGCCACATCTGGAGTGTTCTGTCCAGTTCTGGTCACCAGTCCTCAAAAGGAATGTGCTGGAGCTGGAGAGATTCTAAAGAAGGGCAACAAAATTAATAAGAGGACTAGAGGACCTCAATTACGAGGACCGGCTGCAAACATTACATTTATTCTCACTGGAGATGCAACACTTGAGGGGGGACATGATAGCGATCTGCAAATACCTCAATGGGGATCCCAGCATAGGAAAAAAATGATTCAGTCCCAGGGAGTGTAAGAGGACACAGGGCCACACATTGAGACTAGAGGAGGAGTGGTTTAACCTTAAAGCGGAGGTCCACCCTAAAAAAAAAAAAAATAGCCAAAAAGGCTAAAAAATAAATAAAAAATAGTAATAATTTTTTATACTTACCAGAAATGGCTGTTACTAGGCAGATCGTCCTAATCTGCCTCTTCCTGGTCCGCAGTGAGGTTCTTTGTTCTCCTCCTCGCGTTGCCTTCTGGGAAATGGAGGCGCGCTGCCTTCTGGGACACACAGGACGGTGTGCCCATTCACAAAGAGCCACGTAACTCGCGCATGCGCAGTAGGAAACGGGCTGTGAAACCTCAAGGCTTCGCTGCCTGTTTCCCTTAGTGAGGATGGTGGCGCAGGGACCCGGTCCGAGGGACGGATCTGCCTCGGGCAGCCGACATCGCGGGCAACCTGGACAGGTAAGTGTGCTTATTAAAAGTCAGCAGCTACAGTGTTTGTAGCTGCTGACTTTAATTTTAATTTTTTTTTTATTGCCGGACCTCCACTTTAAACTGATTAGGGGGTTCTTCACTGTTAGGGCAGAAAGGATGTGGAACTCTCTTCCACAATTGGTGGTGGCTGCGGGAAGTATGGATATTTTTAAAAGACTCTTGGATGTGCATCTTAAAAAAAACACAACATACAGGGATATGGGAAATGATTATAGACACTGAAACACATACACCTACACAGGTTGAACTGGATGCACTATTGTCGTTTTTTCAGCCTTACCTACTATGTAACTTCTAAATCACATTGTGAGAAGCTCTGTAGCAGCCCCATTAGACAAGTATTTTGGTTGGTATGGGTATATTGAGCATTACAGTGGACCCTGGACAATCAGAGAAGCAGAATTTGTCAATTTTTGGGAGAATACCTCGGTAGTCACTGCCACTGTGGAACAGCTCATCCTCTATGTTCACAATAGAAGTATTGATTCAAGTCTGGTCTCAGCTCTTTGCTCTCTATGCTCTTCCTGTGCACCTACTCATTACTTATGTTAGATCAGAAAGGTGGCTGGATGCAAGTTACTGCTTGGAGAGGGGCAGAATGAACTGAGATGTGGACTACTTTCTGCTACAAACACATATAATAAATTGCTCCACAGTGCTTCTTGCTACATAGGTCAGTTTGGCCTATTAAGAGTTATATGCGGTGCGTTAACACATGTTATGTCTTGCGCTGATGTGTGTTGGTTTAAGGAAACCTGTTTTTTTTAATGGGCTTATAATGCATCAGAATTGGACAAGCTAAGTTTTTCTGACACAGCACACCATAACACACGCTACTGTGTTACCATGCATAGTGGTGTGCTGCAATGTATGTGTGTCAGAGGTGTTATGAATGGCACCACAACACACTGCAGTGGATAGATAGATGTAAATGGCACGTCTTGTTTTATTAAGAATAAGTAAATATTTGAATTTCTATAGCTTGCCCACAGTTTAACTTTAACCATTCACACAAGTGACTTGTTTTTTTGTACAAACCATTTTCAGACCTGCCCTTGCAGGATAATCACCACAAGCAAAGCCAGAATAAACTTGTCATGCTTCAGCAGATAAGGATGTTCAAATATACATAGCTGACAGCCTTATTAATTACATTACATTATTGTATTTAATAAGTGTTTACCTTAAAATAAGGCCCCTTCCACTCTTGTGCTACTTGTCCTGCGATTTGGGACTGCAAAGACGCATGACGAGTCGTACCCCATGATTTCTAATGAGAACCATTCATATCTGCGCGACTTCAAGTTGCACCGACTTCAAAGTAGTCCCTGTACTACTTTGGTCCAACTTTGATGCGAGTTGAGGTTCATAGACCTCAAGTTTACACAGGCAAAATTGCGGCTGCGAAATTGCGTGACTTTCAAGTCGCAGCAGTGTGAAAGGGGTCAAAACTATATTCATTTTCTCCAAAGCTAATCCATACAAATTCACTACTTATCCTGTAATCTATTTTTCATGAAATTGTTTATTACTGTGACTCCTGCCTCCTTGTAACATCCTCTGTGAGCTCCCAATCATCTCCAAACCATTGCTCTATGCACATTACACATCCAATAGTCCATCTCAAGAGTGAGCAAGAGAGGGTGGCTACGTTCCTACAAACAGCGAGACATTGAGAAGGAACATAGTAACCCTCTTACAGGAATTTGGATCGCTGCAACAAAAAAAAAGAGATTTGGAGGAGGCTGAGAGCAATAGCAGGTGCTTTTTTGGTGGGGGTAAGAATACATACTTGAATATAATTTATTTGTATTTTTTTTTAACCAGAGTTTAGTGTCACTTTAAACTGTTTAATCCTATTGTAAATACAGAACAGAACCACAATTCAGATAAAGTTTTCTTGTTACCTGCAGTGCTTGAAACTGGTGATGACAGTGTAATGTTAGCAATAATTATATTAGAATATGTCTAAAAAGGAAGAAAGAAAACGCATTTGGCAATAATAACCCCTTTTCTGTTGTCTATTTCCAGAAACAGTTACTTATCTCTCACTGTTTGTTTTTGAAGAAAGTGTGACCATGGGTATATGATGTATTTAAAAATGGTTTGATAATGTAATTATTTAATAAATAAGTTAATATTTAGAAATTTATATGGTTTAATATATACTGCTTAAAGTAGTCAAATATTATCTAAGCTTAAACTTGCTCCCGCCCCCATTCTACCCTGTAAAGGAAAGATGTTTATTCTTACCTGCTCTGAGGACGCTCCAGTCCGGTCACATGATTGGTTCCCAGCACCAGCTTCAGGGTAGTGGAGGGATGACCGACAAGAGATGCTCCATAGTAAGCCGATGGATGATGTCACTGCATAGGGGTTGCAGCCATTGTCGGCAATCTCTCCTGTTCATTGAAGCCGACCACTGGGGAGATCATGTGACCGGACCGGGGCGTCCTCAGAATAGCTAAGAATAGGCATATTCCCTTTACAGGTTAGTTCGTGTAGGGCTTAGAATGGGGGTGGGCGCAGGTTTAAGCTTTTGATAGTATTTGACTGGACTGAACACGGTGTGGCTCACAGCAGGAATCCGGTGTGTCTCCATTCACCGTTTCAGGTCCGAATTCAGCCCGAATTTTGGGCTGAATTCGAACCTGAAACGGACAAGAAGACGCACAATTCGCACCGGAGCCGCTTCGGAAATATGTGAACCGGCTCCATAGGGAGACGGGCAAAATCTCCCGCTTTGTGAATTGGAGGAAGGGAAACCCCCTTCCAATTCGCATAAGTGTGAACCCAGCCTATAGCTGAACTTCAGGCATAAATAAGTGACTCAAATTAATGCAACTCTGTATACATTATTAAATCATTAAATTGATTTTTTTAAATCTAATTAGTGGAAGTAACTTGAATTCTACCAGTTAGGAGTCTTGCAATCCCTGTGCAAGAGAGCTCATACTTGGAGTGGGAGAAGCAGCACAACGAGTCAGTCAGTTGTGCCGCAGTGCTTATGTGCTAACAATTAGCACCCTGATAGGAGGAGAGAGCAGAGGGACAAGAGGATGAGCCTATCATTCTACTGCTTCTGCTTTCACTGTCCATTCACAGGCTGGGGAAGGGACAAGACCTGTGTAGCAGACCTGTGTATCTCTCAAAACTGTATGTAATGTAAAACAGTTACTATAAAGGTATTTCATTAGTGTATTTAGTGGTTTGCCTGGAGTTCAGCTTAAATTTGGGGGGGGCTGGTGGGAAGGGAGTGTACCGCATACAGTGGTTTATTATTTATGTCTTCTGTGTAATTTGTTACTGCCAAAAGTACATAAGAGAAGCATGTAACATAATGTGGGTCATTACAGCTCTGCTAGGGGCTGACCCAATACTGGATTAATGCACAACAAAGTTTTTTTTTACCAGGGAGCTCAGAGAAGAAACACCAGAGAAGATCTAATCGGACTCGTTCAGAATCTGAGAAGTCCTTGGACTCTTTGCCAAAGAAGAAAGTGAAGAAAGAGCAGGTGGGTGGAAAGAAGCCAAACCCTCACCATCCTTTAGTGACAAATGCCAAACATACAATAAAGGCCATGTACACATGACCATACACACGCACACACATAATAAAACACATAATGTATGTGGGTGCCTTTTAAAGTCGGATGCATTTTGTTCAGGGTGATGGTATTACTTACAGGTAGCTGAATACTCACACTGAGTGTTATATATTGTAGATCTGGAATCTACAGGACCACTGTAGAGCAGTAGCAAACATAAAAATAGACCCTGTAGTACACATTTGTGCTTAATTGTTTGCATAACCTTGGAGAATTGGTAATAATAGGATTTTTATAACAGCTTACCTGTAAAATCCTTTTCTTGGAGTACATCACGGGACACAGAGCGACATAGTCATTACTAATGGGTTATATAGTTACCGTCAGGTGCTGGCACTGGCAACTTCCAAAACCGGAAGTACCCTCCCCTATATAAGCCCCTCCCATCCGGGAGCACCTCAGTTTTGTAGCAAAGCAATAAGTGTCCCCAAAGAGGGGTGGGAGCTCTGTGTCCCGTGATGTACTCCAAGAAAAGGATTTTACAGGTAAGCTGTTATAAAAATCCTATTTTCTTTTTCGTACATCACGGGACACAGAGCGACATAGTCATTACTAATGGGATGTCCTAAAGCAATGCCAAATGAGGGGGGGGGATACACCATATATAAGCTGAGCGCTATCAGACATGAGGATCTTTTGCGGCCTGCAACACACTGCGCCCAAAGGCGACATCCTCCTGACTTCTAACGTCCACCTGGTAGAACCTAGTAAACGTGTGTACCGAAGACCATGTTGCGGCCTTACAGATTTGAGCCAGGGAGGCCTGGTGATGCACTGCCCATGAAGTTCCAACTGCTCTCGTGGAGTGCGCCCTAACTTTGAACGGAGGCGGTCTACTTCTCAAGCTATAGGCTTGTATTATGACCTGTCGAATCCACTTGGCTAAAGTAGATTTTGACGCTGCCTGACCCTTTCTGGGGCCTTCCGGCAGAATAAACAAAGTATCCGTTCTGCGAATCTGAGCAGTGGCTTTTAGATAAGGTTTAACTGCTCCTACTACATCCAAAGAATGCAATAACTTTTCCTCTACCGAAGTAGGCTTGGGGAAAAAAGAAGGAAGAACCACATCTTGGTTCAAATGAAAACTCGATACCACCTTAGGAAGAAAGGCTGGATGAGGACGTAACACTACTCTGTCCTTATGGATAACCAGATATGGCTCCTTACAGGACATAGCTGCTAATTCCGATACTCTTTTAGCCGAACAAATGGCTACTAGAAAAATCAATTTCCTGGTGAGAAGCACCAAGGAAATATGCTGTAATGGTTCAAATGGTTGTTTCTGTAGAACCGACAGAACCAAGTTTAGATCCCATGGACATATGGGAATATTAACCGGAGGACTAATACGCATCACTCCTTGTATAAAGGCTTTGACTAGTGAATGCGAAGCCAAGGGCCTTTGAAAAAATATTGACAAGGCCGAAATCTGACCCTTGATAGTACTCAAGGCAAGCTTCCTATCTACAGCCCACTGTAGGAAGTCCAGAAACCTACCTATTACGTACTTATGTGGATGCCATTTCTTGGCCTCACACCACGCGATGTACGCCTTCCAGATTCTATAGTAGATCTGCCTGGATACCGGCTTCCTGGCATTGATCATGGTAGATACCACAGCATTAGAGAGCCCTCTCTTTTTTAGAATGTGGGCTTCAATAGCCAGGCCGTCAAACCTAGGGCTGGTAAGGAAGGGTGGTATATCGGTCCTTGCGAAAGCCGGACGACGTGGGAGAGTCCAAGGACTCCCCACTGAAATTTTACAATCTCCGCGTACCACGCTCTTCGGGGCCACGCTGGAGCCACCGGAATCACTGGTTTCTTTTCTACCCTGATTCTGCGGAGTAATCGAGGTAACCATTGTGGCGGTGTGAATGCATATATCAGCTTGAACTGATCCCCAGGGAACACTAGGGCATCCGAGCCGCAAGCTAGGGGATCCCTTGTCCGAGAGACAAACCTATCCCCCTTTGCGTTGAATCTGGATGCTAGAAGATCTACATCCGATGTTCCCCACCGCTGACATATTGTCCAGAAAACCTCGGGGTGAAGGGACCCTTCCTCTGGGCCTAATTGCTGGCGACTTAGAAAGTCCGCCTTCCAATTCTCCACTCCTGGAATGAATACCGCAGATATGGCTGGGACATATTTTTCCTGCCCATTTCAGGATGTAATTTACTTCCCTCTGGGCTGCACGACTCCTGGTGCCCCCCTGATGATTGAATTCTGACAGGGGACCCTTGGAGTTTGGATGTCCATGCTACTAGGGCATACCGGGCTGCTCGTATCTCTAAGAGATTGATGGGCAGGGCCTTTTCTGCATCCGACCATCTGCCCTGGAGAGACTATTGCTCCAGTACTGCTCCCCAGCCTATAAGGCTGGCATCTGTAGTGACCACCTTCCAAGAAATCGGACTGAAGGATTTCCTTTTTTCCAGATTCTGGGGAACCCACCACCAACGGAGGCTCTTGCGAACGGAAGGGGACAAGGACATTGTAAGTCTAGGGCCTGAACTTTTTTGTTCCAGGCTGACAGTATGGCCCCTTGCAAATTCCTTGAATGGAATTGACCGTAGGGTACTGCTTCGAATGATGCCACCATTTTTCCCAGCAGCCTCATATACAGGCGTATGGACGGCTGTCTTTTTTGTACCCACTAAGTGGATCAAATCTTTCAAAGACAACACCTTTCCTCGAGGCAAGAATATTTTTCTCTGGCCTGAATCCAACCTTAGCCCCAAGTATTCCAGACTTTTGACTGGTTTTTAGGGCTGACTTGTCTCGGTTGATAATCCAACCGTGAGATTCCAGATACTTGATCGTCTTGTGAACGACCACGTCTAGTTTTTTCACTGAGTGGTCTATCAGCAACAAGTCATCCAGATATGCCATTATCATTACACCTTGTGTTCTTAGATTGGCCAATAAAGGGCCAGAATTTTTGTAAACACTCGTGGTGCTGTGGCCAAACCGAAGGGTAAGGCTCTGAACTGAAAATGGCGCCCTTCTACTGCAAAGCGTAGAAATTTTTGGTGGACTGGAAAGATGGGAATGTGCAAATAAGCATCTTTGATGTCGATCGTGGCTAACCAATCCTCCCCTTGTAGGGCAGTGGCCACCGATCGGATCGACTCCATCGGAAAGTCCTGATATACAGGAATTTGTATAGCCCTTTTTGAATTAATATGGGCCTCCCGTCCGCGTTTGCTTCGGGACTGTAAAGAGGTTTGAGTAAAACCCGAACCCTCATTCTTCCAGGGGAACTTCCATAATTACTCCTTGGAGCAATAGTTGTTCTAGTGCCAACAGGAGGGACTCTCTCTTCCGGGGATCCCTTGGCACGTTTGACCTTAAAAATGGGAAGGAGGAGAGTCTTTTAACTCCAAACTGTATCCCAAACCTACTGCGGAGAGCACCTATCTGTCTTGATCGTGTCCCGCCAGGTCTCCTTGCGAACAACTGGAGTCCTCCCCCCACCCGACTGAGTGGGGGCTTCAATGAATTTAACTTTGGGGGAGGTTTTGTACCTCCCCTGACCCAGGGTTTCTCATTACCCTGCTACTGTCCCTGTTTTTTACCCCCGGGATTTGACCGAGGAGGCCGTCGGAACTGTTACACAGCCGATGCCCCAGGGACTGGAGAAGCAGGCCCCTTAAAGAGGGACCTCTAACTCTGCTTTTAACCGGCAAGAGCGTATTTTTACCGCTGGAAATTTTCTGGATATATTTGTCCAGGTTTTCCCTGAATAAGCGTTCACCATGAAATGGGACGCTAACCAGCCATTCTTTACAGGGAGCTTCAGCAGACCAGTTTCTGAGCCATAGGAGCCTACGCATATGTCTATAGACAGCGTAAGGCGGGAGGCCTGATGGACTGAATCCTCTATGGCGTCAACCGCAAAGCCTAAGGCTCTAGGTAGATCAGCTAGGGCAAAGCCTGCTGATCTGTCAAGTCCCTCAAGACCTGTTTCAACTGATCCTTCACTGCTTAGCAGACCCCAATAGCTGCTACTGCTGGTTGTATCACCAAGCAGATTTTCATAAGGACTCCAATCTTTTATCTATTGGGTTCTTGAACATTTGGACATTATCCACTGGACATGTCAGTGATTTATACATACAAGAGATGGCTGCGTCCACTGTAGGGACCTTCCATTTTTTTTTTTTTTTTTTTTTTTGATGAACTTATCCTCCATGGGATAGACCACCGGAAATCTCTTGGGGGAATAAATATTTTTTCAGGACGTTCCCAATCCTGGTAAATGAGCCCTTTCAGTAAAGGGTGAAGTGGAAAAGAACAAACAGTCTGGGGGCTTCTAGCGACCCCAACGAGGATACAGTAGTGGTTGATGGTTCCGCAAGGTGCATTTTTAAATGCTGATCGGACCATGTTAGTCAGAGACTGAACCCATAATCTTTCAGCTTGAGATGCTGAGAAAAGGTTCCCCCACTGTTGATTCCTCTATAACAGAATCAACCTTATCCTGATCCCCTTCAGGCAGGTCGATCCCTGTATGGGACTGTTGCTCTGCTAACAGGCACTCTGAAGGAGGAGACGGAGATCGGGCGTGCTTTCCCTGACAGGGAGGCAGCGATAAATTTTGACAATCTCTCTCTAATCCTCCCAGAGCTGAGGAAAAAACCTCCTCTGTTACATACACAGGAGCAGGTGAACTGAGGACAGCCACAGTACCAAGTACCCCTGCGGGGTCTCTACGGTCACTTACCTCTGAACTTCAGGGGAGACTGGTGCAGCAAGAGTATGCCCAAGATCCTCAGAGCCCGATGAGACCCCCTTCGCTTCCTGGAAGATTCAGTTCCGGAGCTACTGGACGGCATATTCCTAAGCCTAAAGCTGAGGTATTCCAGCCGTAATACACCACTTTTACTGAGAATAGTCTAGCACAATTGCTGCTATATCACAGTTGGTGTCTACTAATGTGCCCTTCTAGGGGATGCCTGTATCAACCGCTTGCTGTATGCCTTTAAATGTTGCCAGCTCTGTCTCTGTACTTCATAGCCAGCTTACTGCAATAATGTGGCTTTTTAAAAACCTGCTGGGACGCCCGCACATGCGCAGAAGCGCTGCGGCGCGCACAGAGCGTCATCCCCCAGGCCCCGCCCCTTTTTCCGGCCACCTCTATATATAGAGGCGCGTGCACGCGCGCGGCCACGTGCGCCTCGGCGCTAATTTTCAAACATGGAAACCAGGGACAGGAGCCAGGGCCCCCTTTGCCGCAGGCCGGGGGATAGACGAACACTGCAACATGGCAGAGGAAACAGTTTCCTGTAGGAGAACTCACCAGCTGCCTGGACTTTGCTCTCTGAGAAGAAACTAGTCCATATGACAAGAAAAACATTCCACAGCGGCCTCTAGTGGACAAACACAGGTACCGCAGTTTAATATACTAAACATATATAAAAAAACATTCCTTTTTTTTTTTTTTTTTTTCTTGACCACCATTAAAAATTATTACATTTTTTTAGTAGTTACAGGCATGCACAGATATTAGCGGGAATACCGTTAGGTAACAGACAGAAAGACAAATTAGGCTTGGGGGTCCCCCAATAGAACCAAGTTCCTGGGGGCCCCCACTTACCTGTTCCCCGCCGCAGGACTTTGTTTGGTCCACAAAAGCCCAAACTTCACCTATCACGGCAGGCATTGTAATCAAACCTTCAGGGACCGGGTTCCCAAGGATTCCACTCCCCTGGACCTGTATAGCACCCTGCACAGAAAACATCTTGGTCGTGGGTATGACCAGAGCTCTGGATCCCAGGGTCCAGCTCTCCTAAGAGAAGCATTACAGGCAGAACCTTGCTCTTCTCTGCAAGGCCCGGGTACCGACCGTTTAGCTATGAAGCTTTTTTGGTCGGATCCGGAATAGCTTACTGAGGCCCAAAAGAACCTGTACGCAAGCTCAGTGAAAAACACATGTTTCTTCTTGGCCAACACCTTAGACACTGGCAAAAAACTGAGGTGCTCCCGGATGGGAGGGGCTTATATAGGGGAGGGTACTTCCGGTTTTGGAAGTTGCCAGTGCCAGCACCTGACGGTAACTATATAACCCATTAGTAATGACTATGTCGCTCTGTGTCCCGTGATGTACGAAAAAGAAATACAGTATGTAGCATTTTTAAACAAAACCCGAGTAAGCAGGCAAAACACATTTCTTTTATTTCTTATGGGATTAAACTGTAGTTCATAACACAGTGGCACAACCACAAAACAAAACATGGCAACAAGTAAACATATGAAATGACCCCTGTTCAAAAGTCTGCATACCCTTAGTTCTTAAAGAGGAAGTAAACCCTCTGGAAAAAAAAAAACACCCTCCAAGACAAAGGCATAATGAGCTAGTATGCATAGCATACTAGCTCATTATGAATTACTTACCTGAGATCGAAGCCCCCGCAATAGTCCTCGTTCCCCTCCTCCGTTGCCGCCATATCTCCCGGAGTGACTTCCGGGTATCGTAGCTCTGGCGCTGTGACTGGCCTGAGCCGCGATGACGTCACGGGATGCGAGCAGGAGCCGCCAGTCACGGCACGATCGCCGTTAGAAATGGCCCGCTCAGTGTGCCTGCGCCGTAGACATCGGTGTTTGTCTTTATTGAAAATATCTCCTAAACCGTGTAGGTTTAGGAGATATTGCTTGCACCTACAGGTAAGCCTTAATCTAGGCTTACCTGTAGGTAAAGGTGGTCTGGGATGCCGCGTACACACAACCGTTTTTAATGACGAGAAATATGACATTTTTTAAAATGGTCATTAAAAATGATCGTGTGTGGGCTTTCCAGCAGTTTTCCCGACGAGAAAAACGCAGAGAAACACGACGAGAAAAATTGGAACATGCTCTAATTTTTCACGTCGTTTTTCTCGTCATGAAAAACGGGCGTGTGTGGGCTTTAACGACGTGAAAAAAAATGCGCATGCTCAGAATCAAGTATGAGACGGGACCGCTCGTTCTGGTAAAACTAGCGTTCGTAATGGAGATAGCACATTCGTCACTCTGTAACGGACTGAAAAGCACCAGGCTGAAAAGCGCAAATCCTCGGTCAACAAATTTTATTAACATGAAGGGTGGCGCCATCCGAATGGAACTTCCCCTTTATAGTGCCGTCGTACGTGTTGGACATCACCGCGCTTTACTCGAACATTTTTTTCCGCGATAGTGTGTAGGCAAGGCAGGCTTGAGAGGAAACACGAAAAATCACGTTGAGAAAAATGCAGTTTTTTTCAATGACATTAAAAACGGTTGTGTGTACGCGGCATAAAGGTTTACAACCACTTTAATAATGTTTATTGCCCCCCCCCCCTCCTTTAGCATAAATTACAGTGTTCCGTCTTTTGTAATAGTTGTCTATGAGATCCCCAATTCTTGCAGGTGGTATAGCTCATGCAAAATCTTTGGTCTTCTTGCATGAACCGCACGTTTGAGATCTCAATGATATTAAGGTCAGGAGACAGTGATGGCCACTCCAGAAGCTTATCCCTTTTGTGCTATAACTAGCCTTGTGCTTAGGGTCATTGTTGTGCGGGAAAGTTCAAGAACGTCCGATGCGCAGCTTTCGCACAGAAGAGCCTTTAGAGCTCTCACCCCGCCAAAAACATCAGTGAGCCATCACCATGCTCCACAATGAGGATGATATTCTTGACGCTATAGGCCTTGTTGACCCCTCTCCAAACATAGCGCTTATTGTTGTGACCACAAAGCTCTATTTTGGTCTCGTAACTCCAGATTACAATGTGCCAAAAACTGTGAGGCGTGTAAAGGTGTTGTTGGGTATATTGTAACCAGGCTTTTTTCTGGCTTTGGCACGGTAATGGCTTTTTTCTGGCAAATTGACCATGCAGCTCATTTTTGTATCATCGTATTTTGTTCCTTGAAACAACCATGCCATCATTTTTCATGTGCAGCCCAGTCTGTATTTCTCCTGAGGTTACCAGTAGGTTTTTCTCTCTATCCTGAACAATTCTTCTGGCAGTTGTGGCTTTCTTGGTCTACCTGACCTTGGCTTGGTGTCAAGAGATTACAGAATTTTCCACTTCTTAATAAGTGATTTAACAGTACTGACTGGCATATTCAAGGCTTTGGATATCTTTTTATTTCCTTTTCCATCTTTATAAATTTCCATTACCTTTCTATGCAGGTCTTTTGACAGTTCTTTTTTGCTCCCTGTGGCTCACTATCTAGCCTGCTCAGTGCATCCACGTGAGAGCCAACAAACTCATTGACTATTTATACACAGACACTAATTGCAATTTAAAAAAGCCACAGCCATGTTCAAAAATTAACCTTTAGGGCTCTTTCACACGGAGGTCCGTTCAGGTCCGCCTGTCAGTTTTTTAGGCGGACCTGAAACGGATCCTCCATGCACCCCTATGGAGGCACGGATGTCAGCGGAGACATGTCCGCTGACATCCGCTCCGCTCCGCCAAAGTGTGACGGAGGAAAACCCTATTTTTCCTTCCGTCGGCGGAGCGGATCGGATGACAACGGACTCTACGGTCCGTCGTCATCCGATTCCCCATAGGGGAGAGCGGCGCTCTGACAGGGCGGTCCCTGCACAGTGTGCGGGGACCGCCCAGTCATCCGTCGGCTCAGCGGGGATCAACGGAGCGATCCCCGCTGAGCAAGCGGAGCTTCACGGGGCGGATCTGCACGGATCCGCCCCGTGTGAAAGGGGCCTTAATTGAAAATGTAACCTTTGTGTGTCACCTTGTGTGTCTGTATCAAGGCCAAGCATTCCAGGGGGTGTAAACTTTTCTGGGGCATTTGGGTGATTTCTGTTATCATTATGATTTAAAAAGGAGCCAAACAACTATGTGATAATAAATGGCATCATATGATCACTATCACTTAAAGAAAAGGACAGTTTTTTTGGTATGAGCAGTCATAATTTCAATATCAATGCCAAAATGTCATGATTTCTGCCAGGGTATGTAAACTTTTAAACACAACTGTACAATTTATTAATAAAAATAGGCCAAAAAAGTTAAATGTTCATTATAATGTGTCATCCTTTATGGTACTAGGAAAAAAAATATATGTAGGTAACTGGTCAAACAAAAAGTATGTTTATAGTCACTGGAAATATTGGAAAATAATGTTTTCATAATATTTGTAATCAGTTTTAATCTGTCTTTGCATAGTTGTGCTTTGTGTTTATCTGTCCAATTTATCACTGTATCCCCCAACCAGTCTTCTTTGCTGCGGTCAGCATTGTAATACAATACAACATACTGTGGGTATATAGAGAAGAATCACCCCCTTTAAAATAATCAAATTGTGTTGCTTTGCAGGCTGAAATGAGGACAGACACAGTTTTTGTTTTATCCAGCTGTATTTACTCAGTGCAACTTATAATATCCAAGTGAAAGATATAACCCCAACATGTCAGAAAAATAAAAATAAAATTCAAGAACAGAATCACTGAGTTGGAAAAAGGTTTACCCTCCTCCTAAAAATGACTTGTAAACTCAATCAAGTGTAGCTAATCACCTTTTCAATGGCACACAAAGCAATTCGACTTTTAACTGTGATCAGCTGTGGTTATTTTGATTAGCTCAGCATGAAAAGAGCTTTCCTGGAGCATTTCAGTCTCTGGTCAGAAAGGCTACCAAGAGGCCTACAGCAACTCTGAGGCATTTGCAGAAATTTATGACAGAGTGGTCATTGTGTGCATGTGACATCAATATCACAAATTCTCCACAAACATGGCTTGTATGGGAGGGTTGCAAGAAAAAAGCCTCCCCTCAAGAAAGGCCACATGCAGCACTGACTTAGCTTTGCCAAAACACAACTTGAAGATTCTGAGACCACTTGGAAAAAGGTATTATGGTCACATGAAACTAAAATTGAATCATTTGGCCTCAACACCATACGATCTGTATGGCGGAAATCCAATACAGCTCACCATCCAAATAACACCATTAGAAGGAAAAGTGGATGGGGAAAAATACCATCAAATTCTGCTCCCCTCTGCCAGAAAGTTGTCAATGGGAAGAAGGTTTACCTTCCAACATGACAATGACCCAAAGCACACAGTAAAAATGACCACATCATGGTTGAAGGAGAGAAGGGTGAATGTCCTTGCATGGCCTAGTCAGAGCCCAGACTTAAATCCCATTGAAAATCTGTGGAATGACTTGAAGACTGCAGTCCACAAATGGTCACCATCAAATTTAATTGAACTTGAGCAGTTCTGCAAAGAAGATTGGGCAACTATTGCAAATTCTAGATGTGCAAAGCTAGTAGAGACGTATCTCAACAGACTAAAGGCTGTAATTAAAGCAAAATGTGGTTCAACAAAATACTGACACAAGAGGGTGATCCTTTTTCCAACTCAGTGATTCTTTTTTTATGACATGTTGGTATTTTATCTTTCACTTGGATGTTATAAGTTGCACTAAGTAAATACAGCTGGATAAAACAAAATCAGTGTCTGTCCTCATTTCAGGCTACAAAGCATCAAAATGTGATTATTTTAAAGGTGGGTGATTCTTTTCTATACCCATTGTACATTGTCTCTTACAAGAGTACATATTTGTAGTCTTCTCTTTAGTGAATACAAGGGTGTGCTGTGAGAAGTTTATTTTTTAGACTTTTGTGGCTTTCCTTTCATCCAAACAGTATTCATCATGTGAGAATGTCTGTTGTGACCTGGTCCTGCCCTTTCTTCATTGCTGAGTGTACATCACAATGGCTTTCCTTTTCCATAACATTAAATATAATACTGCCCATGTGGCTAAATACAGCTTTGAATAATGTTTTCAAGATGCCTTAGAAACGTTCATACTCTCTGATGACTACCCTGTAATGACTGATGAAAACCTCACAAGAACAGTAAATGTGTGTCCATTCCTAAGTGTGACTGATACAATTCCCGTAGTAGTACTGAAAATTCACATTCTATACTATCTTGTCCTATATAGTATTACAGCTAAGTAAGTGCCAATTTCACATGGGGGATTCTGCCACCCCCTGCCCATCCCCCCCCCCCCGGTCTCAACTGTGAATCCTACCCACAGCAAATACTACTCTATCCCTAGTATCCATACCAGCAAACTAGATGGTCCCCCTAGTTTATGGGGCTATTATTCTTATATCTTGTATTGTAATAAAGAAAAGCATCCTGAAGGCTCCTTGCACTTCTCATTGGGTATATTTCCATTTCCCTGTCTGTGCGGACAGTCATTCACAGCAGAGAGACTGCATACTCAGGCACAGAGCACAGGCAAAGCACACACTAATGCCCCGTACACACGATCCAAAAATCAGATAACAGATCATCCGTTTTTTTTTTTGCATGCTTGTCGTATATCGAACCTGAAGAGTTTACGAAAATTCTCCACAGAATAAAAAATCGGAAGTGCTGTCATGTGTGTCATTTTGGATCACTGATTAAATAAAAAACCTACAATCTGGTATCGTACGAGAATAATTTTCGTGCTTGTCCAATCAGATAATATTGGATGAACTGTCGTGATCGGCTATCGAAAGCTGTGTACTAACGATCTAATTATCGTACGATCGCTTCGAAAGCGGTATTTTTCGTACGATTTTTGGATCGTGTGTACGAGGCATAAGTCACCGCACAAATTAGAGAGCATTAGGTCAGACTTCTGACACAGAGCATGTCTAGGTTCCCAACTTCAGGGGTTTTGGACCATAACGTGCAGCTGATCCATAGGAAGGAGGAAAAAAACTCATACGAAGCATGATACAATTTACACATAACAGAGAATAAATTCCTTCCTTATTTCCTAACACAATTGAAAACTTATTGGATCGACAATCCACAGTGTGGATATTAATATCTTATATTTTGTGTATTGAGAAACACATGTATCCCTTTTGAAGCAATCGAGAACTAACTCATGTAGAAGACTATTCCACATGTTCACAGCTTTTACTGTAAAGGGCCCTTTCCATTTCCAGAGGTTAAGCTGAACTCAAAGCTACTCATGCAGTGGGACTATTTAAACATGCAGTTTAACTTACTCTATACTTCGTTCCTGCAGGCTTCTTCCTTTCCTTGTGAGTGGTCCTCTGAAGCCGATTCTCTGTTGGTTGCAGGAATTCTGTCATCATCACGTGCTGCCGCCACCATTCCTTGTAAGGGAAACCGTCAGTGAAGCCTTGTGGCTTCACAGCCGTTCCCTACTGTGCACGCGCTTTCTGAATGGCCCGGCGGCAGTGCCAGGAGGAGTGGGCCAAAAACAGTTACCCGCTCCCCCCTGAAAGGTGGCAAATATGGCAGTGGAGGGGGCGAAGGCAAACAAGGGGAGCTTCCCCTTTTGGGTGGAGCTCCGCTTTAATCCGGTTGAAAAAAGGCACAAGTCCATCCAATTCAACCAACATAGAAAACAAAAATCGCACACTCACAAATGGAATACAATCCTTTACCCACAGTTGGTCCATAGGAAGGCAACCCCCCCCCCCCCAAATAACGCATGATCCAATTTACTCCCGCGGCGGAAAAAAAATCCTTCCTGATGTCCCAACAGGCAATCAGATATTCCCTAGACCAACTTTACCTATAAATATTAGTATCCAGTTATATTATAAACATTTAGGAAAATCCATTTGAAAGTGCAAATACAAATAGGAAGAATGGATCCTTAGCAAACAGATCTATTCATGACTTCTTAACTGCAATGTATAGAGTATAATTTTAAAGCATACCTATAGTCAACATTTAAAATCATACATTTTCCACATTGAATTTCAATTGGTTCTATCCTACTCCTATTATTCTGAACAATCTTGAATTTTGTAGCCTTATTTTATGAAGCCCCTCACATTTACTTCCTTAAATTCTGTGACACGTAGTCACTAACTATGCTCTGTTAGTAGGCACTACTGTGCCACAGAATTCACAGAGCCTGCCTTCTGAACTACAGAGGTGCTGAGAGGAGGCGTTTCAGGAAGCGTAGTCAGTACAGAAATCACAGGTTGCAGGCAGCAAGGTACCATGGGACATATAGTCCCTAGAAATTGAAAGTAAATAGCAGAGGAAAAGCCACAACGCATGCAGGGATTCCTGGAAGTTGTGGAAAGAGATGTGCAGCAGACACACAACACTCACAAGATGAGAGGAGATTTTTTTACTAAGCTTATATTGGACTGTCAAAAATTATTATGTATTACTACTACAATGCTGATGTAATAAATGAAAGAGTATGCTGTGACCAAAGAACACCTTTAAGATTCTGTTAAATTATCTAGTGTAAAGTTTATTAATTTATTAAATTTTTTGGGGGGTTTTAACAATAAAGATTTTTATTGAATTTTCAAAAGTAAAACAAGAATATTCCAGTTACCTATTAAAACAGTGTTGAGTGTAAAGTTTATTTTAAAGACAGCCAAATGTATGCATGCTGTTATTTGTATTAGTTTATTCTTGTCTGTCTTCATGGGCAGGTGGAAGACACTCCTCTAACAGCGGTACAGACTGGGTTGCAGAAAGGTGAGTCTGTCTGGTAATGGAGCTGCTGCCTACAATATCCACTGCAGACCAGTAACATTATACCATAATGATCACATCACTATATTAAATACGCTGCACTCATATAATTGTTTCTAGAATGTCCCTAAGGGGTTATACTGCAAGCATACTATCTGGCATGCAGTGCTCTGAATTGAAACACTTTTTAAGTTATTACCTCTAAAAGGGACAGAAATCACATAGCTTCTACATCTACCACATGTCTGCATCCACCATCATTGAAACTAATGTTACTTACCACGTGGTGTGTTAGTGAATCCTGACGCTCCTTGTTTCAAGGGGCCAGTGAGATCTCTGACGCATGCAAGCCCCTGAAGAAGAGAAGCCGGGCCTCCACCGATGTGGAGCTTGCAAATTCCTCCTACCGTGATGCTTCAGACTCTGACTCCCGTGGCCTAAATGATGCACAGGTGAGTTCCCCATCTTACTTGTAACTGCAAATTATAAATGTCTAAATTGCAAAAGTAACCTACAGAAGCCTATTTTGGGTTCCTGTCTTTCCTAACCATTTGTTGAACTTTGTTGGTTGGCATCACTTGTTAGATATGCCCTAGCTGCATTTAAATAGCCAAAACAGAAAAGATCATGGTGCTGTTAAAATGGCCAATACAGGTGCTCTTGCACCTCTTTTATCTGGGTGTTTGCCTGGGTATGCAAATCCAGGCAAACAGAGACAGTGCAGAATTGCAGGGTTAGCACTCGTTAGTAAAAATTCCTGAGCATAACACTCCATTGCTGTCCATATTCAAATTGATGGAATGAGGTCCTTAAAGTATAAATTTTGCCAGATTATGCACATTCAAAGTTTCCAGATCAATTTCTGATGTATATCTTTGGAACTGTACCCGGACCCTGCATCAGCAGGGTCTTTCTGTAATGTTTGCTTCAGGCACTGGAGCATATGGTGCTCACCGTGGCACGTGGTGCAACCAGTGTGGTTAGGCACAAGGTGCTATACATGTTCAGGTCTAGACTCCAAGATCCCTTCGGGGGAAATAAAAACTGAATGCAATCTCTCCACTTGATTTACCTTACTGCCCCAATTATGTGTATATTTGTTGGGCCAGTTCTGGTGACAACTCTCTTGCTTTTAGGAGCAGTAAAGAAAGTGTCAGTGAGTACTGAATTCATTATCCTAGAAATGATTCTCTTTATAATGGGCCATGTTGTTTTTTGTGACTGTTACATGCAGAAGTTCTCAGTGGGCTTAGTGACCAATGTTTGTTGGAGCCCTTACTTCTTATGAAATCCCTTGTGATGCACAGATGTAGCGTATAATGAATAACAAATTTCCAATGTTTGCACAGCTTTATAATCCCCCAGATTACAGTTCTACAGTGGCTCGAAAAAGTATTTAGTCAGCCACCAATTGTGCAAGTTCTCCCACTTAAAAAATGAGAGAGGCCTGTAATTGAGAGACAAAATGTGGAAACAAATCCAGACAATCACATTGTCTGATTTGGAAAGAATTTATTTGCAAATTATGGTGGAAAATAAGTATTTGGTTAATATCAAAAGTTCATCTCAATACTTTGTTATATATCCTTTGTTGGCAATGACAGAGGTCAAACGTTTTCTGTAAGTCTTCACAAGGTTGTCACACACTGTTGCTGGTATGTTGGCCCATTCCTCCATGCAGATCTCCTCTAGAGCAGTGATGTTTGGGGCTGTTGCTGGGCAACACGGACTTTCAACTTCCTCCAAAGGTTTTCTATGGGGTTGAGATCTGGAGACTGGCTAGGCCACTCCAGGACCTTGAAATGCTTCTTACGAAGCCACTCCTTCGTTGCCCGGGCGGTGTGTTTGGGATCATTGTCATGCTGAAAGACCCAGCCACGTTTCATCTTCAATGCCCTTGCTGATGGGAGGAGGTTTGCACTCAAAATCTCATGATACATGGCCCCATTCATTCTTTCATGTACACGGATCAGTCGTCCTGTTCCCTTTGCAGAGAAACAGCCCCAAAGCATGATGTTGCCACCCCCATGCTTCACAGTAGGTATGGTGTTCTTTGGTTGCAACTCAGCATTCTCTCTCCTCCAAACACGATGAGTTGTGTTTCTACCAAACAGTTCTACTTTGGTTTCATCTGACCATATGACATTCTCCCAATCCTCTTCTGGATCATCCAAATGCTCTCTAGCAAACATCAGACGGGCCCGGACATGTACTGGCTTAAGCAGGGGGACACGTCTGGCACTGCAGGATCTGAGTCCCTGGCGGCGTAGTGTGTTACTGATGGTAGCCTTTGTTACGTTGGTCCCAGCTCTCTGCAGGTCATTCACTAGGTCCCCCCGTGTGGTTCTGGGATTTTTGCTCACTGTTCTTGTGATCATTTTGACCCCACGGGGTGAGATCTTGCGTGGAGCCCCAGATTGCGGGATATTATCAGTGGTCTTGTATGTATTGCTCCCACAGTTGATTTCTTCACACCAAGCTGCTTGCCTATTGCAGATTCAGTCTTCCCAGCCTGGTGCAGGTCTACAATTTTGTTTCTGGTGTCCTTTGACAGCTCTTTGGTCTTCACCATAGTGGGGTTTGGAGTGTGACTGTTTGAGGTTGTGGACAGGTGTCTTTTATACTGATAACAAGTTCAAACAGGTGCGTTTAATACAGGTAATGAGTGGAGGACAGAGGAGCCTATTAGACCCGGTTTACACCAGGGCGGCGCGACGCGGCACGACTTGTGGGGACGACCTCTGCGGCGCGATCTCAAGACGACTTGAGACGCCCGCCGAGGCGATTTGCATAAGACTTCTGTATAGAAGTCAATGCAGGTCGCCTTGGGTCGCCCCCAAAAGTAGTACAGGAACCTTTTTCTAAGTCGGAGCGACCTGAGTCGCTCTTACTTAGAACGGTTCCATTGTAAAAAGGGTGGGATGCGACTTGTCAGGCGACTGAGTCACCTGACGAGTCGCCCTGGTGTGAACCAGCTCTTAAAGAAGAAGATACAGGTCTGTGAGAGCCAGAAATCTTGCTTGTTTGTAAGTGACCAAATACTTATTTTCCACCATAATTTGCAAATAAATTCTTTCCAAATCAGACAATGTGATTGTCTGGATTTGTTTCCACATTTTGTCTCTCATAGTTGAGGTATACCTATGATGACAATTACAGGCCTCTCTCATCTTTTTAAGTGGGAGAACTTGCACAATTGGTGGCTGACTAAATACTTTTTTGCCCCAATGTATATGGTAAATGTTGTCCATTTACTTGGTTGACAATCTTTACCTTTTTATACTTGTTTCTGGCATTATTATTTAACCACTTCAGCCCCAGAAGATTTTACCCCCTTCCTGACCAGAGCACTTTTTACAATTTGGCACTGGGTCGCTTAAACTGACAATTGCGCGGTCATGCAATGCTGTACCCAAACTAAATTTGCGTCCTTTTTTTTCACAAATAGAGCTTTCTTTTAGTGGTATTTGATCACCTCTGCGGTTTTTATTTTTTGCGCTATAAACAAAAAAATAGTGACAATTAAAAAAAATATATATATTTTTTACTTTTTGCTATAATTAATATCCCCAAAATTGTTTTTAAAAAACTAATTTCTTCATCAGTTTAGGCCAATATATATTCTTCTACATATTTTGCAATAAGCGTATATTGATTGGTTTGCGCAAATGTTATAGCGTCTACAAACTATGGGAAAGATTTAGGGCATTTTTATTTATTTATTTATTTTTTACTAGTAATGGCGGTGATCTGCGATTTTTAGCGGTACTGCGACATTGCGGCGGACAGATCGGCCACTTTTGATACATTTTTGGGAACATTGACATTTATACAGCGATCAGAGCTATAAAAATGCAATGATTACTGTGTAAATGTCACTGGTAGGGAAGGGGTTAACACTAGGGGGTGATCAAGGAGTTAAATGTGTGTTCTAACTGTATGGGGATAGGACTGACTTGGGGAGGAGACATATTGTTGTTCCTACTCAGTAGGAACAAACGACATGTCCCCTCTCTCCTGACACAACAGGGATTTGTGTGTTTACACACACAAATGCCCGCGATCGCGCGTGGCTGGCGGTGATCGCGCCCGCCGGCCATGCGCATCGGGTCTCCCGCCATGCCTCCAGCGGCTCTTAAAGGGAACAATGTACCCATACGTTGTTTTGTCCAGCCATGCCATTCTGCCGATGTATAACTTAGCTAGTAGTGTTTAAACTAAAGCATGCAAGCCAACACATTTACCAGCAACAGGGAAGTGCTATAGTCAACGTATTATTTTGCCATCTAACCTTGCTAATGGGCTTATGGGAATGCCTGTTCTCCATTGTGAAGAAATTAATCAGACTTTATGGGAACTTTAGATGTTGCTGGAGTAAAAAGTGTAGTTATGACCTGGCACTTTATGCTGCCTACTTACTGATAAAGCTCCAGCAGCTTGTTGGTGCACTTTGCACTGCACTTTCATCTGGCTCTTTGACCTGCCTTAATGAATAGGCTGGTATATTTTGATTTACATAGCTTTGTAATAAAAAAGCAGCACTCCCTCCATAGTCCAAACCACGAGGAGGTAAATATCCAACTAAACGAGCTCTGATGGCAAAAACAGGCCTATATGAGAGATTAGCATCCTTCTCCCCACGAATTTGGTAGCAGAAAAAAAGATACTATAGCATGGTGATTGCCTGATAGGGGAGATGCCAATGTTTTTGTTCACAATGTAACTAATAGAACCTTTTGTGTTGTGCTAAGGTGTTTGTTCAGCATTATAGTTACATAGGGTGCATGGTTTACAAAAATTAGGGTAAAGAAAAGTAGGGGAAAAAAATGCAACTAGTCAGCTTCTTATAATTCACATGGAGCAAGAAATATAGATGCCATGGCTAGCTAAGCCATTAACTATTGTGACAGCAGGAAGGTAAAGTCACCTGGTTGCATCCAGGGGGGTAGATATATTTCGCCCAGATTCAGGCTTTACGCCGATTTATACAGCTAGGTGGAGAGTTGTATAAGCCCAGCTGAGACTAGTGGGCTCATTGATGACTCATACCTCTAGGGAGAGTGTGGGGCGTCGTGCAGACAGAGATGAGGAGACCAGCTGAACCTTGTCAGCTCATTTAGGCCTCTATAAGAAAGCCCAGCTTCATTAGATGTTAGCTCATGCCTGGAAGCAGACCTGTGTGGACTGTCTAGGGAGAGTGAACCCCTGTGCGGTGAGAGAAAGCCTGTGTGGCTATATTTTGCTTGGACATTTAAAACCAGGGACTAGGACAGCACTAGGCTGATCCCAGTCGTTAGTTAGGAAACCTGTAAGTTTAGTCAGAGGTCAAGTTGACCAGGATTTATTTTGTGTTTGTTTTTTTTGCCTTGCTGTGTTTTTGTCACTGTAAATAGAAAATAAACCGCACCTTTTTTGATTTTGAAAACCACAACCTCCGTCTGCTGGGCCTGTTTTTGGGTGGGGAGCCCATCCCGGGGGTCACACATACCCGCTGCCGAGCTAGCCCCCTCACAGTTGGTGGAGAACCAGTGGCAGTTTTTTTTTAAGCCAGCATGGAGGAGATACTGAAACAGCTGGCTCTAGCAAATGCCAATCAACAGCAGACAAATGCAGGTTTGCAAAGGAGCCTTGCAGCCCAGCAGCAAGCTCATCAACAGAGCCTTGCAACTTTACAACAGAGTCTGGAGGCTCAGCAACAAGCCCAACAGCAATCTGAGGCCCGCTTCATAGACCTGTTGCAGAAGCAAGAGCAGAGACTACAACAACAGATGGAAGCAGTAATGCAGCAACGTCCGCAGACCGGTGAGGAAAGCCGTCCCACTAATACCGCGTCCTTTGGGGTGAGTCGTTTATTGACAAAAATGACTGGAGAGGATGATCCAGAGGTATTTTTGACCACATTTGAAAGGACCGCTGAAAGAGAAAAGTGGCCTGAGGAGCAGTGGGCTGGACTGGTGGCTCCTCTGTTAACGGGTGAATCGCAGAAAGCTTACTATGACCTAGAGCCTGACCAAGCAAAAGACTATGTGATGCTAAAAGCTGAAATATTGGCAAGGCTGGGTGTCACCCTGGCTGTCCGGGCTCAGCGTGTGCATAACTGGACTTTCCAGCTTGGAAAACCCCCCAGGTCTCAAATGTATGATCTCATTCACCTGAGCAGAAAGTGGCTACAGCCAGAGACTTTGTCCGCACCAAAGATTGTGGAACGTGTTGTAATGGATCGGTTTTTGAGAGCTCTTCCTACTGCCATCCAAAAGTGGGTAAGCCATGGAGACCCAGAGACGGCCGATGGTCTTGTGGATCGTGTGGAGAAATACTTGGCTACAGAGAACCTGACGGCCTCTTCCAGAGACACTCGGACTTTCCACCCTAAGACCAGACCATCCCCAGGGGCGGATAAGATGATTCCAAGGGGTAAGGGTGGAGAGAGTGAGAGGGTGGGAGCTCTACCCCAAGTTTGGCGAGAACAGCCTGGGAAATCAGCGGCTCAAGAGGCGGCAAGAAGGATCATTTGCTACCGCTGCCGGCAAGCGGGACATATTGCAGCAAATTGCCCGGTTTTGGAGGAATCCATGCAGTGTGACTTTCTGACGGGCAGACGTCAGTCGCTGTGTGCGACAGTCGCATGCACTGCCATTCGGGGAACTGAGAAACATTTATGCAAAATGTGTATTAATGGTAGAAATGTTGTGGTATTGCTGGATTCAGGTAGCCTTGTGACCCTGATAAAGGCTGAGTTAGTTAAAACAGAGGTCTCTGGGAATAGCAAGGTAGCCGTTATTTGTGTGCATGGGGACACCCGAGAGTATCCAGTGACTACAGTGTGTTTCGAGACCCCCAAAGGTACCCTTTCTCATCCAGTGGGCTTAGTGTCTCAGTTACCGCATGACGCCATTGTGGGAAGGGATTTTCCGAAGTTCTGGGAACTGTGGGATGATCATGAGCCCCCCACTGGTGCCCCTATGTACCAGGAATATGATAGCCAGAACTCCTCTGAGAGTGGTGAGGACTCTCCCGAATTTCCCTTGTCAGTATTGGCAGGGGAGACTCAAGAAACTGGAGAGGAGCCCACCTCCTCAGACGAAAACCTACCGTCTGTGGAGTTTTCTGATCTTGAGGTTCACAGGGAAAACTTTGCCACAGAACAGTTGAAAGACCCCGCCCTAATAAAGGCACGGGAAAACGTAGTGAAAATAGATGGCGAGTTAGTGAACCCAGATAATACCTGCACTTACCCATACTTCAGCGTAGAGAAGGACCTACTGTATCGGGTGGCAAAAAGGGCAGAAGAAACCGTTGAGCAGCTGGTGGTGCCCAAACCTTACAGGAAGTTGGTGTTGGAGTTGGCCCATGGGCACATTCTTGGAGGTCATCTGGGGACAGAGAAAACCCGAGAGAGGGTATTACAGAGATTCTATTGGCCTGGGGTGATGAAGGACATAGAAAATTATTGTTCCTCCTGCCCTGTGTGTCAGAGGTCGGCCCCGATGCCACACTTCCGTAGCCCGCTGGTCCCTCTACCCATCATTGAGGTCCCGTTTGAGAGAATCGCAATGGATTTGGTAGGTCCTATAATCAAGTCCGCTAGGGGGCACCAGTACATATTGGTTATAATGGACTATGCCACCCGTTATCCAGAAGCGATCCCTCTCAGAAATACCTCGGCCAAAACCATAGCCAAAGAGCTATCTCTTGTTTTTAGCCGGGTGGGTATTTGTAAAGAACTGCTTACGGACCAAGGTACACCCTTTATGTCCCGGGTTATGAAGGAGCTGTGTAAATTGTTCAAAGTGACGCAATTACGTACATCTGTGTATCACCCCCAAACCGATGGGCTGGTTGAAAGATTCAACAAAACCCTAAAACAAATGTTGAAGAAAGTGGTGGATAGGGATGGAAAGGATTGGGACTGTCTACTTCCTTATTTGATGTTTGCTATTAGGGAGGTGCCCCAATCCTCTACGGGATTCTCCCCCTTTGAGTTACTGTATGGGAGACACCCAAGAGGGCTGTTGGATATTGCCAAGGAAACTTGGGAAAGTGAGAGTTCTCCCCACAGGAGTGTGATTGAGCATGTCGCCCTGATGCAAGATCGAATTGCACAGGTAATGCCCATCGTGAAGGAACATTTGGCCCAAGCGCAGTTGGCACAGCAGAGAGTGTACAACCGTGGAGCCAAGACCCGTACCTTTTCCCCGGGGGATAGGATATTGGTACTTGTCCCTACGGTTGAAAGTAAATTCCTTGCCAAATGGCAAGGCCCCTACGAGATAATGGAAAAAGTGAGCGAAGTGAATTACAAGGTCAGACAACCAGGAAGGCGAAAGCCCGAACAGATCTATCACGTTAATCTGTTGAAAGCCTGGAGGGATAGAGAGTCCCTAGTCGCAGAAACTTGGTCACCAGCTCAAACTGGTTGCGTGATTCCTGAGGTTGGAATCGCAGCCACCTTGTCACAACCCCAACAACAGGAGGTTAAGGAGTTTGTGCTTCGCAACAAGGAGGTATTCTCTGAGCTGCCGGGACAAACATCTGGGGTAGAGCATGACATTATTACCCCGCCCGGTGAAAGGGTGAAGTTAAAACCCTATCGGATCCCAGAGGCCCGACGGGAGGCAATACGGGAGGAAGTACAGAAAATGCTGAACTTAGGGGTGATAGAGGAGTCCCAAAGTGATTGGTCTAGTCCCATTGTGTTGGTGCCTAAACCGGATGGGAGCTGGCGATTTTGTAACGATTTTCGTCAGTTGAACAAAGTTACAAAATTTGACACCTACCCCATGCCACGTATAGATGAGTTGATCGACCGGCTGGGAACAGCCCGATACATGACGACTCTTGACCTCACAAAAGGGTATTGGCAAATCCCCCTGGCCAAGTCAGCCAAAGAGAAAACCGCATTTGTAACCCCAGACGGGGCGTTCCAATATAAAAGAATGCCGTTCGGGTTACAGAATGCGCCGGCCACATTCCAGCGGAAAATGGACCAGATGCTGAGGCCCCATCGGAAGTATGCTGCGGCTTACCTGGATGACGTAATTGTCCATAGCACAGATTGGGCCTCACATCTGCCAAAAGTGCAAGCAGTCCTGGACTCTGTTCGGGAAGCAGGGTTTACGGCTAACCCCAAGAAGTGTACCATTGGGCAGGAGGAGGCCAAATATCTTGGGTACACCATTGGGAGGGGAGTAATAAAACCCCAACTCAACAAAGTCGAGGCCATCCAGAGTTGGCCACGTCCCAACAGCAAGAAGCAGGTACGAGCCTTTCTGGGAATCGCTGGGTATTATCGGCGATTCATTCCCCACTTTGCTTCTAAGGCTGTGCCCCTAACCAACCTGACGAAGGGGAAAGGGTCGGTCATGATTAAATGGACCCCCGAGGCTGAGGCAGCATTCCAATTCTTGAAACAAGCCTTATGTAGCCAGCCAGTGTTGTACTCACCCGACTTCTCTAAAGACTTTGTCGTACAAAGTGATGCGTCAGATGTGGGGTTAGGAGCAGTATTGTCCCAGGTCTGGAACGGGGAAGAGCACCCAGTCATTTACCTCAGCAGGAAGTTGAAGTCCCATGAGGTAAATTACGCCACCGTTGAAAAGGAGTGTTTAGCGGTGAAGTGGGCTCTAGATTCCCTTCGGTACTACCTGCTAGGTAGGCACTTTGACATGGTTACGGATCACGCTCCGTTAAAGTGGATGGCTCAAAACAAGGAAACAAATAGAAGAGTGAATAGGTGGTTCCTGGCCCTCCAGGAATTCAACTTCACAGTAAAGCATCGCCCTGGCGTTCAAATGGGGAATGTGGATGCTTTGTCTCGAGTACATGAATGCCTGATTGCTGGTGTTCCAACCCCGAGGTTAAAACAAGAGGGGGGGGTATGTGACAGCAGGAAGGTAAAGTCACCTGGTTGCATCCAGGGGGGTAGATATATTTCGCCCAGATTCAGGCTTTACGCCGATTTATACAGCTAGGTGGAGAGTTGTATAAGCCCAGCTGAGACTAGTGGGCTCATTGATGACTCATACCTCTAGGGAGAGTGTGGGGCGTCGTGCAGACAGAGATGAGGAGACCAGCTGAACCTTGTCAGCTCATTTAGGCCTCTATAAGAAAGCCCAGCTTCATTAGATGTTAGCTCATGCCTGGAAGCAGACCTGTGTGGACTGTCTAGGGAGAGTGAACCCCTGTGCGGTGAGAGAAAGCCTGTGTGGCTATATTTTGCTTGGACATTTAAAACCAGGGACTAGGACAGCACTAGGCTGATCCCAGTCGTTAGTTAGGAAACCTGTAAGTTTAGTCAGAGGTCAAGTTGACCAGGATTTATTTTGTGTTTGTTTTTTTTGCCTTGCTGTGTTTTTGTCACTGTAAATAGAAAATAAACCGCACCTTTTTTGATTTTGAAAACCACAACCTCCGTCTGCTGGGCCTGTTTTTGGGTGGGGAGCCCATCCCGGGGGTCACACATACCCGCTGCCGAGCTAGCCCCCTCACACTATATAGTCGGCTTTTTATCACTGAACAAGTCCCAAATACCCCTGTTGTTTATTTCCACATTTACTACATGTATACACATGAGCTGTGAATTATGCTTTCTGTAATGCCTGGTCTTCTGAACACAGATCAGCTTTGATAAGCAGCCGGACAGTCCATCGGCCAATGCAGATGCAGATGCCTCTGATGTGCAATCTGTAGATTCCAGCGTATCTCGGCGGTCAAGCAAGAGAGACACAGTGTGCCAGGTATGTATGGAAGCTGCTTGGTTTATAAGGAAATCACATAATCTATGGCATTAAAGTCCTACAAACAGCTAATTTAGTTCTTTGAGACCACTTACAGGATATGTTTTTCTTTTCTGTCCGCAAGACAGGTGAAATGTTTAGTGCTTCTTTTTAAACAAAACACACATTGTTCTGGCTTTTTGGGCTTTACTTTAGAGCTCCCACTGCTATTTAAAGTGTTACTAAACCCAGGACCCTCCATTCACTTTAGCTTGTCTCCCACAGTACACAGAACATGGAAATTCAATTATTTTAGTAAATATAAACTGCTAAATACCCTTTCTCATCAGCAGTATATAGCAGTCTTGTGATTTCTATCAGTGTCCAGCCAAGCACTGATAAAAGCTTGTAGGAGGAGTTTTCTGACTGTCCTATGAGACTGCAGGACCCCTGACCCTCTGTCTGGACAGTACTGATTGGCTCTGTGCTGATCACATGCACCCTCCCAAGAAACAAAAAACCTCCCTAGCAATACACACCAAACTGAGCATATGCAGCCTGACTCCATAGTCTTATCAGGAAATTATTAGAGGACAGTGGAAGGAGGGGAGGATAAGAGCAAACAGGATCAAACAGCCTTTTTACACAATTTGGAGGATTAACCCCTTAGGTTCCACAGTGAGTATAACAAGCATGCTTTACTGCATATACAGATTGATTGTACAGTTGTGGGTTTAGTAACACTTTAAGCAGCAGGAACTCATAAAGCAGTGTATTACTACAAGCAGTGGATTACTGCTGCTGTACAAGCAGTGGATTACTATTCTAAGTGATTCATTGCTGGAAAGATGTTTATGATTGGGTTGAATAAATATATAAAGGAAATAAAAATATCTTGAAGAGGAGTTCCACCCAAAAGTGGAACTTCCGCTCATTTGTCTCCCCCCCCCCCCCCTCCGGTGCCACATTTGGCACCTTTTGGGGGGGGAGGGAGCGGATACCTGTCCACGCGGCAAATTATGTCAGCAGCTCAGCTCCCCCCTCCTTCCCTCGGGCCAGTAGGAGAGCGCAATGCTTCACTACCGGGTTCCCTTACCGGCAATGGCGGCGGCAGCACCCGACAGCTGATGGAAACATCAGCTGCGGTGCCGACATCGCTGGACTCCAGGACAGGTAAGTGTCCTATTATTAAAAGTCAGCAACTGCACTATGTGTTGCTGCTGGCTTTTAATTTTTTCAGGGTGGGCAGACCTCCGCTTTAAGGCTCATATACACCTAAGAATATACATTGCTTTTTTGTCAAAGTTTGATTGCCTCCTTGACAAAACAGAAGGCCACAATTTTTATTATGTGTTACCTGCCAGAGTTGAGCTTTAGCTCTTTTCTTTACAAGGGGCATTTTTTTATTCACTATTTGGTGGCAAAGTTGTTTTTTTTATAAGGTTTCAGCGTTTGTATCCTGGTTTGTCCAAAGCGTTCCACAAATTGATTCCCTCTCAGTTTATAAAAAACTGATTTAATCAGTGGCTGCTCACCGTGAAAGTAACGGTGGCTTCTCGTCCGACCTGAAAACAAGCCCAGCAAAATAGCTGACATAAATTCACATATCCTCTTCCAAAAACCTCTACATGTGGGCATAATTCTATATCTATTTAAAGTGTTGCGCTAAAAAAAAAAAAATAATAATGAAATCAAAATACAAATATATCATAAACATATAAATGTCCAACATGAGAAAGGAGTCCCACAGAAATAATAGTGAAAAAGTAAATGGTTCCAACAGCCAAAAATAGAAGATAGTTGATATTTCCTTCACTCCACCATAGAGGCCAATCACCAACACCCAAATAAGATGTCTTCTTACCAGAGCTCAAGGACCCCCAGGTCAAACAGGCTTTGGGAACTCTCTCCCTATAGCACTACTCCAGCCAGAATGAAGTAGCCACGGTGATGATATCTTGGGATATATTCCGGAACAGATAACACCAACTGCCAAAAGCGTAGTACATATGGGTCAAAAAACAATAAATAGTGTAAAACTTTAAAACGAATGCTTTATTAAAAATGAGTAGTGCTTACAAAGGTAAAAAGAACATGCCGATGTCTCTATCAAAACAATCCCGGTCACGTAAGATGGCATCCATCTTCACTTCTGGGTTGTGCGATGACATGACCTAGCCCCTCAAGCCTACGCTTTTTGTCACCATAGGACTTCTACCAGGGCAATAATTCTATGCCTTATGGAAAATAATGCTCTCTGTCAGTACAGATTTTTGGCATCTATCTTAAAGTGGTTCTAAAGCCTAAACATTTTTTCCCTAATGCATTCCTTGCATTAAGGTAATTTTTTTTTTTAGGTAGCAGTATGCCCGCCCTCCCACCTTATACTTACCTAAGTCCTCTCTTGATCCATTGCTGTACCCATCTGTAGCGGCTCTCTCCCTTCTCCCCACTCTCACAGGCTTGGCTGTCAGTCAATTTCTGTGATAGGGCAGGGCCAAGCAGTGTTGTGTGTGTCTGTAGATGCAATCAATGCAGCTCAGGAATGAGCCCACAGGTGTGTCTCCACAGCAAGCGGCTTGCTGTGTGAGCACACCATGAAGATGATGAGCCGGGAGTGCCCGCGGGGAACCCGAGAAGAGGACGTTTGGGCCTCTGTGCAATTTATAAATCTATTATTTATACAGGCAGTCCCCGAGTTACGAACATAATAGGGACTGTAGGTTTGTTCGTAAGTCAAAGTTGTTTGTAAGTCGCAACACTGCATTTGTAAGTGTAACTTCCGGTCGGAACACTGCATTCGTAAGTGTAACGTCCGCCTGTGCATGGATGTGGGATGTTCCAGGCGCTATGTTATCTGGGGCTCTTCTGACCATGCAGTACATGTAGTACTGCAGTGTGGGATGTGTCCAGAGGTATCCAGGACCAGCGTGGAGCACAAGTGGCCGGCATTTGAGGCCGTTCGTAAGTAGGAGTCATTCGTAACTCGGGGACTGCCTGTAAAGCCGCGTACACACGATCGGTTTTACCGATGGATTTTTTTCATCGGACAAACCGATCGTGTATGGGCCCCATCAGTCTTTTTTCCATTGGTGTCAAAAAATAGAACATGTTTTAAACTTTTCCGATGGATAAAAAACCGATAGCAAATCCTGATTGTCTATGGGCAAGTCCATCGGATAGAAAACCCACGCATGCTCAGAATCAAGTCAACGCATGCTCAGAAGCATTGAACTTAATTTTTCTCGGCTCATCAGAGTGTTTTACGTCACCGCGTTTGGAACGGTCGGTTTTTTGACTGATGGTGTGTAGGCAAGACTGATGGCAGTCAGCTTCATCGGTTTAAAAACCATAGGAAATCCGATCGTGTGTACAGGGCTTAATAGGTTTGTATAAACCTGTTTGTTGTTTAAAAAAATAGAGTTTACAATCACTTTAAATATAAGCATAGGTAAATACTGTGTCTTGAAGTATGAATTGTTGTATATATTTACTTTTGTCTATGCAGTATACATTTTATTTTTGATGGCAGACCTAGTAAAAGTAACCTTAAAATAACCTTTCCAGATCTGTGAAAGTTATGGGGATTCGCTGGTGGCTTGCAATGGGGACTGCTCTCGCCTCTTCCACCTCGAGTGTCTGGGCATGGATGCATTGCCAGAAGGGAAATTTATCTGCATGGAGTGCAAAACTGGTATGTCCATATCTCTGACCCTGTCTTAAAGTGATATTTTAGGCACACTGCTAAATACACAGTAGAAAAAGACATTGTTATAATTTACTGTTTCACTTGCCAAAACATTTGTATGTTTTTTTTTCTATTCCTGTGATTTACACACCTCTGTCACACTGCACATCAATAAAGATCACTTTACTGTATGTTTTATATTTATTTTGGCCTTTTTTATATACAATCTTTGTTTTACAAACAATTATACATGGCAAAGAAGTCACAGAACACTGTGGGTTATCTAAAACAAGAGCACAGCAGAACCTGCCTGTCATTAGGCTTGTTCTGTCTGACTGAAACCTTGCCGGAAGGAAAACAAAGGGAATCGCTACTTTTGTTTCTTTACTTGTGTTTGTAAATTTTAATTTTAACTATTAGGCCTCATGCCCACTGGCGTTTTTTTTTACAGCTGCGTTTTTTGCAGCTTAAAAACGCCTGTCCATGTTATTGTAAATATATTTTTTTTTTAAAAAAAACAAAAAAAAAAACGTCGGAGCTAAAAACGCGACCGCGCGTTAGTGCGCGGTTTTTGCGCGTTAGTGCGCGTTTTTGCGCGGTTTTTTGACGCTCGCGTTTTTTTCTGCCTAATTCTGACGCTGAGGAACGCACTGGTCCTGTTTTTTTTTTACAGCTTACAAACTCCTATGCTCTTTACAGCTCAAAAACGCCTAGGTGGGCATGAAGCTATAGACTAACATGGACAGGCGTTTTTAAGCTGTAAAAAACGCTCAAAAACGCGGCTGAAAAAACGCCCGTGGGCATGAGGCCTTAAAGTGGTTGTAAAGGCAGAAGGTTTTTTTATTTTAATGTTTTCAATGCATTAAGATAAAAAAAACCTGCGTGCAGCAACCCCCCTTAGCCCCCCTAATACTTAGCTGAGCCCCATCTCGATCCAGCGATGTGCACAAGTGCCTCGGCCGTCCTGGCCTCCTCCTCCTGATTGGCCGTTGGCTCCCACTACTGTCAATCAAAGTCAGTTAGCCAAAAAGGAGAGAGAGGGGGTGGGGCCGAACAGCGTCTCTGTCTGAATAGACACACAGAGCTGCGGCTTGGCTCGGGTGCCTCCATAGCAAGCTGCTTTCTGTGCGGGAAAACGACAGGTGGGAGGGGCCAGGAGCGCTGGCGAGGGACCCGAAAAGTGGAGGATCTGGGCTGCTCTGTGCAAAACCACTGCACAGGGCAGGTAATTATGACATGTTTGGTATTTTTTTTTTTTAACAACAAAAGGTTTTATTGAGTTAACACAGTGTATACATCTGGAGTACAATCACAGTTGTAATCATTACATATAACAGTATGTCATTGACACAGGACCCATAGTACATGTAAGAGTACATTGTATTGAGCAATTGACCCAACAATATAGGTACATGGTACACAAATTTCGATAGTAAGGCTTCACACAGACAGGTGGGCAGATTTTAATTTCCATAGAGGGGGCTGAACAAATGATCAAATAAAGGTGTCAGAGTTCTGTAACCAGCGGTCCCAGACTTTCTCATATTTGGACGGGCACCCCCTGTTTATATATACACATTTTTTGTACGGCATAGTGGCATTAACCTCTGCCTTCCACTCCGTCAAGGTGGGGGGTATTGGCCTCATCCACTTTCTGGCAATAATTTTTCTGACTGAAAACAGGGTCTCCTGGAGGAATATCTTGGTATATTTATCTAAACTCACTGTAAATATCCCCAGGAGACACTGCCTTGGGTCTAGTGTGAGGGGTGAGCCCATGTCATCGTGCAGAAAAGCTACTACCTGTTTCCATAGAGCCTGTATTTTAACACACGTCCACAACATGTGGAAGAATGTGCCCGTCTCGGAGCTACAGAGTGGGCAAAGGGTAGACTGCTCCCTCCTATACCTGGCCACTCGGAGCGGGGTAAGATATGCTCTGTGTATAATAAAAATTTGGGACAGTGTGTCTGACAGTCTGGGTGATACCTCTCTACAGGTTTCTAGAGCTTCCTCCCATTCCTCATTCTCCATTGGGCCCACCTCCCTCTCCCATCTAGGTTTCAGGTCAAATGCCAGTTTGCTGGACACCGGGGTGGATAGCATATTGTAAAAGCACGAAATTAAGCCCTTCGGATCCGTACTCCTAGCAATAGCTATGATCGGATTCGACGTGGGCTGGGGAGGAGGTTGGGGGAACTGGGCCTGAGTCGCGTGCCGAATCTGGAGGTAACGAAAGAACATATGATTATGGAGCATATATTGTTCCTTCAGCATATCAAACGATTTGAGATTACCGTTGGACAAAATATGATGCAGGTAATATATGCCTCGGGAACTCCATACCCCCGGATCTTGTATGCGTCCATATTCTGGTAGAGATGTATTGTGCCATAGAGGCGCATAATCATTGTAAGGTGACACCTGGAGTTTCTCGGATGCGAGGGACCACACACGCCTATAGTGATACAGGAGGGATTTAGTATTCCCCTCTGAATCAGCACAACATGTCCCCATAACAATGGGGTATAGAGGGTCTAGGATTTGTTGCGCCCATCGTGGGCATAGTAACATTCGGAATCTCTCGCTGTCTGTTTTATCAATATGGTACAACTGGGACAGTTGGGCCGCGATGTAATATAGGTTAAAGTCTGGCAAGGCCGTCCCGCCCATGTCCGTCGGGTTTTTAAGAGCTCGCTAGGGGAGTTTGTGACGGCCGGTCCCCCAAACGAAGGGTTTAAGCAAGGCTTCCAGAGATTTGAAGTATTTTAGTTGGATATATATGGGGGAGTGCCAGAGAACATACAGTACCTTGGGCAATAGGATCATCTTGATAAGATTAATCCGTCCCCACACTCCAAGGGGCAACCGGGCCCACGTGCGGATCTTGTTCCTAACCAGGGCAAAAAGGGGTTCGACGTTGAGGGCTAGATAATCTGAAGGGGACCTGGGTATATTTATCCCAATGTACTTTATTACCCCGACCCTTTGAAGTGGTAAAGTGGCTTGGGACTCGGGGATAGGAAAGCTATCTATTGGTAATATTTGCGACTTGTCCCAATTAATCTTGAGGCCGGAAAATATTCCAAACTGCTCAATTATGTGCAGGGCCCTGTGTAGAGAAGGCCCTGAGTCTGCTAAGTATAGTAGCGTGTCATCCGCATACATGCTTATCTTTTCTGTGAGGGGTCCCATGCTTAATCCCACTATCTCTGGGTCTGCTCGGATAACCATGGCCAGAGGCTTAGCCGCTAGAGCATACAGCAGGGGTGAGAGTGGGCAGCCCTGCCTAGTGCCTAGTCCCAGGCTAAACAGCGGAGAGGGCCACCCATTCGCCACCACCTTGGCCGAAGGGTCTTGATACAGCAGCTGAGTCCATTTCACAAAATTCGGCCGAAGCCATATCCCTCCAAGCAGCTCCAGAGATACTCCCATTCCACTGAATCAAACGCTTTCGCGGTGTCAAGTGCCACCACTACTCGCGTTCCTACCGTCTCGTGAGTGGCCTGTAAGTTGATAAAGAGCTTCCGCAGGTTGAATGATGTATTACGACCTGGCATGAAGCCTGCTTGATCGGGGTGTATAAGGGAGAGAATAACTTGGTTGAGGCGTAATGAAAGAATTTTGGCAAGGATTTTAATGTCTACTTGTAATAGGGAGATGGGGCGGTAAGATTCGGGGAATCCCGGGTCTTTTCCAGGTTTGGGTATGAGTACTATCGTGGCTTCACGCATCGAAGGTGGTAGAGTAAAGGACTCGAAGAGATCATTATATAGTGTTAGTAGTTTGGGAGTGAGAACCTCCCCAAACCTAGAGTAGAATTCTATAGGGAGACCGTCCGATCCCGGGGATTTAGATCTCGCAAAGCTCGCTATGGCTTTGGCTATCTCCTCTTCAGTGAGAGGTGCCTCGAGTATGGTGATTTGGTCTTTCGTCAGTTTTGGAAAGGGTACGCTCGCAAGAAAGGAGGTCATGAGGCCACTATCAGGAGGGGCCGTAGATCGGTATAGATCTGAAAAAAAGTCTTTGAATGTTGAAGTCACTGCGCATGGGTCTGTAATCGGGATCCCCCCTGGTCCGTGCAAGGTGATGACCACTGGTGGCCTTTCCTCGCTGTGTGCCAAATATGCCAGTAATTTGCCGGCCTTTTCCCCATGTTCAAACATTTTTTGCCTGGTAAAGAATAATTTACGTTTAGTTTTTTCAAAGTGGAATTGATTGACCACCCTATTCTGTAGCTTGATTAAACTTGCGTTAGAAGGTGACGGGTCATTTGCATATGCACCCTCCAAATTGGAGAGTTCCTCCAGTGCTTTGGTGAAAGCCTCTGAGGAATCTGCCTTGATTTTATTTATGTAAGAAATCAGGTGAGCCCTGGCGTGTATTTTAAATGATTCCCAAACCACGGAAGGGGGGGCCGACTGCACATTATCAGAGAAGAATCTGCGCCACTCCTCCGTGAGCTTGTCCTCCTCTGGAAGAAGTGACAACCAGAATGGATTCAGACGCCATGGTCTTACTGGTTTGTCAAGGGGAACCCTGAGGGTGATCGAGTAGGGGGTGTGATCAGACAGTAGTCTGGGTCCAAAGGCTGCAAATTGTAAACGTGGGGCCAATCCTCGAGAGATGAGGATGAGGTATTTTCTGGACATGGAGTTATGGGATGCAGAGAAACAAGAATATGCTTTGGTCTGGGGGTATTTATATCTCCAGGTATCTATAAGGTGAAATGAGGAGATCAGTTTGGAGAATTTGGTATCTCCAGCAGGCCTTGCCGACCCCTGAGAGGTCAGTAGCCTATCCATGTCTGTATTTAACACCATGTTAAAATCTCCTAGCCAGATTGACTGTGTATTAGGGTACCTAGCCATGAACGATATGCCCTCTAGTAGCACACTTTCACTATATGGGGGGGGGGGGGTATATAATAAGCCAGGATCAGTAGGGGTTCCCCATAAAATTTAGCTGACAGAAATATATAGCGACCTCCAGGGTCAGTGGTTACCTCACCTAATTCAAAATGCACAGATTTCGCCACCAATACAGACACCCCTCTGGAGTGTGATGTGTGAGTCGAATGGTATGCCCATCCCACCCATGGGCGGCGGAGGGCCATTTGAAGCCGCCCCTCTATGTGTGTCTCCACCAATACCACTACGTCAGCCCTCTGACCCTTCAAGAATGAGAGGGCCGCCGTACGTTTAATTTTGTCCCGCAGTCCCCTCACATTCCATACCAAAAACTTTAGGGACGCCATATCAGTCCATCCTCAGTAATTCCTACCCATAATTTACTATTAACCAATATAATCCCATGTACCTCAGGTAGGGTAATTCTTAGATATACATATAAAAGGAGCAGCAAGGAGCATAAAAACCCATGAAAATAATCTGTAAGTGATGGACATTGGTGCCTGTATTGTGTTTGACTCATCATATACACTGACAAAAAATTAAACCAAACCTTCCCCTCCCCTACCCCCCTCCCCCTCCCCGCTCTGCATCTTTTCAAACTGATGCGAGCATCATCCCCAAACCGAACCGTAACTGCCATCCAGAATAACACTTTAGTGAAAGAGATCAGTAGTAAGAGCCCGCGAAACCCAAAAAGTAGACCCACGCAGCACCCAGTCATAACAGACATACCACAACACGAGGCTGAGATAAATGCTTCGGATTGTTTTCTGCAAGTGAGACAGTCTTTGCATGAGTGGCTGCCGTGACCCCGGGCTTCATTTCCATATTTCTTGGATTGGCAGGGGGAAAAGTCTCGCTGCACTGTGTACTGGTATAGCAGCGCTTTTACTGTCCTATGCTCCAGCTGCTTCCGCAGCTAAGGGTATATGTGAGCCCACAAAGGAATCAAAGGAGTACAATCAACAAAACTTTTAAGCAGTGTGTCACAGATTCTGAATAATGAATATGAATATCCCGCCACTAGCTAGTGCACGCTCCTGACTGTAGGATAGCAATCCCAGGGGCTTCCACAAAGAGAACAACAGGTGTAGGCTTGGGATTAATGGGGCAAAGTGCAAAGAAGCAGTCAGGTCATGCAGATCTGTAGTATTTAAAGATTAGCAGGATTGGGCAGGTGCAGGATAAAGAGCATCATACTCACATAGTCACTTATTTCTCTGTGCCAGGGCGGCGCTCCAGCCAGGTTATGGCGGCATCAGGGTTATCAAAAAAGAGGGCCTTGCCATCATGTTCCACTCTGAGTCGGGCAGGAAACAGCATAGCATATTTGTAGTTGTGAATTCTCAGTCTGCGCTTGGCTTCCATGAAAGTTTGGTGGCGGTGCTGAACTTCCGCTGAGAAGTCTGGGAACACCGCTACTGTAGCATTCCCCAGAGCGATATTCCCTTTTATTCTGGCCATCCTGAGGGCAGCATCCCGATCTTTGTAGTTCAGTAGCTTAGCTATAAAAGTGCGCGGCGGAGCTCCCTGCGGCGGAGCTTTAGCCGGCATGCGGTGGGCCCTCTCAACTGCCAGGAGAGGGGAGAATGCCTCTCTCCCATAAGTGGTTATGAGGAGCTGTTCCAGAAACGAGGTGGGATCCTTACCCTCGGACCCCTCCGGCAGGCCAATCAGTCGTATATTGCACCTCCTCAACCTGTTCTCCATCTCATCTTGCTTGGAGAACAGTTGCTGGATCTGTTGCTGCATATTATCCGCTCCCGTCTGCAATGGCGGGAGCGCGTCCTCCACAACACTCAGGCGGGTCTCCGCAGTAGTCACCCTCTCCCGCAGATTCTGCATGTCCTGCCGGATGTGAGATATATCCACTCTCACCTCCTCGATCCGGGTTGTCAGGGATGTGCGGCATAGCGTGATGGCCTCTAGAAGCTGGGCTGTATCACTCGCCGGCCTTCCACTGTCCTCCGGCGCCTCGCCGCCATCTTCCTCGGGCTCCCCTGAATCTATATGGCGGTATTGTGCCAGCCTCGCCGCCGCGGCCCTTTGAGATTTCATCGGTGACATGCTGTCTAGGATGTAGGGTATCAAAGCAAGCGAGTGCAATGCGAAAATTCAGCCTGTGGATCTCAGGATGCAATGGATTACAGGATCAATGTCTGGAGCTCCTCAGCAAGCGTCCTACTCCATGCACCGTCAGGCCACGCCCCCATGTTTGGTATTTTTAAAGAAAAAAAAAAACTAGACTTTAGTATCACCAGTATCACTTTAAGCTCTGTAAAAACAGGCTTTTTTCAACATAAAATGCCACGTGCTGCCTGTAAAAATATAAAATATATTTATATGTAAAGTTTCAGATTTATCTGTCCAAAAAGAATAAATCAGTCTTTTTTCTTGGTCTTACCATAGTAAAAAATAATTATACCTTCCCTTGAAAAAAAAAAAAGTTTGTATATCATATGGAAGTCCTTTATCAGGAGGATGTTTTATATTAAGCTTAGAGTCACACTATAAAGTTGGCTTTTTTAATTTTTTTATTTATTCATTGCTTTGAAGAAAGAAATGTTCTTGTAATTAAAGCAAACCCTACCTCTTCAGCCCTAACACACACATAATCTCCAGCATCCAAGAGCACCGCACCGGGAGAACGTAGTAGCTCCGCGGGAGGGATTCCACCTATCAACATTGACTGTGTTGCTTGGGAAATCAAGCGATTTTCATGGGTTGCAGGAAAGAAAAATCACATTGTCTATGGCCTGCCTTAGTTCATGTTAGAAGCCATTTGGTTATTCAGCCCATTGGTATTAAACCAACTGATCTATAAAAGCAAAAGTTTTAAAAGGCAGGACTTTTGAGGCAGCACGAAATTACAATTCTGTTTCCGAAAAAACAATATAGCTTTAATCTTACAAAAATATACAAGAACAGTGACATAAAATAGTTTTGAGATAAGATATCAAGAGCAATATAGAAGTAAAGACTCCAAACGTAATGTAACTCTATCACCCACTTGACTGGAGTACATTAAAGTAACCTGGGGGAGAAGGTCTCTTTTGTATTGATCTCCTATAGACCTATGTAATGTAACTCCTTTGTAATTATTTACTCCTATAGTGGTTGTGATAGATGATTCAGCTCAACGTGTTTCCCATATTCAAGACAGTTCACTTCTTCAGGATTTAAAGAGTCAACTTGCTTTAGACTAACCAAAATAAACATGTTAGAGATCATGTACTTACAGTGGGTATAGAAAAGAACAAACCCCCCCCCCCCCTTTTTAAACTAATCACACTTTGTTGCTTTGCTGTCTGAAATTAAGACCGACACAGTTTTTGTTTTATCCAGCTGTATTTGCAACTTATAACATCCAATTGAAAGATATAACACCAACATGTTAGGCAAAAATAAAACAATTCTAAAACAGAATCACTGAGTTGGAAAAATTACCCCCCCCTCCTAAAAATTAATTTTTAAACTTAATCAGGTGTGCCTTCTCAGTGGCACACAAAGCCATTTGACTTTCAACTGTGATCAGCTTTGGTCATATAGATTAGCTTAGCATGAAAATAGCTTTTCTGGAGCATTTCAGTCCAGGTAGTGCAACTGAAGCAAACAATCAACTATGGGTGGCAAGGCACTGTCAAAAGATATCCGGGATAAAGATGTGGACAGGCACAAGTCAAGAGATGGATACAAAAAAATGTCAAAGCACAGTGAAGTATATTATTAAGAAGTGGAAGTGTATATTGAAAATCATACACACACATATTTCTTGGCATACGTTAGCTGTATGCTGCCAGGATTAATACCTCATCTTAAATAAATAAATAAATAATCCTATGCATTAAGGTGAAAAAACACCTTGCAGTGTCCGACCCCCCGAACCCCTGTTTTACTTACCTGAGCCCCGATTTTCCGAGGGAGCGCGATCCCGCGTCGTTCTCCCCATGGCTGATCAGCTCTTCATTGGATAGATTGATAGCAGTGCAGCCATTGGCTCCTGCTGCTGTCAATCAAATCTAATGACGCAGTCACTGGGGGGTGGGGCCGAGTCATACAATCGGCAGCTATGCGTGCCGATTGTATGACACAGGAGCTCGCCCGCAATGTAACTCCCTCGGGAGAGAGCTTCCCAGAGGGGGTTATCTATTGCGGGGAGGAGCCGCGAGAGCCACCATGGGACCCCAGAAGAGGACGATCGGGGCCACTTTGTGCAAAACGAACTGCACAGTGGAGGTAAGTATGACATGTTTGTTATTTTTAAAAAAAAGTGAACCTTTAGTGTCACTTTAAATCAGTGAAAACTAGGGGTGTCAAAACACCATGGAGACGCAAAGGGGGATCAATATAGAGGGTGGAAGTGACCACCAAGCACATTACACAGGGCATCCCAGACATAAGCTTTATGTCAGATTTACACAGCCCTGTGACACTGCACAGCCAGCAGACCTTTTCTTTACTTCATGTCAGCTAGGTCTTGTCCCTGCCCTATTCTGTGATTAGACAAAGAAGAAGAAGCAGCAGCAGACTGATGATCTCATCTCTCTGTCAGTCTAAACCCTTCTCTTCAGCATGTAGCTGGTTAATACATTAGCATTGCAGCTTAACTGATTGGCTCCATGTTCTGTTTCTGCCTCTCCCAGCCTGAGCTCTCCTGTACTGGGGGATGCAAAAAAATGATACCAGGCCAAATACTGGCAATGGTTTTTTAATGAATACTTATCTGCATGAACTGGTGTTTTTTTTTTTTTTTTGCCTGGTGTTTGGTTTTAAATCTGTTATGCCAATTATGCAAGATACAGCTAAGGAAAATTTTTGTTTTCTCTCAGCAGAATTTGAAATGCTTATTCTGGATGCTCTAAGTACAGCCATTAAATGTTTATTTATGTTTTGAACAGGTCTCCACACTTGTTTCTCTTGCAAGATACCCAGTACCAGTATCAAGCGCTGTTCTGTACCTTCATGTGGAAAGTTTTTCCATGAATCCTGTGCCCGCCAGTATTCAGCAACGGTCTTCGATTCAAAGGGCTTCCGGTGCCCACACCATTGCTGCAGCTCTTGCAGTGCTGACAAGGACACGTATAGAGCCTCTAAAGGTGAATTGAGGTTTATGGAGCATGTAGAGCCCTGGTTCACAACTTGCAGCCCTTTGCTACTTACCAGGCAGCCACTGTTCTAGAGCGTATTGCATTTCATGTATAATATAAAGATAATATATTTGCCACTAAATTACCTAGGGGTCTATGTATAGAAAAATTAGCTGGATACAGCTGTCACAGTATATTATCTAATACAGTAATTTCCCATGACTGTCAACTCCATCTAAGGGCCATATTTTCTGATTGAGGGTTTTGAAGAAAATGCTGCATTATGGCCACTAGATGGAGCTGAGGATCATAGGAAATTGGTTAATTGTAATTGTAAGCCCTGGCCAAAAGTTTTGAGAATGACTATCATTTTTACAAAGTCTGCTGTTCAGTGTTTTTTTAGATCTTTTTGGCAGATGTTACTATGCTATACTGAAGTATATTAACAAGCATTTCATAAGTGTCAAAGGCTTTTTATTGACAATTACATGAAGTTTATGCAAAGAGTCAATATTTGCAGTGCTGACCCTTCTTTTTCAAGACCGCTGCAACTCGCCCTGACATGCTCTCAATCAACTTCTGGGCCAAATCCTGACTGATGGCAGCCCATTCTTGCATAATCAATGCTTGGAGTTTGTCAGAATTTGTGGGGGGTTTTTTGTTCACCTGCCTCTTGAGGATTGACCACAAGTTCTCAATGGGATTAAGGTCTGGGGAGTTTCCTACCCATGGACCCAAAATTTTGATATTTTATTCCCCAAGCCACTTAGTTATCACTTTTGCCATATGGTAAGGTACTCCGTCCTGCTGAAAAAGTAATTGTTCATCACCAAACTGTTCTTGGATGGTTGAGAGAAGTTGCTCTCAGAGGATGTTTTTGTACCATTTTTTATTCATGGCTGTGTTCTTAGGCAAAATTGTGATTGAGCCCACTTACTTGGCTGAGAAGCAACCCCACACATGAATGGTGCCAGGATGTTTAACTGTTGGCATGACCAAGGACTGATAGTCACTGGAAGGAAGAGAGGAAAGATCCCTGGTGCCGCACATCCACGGAGTCCTATGGTGGTATGAGAGAGACAACCCCAGCCTGGGCTCCCACCAGGCCACGCCCCCGGGTCGGATACAGGTAAATACACCTGATTCGTGTATTTACCTGTATCCGACCCGGCTTGCCTTGACCCTTCCAGTTTCCTGCCTGCCTCTGACCCCCGGCTTTGTTTGACCAATCTTCTGCCTGATCCTCCAGTACCTTGCCGTCAGCCAATACTACCGACCCGGCTTGTCCGACCAATCTCTCCAGTTGCTGTGTCCTGGTTCCAGTCCAGTCAGCCTCATCAGTTCCAGTCCAGTTGCTTGTTCCTGGTTCCAGTCCAGTTGCTGTATCCTGGTTCCAGTCCAGCCAGTCTCTTCAGTTCCAGTCCAGTTGCTGTGTTCCTGGTTCCGGTTCAGCCTGCCATACTTCCTGGGTGCCTGGATCCGTCCCAGTCTTCAGACTCTACTCTACCTTGATCCATCCTGCCAGGCACTCGTACCCCTTCTACCTCCGTGCCTCCTGTCTTCAGTACCAGGGGCCGCCGGTGGAAGCCGTAAGAGAGGCCTCCCTCTGCAGATCCGGGCTCGTCACCGTCAGGTACGTGACAGTAGCAGACAGCCATGTCTGAGCCCGGGCAGGGAGCCTCACCTATGGAGGAACTCTGTCGGCACCTGGCAGGTTTGTCTGAAGCAGTCAAGAGTCTTCAACAAGGATACACCCGCTTGGAAGAACAAGTGCGGGTCCTCACCAATCCCTCTGCCATCCAAGAGGGGCCCCACGCCTCTGCTTCCACAGCCGGAACAAGTTCCTCACCCACAGTGGTCATGCTTCCTCCTGAACCTAAGGTTCCTACACCCGAAAGATTTTCCGGGGATCGGAGCAAGTTTAGGGCCTTCCGGAATTCGTGTGAACTGTATTTTGCCCTACAGCCCGTACCTTTTCTCTAGAGGCCACCAAGGTGGGCTTTGTGGTCTCTTTGCTCGCTGGAGACCCTCAGAGCTGGGCCCACCGTCTCTTTGAACAGAAGGATGTATCACTAAACAACCTCGCTGCTTTTTTCGATGCCCTGGCCCAGCTATACGAAGACCCCCAACTCTCAGTAACCGCAGAAGCCGCCTTGCGTTCCCTTCAACAAGGACGCAGACCAGCGGAGGACTATGTGGCAGAATTCAGGCGGTGGAGTGCGGATACCAATTGGAATGATGCCGCCCTCCTCCATCAGTTTCGCTTAGGACTTTCCGATTCCTTGAAGGACGAGCTAGCTAGAGTTGGTGTACCACAGACACTCAACCTGTTGATTGATCTAACCATCCAGATTGACCGACGTCTGAGGGAACGGAGGGCTGAGAGGACCACTGGCTTCTCCCGCCCAACCTGGATGCTTCCTCGGGCTCCTAGTCACCTGTACTCGGCTCCTGCTACACCTCCAACTCCCACATCTGACACGCCTGAACCAATGCAGCTCGGGCTCCTTCGTCCATCCCTCGCTCCTGAGGAACGCCAGCGCCGCCGAATAAATAATCTGTGCCTGTACTGCGGGGACCCCGGACATTTCGTTAGAACCTGTCCCCTGAAGCTTCGTAAGTTTCTTTCAGTTTCTTCTAACATGACTAACCTACAAGCCAAAACCACATCTCACCTTGCCCTCTCTGTTTCATTACAGCTCCCAGGGAGGACTTTGCCAGTACCCGCCATTATTGATTCCGGAGCATGCAGCTGCTTTATGGACTCAGCCTTTGCCATTAAACACCAAATTCCCCTTCGTACCAAGACCCACGGACTTCGTGTCCATCTGGCTGATGGTTCCGTCATTAAGTCCGGACCTGTGACCCAGGAGACCACTCCTATACCCGCTACCATCTTTACCACCTCTGGAACCCACCAAGAATGCTTGTGTCTGGACATCATCTCTTCCCCGTTGTTTCCCTTGATCCTTGGTATGCCTTGGTTACAAGCCCACAATCCCACTATCAACTGGACTACGGGAATAGTTGCCTTTCCTTCTTCCTATTGCCAACAGTCCTGCGGCTCATATAAACCTCCTGGGCCGGCCTCGTTACTATGCATTGACACCGAAGATGGCACCCGTCAATCCATCCCAGAAGTTTACCACGACTTTCTTGACGTATTTAGTAAACAAAAGGCAGAGACTCTACCACCCCATCGGGCCTACGATTGCCCCATCGACCTACTTCCTGGAGCAAAGATTCCGTTCGGTAGAGTCTTCCCTTTAACGGAGGTGGAACAAGGGGCTTTAAAAAATTATGTTGATGAGAACTTGCAAAAAGGGTTCATCCGCCCTTCCACATCCCCAGCGGGCGCAGGCATCTTTTTTGTAGAGAAAAAGGACCACACCCTTCGACCTTGTGTGGATTACCGGGAATTGAATAAAATTACAGTAAAAAATCGCTACCCTCTCCCCCTGGTACCAGAGTTATTTCAGAGACTAGGTACTGCCACCATCTTTACCAAACTTGACCTCCGCGGAGCCTACAACTTGATCCGTATCAAAGAAGGTGACGAATGGAAGACCGCCTTCCGTACCCGGTATGGACATTTTGAGTACTTGGTAATGCCATTCGGGTTGTGTAACGCCCCTGCCACTTTCCAGTATTTTATCAACGATGTTCTACGGGACTTCCTAGACCTCTTTGTTATTGTTTATCTTGATGATATCTTAATTTTTTCTTCCTCCCTTCATTCTCATCGCAGACATGTCAAAAATGTGTTGGGTCGGCTCCGCCAGCATGGCCTGTATGCGAAGGCCGAAAAATGCGAGTTCGAGCAAGAGAGTATATCATTTCTGGGGTTAATCATTTCCAGCGAGGGCATCAAGATGGATCCTCAAAAAATTACCGCAATCCTGGACTGGCCAGAACCGGTGGACAAGAAGGGAATCCAACGTTTCGTTGGATTCGCCAACTTCTACCGCAAGTTCATCAGGGGGTTTTCAGCTATTATCGCACCCATTACTCAACTCACCAAGCAAGGAACACGTTTTCACTGGTCTCCTGAAGCCCAAGAAGCTTTTGAACGCCTGAAGGCCCTATTTACCTCAGCCTCTATCTTGAAACACCCAGACTCCTCACTACCATTCGTACTTGAGGTAGACGCCTCCGAAATAGCGGTAGGAGCAATACTGTCCCAAAGACAGGGAGTCAAAGCCTTGCTCCACCCAGTAGCCTTCTTCTCCCGCAAGCTTTCTGCAGCAGAGAGGAACTACGACGTGGGGGATCGGGAGCTACTAGCGATCAAGTCTGCACTAGAAGAATGGCGGTACCTGCTGGAGGGCGCGGCTCATCCGATCCTAATATTCACTGACCACAAGAACCTGGAGTACCTGAAAGCCGCGAGAAGATTGAATCCACGACAAGCCAGGTGGGCACTCTTCTTCTCCCGGTTCTCTTTTCATGTTACTTATCGTCCTGGAGCCAAGAATATTAAGCCTGACGCCCTGTCTCGGATGTTCCATAAGTCCAAGGAGACTTCTCCGCCTGATACCATCCTTGCCCCCGGAAATTTCCTTCTTCTACAGGAGAACCTGTTCACTCAAATCAAACAAGCTTCCACCGGGCAGAGACAGTTCTCCGAGCCGGAGTTGCAGGTTAAGGATGGACTATTGTGGTACCAAGACAGAATCTACGTACCTGAGAAACTAAGAGTAACCGCATTAGAACTCTGCCACGACCACGCCCTGGCCGGGCATTTTGGCGTTGCCAAGACCACTGACCTGGTACAGCGCACCTTCTGGTGGCCTCGAGTACGTGAAGACTGTAGGAGGTTTGTAGATTCTTGTACAACTTGTACCCGAAACAAGGGTTCCAGATCCAAGGCCTGGGGACTACTAAAACCCTTACCCGTTCCAGATAGGCCCTGGAGAATGTTGTCCATCGACTTCATTGTCGAGTTACCCCCGGCCGAGAACCATTCCACCATCTTCGTTATTGTGGACCGTCTGTCCAAGATGGCACACTTCATCCCTATGAAAGGGACTCCCTCCGCTCCTGAAACCGCACAGGTATTCATCAGAGAAATAGTCAGACTCCACGGGGTACCAGCCAATATTGTTTCCGATCGCGGGGTTCAATTTACCTCTCGATTCTGGAGATCCCTTTGCAAAACCTTGAAAATCGAATTATCGTTTTCCTCTGCTTACCATCCACAGACCAACGGACAGACGGAGAGAACGAATCAGACGCTCGAGCAATACCTGCGATGCTTCTCCTCTTTTGCTCAGGACAACTGGGTTTCCCTACTTCCGTTGGCCGAGTTTGCGTATAACAATTCCATCCACTCCGCTACCTGCCAGACTCCTTTCTTTGCAAACTATGGTTTTCATCCTACTTTTCTGCCTAACTCCCTTCCTGAGTGTCCTGTACCTGCAGTCCAGGAAAAGTTACATTTTTTCTCGGTGAATAACCAGCTTTTACAAGAGACCATGACCAAGACTCAAGAACGCAACAAGACAATTTATGACAAGAAGAGACGGGGTGAATTAGTGTTGGTACCCGGCGACCAAGTATGGCTATCTACCACAAACCTAAGAATGGCATGCCCTTCTAAAAAACTGGGCCCCAAATTTTTAGGTCCATTCCCTGTTAAGAGGAAAATTAATGAAGTAGCTTATGAATTGGAACTTCCTGACTCTCTTAGAATCCATCCAGTTTTTCATGTCTCTCTCCTAAAACCCACAGTCTCTAATCCGTTTCCAGATCGGAAGCCGGATCACCCTGATCCGATCATTATTGACGGTGAGCAGGAATTCGAAGTAGAAGCTATCATGGACTTCAGGAGAAGAAATAACCAGAACCAATTCCTAATTAAATGGAAGGGCTACGGACCCGAGGAAAACTCATGGGAACCCGAGGAGAATATCCATGCCAGGAGTTTGATACAGGCTTTCAAAAGGACTCACCCTGGAAGGTTCACCCGGCTGGGCATCCGGAGGCTGCCCCTTGGGGGGGGGCAATGTCATAGAAATCCTGTCAGCTACAGGATTCCTGGACTTCCTGATTCCGAATCTCGGGTACGTCCACGCGCGCGGGCACGCGCGCGCGCGACGGCGAGCACGTGCGCGCGCACGCGCTTAGCGGGGGCGCGCGCACGCTCCACAAAGCGCGCCAGAAGAGCTATTTAAACATGCCTGTGACAGACAGTCCCTGCTGTCTGCTCTACAGCGTGTAGTACCCAAAGAGACCTGATTCGTGTATTTACCTGTATCCGACCCGGCTTGCCTTGACCCTTCCAGTTTCCTGCCTGCCTCTGACCCCCGGCTTTGTTTGACCAATCTTCTGCCTGATCCTCCAGTACCTTGCCGTCAGCCAATACTACCGACCCGGCTTGTCCGACCAATCTCTCCAGTTGCTGTGTCCTGGTTCCAGTCCAGTCAGCCTCATCAGTTCCAGTCCAGTTGCTTGTTCCTGGTTCCAGTCCAGTTGCTGTATCCTGGTTCCAGTCCAGCCAGTCTCTTCAGTTCCAGTCCAGTTGCTGTGTTCCTGGTTCCAGTTCAGCCTGCCATACTTCCTGGGTGCCTGGATCCGTCCCAGTCTTCAGACTCTACTCTACCTTGATCCATCCTGCCAGGCACTCGTACCCCTTCTACCTCCGTGCCTCCTGTCTTCAGTACCAGGGGCCGCCGGTGGAAGCCGTAAGAGAGGCCTCCCTCTGCAGATCCGGGCTCGTCACCGTCAGGTACGTGACACTGGCGCTTGCTGAACTTTCTTCAAAACTATTGAACCTCTCTCCTTGAAGTTCTTGATGATCTGATAAATGGTTAATTTAGGTGCAATCTTAGTAGCAGCAATATCCTTGCCTGTGAATCCCTTTTTGTTCAAAGTAATTGACGACTGCACGTGTTTCCTTGCAGGTAACTATGGTTAACAGAAGAAGAACAGTGATTTCAAGCACCACCCTCCTTTAAAAGCTTCCAGTCTGTTATTCTAACTTAATCAGCATTACAGAATGATTTCCAGCATTGTCCTCGTCAACACTGGAACATGTGTTAACGAGACATGATGTCAGCTGGTCCTTTTGTGGCAGGGCTGAAATGCAGTGGAAAGGTTTTTTTTGTGGGGGGATTACGTTTATTTTCATGGCGAAGAGGGACTTTGCAATTAATTGAAATTAATCTGATCACTCTTCATAACATTCTGGAGTATATGCAAATTGCCTCCATAAAAACTGAGGCAGCAGACTTTGTGAAAATTGATATTTATGTCTTTCTCAAAACTTTTGGTCAGGGCTGTATTCTTTGAAAGTTCCATTAGATATTCAAATGTGTCTATCAGAATGTAAACAGTCTTTTGATATGTTTAAAAAAAAACTTTTTTTCATGTATACTTTGTTAATACATACAAACTATATATAATATACAGAGGCTGTACTATTCAGATGTCATGTATGCAGGCTGTGCTTCCTTTTTGTGATAGTCCACCAATACAATAACTGGGCCAATTGCTTTGCTTTCCCAATTCAACTTTGTCAGGCTGCTTGGAAACAGTGACACCTCCATTGTGGCTTGCATTCTAGATTTTCTGTTGGAATGCTGACTTTCTGATGCACATTCCAGTATATAGAAACTTGAAAACTCTTTTAATAAACTATATTCATAAAGTGTAGAACAGAAAAAATGTAAAATGGGAAAGTCACATCAGAAATTACACATCTGACAACCTAAGGCTCCATGTACACGGGACGTTTTTACAACCTCTCCTGAATGATTTAACTTGACATATTGTAACCCACGTTTAAAACGTCAGTTTTGCCGCGTTTACATGCCGCGATTAGCAGTGTTTTGCGACGTTAACGATTTTATTTTATTTTTTAAATTGGCAAAAATGAAAAACGCTTATAAACGAAACACTGCTAAACGTGGGGTACCGCGTTTAGAAGCGCTTGGCGCTTGAAATGCCTCTAAACTCAGCGTCTGAACTAATTTTTTTGCTTTCCAAAAAACTTCTCTAAACTCAACTGCCTTGAAACGACTATAAACAACCCTGTGTACATGGACAGATAAGATAACATTGAATGAGTTCAGGGGCAGTTGAAAAAAGCATCCAACTGCCTCTGAACGTCCGTTTAGCAGCAGCAGTGTACAGGTCCTTCTCAAAAAATTAGCATATTGTGATAAAGTTCATTATTTTCTGTAATGTACTGATAAACATTAGACTTTCATATATTTTAGATTCATTACACACAACTGAAGTAGTTCAAGCCTTTTCTTGTTTTAATATTGATGATTTTGGCATACAGCTCATGAAAACCCCAAAATCCTATCTCAAAAAATTAGCATATTTCATCCGACCAATAAAAGAAAAGTGTTTTTAATACAAAAAAGTCAACCTTCAAATAATTATGTTCAGTTATGCACTCAATCCTTGGTCGGGAATCCTTTTGCAGAAATGACTGCTTCAATGCGGCGTGGCATGGAGGCAACCAGCCTGTGGCACTGCTGAGGTGTTATGGAGGCCCAGGATGCTTCGATAGCGGCCTTAAGCTCATCCAGACTGTTGGGTCTTGCGTCTCTCAACTTTCTCTTCTCAATATCCCACATATTATCTATGGGGTTCAGGTCAGGAGAGTTGGCAGGCCAATTGAGCACAGTAATACCATGGTCAGTAAACCATTTACCAGTGGTTTTGGCACTGTGAGCAGGTGCCAGGTCGTGTTGAAAAATGAAATCTTCATCTCCATAAAGCTTTTCAGCAGATGGAAGCCTGAAGTGCTCCAAAATCTCCTGATAGCTAGCTGCATTGACCCTGCCCTTGATAAAACACAGTGGACCAACACCAGCAGCTGACATGGCACCCCAGACCATCACTGACTGTGGGTACTTGACACTGGACTTCAGGCATTTTGGCATTTCCCTCTCCCCAGTCTTCCTCCAGACTCTGGCACCTTGATTTCCGAATGACATGCAAAATTTGCTTTCATCCGAAAAAAGTACTTTGGACCACTGAGCAACAGTCCAGTGCTGCTTCTCTGTAGCCCAGGTCAGGCGCTTCTGCCGCTGTTTCTGGTTCAAAAGTGGCTTGACCTGGGGAATGCGGCACCTGTAGCCCATTTCCTGCACACGCCTGTTCACGGTGGCTCTGGATGTTTCTACTCCAGACTCAGTCCACTGCTTCCGCAGGTCCTCCAAGGTCTGGAATCGGTCCTTCTCCACAATCTTCTTCAGGGTCCGGTCACCTCTTCTCGTTGTGCAGCGTTTTCTGCCACACTTTTTCCTTCCCACAGACTTCCCACTGAGGTGCCTTGATACAGCACTCTGGGAACAGCCTATTCGTTCAGAAATTTCTTTCTGTGTCTTACCCTCTTGCTTGAGGGTGTCAATGATGGCCTTCTGGACAGCAGTCAGGTCGGCAGTCTTACCCATGATTGCGGTTTTGAGTAATGAACCAGGCTGGGAGTTTTTAAAAGCCTCAGGAATCTTTTGCAGGTGTTTAGAGTTAATTAGTTGATTCAGATGATTAGGTTAATAGCTCGTTTAGAGAACCTTTTCATGATATGCTAATTTTTTGAGATAGGAATTTTGGGTTGTCATGAGCTGTATGCCAAAATCATCAATATTAAAACAAGAAAAGGCTTGAACTACTTCAGTTGTGTGTAATGAATCTAAAATATATGAAAGTCTAATGTTTATCAGTACATTACAGAAAATAATGAACTTTATCACAATATGCTAATTTTTTGAGAAGGACCTGTACATGGGGCCTAAAATGTGTACTCATTGAAAATTCACTTCTATGTTTGCTTAAAAGCATTGTACGCTTTCAAATGTTTTTAATGTTTTAACTGGGCATTAGTGTAGTTATATTCCCTGCCATGTTTGTTCACCTTACCTTGTAATGTCTAGTTCACCTTTTTTGGCAACAGTTTGTACTGTCATGGCTGTTGGATCCTTCTATGTCCAAGCATTGCTGCAGCTAGCTTGTCCCTGTTTGTCAAAAGGGATTAGACAACTTCCTGTGTCGGGTCACACAGGAAGTTACACAGCAACTGATGCACGCCTAGTTCCCCCCTCTGTGTTGCATCATATATGTGGGAATGCTTTTGTGGTGAAACACATGGAGGTTGATTTACTAAAGGCAAAACCACTTTGCACTAGAAATGCACTGCAAGTGCACTTGGACGTGCAGTCGCTGTAGATCTGAGGGGGACATGCAAGGAAAATAAAAAACAGCATTTTTGTTTGCACATGATTGGATGATAGAAATCAGCAGAGCTTTTCCTCATTTCAGATCTTCCCCTCAGATCTACAGGGACTGCACTTCCAAGTGCACTTGTAGTGCAAAGTGGATTTGCCTTTAGTAAATAAACCCCATTGTCTCCAAACTGAAAGTGAACTCTCTGTGTGCCTGTTATTCAGATCTGCCTGCTTGTGTCTATTAGATCTAACAACTGTGTAGCTCTCACCTGCACTGAGAGACCCAGGGTTTGTGGGATATATAGTTTCTGTAAGTGTCAGGTCTCACACTACAGACAGAGGTTATGCATTAACCTTTGCAGAGCAATGCCTCATGTTTCAACACAAACTTAAACTGCTGACACATGAATGTGAAAATGTACTCTACTACAGGCTGCTCACACAGGGCAACACATGACTCAGTGAAACTACATGATCAATGCATATCTTATGCAAATGAAAAACACATGATTCAGATGGGAATATTTACCATGCCTTCAAGCAAACATATCCTTTGTACATGCTTTAATTGCTCTCTGCCTAGCAGCACAAACTCCATTTTTATCTCCATTCTCCGCTGCTGTATTCATGGGTGCGGAGATAATATCTAGTACTTCGAGATATAGAGAAGCATGTGACTACCTCCCCTTTTTTTCATGTGTCAGCTCTGGTGCATTGTGATCAGCACAACGCTGTCACATGACATAAGCTTTAACTACAGTGTCTCAGGGCTTACACAGGGCTCCCCTTCCTTGCTTTGGGCAGCTAAATGGAGTGGTGGGATCGAAAAGGAAGAGGAGTATATGTTGCTGGGGTGAGGGGCATTAAAGCACACCTGTATGAGCAAAGTGTATGATTACATTAAGTAGCATTTAGCAGCTGTAGCCTTTATAATGCAGTAAACACATATATAGCTAAGTCTTACTTTATGAGTAGCTGTTGAAGGCATTCATATGAGGTGTTTATTGTGTCTTTCTCTTTGCAGGGCGCATGTTACGCTGTGTACGATGCCCAGTGGCGTATCACAGTGGAGACAACTGTGTGGCTGCAGGCAGCCTCATCCTCACTGGTAATCTCATCATTTGCAGCAACCATTCCAAGCGCAGTGGACATTCTTCCTCTGCTGTCAACGTGAGCTTCTGCTTCGTTTGTGCTCGAGGTAAGCAATGTGAGTTGTGTGATGATTTTCACTATGCAGTTTCTGGGTAACATCGGAGTCACCCTTCGAGTAACATGTGCAAAAGATTGGCTAAGGCACTGCAACACAGACACATGCATAACATACATCTACTAGGTGCAAAACTGGGGCAGACATATTGCCAAACACAGTATTTTTACATATGTAAAGAGTAGGTCAGAGTGAATGCTAAACTAGGAATGGGAGAAGAAAGGAAAGAAAATATAAACAAAGGAAGCATCCACTACTGGGGACAAGCAAAATGCATCACTGAGGGAAGGCAGGGTGGATAATGGAGATATAGGAGTGTGACCTTCCCGGGAGGGAAATACAGAGAGATGGTTTTAGGTTTATAAGTTGTTAGAAGTTAAAGAGTTATCCAGGAAAGATATAGGGGATTATTTTTAATAATGTACGAAACAAACATTCGCCACACAAATTGGGTTGTTTGTCCATAATTCCTTGTTTAATTTCTGGGGGGGAATTTTTTTTTTTTTAATAGCTGAAATGGGCAAGTTATCTTTTTTTCCTCTGTTTTGTTATTACACACGTGTCTCTAGAACGGGTTGTTTATGCGTGATTAACAGCCCTCAGCTTAGGGTATAACTCCTGACAATCTTTATACAGTTATACAGAGTAGGGAAGGGTTGCAGCCTCTATCAGGTTATTATTTCTTTCATTGCCCCTTTTGGGGAAATCTTTACTGGGGACAGAATGATATAATAGAATACTGATGAGGTTCTACACTTTCCTCACTATGTTATTGTGTTGTACCCATGTTAGAGAGACGTCCCTTCAGGAAATGAGGAAAATCTTCCTTTTGGGGAGGTATCATGGGGACAGGAGGCAATGTGGATACAGATAGATTTTGATTCTTCCACATTCTGTCCAAAGCTATATCGAAAGTATTTTCTGGCATTACACTTTAACCTTGAATATTGTAAGCTGTGTAAAGCCTGAGTCCTTGTGTGAAATTTGCACTGAACGAGATCCATTGTTAGGGGAAATGCTGCCATGAACTACTGCCTGAACAGAATAGTTCTTTATGGCATCTAACGTCTCTCTGTTGATCTTTTCTTTTTTTTTAAGGACATTCGTTTTAGTGTGGGGACAGACTATAAGGGTAAATAGGGAAACCATAAAAACAATGCTGATAACTTTATTTTCCAAAATGAAATTTTCTTCCATGTTTGATTAACACAGAGTTTATTCTGTACATAGTGCTGATGTTCATTATGCAAGATTCAGTAATCCATAGCTTTTACTTAAAGGTCTTTTGTTTATTTTTTTAATGAAGTATGATTGCTGTGGGTTTCTGAATTTTGCACATCATCATTGCTACGTACAATACTGAACAGATCTAGTCATTCTGAAGTTGTTATCTATGTAGTTTCAGGAAGCTAGCACTGCCAGGATGTTGAGATTTGTAGATTCATATATGATATGCAAAGAATTGTATTTCCACCACATTTGCATGGCCTATAACCAAGACAGGAATTATACTCCCAGCCCCCTATGATAGCTATTTTGTGCTGTTTTCCTTCTACCCCAGCTGATGGGCTAGAATCACAAGATCAGATTATATAGCCACACAAGGCACACTGAGAGGTTTAAGGAGACAGTCTAGCAAATATACCTCAGTATACATAGACCAACAGGTTGAAGAGTAGGGAAAACAGTGACCCTATTCTGTTGGCCGCTGTTTGCTATGCGTATGGACACATTAGGCAACATGAATTGTGTTTGGCTCTGTGCTGCCCCTACTGTCTAAGGCCATGGTCTGTACTGGCTAGAGACATATCCAGCACTGCCCATAAATAACTGGTCTAGTTACCATCTAATTCAGAGTCTAGTTACCATCTAATGCATTCTACTTCTACTACTGCAATACCACGTGGATAATGGAAATCCACAACCAAGATATAGAAAGCATCAAACGCACAAAAGCATAGATAAAACCTGTACCCCTAAAAATATTGGTACTGACCTCTTGTCTTTTAGGTACAGTTTAACATGCATTATAGTGCGCCTGAAATGCAAAGGTGTAAATGGGCCTTACGATATATTGTTTGTTGGTGCTTGTGATCCCTTTGTGCACTTTATATGTCCAAAAGTTTGTGGATACCCTTGTGCCATCAACCTTGTATTTAGGAGAAAGCTATTTTCTGTTCCAGCATGACTGTGCCCTATGCACAAAGCCAGCTCCATAAAGACATGGTTTGACAAGTTTGATGTGAAGGAACATGAGTGGCATTCTCCTGCTTCAGGGCTGAACTGGAACATTAATTGTGAGCCTGGTCTTATCATATAAAATCTGTACCTGAGCTCACAATTGCTGTTTTGTCTGAATTGGCTAAAAATCTTAATGGAAAATCATCCTGGAAAGTGAAGACTGTTAAGCTTATATTGGTGTGATGGTCAGGTGTCCACAAACTTTGGGCTATATAGTGTAGTTGCACCGACAAGTCCCTAGTGCCCGGATCACCATTATAAACAACAATAGGACCCCAGGTCTGGCTAAAGCACATTCAGATTCAGTGCTTTTTAGCATGAAGTGTTACAAGTAGTTGGTTGTGCTGCAGTACCATCTGCCTGCGGGTAGCGAAGCAATATAACTCAAAATTAAATCATAATTTAAGAAACTGAGGTGGAGACATTCCATCCTTATTAAACAGACAGAATCACAAAACAAATTGGGGATCACCGTTTTTCTAGTAGATTCTACTTAATGAACTAATAAACAGCACCATCAATGATATTTTTTATCAAACCCTCAGTGAAATCAACCTATTAGCTGACCCATTTTGAATAATCTATCTTGCTATTTTTGGTAGGGGATCACCAGGCTAGAACCCCATTCACACCTCTTTTACCAGAGCTTCCAAAGGATCCTGTCTGTATTTTATGTGGGTGGGTGTTTACAGAATAGCTGGGTGAAAGTGTCTTAAAGCGGGCCATCACCTTAACTTAGTATCCAGGTAATGTTAAAAAATAAACATGGTATAATTTTCTGCTGATGAGATCACCCCGCCACAGAGTGATATTCGATCAGTGCTGCTGGGATCTTGAGCTTAATGAATTGGGGAGATTTCCAAAACTGTGTTGTATATGATATCCATTATGTTTATTGTGAACACTGCTTGATCTAGCTTGATTAGAATTTTTTGCTTACTTAGAAATACTTATATGTGTCTATTGCAAGTGTAATGGTGATAATAAGATTTATAGAAGACCCTAGCAACAAATGTTCCAGAATGTGTTAAATTCCCTGACCAGATGAAGCCTCTAGATTATTTTGTTCTCATTTATTCATATTCCCTTCATCGTTTTTCTTTGTTTCCTCAAACTCATTACTCATAATAATGTGCTTTGCAAACAGCAAATACACATGATAAAAACCATGAATCAGAATCTAGCCCGGGCCATGCATGGATCACATGAGCTAGTTACGTCAGAACATGGAATGGTTCATTAAAGGTTCACACAGATGAGAACAGAACACAGAACAGGTCAACATCAGGACACTGTATTTATTGTAGTATGTGCAAGGGAAGAGCTCTACAATAGCTACTTTCATCTATTAGCTATATAGTTATAGTTCATAGGGAAATTCAACATTTAAAAAAAAAATATTTGCAGTCAACTCCACCTTTTTGGAAATTAAGAATAAAAACTTTATCCAAGAATTGTAAATCCTTTTTGGTTTGGGCATGATAGGATGCAATCTCCTGGTCTATTTGTTGCAATTTACACACAGCTTCTAGAGTATATATAAAGCCAAAACCTTTTTGTTTTGGGTATTGTGGTGCATTCTCTCTATTTGTCTTGGTGACTATTGTTCTCCAGTGGAGAAAGAGATGGGAAAATCCAAGGTCTGAGTTGTCACCAGAACAGGAACAGAGGCAAAATCTTCCAGTGGGAACGCTTGTTTGATGACACCTATCTAAAAGGGAATTTTGCTAACTTTGGATAAATTTTCCTCTCACTTGTTGCGTCTATAGGTCAGGAAGTGAAGGGACATCGCCATAGATGGCAAAAAAAAAAAAAAACAGATAGGGTTTCCTTAGTGTATACGAAATTCAAAGAAAATGTTTTGGCTTTACATGTTTTTCAAGTTTATCAGCATTGTCACTAAGTCATTGATTGCCCATAGGAGTTTCTCACCCTCTATTTTCTCTTGGAATGCCAAGACCCACCTACTTAGCAGCTCTCCTTAGATATACCGGCCAGGGCCTGGCAGGGTATCTACTTTAAAACATTTTCTCCAGTGATATCTGCTTCTTTCGAAATATCTTCTAAAAATCAAATCTAATATCTTCTAATAATCTCTGTGAACCAGTTTCCCTGCCAGTCTGAGTTTTTCTTGAGATAGACATTAATTGAATAATGCACACATTAGTGAGACACATGACCGTGCAGATGTGATTGAATGTTTCATATAGCTTCTGGGATTTAACTGTTTTAACTACTTAATATTTAATTTCATTCTGCATTTTACCTCCAGTATGGATAATTTCCACTTGGAGTCTCAATATTAAGCCTTTTCTTTAAAGAGGAATGTAAGCATTTCAAATTACCTTATCCACTGACCAGAAAACACTGCTGTCTATTTCACACATGAGCCTCAATTCAGCAAGGTAAGGATGTTTCTTTTCAAAAAGACAGTCCAATGAGAATTGAAAATTAAAGTCACATGGCTGAAAATGAATATCCTTATCCTTGTGTTTGTTTAGTCCATTGAGCCTATTATATTGTCTCTATTTCCTGGATGTAAAATTGTATAATAGAGATTTCATATCAGTGTTGGACTGCATAGACACAGCTTTCCTGGGTTATTTTTGCCTCCTTGGCTAAAAGACATTGGTAACATGGACATCAATGTAGCCAGGGCTGGGAGGTAAGGAGGTTGCTGATATCACAGGTCCAGCATACCAGGAAGTTTTACCTTTCTTATCAGCTCAGCATTGGCTCAGTATTAGAGTGTTCCCAGAAACATGGTGGAGCCTGGCTGATTTTTTACACCAGAACATGACAGGGTACAATTTTTACTTAATTTAATTAACTGCGGGAGCAGTGTAGATTTTTCTGTACATGAGTAAATATATATTTTTTCAATCATTCATGGTAAACTGTTGAAGCTGGACTATCCAGCCTTTGGCTCACTCACCTTTGCAGACTATAAAAAATGCTTTCATTTGAAATATGCAAGTAAATAATTTCAGCATGCAAAAGTTCAGAACTAATACAATGTCTGCAGCTGATGGCTCTCACATTTGATTGTGTGTGCTGATGAGGCAGGCTATATTACAGGGTCTCTGCCCACACTAAAACATCTTTGTCCAAAGTCATAATTTCACTCTTAAGCCAAAGTTAGACAAATGCTGATGATTGTAGCAGACTGTTGAGAAACATTAACCAATTGTAACCAGTTGTAAGTAGGTGCAAAAACATTGACTTCCAAAAGACCTCTTTAAAGCAAGATGTGCCCTTTTGCCTTTAAAGTGCATGTAAAGCCAAAACATTTTTTTGTTCAGGTAGGTTTTAGGTAGAGTTGAGAAGGGTAAGATCCTCTTTTCCTGCTATCTGAGGCCTAATTCACACTATGCACACTAAACAAAACACTGCTGAATCCAGAGGCATGGATCTGCGTCCAGCCATGATTATCAGTCCCTAACTGCAGATAATCGCTGGCTGTGTGAAAAGCTGCAGTCATGGATAGATGAGGTCCCCATCAACCTATCATTGCATTGTAAGGGCTCAGCAGCCACAACTTCTTGCACACACATGTCATTCCATTGCAGGAATCTGCAGATTCTTGCTGATGGAATTAAAACTGTGTGGTTGTAAATCTTACATTTTACAGTCATCCCCAGAACAGTTCCAGTTCCAATGACAGCTGCCTAAGAAGGGATTTTTCTCAAATTTTTATATATTCTTTAATGCAGGGTTCAACAAACCCAGGGCGCCAGGTCACCATTGCGACTAGAATTAGCGACCTGGCGCCTGGGGCGGCACAGCTGGGGTATCCTGTGTCTCCGTGCCCCCCACGCGACTTTGCGGCCTTCTGCAGGCCTATGCTTCCTTCTGTGATCTGGTGCCATCTTGTGGTGGCCGTTGGTATGACAAGACAACCAGCAATGCTAATGGAGCTTCTCCTGTCTGTTTTCACTGCCATCTCCTTCCCTCTAATTAGAACCCCCAAACATTATATATATTTTTTATTCTAACACCCTAGAGAATAAAATGGCAGTCGTTACAATACTTTCTGTCACACCGTATTTGCGCAGCGGTCTTACAATCGCACTTTTTGGGGGAAAAAATCCACTTTTTTAAATTAAATAAGACAACAGTAAAGTTAGCCCAAATTTTTTTTTTTATTGTGAAAGATAATGTTACGCTAAGAAAATTGATACCCAACATGTCACGCTTCAAAATTGCGTCCGCTCGTGGAATGGTGACAAACTTTTACCCTTTAAAATCTCCATAGGTGATGTTTAAAAACTTCTACAGGTTGCATGTTTTGAGTTACAGAGGAGGTCTAGGGCTACTATTATTGCTCTCGCTCTACCAATCGTGGCGATAGCTCACATGTGTGGTTTGAACACCGCTTTCATATGCGGGCGCTACTCACGTATGCGTTCGCTTCTGCGCGCGAGCTCGGCGGGACGGGGCGCGTTCCTGGCTCTTAACTTTTTTAGCTGGCTCCTAGATTCCAAGCAAATTTGTTAAGCCCTGCTTTAATGGCCATAACAAGTGCTTCCTATGCATTAGCAGCAATTTTACATACGGTAAATCATTTTTTGGTCATACATTATGGGGCAGAGGGCCAGTATTCTGGAATGTTGGGTTATGCTGTCATCTTCAGGAGACTGGAAAATGGCAAAATAAAGCTTTAAGGACAGCCTCCCACTCCCACAATGCCTCAGGGTTTTGGTAGTGTCCTTAGCCGATTGGACATCTCACTGCTCTGAGAGAAACAAAACCTTTTTATTTTTTATCAAGATATTTTTTCTTCTAGCAAGATTCTTCAATTGCTGCAAAGTCACTGAAGCCCATTTTTGACTGTACCCTAGCCCTGCCAAAAAGAAGGTGAGGGGCTGGCCTATAATGTCAGCCTCCAGGCACTGGATCCTGCTTTTGGTGCTCAAGTAAGAATGTGTCGCAGTGTTGAGTTTGTCACAGGGTCCAGGGCTAAGGTATCTCTGTCTGGTGGAACCCAGTCCCTGAAGACTCCTTACAGAGTATGCCCACCAGATGGGTGAAGACCACTGAATAGGGCTTGTACTTAACTCTCTGTCTATCTGCCTGGGGAAAGATGCAGGATGGAACACTGATATGATAAGTAAGGACCCTTATCCATTAAAGCCAAGGTGTAATGTGCCGGTCCTCTTAGAGTAAAACAGAAGAGCATACTGTGCAACACATTGGAACGCAAGTGGGCAGAAGGAGAGAAACCTTTTTTTTTCTGTTTTTTTTTTTCGTTTGAAATCTGGCATCTTTTTCGTTTACCAGTTGTTTGACCTAGGCGCCCTGCGCAAACTCCTTCTAGGTCTAACACACTGCCCATGCCATTTTGGGACATGCAGATTGATAAGCTTTGGACATTGTTGGAGTGCCTGTGGCAAGTTGGTCCCTTCATTCTATCCCGCAGAGTCTATCTCTGATCTTCTTGTTGCAGCAACTGCTATTACCCATTTGAATGTAAGATAAGGATGGTACTTTGTCCAGTTTTGAGGATTCAGCACATGAGGAGATTCAGAATACTGAACTATTTCGAAAAGCTATGATACAATTTCATTACTTATTTTTTTATTGTGCACACATACCTCGACTTAGAGCACCCTGCTTCAGCCTTGGCAAGGTTCCCCAGCCTGAACTCTGTAAATGCTTCAACCTGTCAAAACCTTACCACTACGCTCTCTTTTACAGCCTGACTTGTACAGTGACTGATCTCAGCCTGAAAATATCTTCACCCCTCCCAAGGGTTTGGCTAACAATATATTATTGAATTTTGACTGTTAAAAAAAAACAATATCTTATTGAAGGCTTCCTAAAAAAGTTGTCTGTCCAAGTTGTGAACCCAGTTCAAAAATGATGTATGGAATCAACCCAGTCAGTCATTACTTCCCTCCACCCAGGGGATAATCTGGCCTTTTCTGACATCAAAGATGCCTACTTACACATCCTCACCTCCCAGCACATAAACGCTATATACGTTTTGCTGTGGACATGCAACATGACCAATTTGTGTCCCTTCCTTTGGACTTTCCACTGCACCTCGAGTCTTCACCAAGGTGCTAGCTCTGGTTCTTGCTCTACTGCTAACAAGTCCTATGCTGGAAATGGGAAAATCCTTTCTCCTGGTTGCCTGGAAAGTTATACTGACTGATGCCAGCCTGAGTGCACAATAAGTCCTCGTTACTCTCTCTGTGCTAGGGACTTGAAAAGGAGGAAGCTTGTCTCCCCATGAATATTCTGGAATTATGAGCAATTTGGTTAACTCATCAACCCTGGACCTCTTGACTACAGGGAATTCAGACCAGGATTCTGTCAGATAATGCCATAGGTGTGTGGCTTACATCAACCATCAGGGAGGAGCAAAAAGTCTTGCAGCTCAAAGATAAGCAAATCTGATTCTCACTTGGATGGAAAGTGTCCAGCTCTGTCCACCTTGCATGTTCCTGACGTATATAATTGGCAAACAGACTTTCTCAGTCGTCGGTGTCTATACTCAGGAGAGAGGTCTCTTCAACCTAAGGTGTTTTTAAACCTCTGTTCAAGGTGGGGAGTACTGTATTTGGACCTCTTGGCTTCCAGGTTCAACAACAAGCTGGTCTGGTTTATATTCAGGTCCAGAGATCTTCTGGCTTTTACACTGGATGCTCTGGTGACTCTGCAGGATCAATTCAACCTAAGCTATGCTGTTCTTCCTATCATACTTCTTCCTTGTCTGCTCCACAGGATCAAGATAGAGGGCATTTCAGTGATCCTTAGTGCACTGGACTGGCCCAGGAGAACATGGTGCCAAGACATAGTCATGCTCCTGGCAGACTCTGTGGGCTCTTCTGGATCATTTGAATACTCTGTCCTAGATGCCAGTCTACAATACTGCTTCTAGGTTGCTGGCTTTAACAGCCTATCTGATTGAGTTACGCCTACGATCTTGATAGCTAGAAAATGTACTTCTCGCAATGTCTATGATCACACATAAGATAAGCATATTTTACGTGGTGCGAGGCCAGGAATTTTCATCTCAGAAAGTACTTCATGGGATGAATTCTGTCTTTTCTACAGTCTGGTCTAGATCAACAGTTGGCCTTGCATACCATCATGGTTCAAATCTCATCCCTAAAGATTATTTTTTAAAGACCACTTACTTCTCCTTCCCTTGTGGAGGTATGTTGCTCACATTGTTCCCCCTATACTTTCCTAAGTGACTCAGTGGGATATCAACCTGATTCTGTTGTCTCTTCAAATAACGGCCCTTTGAACCTATTAGGGATTTTTCTCTGTCTATCCTTACTGGCAGGGTTGCCTTTCTCTTCGCCACCACTTCTGCAAGGCTAGTTTCTGAGTTGCCAACCTGAACCTACGAAGAACCCTTTCTTGTGCTACACAAGGACAAGGTTGTTTTAAGGCCCAAGGCCTCCTTTCTTCCCAGTGTGGTTTCTTCCTTTCACCTTAACCAGAACACTGTTCCCTGTATCTCCTGCATCTAAACATCCTGAAATGATTTCACTCCATTATCTGGATGTGGTAAATACTGTTTGATCCTGTCTCTCAGCTACAGCTCCCCTTTTTCAGTTTGACTCTGTTTGCTGTCCCTGAAAGCCCCTGAATGTGAAATGCCTGCTTCTCTTTCCACTATCAATAGATGGATTCGTCAGCTTATTATTCATGTCCTCAGGTGCAAGGTTCCCCCTTTCCCAGTGAAAGCAACCCACTAGATCAGTTTTTGCTTCATACGCTTTTCAGCACCAGGCATCTGTTTCTCAGATTTGCAAGGCTGCCACCTGGTCTTATATTCACACATTCTTAAAGTGGTTGTAAATCTCAGATATGAAAAATGAATAAAGCACATGCCACAGTAGTATGTACTAACCTAAATCTAAAGCACAGAGCCTGGTCCCTCTCTGATCTCTCCTCTCTCTGCTTTCTGCATGACCTACTCATAATAGATTATATCAACACCTCAGTCTCCCAGGAGACACCTCCCCCCGCCAGCACACAGCAGATGACTCATATCCTCAGGTGTATGTTTCTGTGAGCCTGTGCAAAGGGGTGTGTGTCACTTTTCTCCAATGACCTCTCAGATTACGCTCAGCTCTGTGCTTTAGCTCTGCAGTGTGTGTTACTTCAAATCCCCGCCCCCTGATCTCTGCTACTGAGAAAAATCATTTCATCTGTTTGCTGTAGAAGGCTGTACCGGACAAATGGCTGCAGATAAAAATTGTACAAGTTATGTAGGATGATTTATTTCATCTCTGTGTATCATCTGAAGCTTGTCACGTCACTGGGTATATGTAATGGTTTAAAACTACTTTAAGTTTTACCAGGTGGATATTCAGGCCTCAGCTGATGAAGGCTCATAGAGTCATAAAGTTCTTCAGATGGCGCTGTAGGCTTCCTTCAGCTGTCCTTGTTAAACTGTTGGTGTTTCTTTTTGTGAGGCCGTTAGTCTTTTCATTTGCTGTTGCTACACCTCTCAGTTGGACTGCTTTTGGATGTCCAAATGTTCCAGAATACTATCCTGTGTCCTGTAATTTATGACTAAGGAAATAGGAGTTTTGTCTTAGTTTTAAAAACCTTTTCTTGGAGTATATTACAGGACACAGGTCCCTCCCCTATGTTTTTATGACCCACTCCTATTATTGCTTTCTGCAAAACTGAGGCATGCTAGGAGCAGGGGGAATTATGCTGGGATGTCTTTACATCTTTGCTTTGCCACGTTTCAGACTCCCGAAGGTGACAGGTGGCAGTATAAAAGACAAAACCAGAGAAAATTCCCAACTCAACTCACCAACCAGTCTGCTTACCAACCAAATTAACCTGTCCAACAGTATGCGTTAAAAACAGGGGTTTAGTTTGCACACATTTTCAAACGCATGCGTAAGCTGCAAGGCCCCTTCATGGCACCCTGTATTACTTGCAATCCTAACCTTTTAAATTTAAGAGAGTCTCCACAGTGGGAGGACATGCATTCTAATGGATAGATAGGGGAAAGGTGGGCCTGGAGGTAGCCCAATCCTCCCTAAAGGTACATGGGCACACTGGACACCCAGCACATAGCACAATGGCAGCAAAATCTGTTTGTTACTGGTTACACATTTGGTATGGGGACACACTGGGCACCTTTGCTGCCATTGTGCTATGTGCTGGGTGTCCAGTGTGCCCCTGTGCCTTTAGGGGGGATTGGGCTACTTCCAGGCCCACCTGCCCCTTATCTATACATTAGAATGCTTGTGCTACCACCGTGGAGACTCTCATACATTTAAAAGGTTAGGACTGCAAGTAATACAGGGTGCAGTGAAAGGGCCTTGCAGCTTACACATGCATTTGCAAATGCGTGCTAATTAAACCCCTGTTTTTAACACAAACTGTTGGACAGGTTAATTTGGTTGGTAAACAGTTGAGCTGGGAAATTGCTCTGGGTTTTGTCTTTTAACCTGTCACCTTCGGGAGTCTGAAAAATGGCAAAGCAAAGATGTAAAGACATCCAAGTATAATTCCATGTATAATTCCCCCTGCTCCTAGCCAGGGATGAGCCGAACACCCCCCTGTTCGGTTCGCACCAGAACCTGCGAACAGACAAAATGTTTGTGTAAACTTTAGAACCCTATTAAATACAATGGACTCGAACGTTCGAAATCTAAAGTGTTAATTATAAAGGCTAATATGCAAGTTATTGTCCTACAAAGTGTTTGGGGACCTGGGTCCTGCCCCAGGGGACATGTATCAATGCAAAAAGAAGTTTTAAAAACGGCCGTTTTTTCGGGAGCAGTGATTTTAATAATGCTTAAAATGAAAAAATAAAAGTGAAATATTCCTTTAAATTTCGTACCTGGGGGGTGTGTATGATATGCATGTAAAGTGGCGCATGTTTCCCGTGCTTAGAACTGTCCCTGCACAAAGTGTCATTTTTGAAAGAAAAAAATGCATTTAAAACTGACTCGCGGCTATTAATGAATTGTCGGCTCCCGGCAATACATACAAAAGTCATTGATAAAAAAAAAAAAAAAAAAAAGCGTCGGGGTTCCCCAGAATTCAATTACCAGGCCCTTCAGGTCTGGAATGGATATTAAGGGGAACCCCGCCGCAAATAAAAAAAAAAATTGACGTGGGGTTCCCCCAAATATCCATTCCAGGCCCTTCAGATCTGGCATGGATTTTAAGGGGAACTCCACCCCAAATGTAAAAAAAAATGGCGTGGAGTCCCCCTAAAAATCCATACCAGACCCCTTATCTGAGCACGCAACCTGGCCGGCCTCAGGGGAAAAGGGGGGACGAGAGAGCGGCCCCCCCTCCCTCCTGAACCGTACCAAGCCACATGCCCTCAACATGGGGAGGATGTCCCCATGTTGATGGGGACAAGGGCCTCATCCCCACAACCCTTGCCCGGTGGATGTGGGGGTCTGCGGGCGGGGGGCTTATCGGAATCTGGAAGACCCCTTTAACAAAGGGGACCCCCAGATCCCGGCCCCCCCCTATGTGAATTGGTAAGGGGTACATTGTACCCCTACCATTTCACGAAGAAAGCGTAAAAAAATGTTTAAAAAAAACACACAAACACCTTGAAAAAGTCCTTTATTAAAAAAACCAAAAACATTCCAGCGGTGAAATCCAGTGTCCCGCGGCGATCCCGATGTCCAGCGCTGTCCTTCATTGGTTGTGCCTGAGCGGACCTGATGGGGAACTCCCTCTCAGTATTTTAAATGTATAGACCCGCCCCTTCTAAAGTTCCCCATCAGGTCCGCTCAGCGGACCAGATGCGGAACATGAGAAGGGGCGGGTCTATACATGTATTACCAAAGTGAGAGCAGTTCCCCATCAGGTCCGCCCCCTCGGTATGTCGGACCCGCCTACGTCATTGGCTTGAGCGGGGAACTTCCTTCACTATGTAAATTTAAATTACACAGTGAAGGAAGTTCCCCGCTCAAGCCAATGACGTAGGCGGGTCCGACATACCGAGGGGGCGGACCTGATGGGGAACTGCTCTCACTTTGGTAATACATGTATAGACCCGCCCCTTCTCATGTTCCGCATCTGGTCCGCCGAGCGGACCTGATGGGGAACTTTAGAAGGGGCGGGTCTATACATTTAAAATACTGAGAGGGAGTTCCCCATCAGGTCCGCTCAGGCACAATCAATGAAGGACAGCGCTGGACATCGGGATCGCCGCGGGACACTGGATTTCACCGCTGGAATGTTTTTTTTTTTTTTTTTAATAAAGGACTTTTTCAAGGTGTTTGTGTGTTTTTTTAAACATTTTTTTACGCTTTCTTCATGAAATGGTAGGGGTACAATGTACCCCTTACCAATTCACATGGGGGGGGCCGGGATCTGGGGGTCCCCTTTGTTAAAGGGGTCTTCCAGATTCCGATAAGCCCCCCGCCCGCAGACCCCCACAACCACCGGGCAAGGGTTGTGGGGATGAGGCCCTTGTCCCCATCAACATGGGGACATCCTCCCCATGTTGAGGGCATGTGGCTTGGTACGGTTCAGGAGGGAGGGGGGGCCGCTCTCTCGTCCCCCCCCCCCTTTTCCCCTGCGGCCGGCCAGGTTGCATGCTCGGATAAGGGGTCTGGTATGGATTTTTAGGGGGACTCCACGCCATTTTTTTTTTACATTTGGGGTGGAGTTCCCCTTAAAATCCATGCCAGATCTGAAGGGCCTGGAATGGATATTTGGGGGAACCCCACGTCAATTTTTTTTTTAATTTGCGGCGGGGTTCCCCTTAATATCTATTCCAGACCTGAAGGGCCTGGTAATTGAATTCTGGGGAACCCCCACGCTTTTTTTTTATTTTTTTTATCAATGACTTTTGTATGTATTGCCGGGAGCCGACAATTCATTAATAGCCGCGAGTCAGTTTTAAATGCATTTTTTTCTTTCAAAAATGACATTTTTTGCAGGGACAGTTCTAAGCACGGGAAACATGCGCCACTTTACATGCATATCATACACACCCCCCAGGTACGAAATTTAAAGGAATATTTCACTTTTATTTTTTCATTTTAAGCATTATTAAAATCACTGCTCCCGAAAAAACGGCCGTTTTTAAAACTTATTTTTGCATTGATACATGTCCCCTGGGGCAGGACCCCGGTCCCCAAACACTTTTTAGGACAATAACTTGCATATAAGCCTTTATAATTAGCACTTTAGATTTCTCCCATAGATTTTTCGAATTTGCCGCGAACACCCCAATTTGTTCGTTGTTCGGCGAACGGGCGAACAGGCAATGTTCGAGTCGAACATGAGTTCGACTCGAACTCGAAGCTCATCCCTACTCCTAGCAATGCATACTGTTGGACAGGTTAATTCGGTTGGTAAGCAGACTGGTTGGGCTGGGAATTTTCCCCAGTTTTGTCTTTCATGCATTGCCCTTCCATATGCTCCTTGCTGTGAAGAGTATAGATGGGAGCAGGGGCCATCTGTTTGTTACAGGTAGCAGTATAATCCAATGTTCCAGAATACTGTACAAGGTTCCTCTAAAAAATCTTGCTACAGCTACTTTTAATTCAAAGATTTTCTTAAAGCAAACCTGCTAGTGTTAGTATGCAAACGCTGACTTCCTTAAAGTCAGACCTTAAACTAAACCTGCCACAAGCATGGGCATAGCTAACATAAAAACATAAACATAAAAAACTGTATAAGCTAAGTTATATATACATTTTGTATTTGTTGGAAAAGGTGGAGGTGACCTTTACTACCAAAAGAGAGTTTGTGTTCTTCCAGTATTTTAGATGTTTTCTGTATATATCTGAAACTACAGATTGTTTTGGATCATAGATTGAAGGTAACCTCATCATAAGCTTGTACAGCATTGTCCAGGCTTATTTCCGATTTGCTGTAAAACTGGCCATACACTAGTAGAATTTGTATGTAAATTCTCAGTATGTTCAATTAATATTTAAAAGTACATTTTACTTTCTTTTAACAATTTTGGAACAAATGATCTTTTCTGAACGAAAACAACATAGAAACTAATAGAAATTTTTTATTCAAGAAAGATTTTTAGTCCTGCTTCTTTGAATTTTCCCGTCACTGCGATCTAAAACAAACGTTGATTTGGTCCCAATAACAAAAGATTGAACAAAGGTTTTTGATATAAAAAAATTCTAACTAAATTCTTCTAGTGTATTGCCAGCTTATAAATGTCTCAATCTTATCCCACAGAGCAGTCTGTCAGTTAGCCACTGGAACCACACTGTGAGTGGCAAGAGGCTTCCTTTTGGAAATTCAGTATTAGAACAGTAGAAGCTAAAAATGTTTGGATTTCCATGAGATTGATTGAGGGTACAAGTTTTTGTTATAACAGGTTTGCTTCTGATGCATATGCATTTTATCACTGGCCCATGGAGAGAATGTTTAGAGAAGCCATGGGATGCAACACAAATTGCTTGCATGTCCTTTTTTTAAACATATAGGTTACGTTTTGAAACATAGGAAAATGTGCAGCCTTTATCAGCCAGTCAAATTCCATCAACCTTTTGAAAGGAAAGGCAACCACGGGGGCTCTACTTGCTATTCTTGTGTTTGGAGAGTGTTCCCCCCCCCCCCAAATGACACAATCACTGCAATTTCATGGGGTGCACTGAGATAACCCAATCATGAGGCAGCCACAGTGACGTCAGCTGATGATCCAGCCATGATCTGGCATCCTACCAGGCAGGGCCAAGTTAAAGTAACTGTAAACTAACTTAAAAAAAATAATAAGAAACATGTTATATTTACCTGCTCTGTGCAATGATGTTACAGAGAGTAGCCCTGACCCTCCTCTTCTCGGGTGCCCCACAAGCGTTTCTGGCTCTTCCCTCCTACCCAGTGCATCTTATAGCAAGATGCTTGCTATGGAGGCACTTGTGTGGGCTCGATCCCAAGCCATGCTCTGTGTGTCCTTTAACACACAGAGCACGTCTCGGGCCTCACCCTCCGCTCTCTGCTCACTGGCTGTAATTGACAGCAGCAGGGGCCATTGGCTCCTGATGCTGCCTCTCTGTCCAGTGCGGAGGGGGAGAACCGAGATCGGGCTCAGGTAAGTATAGCGGGGAGCTGCAAACAGAAGCTTTTTTTTACCTTAATGCAGAGAATGCCTTAAGGTATAAAACCTTTTGCCTTTAGAACCACTTTAACCTAATCAGAGCCACATATTGACACCACCCATGTCATTTTCTCATTTTAGTTGTTCTTATGTCATTCTTTTCACCCATGTTTACTTTTCATTTTCTCATTGTGTCTTTTTATTTATTTGTATTGTTTTCTTCTTCTTCCCTGAACCTCCACACCCCCTCCCCACTCTGTGTTGATCCTTGTGGAATCATGGGTGCTTTCATTGACCGCATCTCTCTGTTTGTTTTGTATAGGGCTGATAGTTCAGGATTATACCCTGGTCAGTTCTATGTCCTTTAAGTCCCACTTTCTACTGAATGACTCAAAGCGTGCAGAGTTGATGAAAATACCTATGATTCCTTCTTCCTCGCCAGCTTTCCTAAAGAAATCTGAGAAAGGTAACTAAAAATAGCTTTTCCCCCATTTAACCCACTCACATCTGCATTTAACTGTGTTTATAAAGATATAAAACCATAAAAAATCCATCCTTGCTTCGCACGCGGCTTTCCTTGCGCTGCTTTCTCGCTTTGCATGCCTTGTGAACTTGTAATGGATGCTGAGTTATTTTGGGTGTGCTGTGTTTCCTTCCTGAAATCTGTGTGCTGTTATGGCTTAAAGGGCTCAAAATAATTCTACCTGTTTTGTTTTTTTTTTACTTAAAATTTATTTAATTTAGTTTGCTTTATAAAACACAGATGGCAAATACTAAAATGCTGTTTCAGAAAATACATTTTGTTGTCACTGTGGAATCATTATAGAAATTTATGGACCTGAAGGCCAGCTTACAGCAGTTCTCTGGTCATCATGGTCGTGGCCCTTCCATGGCTTGGAAAGGAGCGGAAGAGGGATCTCCCCACTAGTGCCACTGCTAGTAGTAAAGACCCACTATAACGTTCATACATTTTTTAGTCATATTTTAAAGCTTAGATTAACTCAAATCCAATATTTCTGCATTTTGTTGTATTGTTAGATTTTTCACTTAGTGGCCTTTTTTTTTCTCCTTGCTGAAATCTCATGAAACAGGACATGCTGAAAGCTCAGTTATGTAAACTAATAAGGGAATCCAGCTTCAAAAAATAGTGAGGACAGTGACTAGGTGTCCCGGGAACTGCACATCAGGTCAAGAGGTACTGTACGATAGTGAATGGCAGTCTCAACTTGGACCCCTGCCAGGCCATGCTCCCCAACGTGTTTCACTCTGAGTAAGCTCTGGTGGGTGGGGTGAAACATGTTGGGGGCATGGCCTGCCGGGAGTCCAGGCTGAGACTGCCATTTACTATCATACAGCAGGTCTTGACTTGATGTGCAGTTCCCGGGACACCTAGTCACCCTCTACCGTTGCCTGGAGCATAGACAAGCTCCCTTCCCGGCCAGCACTTACACAGGGCTTCATCCCCATACAGCCTGAGTGTCTGAGAGTCATTAAAACACAGTGGGTTTTTAGCATCCCAACCCTTAAAAAAACCAAAAACAAATGTGCTAGTTTTAGGAGGCCTTGACACCTAAGGCTGTAAGTTGGTCATCATTACCAAAATACAGTCTAGAAATAAGAATTTAGCATAGCACCGAGACCCAGTGTGTAAATTGAGTGACTTAATGTTATGTTGCCGCCATTTTTTTTTACCCCCAGAAGACTACTTTGTAAAAATGTAATGAGATAGAACATACGATGCAATAGCCCTCGGTAGCCAGTCTCTTTTTTAGTGATCTGACTGCAATAAATTTAAAGTAAGCCTGCGCTTTGTTAATGCAGGGATAAAGTAACAGGTACACTAAATTGTCACCCCTTCCCATTCCTGGATACCTCTTCAAGAATGGACTTCCACCTGATATTTTAATCATTATAAGCATAAATATAAGCACAATATTTTTGGTTTTAACTTTACACTGAATTCTAAATTGTGAATTTTTAGAGAATTTTTTTTTTTTGTGTTAAAGTGGTAGTAAACTCAGAATCTTTCAAATCTGCTGACAGGCAGACTTTTTATAAAGAAGAGACCCTAGAGGTCTCTTCTGTCATACATGTCCTCCATGCCTGTCAGCGAGTAATGTGATCTGAGCCGCACATGCATAGCTCAGATTACATTTATGGCTCGGTCTGCGTGCTGCAGCGATGTACACGGGAATGACGTTACATCGACCCGGTCAATCAAGCACCCGGAGATGCAAAACCCGAAACGAAGACAGGAGGAAGATGGAAGCCCCTGGGATCGAGGAGAGCCCTGACAGCGTATTGCTGGAGGGCTCAGTTTGTAGGTAAGTTTATCATAATGTACTAGTATGCGGTGCATACTAATACATTATGGCTTAAACCTGCAGGGGGGCGCATTATTTTATATTTTCATAGAGACTTTACTACAGCTTTAATAAGAAATTGAATGTACATGGAAAGTCCCAATAAAATGGAGTTTGTGTATATATAGAAATATAAAAGCTACCATTGCTAAAGGTGCAAGTTCCGAAGCCAATTTCCTTGCTTACTTGTGGCAGAAATGTGAGTACTTGCTTACCTGTGAGATTGATTCCCTGCTTGGAACAAGTGTGCAGGTCTGATAAAGATAGAAAATAAAATCCATCCATTCATATAACATCCATGGAGCTTACACCTTTAAAAACAATCGGAAATGAATGGTCCCAAATTTCTTTCCTGCCTTATTCTGTCTCAGGGTATAATTTTAAGAAATGGCATTGAGATGGTAAATTATAATGAAGGTCAAGTGCCTCTAAGTGCAGCAGCCAAAAGTTTTATTAAAGTAAGAAAACAGATTAAAAACACGCACAATCATGTGCGGAATAAAACCGCTTGGTGTGTGTCCTCCATCTGTGGCAGCCTAAGCGGTGTCCCCAATCCTAATAGCCGACCAGTAACTATGGATACATGAGCCGGCAAGATAACCACTCAGCAACTTCCAGACCAGCATGGAGTGCAAACAGGAAGTGAAGTCACAAAGGAAGGAGCGGTAATGGGTTTCAAAGCTTACCCAGTTTGCTCCTTTGTCGAACCATCATCACATGAAGGGGCAGTAACACATTTCGTCACACAGGAAGGGGCGGTAATGCATTTGGAGCATGCCCAGTTCAGTCCTCTGTCAAACCACCAACAGCGGTTTTCTGATTTTGCTGCTAGCCTTTTACATGCGTATATAGCTACAGAAGCCTAATAACAAACATTTTGCCAGCCTTGAAGGCCAAGTTCACCTTTGTACTATGCAGTCAAGCGGTCCAATGTGCAGCTTAAAAATAATAGGTTCTTGGTCTAAATGCCAATACCTGTAGGTTAAGTTTGGCTTCCCCACAGCCTAGCTGAAACACTACCACTGAAAGTGATCTGCCTCATCCTACCGATGATTTGGGACATATCATAAGTTAGGGGCACTGGCAGGATCACAGTAATGATCACTCTTCCTTTTTCAAGGCCCGTGCATGCGCAGAGCTCAGCCGTAGACCATGAAGAATGCTCACTCCTGTTATGCTGGGAATGCATTCAATGGTCAGCGTCTATGCTTCTGTGTCAAAATGTGGATCTGTCAGGATCAGAGTATGTTTGAACAGGCTTTGGGAAAGCAGAGTTTGGCCTTCAGGTACAGTGCCTTAAAGTATTTATACCCCTTGAAATTTTCCATGTTTTGCCATGTTACAACCAAAAACATAAATGTATCTTATTGGGAATTTATGTGATAGACCAACACAAAGTGACACATAATTGTGAAGTAGAAGGAAAATGATAAATGGTTTTCAATTTTTTTTACAAATAAATATCTGAAAAGTGTGGTGTGCATTTGAATTCAGCCCCCTTTACTTTGATACTCCTAACTAAAATCTAGTGGAACCAATTGCCTTCAGAATCACCTAATTAGTAAATAGAGTCCACCTGTATGTATTTAATCTCAGTATAAACACGGCTGTCCTCAGAGGTTTGTTAGAAAACCTTAGTGAACAAACAGCATCATGAAGGCCAAATAACACACCAGACAGGTCAGGGAAAAAGTTGTGGAGAAGTATAAAGCAGGGTTAGGTTCTAAAAAAAATATCTCAAGCTTTGAACATCTCACAGAGCACTGTTCAATCCATCATTCGAAAATGGAAAGAGTATGGCACAAAAGCAAAAGTACCAAGACATGGCCGTCCACCTAAACTGACAGGCCGGGCAAGGAGAGCATTAATCAGAGAAGCAGCCAAGAGGCCCATGGTAACTCTGCAGGATCTGCAGAGATCCACAGCTCAAGTGGGAGAATCTGTCCACAGGACAACTATTACGCCTCGTACACACGATCGGATTTTCTGACAACAAATGTGTGATGGCAGTGTTTAGGCGGATAATCCGACCGTTTGTACGCTCCAACGGACAATTGTTGTCGGAATTTCCGACAACAAATGTTGGATAGCCATGCTTTCAAATTTTCCGACAACAAATGTGTGCCATTGGATTATCCGATCGTGTGTACACAAGTCCGTCGGAATAAAATCCAAAGTACAAACATGCATGCTTCGAACCAATTCTAAGCATAGCACAACATTAGCAGAAGTTGCCCAAAGGGTGGCGCTAAAGAGCTGAAAAACCATGTTGTTTTGTGTATGTTGGCTGAAAAAGTTCTGCCGTCTGTATGCATACCAAGTTCATGGCCAACGCCCTTCGCACAGAATTCCACGGATTTGTCCTATGGAAATCTGATCGTGTGTACGAGGCTTTAGTTGTCCAGTTGACAAATCTGGTCTCTATGGAGAGTGGCAAGAAGAAAACCATTGTTAATAGAAAGCCATAAGAAGTCCTGTTTGCAGTTTGTGAGAAGCCACGTGGGGGACACAGCAAACACGTGGAAGAAGGTGCTCTGGTCAGATGAGACCAAAATTTTACTTTTTGGTCTAAAAGCAAAACGCTGTGTGTGGCGGAAAACTAACAGTGCACATCATGTTGTGGGGATGCTTTTCTTCAGGAGGGACAGGGAAGCTGGTCAGAGTTGATGGGGAGACGGATGGAGCCAAATACAGGGCAATCTTAGAAGAAAACCTGTAATGCCCCATACACACAAGCGTAATTTCCGCCAGCAAAAGTCTGATGTGAGCTTTTGGTCGTAAATTCCGACCGTGTGTATGCTCCATCAGACTTTTTCTGTCGGAATTTCCGCCAGCAAAAGATTGAGAGCAGGTTCTCTATTTTTCCAACAGTCTGTATGCAATTCCGACGGGAAAAAAAGCAAGCATGCTTGGAAACAATTCGACGCATGCTTGGAAGCATTGAACTTCTTTTTCTCGCCTCGTCGTAGTGTTGTACATCACCGCGTTCTTAAAGCTTGAAAGTTCAGAGAACTTTTATGTGACCGTGTGTATGCAAGCCAAGCTTGAGCAGAATTCCATTGGAAAAACCATCCAACTTTTTTCCAACGGAAATTCCGCTCGTGTGTACAAGGCATTAGAGTCTGCAAAAGACTTGAGACTGTGGCGGAGGTTCACCTTTCAGCAGGCCAATGACCCTAAACATACAGGCAGAGCTACAATGGAATGGTTTAGATCAAAGCACATTCATGTGTTAGAATGGTCCAGTCAAAGTCCAGACCTAAATCCAATTGAGAATCTGTGGCAAGACTTAAATATTGCTGTTTACAGACGCTCTCCATCCAATCTGACAGAGCTTGAGCTATTTTGCAAAGAACAATGTCACTCTCTAGATGTGCAAAGCTGGTAGAGACATCCCCAAAAAGACTTGCAGCTGTAATTGCAGTGAAAGGAGGTTCTACAAAGTCTTGAAATTTGAAAACTATTTATCATTTTCCTTCCACTTACCCAATCATGTGCCACTTTGTGTTGGTCTATCTTATAAAATACATTTACGTTTTTGGTTGTAACATGACAAAATGTGGAAAATTCCAGGGGTATGAATACTTTTTCAAGGCACCGTATGTCTTGTAAACTATTGTATTTTTTAAACTGGGCAATTTTTCTTACACTACCGGGGCCTCTTTACTACATAGTATGTTTTTTTCTTAAAAAGGTTAACTTAGTCTGTAAAGTGTAACTGAGGGGTAAAATAGGGTGGGGGGGGGGGGGGGGTGTATGGGAATACTTATCATAATGTGCAGATTATGTACATTATGCTGAGTTTGTCCTCCCTCCTCCAGCAGTGACAGCTCTGCTCTGACTATAGCTTCTCCACAGCTACCACTGCCCTCTTCTTTCTTTTTGCACCCTCCTTTGTTCAGAAACTGGCAGCCAGTGAAGATACTCTGACACATGCACGGTGGAACTGTATTATCACTAGGCTTCACTTTTCAGCACTTTACAGATGCAGAGAGTGTAAACTACACTGAACATACACCACAAGCAGTGTAAATAAAAATTAAAAATGCTACTAAAAAAGAAAAGGATTTTTTTTTTTTTTAACTTCAGTTCTGCTTTAATTACTGCTTATTGCAACCAGATTCTTAATTTCACTTTTCTATACTGCCCTTATGTGGCTCACAGAAAGCTTAATTTGAGAACATTTGATGCGTTAGGGACTTGTACTATCTGTGTGAACATTCTGTTGATAGTTGTAGATGACCACAAACTTTTTCTGTCGAGTGCAGAGCTGGAAACTGGATTGATGGTGGTAGGTAGTAATAAAACCCAACATTATGCAGTGAAAAGTACTGTAAACCGATTTGTATGAATTTCTATTGAAGCTCACTGAATGCTATTAAACTAAACGCATGTAGTGAGGGTAACTAGTACACACCATCCTTTTAAGGTTATATCCTACTAATACACAGAATATCCTGACTGTTATGCCCTGTACACACGATCGGATTTCCGATGGATTTTTCCGTCGCAATTCCGATGAAGCTGACTTCCATCAGTCTTGCCTACACACCATCAGACAAAATTCCAAACGTGTTACCGCGTGTTAGTAAAAGTTTGGTGTTAGCCAATTTGCGCTTTTCATTGTCCATGCTTTTCAGTCCGTTACAGCATGACGAATGTGCTATCGCCCTTAGGAACGCTAGTTTTACCAGAACGAGCGCTCCCTCCCATCTTGTAATTTAGTCTGAGCATGCGTGGATTTTTCTCCAATGGAGTTCCCCACAGACGATCGGAATTTTCCATCGGTAAAATTTAAAACATGTTCTATTTTTTTACACCGATGGAAAAAAGACAGATGGGGCCCACACACAATCGTTTTTTCAGATGAAAAAAGTCCATCGGTCTTTTTTCATGGGAAAAACCGATCGTGTGTACGTGGCATTAGGCTTCATGCACACTGGGGCTTTTGAAAATGCTTTTTTCCTGGAAGGAGAAAAGCAGCTTTAAAAATGCACCTAAGCGGCGCTTTTACGAATGCGTTTAGGCACGTCAAGCGATTGGGCTTCTATTTCATTGGCCAGAAGATTCATTTATTCTGGCCATTGAAATGAATAAACGCTCAAGCACTAAGGCACTTCTTTTCTCCTGTCGCAAAAAAATGCGTCCAAGCATAGTCTATTTTCCTTAAAGCTGAACTCCAAGCAAATACGGTAGCTAAATACAAAGCTGAACTTCATGTATATGGGAGCTGTTTTACCTGCCACAGGATTTGTATTTGTATCTGCCCACCCACTTCCTGTGGCCCATCCATCATCCCTGTGTGGCAGGCCAGGAGAATAAATTGTTGCTGCAGTTCAGTGATACAATTACAGGTCTTGTCCCTCCTCGGCCTGTGATCAGACAGGGCAGTATAAAAATAGATTTAAAAAAAAGTACCCCAAATCATCCTGATCACATCTTGATTATGTTATACTGTAGATCTTAGATTCCTACAGATTTCTTCTGTGGCTTCATTTACATCCTGCACGGATTTGTACCTCTGCTGTCCCAAGCATGCCTAGGTATCTCTTATGGAAAATTATGCAGTCTCCAGAGTCTCTGTAGATGGCCCATTTCTCTCTATAGGAGACCCCCTGCCCATGTACAAAATACAAGGAAAGCCATGATTTTGGGCAGGACACAGCTGTCAGTTTAGAGCATGGACTTCATTTACAACATTTACAACCCCACAGTATCCAATGGAGTTTCTTCCATGTAGATAAAGTTGGCAACCAGGTGAGGATGAATAAAATGTCACATGTTCCAAATAGGGCCAACACTAACACGTTTCAGCCTATCAAGGCCTTACTCATATTGTGTAAGGCCTTGATAGCCAACATTAACACGTTTCAGTCTATGTTTGGAACGTGTGTACTCTTTCGACTAAATAAAGAGACATTTCATTCATCCTGACCTGCCGACTTAAGCTACATGAAAGGACTCTTGTTTTTTGCGGGGTGGAGACTGCAAGTCAGGCACGGTGAGTGGAAACAGAAAGCTCTTGCCAGCCCTGATTGCATGATTGAGTTGCAGTGCCATTATCTTGCAGATGTATCCATTGGAGTTGTCTCTGCTTAACGCTGCTTACTCAGTAAAGAGAACTTCGTGATTGGAGGAGGGGCCTCCAGTCACAACTTTGACAGGTCACATGACTGGGCTCTGCTTCCGGCTCCTTTTTTTTTATTAACTCATTCATGTTATTTACACTACACTATTTAGAAGCTCCAAGCATATTTGAAAAGCACATTACCGTGCTTTATTCAGTAAACGTGGTCATTTAAAAAAAATTCTATAAAAAGCAGCAGAATGGCAGCGGCATGCCTTCATCTGCCATTTGTAATAAGCAGTAAATGTGTAGTGATAAAGACCAAGAGGTGCTGCACATGTCACCTTTTCTGAAGCTGTGCTTATATTTAATGCAAACCGTTTAGCCAGCCTATATGTATTTAGATATGTACATAATAGTATTTAAATATTACTAACAAGCAGAAAATAAGATTTAAAACAAACCCACATTGACCTCAGTTGTTGTGGACATTGTGAAGCACTTCATCCTCAAAGTTTAAATCAGAACACTAAAGTTGTCCAAGTTGTACTCTGCTTCCCCTGCCCTTCTTACAGAGCTAACCTGATATACCAGGACTGGGGGAGAATAAACTGAGCTGCTATAGGAACAACTTTAGCGCTTCTGTTGTAAAATGTGAATTAGAATAGCTCCACGGTGGTCATTGAGTGGTCACACTACAGAGACTACTGAGTGGTCACACAATAGAGGTCACGTAGGGCGTGTTTTACAATTCCATTCACTGCTTGCTAAGAATATGTAAATATTATGGACAGCACAGTGGCTAAGTGGTTAGCACTTCCATCCGGCAGCACTAGGGCCTCAGTTCAAATCCCAAATATGGCACTATATGCCTGGAGTTTTCATGTTCTCCCTGTGCCTGCGTGGGTTTCCTCCAGGTACTCCAGTTTCCTCCCACACTCTGATAGGTTAATTGGCTCTAAACTAAATTGGCCCTAGTATGTGTGTTAGAGACCTTAGATTGTAAGCTCCTTGAGGGCAGAGACCGATGTGAATGTACAATATACTGTATATGTGAAGCACTCTGTAAATTGACGGCACTATATAAGTAAATGCTATAGATAAGTGATCTAAAATATGTATAAAACACCAATGTGCCACAGAAAAAATTATATATAAATATTAAACTAAATTAATGTGTAGCTGCCACTTTATATAAAAAAAAAATATTGAAAATCTCAAACTATCACCTGTACAGATCACTTTAGGTTAACACTGTGCAGCGCTAAAGTGCATAAGCAAATACAGAAAAATATATATAAACACATACACTGATAAATACACAACAATAATGTGATAAGTGACACAAGCATGAAGTAATTGCATGAAATCACCCAAGGGATCATAAACATAAAAAGTGAGAAAAGGGAAAGAATATCAAATTGTATAACACTAGTCCATAGAACTGCATGTCACAGCATGCCACAGTGCAATCAAAAGTCCTCCAAATATGTATAGTTTTTTACACCACACCAATTGTGCGCCAATCGCCTCTTCCCCATAAGAAATGAACTCACCAAAACAAATTGCCTCACATGTTTGGCAATAATGCAGTTTAACCACACCGGGCTAATGAATCCAATATAGCGATATCCACCTCTTCAAATATGAATCAACTCACTCCTTTTCTAAGCAGCAACTATGCAGGACAGACTTCTGCAAGCATTTGGCTAATAGGATGAGTAGTGTTGTTGATGTACGTTGGTCCTTAAAATTATTATTTTTAGCTGGTATTCTCAAACAAACCCCACACTTCCCAATGGATGCTTTGTGGATCTGTAAGGGTATGGGGGCACAGGTGCAATACATCAATGTATAGACATTCACTTTTATCATGTGAGGAGTTTCACAAATCACATGCTGGGAGGGCTTGAATAGGGTAGCCCTCTATAATAGAGAGTAGCTACTCTCTATTCAAGCCCTCCCAGCATGTAATTTGGCAATTTGTTTTGGTGAGTACATTTCTTATGGGGAAGAGGCAATTGGCACACAAGTAGTGTGGTTTGAAGAACTCTACATATTTGGAGGACTTTTGATTGCACTGTGGCATGCTGTGACATGTAGTTCTATGGACTAGTGTTATACTACAATTTTATATTCTTTTCTTTTTTTCACTTTTTTATGTTTATGATCACTTGGGTGATTTCATACAATTCCTTGATGCTTATCACATTATTGTTGTGTACTTATCAGTAATATCAGTATAGGTGTTTATAGCATTCACTAACAATTTTTTGTATATATTTTTTTTGCGTATTTGATTATGCACTTTAGCGCTGCTGTTTACCTAAAGTGATCTGTATAGGTGATAGTTTGAGATTGGCACTATATAAGTACCTGTAATAAAAAAACATTTCAGTGTCCATAGCCTGGTCACAGTGCTATTTTTATAAGATTTTGTAAATGCTTAATTTTTTATTTCCTTTAAAAAGCAGTCTATGTAGATATGCTTGTCCATCCTCCTAATAGCTGCATTTTTTAAAGTATTCATTTGTAGGTTTCCCACTTTCCTGAAAGAGCCTAGAAATGTTGGGCTTATTTCATATAAATCACTTGTATAGTATATAAACTACTATAAATCTTTCCCTTTTTGTTTTTAACCCAGAAGAGTGATTGCACAAATTTTTGATAGAAAACTAGAACTTTGTTTTAATGCTTAATAATGTAATATTAGTAATAATATTAATAATACTCCCTGTGAATTTATACTTACGATCACAATTATTTTCAGCCCTCTGCTTGCGCTGGCTGCTTTTGGCTTTGATGCTGAAGCATTACTTATAAGCTATTCCGATGTCTGCTGTGTTGCTTGAGCTTGAATTATATTTCCTCTAAAACACTGGTTATTGGACAATCTGAATAATGTAGGCATTTTTTAGAGGAAATATATCCTGCTGGGAGGTCTTTGTGGCTGTTGGGTTTTCTTTAATAGGAAAGGAAAGTGGACGTGTTCCCAAAGCAATTAGATTCTGGCTGTCATTTCTATTGTTTAGAAATGAACAGCAGCATCTGGTTGGTTGCTGTGGGCCATGTCTCCATCGTCCTTCTCCATTTATACACAAGTGGCAATGTTTGATGAATTTTGTGTCTGGTGATAAGAGGGAGTTTACTCCCATGGCCATCCATGGGCACCATAACAGGTGGGTTTGGAAACACCTGTTTGAAGAAAGAAATGCTTCTGGGCAGAAAATTGTGTATGTATGTTGCCTGGTGGAAATTTTTTTGTTTCTTTTGTCAATTCAATAATGTTCACAGATTCATATGTTCGGGATTATGTCAATATGTTACTTACCATTGTGCAATTTTTGGTAATATTCACTGCTCTATATAAAGTATAATTCGCCCTATTACTATCTATATGTCTTACACTCTATAAACCCCCATTCTCCTATTCCCAATATAATTTGTTGTATAACCCTGTCATTTATTTCTATATGGTCATAATGTTGTGGCTGATCAGTGTATGTGTGATATATATATATATACTGTATATTGACAATATTTTTTATTATACACAGAACACGTAAAATGTGTTTTATGAAGGCATACATTGCCTTGTTCTATATAACCCTTGTTCTGGATAACAATTCCTATATAACTTCTTCATCTTAAGCCCTGTACACACGATCAGATTTCCTATGGATTTTAGACCGATGGATTTTTCCATCGGAAATCCGATGAAGCTGACTTCCATCAGTCTTGCCTACACACCATCAGTCAAGAAACCGATCGTCCCAAACGCTGTGACGTAAAACACTCCGACGAGCCAAGAAAAATTAAGTTCTATGCTTCTGAGCATGCGTCGACTTGATTCTGAGCATGCGTGGGTTTTTTATCCGATGGAGTTCCCCACAGACGATAGTAATTTGCTAATGTTTTTTTTTCCATCGGCTAAATTTAAAACATGTTCTATTTTTTAACACCGATGGAAAAAAGACCCATGGGGCCCATACATGATCGGTTTGTCCGATGAAAAAAGTCCATCAGACTGTTTTCATCGGTAAAACCGATCGTGTGTACAGGGTTTAACTCTATTTACCCACCCTGATACCTCTAGATCAGGGGTCTCCAAACATTCTAAACAAAGGGCCATTTTACTGCTCTTCAGACTTTAGGGGGGCCGAACTGTGACCAGTGGGAGTAAAAAATATCCAGTAAAGCTTGCCCTATCTTTGGTGTCAGTGGAGGTATAGTGCCCCATCATTGGTGTCAATGGAAGGAATAGTGCCCCATTGTTGGTGTCAGTGGGAGGAATTGTGCCCTTTTCTTGGAGTCAGTAGAAGGGATAGTGCCCCATTGTTGGTGTCAGAGGGAAGAATATTGACCCATCCTTGGTATCAATGGAAGAAATGGTGCCCCATTGTTGGTGTCAGTGGGAGTAATTGTTTCCTATTGTTGATGTCAATGGAAGGTATTATGCCCCATCGTTGGTGTCAATGGAAGAAATTGTGCCCCATCGTTGGTGTCAATGGAAGAAATTATGCCCCATGGCTGGTTTCAATTGAAGGAATAGTGCCCCAGTGTTAGTGTCAGTGGGAGGATTTGCACCCGGTGTCAGTGGAAGAAATAGTGCCCCATTGTTGGTGTCAGTGGGAGGAATAGTGGAGAGAGGGAGTTACCGCTCAGATGTGACTGATGAACCTCTTCACTGGATCCAAAGCCACGTGTGCTGGCAATGCATATGGAAATGCAGAAATTGAAGAAAGTTTGGACAGCCGCACTCCAAAAATAGTTCCTTTTATTGTAAAATCAAATCACAAAAATACATGCCACAGCAAAAAACAGATGTAAGCTGGCACGTTTCACACTGTAGCTCAGTGCTTGTTCATAGGGAGGAATAGTGGCCCATCGTTGGTATCAATGGAAGGAATTATTCCCTTTTAATGGTGTCAGTAGGAGGAATAATGTCCCATTGGTGGTGTCAGCGACAGGAATTATGCCCCATTGTTGGTATCAATGGATGGAATAGTATCCAAAGGGCCACATCCGTCCCCTGGGCCGCAGTTTGGAGACTGCTGCTCTATATACTCATTCCCTATAACTCCACTTATTCTCTGTATATTTATCTCTTAATGTTTTATAACATTTATGAACTATTACCATTTCATTACAGCCAGTCTTTGCAAAGTACTTGCAGATATGCATCATGATCATAAAGTTTGAGGATTTATTGCCAGTCCCCAGCTTCCAAATTATGCATTATTTTTTCAAAAAGCAAAGATTTACTCAGATTGGTTATATACAGTGGGGCAAAAAAGTATTTAGTCAGCCACCAATTGTGCAAGTTCTCCCACTTAAAAAGATAAGAGCGGCCTGTAATTGTCATCATAGGTAAACCTCAACTATGAGAGACAAAATGTGGAAACAAATCCAGACAATCACATTGTCTGATTTGGAAAGAATTTATTTGCAATGATGGGGCACAATTCCTCCCGATGACACCAATGGGGTTAGGTTATAAAAAATATCCCAAGCTTTGAACATCTCACGGAGCACTATTCAATCCATCATCTGAAAATGGAAAGAGTATGGCACAACTGCAAACCTACCAAGACACGATCGTCCACCTAAACTGACAGGACGGGTAAGGAGAGCATTAATCAGAGAAGCAGCCAAGAGGCCCATGGTAACTCTGGAGGAGCTGCAGAGATCCACAGCTCAGGTGGGAGAATATGTCCACAGGACAACTATTAGTCGTGCACTCCACAAATCTGGCCTTTATGGAAGAGTGGCAAGAAGAAAGCCATTGTTGAAAGAAAGCCATAAGAAGTCCTGTTTGCAGAGAAGTCATGTGGGGGACACGGCAAACATGTGGAAGAAGGTGCTCTGGTCAGATGAGACTAGAAATGAACTTTTTGGCCTAAAAGCAAAACACTATGTGTGGCAGAAAACTTACACTGCACATCACCCTGAACACACCATCCGCTAAAAATAGCACATAAATAACGCCTGAAATAATCCTGCTCCAGCATTCTCAATGTGAAAGTCAGAGGGCTTTCACACTGAGGCGATGCGCTGGTAGGAGGAAAAAAAATCTCCTGCAAGCAGCATCTTTGGAGCGGTGAAGGAGCAGTGTGTATACCGCTCCCTCCCATTGAAATCAATGGGACACTGCGGCTATACTGCCCGCAAACCGCTGCTGTAGCAGCGGTTTGCGGGCAGTATTAACCCTTTTTCGGCCGCTAGCGGGGGTTAAAACCACACCGCTAGCGGCCGAATATCGCGGTAAAAACAATGGTATAGCAGCGCAAAAATAGCACTGCTATACCGCCAGCGCACCTGCCCGCCCCAGTGTGAAAGGGGCATAATAATCAGTTGTATCGTGATGCTATTTGTATATCAAATTATCGCTTGTATATCAAGTCAAAATGTATTAAAAAATGTTGCTTGTCTTGCTGAACGCTCTCAAACCAAGCTACTCTCAAACCAAGGTTTTACTGTATGTATGTATATATATATATATATAAATATATATACTGCTCAAAGACTGTACTTTACTGTAAGTCTCATGGTGAGGTCTGACCTTACGAGAAAGCAGACACTCTATTAGGGACATATGTCAGTGGATGTTTAAAAGTTTTTTGTAAGCCCACCCCTTGGATTCTCTTATACTCACCATCCGAGGGCTCCATGTTGCTCCTTTCTTTATTGCAGCTGCCACAAAATATTTATGTCGCTCCTATCATGACTCAAGTTTGTAACCTCACACCATGATGCAGTGTGTCATCACAAGCAGCCAGTCGACTGGCCCAAGTGTTATCATGTGACATAAAGATTATACAATCAGCCCTCTGTAAGCTTCGACAAGGATATTTTGCAGCAGCTGCAACAGAGGAGGAGCGCTGCATTGGTGAGCGTAACTTGGACACATGGTGGGCTTTAAGGAGGCTTTTTTCCCTTTGGTCTGAATAATAATAACAGATGACCACTAGAGAGAGCATTTACAAATCTGAAATGCAGAAGTCACTTTCAGGTAAATGCCTAAGTAAGCTTTGTTTATACTTACCGACTGTGCTCTAGAAGTAATGGGTGCTATGGGTAAAATCTATATATAATTAAATCTTTATAAATCTCTCTGATTTTGTTTCCACCAGGCATCATATGTTCATCCAAATATCCTGCCAATCATGTTAAAAGACTTTCTGGCAGTTAAATAAGAATAAGGACTGGCTCACCTTCTTGGCTCTATGTGTGCTTCTTAGTCATGCTTTAGTTATGCCACCAGCATCCATTGTGTTGATGGGCTGCTTCCACATGAACACAGATAATATACAATAGAGAAGCTCATGCACAGTTGTTCGTATACCCACATTACCAATCAATTAAATTGTATAGGTTTTGCAGTGTTTGGCTTTTTGCAAATTATCACAAAAGGAATTGATTCTGTCCATGTGCATACCACTCCCATCAAGTCAAAATCTGGCGTAGCACATCTCCTGAGTGTAAAACCATTTTACGGATGATGGTGTTTGCCAGCAATGCTTAATGCAACAGTTTTGCCAATATGTATCTTAAAGTTGCATTCAGCTGTTTGGTTTACACCCCTCCCTCCCCCCTTAGCAGAGCGTGACATAAAAAGCCCACATGGACCAATAAAAACTTTCTTACAGAGTGACATTCTCTGATTGCTCGTCCATTCTGCCCAGTCAGAAGCCAGTTGGTCCGTCATAACTTAGCTTGTAACCCTTTTGTTGTTTGGGTGTCCCAAGCAATGAAAGGGTTGGTATGGCACCCTAATCAGTATTCTTAATAAGGTGTTATGTGTTCATTCGAGGAGGCGGCAAACTACTATGCTGTGATTCGTGTCCAGCCGCCTTCCACCCTTCCTGTCTCAACATAGAGATGCCACAAGGATCCTGGAGCTGCAATGACTGCAGGACGGGGAAGAAGCTGCACTACAAGCAGATTGTGTGGGTCAAGCTTGGGAATTACAGGCAAGTGCTGAATTTATGGTATCATTGTGTGATTATGAGTGTAGACAAGGTACTTTGCCCTTCTAGTATGTCTGTAGCCAGTATTCTTAACCAGTTGACGACCACCCACCATACATGTACTGCAGCAGGGCAGCCAGATCACATACCTAGTCGCTGATCACCGCCATAAGTAGTAAAAAAAATTATGAATTAAAAAATATACTATATATATATATATATATATATATATATATATATAAAGATATCAAATAGTTTGTAGACGCTATAACTTTTGCGCAAACCAATCAATATATTATTAGGATTTTTTTACCAAAAATATGTAGCAGAATACATATTGGCCTAAATTGATGAAGAAATTAGATTTAAAAAAAAAAATTATTGGATATGTTTTATAGCAGAAAGTAAAGAATATATATATTTGTTTTAATCGTCAGCCTTTTTTAAAACGGCAGAGGTTATCAAATACCACCAAAAGTGTCACACGGCCGCGCAATTGTCAGTTAAAGTAACGTAGTGCCGTATTGCAAAAAAATGGCCTGCTCATGAAGGGGGGGGGGTAAATCTTCCTAGGGTTAAGTTAAGGGCTAAAGATACTTTGTCTATATGACTGCTTTCTGGCTATGTACGCTAAAATACCATTTTGCTTTTTTTCCTCAGGTGGTGGCCAGCTGAGATCTGCAATCCGAGGTCCGTCCCACTCAATATCCAGGGCCTGAAACATGACATAGGAGATTTCCCCGTTTTCTTCTTTGGTTCTCATGATTATTATTGGGTACACCATGGTCGTGTCTTTCCCTATGTAGAAGGGGATAAAAGCTTTGCAGATGGCCAGACCAGTATGAACAAAACTTTTAAGAAAGGTTAGTATGTGGAATGATGAAAGGAAATGTAACCTAAAACACTGTTTCTTCATGATGGCTCCCTCAAACTCATATATACTTTGCATACAAGTTTATAAGAGAGCACAAATTCCATTTTATTTATTTGGTACTTGTTTTGGAAGGAGCGGGGAAGAGATAATCGCAGTAATGCTTTTTATTACTGTAAGGCCCCTTTTACACGGTCGGAAAGAATTCAGCTTTTAGCTACGGATAGATCAAGTTATCTACCGCAGCTAAACTCAGACAATGCTTTCCTATGTCCCCATTTACACACTGTGTTTAGCAACAATTTCATTACATGGGGTTTGGTGCGGATAGAAAAAATTTATTTGACTGCGTCCAGGAACGATTTAATGCAGCTATCTGCAGCTATCTGCAGTGTACTATGTCACCTGCAGATAGCAGCGGCAACAAGGAAAGAAAAACAACAGAAAGCAATGGAACAGTGGAACAGAAATGGCAAGAATGTTCCAACGCAGCTAAACGCAGCTAATCGCAATGTACAACTGCAAGTGAACGCTGTGCCAGGATTCTCTGAATTTCAAAATAACAAAACATGCTTTTAACTGCGGCAGAACAGCTGCTTGTGTGAAAGGGGCCTTAGTGTAAATTTCCGTTTACTTTCTATTTGATTACCAGGACAGGAAGTAAGGGTGAATCTCTCCAAGGTAACATTACAATAGGGAAGGGTTAGAGCATCTGAAAGGTTTTTGTTGTTGCCGATGTTTCAGTTTTGGAAGTTTCCTTATTTTTCTGTTGTGTAATGTGATGTCCTCTAAGTTCTGTAAATATCATGGTTCAGCATTGTGCAAATGCATACAGTATACATATTCCATATACATTTAGTGATTCTGCCTCTGTTTTAATGTCATGTGCAGCTCTGGAAGAGGCTGCTAAGAGGTTCCAGGAACTGAAGGCACAGCGGGAGAGCAAGGAAGCACTGGAAGTGGAGAGAAACTCCAGAAAACCCCCTCCATACAAGCACATCAGGGTATGAAACCATGGAAAGGCCCTTATTGGCTTTACTTTGACACTTGCATGCTCATATAATGGCTTGGTGGCCAAGTTAGTTTAGAAAAGTGGAAAATCTTTCTTCACCAGTTCATTTTTTGATTTACCTATGTCTGTTAAGGAAAAGGAAAAACCTAAAAAACTTTAAATTTTTGCATTTGAGCTTGCTTCTCTATTCCTGCTGCATTAGGCACATGCCCCCAAGTACCATATAGCAAATTTATGCTTTGTGCTGCCCAGTTTTAAGAGCTGTTGCTCAGATCCTCTAAATACTGAATACTTTCTATCATAGCAGAGTCCCTACTCCACTTGTTGCATATTTCTCGTGTTTACAGTTGCATTATCTTAGGAGTCAGATGCCTATAATTCATTGACAGCTAGTCCCACATGGCAGTTGTTTACATCTGCACACTTTTGGTGAGTTTTGGGTTTGGTGCCATTAAAAAAAGTCCTGTCTGCTGCATCTTTTAATGTGATTTGCAAAAGAAAGCTTGGTAAATAGATTTAAGTGGTAACCCTCTCTGTACTCTGTTTTTTGACTGATGTTGAAATAAAAAAATTCTTTCCTACTAGTTCAAACCCCATCTTTGTACCTTTTATTCCTCTTGGCAGCCATTGATCAAACACATTCCCTGTGTAATAATGCATCACACACATATCAGTTTTATTATGCAAGTCATAGGAATCATATCTACTGTGTTTCACCTGTATCACCTACAGTTTCGGCACTCATGCATCCCAAGCCCTATTCTACCCACACTAAGGGGTTCTGGAACTAACTGACATCTTCAGAAGGAAGGATAGTGGAAGCTCCTTAGTGAGGGCGGAAGAAGGTGGGAGGTTTTCAGCCCCAGTAGAGACTGGTCTGTCCAAGGTTAGTGGAAGAAACACTGGAGAAAGTCTAATCGTGAAGCTCAAACAGCAGGATCACAGAAAAGTGAGGCTTGAGCGCATGAATGCCAAGACTGTGCATGATACAAGTGAAATACGGTGGATATGATTCCTGTGACTTATACAACAAAACTAGTATGTGTCATGCCTTATGTGTTTGATCAATGATTGTTAAAAGGACTAAGGTACAAAGACTGGGTTCGAACTTGCAGGAAAGAAATTTCTGATTTTGACATCAATGGAAACGTAGTACAGAAAGGGTGCGATTGAAGCCTTAACCTGCAATGTCTATGGGGAGCAAGGAGCACTGTCATCTCTAAATTTATGCTAAATCTATCCAGATAGTGATCATGCTGGCAGTATTGTACAGTACATCCTTTTATTGTTGGACTATCATGTAAAGTGCACATGCAAGTACCTAAAATGAAGTTGTGTACAAGTCTTTACTGTCTTCAGACACATTTATCTAGCTTTTCGGCAGCCCTGTTGTATACATTACTCAGCAGGTTGATAGTACAAGCACATCTATAGAGCCATTATAACATATGACTTATGCTTCAATACCAGCTCTCTCAAGTAGGCTGTTGTCGATAACATCTGAAAGTGCAGCTCACAGGCAGTAGAGCCTGGATGCTTGTTTTCTGCATGGATAGATTCAAATAATTTTGCTCCAACGATTTTCATGGACGTGTTCTGTATATCTAGGGCGGTTGATTTACTAAAGGCAAATAGACTGCAGTTTCACTCTGCAAGTGCAGTTGCTCCTAAGCTTGGTAATTGAGCAGAAGCTCTTCTGACTTCCATTTTGCAATCATGAGCAAGCAAAATAGCTGTTTTTTTCCCCTTGCATGTGATTGGGTATTCTTTGCAAAGTATAGCCTTGCCTCATCTAATAAGCTCTGGAGCAACTACTCTTGCAGAGGGCAACTGCACTTTGTAAAGTGCGTAGGCTATGTGTCTTTATTAAATCAACCCCAGTATGTTCAGTTCAAGAAACTTTTCATTCTTTATAAAATAAATAATCATCCAGTCCCAAGGAAAATTGAATTAGTCTTTTGTTTAACCAGGCATTTTAGTTTCCTTGGCGACATTAAACAGTTTATTTAGTGGCAAAGGAAGTCCTAAAAGTAGCACATTACAGCAAAACCCTAAAGGAGATGTATGACAGCCTTAGCCCGAGATCGAACCAGGCCACGCCCCCAATGCATTTCACTCCGCCACTTAATCATGATTAAACTCCCGCGCAGAATGAAACGCGTTGGGGGGCATGGCCTGGTTGGAGCCCGGGCTAAGGCTGTCATACAACTCCTTACAGGATTTTGCTGGAATGTGCGACTTTTAGAACTTCCTTTCACTACTAGATGTTTTTAGCTAGGACAAGCTCTGTCCTTGTCAGCTTTCCTAGCGGTTTGTCATGCAAGAGGACCTTTGTGGAGCCTTGAGCAGCACCTGTCATTTTTATTGTAAGTAAACTGTTAATGATGTGTTTTTTTTGTTCATATTTTAGAACAACAAACCTGTGGGGAAAATTCAGATCCAGGTGGCGGATATCTCAGAAATACCTCGTTGTAACTGTCGTCCCACTGACGAATCTCCGTGTGGCCTGGACTCCCAGTGCCTGAACCGTATGTTGCTTTATGAGTGTCACCCACAGGTGTGCCCTGCTGGGGAGCAATGCCAAAACCAGAGCTTTACCAAACGGCTTTACCCAGAGACTGAGCTATTCCGCACTGAGAGGAGAGGCTGGGGCCTTCTGTGCAAGAGAGATATTCGAAAGGTAGCATTCTGATGTGTAAAAGAAACTTTGTATTTTTTTTTTTACTTAGGGTAAAACTATAGGCAAAACTTTTTTTTTTAAATTTTTGATAGAGCAAGAGAGGTTTATGAACCCTGTCAGATTTATTTTCACCATCGGTGTCCCATTGGGGAGATTTCCCTTCACTTCCTGTTCCTTCACTTTGTGTCCTGTCAAGTGCCCTGTCAAGTGTCCTGTCGAGTGCCCCCACAGCAAACAGCTTGCTGTGGGGGCACCCGAGCCGATTCACAGCTCCCTGTGCCAATTCAGCCACGGAGCCCCGGTTTGGCCTTCCCCTCTCTCTTATGATTGGCTAACTGCCTTTGATTGACAGCAGCGGGATCCAATGGCACTGCTGCTGTGTCTCAGCCAATCAAGAGGAGAGTCCCGGATAGCCGAGCAACTCGTGGACATCGCTGAAGAGAGATGGGCCTCAGGTAAGTATTAGGGGTTCTGGAGGGCGGCTGCTGCACACAGAAGTTTTTTTTATCTTAATGCATAGAATGCATTAAAAGAGAAGTATGGGTTCCTTTTTTTTGCAGTTTTATACTTATCTACAGTGCCTTGCAAAAGTATTCACCCCCCTTGGCATTTTTCGTGTTTGGTTGCCTCACAACCTGGAATTAACCAGGATTGTTTGAGGATTTGCACCATTTCATTTACAGAACATGCCCACAACTTTGAAGATTTTTTTTTTATTGTGAAGCAAACAACAAATAGGACAAAATAACAGAAAAAGTCAATAACTATTCACCCCCCTAAAGCCACCTTTTGCGGCTATCACAGCTCCAAGTCGCTTTGGATAAGTCTCTATGAGCTTGCCACATCTTACCACTGGGATTTTTGCCCATTCCTTCTTGCAAAACTGCTCCAGCTCCTTCAAGTTGGATGGTTTGTGCTTGTGAACAGCAAACTTTAAGTCTGACCACAGATTTTCTATTGGATTGAGGTCTGGGCTTTGACTAGGCCATTCCAACACATTTACACGTTTCCCCTTAAACCAGTCAAATGTTGCTTTAGCAGTGTGTTTGGGGTCATTGTCCTGCTGGAAGATGAACCTCCATCCTATCCTCAAATCACACAGACTGGTACAGGAATATCCCTGTATTTAGCACCATCCATCTTTTCCTCAACTCTGACCAGTTTCCCAGTCCCGACTGCTGAAAAACATCCCCACAGCATGATGCTGCCACCACCATGTTTCACTGTGGGGATGGTGTTCTTTAGGTGATGTGATGTTTGCGCCAGACATAGCATTTTCTTTGATGGCCAAAAAGTAAAATTTTAGTCTCATCAGACCAGAGCACCTTCCTCCATACATTTTGGGAGTCTTCCACATGCCTTTTCGCAAACTCAAAATGTGCCATTTTGTTTTTTGCTGAAAGTAATGGCTTTCTTCTGGCCACTCTGCCATAAAGCCCAACTCTATGAAGTGTACGGCTTATTGACGCCCTATGTACAGATACTCCAGTCTCTTCTGTGGAACTCTGCAGCTCCTCCATGGTTACCTTAGGTCTCTGTGCTGCCTCTCTGATTAATGGCCTCCTTGCCCGCTCTGTGAGTTTTGGTGTGCGGCCGTCTCTTGGCAAGGTTTGCTGTTGTGCCATGTTCTTTCCATTTGGTTATGATAGATTTGATGGTGCTCCTAGAGATCATCAAAGATTTGGATATTTTTTTATAACCTAACCCTGACTTGTACTTCTCAACAACATTGTCTCTTACTTGTTTGGAGAGTTCCTTGGTTTTCATGGTAGTGTTTGGTTAGTGTTGCCTCTTGCTTGGGTGTTGCAGCCTCTGGGGCCTTTCAAAAAGGTGTGTATATGTAATGACAGATCGTGTGACAGTTAGATTGCACACAGGTGGACATTATTTCACTAATTATGTGACTTCTGAAGGTAATTGGTTGCACCAGAGCTTTTTATGGACTTCATAACAAAGGGGGTGAATACATACGCACATGCCATTTATCCGTTTTTTATTTCTGAAAAATAATTTTATGTTTATATTTTTCTAATTTTACTTCACCAACTTAGACTATTGTGTTCTGATCCATCACATATACAGTCAGGTCCATAAATATTGGGACAACAACACAATTCTAACCTTTTTGACTCTATACACCACCACAATGGATTTGAAATGAAACAAACAAGATGTGCTTTAACTTCAGCTTTAATTTGAGGGTATTTACATCCAAATCAGGTGAACGGTGTAGGAATTACAACAGTTTGTATATGTGCCTCCCACTTTTTAAGGGACCAAAAGTAATGGGACAATTGGCTGCTCAGCTGTTCCATGGCCAGGTGTGTGTTATTCCCTCACTATCCCATTTACAAGGAGCAGATAAAAGGTCCAGAGTTCATTTCAAGTGTGCTATTTGCATTTGGAATCTGTTGCTGTCAACTCTCAATATGAGATCCAAAGAGCTGTCACTATCAGTGAAGCAAGCCATCATTAGGCTGAAAAAACAAAACAAACCCATCAGAGAGATAGCAAAAACATTAGGTGTGGCCAAATCAACTGTTTGGAACATCCTTAAAAAGAAAGAACGCACCGGTGATCTCAGCAACACCAAAAGACCCGGAAGACCCGGAAGACCACAACTGTGGTGGATTACAGAAGAATTCTTTCCCTGGTGAAGAAAACACCCTTCACAACAGTTGGCCAGATCAAGAACACTCTCCAAGAGGTAGGTGTATGTGTGTCAAAGTCAACAATCAAGAGAAGACTTCACCAGAGTGAATACAGAGGGTTCACCACAAGATGTAAACCATTGGTGAGCCTCAAAAACGGGAAAGCCAGATTAGAGTTTGACAAACAACATCTAAAAAAGCCTTCACAGTTCTGGAACAACATCCTATGGACAGATGAGACCAAGATCAACTTGTACCAGAGTGATGGGAAGAGAAGAGTATGGAGAAGGAAAGGAACTGCTCATGATCCAAAGCATACCACCTCATCAGTGAAGCATGGTGGTGGTAGTGTCATGGCGTGGGCATATATGGCTGCCAATGGAACTGGTTCTCTTGTATTTATTGATGATGTGACTGCTGACAAAAGCAGCAGGATGAATTCTGAAGTGTTTCGAGCAAATTATCTGCTCATATTCAGCCAAATGCTTCAGAACTCATTGGACGGCGCTTCACAGTGCAGATGGACAATGACAAGAAGCATACTGCGAAAGCAACCAAAGAGTTTTTTAAGGGAAAGAAGTGGAATGTTATGCAATGGCCAAGTCAATCACCTGACCTGAATCCGATTGAGCATGCATTTCACTTGCTGAAGACAAAACTGAAGAGAAATTGCCCCAAGAACAAGCTGGAACTGAAGACAGTTGCAGTAGAGGCCTGGCAGAGCATTACCAGGGATGAAACCCATCGTCTGGTGATGTCTATGGGTTCCACACTTCAGGCTGTAATTGACTGCAAAGGATTTGCAACCAAGTATTAAAAAGTGAAAGTTTGATTTATGATTGTTAATCTGTCCCATTACTTTTGGTCCCTTAAAAAGTGGGAGGCACATATACAAACTGTTGTAATTCCTACACCGTTCACCTGATTTGGATGTAAATGTTCTCAAATTAAAGCTGAAAGTCTGAAGTTAAAGCACATCTTGTTTGTTTAATTTCAAATCCATTGTGCTGGTGTATAGAGCCAAAAAGATTAGAATTGTGTCGATGTCCCAATATTTATGGACCTGACTGTAATTCAGATAAAAAAAACATTGAACTAAAGGCTGTAATGTAACAAAATAGGTATAAAGCGAAGGGGGGTGAATAATTTTGCAAGGCACTGTAGGTGGATGCAGCATTGGTCCGATGCTGCATCTGTCTCCCCGCCACCTCTGCACTAAAAACTGAGCGATTGAACATCGCTGATTGCTCGGTTTTCAGAGCTCCGTGAGCAGAGTGCTGCAGACTATCAGTCACAGCTCTCTGCTCATCTACCTTCTCGCTCACTGGAGCGCTGAGCTTTGGAGGGGTGGAGCGGGCCGCCTCAGGCTCTCAGCGGCTCGCTGAGAGGCTGAGACGAGTGTCAGTCCAGGCACCTGGCGGATCCAGACTTCCATTGTCGGGATGACACGGTGCCTAGACTGATATCCGTGACGTCAGCAGAGAGGGGACTTCAGAACGCTTTCTGCTAAAACGGGTCACAGGAGTGCAAAACGAATTGCCAGTATCAGTTTTTCAGCATCAACAATGTTAGGCATTCAGTCAAACAGGAGCAAGTATTTCTTGATACTTCTGCAATAGTCCAGACACTTCTCCATACTGTTTTTGATTGGCTTCCTCATGTGGTAGAAACACTGTTGAAGATTCAAAATAAAGAAGAACATCCAGCTAAACCTAATTGAGTTGCCAACATCCCTGATAAGATTCAATCAGAAAGAAGGTACCCCCCAAAATGAATGGGACTTTAACGACAATAAAGTAAAAAAAAATACAATATCGTTTTATTCAAAATTTAGTATACATATCATGAAATATAGGGTCTTCAAACCAATAAAAACAATGATGATAGTAATGATGAGTTCCCATATATAGTCAAGACGAGCCGACGCATTACGGGACACGATACGTTCCTTCGTCAAGGGCTTTTGTCAGGAAGGCATCACACTATATAATAAAATCAAATACGTTAATGAGTAACCGTATAAATAATAATTACAGTCAGTTGCTTGAAAATACAGAACTTACAGCATAGTAATTGCATAATAAGAGGCATACCCAAATATGATCATCGTGAAAATTGCTGCTAGACCAGTAGTGGCACCTGCACTGCATAAAGATACCACCTGTGTCCAAAGGACAGAGTTGTAATGGGTGGGTCCCCACTCATCCACAAAAGTCCAACACAGTGGTACAGAACGAGGGCGCAAACATGGATCTCACCGCAAAATCTTGTTAGTGTGTAGTCTATTGGGCAACATAGAGGCATTTATTATCATCAGTCTAGTATTTCTAGATTTCTCCCTGTCTGAAGGATTCCTCCCTTTCACAGACGGGTCATATAACAACAAGGAATGAAAAGATTCCATTGATATACATAAATGCACGCCGTACCTGAGTGGAATCGACTTCCCAGATAATACAGGGGGCCGCGGCGACCAAGGCATACAAATGCGTGTTCCCTCAAGTTTCCTCCCAAGTCACTTAGAGGTGTAGTCTCTGCAAAGGCGGAGAGCACAACTAATTATAACAAACAGATTCAAGATGAGTTCATATCATACCATCAGGCAGAAATGAACTCAAGATGTAAGTCAGGGAGATATAGTTCCATGAGAATCCATGGAGCTAAGACATACCTAGATAGGATATCTTTCCTTCGTGCAATCTCAGGCAGAGACTGCTCCTGTTTGCCATCTGGTGTAGTCACGAAGCCATAGCGTGTGACGCTGGATTTAAATATGAATCCGAGAATGACGAGCGTCACCATGACCTCATTACGTCCGACGTCACGCTTCATCTCAGAACTTCCGTTCTATTACAGATTAACCGCGCATGTGCAGGAATCTGTCCCATACAGTTATAATCGGTGGTTGCTTAGTAACCATTCAACATCAACTCCGTATGGCCGCGGAGCCCAGGACGAAAAAATCTGTTGAAGATTCAATAACATAAGATTATATCTGCTCCTTTCTCAATATTACATTTGTTGGTGTGTTTCAGGGTGAGTTTGTGAATGAATATGTGGGGGAGCTGATCGATGAGGAAGAGTGCAGACTTCGCTTGAAACGAGCCCATGAAAACGGAGTCACCAACTTCTACTTGCTTACTGTCACCAAGGTGAGAACAGACTTATACTGTACATTATGTGTGCATTATTTAAATTTTCTGTCATCTGGCATATTGATTGTTCTTTTTTCTGTCCGGTGAATTTCAGGATCGTATCATAGATGCTGGCCCTAAGGGGAATTATTCCCGATTTATGAATCACAGCTGTAACCCCAACTGCGATACCCAAAAGTGGACAGTGAATGGCGATGTGCGAGTCGGACTGTTTGCTCTTTGTGACATACCTCAAGGTACAGCAATTTAACAATTTCCACCTTGCCATATAATTTTGTCCTTTGGGGTTTATTTACTATTATCGAATAACACATCATTAGAGGACCCACAGGTTTAATGATTTGTTGATATAATTAAAACATATCTTAAAAATGTCTTAGTGTTCCCCTTACATGGAAAAGGGTATGTCTCCCGAAAGTGGGGAAGGGTACTTGTGAAAAACATATACCCATTCCCCCCTTCCCAAATGTGGCACCGGAGGGGGGAGAAAGCAGATGAACAGAGGTTCCACTTTTGGGTGTAACTCCGCTTTAAACAGTAAGCACTGCAGTGGCCAAGCAGGAGGGAAAGTACTGAGACCCCGGTTCACACTGGTGCGACATACGTTCTGACTTTGAGAGAACATGTCGCATCAAATGTGTATAAATCAGTGATTCCCTAAAAAGATTCCTGCAATACTGTGGTTGGATTTCAGCCCATTGAATATCATTGAAGTCGTATCCAAGTCAGATCAGCATCTTAAAGTGGATGTAAACCCGCATTTCTCTTTTCGTCCATGGACGGACACAGCTCCATAAATCTTGACACGTGGGTTATGTTCCTGTTCATAGGAGAGGACTAGGCAGAACATGTTAGTTATCTTAAAACATGTAACTTTAACAGAATTGAACAGCCCCGCCCAGGGGGCGGTCCCTCCGTACATAACCCTCCACCTTGCAGTCAGCAGCCTCAGTTCGTAGAAAAGCAGTACAAACTAAAAAAGGAGGGGTGGGTGCTGTGTCCGTCCATGAACGACAGAGAAAAGGATTTTACGGTGAGTACAAAAAAATCCTATTTTCTCTTTTCGTCCATGGACGGACACAGCTCCATAAATCTTGACATGTGGGACGTCCCCAAGCAGTGTCAGAAAAAACGAGGGGTGGGAACAGCAATCAAAAGAAGGGTGAGAGGTGAGTCAGGAGGAAGTAGTGAGGAGACATCTTTGGAATCAGCAGCAGAGGAGCTGATCTTCCCTAAAGCTTGGAGGAATTGGGGAGCAGTGAGAATACGGGTATCCCTGAGGAACAGCACGTCTGCACGGAGGATCGCATATACCACACAGTGGACATCACCAGAGGTGTCTCATACCCCTGCAGGGGTGCTTCAATCTGGTGAGTGGGGTTCCTAAGGAGAGGGGAGCACAAAAGTCACAGTGCACACCTGCTTTGAAGATACACACGGATGTCACAGATTTATATGAACTATCACATTGGGTCATTGAAAGTACAGCTATCAGTGACAGTGATCACACTGTCATTTATGACACTAATGAACATTTGTTGCAATTAATTGAATATATTTTTTGTGTTTCAATATCACTCATATGATTGTATTTATCACCTTTAGGATTGGTATTTGTCATTTTTATATTGTTTATAGGCAAGTTCACACGGCAGCTCCCACCTGGAGCAGTGACACCACATTCACCTATGTAATATCACACTATATATATAAGGTAAAAGGGATGGTGTTTAGGCACAGGATAATTTTGTCACTAGGAACATAGGAATCAGACATATATATTGTTTTTCTCACTTTTAATGAACACATTTTTAGCACAATAATATCACCAATTAATAATCCCAGTGTACACCAGCCACCATACTCTCGGCCCATACTGTATAGTGCCAATTTAGTCAGTTGCCCTAGGGAGGGAAATATCCCTATTGAAGGGCCACCCATATGCGGACAGGCCCCCATGCCTATTATTACATATTAGTGTAAGAGCAGCGCCACTCACCCCTACACATATCACTATCATTTTCACTGACCTGTCCAGCACAGGTCTAAAAGGGGGGCAGCAGCCTATTCTTCCCTACATTGCGCGGATATCTAGTACTCAATCAAAAGAAGACTTAACTTCACCCTAAAGAAACAGAGCTCCTCAACGGAGGAGTTGCAACTTCAAACAGCCGCCTGCAAAACCTTGCGGCCAAAGGAAGCATCCAAAGATGCACTCACATCAACCTTGTAACACTTTGAGAAAGTGTAAACAGACGACCAGGGTGCCGTCTTACACACCTGTGAGACAGATGCTAGATGTCGGAAAGCCCCTGAGGCACCAATTGCCCTGGTTGAATGCGCCGTGACAGGAAAGGGAGGCGCCCGCCCCTTAAGGGCATAGGCCTGGATGACGGTCTGCCTGACCCACCTACAAAATGGTGGCTGACGAGACCGCTAGGCCCTTCTGTGGACCAGACACCGACACGAACAGTGAGTCAGAACTCCGTAATGGAGCAGTAGTAGACAGGTACACCCGTAGGGCACGTACCACGTCCAAGGTATGTAGCGCAGCCTCCTTGGGATGCGACGGCCAAGGACACAAGGATGGAAGGACAAAGTCCTCGTGTAGGTGAAAAGCCAAAACTACCTTAGGAAGGAATGAAGGCTGCAAGCGTAGTACCGCTTTATCCTTATGGAGGACCAAGTAAGGTGACTTGCAAGACAAGGCCGCCAATTCAGAAACCCTCCTGACCGATGTAATGGCAACTAGAAAGGCATCTTTCTGAGAAAGTGTTGAAAGGAATCTCCCTGATGCTCTCAAAAGGGAGGCTCCTGGAGTACCTAGAGCGCCAGATTCAAGTCCCACGGAGGAAGCGATGGTCCAATCGGGGGAACCACGTGTCGGACCCCCTGTACAAACGTACTTACCAGTGAGTGAGCCGCCAGGGATCGTTGGAAGAAGACAGTCAAGGCTGAAATCTGTCCCCTAATAGTGCTTAAGGCAAGTTTCAGATCCACTCCGCGCTGTAAGAACAGCAGGATCCGAGAAACCGAATATGCCCGTGGTCGCCAAGCCATCTCTACACACATAGAGATGTAAGCCTTCCAAGTGCGATGGTAGATCGTCTGGGAAGAAGATTTCCGGGCCCTCAACATGGTGGAGATTACCGAATCTTAGTACCTGGCTTTCAATAGCCATGCCGGTAAAGCCAGCGACTGTAAAGCAGGATGAAGTATGGGACCTTGAGACAGAAGGTCCTCCCGCATTGGCAGCCGCCAGGGAGCATCTGCTACCAGTCTCACGAGGTCGGCGTACCAGTGATGCCGGGGCCAGGCTGGGGCGATTAGAATCACCAGAATCCCCTCGGCCTCCATTCTGCGGAGCAGACGAGGAAGCAATTTCATTGGGAGAAAGGCATACATTTACCTGATACTGACCCCATGGAGCCACCAACGCGTCTGACGCGTCTGCCCAGGGATCCCTGGACCTGGCCACAAACCTCGACACCTTGCGATTGAGTCGAGAGACCAGGAGATCCACATCTGGTGTGCCCAATTTCTGACAAAGGAGTTGAAACACCTCCGGGTGTAAAGACCATTCCCCTTGGTCCAGCATGAACAGGAACATAACTTACATGTCAAGATTTATGGAGCTGTGTCCGTCCATGGACAACAGAGAAAAGGATTTTACGGTGAGTACAAAAAAATCCTATTTTTTTTATTTTTTTATTAAGGCTTGCTCCTTGTACAGTATAGGATTTCATGTCATCTGTGCCCTGTCTTGCCACAAAGAGTTAATCCAGCCCTAAGCAGTCCTCTTATCTTTTTTCAGTAAGATAAAAACTAACACACAGAAAAATAGTAGTTAGTTCTTCCCCCTTGCTGTGAGTGACAGGTGATTTCCTTATCTCATGAAGGAGCCTGATAGAGGAATTCTGTGTACTTCCCACCCCCCCCCCTTTCTTCTCCAGCTCTCCCAGGATTGGCTGCTCAACACCTCAGCATGATTGGGCATGCTGAAGTCATGTGGTGACCTTTCTGGGTTTTGACTGGATGTTAGTGATCATAGCAGAAGTTTGGTGTAAGTAATACACAGGAGAAAATGCATGTTGACAAGGGGAGTGTAGAGGTGGGCAGGGAGTCTACTGACATCATGACTCCACCCACCGAGCTTCGGACAACAGACCCACCCACAGAATCTGCAGTTTTTCGGGTCTCATAACAGACAGAGGGGAGACATTTGACAGGTAAGGATAAAAGCAGGAGTCATGTATGTCCTTATAGATAACCACTATGGCAGTAGTTTAGAAAGGATGAGAGTGGGTTTACATCCACTTTTAACTAATCTGACTTGTGACATGCGCCTTGTGCTCAGAGGCAATGCTAGCACTGCAAAATGTATTAAAAAATAATCCCCAACCCATTCCAGACCTAGGTTGCACTCATTTCAAATCGGATCCTGTATCTATCAGCTTGCATATCAGCTTGCATAAACAAGCTGGAAAGAAACTACCTGGCGGCAGGAAGGCCACAGACCAGCAATGAAGAACGCTGGTCTAAATAATCTACAGTGTTAAAGGTAGCAAACATATTATTGAAATTATACTTTTATTTGGCTAATACATAATTACAATATTGCAACCTTTCCAAGTAATTAAGACTGAATATGCCTTAGGATAGAGTCCTAGTTATCCAGTAAAAGGTATGAGTTTGACAACACTTTTGCTATTAGGTCCTAGATACATGGATTGAACTTGCTGTATGTAAGAATGATACTTGTGTTTCCTGAGTGATGGAATCAAATATGAAATAACATATAATACAGCTGTGCATCTGAAATCTCCCAAACATTGTATGTTTCCAGGTACTGAGTTAACATTTAACTATAACCTTGACTGTTTGGGAAACGGTCGAACGGAGTGTCATTGTGGTGCAGATAACTGCAGTGGTTTCTTGGGGGTACGACCAAAAGTAAGTGGGCCTCTCATCCTGTCAGTTATACCACTTGATGTTATTTGTTGATTATAAAATATTGGATACTTACTATGGAATTCATGCTAAGCAGGACCTGGTAAGAAACTTTCTAGAATTCCTAAGCAAGTTAAATTGAAATACATACAGTGCTATGAAAAAGTATTCATACCCCTTGAAATTTTCCACATTTTGTCATGTTACAACCAAAAACGTAAATGTATTTTATTGGGATGTTATGTGATAGACCAACACAAAGTGGCACATAATTGTGGAGTGGAAGGAAAATGATAAATGGTTTTCAACATTTTTTACAAATAAATATGTGAAAAGTGTGGCGTGTTTTTGTATTTAGCCCCCTGAGTCAATACTTTGTAGAATCACCTTTCACTGCAATTACAACTGCAAGTCTTTTTAGGGATGTCTCTACCAGCTTTTCACGTCTAGAGAGTGACATTTTTGACCATTCTTATTTGCAAAATAGCTCAAGCTCTGTCAGATTGGATAGATAGCGTCTGTGAACAGCAATTTTCAAGTCTTGACACAGATTCTCAGTTGGATTTAGGTCTGGACTTTGACTGGGCCATTCTAACACATAAATATGCTTTAATCTAAATAATTCCATTGTAGCTCTGGCTGTATGTTTAGGGTTGTTGTCCTGCTGGAAGGAGAACCTCCACCCCAGTCAAGTTATTTGCAGACTAACAGGTTTTCTTCTAAGATTCAAAACAATAACTCTCCTGTGTTCAGGTATAAAGCTCAAGGGAAGGAAGTGTGACCAATCCTTTTTGTCAAAGCACAGTCTTGCTGCCCTCTCAGGACCATGGGTATCCAAATGTACTGAAAGAAAATAAGAGAAGGGCGCACCGATCTAGTGCAATACCAATAAAACGTTTTTTATTTAAAGTTAAAAGATGTACATAATACTCACAAACGTATGTTTTATACACGCACGTCAGAACAAAATCACAGACAAGTCGCCTCTAGGACATATGGAAGATTCCAATGGTGCAAGGGGACCAGATGGCGTCCGTAACGGCTTGGCTTACGCGTTTCGAGGGAGAACCCTCTTCCTCAGAGCCAAAAGACTAAATGACCCACCCGCCCCCTTTAGCAGCAGAGGGGGCGAGTGTTCTCTCAGGAAACAAACCCAGGTAACCGCTCCCCCACTATAAGCAAATAACCAGGATTCACAATAAATACCATATAACATATAATATAATACCTTGCAGTGAGCCCATCATGTTTTTGAAGAGTATAGTGGAGGGCTGGGTGTAAACACCTCCAGCTGGGACACATTGTGAAAGACCAAGCATTGATACATTATTATTGTTTATATATACATATGTATGTATTTGGTACAGTCTGTGTACTTTTACACCTATAAATGTTTGGTGGGTCATTTGGTCTTATGGCTCTGAGGAACAGGGTTCTCCCTCGAAACGCATAAGCTAAGCTGTTGCGGACGCCATCTGGTCCCCTTGCATCATTGGAATCCTCCAGTGGCCCTAAAGGCGACTTGTCTGTGATTTTGTTCTGACATGCGTGTATACAACATACGTTTGTGAGTATTATGTACATCTTTCATCTTTAAATAAAAATTTTTTTAATGGTATTGCACTTCTCTTGTTTTCGTTGTCTTTCCTCTAATATTTCCCTATATTTGGCTCCATCCATCTTCCCATCAACTCTGACCAGCTTCCCTGTCCCTGCGGAAGAAAAGCATCCCCACAACATAATGCTGCCACCACCATGTTTCACGGTGGGCATGGTGTGTTCAGGGTGATGTACAGTGTAAGTTTTCCGGCACACATAGCGTTCTGCTTTTAGGCCAAAAAATTTAACTTTGGTCTTATTTTACCAGAACACCTTCTTCCACATGTCCCCCCACATGGCTTCTCGCAAACTGCAAACATGACTTGTTCTTTCAACAATGGCTTTCTTCTTGCCACTCTTCTATAAAGGTCAGATTTGTGGAGTGCACAACTAATAGTTGTCCTGTGGACAGATTCTCCCACCTGAGCTGTGGATCTCTGCTGCTCCTCCAGAGTTACCATGGGCCTCTTGGCTGCTTCTCTGATTATTGCTCTCCTTGCCCGGCCTGTCAGTTTAGGTGGACGGCCATGTCTTGGTAAGTTTGCAGTTGTGCCACACTCTTTCCATTTTCGGATGATGGATTGAACAGTGCTCCGTGAGATGTTCAAAACTTGTGATATTTTTTTTATAACCTAACCCTGCTTTAAACTTCACAACTTTATCCCTGACCTGTCTGGTGTCTTCCTTGGCCTTCATGATGCTGTTAGTTCACTAAGGTTCTCTAACAAACCTCTGAGGGCTTCACAGAAGAGCTGTATTTTTACTGAGATTAAATTACACACAGGTGGACTCTATTTACTAATTAGGTGACTTCTGAAGGCAATTGGTTCCACTGGATTTTAGTTAGGGGTATCAGAGTAAATGGAGCTGAATACAAATGCAAGCTAAACTTTTCAGATATTTGTAAAACAAAAAACAAAAAAACATTTATAATTTTCCTTCCACTTCACAACTATGTGCCACTTTGTGTTGGTCTATCACATAAAATCCTAATAAAATACATGCCTATAGTAGAGTAAATCTTCACATTACTGTGTGATCTTTTTTTTTCTGTGATGAAACATGAGGTTTTTGGCATGGCTGTGCACAGGCTAATGCATGTCTGCCTGCAATGAGAGATCAGACACTACCTGTGAATAAGCTACATATCACACAATCTCTGGGTCTGTCAGTCTAGTGTGCTTGCGGGTGAGATTATGTGTTTCATCACATTAGCACATTTGTGATACAACACAGAGAGGATGGTAAGGTATGAATTGGATGCTGTGTGATCCAGAACAGGAAGTTGTCCTGTTCCCTTGGTGCATAGGGACAGGCTGGCTGCAGCAATAGATGAACATAGGGGAATCGATCAGCCATGAAACTACAAACTGCAACCACAACATGTGAGCCCATCATTACAAGGCAAGCAACACAGGGAATATAATTACACTAACACCTAGTTAAAACAACAAAAATATCTGAAAGTATAAAATGCCTTTAAGCTGTTAAAAAAAGCAAAGGCGTATTACTCTACATTACTTTTTTCGAAGATACAGATCAATTTATAATTAATATGTTAACTATTTCTTTCAACTACAGTCTTGAATATATTAGTACAAGGATTTATTTACTTTCTATCTCATTTAAGTCCTTATAATTTTCATTAGGATATATTCTGTAGACCCTATTATTTGTTATTTTTCTATATTTGTAATAATTGGACAAATATCAACAACATGTATTACATATGATCTGTATGTGACTAATATATACAGTGCCTTGCGAAAGTATTCGGCCCCCTTGAACTTTTCATCCTTTTGCCACATTTCAGGCTTCAAACATAAAGATATAAAATTTTAATTTTTTGTGAAGAATCACCAACAAGTGGGACACAATTGTGAAGTGGAACGAAAAAAAAGAAAAGTGGGGCGTGCAAAATTATTCGGCCCCCTTGCGTTAATACTTTGTAGAGCCACCTTTTGCTGCGATTACAGCTGCAAGTCGCTTGGGGTATGTCTCTATCAGTTTTGCACATCGAGAGACTGAAATTTTTGCCCATTCTTCCTTGCAAAACAGCTCAAGCTCAGTGAGGTTGGATGGAGAGCGTTTGTGAACAGCAGTTTTCAGCTCTTTCCACAGATTCTCGATTGGATTCAGGTCTGGACTTTGACTTGGCCATTCTAACACCTGGATACGTTTATTTGTGAACCATTCCTTTGTAGATTTTGCTGTATGTTTGGGATCATTGTCTTGTTGGAAGATAAATCTCCGTCCCAGTCTCAGGTCTTTTGCAGACTCCAACAGGTTTTCATCCAGAATGGTCCTGAATTTGACTGCATCCATATTCCCCTCAATTTTAACAATCTTCCCTGTCCCTGCTGAAGAAAAGCAGGCCCAAACCATGATGCTGCCACCACCATGTTTGACAGTGGGGATGGTGTGTTGAGGGTGATGAGCTGTGTTGCTTTTACGCCAAACATATCGTTTTGCATTGTGGCCAAAAAGTTCGATTTTGGTTTCATCGGACCAGAGCACCTTCTTCCACATGTTTGGTGTGTCTCCCAGGTGGCTTGTGGCAAACTTTAGACAAGACTTTTTATGGATATCTTTGAGAAATGGCTTTCTTCTTGCCACTCTTCCATAAAGGCCAGATTTGTGCAGTGTACGACTGATTGTTGTCCTGTGGACAGACTCTCCCACCTCAGCTGTAGTTCTCTGCAGTTCATCCAGAGTGATCATGGGCCTCTTGGCTGCATCTCTGATCAGTCTTCTCCTTGTCTGAGCTGAAAGTTTAGAGGGACAGCCAGGTCTTGGTAGATTTGCAGTGGTCTGATACTCTTTCCATTTCAAAATGATCGCTTGCACAGTGCTCCTTGGGATGTTTAAAGCTTGGGAAATCTTTTTGTATCCAAATCCGGCTTTAAACTTCTCCACAACAGTATTACGGACCTGCCTGGTGTGTTCCTTGGTCTTCATGATGCTCTCTGCGCTTTCAACAGAACCCTGAGACTATCACAGAGCAGGTGCATTTATACAGAGACTTGATTACACACAGGTGGATTCTATTTATCACCATCAGTCATTTAGGACAACATTGGATCATTAACCACTTAACGACCGCTCACTGTATATATACATCGGCAGAATGGCACCGACAGGCACAATCACGTAGCGTGTACGTGATCGCCTTTGTACAGTTGGGGGGTCCGATCGGACCCCCCCTCCTATACAGTGAGCGGCCGTTAATCGTTGGGGAGCGATCAGAGATGAGAGGGTGACCATTCGATTTCGGCCACCCCCTCGCGATCGCTCCCGGCCAATGAAAATGCTTCCTCCGCCATGTGATGTAAACACAGGCAGGAGGAAGTGATGTCATCTCCCTCGCGGCGGTCTTTTCGATTCCGGCGCCGAGGAGAGAGGAAGCAGGTTAGTGCACCAACAGTCCACTGACACATAGGTACACATAGGCACACATTTCACCCCCCAGTCACCCCCAGATCACCCCCCAGGTCACCCCCCAGCCCCCAATCACAGTGTCACTGATTGCAGTGATCATTTATTTTACTGATCACTGCATTTAGTGTCATCTGTGATAGTAAAAAGTTGCAGGGCAGTTAGGTTTAGGCCCCTTTAGGTCCAGGGTAGCCCCCTAACCCCCCCTAATAAAGGTTTAACCCCTTGATTGCCCCCCAGGTAACCCTTTCACCCCCTAACGCCAGCGTCACTAAGCGATCGTATTTTCGATCGCTGTATTTAGTGCCGGTGGTGCCCTAGATAGCCAGTTATTTATTTTTAGTTTCGCCGCAGGTTTTTAGAGCGTCAGGTACCCCCATATATTATTTTAACCCCCTGATTGCCCCTAGAGTTAACCCTTTCACCAGTGATCACCGTATAAGCGTCACTGGTGACACTGGTTACCCAGTTAGTTATTTAGTTATTTAGGTAACCCATCAGGTTTTTATATAGCGTCGGGTACCCCCATATTTAACCTAATAAAGGTTTTAACCCCCTGATTGCCCCTAGTTAACCCTTTCACCAGTGATCACCATATAAAGGTTACGGGTGACACTGGTTGGTTAGTTTGCTTTTTATAGCATCAGGGCACCCGCCGTATATAACCCAATAAAGGTTTAACCCCCTGATCGCCCGGCGGGTGAGATCAATTAGGTTTTAGCGCCAGAGAGTGTCTGCGTCGCCCCAGGCAGCGTTAGGTTAGTGCCAGTAACGCTAACACCCACGCGCAAAGCATACACCTCCCTTAGTGGTATAGTATCTGATCAGATCTATACTAGCGTCCCCAGCGGTTTAGGGTTCCCAAAAACGCAGTGTTAGCGTGATCAGCCCAGATACCTGCTAGCACCTGCGTTTAGCCCCTCCGTCCAGCCCAGCCCAGCCCAGCCCACCCAAGTGCAGTATCGATCGATCACTGTCACTTACCAAACACAAAACACATAACTGCAGCGTTCGCAGAGACAGTCCTGATCCCTGCGACCGCTAACATTTTTTTTTGTAGCGTTTGATATATTTGCTGACGACAGTCGGGTGCTTTTTTTCCTGTGAATCTTACTAGTGTACCCCTAAATTTAGAGCCCAAAATGGCAAGTCGAAGGTACACTAGTAAAGAGGCCTACGAGATTCTGAGCATGACAGATAGTGAAGAGGAGGTCACGTATCTGTCAGATTCAGGCTCAGAATATCTTCCCGTAGAAGACAGTGACGTCAGCGGCCCCACGTCAGATAGCTCTGACTACGAAGTTGAGGTCCCTGCTAAGGTCAGGCGTACCCGATCCCGATCTTCTGAGGTTGTTGAGGAGCAAGAACCGCAGGGCTCTCGTATCATGGAGCAGAGGAGTACTAGCGCCGCTATTCCTTCTGGTGAATTGGCAAGCACCAGCGGCCTAGTACAGCCTGGGCGTACATCCAGCACTGCAGTATCACGTTGTGACGTGGCGAGTCCCATAAGTGCAGTTCAAGCTGGCGAGGTGGCAAGCACAAGTAGTGTCCCGCTGCCACCAATAAGAAGACAAAGGCAGGCCCGTCGTACCCATAGTGCTCTTCCTGCAGAATTCGCCTATCCTGATTGGGTCCCCACCACTTCTGCAGAACCCGTACTTCCCCCATTCACTGCCCAACCCGGTATTCAGGTGGAAACAGCTGATTTTATGCCAATCGATTATTATTCGCTGTTTTTCACGGAAGATCTCTATAGATCTATTGTGGACCAGAGTAATGTATATGCTGGTCAATTCATCGCCGCTAATCCCCAGTTGCCTTCCATTGCCAAAGATTGGAAACCAATTACGGTTTCCGAATTTAAGACCTTTCTGGGCCTTTCCCTCAACATGGGCACACATAAATTCCCGTCATTGCGTGCTTATTGGTCCACGCACCCAATTGACCACATGCCCGTGTTCTCTGCCTCCATGCCCAGGAAACGATACGAGCAGATTTTGCGGTTCATGCACTTCAACGACAATGAACTTTGTCGTCCACGTGGGGACCCTGAATACGACCGGCTCTATAAAATTCGGCCCCTCATAAACCACTTCAACGAACGTTTTGCAGCCTTGTTTATTCCCGATCAAGCTGTCTGCGTTGATGAGTCCCTGATTAAATTTTCTGGCCGCTTGGCTTTCAAGCAGTACCTTCCCAGCAAGCGTGCCAGATACGGGGTCAAGCTCTATAAGTGCTGTGACAGGGCAACAGGCTATGTATGGAGCTTTATGGTTTATGAGGGAAAAGATAGTCAGGTTGAGCCGGTCAACTGCCCGGATTACATAGGGAGCGCTGGCAAGATAGTGTGGAACTTGGTGTCACACTTATTCGGAAAGGGGTACCACTTGTATGTGGACAATTATTACACAAGCGTGCCACTGTTTAGTCACTTGTTTGATCATCAGACTGGAGCATGTGGCACTGTGCGACCTAATCGCCGGGGCTTTCCCCAGCGGCTTGTAGATGGGGGAGAGAGCCTGCGTAAAGTGTAATAACTTGCTCGCTATGAAGTGGAGGGACAATAAGAATGTTTTCCTTCTTACCTCCCTTCATGCAGACACGACAGTCCAAATTCGTACGGCGACTGGTGTTGTGGAGAAACCCCTCTGTGTCCACGAATATAACAAAAATATGGGAGGGGTGGACCTCAACGACCAGTTGATGGCGCCGTATCTAATTGACGGTAAGGCGAGACGCTGGTACAAAAAAGTGTCTCTATCCTTATTCCAATTGGCTTTGCTGAACGCTCATGTGCTATACAGAGCTTCAGGCGGGACTTTATCTCTTCTAAAATTCCAGAATGAGATAGTCACAGAACTCCTGTATCCAGGCGGTTCTGCACCTCACCATCCCCTACCAAATGCAGTAAGCCGGCTGCATGAGAGGCATTATACGCATCTCCTCCCGAGTACCCCTACCCAACGAGCCCCCCAAAAAAGATGTCGTGTCTGTAGCAAGCGCGGATTTAGGCGTGACACCCGTTATTATTGTCCACTCTGTCCTGACAAACCTGGTCTTTGCCAAGGTGAATGTTTTGAACGCTACCACTCAAAAGTGACGTTTTAGCGTAGGGTACAGCATTTCACAGACAAGGACACACTTACACAGGGTCTCCCAAGATGCCATTACATTTTGAGAGACCCGAACCATTACAGTTGTTAAAGTTTAAAAAAAAAAGTGTAAAAAAGAAAAAAAAAAACTAAAATACAAAAACACAAACAAAATATAAAATAAAAAAACCAAAAATAGTTGTCGTTTTATTGTTCTCTCTCTCTCTCTCTCTCTCTCTCTCTATTTTCTCTCTATTGTTCTGCTCTTTTTTACTGTATTCCATTCTGCAATGTTTTATCATGCTTGCTTTTCAGGTATGTAATTTTTTGTTTTCAGGTGCGCCATTCAACTGCAGCGCGGAATTATTTATCTTGACAGCAACAGCGTTTGCTCCCACGATACATAAAGCCGTGACTCCAGTGCTGTAGGAGGTGATTTCACCACCACAGTTAAAAAAAAAGAGCATGTATGCCGAAGCATGGGGGCAGCAGGGGCGGAGGAGCGATTTTGCTCCTAATGCCGCGTATATACGGTCGAAATTCCGACAGAGGCTTGCCCGTGGAAAAGTTTGACCGTGTGTACGCGGCATAACCTTTTATGCCGCGTACATACGGTCGAAATTTCGACAAAGGCTTGCCCGTGGAAAAGTCCGACCGTTTGTACGCGGCATAACCTTTTTGCGGGAGGATGCCCCCATGCTTCGGCATATATATATTTTAGGCACAGGTTGCGTTAAAAAATTTTTTTATTTTTTACTAGGTTTTGTTTTGGTATTTGCTTTGCAGGTATGGTATGGTAAGGTCTTACTGTTGTACTGTAATGTTACTTTGTTTTAATGTTAACCATCATTTGCTTAGCAGGTACGCCATTCAGTTGCATCGCGGATTTATTTATCTTGACAGCAACAACGTTTGCTCCCACGATACATAAAGCCGTGACTCCAACGCTGTAGGAGGTGATTTCACCACCACAGTTAAAAAAAGAGCATATATGCCAAAGCATGGGGGCAGCAGGGGCGGAGGAGCGATTTTGCTCCTAATGCCGCGTATATACGGTCGAAATTCCGACGGAGGCTTGCCCGTGGAAAAGTCCGACCGTGTGTACGCGGCATAACTTTTTTGCGGGAGGATGCCCCCATGCTTCGGCATATATGCCCATCATTAGAAGTGGGTGGATGAAGGGAGGTATTCTAATGGTGGGCATACCCACCGATCAATCTCTTTTTTTCATTCAGCCAACAGGCTGCATGAAAAAAAAGATTACAATACATGTCCAACAAGGACCAGCAACGTACTGGTATGTTGCTGGACTTTGAATGTTTATACCAGAATGATGCCTGCAGGTTTAGGTATCATCTTGGTATCATTCTTTTCAGCCAGTGGCCGGCTTTCATGTAAAAGCAATTCTAGCAGATAATTAGCCTCTAGACTGCTTTTACAAGCAGTGGGAGGGAATGCCCCCCCCCCCCGGATATAAACAGCGCCATTGGGAAATTGGGAAAGCATTTTATCACACCGATCTTGGTGTGGTCAGATGCTTTGAGGGCAGAGGAAAGATCTAGGGTCTAACCCCCCATTTTTTTTCAAAAAAAGAGTACCTGTCACTACTTATTGCTATCATAGGGGATATTTACATTCCCTGAGATAACAATAAAAATGATAAAAAAAAAAAATATGGAAGGAACAGTTTAAAAAAAAAAAAAAAAGCAAAAAAAAAAAAAAAAAAGCACCGCTGTCCCCCCCTGCTCTTGCGCAAAGGCGAACGCAAGCGTCGGTCTAGCGTCATATGTAAACAGCAATTGCATCATGCATGTGAGGTATCACCGCGAAGGTCAGATCGAGGGCAGTAATTTTAGCAGTAGACCTCCTCTGTAAATCTAACGTGGTAACCTGTAAAGGCTTTTAAATGCTTTTAAAAATGAATGTAGTTTCTCGCCGCTGCGCGTTTGTGCGCAATTTTAAAGCATGTCGTGTTTGGTATCCATGTACTCGGCCTAAGATCATCTTTTTTATTTCATCAAACATTTGGGCAATATAGTGTTTTTTAGTGCATTAAAAATAAAAAAGTGTGTTTTTCCCCCAACAAATGCGTTTGAAAAATCGCTGCGCAAATACTGTGTGGAAAAAAAAATGCAACACCCACTATTTTAATCTGTAGGGCCTTTGCTTTAAAAAAATATATAATGTTTGGGGGTTCAACATAATTTTCTTGCAAAAAAAAATTTTTTTCATGTAAACAAAAAGTGTCAGAAAGGGCTTTGTCTTCAAGTGGTTAGAAGAGTGGATGATGTGTGACATAAGCTTCCTGTTGTGCATAAAATGCCAGGACAGTTCAAAACCCCCCCAAATGACCCCATTTTGGAAAGTAGACACCTCAAGCTATTTGCTGAGAGGCATGTTGAGCCCATTGAATATTTTTTTTTTTTGTCCCAAGTGATTGAGTAATGACAAAAAGAAAAAAAAAATGTACAAAAAGTTGTCACTAAATTATATATTGCTCAAACATGCCATGGTTATATGTGGAATTGCACCCCAAAATACATTCTGTTGCTTCTCCTGAGTACGGGGATACCACATGTGTGAGACATTTTGGGAGCCTAGCCGCGTACAGGACCCTGAAAACCAAGCACCGCCTTCAGGATTTCTATGGGTGTAAATTTTTGATTTCACTCCTCACTGCCTATCACAGTTTTGGAGGCCATGGAATGCCCAGATGGCACAAAACCCCCCCAAATGACCCCATTTTGGAAAGTAGACACCCCAAGCTATTTGCTGAGAGGTATGGTGAGTATTTTGCAGATCTCGCTTTTTGTCACAAAGTTTTAAAAATTGAAAAAATAAAATATGTCTTTCTTCATTTTCAAAAACAAATGAGAACTGTAAAATACTCACCATGCCCCTCGGCAAATAGCTTGGGGTGTCTACTTTCCAAAATGGGGTCATTTGTGGGGGTTTTGGGCTATCTTGGCATTTTATGGCCTTCAAAACTGTGATAGGTAGTGAGGAGTGAAATCAAAAATTTGTGCCCTTAGAAATCCTGAAGGCGGTGCTTGGTTTTCGGGGGCCCGTACGCGGCTAGGCTCTCAAAAAGTCCCACACATGTGGTATCCCCGTACTCAGGAGAAGCAGCAGAATGTATTTTGGGGTGTAATTTCACATATGCCCATGGCATGTGTGAGCAATATATCATTTAGTGACAACTTTGTGCAAAAAAAACAAAGTTTGTCATATTCCCGCAACTTGTGGCAAAATATAAAATATTCCATGGACTGAACATGCCTCTCAGTAAATAGCTTGGGGTGTCTACTTTCCAAAATGGGGTCATTTGGGGGGGTTTTGTGCTATTTTGGCATTTTATGGCCTTCGAAACTGTGATAGGTAGTGAGGAGTGAAATCAAAAATTTACGCCCTTAGAAATCCTGAAGGCGGTGCTTGGTTTTTGGGGCCCCGTACCCGGCTAGGCTCCCAAAAAGTCCCACACATGTGGTATCCCCGTACTCAGGAAAAGCAGCAGAATGTATTTTGGGGTGCAATTCCACATATAACCATGGCATGTGTGAGCAATATATCATTTACTGTATTTATTGGCGTATAACACTCACTTTTTTACCCTGAAAATAGAGGGTAAACTGTGCCTGCGTGTTAGACGCAGGGGGCTGTGGAAAGTTTTTTCCTGAAACTTCCCTCTTAAAGTTAGGGTGCGTGTTATACACCTGTGCGTGTTATACGCCGATAAATACGGTAGTGACAACTTTTTGTACATTTTTTCTTTTTTTTTTCTTTTTATCATTATTCAATCATTTGGGACAAAAAAATAAAATATTCAATGGGCTCAACATGCCTCTCAGCAAATAGCTTGGGGTGTCTACTTTCCAAAATGGGGTCATTTGGGGGGGTTTTGTGCCTTCTTGGCATTTTATGGCCTTCAAAACTGTGATAGGTAGTGAGGAGTGAAATCAAAAATTTATGCCCTTAGAAACCTTGAAGGCGGTGCTTGGTTTTTGGGGTCCCGTATGCGACTAGGCTCCCAAAAAGTCCCACACATGTGGTATCCCCGTACTCAGGAGAAGCAGCAGAATGTATTTTGGGGTGTAATTTCACATATGCCCATGGCATGTGTGAGCAATATATCATTTAGTGACAACTTTGTGCAAAAAAAATAAAGTTTGTCATATTCCCGCAACTTGGGGCAAAATATAAAATATTCCATGGACTAATCATGCCTCTCAGTAAATAGCTTGGGGTGTCTACTTTCCAAAATGGGGTCATTTGGGGGGGTTTTGTGCTATTTTGGCATTTTATGGCCTTCAAAACTGTGATAGGTAGTGAGGAGTGAAATCAAAGATTTGCGCCCTTAGAAATCCTGAAGGCGGTGCTTGGTTTCCGGGGTCCCGTACGTGGCTAGGCTCCTAAAAAGTCCCACACATGTGGTATCCCCGTACTCAGGAGAAGCAGCAGAATGTATTTTGGGGTGCAATTCCATATATAACCATGGCATGTGTGAGCAATATATCATTTAGTGACAACTTTTTGTAATTTATTTATTTATTTTTTGTCATTATTCAATCACTTGGGACAAAAAAAAAATATTCAATGGGCTCAACATGCCTCTCAGCAATTTCCTTGGGGTGTCTACTTTCCAAAATGGGGTCATTTGGGGGGGTTTTGTACTGCCCTGCCATTTTAGCACCTCAAGAAATGAGATAGGCAGTCATAAATTAAAAGCTGTGTAAATTCCAGAAAATGTACCCTAGTTTGTAGACGCTATAACTTTTGCGCAAACCAATAAATATACGCTTATTGACATTTTTTTTACTAAAGACATGTGGCTGAATACATTTTGGCCTAAATGTATGACTACAATTGAGTTTATTCGATTTTCCTTATAACAAAAAGTAGAAAATATAATTTTTTTTCAAAATTTTCGATCTTTTTCCGTTTATATCGCAAAAAATAAAAATCGCAGAGGCAATCAAATACCATTAAAAGAAAGCTCTATTTGTGGGAAGAAAAGGACGCAAATTTCGTTTGGGTACAACATTGCATGTCCGCACAATTTACAGTTAAAGCAGCGCAGTGCAAAATTCTGAATTCACCTCTGGTCCTTTAGCTACCAAATGGTCCGGGGCTTAAGTGGTTAAGAACTTCTGGAGTGAGTTTTCTGCACTGAAAGTAAAGGGGCCGAATAATTTTGCACGCACCACTTTTCAGTTTTTTATTTGCTAAAAAAGTTTAAAATATCCAATAGATTTCGTTCCACTTCACAATTGTGTCCCACTTGTTGGTGATTCTTCACAAAAAAATAAAATTTTATATCTTTATGTTTGAAGCCTGAAATGTGGCAAAAGGATGAAAAGTTCAAGGGGGCCGAATACTTTCGCAAGGCACTGTATGTCCAATAAAATACTTTGACAAGGAAAAAAAGCAAAGGCATCACAAGTTTTAATCAGAATACACTGAGTACATCACTGTTGTCTATGTTACATTGTTATAATCTATAATGTGTTGTGTTTCTTCATCATGCAGACAGCTTGTGCTACAGCAACAGAAGAAAAGGCCAAAAATGCCCGCTTGAAAGCAAAGAAACGCAAAATCAAAACTGAGCAAAAACAGATGCATGAAGATTTCTGTTTCCGCTGTGGTGATGGGGGGGAGTTGGTGATGTGTGATAAGAGAGACTGTCCTAAAGCTTATCATCTCCTCTGCCTTAACCTGACACAGCCTCCCTATGGTAAGCCTTGTGAATTAGATATATGTAATATTTGTACTTGTTGTAAACCTCTCCCACCATGTGTTCCTATCTTTTTTTTTTACTTTTTTTTACTTTTTTTTTTGCAATTTGTTTATTTTTATTAACTTTTTTTAAACCCTGTAGGGAAAATCTTTTGTTTTTCTATATCATCAAAGTGTTTATGTATAGGTGCATAAACACAGATCAGCCATAACATTATGACCGCTGAGAGGTAAAGTGAGAAACATTGATGATTTCATTACAATGGCATCTGAAAGTGGGTGGGATATATTAGGCAGCAAGTGAATATGTTGTCTCTAAAATTGATGTGTTGAAAGCATATAAAATGGGCAAGCATAAGCTTCCTAACTTTGACAAGGGCACAATTGTAATGGTTAGACAACTGGGTCAGGGCAACTTCAGAACTGCAGTTCTTGTGGGATGTTCCCTGACTTCAGTGGTCAGGACCTACGAAAAGTGGTCCAAGGAAGAAAACCGGCGGCAGGGTCATGGGTGGCCAAGTCATTAATGCAGGTGGGGAGCCAAGACTGGCCTGTGTAGTCCAATCCAATAGAATAGCTACTGTAGCTCAAAGTGCTGAACAAATTAATGCTGATTCTGATAGAAAGGTGTCAGAACATACAGTGCATTGCAGTTTGTTGTGTATGGGACTACATAGCCGCGGACCAATCAGGGTGCCAATGCTGACTTGTGCCCACAGCCAAAATCGTCTACATTGGGCACGTGAGCATCAGAACTGGACCATAGAGCAATAAAAGAAGGAGGTATCTTCAAGGTGTTGACTTGGCCTCCAAAATCTTCAGATCTCAGTGCAATCGAGCATCTGTGGGATATGCTGGAAAAACAAGTCCGATCCATGGAAACCCCACCTCAGGACTTAAAAGATTTTCTACTGATGGCTTGATGTGAGATACTACAGCATACCTTCAGAGGTCTAGTGGAGTCCCCTGACAAAGTCATATGACCCATGACATAATGCATAGCATCACGCCGCAAACCTGGAAGTGAGCCTGCCACCATTTTGTGAGAGACCAGGAATCAAAAACATTTTTAAGGGAAAATCTGTTGTACTGTGGTACACCAGATATGTGCACATTTTAATGTGAGTGTGATTTTAATTAATTTAAATAAAATATTGGTGGGAAACAGAAAGTGCTATGATGATTTATCTCTTTTGACCCTTGGATGGAAAAAATTCCTGGGTAGTGCTGAGTGGGAGACCAGTCATGGCTATACCAACCATGGTTAACCACGTCAGCCCCGGAAGGATTTGCCTCCCTAACCACTTCAACCCCGGGCTTTTTTTACCACCTCAATACTGGGCCTATTCTGGCACTTCTCTCCTTCATGTACAAATCATCATTCTTTTGCTAGAAAATTACTCAGAACCCCCAAACATTATATATGTTTTTTAGCAGACACCCTAGGGAATAAAATGACAGTCATTGCAACTTTTTTTCTTGCACGGTATTTGCGCAATAATTTTTCAAACGCCTTTTTTTTGTAAAAAAAATGGTTCCCTGAATTATAAAATAACAAAACAGTAAAGTTAGCACAATTTTTTTGGAAAATATGAAAGATGATGTTACGCCAAGTAAATAGATATCTAACATGTCACGCTTTAAAATTGCGCACACTCATGGAATGGCGCCAAACTTCGGTACTTAAAAATCTCCATAGGCGACGCTTAATTTTTTTTTACAGGTTACCAGGTTAGAGTTACAGAGGAGGTCTAGTGCTAGAATTGTTGCACGCGCTCTAACGCACGCAGCGATACCTCACATATGTGGTTTGAACGGCGTTTACATATGTGGGCGGGACTTACGTGTGTGTTCGCTTCTGATCGCGAGCTCCCGGGGACAGGGGCGTTTAAAAAAAAAATATTTTTTTTTTTTTTATTTTACTTAATTTTTTTTATTTTTACACTTTTTTTACATTTTTTTTTCTTTTATCACTTTTATTCCTATTACAAGGAATGTAAAGATCCCTTGTAATAGGAATGGTGTGTTACAGGTCCTCTTTATGGAGAGATGCGGGGTCAATAAGACACCACATCTCTCCTCCAGGCTGGAAAGCATGAGATCGTGAAAAAAATTTCACCGATCTCATGTTTACTAGCCGCAATGACGGCTTTGTTTACATCTGAGAACCCCGGCGTGATGTCATCACATTGCGCCCGGGCCTCCGACGGTCATAGAGATGACTGGTGACCATCTGGTCACCAGTCATCTCTATGGTTCACCTCCGGCGCCGGACGATTCATTCTCCGGGCCCCCGATGGCACGGGAGAGCCCGGAGAAGCACCGGATGGCGGCAGGAGGGGGGGATGTCCCCTGTCGCCGCCTATAAGAACGATCAAGTGGTGGAACCGCCGCTATGATCATTCTTATGGCGCACAGAATCGCCGGCAGAACAGAAGGATATCTGAATGATGCCTCTAGCTGCAGGCATCATTCAGACATCCCCCCACAAAGCCCAGGACGTCATATGACGTCCACCCAGGATGGGAGATCCCATCTGTGGACGTCATTTGACTATGGCTGGGTAGGGAAGTGGTAAATGACCAGGCATTTTTTTTGCGATACGGCACTGCGTCAATTTAACTGACAATTGCGCGGTCGTGCGGGGCTGTACCCAAACAAAAAGTTTTTATATTTTGCTCTATAAAAAAACAAAGAGCGACAATTTGAAAATATATATATATATATATATATATATATATGTATATATATATATATATATATATATTTTTTTTTTACTTTTTGCTATAATACATATCCAAAAAAAATATATTTAAAAAAACACATTTATTCATCAGTTTAGGCTGATATATATTCTTCTACATATTTTTGGTAAAAAAAAAAACGCAATAGGCATATATTAATTGGTTAGCGCAAAAGTTATTGCATCTACAAACTATGGGATAGATTTATGGACTTTAATTTTTTTTACTAGTAATGGCGTTGATCTGCGATTTATAGCGGGAATGCGACATTGTGGCGGTAAAATCTGTCCCCATATGACACTTTTTGCTAAAAATGCACTGATCAATGTAAAAATTACACTGGCAGGGAAGGGGTTAACGCAAGGGGGTGATCAAGGGGTTAAGTGTGTTCCCTAGGTGCGTTCTAACTGTAGGGGGGATGGGCTCACTGGGAAATGACAGATCACTGTTCCCAATCACTGGGAACAGAAGATCTCTGACATGTCTCCTGTCAGAACGAGGATCCGCCTTATTTACACTGGCAGATCCCCATTCTGCCTCTGTACTAGGCGATTGCGGGCCTGCGCGAGCCGCCATACAGGTACGGCAATTCGCGCAACGCTGCCAACCTGCTGCAGTATATCTGCGTGAGCTCATCGGCAAGTGGTTAAAGGGTAAAGCGTAGCAAGGTGAGGCCATACTTATGTCGGTGATGGGGATTGCACAATATATGGTAGTTTTGATCACGAATGTATGTGACGAGATCATGAGAAGCTTTTTTATTCAGATAAGTGCAAGGACACGGACATGAGTACTGTTGCATGGATTATGTTTATTGAAGGACTCACGTTATTTATTATAAGTTTATTTGATGTGCAATATTTTATTTTTATAATAGTTTTGTATTTGGATCTGGGTAACAATGGTGTGAATGCAGCGCGGCACTGGTTTATTATTCTAATACCTTCAGAGGTCTAGTGGAGTCCATGCCCCGATGGGTCTGGGCTGTTTTGGCAGCAAAAACGGGACTAATCCAAGTTTAGGTGGGTGGTAATGTTATGGTCCGTGGTCATAATGTTATAGCTGATCGGTGTATATCCTTCTGACTTTGGCAATTACTGAGTGTATGTGTTCTTATCCATACCCACTATTAGGTTGTATATGTCATGCTCTGTTTACTCTTCCTGGGTGTATTGACATGTATTTTTAATCTCTGGGTGTATGTGTCTGCTCCTCCTGCATTGCTAAAATGCAGAACTACTGAAACATATTTTTAGTATATATATTAAATATCTAATTTGTTAGTGTAACACCCCATTTGTTCAAAGGCAACTTCAGCTCTCTCACCCCTGTACACACCCCTAAGGAGTAGAATTTTTTTTTCTGATATGGGCCTGTTTATTCGGAAATACATTTGTCATTACGTAAAGGCTAACTCCACATTTTATTACCTGTATTTAGAGTGTAAAATGTTGATAAGAACAGTGTGCACTTACAGTGGTTATAGAAAAAATCACCCCCTCCCCTTTAAAATAATAACATGTTGTTACTTTGCAGCCTGAAATGAAGACAAACACAGTTTTTGTTTTATCCAGCAGTATTTACAACTTATAACATCCAAGTGAAAGATATAACACCAACATGTCAGATTTATTTAATTTTTTTAAACAGAATCACTGGAAAAAGGATCACCCCTCCTAATAATGACTTGTAAACTCAGTCAGGTGTAGCTAATCACCTTCTCAATGGCACACAAAGCCATTTGACTTTCAACTGTGATCAGCTGTGGTCATTTTGATTAGCTTAGCATGGAAAGAGCTTTCCTGGAGCATTTCAGTCCCTGGTAGTGCAACTGAAGTAAACAAATCAACTATGGGTGGCAAGGCACTGTCAACAGATCTCTGGGATAAAGTTGTGGACACGCAGGAGATACAAAAAAAAATCAAAGTCTTTATCAATGCCTAGTGGCACAGTGAAGTCTATTATTAAAAAGTGGAAGGTATTTGGTACATCGCAGACCCTCCCTGGATCAGAACGTCACTCCAAACTGGATGAAAGAGCCAGGAGGAAACTGGTTTAGAGAGGCTACCAAGAGGCCTACAGCAACTCTGAAGCAGCTGCAGGGATGGCCCTTGTGTGCATGTGACAACAATATCACAAATTCTCCACAAATGTGGCTTGTATGGTAGGGTTGCACGAAAAAAGCCACTCTTCAAGAAAGGCCACATGCAGTCATGACTGAGCTTTGCCAAAATAAACCTTGAAGATTCTAATGCCAGCACAGTGGTGTAGTGGTTAGCACTTTCACCTAGCAGCAACAGGGTCGCTGGTTCAAATCCTGTCCACGACACCATCTGCCTGGAGTTTGCATGTTCTCCCTGTGCCTGTGTGGGTTTCCTCTGGGTACTCCGGTTTCCTCCCACACTCCAAAGACATGCTGGTAGGTTAATCAGATCCTGTCTATAAATTGGCCCTAGTATGTGTATGTGTTGTAAGCACGTCGGGACCCTTCGGGGTAAGACTGCGCTTTATCAAGATACCTCTCAACTCAACAAATGATATGTTTAGCGGAAATCCATCACAGCTCACCATCCAAATAACACCATTCCTACAGTAAAACATAGAGGTGGTAATATCCTGTTATGGGGGTGTTTCTCTACATCAGGGACTGGAGCCCTTGTAAGGATAGAAAAATGGATGGAGCAAAAGACCGTCAAAATCTTGAGGAAAATCTGCTGCCCTCTGCAGAGTGGGCAAATATTCTAAAGTCTAGATGTGCAGATTTATTAGAGGCATATTCCAACAGACTAAATGCTGTAATTAAAGCAAAATACTGGGGGTGATCCTTTTTCCAACTCATTCATTCTGTTTTTTATTTATTATTTATTTTTCTGACATGTTGGTGTTATATCTTTCAGTTGGATGTTATAAGTTGCATAAATCAGTTGGATAAACAAAAACTGTGTCTGTCTTCATTTCAGGATGCAAGGCAACAAAATGTGATCATTGTAAAGGGGGTGACTCCTTTCTATACCCACTGTAAATGGCAGTTACCGCTCATCCCTACCCCCTAGCTCCAATTGGGCAAACAATTGCTAAAAAAACGCAACATGTTTGAAAAATGAATGGCACCCAAACACGCACGGTGCAGTTTGTCATTATTCGATTCGGGATAGCGGCAGAATCGCTGCCATTTTTCCAGATGTGAACAAGGCCTAACTCTTGGTAAGTTTAACCAGTTTTGCCCATGACTATTTGTGAATTGTTACAAAGTTACAGTGTTGCAGTCTGGACACTAAGATAGAGAAGACTGAGGGAATGCTTACTGCTACCTGAAGCAGACTGATGCTGTTAAAGGCAAAGTCACTGAACTGGAGTTCATATACTACTTTATTGATAAAAGTACAGTCTTTGTGAAAAATTATACTGTTGGTATATATATTTATTTATATATATATACAGTATATATGGGTGGAATGGGGAAAGAAGTGGGGACGGCTATGGCAGATGATATGAAGGTTCCTATGTTTGTACTAAAATAAAAAATATGCAACATACATTTGCAAAATGTGACAATGAATTAAAGTGTTTGTTCACCAATGTCAGAAGTCTGCCAAGCAAAATAGGTGAGTTGGAAGCTCAGGTGCTTGAGGAGAACTATGATGTAATTGGTATTGCTGAATCTTGGCTTCATTCTTCTCATGACTGGGCTATTAATATTCCTGGCTATGCTCTCTTTTAGAAAGACAGGGTAAAACAGAGGGGCGGTGGTGTCTGTCTCTTTGTGAGAAGTGATCTCAAAGCGAGTGTGAAAGAGGACCTAGTTGATGGAGAGTGTGATGAATCTGAAGCATTATGAGTGGATCTGTACATGGGTGTGCGTACTACAATGGTTGTCATTGGAGTTTGTTATAGACCTCCCAGTTTTAGTGAGAAGGTGGAGACCCAGCTCCTTGCACAGATGGAAAGGGCTGCAAGGGCTGGTACAGTGATAATAATGGGGGATTTTAACTACCCGGAAATTGACTGAAGTAAGGGCAAGAATTTTTAAACCTATTACAAGACAATATTATGGTCCAGTTTTTTGAGGCCCCAACTAGGAATGACGCTCTGTTGGACCTGGTAATCTCAAACCATGCAGAGCTTATTACAAATATTCATATAAGGGAACACCTGGGTAGCAGTGACCATAACATGATTTAATTTAATGTTAGCTGTAAGCAACAAACACATAGGGGTAAGATAAAAACACTTAACTTTAAGAGAGCAAATTTTCTAAGGATGAGGGCTGCTCTCCAGGATTTAGACTAGGAGGGAATATTGACATCAATGGACACGGAACAGAAATGGGAATTCTTAAACTCACCCTAAAGTATATTCCCATGGGCAATACGTTTAAAAGGCTAATAATAAAATCTAAGTGGCTCACGGCCAAAGTTAAAATGGCTATAAATAATAAAAAAAGAGCTTTTAAAAAAATATAAAAATGAAGGAACGTTATCATCTTTTTAATATTACAAAAAATGTAACAGGATATGTAAAAAGGAAATCAAGGATGAAAAAATTCAAAACGAACGACAGATTGCAAAAGATAGTAGGACAAACCCCCAAGAATTCTTCAAATATATTAATAGTAAAAAGGTCAAGTCTGAGCATGTAGGCTCTTTGCAAATCAATCTAGAGTGGGTGACTGGGGACAAAGAGAAGGCAAACTTATTAAATACTTTCTTCAGCTCTGTGTATACAAAGGAGCATGGGGGAGCTCATGTCCATAATGGGGGTGGCAGTGACACAGCCCCAAATGATCTACAATGGCTCAAAAGTGATATGGTCCAGAAATATTTAGACAGAATAAAGGTGGATAAAGCACCTGGACCAGATGGTATCCACCCATGGATCCTAAAAGAATTGAGCTCTGTCATTTCAAGGCTATTGTTATTTAGGGACTTGTTAATGACTGGAATGGTACCACTGGATTGGCGCAGGGCCAATGTGGTGCCCATATTTAAAAAGGGGTCAAAGTCTTTACCACGTAACTATAGACCTGTTAGTTTAACTTCTATAGTTGGGAAGATACTGGAGAGTTTAATAAAAGACCACATAGATGAGTTCTTGCTGGAAATAAATATTTTAAGCAACAGACAGCATGGATTCATGAAAGACAGACAGAAGTTGTCAAACAAACCTGATTTATTTTTATGAGGAGGTAAGAAAAACCTTGGACAGTGAGGGGGGGGGGGGGGTTGGTGTACGTGGTATACCTGAATTTTGCAAAAGTGTTTGACACAGTTCCCCCCCCCCCCCACACATGTCTAATGTGTAAGGTAAAGTCTACAGGCTTGGAAAGATCAATTTGTATATGGATAGAAAACTGGCTAAAAGACCGAATTCAGAGAGTATTGGTTAATGACTGTTACTCTGAATGTTCTAAGGTTATCAGTGGTGTACCCCAAGGTTCAGTGCTGGGACCCTTACTTTTTAATATCATTATAAATGATATTGGGTCTGGGATTAAAAGTAAAATTTCTGTCTTTGCAGATGACACTAAGCTATGCAGTGGAATAGCGTCCTTACAGGATGTCTCCCATTTACAAGCCAACCTCAATGCACTGTCTAATTGGGCAACTGAGTGGCAAATGAGGTTTAGTGTTGATAAATGTAAAATTATGCACTTGGGGGCTCAGAATATGCATGCATCATACATACTAGGGAGAGTGCAACTGGGGGAATCAATGGTGGAGAAGGATCTGGGGGTTTTGGAAGACCATAGGCTTAATAATAGCATGCAATGCCAAGCTGCGGTTTCCAAAGCGAGCAAAGTCAGTTCTTGTATTAAGAGAGGTATGGACTCCAGAGATAGAGATATCATTTTGCCCCTGTTCAAATCATTAGTAAGACCTCATATGGAATATGCAGTTCAGTTTTGGGCACCGGTTCTCAGAAAGGATATGGGGGAACTGGAGAAACTGCACTCCATCTCTACTATGTGGTGTCCTAAGACCCCTTACAGCATTTAGCCATTGTGTCATGTTGATGTGTAATTGTATTAGCCACGTTTTCCTTATCAATTATCTTTTGTTTGTTATTTATTTTTGAACTGCATATAGCATAATACATTTCTATTTTTATACATAATACGTATACCGTTTGTTGGTGTTATTTCACCACCAGGGCCTTTAAAATCCCACAAGGGGGAACCCTGCTCTCTGTATATTGTACACAGGGATGTTGGCCCACCCCTAGTCCTCTCTATCTCAACTTTTTTCTGTATTACCAAACTGATAAGAGGCATGGAGGAGCTCAAATATGAGGAAAGATTAGAGCAAATTAATCTATTTCCTCCTGAGAAGAGGAGATTAAGGGAGGATGTGATCAACATGTACAAATACATAAATGGTCCATATAGTGAACTTGGCGTTGAGTTATTCACTTTAAGGTCATCACAGAGGACAAGGGGGCACTCTTTACGTCTAGAGGAAAAGAGATTTTATCTCCAAATACAGAAAGGTTTCTTCACAGTAAGAGCTGTGAAAATGTAGACTAGACTCCCATCAGAGGTGGTTCTGGTAAGTTCAGTAGATTGTTTAAAAAAAGGCCTGGATTCTTTCCTAAATGTACATAATATAACTGGGTACTAACATATATAGGTAGAGTTGATCCAGGGAAAACCTGATTGCCTCTCGGGGGATCAGAAAGGATTTTTTTCCCCTGCTGTAGCAAATTGGAGAATGCTTTGCTGGGTTTTTTTTTGCCTCCCACTGGATTAACTGTGGTTGAAGGATTGTGTATATGGGATTGCATTATTATTATTTTTTTTGGTTGAACTAGATGAACTTGTGTATTTTTTTAACCTGACTAACTATGTAACTATATATAGCAAAATGTCAGGATTTATTCATGAAGTCTGTTTAAATGCCTGCTGTATTGATTCCCCTCTCTTTTTTCAGGGAAATGGGACTGCCCGTGGCACCAGTGTGACAAATGCGGATCCACCTCCTCATCCTTCTGTGAATTCTGCCCTTCGTCTTTCTGCAGAGAGCATGATAAAGGAGAGTTGACAATCTCATCCCTGGAAGGGAGACTGTGCTGCTCTGAGCATGACCCCAAGCGCCCAATGGCATACGGAGAGAAGAAATTTAAATTTAAAATTGAGCATGAGGATTCCTCATTCCCATCAGAGTTTTAAAAGAGATGATGCACATCAGATTGAAACCTATTCTTCATACAGTGTGATCTCTCCCCTTCGATCATGATGGGGATGCGTAATGTGCACATCGTGTTTTATTGCCAGGATTGAATTGTACATGATCTATTAGTGTAATTTCCTTGTTCTTAGAAACTCATCTTTTTTATTATTATTATTTTGATGGTGGAATTGGTCTCCCTCTTTTCCCCACCGTTGTGGTCAGCAAGTTGTATTTATTATATTTATTATATTTTTTATTTTTCATCTGGATGATGAAAAAATAAATTTGGCTTGGGCAACCAACTTCCCCAGTTTTAGGTATTTTGAAGAAAGAAAGAGAAAAATGTCCTTTTTCTAATTATGAACATGTATAAAAATATGGATCCTGGATGAATTCTAGAATGTTCTTTTAAAGAAAAAAACAAAAAAAACGGTTGCAGCAGGAATTAAAGGCATATGTTTACCTGTCTCTTAAGACTATATGGGAATTCAACAGATTATAAACCCCTTTGCGTCTCCTGATGGAATACAAGAGCAGGACATTCAGTGAACGAATACAGTTATACAGTATATACGTAAAAACAGAACAAAGCAACAATGTCTGCCTAACTTCTTCATGAAGTGAAGAGGAAAGCACAGAGATCCCATTTTCCCTGTGACTTTAATGGATATGTTATTGGCCTCCTATCATTCTCCATCCTTCTGAAATGACCTCTTTGTTAGTGATCAAGGCCTAAGTGGAATTTATCCGTTAGGAATTGAGGGTAAATAACTGTCCTCTTGCATTGAAATTGGCATCTACACATTCAATTTTTAGAGGACTCTCTTGTCACCCCTCTGGTACATCACTCATTAAGTATTAAAGAACAAAGCAAAAACCATCAAACGGCACGATCACTGACAGTGATCCTTCTATAGGAAAAATATCCTATTACTATAAAAGGGTTCACCATAGGATGGACAGTGACATTTTCCAGCGACTTCATGTAGTCTTTTTTCTAAACTTCTGTAAAAGGACATGAAGGGGATCTCAGCTGTCACTTTAATATAACAGTATGGTCAGTTGTTCTGATTGGACCTGTACATGAGTTATCAGTGCTCTAGAACCATCCAAGACTGTTCACTTTATTAGGAGAAGGGAATAAGTGCTTGATTATCATTCCTCAAATCTCGTGGTGTTATTCCACTGTATCAAAAGCAATTACAGTTGTTGCCATCCACCAACCCACCCTATGTCACAGGTAGGGAATGGAGATAGAAGGGTAGATCTTCAACACTAATGGTCTTGGGTTGTTCACATATTACAGTCCCCATTCTGTGTGATAGTCCTAAATGCACACAATTCCATTCCAAGGTTCTATTTTGTGTGGCGACCATTCGAGACCTGCGCTAGCCCTTTATGTTGTCAACACTTTTGACAGCGGTACAGTCGAATTGCACAAACTACAGTAAAATTGCACAACCTGAAATGCACATGCATGCAGATGTATGCACTTCTATATATTAGCGAGACACTCCTGGCCTGACATTTTAATGATGTATATCCCTGTCTGGACTTGAGATATGTTTATGGTGGTAGTTTCTTTTTACATGTTTTTTTTCTTTTATATTCTGCTTTAGTTTATAAAGCAGCAATTGTTCTTTGTAACTTTCAGCTTGAATGCACTGTGCCCATGTTGGTGCGATGGTTTTAGCTTACAGGATGAACTAAATGAGTTGAAGACTGTGAGGTCTTTTGAGGTGCATTAGCTGTCTAAATTGGTATGATCTAATTAAATTGCATAGATCATGTACCTTTTAATGTTCGTTTATTGGAGCACAGCGGTCATTTGTTTTTTTAGTGCATTTTTTATATTATTATTTCTAGCCATACCTTTGTTTTAAGTATCAAATAGGAGATTTTTTTTGTTGTGCTCAGATGTGATAGTGAACCGTTCTCTGAATACAGTTGTTTTGTATTCAGGGAGCCACGGTGACCGGCATTACAGGCTGCTTGATAGGCACGAGGAAAACGCAAATAGGTAAATCAGAAGGATGTAGCAGTGTGCTTTAGGAACAATAAAAGACGACATGTACAAGATAGAAATAATTCACCTTTCTATAAAGGGTTTTCTCAATGGAACATGCATAATGGACTTTTACTTAAAGGAAATCTGTCATGAAAGAACATGGAGGTTGCCATTACTGACCTCTCCTGTTTGAAAGAGCAAGTAGGCAGATAATGACTTGTGGCTTTCCAGATCTGTATACTTATTCTGGATCAGCGATCTGGAAAATATTGAAGCCGGATGATCAGCATACCAGCTGAAACAAGGAAGTTCAGCAATAGCATCCCGGTGTTGCTTTGATGACAGGTTTACTTTACTTTCTGGCTGGCCCTCATTTCAAAAGGACTAAGGCTTGTGGCCTCAGGTTTTACAGTTTTGTTATGATGCTCTATGAGCACAATAAAAGCTTTGTTTTGTGGTGTTTTTTGGTGACATTGTCACTGCTGACCCACCGGTAAACATTTGTTTAGTAAAAAAAATGACAGTGAGGCTTCTGACATGACCATCGACAGATTGAGCTTGGCATTAGAGCTTTGTATTGGTCAGAATGGTTAAGTATAGATGAGACTGCAGGGTCAAAAGGTGCTGATTGTGCACTCCCTGCTCACTTATATTGCTGTTTGTGGGGATGAGTAACAGAGCAGAACTCAGTACAGGCTTCAGGTGAGCCTAACATGCAGCTTGTGGGTGTGCAAAGCCTCATCGTCACTTGTTGCACATGTCATGGTGGAACACGTTAGAAGTAAATGACCATGCAGTGCTGTAATTTGAGCATATGCAGCAAGTGACAATGAAAAATTCTAGTATAATGGCAAATAGTCACGATATTGGTTTAAAAGAAAAAAAATTTGAATCTTACAATAAAAACCAATTAACACTTTCCATCATGCCGATTTACAGAAACGTTTATGTAGAAGAAAACAGAAGCAGCACGTTATGCATCTTGTATGCTAAGGTGTGATGTTCTGTGCAGGAGGAGAGGTAACATAAAAGCTGAACTCCAGCCAGATGGCTACATATACAACTCAGATAAATATATTTAACTAATTTATCTACCTAAAGGTTTGTAATATAAATAATTAGTTCTGTTCAGCAGCCTTTTTGACTTGCATACATTTCCCACGTGTTATAATAAAGATAGTGACACCACTGCTCTCTGCAGCAGCTTCCAATGTTACCTGTCTGCTCACCGGACTGAGAACTAACATCATCATACCTCTGAAGTCTCTTTTTACTCTTATATGCTGTCTAAACCCTTTCCCTCTGACTTCCAATGCCCCAAAACATCTTTCATTTAAAATCCCTTGGTAATACATTAGAGCATGATTGGCTTACAGCACGGACGCTGATTTACAACTGTGCAGGAGACTGTGATAAGGTGCCATGAAGATAGATTTTCAACTTTTACCGTTAGACTATCAACTATTACCGTTAAAAAGGAACTTTGCCCTTATCATAGAAATGACCACAAATGCACCTTTAGAAACATTTGGTAATGGCAATCTTGCATTCTTTTCTCCCCCCCTATTCTTCTCACGCTGGCCATTTTAACTTAAGGGCATGTGAATACATCTCCTTTTACTTCCTAGAACTCTGTCTAAAACTCTGGGTATGCTTCCTTTGACATGCCACAAACTTCCCAGGATGGAGCTGTGAGGCCCTGGTTACATTATCAGTGTTTCAAGAAACCAGGAAGTAGAAAATAATTAATTAATAAAAGCAAAAAATGTTTAATGGAATGTAAGATGAGCTTTATGCTAATGTGGTTTTTAGTAAAAAAAAAATGCCCAGACTATGAACATTAACATTTTACATACCCTTAACAAACAGAGCTTGAAAAAAGTCCATCACTGACCTCTGTAGCTGCAGGCACTGTGGAGAAATTCACCCTCAAAGACCACAAAAGAGACTCTAAGGCTGGGTTCACACATATGCGATGCAGGAACCAGCGCGATTCTAGTGCGAGTTCCCGCATCGCATGGCCTATCCAAACCGCTGCAGGTGTCAATACAAAGTTAATGACACCCCCAGATCGGTTCACAGATCGCAGTGCAAACTTTAAAATGGTGCAGGAATCAGATCACCCATGCGATCCCATTCCCATGCGGACCAAAAAAAAAAGGGTGCGGCATCATTCTTGTCCAAATGCGATGCAAATTCAGCCATACAGTTTGTATGGCTGAATTTGCATCGCATGTGATCTGCACCGCAATGCGGTGCGAATCACATGCAATGTCTGACATAGCAATAGTGTGAACCCAGCCTAAAGTTGGGCTCCAGTCAGTGTTTAACAGCTTACGGCAACTGCCATTTGTTTACAATAGAGGACTGGCAGACTGTTAAGTCTGTTCTGTCAGAGACTTATAAAAGGGGAAAGAGCCTCTGTTATGAATATTGAAGATAAATTTCTCCACAATGTACTGCTTTACAGGTCTTTTTTCTTCTGGTTAGAAATATGCAATTAACCGAATGCACATAGTTTGGGCACAGGCACACGTTAAAAGCTGTTTCTTTTATAATTGTTTGGTGTTCTGCTTTATGTGTCATTGGTTATAAAACCTGTGACCCGTCATGACTTATTCCTGACAGTTGTGAGAAATCACCTCCATAGAAAAGTTTATATGTTTTAGAAAGCTGATATAGGAGGGAACTAAAACAATGGAAAGAGAGCTCAGTTGTTGCTTAAAAGAGGACTTCACTGAGGGCTACAATTTGTGATATTACCCAAATGGATCTCAATCAATTGTAAAATTTCAAGTTTCAAGTTACCAATGGAAAATCCTTTAAGTTTTTTTAAGAAGTGAACGATATATGAATCAACACAACCTTAATTACAGGGTCTGCCCATATTGTGCCAAACACACAAGCTTTTTTTTTATTATGGGGAGAAAGTAAGAATTTTCTATTGTGTTGTCTTGGTTATTATGTGCCAACAAATTATTGTATTTACAATTTAATTGTACAGGTTTTACTGTTCAGATTGTTTGATGTTTAGCAGTGTTAAAGTCTTTTTCTTCCTGTATAGTGTCATCCATACCAGTGTCCTTTCCATGAAATCCAGTACATGCTGCTATTTTATATCGTCTACAGATTTTTTTGTGTATTTTGGCTGCAGGCTAACTAGATCATAAAGACCTACTAAAATACACTAGTATGTTTCTTTTTGTTTTCATGTGTTTTTACACCCACTGAGACTCGCTGGTGTCTAGGTAAAATGCAATTTGTGTTATACATTTTTGTTTTAAAAAAAAAATCAAGACTTAATATTTGTACTTTTTATTACTAAATATACTCAATAGTAAGTCCCAACGTGGTTTGGTTTGTTTTCTGTAAATTGACCTAAAATATATATTTCCATTATAAGGCGATGGTTATCCAGTAAATCTCCCATTTCTCATATCTCTTTGGGACTCCATAGATGAGATCTGCCAGTTTGTACATCTGCCTTACTTTACCCACAAAGAAGTCACACTTGCCGCATTTGCAAAATTCTCAGATTAAATTGAAAAACCTAAGGACCCAAACAATGGTCCATTAATTGTCAAATTTCTCACATAATGACCCAGTAATAGAATATCACACGTGTAGTTAGCTCTAGAGGTATGTATAAAATGCATGTCTGAGCAAATTAAAAGAAAAACATATTTATTGTTTTGCCGCAATACATGAACATTTCCCAATATTTAGTGTCTTCAAAAACACCACAAGTACAGAAAAGTACCTGCTGATCTGCCTGAGCTCCTAAGTAGTGATCTGGCAATGCTGCCTCTGCTGCACCGAAATCCCAAACAGTGTTCAATGCTTGAGTTCTGCTGTGCTAACTCCCCCTATATGCTTTGGATAAACTATATATTCCCTGCAAATGAACAGTGGTAGAAGTAAATAATGAAAACCTAGCAGCGAGAGAGACCACCTTATAGCGTCAATGATAGGGGGGGCAGACATGGTAATTAAAGTGCAAAGATCTCACAGACGGAGTTCCAATATGATCTGAGAAACTGGTGAGCGATTCAACCAATTGCCATTAACCCAACATTCCACATGTTCCCTTGGGTAACAGACTCTCATCAATTTTGCGTGCCAGATCCTTACATGGGCTTACGTTGTCTCTCTTAGCCACCAATGGCCATGGTGCATGGTTATCACAACAGCTCACTTTCTTACTGGTCTGAATGTAGCTGTTTAAACTGCCTATCAACACTGACTATAATATAGAAAACATAAAAGAAAAAGGTGCTTCTGACACACCACAGAAATATTTGTCAAGGGACCACCTGCAGCTCTTTCAGAGCAAGTTGCATTTTGAGTGAGAAAACCCTTTACAGCAGGCCCTGTGCAGGTCTGTGTTGCCCTGATTTTGGGGGTGCACAGGTGTTGTATGCATTCCTGTGCTGGCATCCCATGCATTTCTGTTACATTAGGATACAGCAGCTGTGTCCCAATAAAAATGAATGGGATGCATGCAACACCTGTGCATCCCCATGCTGGGGAAACACAGACCTTCACGAGGGCCTGCAGTAAAGCACCCCATGTGGATGAACCTTTAATACATATATTGAGCATTTTTGGAAAACATATACTCATATGTCTTTCTGATACTGGCTTTCTTTCTGATGTCATCAGCATGAATTCTAGAGAAGTAAAGTGAGAAGTAAAGTGAGGGTATTGCCTATCATAGCAGCCATGCTTTACATGGATTTGCATTTTTTTTTTTTTTACACTAATAAACTGTAAGAACAAAAGACCATATATAGCATCAGTAGGTTATCCCTTGCAATATAGTTCAAGACAAATTATCTACAAACTGTTAGGAATTGCTAGTTATATAAAAAGAAGAAAGATCCAAATAAGGCATGGTTAGGGAGTCAAACAAGCAACAGCGTAAAGGAAAAAATATATACAAAAAAAAGAAAACTGCTGATACAGAAAGCTTCACAGCCTTATTCACTCAAACAGTCCAGTGCTAATTGATGTATAAAGGGGATTTGTTTCGGGCTGACACTGCTGAGAAAAACAGCAGGACCATTTGTGGAGATATTTATACTTGCTGATTGGAAGAACTGCGCACACTCCATTTAAGGCCCAGCTCACACTGATGCGACAATCGCTCCGACTTTGGAGCACTTGTTGCATCAGAACTCAGACCCCATTCTGTGCAATGGAACCGTTCTAATCGGTGTGACTTGAGTCGCTCCGACTTAGAAAAAGGTTCCTGCACTACTTTTGTTATGACTTGCATTGACTTCTGTTTAAAAAGTCGCAAGGTAGCGTGAACCCGGGCAAACACTGGACTGTTTGAAGCAAGGGATACAAAAGATATCAAACTACAAAACAAATGTGTAGACAGACTTTATCTAGGTTGATACAATAGCAGACATTTTAATTACCTGCTTTAGGCCACCTTACTTCCTTTTCATTTGAGCCCCAGGCTGCCAGAAACAAACACTTTGTTCATATAAAATATATAGGTACGTAGTTCAAAGCTCCTGCAGCTTTGGTTCACAGTAAGGTAAAACCAAAACCCCAGTCGCTAGTTGTGCAACAAAGGAGGAAAAAAAAATCCTCCCTATCCTGAAATGCCATCTGCCTAATTCTATTGCAACATTATGGCTTAGTAACTATAATTTTGGATATTATTAGTTGCAAGAAAAGCATACACTCTTCTTTTTATATTCCATTGTTTTTGCCAAGACGACATCAGGCAGTAAGGCATTCCATAGCTTAACTTTATTTACCCAATGGTCAAATCTTTCTTACACAACTGATGTCTTCTTGTCATTTGTATTATCCGTGGTATATGCGCCAAATCTTTAAGCTGCCCTTGGGTATATCATAGCATCACTTTTTTTTTCTCCTACTGCGCATACCCAGTTGTTCTCATCTTTCACAGTGAGTACATTTTTGCATCTGTTTTATTAATGCAGCTGCTTATCATTTAATAATTTTCTTTTTACAATATAGGGCCCAAGGCTGGACCTCCATTGGAGATGTGGACTTACAAGTCATTTACACAGAGGCTATTCTCTAGTACAATCACATTTTTAGTACATCCCAGAATTGTATTTACTTGTGTAGCTCCCATATGGCACTGAGAGGTGCTGCTTAGCTAATTGTTACATTCCCAAGTCTTTCTGCAGCTGATTACTGGAATTTCCTTACCGTAATGGACTCATTGGGGTTGATTTACTCAACTGGAGAGTACAAAATCTGGTTCAGTTGTGAATGGTAGCCAATCAGCTTCTAACTTTGGTAGCTGATTGGTTTCTATGCAGAGCTGCATCAGATTTTGCATGCTCCGGTTTTAGTAAATCATCCCATTATAGCTGACCGTACACTAACTGATTTAATCATTCAGAAATAGTTTTTCTTGGACAGTCATATCTTCATCTTACATCTGCTACTCCATGTCAAAGGAGTAGCAATGCCGTCCATGCCAAAGGAGCTGCCAAAATGACAGCAAGTCCACCAAACAGTACATTTTTTTAGATCCTTGTAGAATATCTTATAATTATACCATGTGAGCATTAGTAGACATAAACGCTGGTGTCTGACTAAAATAAAAGCATCTTGTTGGTGTATTCGATACCTCGGTATTTATTCAATAAAACAAGGATCGTAGTCAAACGCCAGCGTTTTTGTCTACTTGAACTGTATGGAGGGCTAACAGGAGCCATGCTGTATGAGACTGACACCCCATGTGCCACAGTGGCAGGGAGCTATACTTTTTGTGTTCTGTCGACATCCAAACATTAGCTTTATCCTGGTAATAGAAAAATAGTATTAAACAAATGTATGGAATATGTAGGAAATGCAAAGACAATTGTTAAATTTGCCTACAGCCAGACTATCTCTGATATGTGAAAATAACAAACTGAAAAAGTCACAACATAAGATAAAACATGGAATTATTTGATTAAATATGAAGGATTTTTTTTCAAGATCTTCAGCATGCAATATATCTCCTTCAAGAGTTGTATATGCCAACCTTTATCAAGAAACTGCGCATATCTATGAATATACTGGTTGCAAACCTGATCTAAACCAGTATCACAGCATCATTATCAAGTGAAAAAACTTTCTGAGGATGCCAGCTTAAACTGGTGTAACTGATTAAGTTATCTGCCATTAGCAAGCAACTAAACTCCTTGCATTATGCTTTTAGTTAAGCAACGGAAACAAACTGAGAATTACTTGACCTGGATTGCTAATACTTGCAAAGCAACCACAATCTGACTGATTCAATGCTATTCAGGCCTTCACTGAATTCCAAGGATAGTCTTATGAAGAACAATAAATATGCAGAGTAGAGTAGGCTGTAGGACCGCAATTATAGAGTAATTATAATAGTTTGCTGATCGATTACTGAAACTTGAACATTTCTCTTACTTTAAATTAGCCCATTATTTACAGAAAACCAATCTAACGTCTGGAAAACAAGCAATGTTGAAGACTGAATGCGAGAAAAAGTACAGAAATATGCCTGTGCATGATAATTTCTGGCTACTAATAGTTCTCAAATAATAATGATAGTTATGCTACTGTTTAATCTTTAATAGTATGGAAACATTCAAACAAACCTGTAATGGGGAAAAACAGAGGCTGCCATTGCTGACCTAAAAAATGCCTTCCTGTTAACCCACTGACTATTACATTGAAACACTGACTTGGAATGGGTGTTTAGATAGGAAAAATCTTAAATTCCGATGTGTACATTTGTTCTTGGTCAGAAACTCAAAGTAACAATGGGATTAGCTAAACACCTAGCATTTTTTAGGAGAAGAGGTTTGCAATGGCAGCCTGCATAGTTCTTTGATGACCCGTTTCTTGTGTTGAGTTTCTCCACCAAGCTGCAAACCTTTGTTGTCTCAAGTTACGACCTCTTTGTCAAATACAGGTTGCCTCTTGACAACTGTTTTCATACTGAAGTAACCCACCTTCCTTGGTTTCATTTTCTGTAACTGTCAAGTTAAGGTAGCAATTGCAAGACCATAAAAAGAGTCAATAACAATTAAAACAAATGCGAAGGAACAATTTTTTTCAGGAGTCTACATTGCAGCAGGTTAGGCACATTTATATGAGTGGGAAACTAAATAAATTAAATTTCCAGTGTCCAGTGTAGAAGTTAATTTTGCCTTTTTCCTCCTGGTTTTATTTATGATTTATTATTTTTTTTCCCAGGAGAACTGTTTCTGTTTCTATACTTATTTTGCTATTCTTACCACAATGGTTAGAGCTTACTTGTGACTGGATTATAATCTATATAATTATTTGTAATTGTGCTTAATCTGTAATATAGATGGATTTTCAGTTCAGGGGGAGACTAGTGGAGGTGTACTGTAAGGGTTAAAGAGCATGAGTTGACCAAAAGGCCCTGTATGCGGGCATCTTAAAGTATATTTAGGGCCATTTTTTTTCCATTTTTTTTTTCCATTTTGAAAGAATAGAGGATGATTAAAACCCTCATCAGGCTTTTTTTTGTCCTGCCCTGTAGAAGATTTACCCTCTTTTCCTGACAACTCAAAATTTTAGACAACTCAAAATTTTTGACAGATGAAGAATGCAAACATGCCCAGTAGGGACACAGATGGCATAAAAACCTAAAATAAGTTCTATTCCTCACCATATTTTTTTTTTTTTTACATAAACCGCTTTAAGAAAATTGTGTAGTTAATGTGAAGTTTTAAAAGTAGTTTCTTTTCCATGCCATTTAAATCTGAACAAACTCATCAATTTAACTGTTTCCCAAAACAGTTACACTCAAGGCGTGCTGTAAATGATAACTACTGTATCACATTTGCTTGTGCTTGCAACCAAAATTGTCAAGGCATCAAAGGGCTGGTGTCATAACTGATCACATGTGCAGTACCATGGCAAATGCAGATCAAACAGAGGCTAAGATGGCAGCTTTCTTGGCTGTGAAGGTTAGGAGGGTTTAGTTCCTCTTTAAAGGTGTAAGATCACCCACTGTATCATGCCCAGGTTTATTGTCCAGTACTATAGAGATACTCTGTGCTAAACCAGAACTAGTTCACTAGGAAGTGACATCACTGTGTCAAGTTCAAATGTTGTGACTGAAAACATCATCTAACACATATACAGTACATTAATTGTTAATGTATTAGAAATAATCTTTACTGTATATTCTACTTGTTTTAATGGCAAGCATAACTGGGATTCAATTATGTCCTTCAATTTAGTATTAAAGTACATTTTTCTATTTCATTTTTTTATTTATATATATTTTTTATTGACTTAGTTGTAATTTGAACTATGGTGTTTTATTCAAGACTTATTAATGTGTTCTCTCACTGTAGTGACAGTTAACGTCAAGAAACAAAAAAAGGCTGCTTTGTATTACCATTTCACATTTCTTTATACCTTGTACATTTTTTATTCCACCACTCAGCCAAATAATGAAGTTGTTAGTGAACACTTTGTAATGTTATACACTGAATTGTGCATTTATTTTTATACTCTAGAAGTACTGAACTTTGAATAGTTCACACCTTGAAATGCTATCGCTATTCTGTAGACATATGATGAGGGGATATCCAGGAGAATTCAATTTGTTGATAGTCTACTGGACTTGTGAATTGTACAAACTACCATTAAAATGGCGATTTAACTCTAAATAGGTGAACAGAACCACTCAGTGGAACCAGGTGTTCTCTGTTCTTTTTTGACTTGATGTGACCATGATAAGCATCAATTATACAGTGTACAGAGTATGTGGGATTGTAATAGTATTGACTGTGTAAATCTGGATTTAATACCTTTTAACCTCCCCCCCCCCCCTCCCCTCCAAGGTCAGTCCCACGTAAGATGAAATTGTGAGACTGATGTGTTTATGGCGATACATGTTGGTGGTTAATGCAAAATTGAGTACGTGCGTCTGTAAATTTGTTTTGGAGACATTTATAAATGTTATGTATGTAATGTTTTCTTTGGGTTTATTGTATATAGCTAGCTACAAGCACAATCTTGAATTTGCCCAGAAATATACCTTTTAGGAATAATGCTTGTCTCAAGAACTGGCTGCTGTGTCTATAGGACTGTGATCTGTTATATTCCAAAAGTTTCCTGTGAAACTTCTTTTTTTTTTTTTACCATTGGTTCTCCTCCTCAGGTCAGGGCAATAATGTTACTATACTGGAATAAAGAAATGAATTTGCCATTTTAGTTTGATCTCATTACTGAGAGTTTAAAAGGCACTTTATACCATGTAGTAATACATAGGATGTTAGATATGTTCCATTAGCCTCGATGGAGACTGCACTTTAGTACCTGTGACCTCTCCCCCCCACCACCACCACTACTACCCCACCCCTGTCTTCTGTATGATCCTGATAGCTAAAGTACCTAAAAGTTTCTGTGTCACATAACCAAGCAAATAAAATCATATAAGTGCTTTAAATGAATGGCATTAATAACTGAAGTTTACTTTTTAAACCCATCAGTTAATAGTAACCTTTGGTCTTAGGTGGGACTGATCAATTTATACTGTGTATATATAGAGCGATACAAATATTACACTAGTCATTTTAGGAATACCTGTACCACTTTACTTAATCACTGAATGTCCAGTCTGTGCATATCAACTTTTTGTACAGTAAACGACATTGCCTATACCATTGTTATTTTCTTTTTCATTTTATGAAGAAATGTTTTTCTTTGGTTTTTAAATGTGTGTTTTAGCTGTTCGAATATTAAAGAAAAAAAAAGAAAAAAGTTTTTTTTATGACATTCCGCTGATTTCAAAGTTTGCTTGTTGACTTCAATAAAAATTGTTCTGAATGTCTCAACCTCATAGAGTCTGGTTTTATTGTAATAATATGTAGGAAGCACTAGATTTTGAGATTTCCCATAAAGCTGAATGTTAATCTGATTACTATCTTAATCATACAGTACAAGACACATGCTGGATATTTCTAGACCCTGGGTTATAGGCTGCTACCTTCAGGTGATTGGACACTGGCAAAGCTTTTTTACACACTCCCTGGGCATACCCCTACTAAAGGCCGTGATTCTTTTATAAATGTAAATAATATAACAGGATACTAACATTTATAGGTAAAGTCAGTGGCGGCTGGTGCTCCAATTTTTTGGGGGGGCGCAAACAAAATTCTGTCTCGGTGGGGCAGCGGGTGACGTCGGCAAGCGGTGATCTCCATGCGTCTCCTCCCATCCTCTCCTCCTGATAGGTGTCCAATCACAGCTCCTGTCGTTTCAGCCATTCAGGTGATGGGTGACAGACCTGAGCACCTGATTGGCGGAGAGACGGTTTAGTGTTAGGAAATCGAATATTCGTTCGCTTTTCTAACACACCTGTCGGGACACCTTTTTTTATGCTTATTAGAGCTTATGGCTCTAATCATGTGTTTCAAAAACACCCCCTGCCACTGTAATTCAGGCACTTGAAAAGGGGTGCCTGAATAGGGGGTGGCAGCGGCGGCCATGGATAGATTCATGCAATGCATGAAACTATCCATTGGTCATAGAGGGGGTGGCTTGAGAGAGGGGGTGGCGCCCGTGCACCCTTATGGATGCACCGCCACTAGGTAAAGTTGATCCAGGGAATATCCGATTGCCTCTTGGGGGATCAGAAAGAAATTATTTCCCCTGCTGGAGAAAATTGGATTATGCTTTGCTGTTTTGTTTTTTTGCCTTTCTCTGGATCAACTGTTGGTATAGGATTGTGTATATGGGATTGTATGATTTGGTTAAATTAGATGGACTTGTGTATTTTGTCAACCTGACTAACTATGTAACTTTACCCTGCTCTGTGGGACCTCAGTTTGATGGACCTCTTCTCCCTTATGGTGAAGTTTTAACTACGGTAGTTCCTTTAGAATTCTTCAAAAAACTATTTTAATCAACTCTTCATTGCCTTCTACTACTATGCATCTGGATCACTGTAGCCTTTGGAACTATAACTTGATCCCACAATATAGGGACAGCCTGCAATGTTGCTTTGGGCACTGGATCCTGCTTAGGCACTCACCTTGGCACTGAGTGCAGTGTGTATAGTTAGCCACAGGGTGCTATACAGCTCCATGGCTGTGGTCTATTCCTATTATTCCCAGATCCTGAAGACCCCTATTGAGGCTATGCCCACGTGATGAATGAAGCCTGGACAGCTATAGGTATCAGTGACATGGAAAGGTAAGACAGGTTTGTCCTATTGTGTGACCGATGATGTAGTCCTTATAGCAAGTATGAGAATTAATATCCACATTACTTACTTACATTACTTATTTAGACTAATTTAAGTGTCCCCTGAATAGTATTTGCCTTGTGCACAAACTATGAGGAAACTGGGAATGTGTTTCAGTTTATTCAACTTTCAAACGTAGTGGTAAAAATTCCCCCATTCAAGTCTTAGTCTAAGGTGGATGACTAGGTGTTACATCACACTACAGGTCGCATGTTTACTACCAATTCCACCCAGAGCCCTTACAAGGTATTCAGACACTTCCTCCTGCCCTTTTGCCACGGGGACTACACTACTGGACATTGGACATCTGGGTTGCTGTGCATCCTTTTTCGGACACACTTACCTTATTTCTGCACCCTACTCCTTGTGTACTTCACAAGGGAATACCATTACTGATAGCAATGGCAGAAACTAGATGCAAGGGAATTGCGACAAAAGCTTAGGCAAACACTTCCACTTCCGAAGGTTTGCAAAACACTCAAACCATTCAGAGTGACAAGCTACCCTTGCACTGGAGCAGGACCCTATTTTACCACTGGTCTCTGCTTTCTAGTTCTATCTGAGACACGCAACAAGCAGCCTATCTGACCAAGGCAGATTCTCTGCAACGATATCAGACTTTCTTGGACAGTTAATGGCCTTAATATAGCCATCCATGTCCAGAGCTCAAAAGAACCAGACTCCTCCATCCCCATCTTTTCTACCTGAGTCAGATGTGTATTTACCTGCTCTAGAAGCAGTATAACCAGAGGAGGTTAAAGAGGACCCAGTGTTAGTGCTAGCGGTGGCTATGGAAGAATTCTGTTCCCTAGGCTCCCTTATACCTGATACACTGACTTCATGCAAAATGCTTGCAAATATAGACATACTTAGTTCTACTATGAGAAAATGCTTCAGCATAGTTACACTTCCCAGTCTCACCAAGTCCCTTTAGGTAGTAAGAGACCTTCTAAGTCTAAAAAGGCTTTTCGCATTCAAGAACAAGTAGAATTGGCAATTTATGATGATTGAAGTATTCTTGAAAAGATTTTCACTCCTCCTCTCTGGAAATCATTGCTAACCTATAGTGGCAAAAATAATTATTTGATCCCCTGCTGATTTTGTAAGTTTGCCCACTTACAAAGAAATGAAGGGTCTGTAATTGTTATCATAGGTGTTTTTAAATGATAGAGACGGAATCTCAACCAAAAATCCAGAAAAAACAGAATACAAATGTTATAAATTGTTATTTTGTATTTCTTACATTTGCCAATAATCGCTCCAACAGTTGTCTCCTTCTCACCAAGCTTCTTGCTGATAGTCTTGTAGCTCATTCCAGCCTTGTGCAGGTCTACAATCTTGTCCCTGATGTCCTTTAACAGCTCTTTTTGGTCTTGCCCATGATGGTGTGGTTTGAATGGAAGAAAGAGATTCTGTGGACAGGTGTGTTTTATACACATAATGAGTTGTCTTTAGGAGCATCTTCTTAAATTGACAGGACTAATCTGTGTACCACATGAGAACATACTGTAGCTAGTCTGTGAGAGCAAGAATTATTGTTGGTTGGTAGGGAATCAAATACTAATTTTACTCACTTCAGTGAGTAAAATTAGTATTTGATCCCCTACCAACCAACAATAATTCTGTCTCAGCCAGAACACCGAAGATGGGTCGTAAATAGGTCTTCCAGCAAGACAATGACCCAAAACATACCGCGAAGGCAACAAAAGAGTGGCTCAAGAAGAAGCACATTAAGCTCATGGAGTAGCTTAGCCAGTCTCCAGACCTTAATCCTATAGAAACTGGAGGGAGCTGAAACTTCGAGTTGCCAAGCAACAGCCAAGAAACTTTAAGGATTTAGAGAAGAGTGGACCAAAATTCCTCCTGAGATGTGTGTGTACCTTTGAGGACATAATATTGAAAAAGGTCCCATCTACAGGTGGTACCTATTTCAATAATATTGCCAAACAAAAGTCCCTTAAAGTTCTCCGTGAAAAAAGGTTTCCATATTAATTTAAATCATCTGGTGTGCATGTTTAGCAAATCTATAAAAAAAAATAAAAATACAACAACAAAAAAAAAAAAAACTTGTACAAAACTCACATAGATCCTTAAAAAAATCACAACCCCCCTCAGTAGCTCTTACATGAAGGGTTTTATCTGTAGAAGCATCGCAATATGTACATAGTGCCTTTTCTCTAATTCTAATAGCAATTTAATGATCAAGAAAAACAGAAAAAAGTTTCTGTGTTCTAAACTCAATTAGAATGAATCTCCAAAAACTTACCGTGTGCCTATTAGCATTCCAGAGGGCATGGATATATCCATGTCATTCAGTAACTAATGTGAAAAAAAAAAGAAGAAAAAAAAAAAAAGAAGAAAATACTAAAAAAACATTTTCAGCGGGGAAAAAATAAAGAGTTATTTACTGGACACTCTCCCCCAGCTCTATATATTGAAAACATTGGTCTAACTCCCAATTATATGATGAACAGAAATAAGAGGGAAGAAGAAAGAGAGAGAAACAAAAAAAAAAACACACCTCTTTTAAATTTTTCTATATTCTTTTCCTTCCCCCTTCCCCTCCTCCTCCTCCTCCACCCCGTTCCTCTCCATTATGATCTCATTTTGTTTATTGTGATGCCTGTCTAGCCATTCTGTGGCGGCATTTGGCGTATCAAAAAAATTTACATTAATTTGCCACCCTCAAAAATAGTAGAGGCGTAGTGGGCAGTGGCGTCACTAGGGTTGGTGTCACCTGGTGCGGTATAACATGGTGTCACCCCCCCCCCCAATAATTTTTTTCACCCTAATAACACTGCATATATTGGCAACAGTAGTGCCGTTAATAACTATCAATCAACTAGCAAATTTGAATAACAAAATCATATGAAAATAATAGAAATCAAAGCTTAAACTGTTAAAGAACTGTATTTATTTTAACTTTAAACTTTACTGAATTAATAAATAAATAACACAAAAACAGGAACAAATATGAAAGCATTTAGTTAACATCTAAATCAAAACTTTGCTTTTCTAGCCTTGACAGCTGCAAAATTGTGAACAACATCATCAAAATCAATACATTTCGCTAGTTCACTTTCAACTGATAATATTGCAAGATCAGAAAGCCTTGCCTGTCCCATCGTTGAACGCAAATAGTTTTTTATCAGCTTCAACTTTGAAAAGCTCCTCTCACATGAAGCCACAGACACACAGATTGTCAGAAATATTTTTAGACATAGTGAAAGGGTTGGAAGAGATTCAATGAAGTCCCATTCTGCTATGAAGGTCAAAACTTGTAAAGCCGACCAATCTTTGACTTCTTCTAGGTTGATCTTGGCTGCTTTGAGATGTCTCCTCAGTCTGGGTATTTCCATTAACAGCTCACTCTCAGATATTTCGTCATAAAAAGTGGTCAGTTTTGGAATGGACACCTTTAATGTTTCTTCAGTTTCATATATGAGACTCTTTGCTTGAACAGCCTCAAACATGGCTGCAACTTCCATGATGGCTCTTAATCTGATCTGGAGTTCAGAATGGAAGCGATCAATGCACTCAAGCATTGCCCTCTTGTTCTCGTCTTGTAGACTTATGCCTCCAGCATCACGTGCCTGTTCCCCTGCCATCCTCTTCTTAAACCTGGCTCTTCTCTCTACGGCAATTCCATATTCTTTAGATTTTAAATGTGCCTGCTTAATTGCATGTTCCACTAGGTGACTGCGCTCTTCAAACAGAAAAAGTCTTAGTGACTCTAGCTTTGTCACCACCTTGTCCAGACTTAAGCCTTTGGTCTGCAGGTACTGTTGTGTAACATCAACTTCTTGAAGTACATCACCCCAGAAGTATAGGTAGCACAAAAACGTAAAATCACAGACAGCAGGCAGTAGACATTCTGCTGCTCCTCTTGTGTCCATATTTTCAGAAGGATCACAAAGCGCTTCGATTGCAGACACAAACATATTCAATTTTTCTTTTACTGGCTTAACTGCAGCATGATGAGCACTCCAGCGTGTTGTTGATAATCTTTTCACTGACACTCCAGTGTGACACTACAGTGCAGTGTGATGATGTGACAGGCTGAGTCGCTCGCTGGCTCTGTAGGGTAGGGAGGAGGATTGGAATTTAGGAATAGGAAGAATAAGGAGCCGGAGGACACACACCAGGCGCGGCCGCGGCGCTGGAGGTGTTGTTCCAGGCTTCCAGCCCAGCGGGGTGAAATTAATCAATGAATGGGTCAGCTGTAAAAAAAAAAAAAAGGGAGGGTGTCACCCCTCTAGCGGGTGTCACCCGGGGGCGGACCGCACCCCCCGCACCCCCCTAGCAACGCCTCTGGTAGTGGGTACTCGGTGTGCTCTTTCAACCGAAAAAGTCATAGATGGGTGGTCTTTCCCTATTGTCTCCCACAACCATGTTTCCGCAAACTATAGGATTAGTAATTTCAGCATGCTCTGGAAGGCCCGCCAGCCTGATATTATTACGTAAAAGGTGGTTTTCCAGGTCTTCTAACTTACGAGCATTGGTATCAGATTTTTTCATTACTTCTTTGACATCTGTGCCCAGAGGCTTGGAAGTATCCTCTAGCTCATGGATATGCAATTAGCGGACCTCCAGCTGTTGCAGATCTACAAGTCCCATGAGGCATAGCAAGACCCTGACAGCCACAAGCATGACACCCGGAGGCAGAGGCATGATGGGACTTGTAGTTTTAAAATAGCTGGAGGTCCGCTAATTGCATATCCCTGCTCTAGCTATTTAATATGGCCTTCCAGAGCAGCCGTTCGTACATCTTGGCGAAGAAAAGTTAATTCCTCTTTAAGTCCTTGCATGTAGACCGTAGACCGTTAAAATGATTTTCCTCTCACTTATCTCATCTTTCTCTACTTTCCACATCCCTCTCCTTTTCTTTATCCTTCCCCTTCTTCCTTTTTATAGTTTTTATAGTTTTAATTTTATTTCCATTTTTTCCCCTTTCTTTCCTTTTTTTTTTTCTTTTTCCTTCCTTCCCCTTTCTTAATTATCTGTTATTTAATATTTTTCTGCTGCTTTGCAGCTCTGCTCTCTCCAATTCTAAAATTTTTCAAACTATTAAAGTTACCAGTCTTTCCAGCCGAATTTGCACGCGCCCCGACGAGCTTTGCCGGCCACAGCTCCCAACACCGCCGAGTTACAGAGGGAACGTCAGCGTCAGACTTCCAGCCTCGCCGATGCCTCCCGAGGATCACCAGAATGTTCCCCAGCACTGCCGACTCCAGCCGGAGTTAGCCGATCCCCACCCGAGAACCACCGACACTCCAAGCTTCACAGTCCTGGGCACAGTCAGCGGAGAGAGACGGGGACGGAGAGCCGCCAGCCACAAGGCAGCACCACAAGACAAAGGTGGGACCCAGCAGAGCTTCCCCGGGCAACCACTTGAAGGTAACGGGGAGCAGCCATAGATAGAAGGGGGAAGGAGATGGTGTACAACAGAGAAAAAGAGCAAAAACTCAGATTCAAGTTATTGGGCACAATCCAATCAAATTATCCTCCAGCATCAAACGCCAGTTTACAACTAGCATACGGCTGTGCTCTGAGAACAAGGAGTCTGTTCGGGGAGGATCAAAACAGCTACCGCCGAACGCCTCTTTATAGAAGAGGAACCGATCCCACATATGATCTCTGAACTTTACCGCTTACTCAGCTTTACGGCCTCTAAGCAGAAACCCACATTTGTTAGGGCCTGGGAACGGGATTTAGAGACGGTTTTCACTCCCACCCAATTGTCACACCTATACCAATTCACCCGATCCAGCTCCATTGATTCCAAAACCCAGGAAACAAATTATAAAATATTGTCGCGCTGGTACCGGGTACCAGCTGACCTAGCTAGGAACTACCCAACCACGTCAGACCGGTGCTGGAGGGGATGTGGCCACAGGGGTACACTTCTGCATATTTGGTGGGACTGTCCAGTGATCAGACCCTATTGGGAGGACTTACAGTCCCAGATTAAGAAAATCCTAGACCTGGACATCCCTCTCTCCCCGCTTCACTTTCTGTTACACATTACTCCCATGCCAGTGGGCCAGTACAGATGGAGTGTACTGCCCCACCTATTGAACGCAGCAAAGTGGCTACTTCCTATATATTGGAAACGTCCGCAAGTTCCCAGCAGGGAGGAATAGATCCGTAAGGTTGGTGAAATACGGGAGGCAGAGGAATGGATTGCCACCTGCAGGAATACCCGGGAACGCTTTTCCGGCACCTAGTCGGCCTGGGCGACATATGTTTTAGACCCAGGATACGTAACCTCAAGTCTGGATGTAGCACTGCTGAAACTGGCAGACCCTTCCCTAAGCAAAGACCTTGGGCCCCCTAAACTGACACAGAGCCTTCAGTTACACTGTATTGGCCTAATTAAGCAACTAGAGGGGGAAGGGAGGTGATGTGACTTTTTCTTTTCAGCCGCTTAAAATGCATCGAGGTGATGGAGGCAAGTGGCGCGGGGGAGGAGCTGGACGTGTGACCCCAGGTATGTTCCAACTGAGCCTATTCCCTTTCTTTCCCCCCCCCCTTTCTCGTCTTCTTTTTACTGATTTTCCCTGCCTTTTTCCTATTGGTCCTTTGACCTCAAGTGACCTAGTTGTTGACACGCCAGGAGATGGGTGGGCCTTGGAGGTACAGGCCGGTCTGACGGACATGGGACCCCGTTGTCCAGGGGGCAGCCTGTCCCCCACGGGGGGCAGGCACTTCTTTTTTGCCACCTCGGTGCGGATATCTCAACCTAAATGGGGACCGGCCGGGGTTGTTGCATGCGGGGAGGTAAGCGGGAGGTCTATAGTGGCCCCCCTCCCCTTGTGCCCGCCCGGCCGATTTACCCCCTAATCTACACATTACCTAGTGCACTAACTGCCGTCCAGACGACTGGCGGGCTTGACTTCCGGTTCTCACTCCTCCTCAGCGGACCTCAGATGAGAGGTTCGGGGCGACTCTCCCCCACTTTCTTTTTTTCTGCTATGATGTTTTCTAAGAAAGGGGAGACCCCACCTCTGGCTCGCTGCCTGGTTCCCGAGTCTAAGTTATGCCCATTAGGACATTGGGTCGCGATATGATTGTCTGTCTGTTTTCAATGTTCTATATGTTTTTTACTTATTTAGAAAAATTATTGGCATACTGTTTGCTACAAATGCCTATGACAACGTGTGTTGTGATGTACTACCTTGCTGTTCACAAATAAAGAATTTACAAAAAAAAAACAGCTACCGCCCAGACAAACCGGGCATAGATCTTGGGAGGTTGATCAGGGCGATCAGCCGGATGGAAGAGTCGGAGCACGCCCAACACATGTCCATTCACATCTCACTCTCCTCAGTGATCTCAATCTTTTATGTCAGAAATGTACACATTCTGGCCTCTAGGTTCAACAGAAGCCAGAAGCAAGGATCCTCTACCACTGGTATTGGATGCCCTGGTAATTTCCTGGACTCCATTATGGCTAATATATGCCCTTCCTCCAGTGCGTATCCTTCCTTGATTGCTTTACAAAATAAAGGAGAAGAATAAAATCAGCGATTCTCACTGCAACCAACTGGTCCAGAAGAAACTAGTACACAGACATACTCAGAATGCTAGAAAATTACCCCTGGCCTTTTCCAAACTGGCCAGACCTACTCTTTCAAGTCCCCCTGCTCCATCCTCCTTCTTAATCACTGACTTTAACAGCAAGGCTGTTGAAACCCAGGTCTTGAAGGACAGAAGAAGCTCTGACTCTCATTCTCACCTTATTCAGAGTCAGAAAAGCCAGTTCACGAAAGACCTACTACTAAGGTACCTATAAATCATATTTTGCCTAGTGTGAACACAGACTCTTTAAAACCAGAGATTACTCTGTCTGTACCTTCTTCCTATTCTGGCCTTCCTATGGTTGAGACTTGACCAGAATTTGACTTTAGGTATTCATAAGAGAAAGTTTTCGGCCTTGTTCTCCCTATTCTAGAAGCCTCTGGCCTTGCTTTCCCTTGTTAAAACCTTAATCAAGGTGTCTCATGGTTTTGACTCCCATTACAACACCCTGTGCTTTCTTGGGATCTCTCCTTGGTTCTTTCTGTCCTGAAGTGAAGTTAAGTGACCTTCTTGGTGTCTAGCACGTCTGTCAGATGTGTTTCTGAGTTAGCAGCTCTATCATGCAACAGCCTTTCCCGATTCTTCACAAGGGTATAGTGGTCTTGTGATCCACCTTTTTACCCAAGGTAGTCTCAGCCTTCCACTTTAGAGTAACTCCACTTTTGTTGCGAAAAAATGTCCCCTCTGGGTGATCTATGTACATTGCAAGGATTTAAAAAACCTGTGTTGCAGATTCCTACCTTTTGTTATTCTAAAGAAAAAGCTGTTTGTGTACATGTACAAAATTAATGTGAATTGGAGTAATTTTATAGTTTTCAGTCAGCCGCTGCACATGGAGGGTTCTAATGAGGAAAAGGGCCAGGGCTACATCTCTTTAGACTTGATTTCCCTTTGGGAGTATCACACCAAAAATTTGTTGCAGGGGATGCCAAAAAATCTGACTTGTATCTTAGTGAGACATCTGGGAAAATCAGTATGCCAACCACACAAGAAGCAAATTACATTTCTTGGGGGTTTATGTACACCATCTGTGTACGTTCTGTACATTGCATTGCATTTTACAAAAAATTACAGCTCTGCAGATTGAAAAGGAATGGTCATTTTTAAAAACATTCAGTAACAATATGACTTGTGTTTCAACTGTATATGCTATATTATCTCTTTTTATTTTCTATTTTTTTCCCACGAAAGTGAAGTTATCCTTTAATGAGCACACAATCCTTCCTTCTTTGTGCCCTGCCTCAAACCATCCCAAAGAAATTGCTCTTCACTGGTTAGATGTGGTCAGAGCTTTTAGGCTCTATGCCACAATTACAACCTTTATTCGAAAAAACATACTGTACTTTATTACCAACAGGATCTCGTCAAGGACACCCTGCTTCTAACTCACTATTTCTACGTGGATAAGATAACTTAATTTGGGGGCTTATGCACTTAAGGGCAAGGTACCTCCAGTACTTCTACAGGCTCACTCCACCAGATCACTGGGAGTTTCCTGGGCTTTTTGACATCAAGCTTCTATTGCCTGGCTTTGAAAGACCGCCACCTAGTCTTTAGTTCATACATTCTCCAAATTCCACTGGGTGGATATCCAGGCCTCTGTTAGGGATGAGCTTCGTGTTCGACTCGAACATACATTCGACTCGAACATCGGCTGTTCGATCGTTCGACGAAGATCGAACGATTTGGGCCGTTCGCGCCAAATTCGAGTGACGCGAACGGCCCACAATGCACTACGCCATCGCAGTGTCATCCAGGCGCTGTGATTGGCCACGCATGCACTGTGACCCCGCATGCTTGGCCAATCACAGCGCCGGCAGCGAGGAGAGCAATGATTGGCCACAGGCAGGATGCCTGTGGCCAATTATTGCTGAGGGTGTTTAGTACACGCCCCACACTATAAAAGGCCACCAGCACGGCGGCCTAGTGTAGTGTGTTCCGGAGCAGGGAAAGAGAAGCATAGGCAGGGACAGTGACATTTTTTTTTTCTTGCTTAACCTGGATTCCTTTAGTTTAGGGAAAGAGAAGGATAGGTAGGGAGAGTGTCAGTCTGTTTTACTGTGCTAAACCTTGTTTGTAGGGACAGGGAAGGACAGTGAGGGAAATTCTCATTGTGCTATACTGTGCTAAAGCATTCCTCATCAACCATCTTTAAAAAAAAAAATTTTTATAGGGACAGAAAACTATAGGTAGGGAGAGTGTCAGTGTGTTTTACTGTGCTAAACCTTGTTTGTAGGGACAGGGAAGGGCAGTGAGGGAAATTCTCATTGTGCTATACTGTGCTAAAGCATTCCTCATCAACCATCTTTAAAAAAAAAAATTTTTATAGGGACAGAAAACTATAGGTAGGGAGAGTGTCAGTGTGTTTTACTGTGCTAAACCTTGTTTGTAGGGACAGGGAAGGACAGTGAGGGAAATTCTCATTGTGCTATACTGTGCTAAAGCATTCCTCATCAACCATCTTTAAAAAAACATTTTTTATAGGGACAGAAAACTATAGGTAGGGAGAGTGTCAGTGTGTTTTACTGTGCTAAACCTTGTTTGTAGGGACAGGGAAGGACAGTGAGGGAAATTCTCATTGTGCTATACTGTGCTAAAGCATTCCTCATCAACCATCTTTAAAAAAAAAATTTTTTATAGGGACAGAAAACTATAGGTAGGGAGAGTGTCAGTGTGTTTTACTGTGCTAAACCTTGTTTGTAGGGACAGGGAAGGACAGTGAGGAAAATTCTGATTGTGCTATACTGTGCTAAAGCATTCCTCATCAACCATCTTTGAAATCCTTGTTTTTTGGACAGTCAGGGAAATTGTCATTGTGCTATTCTGTGCGAAAGCAATCATCCTCAACCAGATTTAGAAATCCTTAAGTAAAGGGACAGAGAAGGACACCTGAAGGTAGCCCTTATTGCTTTTTTTCCCATCTCCCTGCAGGCCATCCATTACAATGTCTGGAAGGCAAACAAGGAGAGGCAGACAGTCAGGAGGCAATAAAAGAGGGCAAGCAGGCTCTGTGTCTGGGGGCAACAGTGCTGGTCGTGGACGCGGTGCATTGTCATCAGCACATGGCCATGGGACACGCTTGTCCTTCTTTTCGGCAGCTGGACATGTTGAGCCACATCATGCCGAAGACTTGGTAGAGTGGATGACCAAGCCCTCCTCCTCCTCCTCATCCTCTCTCACCCAGGCTCAGGGTACTGGCAAAGCAGCTGGCAAAGCGTCCTCTTCCCTGGTATCAATGTCAGACTCATCATCAGTCACTCCTTCCCTAGACCCACCATGTCCTCCTCCTGAGGAGTCCCCCGAACTGTTTGAGCACAATGTTGGGTACATGCTCCAGGAGGATGCCCAGCGTTTCGAAGGGTCTGATGATGAAACCCAGCTAGAGGAAGGCAGTAGCGTGAGAGCAGACAGAGGGGATGCTCAAGAAGGACACCAATCTGGCAGTCATGTTCCAGCAGCTCCAGCATACTGCCAGATTGGCTCCAGTGATGAGGAGGGAGGGGATGATGAGGTCACTGACTCCACGTGGGTGCCTAATAGGAGAGAGGAGGAGGAGGAGGATGAGGAGGAGGCACATCTCCAACGAGGCAGGATGCCCTTTGGTGGCCAGCATAAGGGCAGTACACCGACGGAATCACACCGCAGAGCTCCGCCTGTGCAGGGCGCTGCCTCTGCCCGTCATTCAAAAAGTTCTTTGGTGTGGGCCTTTTTTGAGGCTAGTGCATCAGATCGCACAGCTGCTGTTTGCAACATATGTCTCAAGCGTATATCGCGTGGCCAAAACATCAGCCGCTTGGGTACCACATGCCTGACCAGACATATGTTGACCTGCCATGCAGCTCGTTGGCAAGCCTACCTCAAAGACCCACACCAAAGAACAAAGCGGACCTCTCCTTGCACCGCATCAGCTGGGATCTCCAACCCCACTATAACTTCAGTCCTCTCTGAAACATGCACTGAGAGGAATGAAGGTGTAGAATTAGGTGTGTCACAGCCAAGTACTTGCGGCCACTCTGCTAGCAGTACACCGACGTCCGATTCTAGCAGGCAAATTTCCCTGCCCCAGCTGCTGGACCGTCGAAAGAAGTTCACTCCCAGCCATCCACATGGCCAGCGGTTGAATGCTAGCTTGGCTAAATTGCTAGCGCTTCAACTGCTGCCTTTTCAGTTGGTAGACTCGGCCCCCTTCCGTGAGTTTGTGCAATGTGCGGTTCCTCAGTGGCAGGTTCCCAAACGCCACTTTTTCTCACGGAAGGCTATTCCGGCTCTCTACCGACATGTGAAAGGCAATGTCTTGGCCTCGCTGGACAGGGCGGTCAGCGGTAAGGTGCATATTACCGCTGACTCATGGTCCAGCAGGCATGGACAGGGACGTTACCTTTCTTTCACGGCCCATTGGGTCACTCTTTTGGCAGCTGGGAAGGATGCAGGACAAGGTGCAGTAGTGTTGGAGGTTGTTCCACCGCCACGCCTCCAAAATGCTACTACTGGTTGTGACACACCTCTCTCCTCCACCCCCTCCTCTTCTTCTTCCTCCATGGCCTCTTCCTGTGCTTTGTCCTCTGAACCAGCGGTGCTCCGTAGGCGTTCAAGGGGCTACGCAAGTACGCAGGCAAAAAGATGCCATGCCGTGCTTGCGCTGGTGTGTTTGGGGGACAGAAGCCACACTGGGGCGGAGGTCCTGTCTGCTCTGCAGGGCCAGGCCGAGAGGTGGTTGACGCCACGCCAGCTTAAGCCAGGAATGGTGGTTTGCGACAATGGCACCAACCTCCTCTCCGCCCTCCGACAGGGACAACTGACCCATGTGCCCTGTGTGGCTCACGTCCTTAACCTGGTGGTGCAGCGGTTCTTGGGCAGGTACCCGGGCTTACAGGATGTCCTGAGGCAGGCCAGGAAAGTCTGTGTGCATTTCCGCAGATCTTATAATGCCAGTGCTCGCCTGGCTGAGCTGCAAAAGGAGTTGAACCTGCCCAAGAACCGCCTTATATGTGACATGCCCACCAGGTGGAACTCAACGTTGGCCATGCTGCAGCGGCTGCACACGCAGCAGAGGGCCATCAATGAGTACCTGTGCGACTACGGCACCAGGACAGGGTCAGGGGAGCTTGTTTTTTTTTCTCCACGCCAGTGGGGCATGATCAGGGATGCATGCACTGTCCTGGCACCATTTGAGGAGGCCACGAGGATGGTGAGCAGTGACAGTGCATGCATCAGTGACACTGTACCTCTTGTCCACCTGTTGGAGCACACGCTGCGTGGAATAATGGACAGGGCACTTGAGGCAGAACAGAGGCAGGAAGAGGAGGACTTCCTTGCCTCTCAAGGCCCCCTTTACCCAGACAGTGTTCCTTCTGTCCCACCCATCGCACAGGAAGAGGACGAGGAGGAGGAGGAGGAGGATTGTGTCAGCATGGAGGTGGAGCCTGGCACTCAGCAGCATCAACAGCAGCAGTCTTTTAGGGATGATTTACAGTCCCAAGAAACCCGTGGACTTGTACGTGGCTGGGAGGAGGTGGCTGCGGATCATGTCGTCCTTAGTGACCCAGAGGACTCCGGACTGAATGCCTCAGCTAACCTACGCTGCATGGCCTCCCTGATCCTGCAAAGTCTGCGGAAGGATCCTCGTATTCTTCGGATCAAGGAGAGGGACCATTACTGGCTGGCCACTCTCCTTGATCCACGGTACAAGGGTAAGGTTGCGGAACTTATGTTACCGTCGCAGAGGGAGCAGAGGATGAGACAACTCCGGGAGGCCTTGCAGAAAGGTCTGTGCAACGCGTTCCCAGAGACTGGGAGGTTACAAACTCCTGGTCCTGGACAACGAGTTGCTGAGGCTTCGGCCAGTCAAAGAAGGAGCGGTGGGGAAGGTGGCCGTCTGACCGATGCGTTCAGACAATTCTTTAGTCCGCAGCCCCAAAGTATGATCGGTTCCAGCAACCATCGCCAGCGTCTGATAAACATGGTGCAGGAATATCTAGGGGCAAGGTCAGACTTGGACACCTTCCCCACCGAAAATCCTCTGGCTTACTGGGTCTTGAGGATGGATCACTGGCCAGAGCTTGCACAGTATGCAATTGAGCTACTGGCCTGTCCTGCATCCAGCGTTCTTTCGGAACGCACATTCAGTGCTGCTGGAGGATTTGTCACTGATCACAGGGTGCGCCTGTCCACCGACTCGGTTGATCGACTGACTTTCATCAAGATGAACCAGTCTTGGATCACCACCAGCTACCACACACCTGATGCTGATATAACAGACTAATTGATTTTAACATGTCACATCCCTTCAAGACTGATGCTGATGCTGAGTGCCTGTGCTGTTATGTTGACTGGCTATCCTCCTCCTCCGAGTCCTCAATGATACGATTGATGATGATAGCTTGGAAGATCATTTTTGTTTATGGGTGCCGCCACCAGTGCCTAAGGCCCAATTTTTCAGCCCCTGTTTAACAGGGGCGTGTAATTACAATTTTTGAAGCAATACTTTGCAACAGGGCTCATTGCTGTGCTCCAAGTACAGTATCTGTGAGGGGTTGCAGTGTTGTGCCACCAGTGCCTAAGGCCCAATTTTTCAGCCCCTGTTTAACAGGGGCGTGTAATTACAATTTTTGAAGCAATACTTTGCAACAGGGCTCATTGCTGTGCTCCAAGTACAGTATCTGTGAGGGGTTGCAGTGTTGTGCCACCAGTGCCTAAGGCCCAATTTTTCAGCCCCTGTTCAACAGGGGCATGTAATTACAATTCTTGATCTAATAATTCACAGCAGGGCCCATTGCTGCACCCACCAAGAGTAACTCTGAGGGCTTACAGTGTTGTGGCAACGCCACCACCACCACGAAAGGCCCAATTTTTCAGCCCCTGTTCAAAAGGGGCATGTAATTACAATTCTTGATCTAATAATTCACAGCAGGGCCCATTCCTGCACCCACCAAGAGTAACTCTGAGGGCTTACAGTGTTGTGGCAACACCACCACCACCACCACCACCACGAAAGGCCCAATTTTTCAGCCCCTGTTCAACAGGGGCATGCAATTACAATTCTTGATCTAATAATTCACAGCAGGGCCCATTGCTGCACCCACCAAGAGTAACTGTCAGGGCTTACAGTGTTGTGGCACCAGCACCACCATCAAAGGCCCAATTTTTACTACCGCTGTTCAACAATTATATGTAATTACAATTCCTGATATAATAGTTGACAGCAGGGCGTTCCAGCACCAACCAAGAGTAACTGTGAGTGCTTACAGTGTTGTGCCAACACCAACAACTAAGGGGCCTATTTCTGCAGAGTATATACGGCAGGTCCCTACTTTCAAACATCCAACTTACAAACGACTCCTATTTGCAAACGCAAGAAGACAACAGGAAGTGAGAGGAAATCTACCCCTAGGAAGGAAAATTCTCTCCTGTAAGAATTAATATGGGAGAAAGGTGTCTCCTCTGTACTGATGCTTTATCACCAATCCTTGTTTCAATAAAAACACCACATTTCAAAAACAGTTGTCATTGGGACGGAAAGTGAGGTGAAATGTTCTGAACAGGGGCACAGACAGCAAAACAAATGTTACAGGGGTGATAACCCTTACCTATGTTTTCCAAAAAGTTTAAAAATAGATTTTTGGGCTGGAGCTACACTTAAACAATGTACCTGTTCAAAATTACAAACAGATTCTACATAAGAACAAACCTACAGTCCCTGTCTTGTATGCACCGCCTGTATACGGCTGTTCAGAGTATATAGGGCCTTTTTTATTTTATGTGCGGGGTTCCCCTTAATATCCATACAAGACCCAAAGGGGCTGGTAATGGGCTGGGGTAGGGGGGGGGGGGTCATGGGGTAGCTATGCCATTTTTCTTAAAGATTTTCATCCATATTACCGGGACCAGACATTACATTAAAGCCGCAAGCAGTTTTAAATGGCTTTTTTTTCCTTTAGAAGTGTCATTTTGTGCAGGGACAGTTCTAAACACGGGAAACACGTGGCACTTCACAGGCATACTTTAGACACCCCCCAGGTACGATATTTAAAGGAATATTTGACTTTTTTTTTCACTTTATGCATCATTAAAATGACTGCTCCCGAAAAACGACCGTTTTTAAAACTTCTTTTTGCATTGATACATGTCCCCTGGTGCAGAACCCGGGTTCCCAAACCCTTTTTAGGACAATAACATGCATAATAGTCGTTATAATTAGCACTTTAGAATTCGAACGTTCGCATCCATTGTATTTAATAGGGTTCTAATGTTCGTACGAACTTTCGGTCCGTTCGCGGGTTCTGGTGCGAACCGAACCCGGGGGTGTTCGGCTCATCACTAGCCTCTGTGCATGCAGCCTTTAGCCACAAGGTTCTTTCAAAGAATCTCTGAGTTGGGGCTTAGACCCTTGTTTGTTTTGTTGGGCCTGTTGGCACTGTTCTGCTTCCCATAAAATTAATTTTGACTTACCTGAGAATTCCATATTTTGGAGTACAGTACAGGACATAGGCCACACTCCCTTCTGTCCCTGTCTTACTCTGCATTGCTTGCTAAAAACTAAAGGTTTCACAGCGTGGGAAAGGGTTATAGGGGTACGCCCAGGAGACGTGTCCAAAAGCCTTCTCAGTGACCAATCACCTGAAGGTAGCAGCCTATAACTCAGATTCTATTAAATTTCCAGCCTGTATCCTGTACTGTATTTCTAAATATAGAATTTATAGGTAAGTCAAAATTCCTTTTTTTTGTTTCTGCAAGAAAAGGGAAACTCTTAGTAGGAGTTATGAAATTACAACAATGCATTATTGGGAAGACATCAGTCTGAAGGAGCGGACATACCTAAGCAGATGGCATTTGCATGCAGACCACACTAGGTAATACCCACATGTGATGCTGAGCCTCATCAATTAAGAGATCTAAAACCCAATGATTGAAAGGGTGGGCCAGAGACAACCAGGCTAGGGAGGAAAGCGCTAGATGATGCTGGACAGTTACCAGTCAATAAAAAGGGCACTCTCTATCTAACCTACTGCAGTGTTTAACACACAATGGCAGAAGCTCACAATGTACAGTGAAAATAGAGTGAGCAATTTCAGGACAGGAAAAGAGCTTAAGCAACTGTGCAAGACTAAAGGTAAGGCTGGAATTCAGACTCATGCACACTTAAGTAAAAAAATTCTGCTTTTACAGGCATTTGAGCTTTTTCTTCTCTGCCTCTAAACGCCCCCCAATGTTAGCCTATGTGTTCATGCACACTATAGGTGTTTACAGGAGTTTAGAGGCAGGGGTTTTTAGAAGCAGAAAAACCCCCACCAAAGACACATTCAGGAGAGGCACTTTTAAGCATAACAAAATGCTCACAGGCGCCTAAACACACGTTAAAGAGGTTGTAAAGTCACAAACTTTTTTTTTTTTATAGTCACCTGCAAGGGAAAGGCATAATGAGCTAGTATGCACTGCATACTAGCTCATTATGAAATACTTACCTTAGAACGAGGCATCGTTAACTCACCTGGTCCAGGCCGAGGGAGATGACATGTTGCCTCGGCGTGTCTTCCGGGTATCGTGGCTCCAGCGCTGTGAGTGGCTGGAGCCGCGATGTCTCACTCCCGCGCATGCGCGTGGGAGACTTCGTTCCGGCGAGGTCCGGCGTCTGCCGAGCCTTCAGCCCGAGAATCCCCTGTGCGCATGCGCCGCTGCTGTCAGCGGCGCATTGCGAAGGGAATATCTCCTAAACCGTAAAGGTTTAGGAGATATTTTTTTTACCTACAGGTAAGCCTTATTATAGGCTTACCTGTAGGTAAAAGTACCAAAATTGACTTTACAACCGCTTTAACGCTAGTTTGCACGTTAATACATTCTAATGGCCAGAATAAATTAACATTCTGACCAATAGAATGCATTACATTCCTGTTAAAATCAAGGTAAATACTTGGGAGAGGCTACAGTTTGTTACGCCGACAGTCTTGTCGGGATCCACCTCCTTTACTTCCGCTCTGTTTGATTGATGTTGGCTCTGGCCTGTCTGCTCCCCTTCTCCCACCTCCTCTCACACAGTTCAGATCAATTCTCTTACAGACAGTCTGTATCTGCACACTGTGTAACTGCCTGCTATGCTGCATTTCTGTCCTGTGAAATTCCCAGACAAAACATGCAGCATAGCAGTTTGCAGATAGAGGCTGTCTGTAAGAGAATCCATCTGAGCTGTGTGAGAGGAGGAGGGAGAGGTAGAGGAGCCGTGCTGCCTGGATCCAGACTGTGTGCCACACATCCACACGGGGATGTGGGAAGGAGCCCAACGAGCACAGCTTCCATAGGGTATGGGGGGGCACAGCCACAGATCCAGCCATGCCTATACCACTTATGTATTTTCCACTATGCACAGTGCCTTAACCAGGGGCGGATCCAGAGTCTTTTCTCGGGAGGGGCACTGCCAAAAAATTATTTTTTGTGGGAAATTTATCGGGGAAATGGTTGGTGTCGGCGCTTCAATCATCCCGGCACCATGGTTGTTATGGTGTCAGGATGATTGAAGCGCATTATTTCTATTATTACATTGTAATATGAAATTAAATAGTTCAATGCAGAATCAGTGGGAGCCCCGAGTGTGTCACTTGCCACCGTCGCCTGCAATTAGTGGGAGCCCTGAGCGTGTCACTTGGCACACGTTGTGGATTGTCACTTGCCACGTCACCTGCCACATCTTGTGGATTGTCACTTGCCACACCTTGTGGATTGTCACTTCCCACATCACCTGCCACACCTTGTGGATTCTCACTTGCTACGTCACCTGCCACACCTTGCTGATTGTTACTTGCCTGCCACCAGATGCAGATTGTCATTTGCCACGTCACCTGACACAATTTGCGGATTGTCACTTGCCACGTCACCTGCCACACCTTGCAGATTGTCACTAACTTGCCTGCTAAGGTGTAGTTTTGGTTGTCTCTTGCTGTGTCCCAGACTCCCAGAGTCAGGCAGCAGAGAGATAATGTCAGGGTCACCTGTGGCCAGGTGACAGATGCACACCGTAGGGGGACAGGAGTGCACCGCGAGGTAGTGAACCCTATGGCTGGCTTCTGTGTATAGCAAACTGGGTGGTTGTGGAAAGCGGGACCAGAGGAGCACAACCGGGATCCCAACGGAAGCGAGAGCCAAGATTCCCCAGGGCGCGGAGTCTAAGACCCAGCTGGTCTTCTCCAGGGCCTCTAGTGGTGAGGATGTTACGCTGCAGGCTGGGACCAGGTCGCGGCCCCTGGAGTTTCCTAGCTCACGCCCCGTAGGATAAGGGGAAGCAGCAGCACACGATAGAGAGAACCGAATAACAAGCCGAAGGTCAGGGGCCACAAGCAGACAAGGATAACGAAGAACGAGCCGAAGGTCAAGGGTCACGAGCAGACAGGGATGGTCGGGGACAAGCCAATAACGTAACAGAGAGACAGACGTAGCACACGGCAGGCAGGAACCCAAACACACAATGCCTAACAAACACGTTGATCAGCAAAGCAGGCTTGCAGTGCACAGGTTAATATAGTGTTCAGTGATAGGGCCTGGGGTGGAGTCAGGCTGGGAGGAGATTATAAAGGAAGCCAGGTGAAGGAGGTCTGGTCTCTAGATGAACACATGAGGAGGAAGGTAAGATGGCAGACAAACACTACTGCATATCCATGACAGTACCCTCCCTCTTATGGGCCCTCCCCCGCCTGGACCCAGGCTTAAAGGGAAATCTCTGATGAAACCTTCTCAACAGATGAGGTGCAGCGACATCAGATGCAGCGATCCAAGACGCCTCCTCAGGACCAAAACCTCTCCAATGCACAAGGTACTGAAGAATGCCTCTGCAGAGCCGAGAATCCAGAACTTGTCTAACCTCGTACTTAAGATTATCCTCAGAGACTGAAAACGAGGTAGGGAGATGACAAGAAGATCTATTGAGGACCAAAGGCTCTCTAGGAATAAGCAAGGGCATGAGACGATCAACAGGAATCTGAGGAGGGTCCCCTAGACCCTTAAAGGGGAACTGGTCATCTTGCACAGGACCATCAGACTGGGCAGATGTCAGTGGAACCCTGAAGTCAGGTTGGTTAGAAGGTGACATGTCGCCGGAGTCAAGCTGAATAGCTGAAGGACAAGCAGAATGTCCCGAACAAGAAAAAGTGAGAGGCTCACTGGGCATGGGCTGGACTGGCATAACTAGTACAGAGGCAGAGTGAATAGCTGAGTCAGGTGTAGCGACTACCTGAATCGCATCGCAAGACGTAGCAACTGCAGGACTTGTAGACAAGCTAGCCTGGCTGTGCGTCCAAGGGTGGTTAGGGACAGAGAAATGTAAATGGTTATGCAACCTGGAATGAATGACCGGCTCAGATTCACAGGGGGCAACCTTGGGTAGGCAGGACGAGGAACAGGAGGGACCCCAAGCCAGGATCTGTCCAGTAGTCCAGTCCACATGAGGAGAATGGAGCTGTAACCATGGGAGACCCAAAATTATAGGCGTTGAGGCCTTGGGTAAGATAAGGAAGGATATCCACTCCTGGTGGAGTGTACCCACCGACATCTTAACAGGGAGGGTCTGGAAGCGGATAGGTCCCCCTGGGAGAACAGTACCATCAATCGCCAAGACCACCAATGGCGTGGTGAGGGGCAAAAGAGTAAGTCTCATGGACGATGCGATTTCCCAGTCCATGAAATTACCAGCGGCTCCGGAATCCAGATATGCTGAGACCGAATGAGAAGAAGCACCAACATGAAGGAACACAGAAAGCAGAAGACGAGAAGGGGAAGGTGATATTTCTGGGTCCAATACTCCACTTTCCAGATGAAGTGGACCCGGACGTTTTTCTGGACAAAGAGAGCAAGTGTCACGAAAATGACCTTTGCCCCCACAGTAAAGACACAGACCAAGAGTTCTGCGCCTAGCACGTTCCTCGGGGGATAGCCTGGTCCGACCCAGCTGCATGGGTTCCTCAGCTGGTAGGAGATGCTCTACGGGTCGAAGAGAGGGGAGCTCAGGCTGACTAAGAACCAAGGAGTGCTGGCGTTGCTTTTCTAAGGTCCTCTCCTGAAAGCGAATATCGATCTGGTTACACAAGGAGATAACGCCGGCCAGATCAGTGGGGATGGTTCTTCCTGCTAATTCATCCTTCACTCTATCAGACAGGCCATGCAAAAAGGTTGCGACTAAGGCCTCATTGTTCCAGCTCAACTCAGCCGACAGTATGCGGAAATGAAGGGCATACTGTCCCACAGAAGCAGACTCTTGGCGGAGACGTAAAAGGGTGCTGGCCGCTGAAGAGACACGAGCCGGTTCTTCGAAGATATTCCGAAAAAGTTTCAAGAAGCCAGACAGGCTAGAAACCACTGGATCATTCAGTTCCCACAGAGGGGCTGCCCAGGCTAAAGCTTCACCAGAGAGGAGGGAAATGATATAGGCTACCTTAGCCCGATCAGACAGGAAGTTTTGGGGCTGGAGCTCAAAATGAATTGTGCATTGACTAAGGAACCCCCTGCAAGCCTTGGAGTCCCCAGAGAAACGGGACGGAGCTGGCAGTTGTAGTGAGTGTGTGGCTGCGACTGGTGCAATAGGTGCAGCCGCTGGTTGTATTTGAGGTTGCGGATTCAGGGTTCCCAAGGAGGCCTGAAGCTGCTCAAAGCGAGAAGCCAGATCCTGGAGGAATCGCATCACCTGAGTCTGATTCGATTCCTGGGTTTCAAGTCTGCAAACTATGCCCTGCAACGGATCATCCACGGGTAACGGGATGTCAGCCGGGTTCATGGCTGATCAAACTGTCAGGGTCACCTGTGGCCAGGTGACAGATGCACACCGTAGGGGGACAGGAGTGCACCGCGAGGTAGTGAACCCTATGGCTGGCTTCTGTGGATAGGAAACTGGGTGGTTGTGGAAAGCGGGACCAGAGGAGCACAACCGGGATCCCAACGGAAGCGAGAGCCAAGATTCCCCAGGGCGCGGAGTCTAAGACCCAGCTGGTCTTCTCCAGGGCCTCTAGTGGTGAGGATGTTACGCTGCAGGCTGGGACCAGGTCGCGGCCCCTGGAGTTTCCTAGCTCACGCCCCGTAGGATAAGGGGAAGCAGCAGCACACGATAGAGAGAACCGAATAACAAGCCGAAGGTCAGGGGCCACAAGCAGACAAGGATAACGAAGAACGAGCCGAAGGTCAAGGGTCACGAGCAGACAGGGATGGTCGGGGACAAGCCAATAACGTAACAGAGAGACAGACGTAGCACACGGCAGGCAGGAACCCAAACACACAATGCCTAACAAACACGTTGATCAGCAAAGCAGGCTTGCAGTGCACAGGTTAATATAGTGTTCAGTGATAGGGCCTGGGGTGGAGTCAGGCTGGGAGGAGATTATAAAGGAAGCCAGGTGAAGGAGGTCTGGTCTCTAGATGAACACATGAGGAGGAAGGTAAGATGGCAGACAAACACTACTGCATATCCATGACAGATAATGTAATCTCTCTGCTGCCTGCACAGTGAGGGCGGAAGTCACTGCAGGAATGCAGGGCAGGCACGGGCGGTGAGAGATGATCTCATCTCTCTGCTCCCCCGCTCCCGGCTAGCTGATTGGCCAGCTGCCACACTGAGCCTGCTCTCTCACTCTCACCTGCGCTGCCAACACACTGAGCAGTACGGTCTGCCCACGAACCGCGCCGCCCCCGACAACAAACCACGCCGCAAGCGGAGCCGCCCGCTTTCTTACCCGTCTGTGGAGCCGCACGCTATTGCACCTGCCCGCAGAGCGGCCTGACGTGACTCACTGACGTCACTCGTTGCTAGATGCCAAGCGGCCCAGGCGTTAGCAGCGAGTGCAGGGAAGAGGCTCCACCCACCTCCTCCTCCGCTCCTGGTATCGTGTCAGTGCACCACGTAACTACATTAGACGAGTCTCTCTCTCAGCGCCGCTGATCGGCTGATGTGAGAAACTGAGAGAGAGACTCAGAGAGGCAGCGGCAGCCGCAGAACAAGTACTGTATATACTCGAGTATAAGCCGACCCGAATATAAGCCGAGGCACCTAATTTTACCCCAAAAAACTGGGAAAACGTATTGACTCAAGTATAAGCCTAGGGTGTCCTAGGCTTATACTTGCCTCATTGTGCCCATGCCTCACTGTGCCCATGACTAGACTGATGTTTAACATGGAAGTCTATGGAAGGAGTGCCCGGCTTTGAAAAATCGGTTCTCCCAGACACCAAACTTTTCAAACTTATAGAGGAGACATGGGGCTACATGTGTGCCAAGTTTGGGGTCCAGAGGACCTACGACGGGCCGGTACCGGGTCCGCAAAATCACTGGAGAAATTACCGTTTAACATTGGAGTCTATGGAAGGGGTGCCCGGGTTTAAAAAATCAGTGCTCCCCGGCCGTAGGTCCCCCAGACACCAAACTTTGCACATTTGTAGAAGAGACATTGGGCTACATGTGTGCCAAGTTTGGGGGCCAGGGGTCCTACGGCCGGTCGGTACCGGGTCCCAAAATTTCGGGAGATCAGGCGCAAAAAAAAAAAAACAGAGCAAGCAAGTGAGTGTGACAGATGGTCTCGGGGGGGGGGCAATTGCCCTGTTGCCCCCCCCCCTGGATCCGCCACTGGCCTGAACTTGTTTACTGTTCAGGTGTGTGCCTGTTTAGTAAGCGCTGCCACATTTCCCAGTAGAAGAGAGGTAGAAAGAAGGGGTGAATTGTTGAAGTTGTAACCGCCCTCTCTAAACTTTCAAACAGCAATTCAAATGAACTGACCTACATGACAGATGAAGTGCCCCTCCTGGAAAAACAAAAGGAGGGAGGAAAGAAATAACAGCTTATTTATGATTATATCAATATTTAATTATTAACCACTTAAGCCCCAGACCATTTTGCTAGTCAAAGACCAGGCCACTTTTTGCGATTCGGCACTGCGTCACTTTAACTGACAATTGCGCGGTCGTGCGACGTGGCTCCTGAACAAAATTGACGTCCTTTTTTTCCCACAAATAGAGTTTTCTTTTGGTGGTATTTGATCACCTCTGTGATTTTTATTTTTTGCGCTATAAACAAAAATAAAGCGACAATTTTGAAAAAAATTAAATATTTTTTATGTTTTGCTATAATAAATATCCCCAACAAATATAGAATTTTTTTTTCCACAGTTTAGTCCGATACTTATTCTTCTACATATTTCATACTCAATAGGCGTTTATTGATTGGTTTGCGCAAAAGTTATAGCTTCTACAAAATAGGGGACTGTTTTATGGCATTTTTAATAATATATATTTTTTTACTAGTATTGGCGGCAATCAGCGATTTTTATCATGACTGCGACATTATGGGGGACACATCTGACACCTTTGACACTATTTTGGGACCATTGTCATTTTTACAGCGATCAGTGCTATAAAAATGCACTGATTACTGTAAGAATGACACTGGCAGTGAAGGGGTTAACCTGTTGGGGGCGCTGAAGGGGTTAAGTGTGTCCTAGGGAGTGTTTATAACTGTTAGGGGGTGTGGCTTGGCGTGACACGTCATTGATCGCTGTTCCCGATGACAGGGAACAGACGATCACTGACAGTGTCACTGAGAAGAACGGGGAGATATTTGTTTACACTTACCTCTCCCCTTTCTTCAGCTCTGTGCCTCGATCACGGGACACCGGCGGCAATCAAGTCCGCGTGTCCCGCGTGCGCGGTCACGGAGCTCCGGACCAGGTCGCAAGCGCCCCACGGCTCGCATCTTTAAGGGGACGTACCTGTACGCCCTTATGCCCAGCCGTTCCATTCTGTCAACGTATATCGTCGTGCGGCGGTCCTTAAGTGGTTAACCTATCCCATACTTCTCTTTTAAAGTCAATAAAAAACCCTAACTTAGGTACGTTTAGTTTGCTAAACCATTTTGTTTATTTACTTTTACCTTTTTAAATCCTTTTGTCTCAGCCTGATGCTTGAAGCCTGTTTGCAACCATCTACATGCACTGACTCCAGACAGCTTTGCATGTAGTTATTTTGTTGGTGACAACCGTAGAACCAGCGGCGGCCCATCCATTAGGGGCACCAGGCCGCGCCCCCTCTCTCTACGCCACCCCCTTATATGCAATGGATAGGACACTGGTCAAATAAATTACATTTTTTTTTTAAGCAGAGCCAGAGGCTCTAATAGGATTCAAAATAGGGTAGGCTCGGGTCGCCGAGAATGCGTTACGATCGCACCCCAGGTGTGTTACAGCAGCGAATGAATATTCGCTGTGGAAACACTGATCCTCAATCCAGGCCAATCAGAAGTGGGTGTGAAACACGTTTTCCGATTGGCCAAAAAGAGAAGACTCACAATTGGCTGCCGATGGGAGGGAGGAATCGGAAGCCGCCACCGCCATCACCATGATGACCCTTGGAGAGCAGGAGAGCGGGAGGCCGCCGCTGCCTCAGAGCGGGGTAAACCGCCGGGATGGGGGGTGGCATAATGTTTGCTGCCCCCCCAAAAATAAATTCCACTGGCCGCCACTGCGTAGAACATGCCTGTGCAATGTGTATTGCCACGGCTAATTGTAGTCTCTTTTGGGTGAGCTTGTGACAACATCAAAGCTGAGGAAGAATTGGGAGACAGCAACAGAGTTCTGTCACCCCATACAGGAAGTGCCTGAACAAGGACCTTCTCTAAAAGGGAGAGGGCGCTTTAATGTCAGGTAACATTAACACTGTGTGTTCATTTTGTGGGCTTCAGTGCCTCTGTGTAACCATAAGCTCTCATGCACATGGATGCTTACCAGCTATTATGTGCCAAGGCATACAATCTGTGGCACTTTCCGACACCCAGAGAGCCACATGTGGCACGTACAGCTGAATACAAGTGAATAACCGTATTCAGCCACGCTCAGGTAAACAGCAATGGCTTCATGCATGCCATACTTCCCTCTGTGCCGACCGTTCTGCAGGCGGTCAAGCACGATTTTATGATTCATTGCTCTAGCTCATCTATTTTGGATGTAGGTGCATTTTTATTTAATAAAATAATTATTATTATTTTTTTACAAGAAGAAATAAAATAATTTTTAATACAGTAATGCACATTTTTCATTGCTTTACATATTGCTTGAAGTGACATGCGGAAGCAAGGAGCTATCCAAGCCTGATTCCATGCTTTGAAGCTGGCTGTCCATCAGCCTACAGGGAGGATCCACACAGGTTCATACAATCTCTTGGTCTTTCCATAAGGTGCTACTCAAGCCTGATTCTATGCTTTAAAATCTGTGTGGCCGTTCACCTACAGGGAGGATTCATACAAGCTCATATAATCTCTTGGTGGAAACATTCTTTCTGGTAAGCAGTTCACCCTATACTGTATATTCAGCACAGTGTTATAATAAAAAAAATAAAAAAAGACTTTAACAACCTTTTTTTTTACAACTAAACTAAAAGTAGTTTTCTTTTCTTTTAGTTCTCTTTCTTTCTTCTTCATTTTTTTTTTTTTTTTATTAAGTAAAAGTCCATACTATGTACAGGCATAAATGCTCATTATTACCTTTAGTAGTAGTCAGAAGAACATCTTTTTTGCCTCTCTCTTATATAGTTAAATGTTACTGGAGCCTGGCTTTCCCTGACTTTTTTGACTAAATGACACCAACTGCCTTTCCATTGTCCCTCCAGGCCTTTGAGTTGGTATATGGGCTGAAAATGAACAATATTTATTATTGATAGTCTATATATCCTCATCAAAACTATGCCGAGTCCTTTAGGAAATTGCTTTTGGAACAGAATTGTTAAGTCATTCTAATTACATTTCTTATTCCATCTCTTTCCTCTCTTCTGTAATCGATGGAATTATTTTCATTGACCAGTGTACATTTGCAGGTTATTTGAACAGATTTTCCTCTCAATCAATGAATTTCTTTCCTGTTAAAAGCAGCCAGCCTGGAGTCTGTCAGTGCATTGCATACTGGGAATACTGTACATCCTGTTATGTATACTGTATATTAGAAGCCATAAGTTGGTCTGTGATTGTGTAGAGATCTTGCCCACCAAAAATTAAATTTCAACCAGAGGTTGATATTTGGTAAAGTCCTGACTGCCTTTTTTTATATTGAAGGTGACAAACCCAACTCGCCTATTTTGTGTAATGTAAGGCCCCTTTCATATGGTCGGTCTGATTTTGACTTGTAATTAGACGGATAAAAAATGGACTTCAGTGTAACCCAAGAGTCACCCATAGATATGTATTGTGTACATCCGGGTCTATTCAGGTTCATCAAACTGAACACAAGATGCTTGCAGCCAGGTCTTTTCCAGACCTGACCAGATGTGGGTGGGTATAGGTGGACGCATGTTTGGCTGCCCATAAGGTTTCAATTAGTCTGTTTGTAGACAGGTGAAGTTGGGTTATTTCCCCTTTAAGAGAAGCTCTTCCTACTCTGTAGGTATTTCAGGAGCCCCTAGATGAAGTAGGTGAATTTGAGACTCAATGTGCATGGCTGCCTGGAAGACCTGAGGAGAGGGAAGGGCTGCTGAGGTTTTTCCTGCTTTCCCCCTAAGGAGGGAGGACCTGCAGAGGGGTCCCCCACAGCGGACGGTCAGGAAGATATGGAGGGTACACATTAAGGGAAGAAGAGTACAGTACAGCCATGGATGGTTACTGGACCTAGGCAAAGTCAACTTACTTGATCACTACAAAGGTACAAATGCTTCCCCAATGAAGACCCTGTATTACCTATTTGATCTATCAACTGGGAACTGTAATCAGGGGTCAGGAGATTGAGATGGCCACTCCAGAACCTTCACTTTATTCTGCTGTAGCCAATGACAGATTGACTTGACCTTGTGTTTTGGATCTGTCATGTTGGAATGTCCAAGTACGTCCCATGCGCAGCTTCCTGGCTGATGAATACAAATGTTCCTCCAGTATTTTTTTATAACATACTGCATTCATCTTGCCATCAATTTTGACCAAATTTCCTGTGCCTTTGTAGCCCACACATCCCCAAAACATCAGCGATCCACCTCCGTGTTTCACAGTAGGAATGGTGTACCTTTCATCATAGGCCTTGTTGACTCTTCTCCAAATGTAGCCTTTATGGTTGTGGCCAAAAAGCTCAATTTTGGTCACATCACTCCAAATGACTTTGTGCCAGAAGGTTTGAGGCTTGTCTCTGTGCTGTTTGGCTTATTGTAAGCGGGATACTTTGTGGCATTTGCGTAGTAATGGCTTTCTTATAGCGCCTCGACCATGCAGCCCATCTTTCTTCAAGTGCCTCCTTATTGTGCATCTTAAAACAGACACACCACATATCCTGTATTTCATCTAAAGTTATTTGTGGGTTTTTCTTTGCATCAACAAACAATTTTCCTGGCAGTTGTGGCTGAAATTTTAGTTGGTCTACCTGACCGAGGTTTGGTTTCAACAGAACCCCTAATTTTCCACTTCTTGATTAGAGTTTGAACACTGCTGATTGGCATTCTCAATTCCTTGGATATCTTTTTATATCCCTTTCCTGTTTTATACAGTTTATACAGTTTCCTGTTTTATACAGTTCAACAACCTTTTCCCACATATACTTTGACAATTATTTTGCTTTCCCCATGACTCAGAATCAAGAAACGTCAGTGCAGCACTGGATGAAAGATACAAGGGTCTGTCAGGAGTCCAGAAACTCATTGACCTTTTATACACACATGCTAATTACAAACAAACAGATCACAGGTGAGGGTACCTTTAACCTCCCTGGCGGTATGATTCTGTCAGAGTTTAGGTGCTGAGAGCAGTACAGTTATTTTGCATGGAAATTTGGCGTTTTATATTGTAGGCCTGCAATTCTTAAAAATAACTCACTTAAATCTGTCCAAACAAGAGTCTAGTAGACATCCCGGGTATGATAAAGTTTGCAACACAAAATCATAAATTATAATATAATAAATAACTATAAATAATTATAACAAATAATAATATAATAATAATAAAAATTATTCAATAATGTAATCAAATCAAAAACACTGAAATTTGCTTAGTTGCAGAATTGTCGCTGTCATTAGATTTAGTGTTTGATGACGAATTTCCCCACAAATGGCTATCGCTCAATTCTGCAAGTGATTCTAATTTATTATCGCTGTTTTTTAGCTGGTCTAAAACCACTTTTGACATTAAGGGACACTTTTTGGTTGCTATGGACAATCTCCAAATTCCAGGCAGAAAAAACGGTTTTTTATAATATAAAAGTGCATGCAGGACACTGGAAAGACCACTAGGGACAAAGGGGATGTGTAATTTTTTTTTATACAGTACTGTAATCTGTAAGATTACAGTATACTGTATGTGTATTGTGTTTTTACTTTTTTGAATTTGGCGGCGATCTCCGCCCCTGTGTGCCGCAACGTCGCAGGGAACGGAGCTCGGCACCACTGTGTGTGAATCGAGCGAGGAGACAGCTCGCACACACTGCGGGTAGACATCGCAGGATCCAGGGAACAAGGTAAGTAACTCTCCCTGTATCCTGCGATGCAGCCCGAGTCTGGCTTGGGGTTACCGCTAATGGTACTGAAACCTTACCCCGAGCCACACTCAGGAATGCCGCCAGGGAGGTTAAAAGCCATTCAAACCCCTTTGTGTCAACTTGTGTGCATGTTATCAGACCAAAATCACCAGGGTATGTAAACTTTTGATCAGAGTCATTTGGCTAGCTTCTGTTGTCATTAATATTAAAAAAGAGTAAACAGTTGATTGATAATAAATGGCTTCAGCCAAACACTAACCGTGAGTGAAAGAAATGTTTTTGTGTTATCATTCAAATTCTCTGAAAAATGGCCAAGAAATCATAAATTCTGCCAGGGTATGTAAACTTATGAGAACAACTGTAATAATAATAATAATAATAATTCATTAATTTCACAATAATTTCAGTCATTACTTTTTCTTCCCTTTTTATTTTTATTTTTTTTTGTTGTTTATTCTTTATTTTTATATTTTAGTTTTTTTACTTTATTCCTATTTTATATCTTATTTTATTATACTTTATCATAATCTAAATTACTTAGTTAGAATGGGTTTTTAACAAGGAATCTAGTATTGGTAAAATGTTAAACTGTAAAATGGTCCAACTGTTCATCCATGCTTAACAATTACTATTATGTTAAGAGTACAAATTATTATTATCAGATGAACCGAACATACTGTATTTACCATTCTTCCAATATAAGCGTTATTTGACACATGCTATATGATAACTCCTTGTTTGTACAAATTATCCAGAAAACAATGAAAATTATGGAATAAAAAAATATAACATTGTTATTATTATGCAGGATTTATATAGCACCAATGGTTTGCACAGAGCTTTACAATATAAAGGGAGACAGTACAGTTACAATTAGGGTTGTCGATACCACTTTTTTAAGACCGATTAAAAGTACCTATACTTTTTTTCAAGTACTTGCCGATACCGATTACTGATACTTTTATTTAATCTCATGTGACAGTGGCACATGTGTCAGTATTTTTTATTTATTTTTTTATCAATTTATTTTTTGAATTTTTTTATTTATTTTTTACAATTTATTTATTTATTTATGTTTTACAATGCTTTCTTTTTTTAATGGGGGGGGGGGGGGATGTGGGGACAGTGTCAGTGTGTTTTTTTTATTATTATTATTTTTTACAATTTTTTTTTTATTATTTATTGCGATTTTTTTTATCAGCCCTGTTGGGGGGCTATGGTGAGATATCAGGGGTCTTAACAGACCTCTGACATCTCCCCTTTGAGACAGGGAAAGGGACTAGGGACACAGATTCCCCAGTCCCTTTCTCAGCAGCCTCCGCTGCACTGATAGTTAATGGAGAGAAGACAGCGGCTTCTCTTCATTCATTAACTGAGACATCGTAATCACAGGAGGTTACAATGTTTCAGTTATGTGAATGGACAGAGTCAGTGATCACTGACTCTGTCCATTCAGAAAACTTAGGAGCCGGGTTTACCGGCTCCTACCTCCACTCTCCATCCTGAGATACCAAGGGGGACGGCAGCACAGAGGGGGAGAAGAGAGGGGGACAGATGCACAGAGGGGGACACGGAGAAGAGAGGGGGACACAGAGCAGCATGGAGGGGGACAGCAGAATGGAGAAGGACGGATGGGGACTGGAGGAGGATAGGGGACAGTCAGCGCCAGTGGTGATTGTGTGTGGGAGAGAAGCACCGGGGGGGGGGGGGGGGTTTTGAGTGAGAGGACCGGCTGTCAGACTTTTAAATCTATACAGGGTGATCAGTGCTTGTAACTCTCCCACTGCACTGATCACCCTGACTGCCCAGGTATCGGGTGAAGCATCGGAGCATTTGCCCCGAGTACAAGTACTCCGGCAAATGCTCGGTATCGATACCGATACTAGTATCGGTATCGGGGACAACCCTAGTTACAATACAATAAAATAAAATACAAGAGGGTTATGCTCATAAGAGCTTGCAATCTAATAGATAGTTTTGCCACATGCCCCACCTTTTGAAAGACAGACTTGATTGTTCATATAAATGTGTAAGTAACATAAATAGTCCAAAATTGTGCAAATAACACTGAATGAGACTTCACTGTAGAGAAGAGACATTGCTGGAAGTGGCAGCAGAGGAGGATCACATTATTTTTGTCCATGGATGTCATACACATGAGGTTGCAGCAGAATCCAGTTGAGCCTTTCAATCCTGAGTAGGAGACCAGCTTAACATACAAATACATTTGACTCTTTCCTGTATAAAGAGTCCATTTGCACTGGTAAGAGTCTTATTGTCATATAGGTGGCGGAGCACTTGAGGTGTTGATGCTTTTACATAGTTACATAGTTAGTCAGGTTGAAAAAAGACACAAGTCCATCTAGTTCAACCAAAAAATATCAAACAATCCCATATACACAATGCTTCACCCACAGTTGTTCCAGAGGAAGGCGAAAAACCCCAGCAGAGCATGATCCAATTTGCTACAGCAGGGGAAAAAATTCCTTCCTGATCCCCCGAGAGGCAATCGGATTTTCCCATGATAAACTTTACCTATAAATATTAGTATTCAGTTATATTATGTACATTTAGGAAAGAATCCAGACCTTTTTTTTAAGCAATCTACTGAGCTGGCCAGAACCACCTCTGGAGGGAGTCTATCCCACATTTCACAGATCTTACTGTGAAGAAACCTTTCCGTATTTGGAGGTGAAATCTCTTTTCCTCCAAAGAGTGCCCTCTTGTCCTCTGTGATGACATTAAAGTGAATAACTCAACACCAAGTTCACTATATGGACCCCTTATGTATTTGTACATGTTGATCACATCCACCCTTATTCTCCTCATCTCAAGAGAGCATAAATTCTGTTTCTCTAATCATTCCTCAGCATGCCTCTTTGGTTGCCCTTCTCTTCACTTTCTCCAGTTCCCCATATAATTTTTTTGAAAACTGAACTGCATATTCCAGATGAGGTCTTACTAATGATTTGAACAGGGGGAAATTGATATTTCTCTCTCTGGAGACCATACCTCTTAATACAAGAAAGGACTTTGCTCGCTTTGGAAACCACAGTTTGGCATTGCATGCCATTATTGAGCTTATAATCTACCAAAACCCCCAGATCCTTCTCCACTACGGATCCCCCCAGTTGTACTCCCCCTAGTATGTATGATGCATTCATATTCTTAGCCCCCAAGTGCATAACTTTACATTTATCAACATTAAACCTCATTTGCCACTTAGTTTCCCAATACGGCAGGGCATTGAGGTCGGCTTGTAAATTGGAGACATCCTGTAAGGATGTTATTTCACTGCATAGCTTGGTGACATCTGCAAGGACAGAAATGGTACTTTTAATCCCAGACCCAGTATCATTTATAAAGATAATAAAAAGTAAGGGTCCCAGCATTGAACCTTAGGGTACACCACTGATAACCTTAGACCATTCAGAGTAACAGTCAGCCCCCCTAATACTTACCTGAGCCCCATCTCTATCAAGCAATGTTGCACAAGAGCCACGAAGACTGGGGGCTCTCCCTCCTCATTGGCTGAGACAGCAGTGGGCGCTATTGGCTCTCGCTGCTGTCATCAAAGTCAGTGAACCACTGGTGAAAAGGAGGTGTGGGGCTGAGCCGCGGCACTGTGTCTGAATGGACACACAGAGCAAGCGGCTTGCTGTGGGGGCATTCGGCAGGAGAAAGGGACCAGGAGCGCTGGCATGGGACCAGAGAAGAGGAGGATCTGGGCTGCTCTATGCAAAACTACTACACAGAGCAGGTAAGTATAACATGTTTTTTATTTTTAAACAAAATAAACTGAGACTTTAAAGTGTTACTAGACCCAGGACCCTGTATTCACTATATCTGGTTTCCCACAGTACACAGGAGATGCAATTAATTTAGTAAATATAAACTGCTAAATACCTTTTCTTATCAGCAGTTAGAGAAGTCTTGTAACGTCTATGAGTTTCTGGTTAAAGCTTGTGGGAGGAGTTTTCATTCTGCACTAACTGTCCTTTGAGGCTGTAGGACCCCTGACCCTCTGGACAGTGCTGATTGGCCCTGTGCTGATCACATTCACTCTCCCAAGAAAAACTCTTTAGCAATACACACAAAACTGAGCATGTGCAGCCTGTCCCCTGGCTCTGTATTTTCAGGAAATATATTTGGGACAGTGGAAGAAGGAGGAGATCAGAGGAGACAGAATCAAACAGCCTTTTTTACACAATGCAGATGATTAACCCCTTAGGTTCCACAGTGAGTATAACAAGCATGCTTTACTGCATATACAGACTGATCTTACTGTTGTGGGTTTAGTAACACATTAAGTTACTCTCCCATGCTCCACTGATTGGCCCTAAAATGAGTTATCATTTAGCAAATATCACAAAATACAAACATGAGGTAAAGATTTACATGAACCCTGAATACTAAAGGTTGGTATATATTCCAGTAGACAGCAGAGAACTGAGGCGGTGTTTAGCCAATAACAGTGTATCCATATTTTTCAGGGGTAATGGTCCAAGCCTTCTATGAACAGTAAATTCACAATGGGGAATATGCATTACCCAGATGTACCTAGAAATGGGCACAAATAAATACATAGATCATGTCACTAAAGGGTGGGCACTAATAACAGTTCTTTTCACATTTTTATAATATTAGCAATACAGAAGCTAAAATGTGTTTAAAAATTCAAAATGACGCAAAGCCACTGGAAACTTTAGCATATGCAGATGAGAACACCTACCAAAGTTAGAAAAAGTTAGTTAGTTAGTAACACTTTAATATCACTTTAAGTCCACAGAAGAAAGAGACAATTGGAGCAGCAATGCAATGCATGGAGGGTTATTAATATATATACCCGTATATACTTGAGTATAAGCCGACCCGAAGTTAAGCCGAGGCACCTAATTTTACCACAAAAAACTGGGAAAACGTATTGACTCAAGTATAAGCCTAGGGTGTCCATGTGCATGCCTCACTGTGCCTCACTTTGCCTCACTGTGTCCATGTGCAAGCCTCACTGTGTCCATGCCTCACTGTGTCCATGCCTCACTGTGTCCATGCCTCACTGTGTCCATGCCTCACTGTGTCCATGCCTCACTGTGCCCATGCCTCACTGTGCCCATGCCTCACTGTGTCCATGCCTCACTGTGTCCATGCCTCACTGTGTCCACGCCTCACTGTGCCCATGACTAGACTGACGTTTAACATGGGAGTCTATGGAAGGGGTGCCTGGCTTTGAAAAATCGGTGCTCCCTGGCCATAGGTCCCCCAGACAACAAACTTTGCACACTTCTAGAGGAAGAGTGGGACTACATGTGTGCCACGTTTGGGGTCCAGGGGACCTACGGCCGGCCGGTACCGGGTCCCCAAATTCGGGGGGAGATCAGGCGCAAAAAGGTGACTCGAGTATAAGCCGAGGGGGGCATTTTCAGCACAAAAAAATGTGCTGAAAAACTCGGCTTATACTCGAGTATATATGGTACTGTATATCAGGAAAACTTAGCTACTGCCTTTTAGCTTTTCATGCATGCGATTACTTATCTTTCTGTGAAAGACACGTCAAGACATTACCCTTTTTTTGTTCCCAATGTGTGTGTGCTTTATAGAGTTTACAGTGAGTATTAATACACCTCCATGCATGCATTGCATGCCTGGATTTGGGGATTCTCATAACTTTATAAACTATTATTCCAGGTCGACATCTCTGTAGGCAGCACTGGAAGTCATCCCTGCCTGACACATGGGAATTACAAAGCAGAATGATCACTTGCTTTTCACTTGTCCTAAAATAAACACGGTCTGAGGCCTCGTACACACGACCGGTTTTCTCGGCAAGAAATGACAAGAAAACTGCAGAGAGCTTTCTTGCCGAGAAAACTGTTCGTGTGTATGGTTTCTCGTCGAGAAAACTGTTGTGAATCTCGACGAGAAAAAAAGAAGACCTGCTTTCTTTTTTCTCGTCGGGAGTCTCAGTTTTCTCATCGTGATTCTCGTCAGACTGTTTTTGGACGAGAAAACCGTTCGTGTGTATGCTTTTCCGAGTCTTCAAAAACCGTGCATGGTCAGAATCAAGTATGAGACGGGAGCGCACCTTCTTGTAAAACTAGCGTTTGTAATGGAGATAGCACAATCGTCACACTGTAACCAACTAAAAGCACGAAGACTGAAAAGCGCGAATCGTCTCTCACTAAACTTTTACTAACACGCAGTAACACGAGATTAGCAAAAGCAGCCTGAGAATGGAACTTCCCCTTTATACTGCCGTTGTACGTGTTGTACGTCACCGCGCTTTAGACTGATGAGATTTTGGATTGACAGTGTGTATGCAAGGAAAGCTTGACAAGAATCTCATCAAGCTTGACAAGAAACTCGTTGAGAAAAACTATGTTTTTTTTTGCGACGAGATTCTCGGCCGTGTGTACAAGGCTTCAGACCTGGTTCACACCTATGCATTTTTTAGTGCGTTTTCAGTTTTGCAGATACACACTACAATCCATTTAACATGGTTTCCTATGGATGTAGTTCACATCTGTGCATTTTATAGAAAGGGCTAGGGACTTTTTTTCTGGTTTTTGGTTCCATAGGCTTCAATGGATCAGAAACGTGTATGGAAAAACACAAAATGCACCTGGAATATGAAAACTGCAACCTGCATATGTGTAAATTAGACCTTAGGCTGGATTCACACCTATGCATTTTTAGTGCTTTTTGCATTTTACAGATTTGCACTACAGAACGTGTTCCATAGGAAACCACGTTAAATGGACTGTAGTGCAAATCTGCAAAATGCAAAAAGCACAAAAAATGCATAGGTGTGAATCCAGCCTAATGGCGCGTACACACGACCATTTTTCATGCCGAGAATTTTTTTTATTTTTATTTGGTCATTAAAAATGAACGTGTGTGAGCTCCAGAGCATTTTTCACGACGTGAAAAATGAGCATTAAAAATTTGGAACATGCTGTAATTTTTCTCGTCGTTTTTCACGTCGTCGTTTTTCTCGTCATGAAAAACGGGCGTGTGTAGGCTTTAACGACGTGAAAAAAATGAGACGGGAGCGCTCGTTCTAGTAAATCTAGCGTTCGTAATGGAGATAGCACATTCGTCACGCTGTAACGGACTGAAAAGCACGAGGCTGAAAAGCGCGAATCGTCTCTCAACAAACTTTACTAACACGAGGATCAGCAAAAGCAGCCCAAAGTGTGGCGCCATCCGAATGGAACACTTCCCCTTTATAGTGCCGTCGTACGTGTTGTACGTCACTGCGCTTTAATCAAGCATTTTTTTCATGATAGTGTGTAGGCAAGGCAGGCTTGAGAAGAATCACGTCGAGAAAAACGCCGTTTTTTTCAATGACATTAAAAACGGTCGTGTGTACGCAGCATTAGTCTAAATAACAGGAGAAGGGCATCTGACAGGAGATTGTGACCGTCTCACAATAGAGCCGGTTCACACAGCTCCGGGGCGGCCACAGTCCGGATTGCAGAAGGATCCTGTGCAGCTTTGGCTCAGTTTCAGGTGCAAATTCAGGCAAAAATTCTGACCAGTGTGAACCCAGCTTAAAAGTTCAAAACTACAGTGCTTTCCAGGTATCAATTCATGTCACTATTTTTATTTGGACAGTTTAAAGCCCCTACACAAGGAGAACATACTCATGCCAATGCTAAGCTATTAGCAATGCAACATCTCATATTTAGCTTGGATACAAATATCAAACTTGTATATTTCCTGATGGCCGAAGTTCATGTTAAAGGAATTCACTTACGTTAGGTGCTGTAACCCTGTTTCCCCACCAGATGGCGGAAACGTACCAAAGACCACTGGCTATGTGTAGGTGAGGAATGTTTACTTCTGAGCGCCAAGTCTAGAGCTGGAACATGAGAAAGGTATAATTTATGAGCAGACAGCAGACACGTTACCTGCCTGCAATTGCTAAACAAGAATGTCTTTGTCCTGAAAAATCTCATTCCGCTGTTCCTAAGAAGATTCTGCTATTTGTGGAGCGATTTCAAAACCTTATGCTACAGCTGTCTCAGGCCACAGTTTGCATGATTGTAAATGGCCTTTGAAATGCAATAATTTTTAGATGAAGCATTAGTGTGGCTGGATCTCTTGTCTTCCCCACTCTCCTTCCCCTGGAACATGGCAGATCTCAGTGTTAAAACATAGAGCTATACAAAGCCAATTGTGGTGGATGCTTCTCGTCCACAGTTTGCACTCCCTCTTTTGCCTGTGTAGCGCTACCCCCAGTTAAGAGAGCCGCTGGTTTGATTTCGGGCCCTGAGTACAGCTCCGCCAACCCCCGGCAATCTTGTCTAGTCTCCTGTGGCACAGTTAGTCTAGGGATTCTACTTGTATCACAAGCAAACAGTATTGCAAGGGTAACTTCTTTGGTCTGAGACAACACACTGATACGAGAGGGGGTTTCTTTGCATGCAAACTTTCGGTGGTGCACTTGATGAACAGTATTTTGTAATCCACAAAGTAGGCAGTCACAAGGAACACTATACTGGAGACCCTTTAACCCTGTCCTGCTACTGGTCTCCAGTGAAACAGCAAACGATCGGTGGGCCAAGGCAGTCTATAGGCCTAAACACGGTACAGTCTATTGGATTGAGCAAGTGCTCGCTCACCACTCTGGACGCGATCCCAGTCCGGGACTTCCACCTGCTGTGTCTCAGCACACAGCGTCTGCCACGATCGGGTCCCCGATCCAACTGATGTCCTCACTCGACAAGTCAGATACCACTCAGGCTCCCCAGTGGGTGGAAGGCTCTTCAGAAGTTGCGCAAGGCCCCAGGCTTCAGGCCTTGCACTGCAGCAGATCCGCACAGGAAGAAACTGTTGCTTGCAGCGTGGTGTCCCAAAGAGGCCGAGCTCTGCCTCGCCTCCTTCTTAAATAGCCCCTCCCATGAGTCTCTGCGGTGGCCAATTGCACTCTGGGTGCCGAACGGGGTTCTGGGTAACATAGTCCCGGGGCCTTAAAGGAGACCCGGCTACACCTGCTAGATTTCACAATCGTGAGCAGGGATGAGCCGAACACCCCCCTGTTCGGTTCGCACCAGAACCTGCGAACAGACAAAATGTTCGTGTAAACTTTAGAACCCTATTAAATACAATGGACTCGAACGTTCGAAATCTAAAGTGTTAATTATAAAGGCTAATATGCAAGTTATTGTCCTAAAAAGTGTTTGGGGACCGGGGTCCTGCCCCAGGGGACATGTATCAATGCAAAAAGAAGTTTTAAAAACGGCCGTTTTTTCGGGAGCAGTGATTTTAATAATGCTTAAAATGAAAAAATAAAAGTGAAATATTCCTTTAAATTTCGTACCTGGGGGGTGTGTATGATATGCATGTGAAGTGGCGCATGTTTCCCGTGCTTAGAACTGTCCCTGCAAAAAATGTCATTTTTGAAAGAAAAAAATTCATTTAAAACTGACTCGCGGCTATTAATGAATTGTCGGCTCCCGGCAATACATTCAAAAGTCATTTATAAAAAAATAAAAAAAAGCGTGGGGGTTCCCCAGAATTCAATTACCAGGCCCTTCAGGTCTGGAATGGATATTAAGGGGAACCCTGCCGCAAATTTAAAAAAAAATTGACGTGGGGTTCCCCCAAATATCCATTCCAGGCCCTTCAGATCTGGCATGGATTTTAAGGGGAACTCCACCCCAAATTTTAAAAAAATGGCGCGGAGTCCCCCTAAAAATCCATACCAGACCCCTTATCCGAGCACGCAACCTGGCTGGCCGCAGGGGAAAAGGGGGGGACGAGAGAGCGGCCCCCCCTCCCTCCTGAACCGTACCAGGCCACATGCCCTCAACATGGGGAGGATGTCCCCATGTTGATGGGGACAAGGGCCTCATCCCCACAACCCTTGCCCGGTGGTTGTGGGGGTCTGCGGGCGGGGGGCTTATCGGAATCTGGAAGACCCCTTTAACAAAGGGGACCCCCAGATCCCGGCCCCCCCCATGTGAATTGGTAAGGGGTACATTGTACCCCTACCATTTCACGAAGAAAGCGTAAAAAATGTTTAAAAAAAACACACAAACACCTTGAAAAAGTCCTTTATTTAAAAAAAAAACAAAAAACATTCCAGCGGTGAAATCCAGTGTCCCGCGGCGATCCCGATGTCCAGCGCTGTCCTTCATTGGTTGTGCCTGAGCGGACCTGATGGGGAACTCCCTCTCAGTATTTTAAATGTATAGACCCGCCCCTTCTGATGTTCCCCATCAGGTCCGCTCAGCGGACCAGATGCGGAACATGAGAAGGGGCGGGTCTATACATGTATTACCAAAGTGAGAGAAGTTCAACATCAGGTCCGCCCCCTCGGTATGTCGGACCCGCCTACGTCATTGGCTTGAGCGGGGAACTTCCTTCACTATGTAAATTTAAATTACATAGTGAAGGAAGTTCCCCGCTCAAGACAATGACGTAGGCGGGTCCGACATACCGAGGGGGCGGACCTGATGGGGAACTGCTCTCACTTTGGTAATACATGTATAGACCCGCCCCTTCTCATGTTCCGCATCTGGTCCGCTGAGCGGACCTGATGGGGAACTTTAGAAGGGGCGGGTCTATACATTTAAAATACTGAGAGGGAGTTCCCCATCAGGTCCGCTCAGGCACAACCAATGAAGGACAGCGCTGGACATCGGGATCGCCGCGGGACACTGGATTTCACCGCTGGAATGTTTTTTTTTTTTTTAAATAAAGGACTTTTTCAAGGTGTTTGTGTGTTTTTTTTAAAAAAAAATTACGCTTTCTTCGTGAAATGGTAGGGGTACAATGTACCCCTTACCAATTCACATAGGGGGGGCCGGGATCTGGGGGTCGCCTTTGTTAAAGGGGTCTTCCAGATTCCGATAAGACCCCCGCCCGCAGACCCCCACAACCACCGGGCAAGGGTTGTGGGGATGAGGCCCTTGTCCCCATCAACATGGGGACATCCTCCCCATGTTGAAGGCATGTGGCTTGGTACGGTTCAGGAGGGAGGGGGGGCCGCTCTCTCGTCCCCCCCTTTTCCCCTGCGGCCGGCCAGGTTGCGTGCTCGGATAAGGGGTCTGGTATGGATTTTTAGGGGGACTCCACGCCATTTTTTTTTAAATTTGGGTGGAGTTCCCCTTAAAATCCATGCCAGATCTGAAGGGCCTGGAATGGATATTTGGGGGAACCCCACGTCAATTTTTTTTTATTTGCGGCAGGGTTCCCCTTAATATCCATTCCAGACCTGAAGGACCTGGTAATTGAATTCTGGGGAACCCCCACGCTTTTTTAATTTTTTTTATCAATGACTTTTGTATGTATTGCCGGGAGCCGACAATTCATTAATAGCCGCAAATCAGTTTTAAATGACTTTTTTTCTTTCAAAAATGACATTTTTTGCAGGGACAGTTCTAAGCACGGGAAACATGCGCCACTTTACATGCACATCATACACACCCCCCAGGTACGAAATTTAAAGGAATATTTCACTTTTATTTTTTCATTTTAAGCATTATTAAAATCACTGCTCCCGAAAAAACGGCCGTTTTTAAAACTTCTTTTTGCATTGATACATGTCCCCTGGGGCAGGACCCCGGTCCCCAAACACTTTTTAGGACAATAACTTGCATATAAGCCTTTATAATTAGCACTTTAGATTTCTCCCATAGATTTTTCGAATTTGCCGCAAACACCCCAATTTGTTCGCTGTTCGGCGAACGGGCGAACAGGCAATGTTCGAGTCGAACATGAGTTCGACTCGAACTCGAAGCTCATCCCTAATCGTGAGAATATTTTCTGAGTGAGAGTTTGCTATGACGACAGGTACCAAATGCAAAAAACAAGAATGAGGCAGGCTGTGGCTTGAAGGTGACCATATTCTGGTGGACATTGAAGAAGTGTCAGGATCAGAGACTAGATCTCTGAAAAGACACATCTGCTGGACGATAGAGACCTTCAGCAAATATTTGAGGAGTAGAGATTGAATAGGGTTAAGTATCAGTAATAGGCGTGCACACAGGCTGTGCCAGGTGTGCCTGGGCCCACACCAATTATCCCGTTCAGCGCAGATTCCCCCTACTGCCCTGGTTCCCCTGACAGCACTGCCAGCTTCCTTCCTCTTCTCTCCCACCGGCTGCTGCAGTGGGCACACAGAGGGGGATGATTAAGAATGAGTCAGGGGAGGGGTCTGTAAATATGTAACTTAGCAGCACCTTCCCTTTCTGAATGAACACAGTGAGTGATCGGTACCTTGTGTTTGAGCTTTGGAGTGCACACCCTAATGCAATCGACTGTGCACACCTATGGTATCAGTGTCAACCTATACATCAAAAACACAGTTAGTTGGTTAATTTAGGCTGCAAAGGCTCTGCTTTAAAATGTTAATGGATTGGTGTCAGGTAGCATTCAGACATGATAAACATAGAGCTCAAGGCCATTAAAATATGGGAATACTGCATTAGACTATTAGACTAGCCACCCTGACTGTCACATACAATCAGTACAGGTTTTGGGGTCTGTATTCTAAAGGGCTTTAAAAATATAACAGCACTGAATTCTGACTCAAATTACTTTAACTACTTAAAATTCTGTAGTTGTTATTAGCTGAGTATTGAAATCATGTGCTGGAAGCTTCTTGGATGCAGAGAATACTTTACTGTCATTGAGAAATATCAGAACATGTCTTTATCATCATGGAACAGGAACACAGAACGCAGAAGTATACAAGTATACCAAGCATAGATAGAACATACACTTCCTCTCATTACATTACCATAGAATACACATAACACTGCAGTGCCACCTGCTGGATAGAAAGGTTTTATATAAGCAACTTTGCTGTTGTTCTTCCAACAGTTGTTGGCTGTCATGGTGAGTGTTTTATCATTCTGAACTCTTGGTACACAAACCTTCATTTTTAAATATATTACTCAATAGCCACAACAGATGCACATCTAATTTCTTTACACCAAATACCTTGGGGGCTGATACAAGACCAGTCACCAGCACAAGGAAAGAGAGCAGCAGTGACTTTACTACAAAAAACTCCTGCACAGAGGCAAAGTGTATGAATAGATTCATGCTGGATTACCACACAAATCTAGAGGTAATACACAAAGGATACCAAGATTAAATAAGGAAACTCATGGCTCTTATATCAGGACAATCTTTGTTTTGTCCAGGTTTCAGCTTTAACCACTTAACGACCGCTCACTGTATATATACGTCGGCACAATGGCACCGACAGGCACAATCACGTAGAGCATACGTGATTGCCTTTGTACAGTTGGGGGGACGATCGGACCCCCCTTCTGTACAGTGAGCGGTCGGAATTCGTCTGGGAGCGTTCCGAGATGGGGGGGGCGGCCGTTCGATTCCGACCACCCCCCCGCGATCGCTCCCGGCGAATAGAAATGCCCCCTCTGTCTGTGTACTGTTTACACAGATAGAGAAAGCAGGAGGAAGTGATGTCATCTCCTGTGCGGCGCTCACATATACCGAGCGTCGTACAAGAGAAGACACACAGGTCAGTGCACTAACACTACACTAACACCAGCACACATAGGCACATAAATCGCCCCCCCAGGCCCCCCCAGATCACCCCCAGCCCCCCCAGATCACCCCCAGCCCCCAGTCACAGTGTCACTGATTGCAGTGACCATTTATTTACTGATCACTGCAATCAGTGACATTTGTGACTGTAAAAGTGTCACTACATTAAGTTTTAGGTCCAGTGTAGCCCCCTAACCCCCCCCTAATAAAGGTTTAACCCCTTGATCACCCCCCAGATAACCCTTTCACCCCCTAGCACCGCCGTCGCTTGGCGATCATTTTTCTGATCGCTGTCTTGGCGTCGGTGATGCAGATCGGTACCCAGTAATTTTTTTTAGGTTCGACGCAGGTTTTTATAGCGTCGGGTACCCCCATAAATTATCTAATAAAGGTTTAACCCCCTTGATCGCCCCCCAGGTAACCCTTTCACCCCCTATCACCACTGTCACTAAGCGATCGTTTTTCTGATCGATGTCTTAGCGTCGGTGATGCTGATCGGTAGCCAGTATTTTTTTTTTAGGTTCGCCGCAGGTTTTTATAGCGTCGGGTACCCCCATAAATTATCTAATAAAGGTTTAACCCCCTTGATCGCCCCCCAGGTAACCCTTTCACCCCCTATCACCACTGTCACTAAGCAATTGTTTTTCTGATCGCTGTCTTGGCGTCGGTGATGCAGATCGGTACCCAGTAATTTTTTTAGGTTCGCCGCAGGTTTTTATAGCGTCGGGTACCCCCATAAATTATCTAAGAAAGGTTTAACCCCCTTGATCGCCCCCCAGGTAACCCTTTCACCCCCTATCACCACTGTCACTAAGCGATCGTTTTTCTGATCGATGTCTTAGCGTCGGTGATGCTGATCGGTAGCCAGTATTTTTTTTTTAGGTTCGCCGCAGGTTTTTATAGCGTCGGGTACCCCCATAAATTATCTAATAAAGGTTTAACCCCCTTGATTGCCCCCCAGGTAACCCTTTCACCCCCTATCACCACTGTCACTAAGCAATTGTTTTTCTGATCGCTGTCTTGGCGTCGGTGATGCAGATCGGTACCCAGTAATTTTTTTAGGTTCGCCGCAGGTTTTTATAGCGTCGGGTACCCCCCATAAATTATCTAATAAAGGTTTAACCCCCTTGATCGCCCCCCAGGTAACCCTTTCACCCCCTATCACCACTGTCGCTAAGCGATCATTTTTCTGATCGATGTCTTAGCGTCGGTGATGCAGATCGGTAGCCAATAATTGTTTTTAGGTTCGCCGCAGGTTTTTATAGCGTCAGGTACCCCCATATATTATCTAATAAAGGTTTTAACCCCCTAATTGCCCCTAGTTAACCCTTTCACCAGTAATCATCATATAAGTGTTACGGGTGACGCTGGTTAGTTAGTTTGCTTTTTATAGTGTCAGGGCACCCGCCGTATATAACCCAATAAAGGTTTAACCCCCTGATCGCCCGGCGGGTGATATCAATTAGGTTTTAGCGTCAGAGAGGGTCTGCGTCACACCCCAGGCAGCGTCAGGTTAGTGCCAGTAACGCTAACACCCACGCGTGAAGCATACACCTCCCTTAGTGGTATAGTATCTGAACAGATCAATATCTGATCTGATCACATCTATACTAGCGTCCCCAGCAGTTTAGGGTTCCCAAAAACGCAGTGTTAGCGGGATCAGCCCAGATACCTGCTAGCACCTGCGTTTTGCCCCTCCGTCCAGCCCAGGCCACCGAAGTGCAGTATCGATCGATCACTGTCACTTACAAAACACAACACACATAACTGCAGCGTTCGCAGAGACAGGCCTGATCCCTGCGACTCCAGTGCTGTAGGAGGTGATTTCACCACCACAGTTAAATAAAAAAAGAAGCAAATATGCCGAAGCATTGGGGCAGCAGGGGCGGAGGAGCGATTTTGCTCCTAATGCCGCGTACATACGGTCGAAATTCCGACGGAGGCTTGCATGTGGAAAAGTCCGACCATGTGTGTGCGGCATAACTTTTTTGCGGGAGGATGCCCCCATGCTTCGGCATATATAAATGGTGCATGTATGCCCATCATTAGAAGTGGGTGGATGAAGGGCGGTATTCTAATGGTGGGCATACCCACCGATCAATCTCTTTTTTCGTTCAGCCACCTGGCTGCATGAAAAAAAAAGATTACAATACATGTCCAACAAGGACCAGCAACGTACTGGTATGTTGCTGGACTTTGAATGGTTATACCAGATTGATGCCTGCGGGTTTAGGTATCATCTTGGTATCATTCTTTTCAGCCAGCGGCCGGCTTTAATGTAAAAGCAACCCTAGTGGCTAATTAGCCTCTGGACTGCTTTTACAAGCAGTGGGAGGGAATGTCCCCCCCGGATATAAAAAGCGCCATTGGGAAATTGGGAAAGCATTTTATCACACCGATCTTGGTGTGGTCAGATGCTTTGAGGGCAGAGGAAAGATCTAGGGTCTAGACCCCAGTTTTTTCAAAAAAAGAGTACCTGTCACTACCTATTACTATCATAGGGGATATTTACATTCCCTGAGATAACAATAAAAATGATAAAAAAAAAAAACATGGAAGGAACAATTTAAAAATAAAATAAAAAAGCAAAATTAATAATAAAAAAAAAAAAAAAAAAAAAAAAAAAGCACCCCTGTCCTGCCCTGCTCTTGCCCAATGGTGAACGCAAGCGTCGGTCTGGCGTCATATGTAAACAGCAATTGCACCATGCATGTGAGGTATCACCGCGAAGGTCAGATCGAGGGCAGTAATTTTAGCAGTAGACCTCCTCTGTAAATCTAACGGGGTAACCTGTAAAGGCTTTTAAAGGCTTTTAAAAATGTATGTAGTTTGTCGCCAATGCGCGTTTGTGCGAAATTTTAAAGCATGTCGTGTTTGGTATCTATGTACTCGGCCTAAGATCATCTTTTTTATTTCATCAAACATTTGGGCAATATAGTGTGTTTTAGTGCATTAAAATAAAAAAAAGTGTATTTTTTCCCCAAAAAATGCGTTTGAAAAATCGCTGCGCAAATACTGTGTAGAAAAAAAAATGCAACACCCACCATTTTATTCTGTAGGGCCTTTGCTTTAAAAATATATATAATGTTTGGGGGTTCAACATATTTTCCTGCAAAAAAAATATGTTTTCATGTAAACAAAAAGTGTCAGAAAGGGCTTTGTCTTCAAGTGGTTAGAAGAGTGGATGTAAGCTTCCTAATGTTGTGTATAAAATGCCAGAACAGTTCAAAACCCCCCCAAATGACCCCATTTTGGAAAGTAGACACCCCAAGCTATATACTGAGAGGCATGTCGAGTCCATGGAATATTTTATATGTTGACACAAGTTGCGGAAAAAAGACAATTTTTTTTTTTTTTTTTTTGCACAAAGTTGTCACTAAATGATATATTGCTCAAACATGCCATGGGCATATGTGGAATTACACCCCAAAATACATTCTGTTGCTTCTCCTGAGTACGGGGATACCACATGTGTGAGACTTTCTTTCTCGTACATCACGGGACACAGAGCGACATAGTCATTACTAATGGGTTATATAGATACCGTCAGGTGCTGGCACTGGCAACTTCCAAAACCGGAAGTACCCTCCCCTATATAAGCCCCTCCCATCCGGGAGCACCTCAGTTTTTTGCCAGTGTCTAAGGTGTTGGCCAAGAAGAAACATGTGTTTTTCACTGAGCTTGCGTACAGGTTCTTTTGGGCCTCAGTAAGCTATTCCGGATCCGACCAAAAAAGCTTCATAGCTAAACGGTCGGTACCCGGGCCTTGCAGAGAAGAGCAAGGTTTTGCCTGTAATGCTTCTCTTAGGAGAGCTGGACCCTGGGATCCAGAGCTCTGGTCATACCCACGACCAAGATGTTTTCTGTGCAGGGTGCTATACAGGTCCAGGGGAGTGGAATCCTTGGGAACCCGGTCCCTGAAGGTTTGATTACAATGCCTGCCGTGATAGGTGAAGTTTGGGCTTTTGTGGACCAAACAAAGTCCTGCGGCGGGGAACAGGTAAGTGGGGGCTCCCAGGAACTTGGTTCTATTGGGGGACCCCCAAGCCTAATTTGTCTTTCTGTCTGTTACCTAATGGTATTCCCGCAAAATTCTGTGCATGCCTGTAACTACTAAAAAAATGTAATAATTTTTAATGGTGGTCAAGAAAAAAAAAAATATATATTTTTATATATATATTTAATATATTAGACTGCGGTACCTGTGTTTGTCCACTAGAGGCCGCTGTGGAATGTTTTCTTGTCATGTGGACTAGCTTCTTCTCAGCAGAGCAAAGTCCAGGCAGATGGTGAGTTCTCTTATAGGAAACTGCTTCCTCTGCCATGTTGCAGTGCTCGTCCATCCCCCGGCCTGCGGCAAAGAGGGGCCCTGGCTCCTGTCCCTTGTTACCATATTTTGAAATTAGCGCCGAAGGCGCACGTGGCCGCGCGCGTGCGCGTGCACGCGCCTCTATATATAGAGGTGAGCCGGGAAAGGGGGCGGAGCCTGGGGGATGACGCTCTGTGCGCGCCGCAGCGCTTCTGCGCAGGTGCGGGCGTCCCAGCAGTTTAAAAAAAAACACAATATTGTAGTGAGCTGGCTATGAAGTACAGAGACAGAGCTGGCAACATTTAAAGGCATACAGCAAGCGGTTGATACAGGCATCCCCTAGAAAGGCACATTAGTAGACACCAACTGTGATATAGCAGCAATTGTGCTAGACTATTCTCAGTAAAAGTGGTGTATTACGGCTGGAATACCTCAGCTTTAGGCTTAGGAATATGCCGTCCAGAAGCTCCGGAACTGAATCTTCCAGGAAGCGAAGGGGGTCTCATCGGGCTCGGAGGATCTTGGGCATACTTCTGCTGCACCAGTCTCCCCTGAAGTTCAGAGGTAAGTGACCGTAGAGACCCCGCAGGGGTACTTGGTACTGTGGCTGTCCTCAGTTCACCTGCTCCTGTGTATGTAACAGAGGAGGTTTTTTCCTCAGCTCTGGGAGGATTAGAGAGGCTGCCTCCCTGTCAGGGAAAGCACGCCCGATCTCCGTCTCCTCCTTCAGAGTGCCTGTTAGCAGAGCAACAGTCCCATACAGGGATCGACCTGCCTGAAGGGGATCAGGATGAGGTTGATTCTGTTATAGAGGAATCAACAGTGGGGGAACCTTTTCTCAGCATCTCAAGCTGAAAGATTATGGGTTCAGTCTCTGACTAACATGGTCCGATCAGCATTTAAAAATGCACCTTGCGGAACCATCAACCACTACTGTATCCTCGTTGGGGTCGCTGGAAGCCCCCAGACTGTGTGTTCTTTTCCACTTCACCCTTTACTGAAAGGGCTCATTTACCAGGATTGGGAACGTCCTGAGAAAATATTTATTCCCCCAAGAGATTTCCGGTGGTCTATCCCATGGAGGATAAGTTCATCAAAAAAAAAAAAAAAAATGGAAGGTCCCTACAGTGGACGCAGCCATCTCTTGTATGTATAAATCACTGACATGTCCAGTGGATAATGTCCAAATGTTCAAGAACCCAATAGATAAAAAATTGGAGTCCTTATGAAAATCTGCTTGGTGATACAACCAGCAGTAGCAGCTATTGGGGTCTGCTAAGCAGTGAAGGATCAGTTGAAACAGGTCTTGAGGGACTTGACAGATCAGCAGGCTTTGCCCTAGCTGATCTACCTAGAGCCTTAGGCTTTGCGGTTGACGCCATAGAGGATTCAGTCCATCAGGCCTCCCGCCTTACGCTGTCTATAGTACATATGCGTAGGCTCCTATGGCTCAAAAACTGGTCTGCTGAAGCTCCCTGTAAAGAATGGCTGGTTAGCGTCCCGTTTCATGGTGAACGCTTATTCAGGGAAAACCTGGACAAATATATCCAGAAAATCTCCAGCGGTAAAAATACGCTCTTGCCGGTTAAAAACAGAGTTAGAGGTCCCTCTTTGAGAGGCCTGCTTCTCCAGTCCCTGGGGCATCGGCTGTGTAACAGTTCCGACGGCCTCCTCGGTCAAATCCCGGGGGTAAAAAACAGGGACAGTAGCAGGGTAATGAGAAACCCTGGGTCAGGGGAGGTACAAAACCTTCCCCAAAGTTAAATTCATTGAAGCCCCCACTCAGTCGGGTGGGGGGAGGACTCCAGTTGTTCGCTAGAGACCTGGCGGGACACGATCAAGACAGATAGGTGCTCTCCGCAGTAGGTTTGGGATACAGTTTGGAGTTAAAAGACTCTCCTCCTTCCCATTTTTGAGGTCAAACGTGCCAAGGGATCCCCGGAAGAGAGAGTCCCTCCTGTTGGCACTAGAACAACTATTGCTCCAAGGAGTAATTATGGAGGTTCCCCTGGAAGAATGAGGGTTCGGGTTTTACTCAAACCTCTTTACAGTCCCGAAGCAAACGCGGACGGGAGGCCCATATTAATTCTAAAAGGGCTATACAAATTCCTGTATATCAGGACTTTCCGATGGAGTCGATCCGATCGGTGGCCACTGCCCTACAAGGGGAGGATTGGTTAGCCGCGATCGACATCAAAGATGCTTATTTGCACATTCCCATCTTTCCAGTCCACCAAAAATTTCTACGCTTTGCAGTAGAAGGGCGCCATTTTCAGTTCAGAGCCTTACCCTTCGGTTTGGCCACAGCACCACGAGTGTTTACAAAAATTCTGGCCCTTTATTGGCCAATCTAAGAACACAAGGTGTAATGATAATGGCATATCTGGATGACTTATTGCTGATAGACCACTCAGTGAAAAAAACTAGACGTGGTCGTTCACAAGACAATCAAGTATCTGGAATCTCACGGTTGGATTATCAACCGAGACAAGTCAGCCCTAAAAACCAGTCAAAAGTCTGGAATACTTGGGGCTAAGGTTGGATTCAGGCCAGAGAAAAATATTCTTGCCTCGAGGAAAGGTGTTGTCTTTGAAAGATTTGATCCACTTAGTGGGTACAAAAAAGACAGCCGTCCATACGCCTGTGCATGAGGCTGCTGGGAAAAATGGTGGCATCATTCGAAGCAGTACCCTACGGTCAATTCCATTCAAGGAATTTGCAAGGGGCCATACTGTCAGCCTGGAACAAAAAAGTTCAGGCCCTAGACTTACAATGTCCTTGTCCCCTTCCGTTCGCAAGAGCCTCCGTTGGTGGTTGGTTCCCCAGAATCTGGAAAAAAGGAAATCCTTCAGTCCGATTTCTTGGAAGGTGGTCACTACAGATGCCAGCCTTATAGGCTGGGGAGCAGTACTGGAGCAATAGTCTCTCCAGGGCAGATGGTCGGATGCAGAAAAGGCCCTGCCCATCAATCTCTTAGAGATACGAGCAGCCCGGTATGCCCTAGTAGCATGGACATCCAAACTCCAAGGGTCCCCTGTCAGAATTCAATCAGACAATGCCACAGCAGTGGCATATATCAATCATCAGGGGGGCACCAGGAGTCGTGCAGCCCAGAGGGAAGTAAATTACATCCTGAAATGGGCAGAGAAATATGTCCCAGCCATATCTGCGGTATTCATTCCAGGAGTGGAGAATTGGAAGGCGGACTTTCTAAGTCGCCAGCAATTAGGCCCAGAGGAAGGGTCCCTTCACCCCGAGGTTTTCTGGACAATATGTCAGCGGTGGGGAACATCGGATGTAGATCTTCTAGCATCCAGATTCAACGCAAAGGGGGACAGGTTTGTCTCTCGGACAAGGGATCCCCTAGCTTGCGGCTCGGATGCCCTAGTGTTCCCTTGGGATCAGTTCAAGCTGATATATGCATTCACACCGCCACAATGGTTACCTCGATTACTCCGCAGAATCAGGGTAGAAAAGAAACAGTGATTCCGGTGGCTCCAGCGTGGCCCCGAAGAGCGTGGTACGCGGAGATTGTAAAATTTCAGTGGGGAGTCCTTGGACTCTCCCACGTCGTCCGGACCTGCTTTCGCAAGGACCGATATACCACCCTTCCTTACCAGCCCTAGGTTTGACGGCCTGGCTATTGAAGCCCACATTCTAAAAAAGAGAGGGCTCTCTAATGCTGTGGTATCTACCATGATCAATGCCAGGAAGCCGGTATCCAGGCAGATCTACTATAGAATCTGGAAGGCGTACATCGCGTGGTGTGAGGCCAGGAAATGGCATCCACATAAGTACGTAATAGGTAGGATTCTGGACTTCCTACAGTGGGCTGTAGATAGGAAGCTTGCCTTGAGTACTATCAAGGGTCAGATTTCGGCCTTGTCAATATTTTTTCAAAGGCCCTTGGCTTCGCATTCACTAGTCAAAGCCTTTATACAAGGAGTGATGCGTATTAGTCCTCCGGTTAATATTCCCATATGTCCATGGGATCTAAACTTGGTTCTGTCGGTTCTACAGAAACAACCATTTGAACCATTACAGTATATTTCCTTGGTGCTTCTCACCAGGAAATTGATTTTTCTAGTAGCCAATTGTTCGGCTAAAAGAGTATCGGAATTAGCAGCTATGTCCTGTAAGGAGCCATATCTGGTTATCCATAAGGACAGAGTAGTGTTACGTCCTCATCCAGCCTTTCTTCCTAAGGTGGTATCGAGGTTTCATTTGAACCAAGATGTGGTTCTTCCTTCTTTTTTCCCCAAACCTACTTCGGTAGAGGAAAAGTTATTGCATTCTTTGGATGTAGTAAGAGCAGTTAAAGCTTATCTAAAGGCCACTGCTCAGATTCGCAGAACGGATACTTTGTTTATTCTGCCGGAAGGCCCCAGAAAGGGTCAGGCAGCGTCAAAATCTACTTTAGCCAAGTGGATTCGACAGGTCATTATGCAAGCTTATGGCTTGAGAAGGAGACCACCTCCGTTCAAAGTTAGAGCGCACTCCACGAGAGCAGTTGGAACTTCATGGGCAGTGCATCACCAGGCCTCCCTGGCTCAAATCTGTAAGGCCGCAACATGGTCTTCAGTTCACACGTTTACTAGGTTCTACCAGGTGGACGTTAGAAGTCAGGAGGATGTCGCCTTTGGGCGCAGTGTGTTGCAGGCCGCAAAAGATCCTTATGTCTGATAGCGCTCAGCTTATATATGGTGTATCCCCCCCCTCATTGGGCATTGCTTTAGGACATCCCATTAGTAATGACTATGTCGCTCTGTGTCCCGTGATGTACGAGAAAGAAAATAGGATTTTTATAACAGCTTACCTGTAAAATCCTTTTCTTGGAGTACATCACGGGACACAGAGCTCCCGCCCCTCTTTAGGGACACTTATTGCTTTGCTACAAAACTGAGGTGCTCCCGGATGGGAGGGGCTTATATAGGGGAGGGTACTTCCGGTTTTGGAAGTTGCCAGTGCCAGCACCTGACGGTATCTATATAACCCATTAGTAATGACTATGTCGCTCTGTGTCCCGTGATGTACTCCAAGAAAAGGATTTTACAGGTAAGCTGTTATAAAAATCCTATTTTTTGGGAGCCCAGCCGCGTACGGGACCCCAAAAACCAATCACCGCCTTCAGGCTTTCTAAGGGTGTAAATTTTTGATTTCACTTCTCACTGCCTATCACAGTTTCGGAGGCCATGGAATGCCCAGATGGCACAAAACCCCCCCAAATGACCCCATTTTGGAAAGTAGACACCCCAAGCTATTTGCTGAGAGGTATTGTGAGTAGTTTGCAGATCTCGCTTTTTGTCACAAAGTTTTGAAAATTGAAAAAAAAAAAAGAAAAAAAAAAAATTCTTTCTTCATTTTCAAAAACAAATGAGAGCTGTAAAATACTCACCATGCCTCTCAGCAAACAGCTTTGGGTGTCTACTTTCCAAAATGGGGTCATTTGGGGGGGTTTTGTGCTATTTTGGCATTTTATGGCCTTCGAAACTGTGATAGGTAGTGAGGAGTGAAATCAAAAATTTGTGCCTAGAAATCCTGAAGGCGGTGATTGGTTTTCGGGGTCCCGTACGCGGCTAGGCTCCTAAAAAGTCCCACACATGTGGTATCCCCGTACTCAGGAGAAGCAGCAAAATGTATTTTGGGGTGCAATTCCACATATAACCATGGCATGTGTGAGCAATATATCATTTAGTGACAACTTTTTGTAATTTTTTATTTTTTTTGTCATTATTCAATCACTCGGGACAAAAAAAAAATATTCAATGGGCTCAACAGGCCTCTCAGCAATTTCCTTGGGGTGTCTACTTTCTAAAATGGGGTCATTTGGGGGGGTTTTGTGCTATTTTGGCATTTTATGGCCTTCAAAACTGTGATAGGTAGTGAGGAGTGAAATCAAAAATTTGCGCCCTTAGAAATCCTGAAGGCGGTGCTTGGTTTCCGGGGTCCCGTACGTGGCTAGGCTCCTAAAAAGTCCCACACATGTGGTATTCCCGTACTCAGGAGAAGCAGCAGAATGTATTTTGGGGTGCAATTCCACATATAACCATGGCATGTGTGAGCAATATATCATTTAGTGACAACTTTTTGTAATTTTTTTTTTTTTGTCATTATTCAATCACTTGGGACAAAAAAAAAAAATATTCAATGGGCTCAACATGCCTCTCAGCAATTTCCTTGGGGTGTCTACTTTCCAAAATGGGGTCATTTGGGGGGGTTTTGTACTGCCCTGCCATTTTAGCACCTCAAGAAATGAGATAGGCAGTCATAAATTTAAAGCTGTGTAAATTTCAGAAAATGTACCCTAGTTTGTAAACGCTATAACTTTTGCGCAAACCGATAAATATACACTTATTGACGTTTTTTTTACTAAAGACATGTGGCTGAATACATTTTGGCCTAAATGTATGACTAAAATTGAGTTTATTCGATTTTTCTTATAACAAAAAGTAGAAAATATCATTTTTTTTCAAAATTTTCGGTCTTTTTCCGTTTATATCGCAAAAAATAAAAATCGCAGAGGCAATCAAATACCATTAAAAGAAAGCTCTATTTGTGGGAAGAAAAGGACGCAAATTTTGTTTGGGTACAACATTGCATGTCCGCACAATTTACAGTTAAAGCAGCGCAGTGCAAAATTCTGAATTCACCTCTGGTCCTCTAGCTACCAAATGGTCCGGGGCTTAAGTGGTTAAAGAAGAACAGTTTTGTTTAAAAAAAAAATCATATAAAATATATGCTTTCTGCATAAGCCATTCTGTTTTGACTGGTCTGAAGACACTTGGAAAAGGTAAGTAGTCATGTATGGGTTCAAAGCACAGAGTTGGGCATTACCAAGCATATTTCTGTAGTATTCATTGGTTCTGCTAGATCAAAAATGTTGGTGAAGACTGATAAAACTGCATATTTTTAAACAGCGGCCTTGGCATACAAGCATCTCCAGCATCCTTCTGTGCCTACTCACTGTACCATACATAGATAGGAAAGGAGAAAGCATTTCTAGAGAAGAATGCTTTCTTTTAGACCTGTAACCTTTCTGCATTCTCTCCCTTTCCTTTAGGATATTTACTTAAATTATTTCTAAATTGTCATTATACAGCCAAAAGAGAGCTTTTTTTGGGTGATCCAGCCAGGGTAAGGTTGATTCAAATATACAGTAACAGTGTACAAAGTTACTTACCAATCTGCAAAAGCATTTTAGCATCAGTGTGAGAGGAAGGCCTCTTTCACACGGGGTGGATCAGTCATGATCCGCCCCGTGAAGCTCCGCTTGCTCAGCGGGGATCGTTCCGTTGATCCCCGCTGAGTCGGCAGATGACTGGGCGGTCCCCGCACACTGTGCAGGGACCGCCCTGTCAGAGCGCCGCTCTCCCCTATGGGGAATCGGATGACGACGGACCGTAGAGTCGGTCCGTTGTCATCCGATCCGCTCCGCAGACGGAAGGAAAAATAGGATTTTCCTCCGTCACACTTTTTCGGAGCGGAGCGGATGTCAGCGGACATGTCACCGCTGACATCCGTGCTTCCATAGGGGTGCATGGAGGATCCGTTTCAGGTCCGCCTAAAAAACTGACAGGCGGACCTGAACGGACCTCCGTGTGAAAGAGTCCGAAGGCCAAATGCATAATGTGTATTCCTGCCTAGCAGGAATTTGTTAGACCTCCTCACTGGACAGTCGATGCGTCTACATCCCAAGTTCTCACAGAGGTGTGCAAGTCTTACTTAGGCCCCTTTCACACTGAGGCGTTGAAAAAACGCTCAAAAATTATGGGATTTTGTACCTCTATTTTACCGCGATTTTACAGTGTTTTTACCGCGATCGCGGTAAAAATAGCGCTGACGCGTATGCGTTTTTACCGCGTTTGCGCTAAAAATAGCGCGAACGGTGCTAAAAACGCATACGCGTTAGCGCTATTTTTTAAATAACGCTTATGCCTATGCATTTTTATCGCGTTTTTACCGTGTTTTTACCGCGGTTCCCATTCATTTCAATGGGGATAGGCGTTTTTACAGCGCTATTTTATGCGCCCTAAAGTTGCTCTAAAAAAGCGGTTTGCAGGATTTTTTCCAACGCCCAGCCAGCATAACGCTTCAGTGTGAAAGCCCTCAGGGCTTTCACATTGAGAATGCTGGGGCAGGATTATTTCAGGCGTTATAACAGCGCTATTTTTAGCGCGAAAACGCGGTAAAAACACCTCAGTGTGAAAGGGGCCTTAGTATTTTAAATTAAGGTGTGTGTATTCCAATTTTTAAAAAAAAGTAACGTCTCATAATTGCCATCCTATCCAGTGCGCATTCATAAAATCATCTGTAAAAGTGAAGTACCGTAACACAAAGACTAGCTGTTTGACTTTAAACATGCTGGTTTTATAATATATGAAGGAGTTATTGATAGCTGGGTCCTTTTATGGTACTTCCAATTATGTTAGGTGTAGAGCGCTGGAGTGTGGACACTCCATACAACGAAACAACAGCTGAACCATTACTCTCACTTTCAGATCTATAACTCATAACAGGAAACAGTTATGAAGATTTGAATATTGTTAATACAAAAATGATACCTGAACTAATTAGGTAATTATTCAGCAGCCAGCCCTTTCTCTCCAGCTTGATAGTGTGAATAGGTGCAACACCTCTTTGATCTATATGATGGCAAAAAAGGGAGATCTGCCATCAAATCTGGGTCAACTTGAGGGGACAGTTTTTAGGGGGTATGGTCCACAAATTCTATCCAAACCTGTCTGTAAGTTTATCCCTTTTTTAGCATCGCATGGACAGATCTATTTGCCAGACAGGGATCTGTGGGTTTGGTGAGTGGGGGTGTGTGTAGGCAGTGGGAAAAGTACTAATGCAAGGATTCTAGCTTGCAGGATAGCTTGAGAAAACACAGAAGTGTGCAGTAATCACTGCCTGATTAAGCCTGATTAGGCCTACTCCACAGACCTTAGGCCACAGGCCAAGTGCACCAGATTGAATGTGAGATATGCATCTGCCTGTGTGTGTGTCCAGCCAGCTAAATTTAAGTAAGTCCCTTCCAGTGGCAGCAAGCAGGATTGGAGGAGTGTGTGTTTGTAATATTTCTAGTAGTATTGATTGGTTTATCTAACCACTAAATGCTAGTGAAAGCAACCTGTGTTGATGCTGAAGTCTGTATGCCAGTCAACTTGACCGTGGAGTGCAATGACTAAGGTCTTGTTCATACCGGAAAAGGGGGGGCAGGGGGCGGTAAAAACAGACAGGTGAAGGGCAAATTAACTTGGCCAGCAAAGCAGCAGGATGTATACAACAGGTTTCATTCGACAGGCAGTACCACCTCCAAATGCAACTCATTTAGGTGAATGCAGCAATTATGTGTCATGCACACAGATCTGTGGGCTTTTAATGATTAACACAGGTGGAGGAGGTGACATATCGCTTCTGAGCTTACTGTCATATACCTCTGAAAAATTATTCATGTCTAATCACTTTTCAGATGGACAGCAAACATGGGCGAACATGTAAAAGGCCCCTAAATGGTAACTCGTAAACCTGTCATTTGTGGGTGGTGACATTTAGAAATTTGTATGTATTATTATTTACAATTTTTGCCTCTGTCTGGATTGGGGGTCTCGAGATAATTAGTAGGTGTCTTGGCTCATTTGTCAAGACAAACAATAGGCAACTATATCTCACATATTGATTTGCCTCTCACATTCCAATTTTTTAGAAGTGTTTAATGGTATTTTTGTTTAGTTGGTAGCCACCTATCTTTCCAGGGCAATTTCAGACTAGAAGCAATGATTTCTGGCTACAATTCACTGCAATTTTCTAATTTGGACCTTGGAACTCAGAATTTGGAATGCAGAATTCAGAAATTAGAACTCGGAATTCAGGATTTGGAACTTGGGGTTAGGAATTTGGGATTTGGAACTCAGAATTTGGAATTCAGAACTAGGAATTTTGAATTTGAGCTATGGAACTCAGAATTTGGAACTTGGAACTGGAAATTTTGAACCCAGAATTTGGATTCAGAACTTGGTATTCAGATTTTTGAAGTAGGAATTGGAGATGTAGAACTTGAAATTTGGATCCAGAATTTAGAACTCAGGACTCAAAGCTATGAATTTGGAACTTGAAATTTGGAACCCAGATTTTGGAACTTGGAATGGATAACTTGGAAATAGGAATTTGAATATAGGATTTGGAATGTGGAACTCAGAAGTTGAACCCAGAATTTAGAATTCATAACTAAGAATTTGAAATTCAGGATTTATAACTCAATATTTGGAACTAGAATTCAGAACTCAAACTAGGAAATTGGAATTTAGACCTTGGAATCCAGAACTTAAAATTCAGAACTCGTGACTAGGAATTCAGAATTTGAAACCTAAAATTTGTATTTTGAAAATCAGAATTTAGAACTAGGAATTTGGGATTGGATTTAGAATCTGGAACCCAAAATTTTAAATTCAAAAATAAGAATTTAAAATTTGGGATTTGGAAATCAGAATTTAGAACTTGGAACTGGGAACTTGAGACTCATTGGGAACTCAAAATTTGGAACCCAGATTTTGGAATTTAGAATTTGGAAATCAGAAAATGGATCTCAGAATTTGGAACCCAGAATTTCAAATTCAGAACTAGGAATTTGGAATTTGAAACCCAGAATTTAAACCAAGAATTTGGAATTGCGAACTTGGAATTGCGAACTTGGAATTGCGAACTTGGAATTGCGAACTTGGAATTGCGAACTTGGAACTAGCAATTTGAAAGTCAGGATTTGCAACTCAGAATTCCATACTTGGAATTCAGAAATGAGACTTTGGAATTAGGAATTTAGGATTTGGAACTCAGAATTAAGTGCTTGGAATTAAGTTTTTGGGGATTTGGAACACAAAATTTGGAATTCAGAACTTAGAACTAGGAATTTGAAATTCAGATTTGGAACTCAGAAATTGGAATTTTGAATTTGAAACTTGTAACTGAGAATTCAGAACTTGGAACTAGCATTTTAGAGATCATAACTTTGGAATTTCCAAATTCCGAGTTCCAAATTCTTAGTTCTGAATTCTGAGTTCCAAGCTTTGAGTTCTTATTTTTGGGTTCCAACTTCTGATTTTTTAATTCTGAGTGCCAAGTTTTGAGTTCAGAATGCTAAACTCTATATTTCAAAATCCTAAATTCCCAGTTAAGAATTCTGAGAGTTTGAAACACAGAGTTTAGAATTTTGAGTTTAAAATTCCAAGTTCAGAATTCTGAATGTGCAGAATTCTGAGAGTTCAGAATTTCAAGTTCAGAATTCTGAGTACAAAATTCCAATTTTAGAATTTCAAGAGTTGGGCATTCTGAAAGCATGAAATTCCAAGTTCTATATTTCCAGCTAAACATTCTAAGTAGGGAATTTGGAATTCCAAAAGTTCCTAGTTTGTAATTTTGAATTCTGTGTTCTAAAATCCAAGTTTGAATTCCAAGATGTTTGGATTCTGGGTGTTTAGGATTCGGAGAGTTCAGAAATCTGAGTATAGCATTCTCAGTTCAGTTTTCAAATTTCAGAGTTGAGTTTGCAGTTCCCAGTTCAGGATTAAAAATTATGAGTTTCTAGTTTTTAGTTCTGAGTAAAAAAATCAAAATTTAAAATCCCAAATTTGGAATTCTAAGCTATAGATTCAGTGCTCTGGTTTCTGAGCTCTAGATTACAAGTTCTAAATTCCAAGTTCCAAAAAAATCAAGTTCTAAATTTTGAGTTCTAAACTCTGAATGTAAAATGTTAGGACCCAAGTTGTAACGTCTGAACTCCCAAGTTTTAAGTTCTGATTTCAAAATTCCAATTTTTAAATTCCAAAATTCTGAATGTTGAGAGTTAATTTCCGGAATGGAAGCTCCAATTTCCAGGTTCTGAATTAAGTTTTGGATTCCAGGTTTTAAATTCTGAGGTCTAAACTCTGAGCTCTGAATTACAAAAACTCAGAATTCCAAACTAGGAATTATGAAATCTCTGAAATCCAAAATCAGAATTTAGAATTTGGAATTTAGAACTCAGAATTCTAAATAAGGAACTTGGAATTTAGAATTTAGAACTTGGAATTTAGAACCCTGAATTCAGTACTTGAAACTTGGAACTCTGAATTTGGAGCTCTGTATTCTGAACTCTGAATTTGGAGCTTGAAACTTAGAACTTAGAAATCAGAATTTGAAAGTCAAAATGTAAAATTCACATAACACACCAATATGGCCAAGATCGCATGTCCAAAGCCCAGAGTTTCTGTCCCAATTTTCAAACTCCTTGTAAATCCAAACACAAAATTCTGAACTCTGAATTACATACTTTCAGAACTTTACAAACTCCAAACCATTGGACTCAGAATCAGAATATTTAGGTTTCAGAATTCGAATCCCCGATCTTGACGTTCAAATTTCATAGAATTCTAATATTAGAATTCTTAATCCTCAGAGTTCCGAAACCTCAGAACTCAAACCTTGAAATACCACAATTTCAGAATTCCAAACTCAAATACACAAACAATATTCGCGCTACTAACACATATAAGCAGCTACAATACCTATGGAAAAAGCAAAAACAAACAATGTACAAAGAATGTAGCGCTATGCGTAACAATTATATATAACACCCAAGTGTAGTGCTCAAAAATAACTAGATCACAATAAATCTAATAATGAGTCCAAATATGTAAAAAGAATTGAAGAAAAGTCTTTGATGACCAAAACGTGAATGTTGTTGAAACTTCCAAATCAAATGGTGACTTTCAAAAAGCAAGTGACTTGTGACGTGACCACCACCACATGAAGGGGAGGCTTACCAGATGGAATGGACCCAGTAAACGTACGTCTAGAGGGTCAAACAGGCTTGATATATGTATATCCGTACATATGGGGTCCCAGCTGGCACGTGATACTTCCAGGTCACCAGAAAACAGTGTGAATCTCCATTCTCCAGTCAGGTGATGAATCATAGTCTATCGTAAGGTTACTGAAATTTTTAAAACACTTTGCTTCCAGGTCTCCAACATACAGTGGCAATCTCGATACTCCAGTCAGGCGATTCACAATCTTTCGTAAGGTTATTAAAATTTTCAGAAAACGCTGCATCCAGTCACTGCACCTCCTCCTCTGCCCAGCTCTGACTCCATGCACCTCCCTTGGATCAGTGCGCGGTCGTGCGACGTGGCTCCCAAACAAAATTGGCGTCCTTTTTTCCCACAAATAGAGATTTCTTTTGGTGGTATTTGATCACCTCTGCGGTTTTAATTTTTTGCGCTATAAACAAAAAGAGAGCGCCAATTTTGAAAAAAATGCTATATTTTTAACTTTTTGCTATAATAAATATCCCCAAAAAATATATAAAAAAACTTTTTTTTTCCTCAGTTTAGGCCGATACGTATTCTTCTACATATTTTTGGTAAAAAAAAAGCAATAAGCGTTTATTGATTGGTTTGCGCAAAAGTTATAGCGTCTACAAAATAGGGTATAGTTTTATGGCATTTTTATTAATTTTTTTTTTACTAGTAATGGCAGCGATCAGCAATTTTTATTGTGACTGCGACATTATGGCGGACACATCGGACACTTTTGACACTATTTTGGGACCATTGTCATTTTTACAGCGATCAGTGCTATAGGAATTCACTAATTACTGTGAAAATTACACTGGCAGTAAAGGGGTTAACCTGTAGGGGGGCTGAAGGGGTTAAGTGTGACCTAATGTGTGATTCTTACTGTGTGGGGGCGTGGCTTGGCGTGTGACGTCACTGATCGTCGTTCCCTATGACAGGGAACAGACGATCAGTGACAGTCTCACTAGGAAGCACAAGGAGAGGTTTGTTTACACTTACCTCTCCCCATTCTTCAGTTCTGTGACCCGATCGCGGGACACCGGGGGTGAAAGGGTCCGCGGTTCCCGCGGGTGCGGTCACGTAGCTCAGGACCGGGTCGCGAGCGCGCCGGCGACGGCGCCCGCGACCCACGGCTGGGCATCTTAAAGAGAATGTACCTGTATGTGCTTGTGCCCAGCCGTGTCATTCTGCTGACGTAAATGTACAGGCAGCGGTCCTTAAGTGGTTAAAGAGGTTGTAAACCTCCCCAAAAAATCCCCCCCCCAAAAAACCTGCAAGACAAAGGCATAATGAGCTAGTATGCATCGCCCAGAATAAACGGCCCTGAATTGGCCCTGAATAAACGGCACAAGTTGACTGTTCCTTCAGTACACATGTGCCGATGACATTGGCAGCAGCGTATATAGTAAATATCTCCTAAATGGTGCAAGTTTAGGAGATATTTACAGTACCTACAGGTAAGCCCTATTATAGGCTTGCCTGTAGGTACAATTAAAGAGGAAGACTTTGCTTTCTCTTTAACTGACAATTGCGTGGTCGTGCGACGCTGTACCCAAATAAAATGTATGTCCTTTTTTTTCCCACAAATAGAGCTTTCTTTTGGTGGTATTTGATCACCTCGGCATTTTTTATTTTTTTTTGCATTATAAACAAAAAAGAAACAACAATTTTGAATGAAAAACAATATTATTTACTTTCTGCTATAAAACATTCCCAATAAAAAAAATGTAAAAATCAGATTTCTTCATCAATTTAGGCCAATATGTATTCTGCTGCATATTTTTGGTAAAAAAATCCCAATAAACGTATATAGATTGGTTTGCGCAAAAGTTATAGCGTCCAAAAACTATGGGATATATTTAGGGAGTTTTTTTTTTATTGTTTTTACTAGTAATGGCGGTGATCAGCGATTTTTAGCAGGACTGCGGCATTTCGAGGAACAAATTGGACACTAAGTGACACTTTTTGGGGAGCTGCGTGGTGAGTCATGTGTCCCTTCAAAAAATGTGGTACCCAAATGACTGATGGCACTGCCATGCTTGATATGCTTTAGACATATACTTTGGTGTAGTCAACAGCAAACAGCCTTGAAAAAGGCCCATACAACTGAGCTCTGGGGAGCAGATTAGGGATAACAGTGCCCTGGCCCTAGATAATATCTTGTCTCTATGATGTTGTGCTTTTCCCTCACTATCCTCCTCTGCTATATCTGTCACCCAAGTATGAACAGAAACCTCATCATCACCAACAATTCCTCATCACTGGAGCCAACTTGGCAGTAGGTTGCAGCTGCAGAAATGTCTATACCAATTAGTTCTCAATGCTGTCGTTACCTCCTATACTCCCATTGCTCTCCTTCTTAACTACAGATGCAATTAACTGCTGTGCATCCTTTTGCAGCAAGTAGCTGATACTGTACTGTGCTGAAATAACTCAGGCGAGCCAATTGCCAGGACAATGGCAGGAGTAGCTGTGGATGAGAAGGCAGAAAAGGGCACTTTAGCAACTGCTGACGACTTAAAAAGCTATGCCTGGGAGACTGAGTAAGAGCATGAGAAAGGCTTGGTTAGCCAATCCCCCACCTTCCCTGCGTGCTCTGAGTGTATAGCATACCCACTGCAAGAAAAGAAAGGCACGTATGACCCGCCTCTAGATGTTACATCCTGTCTGTGGATATGGATGCTGCTCGCTTCCTGGTATCTGAACAAGAACCACTTCTGTCTCTCTCTTTGGGACTTTCTGACTTGATGTTGTTAATGTGGGGCTCATTCCCTTTTTATTATCAGCTATGGCAAGACCTGTGTGTAGAGGGGAGGGCGTGGTAATTGGGTGCACTCTAAACTGTGGTGCTTTTGTGGACTAAATCGCACTGCTCTTCTTCAAACAAAGGGCAGCTTTCGTGGTGTCAGCAACAACTTTAAGTTGCTGTTGCTGCTGCTGACCCCGTCCAAAAAGTACACAATGGGACCAGAGCATGTATGTAAAAGAAAATGTACTTAAAGTGAAGCAATACCTTTTTTCACTTCTAGGCTGTAGTGGGGGTGCCAGGGGCTGTAGTGTGGGCATCAGAGGCTGTAGTGGGGGTGTCAGGGGAACACTCACATGTAAATAAGCTAATCTGATGCAAGGGGGGGCCACTCCAATCCATTCCCCGGACTTTGCGCTGTGCTCAGAGGACAGTGCTGTGGAGAGGCTGGATAACATTCTGTGGCTGACAGGGAAGCCGGAAGAACCACCAAGCGGATGTGATATCACCGGAGGTGGGGAGGCGGCCAGGATACAGGAAGAGCACACTGGAACAGGGCAGGCTACGTGCTCAGAGCTTCAGTTCCGTCTAGTGCGGGTGCATGGTTCGGGAATATTTGTACTTGTGAGACACTTTACGTACACTCGCGGGTATGTCCGTACTCGCGAGTGTACGTAAAGTCAGTGTCCGTAAAGCGGGGTATGCCTGTAGAGCTAAAGGACAGACAAATAAATAAAATAGGGAAGTGCTAAAGACAAATAAAGTAGGTTAATAGCTCAGAAGAGAAGATATTGAGGGAGATTTACTAAAACTGGTGAACACAGAATCTGGTGTAGCTGTGCATATTGAGTAATCAGCTTCTAGATCTTATTGTCAAAGCTTAAATCAACAAGCTGAAGTTAGAAGCTAATTGGTTACTATGCACAGCTGTACCAGATTCTGTGTGCACCAGTTTTAGTAAATCTTCCCCATTGTATTTGCTTTATACTATAGACTTGTTATGCAAAGCCACCCACTGCCAGGGCCGTCTTCAATATTGATTGGACCCTGGGAAAACATTTTTTTTGGCCCGCCACCATGCAATTTCGCTCCCCACTTACGCTCCCTGATTGGTTGCTAGAGACTACCGTACATCATTACTGCTCACTCATTGGCTTTTGGAGCTGGGGGGTGATCAATGGCAATGAGGTGGGGGAGGTGGGATTAGTGGTAGTGCTGGAGCCATAGAATGAGTTATAGTCCTGGTGGGGGATGGGATCAGTGTCAGTGGCAGTGCTCTGGGGGATGAAATCGGTGGCAGTGCAGAACCCTCCCCCCTCCTTACATCAGAGTCCCCAGAGTTTCCCCATCTGAAATCATGGTCCCAGAGTCCCCTTTCTTGTATAAAGGTCCCCAGAGTTATCCTCTGTATATATTGAGGTCCCAGTGCCCCCCTCCTTACATCAGTGTCCCCAGAGCCCCCCTTCTCACATCAGGGTCCCCAGAGCCCCCATCATACATCAGTGTCCCCAGGGAACCCCCCTCCTTCCATCACGGTCCCCAGAGAGCCCCCTCCTTCCATCAGGGTCCCCAGAAAGCCCTTCTCTTATGTCAGGGTCCCCAGAGCCACCCTTCTTACATCAGGGTCCCCAGAGAGCCTCCCTTTACATCAGGGTCCCCAGAGAGCCCCCTCCTTACATCAGGGTCCCCAGATAGCCCCCTCCATACATCAGGGTCCCCAGAGCCCCCTCTTTACATCAGGGTTGCCAGAGAGCCCTCCTCCTTACATCAGGGTCTCCAGAGGCCCCTTCTTACATCAAGATCACCAGACCCCCCTCCTTACATCAGGGTCCCCAGAAAGCCTTCAGGGTCCCCAGAGAGCCCCCAGGGCCCCCTCCTTACTTCAGGGTCCCCAGAGACCCCCTCCTTACATCAGGGTCCCCAGGGACCCCCTCCTTATATTAGGGTCCTCAGATCCATCCTCCTTACATCAGGGTCCACACATTTCCCCCCTTCATCAGGATCCCCTCCTTCTTACATTAGGGACTCCAGAGCTGCTGCTCCTCGTCTAAAATAAATCAGAGCTTTTCCTTACCTTCCTTGAGTTCACTAAGCTGGCACTGGACTGGCAGCAGCTGCAGCAGCCAGGTATGGAGGGAGAAGCCCAGTGCTCCTCCACTGAACACTGAGGGGTGGAAGGGCAGAGTCAGACAAGCCATGTGGCACTGGCAACAGCTGCAGCAGCCCAGTCTGGAGCAGGAAATCCCGTATTTATCCATTGAACACGGTGGGCGGGGGTGGAGTCAGACAAACCATGTGGTTGGCTGCTAGATGCTGAGTGGTCGTGACCTAGCAACCAACCACCACTGACAGCTGCAGTGGGAGCCTGGAGGTGTGGCAGCAGCCATGACTGCAGGAGAAAGTTCCGATCCCCGCTGAATGCGGGGGCGGAGTCGGAGTCAGATTAGCCACGTGGTTGGTTGCTAGACGCGAGGTGGTCCTAACAACTAACCACTATTGTTGGCAGCGGCAGCAGCAGGAGCCCAGGAGGTGGGACTTCAGCGGCGTCACTGTGGCTGGTAGAATGTCAGATTTATGGCAACACTGGCGCGGGCTCAAGGGGTTGCTGCTTCGGGCCCTACAACACTAACTGGGCCCTGGGCAGCTGCCCCTTTTGCCCTGTGTTAAAGACAGCCCTGTCCACTGCAATAAAAACTGTTTGCTGCCTGACTGAATATATATATAAGAAAATGTGACGTATGATTCGCATTAAGGGTTATTGCAAGGTTCTGAACTATCATTTCTCCAGATTCTTTAGTTCTGGTTTGCAACTTTAAATTTTGTGGTCAGAGTTTACTAGCTGCCTGCAATCTGTGCGAGTACACAGGTGTGCGTGGTCATTATTTACTCAGGTCTGAGGATAGCTCAGAGCTCCCAGTATGGAGACATCTTCCAGTTTGGAGACCGCTCCCAGTGTGGGAGATGGAAGGCCTCAACTGGGGTCAGGGGGCCCCAGACAGAAGCCAAGAGACAGAAAGTCTCATCGAGGGGTCGGAGGGCCCAGCCAGAAGCCAAGAGACAGAGGGTCTCATCGAGGGGTCAAAGGGCCCAGCCAGAAGCCAAGAGACAGCAGGTCTCAGTTCTAGGAGTCAGCCGGCTCCTATTGGGGGTGTCAGGAGAACCCCAATCTGTGGGCCAAAGGTGGGCCATGCACCTTTGCATGGCTAGAGAGCCAAGTGATCTAGGAGAGATGGACAACACAGTCAAAGGGACTGGTAAGAGGAGCAGCAGTGCTGCCAACAAGTGAGCCAGGTGGCACAGTATTTTTGTTTGTGCACATTGTGTGGAATGAAACCCTGCGTGGGCAACTGATATATGTGAACTTACTGTTTATTGAAAAGTGGGCTGTCTCGCCCTAAAATACAGCTTCGGACTGGTGCAAAACATTGCTTGAGTTTAATCACATCAATCTAACTTTATACTATATATATATATATATATATATATATATTGTGCTAGTGTGGTACCCCATCAGTGGATAAATGCAGGATTCTCAACCAGGCAGGTTGAGGGGCTCCGGGGTATTTGCTTGTTTTGGAGGAAACTGGCTTTTCAGTTTCCTCATGATTTACTAAAGTCCACTTTGGGACCTGGAGCCTGGGGATTTCTTAGAGATCCGGGTGGGATGAAATCCCCAGTCCTGGATCAGGGTTTTGAGACTCACTGGCACACTGATTGTTCAGGTGTGTGTGGGCCTGATAGTAGAGTCAGGACCAGCATTCTGGGCCCCACCCTCCCGACGAGTGCAGGTATGCACTGGGGAAGCCATAGAGTGCAAGTGTGCACTGGAGAAGCCAGAGAGTGGTTGTCTGCACACTGGAAGTCAGAGACCCAGGTCTGAGGGTCAGAGCAGTGGACCCAAGTCTGAGGCTCAGAGCAGCGAGGGGCTGCTATCTAAATGGACGGTGCTGCCAATGGAATAGTCTGTAGGAGACAGATAAGAGCCTGAAGGGGAAGGCCTGAGCAACACTGCTGTATGTATAAGCCAGGAGGCTGAATGTCATGTTACTGATGAAAAGGAGTGTTGAAACCCCTGCGAGGGGAACCTTTGATTTTGTTTGAACTTCTTTTAATAAAAATGGGCAAATAAAGCCCTAAAAAAAGAAGACCCAGCGAGTGGTGGTGTCCTTCAAGCTCTACCTTTGATGCTAGTCTTTCACAGTATATATATATATATATACATACAGTATATATATCTCTTTGTTATGTGCACCAGGCAGCAGCAATTCTTTTACAGGATTGCAGCAAAAAATACAAAAATTAAAACATCCCACAATTTGCATTGTAAGAGTGATGGCTGACAGCAATGGACTTGTATGAATCGATTTCTAAATCTTGTAACAGCTTCATCTGTCTAAAGGGTTTGCAGGGAACAATATAAAGGACTTATGAATAATTCAGGCATTTCTGTGTGAAGCACATGAGGTCAGCCTCTATGGATATGGAAAGAAAACCCCTAAACTGAATTAAAATGATGAATTTGATGTGGTACAGCTTTAACCCAGCTGTCACAAGCCATTTGAGGCAGTGAATACAAACCGCTGACACAACTCAGCTAATTACCAACAGTCATTCGCATTCATAGATGGAAAAATCAGTGACATGAACATGTGTAATGTGTTAAAGGTAAGTGGCCGTAGCACTTAGAAGGGTGACTTGAAAGGGTAGGGTGACACTCATTATTTGGATTGTTTGGTCAGTGACATTCGCTATCAGTGCAGTGATTAGCTATTTTGCAATACACTAAAACCTTGGATTGCGAGTAACGCGGTTTACCAGCGCTTCGCAATACCAGCTATTATTTTTTTTAAATCCTGACTCGGTTTGCGAACGTCGTTTCACAAGACGAGCAGGATTCAAGCCTCTGGGATGTGCAGTACCGCATTTGGCCAGAGGTGCGGGGCGTTGGTGACACTCGGAGCAGGTCGGAGATGCTAGGAAACACTCGGATACACTCCGTTCTCGAGTGTCACCGAGCCTCTCCGAGTGTCTCTGAGTGCATCCGAGCGGCTCTGAACGGTTTCCGAGTGTCTCTGGCGCCCCCACCTCTTGCCACATGCGGTACTACATACACTAGCAGTGCCACTGGAACGAATTATCTGAGTTTCCATTGACTCCTATGGGGAAACTCGCTTTGATATATGAGTTCTTTGGATTACAAGCATTTTTCTGGAATGAATTATGCTTGTAATCCAAGGTACCATTGTATTGATGTTCTGGGCTTAAATGCATTATGTCATGGCATCAGCAGTTGAAAAGCCTCTGTTTGAAGCAGCCTTTGAAGCAGTGTGGGGTATGGGAGTTATAGAAAGCTGTTATTAAAATAACAGATTCCATTGAAAGATCAAGTCCACCATCAAGCACTAACAACTGCTTCTGTAGCACATCTTATGTTTTATTATTTGCTGTCTTCTGCAGTTATATGTGTTGTTCACACAAACAATGACAAGCACACAACAGTCACTTTTCTTCTAGCTTAATGAACAGTCTAGGGCAGGGGTGTCAAACTCAATTTCATTGTGGGCCACATCAGCATTATGATTGTCCTCAAAAGGGCCGGTTGTATCTGTAAGATTAGATGTCCAGCGCATCCCCTTCCCTTACATTAGATGTCAAGAGCCACCCCACTATCAGAAGTTGAGTCCCCCACTCTCCCTTACATCACAGTGCACCCCCCTTACCTTATGCTACTGCTGGGAAGAAGCTGGATGCATTTCTTGAAAGCAGAAAATAAGGGTCTGGAGGAGGACCAGAGGAGGGCTGGAGCTCTCCTGCAGGCGCAAGAGAAGTGCGAGGGCCACATGAAATGGCCTGGAGGGCTGGATTCGGCCCGCGGGCCTTGTGTTTGACACTTGTGGTCTAGGGGAAATTATTTTAAGATTTATTGCTGAATAAACTTGAAATGAGTGCAGGAAGCTGTGGAATACTCCAGCAACACTGTATAGTAATAAGAGGACACTCTCCACTTTGTCAAAGCTTCTTGGTGCAGTCCCTCTAGTAACAGCTAAGGGAATAAGTAGCACTAAGACACCATTACAAATGTCCAAAATTCACGCAAGCTTCTGGCACTGATGCACAAAAATTTTAGCGGCAAACAGTCGCTAGTATCCTACACTCAGTTCTGTACTCACAATGCCCCTGGAAACTTGGATACCTCCTTCCAATACAGACATGTCTCCCATTAACTCTCCAGACAAGATTGTGTAATTTCTTGGTCAGCTCCAGCTATTCTCAGAACAGTAGGCCCTCCAGCTCTAGTTTATCTGGGACCTCAATGAGCTACTGAAAAAGCTTCAGCTGCACTGACCAGAAGGGCAGCAGTCCTTTAGACTAGGTTATTTATGCACTCCTCAGCCACCAACTGGGCACCCTCCCCCTGGAACTGGCTGAGAAAGCATAAATATTCAGGCTGCTGATTTGCCTGTCCCAATCCACTACATTCTAGAATCTGGGCAAACAGTCAAACCTGCAGTCAGTGAAGCCTAGAACAGCCCAAAACAATCACAAGCTGCTCCACTGATTACAGGGGAGCTTAAAAAGACTACATTTACCTAACCTTTCTAGCAAGCTATCTAGGAGGGTGCTACACATACAGTCAGAGGCAATTCTGCCACCAGATACATGTATAAATAAGACCCGCTATTTGAGAGTTTGCAGCTGAGATCTGGACATGGATAGCAAATCAGCTATCAGCAGCTGTTTTAGCACTGTTGGATTGAAGTCCTGTTTGTTCAAGTGGTTGTAAAGTCAGTAGGTTTTTTATCCTAATGCATTCTATGCATTAAGATAAACAATCTTCTGTGTGCAGGAGCCACCCTCAGCCCCCTCTTATACTTACCTGAGGTCCATCTAGATCCAGCAATGTTGCACCTGTCCAAGACTCCCCTCCCCATTGGCTCCCACTGCTGAGGAGAGAAAGGGAACAAGACCGATCTGCTGCTCTGTGTCTGAATAGACACAGGGAGCTACGGCTCGGCTCGGGTGCCCCCATAGTAAAGCAGCTTGCTGTGGGGGCACTCAACAGGAGGGAGGGGCAAGGAGCACCAAAGAGAGATCTGAGAAGAGGAGGATCTGGGCTGCCCTTTGCAAAACCACTGCACACAGCAGGGGGTACAACATGTTTGTTATTTTTTGCAAAAAAAATAACAAGACTTTTTAGTAACACTTTAAGATGAAAGGAAACATTGATACTTTATAGTTAGCTGTGGCTCTCAAAACAACTAACTGCAACATATCTAAATGTTTACAAAAGTTTTTCTGAAAGAAGCCTGAAATTAAAGTCTTCCGTTTCTCATTTTAATACTGAGATCTGATCACATTAGACTGTCTAGACAACGAGAGACGCGATAGCCCACCTATCAAGCTGATAATGTTTTGGTTGGATTAACATCCCCCTGACGGCTCCTCTTCATAAACATGCTTCACTTTTCATTCTGTATGAAATAAGATGCATATCTGTGTAATAGATTCTGGAAAATTCAGCATCAGCGGGATGAATATTCATTAGATTTATTTGGCTAACCCATGCCAAGGCCGCACAGCAGGTAGGATGTGGAATGGCACTATGAAATGTAGACACAGTGCACTGTGTACACGGGGAGATCCTGGAAAATCCTGGATGATAGGGAAAATAAGGACAGAAAAGTTTCCGAATGGAGCTTCCTGTTTGCTGTTTCTCAAATAAGTCACCTTGTTATTTTATTTTTAAGTTAAGGCTGAACTCCAGGTATATACAGTACAAAGGCACACATTATTGCAGCTTTGTATTCATTAATACATAAATACAATTTTTTTTTTTAAATACAAGCAGTGTATCTGCACAGCAGAGTTCGGACTGGAGGAGGAAAAATGGCACAAGCTTCAAATCAGTTGTGCCGCAGTGCTCATGTGTGTAGCACCCTCTACCATAGGTAGAGGTAAGGATTTTTGTGTGGTAGGCTGCCAGGCAGGTAAATTTAGGCAGGCCTATGCTGCATGCTAGGCTTGCTTGTTTTGATCTGGGGGCAGGGAGTGGTTAGTGTAGCAGTGGGTGTGGCCACCTGTGCTTCAGTTCTTGGGCGCCTCCCCTGCTTCCAGACAGAATGTTCTGGAAGAGGGGCAGGGCTGAGAGCTGGAGTGACAGGGAGCTCATGTGAGAAACCCTGACCAATCCCTAACTGGAATTGGCAGGGGGCAGGCCTCCTACTTAAGCTCAGGTCCAGCCCACTGGAGGGGAGTTGTCGGCTGGGAGAAGTAAAGAATGGAGTGCTAGATCACAGCAGAAGGCCATCCCCATCTGAGGGGGGGGGGTGCGCACCTTGGCGGAGGAGCCCGGGAGAGCTGGGAGGGAACCTCATCCTTAGAGAGGGGCTGGAGAAGTGATTGGAACGCATGTCCAGTTAAGTTTTTTACCATGGACAGGGCATGAGAAGGTCGATGAGTGTGACACAGTGGATATCCGGAGGAGGCATGCCAGGGGAGCTGGATGCAAGGCCAGAGGAGAGACTGTGGGGTTTTGTGTCAAATTGAGGTGGCCTGCGGGCACAGGATTTGCAAGTCAGGCTAGCTGGGATCAGGAGTCCACCAACTAATCAACTAGGCCGCAAGAAGGGGTACTGCAGGCCCCTGGCCTATTAACCACTTAACGACCGCCCCATATACGTCGGCAAAATGGCACGGACAGGCACAATCACGTACCTGTACGTGACTGCCTTCGTATGGGTGGGGGGTTCGATCGGACCCCCCTCCGGTACATGGAGCGGTCGGTATCGTTCGGGAGCGATCCCTGATGAGGGGGCGGCCATTGGTTTCTGGCCATCCCCTCGCGATCGCTCCCGGCGAATGAAATGCTTCCCCTGCCTGTGTAATGTATACACAGGCAGAGGAAGTGATGTCATCTCTACATGCGGCGCTCTATTCGTCCTGAGCGCCGAGGAGAGAAGATATCAGGTTAGTGCACCAACAGCCCACTGACACATAGGTACACATAGGCACACAATCCCCCCCCCCAAGTCACCCCCAGATCACCCCCCAGCCCCCAGTCACAGTGTCACTGATTGCAGTGATCATTTATTTACTGATCACTGCAATCAGTGAGATTTGTGATAGTAAAAGTGTCAGGGCAGTTAGTTTTAGGTCCCTTTAGGTCCAGGGTAGCCCCCTAACCCCCCCCTAATAAAGGTTTTACCCCTTGATCGCCCCCCAGGTAACCCTTTCACCCCCTATCACCACTGTCACTAAGCAATCGTTTTTCTGATCGCTGTATTAGTTATGCTGGTGCCGCTAGGTAGCTAGTTATTTTTTTAGGTTCGCCGCCAGGTTTTTATAGCGTCAGGTACCCCCATATATTACCTAATAAAGGTTTAACCCCTTGATCGCCCCCAGGTAACCCTTTCACCCCCTATCACCAATGTCACTAAGCGATCGTTTTTCTGATCACTGTATTAGTTATGCTGGTGCCGCTAGGTAGCCAGTTATTTTTTTAGGCTCGTCGCCAGCGTCAGGTACCCCAATATATTATCTAATAAAGGTTATAGCATCAGGTACCCCCATATATTATCTAATAAAGGTTTTAACCCCCTGATTGCCCCTAGAGTTAACCCTTTCACCAGTGATCACCGTATAAGTGTCACTGGTGACACTGGTTAGCCAGCTAGTTATTTCGTTATTTAGGTTCCCCCGTCAGGTTTTTATATAGCGTCAGGTACCATGCCTCTCAGCAAATAGCTTGGGGTGTCTACTTTCCAAAATGGGGTCATTTGGGGGGTTTTGTGCTATTTTGCCATTTTATGGCCTTCGAAACTGTGATAGGTAGTGAGGAGTGAAATCAAAAATTTGCGCCCTTAGAAATCCTGAAGGCGGTGCTTGGTTTTCGGGGTCCCGTACGCGGCTAGGCTCCCAAAAAGTCCCACACATGTGGTATCCCCGTACTCAGGAGAAGCAGAAAATTTTATTTTGGGGTGCAATTCTACATATAACCATGGCATGTGTGAGCAATATATCATTTAGTGACAACTTTTTGTAATTTTTTTAATTTTTTGTCATTATTCAATCACTTGGGACAAAAAAAAAAGATTCAATGGGCTCAACATGCCTCTCAGCAATTTCCTTGGGGTGTCTACTTTCCAAAATGGGGTCATTTGGGGGGGGGGGGTTGTACTGCCCTGCCATTTTAGCACCTCAAGAAATGAGATAGGTAGTCATAAATTAAAAGCTGTGTAAATTCCAGAAAATGTACCCTAGTTTGTAGACACTTTGCGCAAACCAATAAATATACGCTTATTGACATTTTTTGTTACTAAAGACATGTGGCTAAATACATTTTGGCCTAAATGTATGACTAAAATTGAGTTTATTCGATTTTTCTTATAACAAAAAGTAGAAAATATAATTTTTTTTCAAAATTTTCGTTCTTTTTCCGTTTATACCGCAAACAAAAAATTGCAGAGGCAATCAAATACCATTAAAAGAAAGCTCTATTTCTGGGAAGAAGAGGATGCAAATTTAGTTTGGGTACAACATTGCATGACCGCGCAATTACCAGTTAAAGCAGCGCAGTGCCAAATTGTAAAATCACCTCTGGTCTTTATGTTGCGTATTGGTCCGGGGCTTAAAGGGGTTGTAAAGGTTCGTTTTTTATTTTCTACATAGGTTCCTTTAAGCTAGTGCATTGTTGGTTCACTTACCTTTTCCTTCTATTTACCTTCTAAATGTTTTTTTTCTTTGTCTGAATTTCTCACTTCCTGTTTCTCCTCAGTAAACTTCACACCATCATCTGAGTGATGTTTAGTCAGCCAGAACAGCTTACTGAACAGCTTACTGAGAAGGAACAGGAAGTGAGAAATTCAGACAAAGAAAACAAATATTTAGAAGGGAAATCTAAGGAAAAGGTAAGTGAACCAACAATGCACTAGCTTAAAGGAACCTATTTAGAAAATAAAAAAACAAACCTTTACAACCCCTTTAAGTGGTTAACAGTTCAGCAAGTCAGAAAGCATATAGGACTATTTAGAGTATTCCTTTATGTACAGACAGGGGAGGGCTGGCAGCCTTAGGCCTGGGGGGCAAGTCCAGTCAAGTGGCCCATTGAACCACAGAATAAGCGCAACCTCACCAGTGCCCATCAGCGCAGCCTCACCAGTGCATGGAGATTAGAGAGGAGAGCAGCCGGATTACACAGAGCGGAGATCTCCCAATTACCCAGCGTGGCCGATGTAATACGAAGTCCCGCCTCCTGGACCAGCTCCTATGATGGATGTCATCAGTGTGCTGTCTATCATAGGAGCCAGTCCAGGTGGCGGGACTTTATATGACAGCGGCTGCCAGGTAAGTGAGAGATCCCCGCTCTGATGCAGCACTTCCCCTCTGAGGCAGCCCAATGGGCACAGTGGGACCCATTGTAGGGCCAGCCCTGGGCACCGTTCCACTGCCCCAGCCCCCGATTGGCCCTGCAAGGGACAAAACCGGGGACAGACTTGGTCTAGGGACTGTCCCCAGAAAAAACGGTGACGTCTGGTCACATTAGGCTAGTGGCCAGCAGGACCCACAGGTCAGTGGCCAGCAGGACCCACAGGTCAGTGGCCAGCTCCCAGCAGGACCCACACCCTGACAGGCGGACAGAGAGGGATGGGCTGACAGAGGGACAGGCGGACAGAGAGGGATGGGCTGACAGAGGGACAGGCGGACAGAGAGGGATGGGCTGACAGAGGGACAGGCGGACAGAGAGGGATAGGTGGACAGAGAGGGATAGGCAGACAGAGAGGGATGGGCTGACAGAGGGACAGGTGGACAGAGAGGGATAGGTGGACAGAGAGGGATGGGCTGACAGAGGGACAGGCGGACAGAGAGGGATAGGTGGACAGAGGGACAGGCAGACAGAGAGGGATGGGCTGACAGAGGGACAGGCGGACAGAGAGGGATGGGCTGACAGAGGGACAGGCAGACAGAGAGGGATGGGCTGACAGAGGGACAGGCGTCCAGAGAGGGATGGGCTGACAGAGGGACAGAGAGGGATGGGCTGACAGAGGGACAGGTGGACAGAGAGGGATGGGCTGACAGAGGGACAGGCGGACAGAGAGGGATGGGCTGACAGAGGGACAGGCGGACAGAGGGGGATAGGTGGACAGAGGGACAGGCAGACAGAGAGACAGGCGGACAGAGAGGGATAGGTGGACAAAGGGACAGGCAGACAGAGAGGGATGGGCTGACAGAGGGACAGACGGACATAGAGGGATGGGCTGACAGAGGGATAGGTGGACAGAGGGACAGGCAGACAGAGAGGGATGGGCTGACAGAGGGATAGGCAGACAGAGAGGGATGGGCTGACAGAGGGATAGGTGGACAGAGGGACAGGCAGACAGAGAGGGATGGGCTGACAGAGGGACAGGTGGACAGAGAGGGATGGGCTGACAGAGGGACAGGTGGACAGAGAGGGATGGGCTGACAGAGGGACAGGTGGACAGAGAGGGATGGGCTGACAGAGGGACAGGTGGACAGAGAGGGATGGGCTGACAGAGGGACAGGTGGACAGAGAGGGATGGGCTGACAGAGGGACAGGCGTGTATCTATCCATTCTCCTTTCATATTTTCCATCATCTCTTTTGTCTATCTTCTCTCTGTTCAGATTACCCATCACCTCTTATGTAATTTCCTTGTCTATCTCTTCTCCATTTAGACTGTCCCTTACCTTCTGTGTCTGGCCGCATCCACACATGACCAGCTCCGCCGAGCCAATCGCAGGGCGCGCCACTCGCCTAAACTCCAAATCCCAGAATGCCACAGCGTGTGGCCGAAAATTGAACCTGATTGGCCAATCACAGGGCGCACTGCTCGTGTGCACTCCAAATCCCAGAATGCCACAGCTTGTGGCCGAAAATTTAACCTTGTCGGCCAATCACAGGGCGCTTGCGTAGACTACAATTCCCAGAATCCAAAGCATGCGGCCGGATGCCGTGGCCATGCCCCTGGCTCAACACAGAAAAAAATAAATAAAAAATGGCAGCGGTCGATTGCCGGCCGTTTTGCATATAAGTTGGGACGGCCTGGGGGGAAATTGCCACCTTGCCTCCCGGCCCAGCCCGCCCCTGTGTACAGAGAAGATGATGAGGCGGAAAGACTAATAGTTCACAGTGAAGTTTTGTGCAGGAGGAAAGGAGCCATGGGAGTGACAGTCTGCAGGAGTTGATGCAGAGGAGAAGCAACGGTCTGCAGGAGTTATGCAGGGGAAGTGACTGTGATTTTTAGTGTCTATCAGTTCTTCAAATGCTCAGTTCATTCAACTAATTCTTAAAATATGATGGCAAAGTGATCCGTTCTACGGGCATCCCATAATCTCTTTCCCCCAACCAAGTTATAACTTGGACTGATTTGGGGAAGACTCTGATGGGGACACTGTGCTGGGGGAGACTCTAATGGGGACACTGTGCTGGGGGAGACTCTGATGGGGACACCGATCACGGGGAGACTCTGATGGTGACACAGATGTGTAGAAAGGGTCTGATGGGGATAGAGATGAACGGAAAAGCTCTGCTAGGAACACAGGTGAGTGGAAAAGCTCTGATGGGGACAAGGCTATAGGTGTACCATTCAGCCCCACTTCTGGCAGCTTGTCAAATTATAATCTGCTATTGTGGATTCATTTATAAATAAATAATATTTTTCAGTCTGCGAATGTGTGTAAAATATACATGTGGCTCTTAAAGTAAAAAAGTTTGAAGACCCCTGCTATAGGGGTGCCACCTGTCCGGTTTTGACACAGACAGTATGGGTTTAGAATGTTGTGCCCGGGTTTCCCTCTGCCCGAGATTCAGACACCAGTGGCGCTGACAGGGGGTACCATGGGGCCTCCTGTAGGGGCCCCAGCACACAGGGGGACCGGGACAGCAGGGGGATCGGAGCGGTGGGCGCGGGGGGGTAATTACAGAGGAGTCAAAACATAAGGGAGAGAGAAAGACGCCAGGTAGCTGCTGGTGCGGTCGTTTTTAATAAATAAAATGTTTAAAAACAATCTACTCAATGTCAAAGCTGTAGTCATGTCAGTCTGTGAAGTCCGCTTCCCCATTCTCCCGATCCACGCTGCTGTTTCACTGAATCGCTGGAGGAAGCCAAGGATACAGAGCCGTGGGGAAATTGCAGTGAGCTGTCAGCTTGGGATGCTTTGACCAATCAGAGTGTTCCGGAGGCTTAACCACACCTCCATCATCAGAGGCTGACAGTTCACATGAGTTTCCCGCGGCTCTCTGTTTCCTCCAGCAATTCAGTGATAACAGCAGCGTGGATCGGGAGAATGGCCTACAGCTCTGACATGGAGAGTGATGCCGCGTACACACGGCCATTTTTCTCGTCGAAAAAAACGTCATTTTTCCCATTCGACGAGAAAAACGATAGTCTGTGGGCTTTCTGTCGTTTTTTTCGACGAGAAAAACGGCATTAAATGTTCTAATTTTTCTCGTCGTTTTTTTCGACATGTTTTCCGCGGCAGTGTTTCCCATAGGGAAACACTGCCGCGGAGCCCACAGACGGTCGTTTTTCTCGTCAAGAGAAAAAATTACGTGAAAAACGACCGTGTGTGGGGAACAAGCTGTTCCCCCGTTTTAAATGACATTATTCACGGCGGTTTTTTAACCGCCGTGAATAATGATCGTGTGTACGCGGCTTGAGTGAAATGTTTTTAAGTATTTAATTTATTAAAAAAATAATTGCACCAGCAGCTACCTGGCACCTCTCTCTCTCCCTTATGTTTTGACTCCTCTGTAATTGCCCCCCCTGCCCACCTCTCCGATCCCCCTGCTGTCCTGGTCCCCCTGTGTGCTGGGGCTCCTACAGGAGGCCTCATGGTACACCCTGTCGGCTGCCATGGGGGTATTGGGGGAGGAGGATTTGTGCTGGTAGGGGAAGAAAATTTGTAATAGGAGGGGATGGGGATAATGGCACCCCAATCGCAAAGCAAAACTTATTTTGGGTGACAGGCATCCAACGATTCTGTTTGCTTGATTTTGCTGCAATTTGTCGGGTGACAATCGCGGCAAAATCGTGCCGCGGTTGGGGTGCCATGCCGTGCGCCGCTAAAGTGTTCGGGTTTGGCTTGAAGAAAAGGTGGCAACCCTACCCTGCTGTACAGAATGAAAAGGTGACCTAGCTCACTATACCCTCTCTACACCCCTGGTCCCCTCTGCACTTACCTCCTTTATCAATTATCTTTTCCTGCCCACACCAGCTGGTGCAGTGGTCTAGGCATCTCAAAAATGCAAAACACAGCCCAGAGGCTGTGTAGCATCATAGTGCTTGTAATGGTGAGCTAGCATCAGTCAGTACCAGTATGTAACCACACTCACCATGAATCTCTCTGAGCTGTCCTGGCATCCTGGAGGAAAGAAAGGTCAGAAGACCTTGGTTCTCAAATGCCCAGGTTTGCTACATCACCTAACATTGACAGTAAAAGATGAACATCCAAGGAGGTAAGTGCAGCAGGGACCAAAGGGTGGGCAGGGTGTTGTGAGTCTTTTCACTTTTTTATGCATTGCGAAAAGGTGAACTAACCCTTTAACTTCAGCATAGAAAAATCAAGTCTCCTGCCCTACCAGACAGGGCTTCACTGTGTGACAAAGCTGTGCAAATCTCAGAACCAGATGGAACCAGAACCAGATGGACAAAATACAAATATTTTGATAGGTAAAACAGCTCCCATATATATTTTTAATCTTTGTAAGTTAGTTGTTTGCCTGGAATTCAGCTTAAAATGAAAACTCAGGATCAGTGCCGGCTCAAGACATTGTGCTGCCTGGTACCAAGAATGAAATGCTGCCACCCCCCCCCCCCCAAAAAAAATCTCGCCCACCAAAATTCCCCCACATCCATTATTTGATATCACGATAACTAAAGTGGACCTGTCATGGCTCTATACATGTATATAGGAGTATAAAGAGGACCTGTCATGGCTCTATTTGCCGCCCCCCTGAAAGTGTCGCCTGGGACAGAGGTACCATCGGGTCCCATGGTAGGGCCGGCCCTGCTCAGGATGATAGTGCATAAATATTTCCTAAAACAACTCACGACAAACCACTAAATGCACAGCTGAGAAACATATACAGTGGCTTAAAAAAGTATTCATACCCCTTAAAATCTTCCACATTTTGTCATGTTACATCCAAAAACGTAAATGTATTTTTCTGGGATTTTATGTGATAGACCAACACAAAGTGGCATATAATTGTGAAGTAAAAGGAAAATGATAAATGGTTTTCAAATTTTTTTACAAATAAATATGTGAAAAGTGTGGCGTGCATTTGTATTCAGCCCCCCTGAGTCAATACTTTGTAGAACCAACTTTTGCTGCAATTACAGCTGCAAGTCTTTTCGGGTATGTCTCTACTAGCTTTGCACATCCAGAGAGCAAAATTTTTGCCCATTCTTTTTTGCAAAATAGCTCAATCTCTGTCAGATTGGATGGAGAGCGCCTGTGAACAGCAATTTTTAAGTCTTGTCACAGATTCTGCATTGGATTTAGGTCTGGACTTTGACTGGGCCATTCTAATACATGAATATGCTTTGATCAAAACCATTCCATTGTAGCTCTGCCTGTATGTTTAGAGTCGTTTTCCTGCTGGAAGGAGAACCTTCGCCCCAGTCTCAAGTCTTCTGCAGACTCTAACAGGTTTTCTTCTAAGATTGACCTGTATTTGGCTCCATCCATCTTCCCATCAACTCTGACCAGCTTTCCTGACCCTACTGAAGAAAAGCATCCCCACAACATGATGCTACCACCATGTTTCACGGTGGGGATGGTGTGTTCAGGGTGATGTGCAGTGTTATTTTTCTGCCACACATAGCGTTTTGCTTTTAGGCCAAAAAGTTCAATTTTGGTCTCATATGGCCAGAGTACCTTCTTCCACGTGTTTGCTCTGTCCCCCACATGGCTTCTCGCAAACTGCAAACGGGACTTCTTATGGCTTTCTTTCAACAATGGCTTTCTTCTTGCCACTCTTTCATGAAGGCTAGATTTGTGGAGTGCACGACTAATAGTTGTCCTGTGGAGAGATTCTCCCACCTGAGCTGTGGATCTCTGCAGCTCCTACAGAAGTCCCATGGGCCTCTTGGCTGCTTCTCTGATTAATTCTCTCCTTGGCCATCCTGTCAGTTTAGGTGGACGGCCATGTCTTGGTAGGTTTGCAGTTGTGCCATACTCTTTCCATTTTTGGATGATGGATTGAACAGTGCTCCGTGAGATGTTCAAAGCTTGGGATATTACATGAGTACAAATGCTTAGTATCACGGTACTGATACCAATACTGGTATTGGTATCAGTGCAATGCTAATAAAAACAATTTTTTTTACATCGGAAGATCAATACAGCTTGGTCACAAGCCAACCCTCGTCTATCAAGTGAACAGAGAGAAGTGGAACACTAATGATGTCATCTAAACATACCGCATATATACAGGACCTCAGAATAAACCCCACTTCTGTAATGCCACATATATGTGTGAGGAAGGTGGAAATTGGTTAATGTTTTTATTTTTCCACCTCTTTTTTTGCGGTCTCTTCATATTTGATCCCATTCTCCCTTCTTTTTCACTTTCCCTCTCTTTCTTTCCTATCTTTATATTGATCTCAAACAAATAGTCCAATATATGTTGCATTCAGTATACAAGGTTGTAAAATGAACACTAAGCATGAGAAATGTAAATACTGACTGCCTTGGGTGAATGATCGCAACTTGTCACTTAAAAATACATAAAGATAAATGTATAATCGTTTTTAATCATTATGGCATTTGAACCAGACCAACTCATCCTGAATTTAGTGTAGGATCAGATTCACACAGTGAGCCCATTGTTTATGAAATTCAAAAAGCATTGCTCACTTTTAACATTTTTTGTTGATTTTAGCTAGGTAATAGTATAGTTATGTAGCATCATTCATATAGTTATGTAGTCCATTCATTCTGGCTCCAATAAACAATCTAGGGGTTTGTCTTTTTGTGATTTATTTCTTGTAGAACTTGTATTGGGATTGGGGCATAGGATACTCTAAAACAAATAGCAAACAGCAATTGGAGGACAATCTTCTCCTGAGGCAAATGTGATTTCCCTCAGAGCACGTGGCAAGTTGAGCATCTGGTTACCTTGCACCAATGCACAACTGCTGGTACACTATTCAGAACCCTGTACAGTCACAGGGATCATTTTAGTGATTTACTCACAAGTCCCCAGGACAGAACCCAGGGCTAGGTGGAGAGGTCAGGAGCTCCATGCTGTCCATGAGTAGGCATTTCTGAGTTTTTGTCTGCTCTTTCACTGGCTCCATCTGTCCAGTAGAGTTAAACCACAAATCTAGAGTTAATACAGGAATCCTGGAGAGCTTCTGCAGTGATTGTACCCTGTGATCTGGGAAGGCTTGTGCTGACCTTACCTTTATGGGAGTCTCCAGATGAGAGTATCAATATCATGGTGGAAGCTCTAATTGATATTCGTGTGAGCTGTTGATGAAATATACTCCTGAATTTGCATCCATTACCTGATTATCGGTGTAACGAGCCCCTGCTCGCTCAGTTGCACTCTCCCGATACTCCTCTGCTGCTATTGGATCAGATTGCAGATCGCAACGTCTGATGGTTCGGTCATCCGATGCTCCGGGATTCGAACTACAGCTACGTGCCGTTCGAATCTAGTTGTGATAGCTCAGAACAAACACTAGGCAGGCTGTATGTAAGTTCAAACAGAAATCTCCCCTTTATTGGATGTACTCAAAACACTTTTATACATAGAAGTTTAAACACCCCACCCAAACAACCACTTTCCTATTGGTCAATTGTAAAGTACACTCTAGTCCTCACTTAGGCCCTCTTGGCCATGCAAATGAGGACTTGAAACAGGGTCAGCAGGGATTGGTCCGATAGCTTGAATAGGAGAACTGAGATATGTAATGACACAGAGACGTCCCAGGAGATAATTAAAGTACATAAACAAACAAACAAACAAACAGTCAAACGCAGAATAATGCCTTCCTTCCAGACCCCGTAGCCGTCTGGAGGGGGTTAGCCTTAAGACAGGGCGGAGGACCCACCACTGTGTAATAGAATCAAAGGAGAAATACTTGAGTATTCCAAGGATCATGTCAATCGGTGCTAGTAAAATCTTGCTTTGGAGGAGGTGATATCCTTGGAGTGGAGGAGTGCTGAGTTTTCCATTGGATGTTACTTATTGCCTATATGTCTTTACCTTAGGGTAAGAGTCAGTGTGATCGGGTGTTGGTGACGGTTTCCATCTATCACTGTTACACAGCATAAGAACACCACTTTAAATATTTATGAACTGTTCATTTATCACAGACTCTATTTAGTTCAGCACTGCACCATCACTACATGTCCAATAGAGTTCACCAAAAGAGCCGATCCCAATAAGCTGAAGAATATATTCTTGCAGAGCGTCAAGGCCAATGGATCTCATTGGAATTCTCTGATGGGATGTACTTTTATTATCTCTACATGTGGATGAGACAAAGGGGCAGAGAGATTAAAGGAGAGAAAGGAGAAATATAATAACCGTGGATCTGGGGATTGCTGTACAGCCGATGTGTGCTGTGAAAGGGGTATACCCCCTTGGGGGATAGCTCTCTGGTGAGTGTGGTAGGAAAGGAGGAACACAAATTGAAGCACCAGCACAAGCATGATTTTTTGACTATACATGGCTGCTTTAAAGAGCACATGTCACTTTATTTAGAATCAACTATATGTGGACTGATTATACTATACCATTTTGGATATATATCCAAACATATTTGCACATGTTATGAACTGGTCATTTTTTTGCTGTGGTTTAAAGAGCACTTGTCACTTTATTTTATAAACCAACTAAATGTAGATTGATTATATTTTTTTTGTATATACACCTAAGCATATTTGCACATGCTATGAACTGGTCATTTTCTTTTTTGTTTTATTAATATCTATTGTCAGTTTATAATTTTGTATATATTCCGTATACATTTTTTTTATGCTTGCACATCTTAAAGTTTGGTTGTTAGTTTATGAACTATAGCACCAGGCAGGTGTTAATCCTGTCTTGAGCCACAGGATACGAGCTTTGATGCATATTTTTTTTTTACTTGAGAAATAGGGTTCCTCCCTAGGACACCACCAGCTTGGCACACCATATTTATAGTGGGTCTCATAGCAGTACACATGCCCTTCAGCATTGGGAGGTGTTTTCAGAGGAGCATAGCATCCCTTACAAATACCAGATGTTGATAGGCACTGGGCTCTTCCAAACACCTGATGCCTAGGATAGGGCGCAGGCATAAGGTAAGGAAATATATACAACCCTGCTTGCAGTTACAGACTTAAAGTATTTTAAAGTGAATGGAAAAAACTAAAAATTAACTTCAGTTTTTTGTCCCCTTCAATTCAGACAACCATACAATTGAAAGTGTTTTTATGTACATTGTTTAAGTGCAGATACCTATTGATCCTGCCTGAAATATGCTTCTACTGCACTGTTATCAGTTAACTGTATTATTAGTTCTTTCTGTGGACTACAGAACAGCTCCCTCCTATGTTATGGAGGTGTCTGAACACTTTTCCTTTCCTAAGGTAACAACACTACTACTCTATAGATACAGTACAGAGTATGACGGTACCACCCTAAGACAGGATGTGTGTCACTGGTAGAATTGCCAGGTGAAATAAAGGACAACTTAAAAAAAATGAAAATGAATGCAGCCACCACATCTAAAGACAGGTAAGCTGCAATACATCACATTTTTGCTCTTAGGTTTGGATACTTTTACAGTGCTTCCGGAAAGTATTCAAAAGCGCTTAGCTTTTTCCACATTTTGTTATGTTACAGCCTTAGTTCAAAATGGATTAAATTCATTATTTTCCTCAAAATTCTACAAACAATACCCCATAATGACAACGTGAAAGAAGTTTGTTTGAAATCTTAGCAAGTTTATTAAAAATAAAAAATGAAAAAAATTCCATGTACATACAGTAAGTATTCACAGCGTTTGCTCAATACTTTGTTGAAGCACATTTGGCAACAATTACAGCCCCAAGTCTTTTTGAGTATGATGCTACAAGCTTGGCACAGCTATTTTTAGGCAGTTTCTACCATTCTTCTTTGCAGGACCTCTCAAGCTCCATCAGGTTGGATAGGGAGGGTCGGTGCACAGCCATTTTGAGATCTCTTCAGATTGTCTGGGCTCTGGCTGGGCCACTCAAGGACATTGACAGAGTTGCCTTGTAGCCACTTTTTTGTTATCTTGGCTTTGCGCTTAGGGTCATTGTCTTGTTGGAAGATGAACTTTTGCCCCAGTCTGAGGTGCAGAGCGCTCTGGAGCAGGTTTTCAACAAAGATGTCTCTACATTACTGCATCTTTCCTTTGATCCTGACTAGTTTGCCAGTTCCTGCCACTGAAAAACATTCTCACAGCATGATGCTGCCACCACCTTGCTTCACTGTAGAGATGGTATTGGCCACGTGATAATCGGTGCCTGGTTTCCTCCAGACATGACGCTTGGCATTCAGGCCAAAGAGTTCAATCTTTGTTTCATCAGACTCAAAAAATTTGTTTCTCATGGTCTGAAAGTTCTTTGAGCGCCTTTTAGCAAACTCCAGGCGGGCTGTCATGCGCCTTTTCCCGAGTGGCTCCCATCTGGCCATGCTACCATACAGGCCTGATTGGTCGAGTGCTGCAGAGATGGTTGTTCTTCTGGAAGGTTCTCCTCTCTCCACAGAGATGCGCTGGAGCTCTGTCAAAGTGACCATCGGGTTCTTGGTCACCTCCCTGACTAAGTGGCCTGCTCTAGGAAGAGTCCTGGTGGTTCCAAACTTCTTCCAATTATGGATGATGGAGGCCACTGTACTCATTGGGACCTTCAACGCTGCAGAGATTTTTTGTACCCTTCCCCAGATCTGTGCCTCAATATAATCCTGTCTCGGAGGTCTAGAGACAATCCCTTGGACTTCATGGCTTGGTTTGTGCTCTGACATGCACTGGTAACTGTGGGACCTTTTATAGACAGGTGTGTGCCTTTCCAAATCATGTCCAGTCAACTGAATTTACCACAGGTGGACTCCAATCAAGTTGTAGGAACATCTCAAGGATCAGTGGAAACAGGATGCACCTTAGCTTAATTTTGAGTGTCATGGCAAAGGCTGTGAATACTTATGCACATGAGATTTTTTTTTTTGTTTCTTACTTTTAATAAATTTGCAAAGATTTCAAACAAACATCTTTAACGTTGTCATTATGGGGTATTGTTTGTAGAGTTTTGAGGAAAATAATAAATTTTATCCATTTCGGAATAGGACGAACAACAAAATGTGGAAAAAGTGAAGCAATGTGAATACTTTTTCGGATGCACTATAACACTCCAAATTGTCTTGCTTTAGTGAACAAGCTCTGAGCCTTGGTCAATCAGCCCCTAAAGGCCCTGTAATGTTGTCTGTACAGACACACGTACGTACAAACATACAAACATCGCACAGTAAACTCAGGCTAGACACACACTAATAATAAACGTGCTCAGACTAATTGCACATAAATGCCACAACCCTATCAATAAGTTTTAATGAATTACAACTGGCCAGGTTAAATGGGCCTAATTGCCTTTTTTGTCTGCATCCATTGTGAATATGGAAAAGCATTATAAGGCCAGGCATTTTCCATGAATTATGTATTAAGAGAGTGGTAGCAGTCTGCTGCAAAATACTGCAATTTACATTGTGTTAGAGGCTCCTAGGTCCATCAGTGCAATCAAACCTCTGATCAATATGGTATTTGGTTTGCTAAGAAGCTTAAAATACCTACCTGTATTGAACGTGGTCTGATTACCTAGGGAATACCATCCATTAATATGTTTCCATAATTGATGTATCACTTACTGAAAATGTCATTTTGCAGAACATCTGACCTGAGAGGGGACAGACTGTAGGAAACAAAAATAGATGGGATGCAAAAGTGTGAAGGAAGGAACCTAGAAAAAGGTTATCATTCATTCCTGTTTCCTGGGGACAGTTTCAGTTGTGAGGGGTCTGCCCCTAGGAAGCAAATGTTTTTGGATTCGTCCCTGAGACACCATAGAGAATTGCAAAGTGCATCCTCCAACTCAAGGCACACTGCAAGTGTTAACCGAAAATGCTGGAGCTGAAGCACCCTGCCCCTGTGCAGCTATCCTTGTTGGCACATACATGTAGGCTGCTTAAGCCATGCCAGCTTCCTTTGATGCTTGCACAGTGTGCCTTGAGTTAGAGGCTGTATGCTGCAATGTTTACACTACACTACCCAGCTTCCAAAGATGATACTAATGCTGGGGGAAAGCTATGCAGTCAGACAATGTGTGAGTTACTTGCCTGACCCCTGAACTCTATACATTTTCTTAATCCTGACCCCTGAACTCTGCGCATTTCTTAATCCTGACCCCTGAACTCTGTGCATTTCTTAATCCTGATCCCTGAACTCTGCGCATTTCTTAATCCTGATCCCTGAACTCCGTGCATTTCTTAATCCTGATCCCTGAACTCTGCGCATTTCTTAATCCTGACCCCTGAACTCTGTGCATTTCTTAATCCTGATCCCTGAACTCTGTGCATTTCTTAATCCTGATCCCTGAACTCTGCGCATTTCTTAATCCTGATCCCTGAACTCCGTGCATTTCTTAATCCTGATCCCTGAACTCTGCGCATTTCTTAATCCTGACCCCTGAACTCTGTGCATTTCTTAATCCTGATCCCTGAACTCTGTGCATTTCTTAATCCTGATCCCTGAACTCTGCGCATTTCTTAATCCTGATCCCTGAACTCCGTGCATTTCTTAATCCTGATCCCTGAACTCTGCGCATTTCTTAATCCTGACCCCTGAACTCTGTGCATTTCTTAATCCTGACCCCTGAACTCTATACATTTTCTTAATCCTGACCCCTGAACTCTGCGCATTTCTTAATCCTGACCCCTGAACTCTGTGCATTTCTTAATCCTGACCCCTGAACTCTGCGCATTTCTTAATCCTGACCCCTGAACTCTGTGCATTTCTTAATCCTGATCCCTGAACTCCGTGCATTTCTTAATCCTGATCCCTGAACTCTGCGCATTTCTTAATCCTGACCCCTGAACTCTGTGCATTTCTTAATCCTGATCCCTGAACTCTGTGCATTTCTTAATCCTGATCCCTGAACTCTGCGCATTTCTTAATTCTGATCCCTGAACTCCGTGCATTTCTTAATCCTGACCCCTGAACTCTGCATTTCTTAATCCTGACCCCTGAACTCTGCTTTTTTTAATCCTGACCCCTTAACTCTGTACATTTCTTAATCCTGACCCCTGAACTCTGCATTTCTTAATCCTGACCCCTGAACTCTGCATTTCTTAATCCTGACCCCTTAACTCTGTACATTTCTTAATCCTGACCCCTGAACTCTGCATTTCTTAATCCTGACCCCTGAACTCTGTGCATTTCTTAGTCTTGATCCCTGAACTCTGCATTTCTTAATCCTGACCCCTGAACTCTGCATTTCTTAATCCTGACCCCTTAACTCTGTACATTTCTTAATCCTGACCCCTGAACTCTGCATTTCTTAATCCTGACCCCTGAACTCTGTGCATTTCTTAGTCTTGATCCCTGAACTCTGCATTTCTTAATCCTGACCCCTGAACTCTGTGCATTTCTTAATCCTGATCCCTGAACTCTGCGCATTTCTTAATCCTGATCCCTGAACTCCGTGCATTTCTTAATCCTGATCCCTGAACTCTGCGCATTTCTTAATCCTGACCCCTGAACTCTGTGCATTTCTTAATCCTGACCCCTGAACTCTATACATTTTCTTAATCCTGACCCCTGAACTCTGCACATTTCTTAATCCTGACCCCTGAACTCTGTGCATTTCTTAATCCTGATCCCTGAACTCTGTGCATTTATTAATCCTGATCCCTGAACTCTGCGCATTTCTTAATCCTGATACCTGAACTCTGTGCATTTCTTAATCCTGATCCCTGAACTCTGTGCATTTCTTAATCCTGATCCCTGAACTCTGCGCATTTCTTAATTCTGATCCCTGAACTCCGTGCATTTCTTAATCCTGACCCCTGAACTCTGCATTTCTTAATCCTGACCCCTGAACTCTGCTTTTTTTAATCCTGACCCCTTAACTCTGTACATTTCTTAATCCTGACCCCTGAACTCTGCATTTCTTAATCCTGAGTCCTGACCCCTGAACTCTGTGCATTTCTTAGTCTTGATCCCTGAACTCTGCATTTCTTAATCCTGACCCCTGAACTCTGCATTTCTTAATCCTGACCCCTTAACTCTGTACATTTCTTAATCCTGACCCCTGAACTCTGCATTTCTTAATCCTGACCCCTGAACTCTGTGCATTTCTTAGTCTTGATCCCTGAACTCTGCATTTCTTAATCCTGACCCCTGAACTCTGCATTTCTTAATCCTGACCCCTTAACTCTGTACATTTCTTAATCCTGACCCCTGAACTCTGCATTTCTTAATCCTGACCCCTGAACTCTGTGCATTTCTTAGTCTTGATCCCTGAACTCTGCATTTCTTAATCCTGACCCCTGAACTCTGCATTTCTTAATCCTGACCCCTGAATTCTGTGCATTTCTTAATCCTGACCCCTGAACTCTGCATTTCTTAATCCTGACCCCTTAACTCTGTACATTTCTTAATCCTGACCCCTGAACTCTGCGCATTTCTTAATCCTGATCCCTGAACTCCGTGCATTTCTTAATCCTGATCCCTGAACTCTGCGCATTTCTTAATCCTGACCCCTGAACTCTGTGCATTTCTTAATCCTGACCCCTGAACTCTATACATTTTCTTAATCCTGACCCCTGAACTCTGCACATTTCTTAATCCTGACCCCTGAACTCTGTGCATTTCTTAATCCTGATCCCTGAACTCTGTGCATTTCTTAATCCTGATCCCTGAACTCTGCGCATTTCTTAATTCTGATCCCTGAACTCCGTGCATTTCTTAATCCTGACCCCTGAACTCTGCATTTCTTAATCCTGACCCCTGAACTCTGCTTTTTTTAATCCTGACCCCTTAACTCTGTACATTTCTTAATCCTGACCCCTGAACTCTGCATTTCTTAATCCTGAGTCCTGACCCCTGAACTCTGTGCATTTCTTAGTCTTGATCCCTGAACTCTGCATTTCTTAATCCTGACCCCTGAACTCTGCATTTCTTAATCCTGACCCCTTAACTCTGTACATTTCTTAATCCTGACCCCTGAACTCTGCATTTCTTAATCCTGACCCCTGAACTCTGTGCATTTCTTAGTCTTGATCCCTGAACTCTGCATTTCTTAATCCTGACCCCTGAACTCTGCATTTCTTAATCCTGACCCCTTAACTCTGTACATTTCTTAATCCTGACCCCTGAACTCTGCATTTCTTAATCCTGACCCCTGAACTCTGTGCATTTCTTAGTCTTGATCCCTGAACTCTGCATTTCTTAATCCTGACCCCTGAACTCTGCATTTCTTAATCCTGACCCCTGAATTCTGTGCATTTCTTAATCCTGACCCCTGAACTCTGCATTTCTTAATCCTGACCCCTTAACTCTGTACATTTCTTAATCCTGACCCCTGAACTCTGCGCATTTCTTAATCCTGATCCCTGAACTCCGTGCATTTCTTAATCCTGATCCCTGAACTCTGCGCATTTCTTAATCCTGACCCCTGAACTCTGTGCATTTCTTAATCCTGACCCCTGAACTCTATACATTTTCTTAATCCTGACCCCTGAACTCTGCACATTTCTTAATCCTGACCCCTGAACTCTGTGCATTTCTTAATCCTGATCCCTGAACTCTGTGCATTTATTAATCCTGATCCCTGAACTCTGCGCATTTCTTAATCCTGATACCTGAACTCCGTGCATTTCTTAATCCTGATCCCTGAACTCTGCGCATTTCTTAATCCTGACCCCTGAACTCTGTGCATTTCTTAATCCTGATCCCTGAACTCTGTGCATTTCTTAATCCTGATCCCTGAACTCTGCGCATTTCTTAATTCTGATCCCTGAACTCCGTGCATTTCTTAATCCTGACCCCTGAACTCTGCATTTCTTAATCCTGACCCCTGAACTCTGCTTTTTTTAATCCTGACCCCTTAACTCTGTACATTTCTTAATCCTGACCCCTGAACTCTGCATTTCTTAATCCTGAGTCCTGACCCCTGAACTCTGTGCATTTCTTAGTCTTGATCCCTGAACTCTGCATTTCTTAATCCTGACCCCTGAACTCTGCATTTCTTAATCCTGACCCCTTAACTCTGTACATTTCTTAATCCTGACCCCTGAACTCTGCATTTCTTAATCCTGACCCCTGAACTCTGTGCATTTCTTAGTCTTGATCCCTGAACTCTGCATTTCTTAATCCTGACCCCTGAACTCTGCATTTCTTAATCCTGACCCCTTAACTCTGTACATTTCTTAATCCTGACCCCTGAACTCTGCATTTCTTAATCCTGACCCCTGAACTCTGTGCATTTCTTAGTCTTGATCCCTGAACTCTGCATTTCTTAATCCTGACCCCTGAACTCTGCATTTCTTAATCCTGACCCCTGAATTCTGTGCATTTCTTAATCCTGACCCCTGAACTCTGCATTTCTTAATCCTGACCCCTTAACTCTGTACATTTCTTAATCCTGACCCCTGAACTCTGCGCATTTCTTAATCCTGATCCCTGAACTCCGTGCATTTCTTAATCCTGATCCCTGAACTCTGCGCATTTCTTAATCCTGACCCCTGAACTCTGTGCATTTCTTAATCCTGACCCCTGAACTCTATACATTTTCTTAATCCTGACCCCTGAACTCTGCACATTTCTTAATCCTGACCCCTGAACTCTGTGCATTTCTTAATCCTGATCCCTGAACTCTGTGCATTTATTAATCCTGATCCCTGAACTCTGCGCATTTCTTAATCCTGATACCTGAACTCCGTGCATTTCTTAATCCTGATCCCTGAACTCTGCGCATTTCTTAATCCTGACCCCTGAACTCTGTGCATTTCTTAATCCTGATCCCTGAACTCTGTGCATTTCTTAATCCTGATCCCTGAACTCTGCGCATTTCTTAATTCTGATCCCTGAACTCCGTGCATTTCTTAATCCTGACCCCTGAACTCTGCATTTCTTAATCCTGACCCCTGAACTCTGCTTTTTTTAATCCTGACCCCTTAACTCTGTACATTTCTTAATCCTGACCCCTGAACTCTGCATTTCTTAATCCTGAGTCCTGACCCCTGAACTCTGTGCATTTCTTAGTCTTGATCCCTGAACTCTGCATTTCTTAATCCTGACCCCTGAACTCTGCATTTCTTAATCCTGACCCCTTAACTCTGTACATTTCTTAATCCTGACCCCTGAACTCTGCATTTCTTAATCCTGACCCCTGAACTCTGTGCATTTCTTAGTCTTGATCCCTGAACTCTGCATTTCTTAATCCTGACCCCTGAACTCTGCATTTCTTAATCCTGACCCCTTAACTCTGTACATTTCTTAATCCTGACCCCTGAACTCTGCATTTCTTAATCCTGACCCCTGAACTCTGTGCATTTCTTAGTCTTGATCCCTGAACTCTGCATTTCTTAATCCTGACCCCTGAACTCTGCATTTCTTAATCCTGACCCCTGAATTCTGTGCATTTCTTAATCCTGACCCCTGAACTCTGCATTTCTTAATCCTGACCCCTTAACTCTGTACATTTCTTAATCCTGACCCCTGAACTCTGCATTTCTTAATCCTGATCCCTTAACTCTGTGCATTTCTTAATCCTGACCCCTGAACTCTGCATTTCTTAATCCTGACACCTTAACTCTGTGCATTTCTTAGTCCTGATGCCTGAACTCTGCATTTCTTAATCCTGACCCCTTAACTCTGTGCATTTCTTATTCCTGACCCCTGAACTCTATGCATTTTCCTAATCCTGACCCCTGAACTCTGTGCATTTCTTAACCCTGAACCCTGAACTCTGTGCATTTCTTAATCCTGATCCCTGAACTCTGCGCATTTCTTAATTCTGATCCCTGAACTCCGTGCATTTCTTAATCCTGACCCCTGAACTCTGCATTTCTTAATCCTGACCCCTGAACTCTGCTTTTTTTAATCCTGACCCCTTAACTCTGTACATTTCTTAATCCTGACCCCTGAACTCTGCATTTCTTAATCCTGAGTCCTGACCCCTGAACTCTGTGCATTTCTTAGTCTTGATCCCTGAACTCTGCATTTCTTAATCCTGACCCCTGAACTCTGCATTTCTTAATCCTGACCCCTTAACTCTGTACATTTCTTAATCCTGACCCCTGAACTCTGCATTTCTTAATCCTGACCCCTGAACTCTGTGCATTTATTAATCCTGATCCCTGAACTCTGCGCATTTCTTAATCCTGACACCTTAACTCTGTGCATTTCTTAGTCCTGATGCCTGAACTCTGCATTTCTTAATCCTGACCCCTTAACTCTGTGCATTTCTTATTCCTGACCCCTGAACTCTATGCATTTTCCTAATCCTGACCCCTGAACTCTGTGCATTTCTTAACCCTGAACCCTGAACTCTGTGCATTTCTTAATCCTGATCCCTGAACTCTGCGCATTTCTTAATTCTGATCCCTGAACTCCGTGCATTTCTTAATCCTGACCCCTGAACTCTGCATTTCTTAATCCTGACCCCTGAACTCTGCTTTTTTTAATCCTGACCCCTTAACTCTGTACATTTCTTAATCCTGACCCCTGAACTCTGCATTTCTTAATCCTGAGTCCTGACCCCTGAACTCTGTGCATTTCTTAGTCTTGATCCCTGAACTCTGCATTTCTTAATCCTGACCCCTGAACTCTGCATTTCTTAATCCTGACCCCTTAACTCTGTACATTTCTTAATCCTGACCCCTGAACTCTGCATTTCTTAATCCTGACCCCTGAACTCTGTGCATTTATTAATCCTGATCCCTGAACTCTGCGCATTTCTTAATCCTGATACCTGAACTCCGTGCATTTCTTAATCCTGATCCCTGAACTCTGCGCATTTCTTAATCCTGACCCCTGAACTCTGTGCATTTCTTAATCCTGATCCCTGAACTCTGTGCATTTCTTAATCCTGATCCCTGAACTCTGCGCATTTCTTAATTCTGATCCCTGAACTCCGTGCATTTCTTAATCCTGACCCCTGAACTCTGCATTTCTTAATCCTGACCCCTGAACTCTGCTTTTTTTAATCCTGACCCCTTAACTCTGTACATTTCTTAATCCTGACCCCTGAACTCTGCATTTCTTAATCCTGAGTCCTGACCCCTGAACTCTGTGCATTTCTTAGTCTTGATCCCTGAACTCTGCATTTCTTAATCCTGACCCCTGAACTCTGCATTTCTTAATCCTGACCCCTTAACTCTGTACATTTCTTAATCCTGACCCCTGAACTCTGCATTTCTTAATCCTGACCCCTGAACTCTGTGCATTTCTTAGTCTTGATCCCTGAACTCTGCATTTCTTAATCCTGACCCCTGAACTCTGCATTTCTTAATCCTGACCCCTTAACTCTGTACATTTCTTAATCCTGACCCCTGAACTCTGCATTTCTTAATCCTGACCCCTGAACTCTGTGCATTTCTTAGTCTTGATCCCTGAACTCTGCATTTCTTAATCCTGACCCCTGAACTCTGCATTTCTTAATCCTGACCCCTGAATTCTGTGCATTTCTTAATCCTGACCCCTGAACTCTGCATTTCTTAATCCTGACCCCTTAACTCTGTACATTTCTTAATCCTGACCCCTGAACTCTGCGCATTTCTTAATCCTGATCCCTGAACTCCGTGCATTTCTTAATCCTGATCCCTGAACTCTGCGCATTTCTTAATCCTGACCCCTGAACTCTGTGCATTTCTTAATCCTGACCCCTGAACTCTATACATTTTCTTAATCCTGACCCTGAACTCTGCACATTTCTTAATCCTGACCCCTGAACTCTGTGCATTTCTTAATCCTGATCCCTGAACTCTGTGCATTTATTAATCCTGATCCCTGAACTCTGCGCATTTCTTAATCCTGATACCTGAACTCCGTGCATTTCTTAATCCTGATCCCTGAACTCTGCGCATTTCTTAATCCTGATACCTGAACTCTGTGCATTTCTTAATCCTGATCCCTGAACTCTGTGCATTTCTTAATCCTGATCCCTGAACTCTGCGCATTTCTTAATTCTGATCCCTGAACTCCGTGCATTTCTTAATCCTGACCCCTGAACTCTGCATTTCTTAATCCTGACCCCTGAACTCTGCTTTTTTTAATCCTGACCCCTTAACTCTGTACATTTCTTAATCCTGACCCCTGAACTCTGCATTTCTTAATCCTGAGTCCTGACCCCTGAACTCTGTGCATTTCTTAGTCTTGATCCCTGAACTCTGCATTTCTTAATCCTGACCCCTGAACTCTGCATTTCTTAATCCTGACCCCTTAACTCTGTACATTTCTTAATCCTGACCCCTGAACTCTGCATTTCTTAATCCTGACCCCTGAACTCTGTGCATTTCTTAGTCTTGATCCCTGAACTCTGCATTTCTTAATCCTGACCCCTGAACTCTGCATTTCTTAATCCTGACCCCTTAACTCTGTACATTTCTTAATCCTGACCCCTGAACTCTGCATTTCTTAATCCTGACCCCTGAACTCTGTGCATTTCTTAGTCTTGATCCCTGAACTCTGCATTTCTTAATCCTGACCCCTGAACTCTGCATTTCTTAATCCTGACCCCTGAATTCTGTGCATTTCTTAATCCTGACCCCTGAACTCTGCATTTCTTAATCCTGACCCCTTAACTCTGTACATTTCTTAATCCTGACCCCTGAACTCTGCGCATTTCTTAATCCTGATCCCTGAACTCCGTGCATTTCTTAATCCTGATCCCTGAACTCTGCGCATTTCTTAATCCTGACCCCTGAACTCTGTGCATTTCTTAATCCTGACCCCTGAACTCTATACATTTTCTTAATCCTGACCCCTGAACTCTGCACATTTCTTAATCCTGACCCCTGAACTCTGTGCATTTCTTAATCCTGATCCCTGAACTCTGTGCATTTATTAATCCTGATCCCTGAACTCTGCGCATTTCTTAATCCTGATACCTGAACTCCGTGCATTTCTTAATCCTGATCCCTGAACTCTGCGCATTTCTTAATCCTGACCCCTGAACTCTGTGCATTTCTTAATCCTGATCCCTGAACTCTGTGCATTTCTTAATCCTGATCCCTGAACTCTGCGCATTTCTTAATTCTGATCCCTGAACTCCGTGCATTTCTTAATCCTGACCCCTGAACTCTGCATTTCTTAATCCTGACCCCTGAACTCTGCTTTTTTTAATCCTGACCCCTTAACTCTGTACATTTCTTAATCCTGACCCCTGAACTCTGCATTTCTTAATCCTGAGTCCTGACCCCTGAACTCTGTGCATTTCTTAGTCTTGATCCCTGAACTCTGCATTTCTTAATCCTGACCCCTGAACTCTGCATTTCTTAATCCTGACCCCTTAACTCTGTACATTTCTTAATCCTGACCCCTGAACTCTGCATTTCTTAATCCTGACCCCTGAACTCTGTGCATTTCTTAGTCTTGATCCCTGAACTCTGCATTTCTTAATCCTGACCCCTGAACTCTGCATTTCTTAATCCTGACCCCTTAACTCTGTACATTTCTTAATCCTGACCCCTGAACTCTGCATTTCTTAATCCTGACCCCTGAACTCTGTGCATTTCTTAGTCTTGATCCCTGAACTCTGCATTTCTTAATCCTGACCCCTGAACTCTGCATTTCTTAATCCTGACCCCTGAATTCTGTGCATTTCTTAATCCTGACCCCTGAACTCTGCATTTCTTAATCCTGACCCCTTAACTCTGTACATTTCTTAATCCTGACCCCTGAACTCTGCATTTCTTAATCCTGATCCCTTAACTCTGTGCATTTCTTAATCCTGACCCCTGAACTCTGCATTTCTTAATCCTGACACCTTAACTCTGTGCATTTCTTAGTCCTGATGCCTGAACTCTGCATTTCTTAATCCTGACCCCTTAACTCTGTGCATTTCTTATTCCTGACCCCTGAACTCTATGCATTTTCCTAATCCTGACCCCTGAACTCTGTGCATTTCTTAACCCTGAACCCTGAACTCTGTGCATTTCTTAATCCTGATCCCTGAACTCTGCGCATTTCTTAATTCTGATCCCTGAACTCCGTGCATTTCTTAATCCTGACCCCTGAACTCTGCATTTCTTAATCCTGACCCCTGAACTCTGCTTTTTTTAATCCTGACCCCTTAACTCTGTACATTTCTTAATCCTGACCCCTGAACTCTGCATTTCTTAATCCTGAGTCCTGACCCCTGAACTCTGTGCATTTCTTAGTCTTGATCCCTGAACTCTGCATTTCTTAATCCTGACCCCTGAACTCTGCATTTCTTAATCCTGACCCCTTAACTCTGTACATTTCTTAATCCTGACCCCTGAACTCTGCATTTCTTAATCCTGACCCCTGAACTCTGTGCATTTATTAATCCTGATCCCTGAACTCTGCGCATTTCTTAATCCTGACACCTTAACTCTGTGCATTTCTTAGTCCTGATGCCTGAACTCTGCATTTCTTAATCCTGACCCCTTAACTCTGTGCATTTCTTATTCCTGACCCCTGAACTCTATGCATTTTCCTAATCCTGACCCCTGAACTCTGTGCATTTCTTAACCCTGAACCCTGAACTCTGTGCATTTCTTAATCCTGATCCCTGAACTCTGCGCATTTCTTAATTCTGATCCCTGAACTCCGTGCATTTCTTAATCCTGACCCCTGAACTCTGCATTTCTTAATCCTGACCCCTGAACTCTGCTTTTTTTAATCCTGACCCCTTAACTCTGTACATTTCTTAATCCTGACCCCTGAACTCTGCATTTCTTAATCCTGAGTCCTGACCCCTGAACTCTGTGCATTTCTTAGTCTTGATCCCTGAACTCTGCATTTCTTAATCCTGACCCCTGAACTCTGCATTTCTTAATCCTGACCCCTTAACTCTGTACATTTCTTAATCCTGACCCCTGAACTCTGCATTTCTTAATCCTGACCCCTGAACTCTGTGCATTTATTAATCCTGATCCCTGAACTCTGCGCATTTCTTAATCCTGATACCTGAACTCCGTGCATTTCTTAATCCTGATCCCTGAACTCTGCGCATTTCTTAATCCTGACCCCTGAACTCTGTGCATTTCTTAATCCTGATCCCTGAACTCTGTGCATTTCTTAATCCTGATCCCTGAACTCTGCATTTCTTAATCCTGATCCCTTAACTCTGTACATTTCTTAATCCTGACCCCTGAACTCTGCATTTCTTAATCCTGATCCCTTAACTCTGTGCATTTCTTAATCCTGACCCCTGAACTCTGCATTTCTTAATCCTGACACCTTAACTCTGTGCATTTCTTAGTCCTGATGCCTGAACTCTGCATTTCTTAATCCTGACCCCTTAACTCTGTGCATTTCTTATTCCTGACCCCTGAACTCTATGCATTTTCCTAATCCTGACCCCTGAACTCTGTGCATTTCTTAACCCTGAACCCTGAACTCTGTGCATTTCTTAATCCTGATCCCTGAACTCTGCGCATTTCTTAATTCTGATCCCTGAACTCCGTGCATTTCTTAATCCTGACCCCTGAACTCTGCATTTCTTAATCCTGACCCCTGAACTCTGCTTTTTTTAATCCTGACCCCTTAACTCTGTACATTTCTTAATCCTGACCCCTGAACTCTGCATTTCTTAATCCTGAGTCCTGACCCCTGAACTCTGTGCATTTCTTAGTCTTGATCCCTGAACTCTGCATTTCTTAATCCTGACCCCTGAACTCTGCATTTCTTAATCCTGACCCCTTAACTCTGTACATTTCTTAATCCTGACCCCTGAACTCTGCATTTCTTAATCCTGACCCCTGAACTCTGTGCATTTATTAATCCTGATCCCTGAACTCTGCGCATTTCTTAATCCTGACACCTTAACTCTGTGCATTTCTTAGTCCTGATGCCTGAACTCTGCATTTCTTAATCCTGACCCCTTAACTCTGTGCATTTCTTATTCCTGACCCCTGAACTCTATGCATTTTCCTAATCCTGACCCCTGAACTCTGTGCATTTCTTAACCCTGAACCCTGAACTCTGTGCATTTCTTAATCCTGATCCCTGAACTCTGCGCATTTCTTAATTCTGATCCCTGAACTCCGTGCATTTCTTAATCCTGACCCCTGAACTCTGCATTTCTTAATCCTGACCCCTGAACTCTGCTTTTTTTAATCCTGACCCCTTAACTCTGTACATTTCTTAATCCTGACCCCTGAACTCTGCATTTCTTAATCCTGAGTCCTGACCCCTGAACTCTGTGCATTTCTTAGTCTTGATCCCTGAACTCTGCATTTCTTAATCCTGACCCCTGAACTCTGCATTTCTTAATCCTGACCCCTTAACTCTGTACATTTCTTAATCCTGACCCCTGAACTCTGCATTTCTTAATCCTGACCCCTGAACTCTGTGCATTTATTAATCCTGATCCCTGAACTCTGCGCATTTCTTAATCCTGATACCTGAACTCCGTGCATTTCTTAATCCTGATCCCTGAACTCTGCGAATTTCTTAATCCTGACCCCTGAACTCTGTGCATTTCTTAATCCTGATCCCTGAACTCTGTGCATTTCTTAATCCTGATCCCTGAACTCTGCGCATTTCTTAATTCTGATCCCTGAACTCCGTGCATTTCTTAATCCTGACCCCTGAACTCTGCATTTCTTAATCCTGACCCCTGAACTCTGCTTTTTTTAATCCTGACCCCTTAACTCTGTACATTTCTTAATCCTGACCCCTGAACTCTGCATTTCTTAATCCTGAGTCCTGACCCCTGAACTCTGTGCATTTCTTAGTCTTGATCCCTGAACTCTGCATTTCTTAATCCTGACCCCTGAACTCTGCATTTCTTAATCCTGACCCCTTAACTCTGTACATTTCTTAATCCTGACCCCTGAACTCTGCATTTCTTAATCCTGACCCCTGAACTCTGTGCATTTCTTAGTCTTGATCCCTGAACTCTGCATTTCTTAATCCTGACCCCTGAACTCTGCATTTCTTAATCCTGACCCCTTAACTCTGTACATTTCTTAATCCTGACCCCTGAACTCTGCATTTCTTAATCCTGACCCCTGAACTCTGTGCATTTCTTAGTCTTGATCCCTGAACTCTGCATTTCTTAATCCTGACCCCTGAACTCTGCATTTCTTAATCCTGACCCCTGAATTCTGTGCATTTCTTAATCCTGACCCCTGAACTCTGCATTTCTTAATCCTGACCCCTTAACTCTGTACATTTCTTAATCCTGACCCCTGAACTCTGCGCATTTCTTAATCCTGATCCCTGAACTCCGTGCATTTCTTAATCCTGATCCCTGAACTCTGCGCATTTCTTAATCCTGACCCCTGAACTCTGTGCATTTCTTAATCCTGACCCCTGAACTCTATACATTTTCTTAATCCTGACCCCTGAACTCTGCACATTTCTTAATCCTGACCCCTGAACTCTGTGCATTTCTTAATCCTGATCCCTGAACTCTGTGCATTTATTAATCCTGATCCCTGAACTCTGCGCATTTCTTAATCCTGATACCTGAACTCCGTGCATTTCTTAATCCTGATCCCTGAACTCTGCGCATTTCTTAATCCTGACCCCTGAACTCTGTGCATTTCTTAATCCTGATCCCTGAACTCTGTGCATTTCTTAATCCTGATCCCTGAACTCTGCGCATTTCTTAATTCTGATCCCTGAACTCCGTGCATTTCTTAATCCTGACCCCTGAACTCTGCATTTCTTAATCCTGACCCCTGAACTCTGCTTTTTTTAATCCTGACCCCTTAACTCTGTACATTTCTTAATCCTGACCCCTGAACTCTGCATTTCTTAATCCTGAGTCCTGACCCCTGAACTCTGTGCATTTCTTAGTCTTGATCCCTGAACTCTGCATTTCTTAATCCTGACCCCTGAACTCTGCATTTCTTAATCCTGACCCCTTAACTCTGTACATTTCTTAATCCTGACCCCTGAACTCTGCATTTCTTAATCCTGACCCCTGAACTCTGTGCATTTCTTAGTCTTGATCCCTGAACTCTGCATTTCTTAATCCTGACCCCTGAACTCTGCATTTCTTAATCCTGACCCCTTAACTCTGTACATTTCTTAATCCTGACCCCTGAACTCTGCATTTCTTAATCCTGACCCCTGAACTCTGTGCATTTCTTAGTCTTGATCCCTGAACTCTGCATTTCTTAATCCTGACCCCTGAACTCTGCATTTCTTAATCCTGACCCCTGAATTCTGTGCATTTCTTAATCCTGACCCCTGAACTCTGCATTTCTTAATCCTGACCCCTTAACTCTGTACATTTCTTAATCCTGACCCCTGAACTCTGCATTTCTTAATCCTGATCCCTTAACTCTGTGCATTTCTTAATCCTGACCCCTGAACTCTGCATTTCTTAATCCTGACACCTTAACTCTGTGCATTTCTTAGTCCTGATGCCTGAACTCTGCATTTCTTAATCCTGACCCCTTAACTCTGTGCATTTCTTATTCCTGACCCCTGAACTCTATGCATTTTCCTAATCCTGACCCCTGAACTCTGTGCATTTCTTAACCCTGAACCCTGAACTCTGTGCATTTCTTAATCCTGACCCCTTAACACTGTGCATTTCTTAATCCTGACCCCTTAACTCTGTGCATTTCTTAATCCTGACCCCTGAACTCTGAGCAATACTTAATCCTGATCCCTGAACTCTGTGCACTCCAGCAGAATGCGTCAGTTACATAGTTACATAGTAGACGAGGTTGAAAAAAGTCCATCATGTCAAACCTATGCGTGTTAATTTTATGTTAGTATTACATTGTATATCCCTGTATTTTGTGGTCGTTCAGGTGCTTATCTAATGTTTTTTTGAAATTATTGATGCTCCCCTCTGAAACCACTGCCTGTGGAAGGAAATTCCACATCCTAACCGCTCTTACAGTAAAGAACCCTCTACGCAGTTTAAGGTTAAATTGCTTTTCTTCTAATTTTAGTGAATGGCCACGTGTCTTATTAAAGTGGTTGTAAACCCCAAAATAAAAAAAAAATAAAAAATATAAAACCTGCAAGACAAAGGCATAATGAGCTAGTATGACTAGCATACTAGCTCATTATGAATTACTTACCTTAGATCGAAGCCCCCGCAGCGGTGCTCGGACATCTCCGCCGCCGCCGCCATCTTGCCTCGATGTCCCTTCTGTGTATCGCCGCTCCGGCGCTGTGATTGGCCCTGGAGCGGCGAAGACGTCACACACATGCGTGTTTGGTCCGGCTAAATCCATTCAGAAATCCGGCTACTATGCCGGCCCGCTAGTGCGCATGCGCGTGACGTCAGCGGCGCCGTTTTTAAAAACAAATATCTCCTTAACCGTGTAGGTTATAGAGAGATTTTAATGCACCTACAGGTAAGCCTTAATCTAGGCTTACCTGTAGGTGTATGTTGTGTAAGTGGGTTTACAACCACTTTAAATTCCTTTACGCAGAAAAGTTTTATCCCTATTGTGGGGTCACCAGTACGGTATATGTACATTGAAATAATATCCCCTCTCAAGCGTCTCTTCTCCAGAGAGAACAAGCTCAGTGCTTGTAACCTCTCCTCATAACTAATGTCCTCCAGACCGTTTATTAGCTTTGTTGCCCTCCTCTGGACTCTCTCCAGTTCTAGCACATCCTACCTGAGGTGAGGACTGGTGTCCAGAACTGGACAGCATGCTCCAGGTGCGGCCGGATCAGAGTCTTGTAGAGTAGGAGAATTATTGTTTTATCTCTGGAGTTAATCCCCTTTTTAATGCATGCCAATATTCTGTTTGCTTTGTTTACAGCTGCTTGGCATTGCATGCCATTACTGAGTCTGTCATCTACTAGGACCCCCAGGTCCTTTTCCATCCTAGATTCCCCCAGAGAGTCGATTGCATTCATATTTTTTCCACCCAAATGCATTATTTTACATTTTCCACATTAAACCTCATTTTCCATGTAGTTGGCTTGGCACGAACGATTCTTCATGAACTCATGCTGATTACTGCTAATTATACAGTTGCCATTGCTAAAATCCTGTATATAGTCCCTTATCATCCCCTCCAAGAGCTTGCATACAATTGATGTTAGGCTAACTGGTCTGTAATTCCCAGGGATGTATCTTGGCCCTTTTTTAAATATTGGTGCTACATTGGCAATTAGCTGGTACCATTCCAGTCAGTAGACTGTTCGTAAAAATTAGGAGCAATGGTCTGGCAATGGACCCTCGGGTGCAAGCCATCTGGTCATGGTGACTTAATAATTTAACGTTTTTCAACTCTATTTCTAATTCTGTCCTCTGTTAGCCATGTGGGTGCCTCCTGTGATGTGTCATGAGGAAAAACATTGCAGTTTTGGTTACTGAAGCCCCCCCCCCCCCGATTCCCTCGCGAAGACTAAGGAGAAGAATAAATGCAATACCTTTGCCATCCTTAGTAACCAGATTCCCTTCATCATTCTTTATGGGACCAACATGATCTAACCTCCTTTTCTTACTATTTATGTACTTAAAGAATTTCTTGGGATTTTTCTTACTCTCCTCCTCTATGTGCCTTTCATGTTCTATGTTAGCAGCCCTAATTGCACCCTTACATTTCTTGTTGTATTCTTTGTAAAGTTGGAATGCTGATGATGATCCCTCGGCCTTGTATATTTTGAAGGCCCTCTCCTTTGCTTTTATATGCATTTTTACATTGGAGTTAAGCCACCCAGGACTTTTATTAGCTCTTTTAAATGTGTTTCCCATTGGGATGCACTGGCTAATGCCCTTATTTAATATGCTCTTAAAGCACACCCATTTCTCCTCCATGTTCTTTGTTCCTAAGATTTTATCCCAACTTGTATCTTCTAGCAAGGCTCATAGTTTAGGGATGTTGGCCCTTTTGAAATTCAGTGTCTTTGTATTCCCCTTATGTTTCCTATTAGTTTGATTTATACTAAAACTAATTGACCTGTGATCGCTGTTTCCTAAATTGCCCCTTATTTCTGCATCCGTGCTCAAGTCTGTATTATTGGTAATCAGTAGGTCTAGTAATGCTTTGTTTCTAGTTGGTGCGTTTACCATCTGACCCATGAAATTGTCCTGCAAGACATTTTGGAACTGGCGAGTCTTAGATGAATGCGTGGTTCCTTCCACCCACCAGTTACAGGGATGAGATAAACCATTTAACACTAGCAGAGGTACTTACAATAACCAGATTTTATTTATTTATGTAAAACCTTTATCCCAAAAAGAAAAAACAGTTTGCTGTAACAATTTGTTAGTGTATTTAAATCTGCTGGTACATCAAAGGCTGGCCATACATGATGCAATTTCTTTTCCTGCAACCATGGGTTGCAGGAAAAAAATTCACACAATTCCCCCATCCTGTCAGGGTAATAATTGTCTTACTAATTATCTCAGAAGTCTTCACAGAGCTTGAGGTAACTTTTCAGGTATCCCATGCAATGTCCTAAGGTTGGGTGATGGCATTGCTTCTCCTATTCCCATGCTGGGGGCGATCAAGTCATCACCCCTTCCATACTTTTACTGAGCCACCTGGCTGCCTAGGGGCTGCCCTACCTGAGAGGATAAGCCCTAGCAGAGCCTGAGCAGTGATGTCTCTGGTGGTAAGGTCCATTGTCTGCACCAAAGGTGTACTCACCCACACCGGGTGCCAACACTCTGGGGGTGCCATCCAGCCGCCCGACAATTATTATTTTTTTGAACCTTGTAGCTGTCAGACAGACATAATGGGTTCTGTAGTGCTAGTATCATAGAACCAAGCTGAAGAAGACAATAGGGGGTGTCCACACTGGGGGAAGTCAGGGTGGGCACAGTTTGGCATCTTCACCCTTGGCACTGGATGACTTTGTCTAGGGACTGCTGATAGCAGCCTCGGGACAGTTGGATGGCCAAAATGAACTATTTAAAATGATGGCAAAGCTAGCGTTAGGCTTTAAAAAAGCCTTTTAGGCCATGCTTCTCTTCTGGGAAACTGGAACTAAGGTTCTGCACACCTGTGACCCAGGTTTAGCCAACAGCAGTCTACAGCCTGCCGTTAGGTGACATCACAAAGCCAGTCCATGCTCTGCAAAGATCCCAAATTTAAGATCAAGATACACCCAGTTGCCTGACCGGTAGCTGCCTCAGCCTCTCTGGACATCGCTGAGAGCCTGAGCCAGCCGCTCCTGCCTCCTTCCCAGCCCACTGGAGGGGCAGAGCAGAGAGTGAAGACTGAGAATTGATTGATTAGTGATCTTGTGATCACTCCGTTCTCGGTCTTAGAGCAGGCGGGGGACAGCTGCAGCATTGGACGGATGCTGCAGCCATATAGGTGAGTATATATGTTTACTTTTTGTTTTCCTTCACTTCTTTTTTAAGTTTGCTAGAATCCCAGCAGTGTATATAACTGACTTAAAGCACACTGGGAGTGCTGAACAGCGCTTTACTTTCCCAAGACAAAAATACAATAATGTAGAATGATTTTTATCCCCTGCGGTCTGCAGACAAAACCCAGAGATTTTGATGTTGTTGTTTTTGCTGAGATAGAAAATGCCTGTAATTTCTTCAGTTTAGCACAGCAATTAAAATCCAACAGGGGGTCCTGTTTAATGACACAATGCACACTGGGGTTTAACGCACAATGACATGGGAGGGCGTCTGTTCCTGAGCGTTGGAGGGCAGATTCAGCTCCCAGAGAAATAATCTGTGCCAGCCAGAGGAAGAGGTAAACACTTACAAGGAGATCAAAGAGGACCATGATGACCGATGCCATTCTTTCCCACCACAAAAACAATATTTACAAATCCCCACATGAATTTCTCATTATGTGACTACGTAAAGTAACGTTAACTACATGTTTCTCAAATAATACTTTTAATTGTTCTTTGTTTTATTACTGCAGCTTGACACTGTTTAGCTAGTGGGCACGTTGTATTCATTTAGGCATAATTTTTTACCCCAAAGTCTCAAGCAGGAAATTATTACAGGGTTGTGGTCATCATTTATTATAACCTTGTTAGAGCTGTTTAAATATTAAAAAACACAAGACATGCACATAAACATGTTATAAATCATTTATTTTATTACATAAAAACAGCACAATAAATGTACCAGTGTACAAATGACAGCTGATCCACACAAAAGATTTTGAATACCTCAAAACATTAAAGTTGAACCCCAGGCAGATTTAAAAGACATATATTAATACAGCTTTTTATTAATAATTACGTTATTACATTTATTAAAAAAAAGTAAGCATTTAAAGTACCTGATTTTGACACAATATTAACCCCCTGTACATCATTAGAAGTCAATAAGTTAATGTGCTGACAAGAAACATGCTGATAGGAGGAGAAAGCAGAGTAATATTTAGGCTGGCCATACATTATTCAATTTTCTTATTCAATTGCCTTTAGATTTACCTTTAACTATGTAGTTCAAGAGTAGAGATGGGCCGAACACCCCACGGTTTAGTTTGCACCAGAACTCCCGCACATAGCAAAAGTTCAGACCTGAACTCCGAATCCCATTGAAGTCTATAGGACCCAAGCTTGAAAAATGAAACGTCCTTGTTTTGAAGACTTATATGCAAGTTATTGGCCATAAAAAGGTATGGGGGCCTAGCTACTGCCCTGGGAGACATGCACCAATGCAAAAAAAATAAAAAATAAATTCTTAAAGGAGCAGTGATTTTAATGATGCTTAAAGTGAAACAATAAAAATGAAAAAGTCCCCTTAGTCTACCTATAAAGTGAGCATCTGTACCATGTATAGCACCTACTGCAGTAAAACTGACATTTATAAAGAAAAAAATTACATTTAAATTTCCGGCAATACAATACCATTGCTGGCAATAGAAAAATGTGAAAAAGAAATGGCATGCCCCCCAGCCCCCCCCCCAATCCATACCAGGGCCTTTGGGCCTCATTTCTTTTTCTGAAAACAGTAGAATGAGGGTCTTTACCAAAAAGGTATAATTTTGTTTCGTCTGTCCACAGCACATTCTCCCAAAAGGATTTTGGCTTCTTCAGGTAAGTTTTGGCAAAGTCCAATCTGGCTTTTTTTATGTTTCTTTGTCAGCAGTGGGGTCCTCCTGGGTCTTCTACCATAGCGTTCCTTTTCATTTAGATGGCGAAGTATACAATAGTGTGAGCTAACACAGTTGTACCCTGTGCCTGAAGGTCAGCTTGAATTTTTTTGGAAGTTGATTGAGGTTCTTTATCCATCATTCAAACAGTCCTTTGTTGCAATCTTTGATGAATTTTTCTCTTCGTCCACATCCAGGAAGATTAGCTACAGTGCCATTAGCTGCAAACAATGCTGAGCACAGTGGACACAGGAGCATTAGGATCTCTGGAGATGGACTGGTAGCTTTGAGATTGTCCATGCTTTTCCAAAATTTTTGTTCTCCAATCCTCAGACAATTTTTTGCTGCTCTTTCTCTTCTCCTTGCTCCGTGTGGCACACAGAGACACACAACAGAAAGGTTGAGTCAATGTTTTTCACTATTTTAACTGGTTGCTGGGGTGATTTCTATATTGTCAACACCTGCTAATTGATAAAGGTAAGTTTAATTACAAATTACAGGAGCATCACAAGCTTGGAATGCAATTATTTCTTACAATTTTGAGAAGGTATCAATAATTTTGTCCAGTTCATTTCTGGAGTTTTATTTCTCCACTTTTTTTTGTCATACCAATACAAACAAAAGAAAAATACATGAGAATGCCTAAGCATTTGTAATTTCAACAATTTTCTGGGCGAAGTGGTGCATTATCTGACAAAATTGCATGGGTGCCAATATTTTTGGCCATGACTGTATGTGTATGTTGTTTGTACCCGTAGTAGTTTTTTTTATTTAAGCTAATATTCTATTTCATATGACCATCTCAAGTCTTCTTAAAAAAGAAATAACGTGCCTCACTTTATAAGTTAGAGGACCTCGAGAACAGAAATCGCAGAAACAACCTACGAATCAGAGGTCTGCCTGAAGTGACTGGAGATAAAGATTTGGAGTCGCAGATTAGAGGTATATTTAATTCAGTGTTGGGAAATGAACCCACTGATCCGTTGCGTTTTGATCGGGTTCATCGGGCTCTTAGGTCTCGTACTGTTGCTCTTGAGCAACCTAGAGACGTAATATGCCGTCTACATTATTTCACAGATAAGAACGCCATTATGGTCAAGTTGAGGAGCATTCCCAACATTGACTTTGAGGGAGCAACTCTCAATATTTTCTCGGATTTATCTAAAGAAACCTTAGACCACCGCAGAGCCCTTAAACCACTTTTGGAACATTTACGTTCTAAGGAGATTACCTATAGATGGGGTTTCCCAGCGTGCCTTATTGCTACCAAAAATGGTCGCTCCCACACCCTCCGGTTCCCAGAGGAATTGTTACAATTTTTAAAGGACCTTAATCTGCCCTCAGTGGACCTCCCGGGCTGGCATGACCCGGTCCCTAAGTTTTCGCATATTCAGGACTCCCATTGGCAAAAATCTCCTACTACTAAAAAAGGGCGCTCTTCAGCGTCAGGTCCTGTATAATAACATAGACGAGTAAAGGGTGATTACGCCTATGTACTTTCCTTTTTTCTTTGGTTGAGTATGCCTGTAAGTTATTATATCTAATGAGATGTGACTTGGCCGCTAAAGTATATTTGTTATAAAAAGGTTTATTGTTTACTGTTGGAGCAAAAAGTATTCCTCTGCACATTATCTGACGCAAGCTGAATGCGGGTGGAGCACAATGCTCCTATGTGTCTTTTATACGACACGTTCTCCTCCCCTTCTCTCCTTTTGGGGTTGTGGAGAGCGGGTAGCCTTCGAGTACTCTTATCCGTTCTCCTACGGGAGTTCTGGACGGCTGCCCGTGCTCTCTCCCCCCATAGGGACCACCGCAGAAATCTGCGTGATAAATTAAGGTTTCCCACATGCGTCCAGATGGACGTTTTTGTTGTTTATGTAAATTTGTCTTTCTGTTTTTCTCAATACTTACCCGTTTCTTTTTTGTTTTACTTTCCCTATCAAGGCTGGCATGCATGGCTAAGTAGGTTTAAGGGTTACATAGTTACATAGTTACATAGTTAGTCAGGTTGAAAAAAGACAAAGTCCATCCAGTTCAACCATAAAAATAAAAAAAATATCGTGCAATCCCATATACCCAATTGTATACCCACAGTTGATCCAGAGGAAGGCAAAAAACCCCAGCAGAGCATGATCCAATTTGCTACAGCAGGGGAAAAAATTCCTTCCTGATCCCCCGAGAGGCAATCGGATTTACCCTGGATCAACTTTACCTAGAACTGTTAGTACTCAGTTATATTATGTACATTTAGGAAAGTATCCATGCCTTTCTTAAAGCAATCTACTGAGCTGGCCAGAACCACCTCTGCAGGGAGTCTGTTCCACATTTTCACAGCTCTTACTGTGAAGAAACCTTTCCGCATTTGGAGATGAAATCTTTTTTCTTCTAGACGTAAAGAGTGCCCCCTTGTTCTCTGTGTTGACCGTAAAGTGAATAACTCATCACCAAGATCAATATATGGACCCCTTATATATTTGTACATGTTAATCATATCCCCCCTTATTCTCCTCTTCTCAAGAGTGAATAAATTCAGCTCCTCTAATCTTTCTTCATAGCTGAGCTCCTCCATGCCTCTTATCAGTTTGGTTGCCCTTCTCTGCACTTTCTCCAGTTCCCCGATATGCTTTTTGAGAACTGGTGCCCAAAACTGAACTGCGTATTCCAGATGAGGCCTTACTAATGATTTGTACAGGGGCAAAATGATGTCTCTCTCTCTGGAGTCCATACCTCTCTTAATACAAGAAAGGACTTTGCTCGCTTTGGAAACCACAGCTTGGCATTGCATGCCATTATTGAGCTTATGATCTACCAAAACCCCCAGATCCTTTTCCACTACGGATCCCCCCAGTTGTATTCCCCCTAGTATGTATGATGCATTCATATTCTTTACATTTATCAACATTAAACCTCATCTGCCACATAGTCGCCCAATTAGACAGGGCATCGAGGTCGGCTTGTAAATTGGAGACATCCTGCAAGGACGTCATTCCACTGCATAGCTTGGTGTCATCTGCAAAGACAGAAATGTTACTTTTGATCTCAGACCCAATATCATTTATAAAGATATTAAAAAGTAAGGGTCCCAGCACTGAACCTTGGGGTACACCACTGATAACCTTAGACCATTCAGAGTAAGAATCATTAACTACTACTCTCTGAATTCTGTCTTTTAGCCAGTTTTCTATCCATTTACAAACTGATATTTCCAATCCTGTAGACTTTACCTTACACATGAGCCGTGTGTGGGGAACTGTATCAAACGCTTTTGCAAAATCCAAGTATACCACGTCCACAGCCACGCCTCTGTCCAAGGTTTTACTTACCTCTTCATAAAAAGAAATCAGGTTTGTCTGACAACTTCTGTCTTTCATGAATCCATGCTGTCTGTTGCTGAAATAGTTTTTTTCCAGCAAGAACTCATCTATGTGGTCTTTTATTAATCTCTCCAGTATCTTCCCAACTATGGAAGTTAAACTAACAGGTCTATAGTTACTTGGTAAAGACTTTGTTCCCTTTTTAAATATAGGCACCACATTGGCCCTGCGCCAATCCAGTGGTACTATTCCTGTCATTAATGAGTCCCTAAAAATTAGATACAATGGCTTTGAAATTACAGAGCTCAATTCTTTTAGGATCCGTGGGTGGATGCCATCTGGTCCAGGTGCTTTATCCACCTTTACTCTGTCTAAATATTTCTGGACCATATCACTTTTGAGCCATTGTGGATTTGGGGCTGTGTCACTACCACCCCCATTATGGACATGAACTCCCCCATGCTCCATTGTATACACAGAGCTGAAGAAAGTATTTAATAAATTAGCCTTTTCTTTGTCCCCAGTCACCCACTCTAGATTATTTTGTAAAGGGCCTACATGCTCAGACTTGACCTTTTTACTATTAATATATTTGAAGAATTTTTTGGGGTTTGTCCTACTATCTTTTGCAATCTGTCGTTCGTTTTGAATTTTTGCATCCTTGATTTCCTTTTTACATATCCTGTTATATTCTTTGTAACATTTAAACGACACTAGTGTTCCTTCATTTTTATATTTTTTAAAAGCGCTTTTCTTATTGTTTATAGCTTTTTTAACTTTAACTGTGAGCCACATAGGTTTTATTTTTAGCCTTTTAAACTTATTGCCCATGGGAATATACTTTGCAGTGAGTTCACAAACAGTCTTTTTGAAGAATTCCCATTTCTGTTCTGTGCCCATTGATGCCAATTTTCCCTCCCAGTCTAAGTCCTGGAGAGCAGCCCTCATCCTTGGAAAATTTGCTTTATTGAAATTAAGTGTTTTTATCCTTCCTGCATGTATTTCTTGCTTACAGCTAACATCAAATGAAATCATGTTATGGTCACTGCTACCCAGGTGTTCCTTTATCTGAACATTAGTAATGTGCTCTGCATGGTTTGAGATTACCAGGTCCAACAGAGCATCATTCCTAGTTGGGGCCTCAATAAACTGGACCATAAAATTGTCCTGCAATAGGCTCATAAATTTTTGCCCTTTAACTGTCCCAGCAGTGCCATTACTCCAGTCAATTTCTGGGTAGTTAAAATCCCCCATTATTATCACCGTCCCAGCCCTTGCAGCCCTTTCCATCTGTGCAAGGAGCTGAGTCTCCACCTCCTCATTAACATTGGGTGGTCTATAACAAACTCCAATGGGTTATGCTCTGCTGTGATAAATGGCCACACTTAAAGTTATTTCTTATAATGTTAGGGGTTTAAATGCTGCGGCAAAACGGCATCAGGTTATCCGTGAATTACGGAAACTTGCCTCTTCTATTGTGTTTCTTCAGGAAACACATTTAACCCATACTACGCAGGTCAAATTGACCTCGCTTTATTTTCCTCAGTGGTATTATAGCCTCTCAGATACGAATAAAGCTAAGGGGGTGGCTATTGGTTTTAGTAATAGCGTACCCTTCCGTTTTTTAGATATGCAAGCGGATGACCATGGTCGTTTTCTTTTTTTAAAGGGCTTTTTAGGTACTACCCAATGTACTCTAGCAAACATATACTGCCCGAATCAAAATCAACCTACCTTTTTTTCTCAAATTCTCACTGATTTATCACAATTTGCTGAGGGTCTAATCATACTGGCAGGAGACATAAATATGTCTCTAGATCCTGTTTTGGATACATCCCACGGTCGCTCTAACATCTCTTTTAAGCGCCTGTCCTTTGTTAAAAAGAGACTAATAGACCGACAATTGATAGACGTATGGCGTATTTTACATCCAAAAGAAAAAGATTTTTCCCATTTTTCGAAGACCCGTCAGTCTTATTCCCGAATAGATAATATCTTTTTAGACCATTATCACCTTCCATTATTACAATCGGCGAATATAGGTACTGCGACACTGTCAGATCATGCACCTGTGTCGATGAGTATGACTATGCCCACTTTGACTCAGCGCTCCAATAATTGGAGACTCAATGATTCTCTTCTTTCTGACCCAACAGAAGTTTCTGTGTTTGCCTCTCATATATCGCAATATTTTAAAGATAATAAACCTTCTGAGACATCCCCTGCTATTGTATGGGAAGCTCACAAGGCAACTATGAGAGGCCGATTCATAGAACTTGGGGCAAGGAAGAAAAGAGAGCGTGGTCAACAACTTGAACAGGTCCTGCACCAAATAACAGAACTTGATAAACAACATAAATTCACTCTGCACACATCCCAGCTAGAAGCTCTCACATTGAAACGAGAGGAATTAAAAAATCTTCTTAACCTCGATACAGCTCGGAAATTCCAACGATATTCGCAAAAATTCTATGAGTGGGGAGACAAACCTAGCAGACAATTAGCAAGATCCCTCAAAGAAAAACAGACTAGATCGTTTATTCCTAAAATAAATTTATCAAACGGAAATTTAGTCCATGCGACTCCTCACATTGCTAAAGCTTTCAGGGACTATTATGCAGATTTGTACAAAGTGCAGTGTGACTCCCCGTCTCTGACTGTGAAGGAGAGATGTAACCTTATGCTTACATATCTAAAAGAAGCAAATTTGCCCAAACTTTCAAATTTGACTCTCAGGGAACTTGAATCTGAACTTTCGGTTGAGGAATTTCAGGCGGCTCTGAAATCTTCACCGACAGGTAAAGCCCCGGGACCGGATGGTTATACTATCCGGTACTATAAAACATTCAGTGATATCCTTCTGCCCCGCCTTACGGCTTATGCCAATTCAATCTCACAGACCTCGGGACTACGCCCGGAATCTCTTACAGCCCATATTTCAGTTATCCTTAAAGCAGATAAGGACTTTACTCAATGCAGTAGCTATAGGCCAATTTCCCTATTAAATGTTGATATCAAATTATATTCTAAGGTAATGGCCAACAGACTACTCCCTCTTATATCTAGTTGGGTTTCCACGGATCAGACGGGCTTTATGCCACACAGAGAAGCCAAGGATAACTCTCTCCGGCCGATATCTCTTATACAATACGCTCAAAGGTCTTCCCAGTCCACCCTACTTGTATCTACAGATGCTGAAAAAGCGTTTGATAGGGTGGACTGGGATTATTTAAAACTGACCCTGCGACATTTTGGGCTGGGACCCAAGATGTTCTACCGCATTACTTCCCTCTATTCTAACCCCACGGCTCAAATTCGCATAAATGGCACTTTGAGTGACTCATTCCAACTATTTAATGGGACCAGACAGGGCTGCCCTCTTTCTCCCCTTTTATTTGCTCTTACCCTCGAACCCTTTTTGGCAACCATAAGATGTAATTTAAATATACATGGGATTCAAGTAGGTAATAAAACGCACAAATATGCGGCATATGCGGACGATATTTTATTTTTTATCCAACAGCCTCGTATCTTGCTTCCCAATTTAATGTCAGCGTTTTCTACTTTTCAGACACTCTCCAACTTTAAAATTAACCTATCTAAGTCTGAAATTCTAAATATTAATCTACCTGGAAGGGAGGTGGAAAATTTAAAACCCCTCTTCCCTTTTAGATGGGTAAAACAAAGTATGAAATATCTGGGAGTGAATCTTGTGCCTCACATTCAGTCCCTCTTTAAATATAATTACATCCCATTATTGAATAATATTAGAAGGGATTTACAAAAGTGGAACACGCTGACACACTCATGGTTGGGTAAAGTGAGTATAATTAAAATGAACATTCTGCCTAGAGTTCTTTTTTTCTTTCAAATGATCCCATTGGGTGTGCCTATAGGATTTTTTTCCCTATTACAGACCATGGTCTCCCGCTTTATTTGGAGGAACAGTCACCCCAGAGTATCTAAGGAAGTATTATTTCGCTCCAAGGAAGCTGGGGGACTGGCCCTTCCAAATTTTAAGGCTTATTATAATGCTGTGATTCTGTCTAGAATATCCGAATGGAAATATGCTGCTAAGTCCAAACTTTGGGTGAGTTTGGAACATGCTCTTAGTAACACAGACCTAGCAACTATACCCTGGTTGCCACGCTTACATAGACACCTTGCTCCAAGTACCTCCACTTTAAACACTTCCACCCTTGATGTATGGGATGCCTTACATAGGAAGTTCTCGTGGTCATATGCTTCTCCTCTGTTACCGCTTTTGGACCACGATTATTTCTTACCTGGCCTACTAGATCCTGGCTATAGGACGTGGTTGCCAGAAGAACCTCTTCTACTACATCATGTTCTTCGAGCAAATGCGCTTAAGCCTCTTAAGGAAATTCTCGGCCTCAAGCCCATTATGTTTCTTGATAAATGGAGATATAATCAATTGCAAGGTTTCCTTAGAACTCTGCCTCAGCCGCTTAGAGGGATACAGGACTTAAACAGCATTGAGGAAGTTTTTAATTCAACGGACCCACCTGAACATTGTATCTCGGTATTCTACAAATTACTCATCAAGCTCCAAGGTGATACTTATCCTCCCTTTCTCGCTAAGTGGGAGGCAGACTTGGAATCTTGCCTCTCAGACAGCCAAAAAGATAAAGTCCTACAGCTGACTCATATCTCTTCAATTGCATCAAGGATGGCTGAGGTCAATTACAAACTACTAACCAGATGGCACTACACCCCATTAAAGCTTCATCAGATGTTCCCCGACAACTCCCTGTTGTGTTGGAGGAATTGTGGGAACAGAGCAACCCACGCTCATATATGGTGGTCGTGCCCACACATCCGCCCCTTCTGGTCTAGCATTATTCGAATTATCTAACAAATATCTAATATTAATCTTCCTGCTGATGCATGGACCATTCTTTTCCATGCTACTAAGGAACCTGTCAGAAAATACAAATGTTCTTTAGTTCCACATTTGCTTAATACGGCTAAAGCACTTATACCTACCCTTTGGGGTCAGCCTGAGACTCCATCCGTGAAAAAGTGGTTTCAAAAAATTTCAGAGGTCCATCTTATGGAAGATATCACTCATTGTAACAAGGACAGTTTTCAATGACACACTTTAACTTGGACTCCGTGGATGGAGTTCAAGGACACCACAACCTATAGAGAGATACTTGCACAAACCCACTGAGACCCGTTTACATCTTTTGAATAAGCTATCTATATCTTAAGGAGGATTCCCTGTGGTTATTCTTTGGCCTATCCCTTAAGAGACTAAAATGTTATGTGACAAACATTTTATTGGATACCATGCATGCCGGCCTTCCCTTCCCTTTCCTCCCTTTTCTTTTCTTTTTTTACACCCCTATTTTTGTTTTCTTCTTTTTCTTGGAGAGAGTGAGAGAGGGGGATTAGATTTGTTCTCCCCTGAGGCTTCCCCCTCTCCCCCCCCCTTTTTTTTTTTTGGCACAGGAGACGATAATTCTACTTGTTATTTTTCTCTTTACATATATGTTTTGTCACTTCATCAGTGTAGTCACTTGTAAATTCATCTCTTTGATCTCTATACAGTTCACTTTTAGATTTTAACACTTGTTTTTCAGTTTGTAGTAGTTTTTGAAATCATCTTTTTTTTTCACTCTTTAATAACTAATTTTAAGTTAGAAGACATCAACACTAGAGGGATAGCACCCCCAGCCCCCCCTTCTAAAATCATCCCCCCTCCCCCCCCTTTTTTTTTTTTTTTTAGGCACAGGTGACGATAACTTTACCTCTCACTTTTCTCTTTATATACATGTTCTGTCACTTTATCAGTATAGTTACTCATAAATTCATCCCCTAGTCCTTTATACTGTCTACTCTTAGATTTTAACACTTGTTTTTTAGTTCGTAGTAGTTTTTTGAAACCACTTTCTGTCTCCCTTTATTATTTAATTCCACTTTAGAAGACATCAACACTAGAGTGATAGCACATAATATATTTGGGGGAGAGTATGGGGGACTGTATTCCCCCATCCCCCCCCCCTTCCAAAATTATCCCCACTCCCTTCCCCCCCTTTTTTTTTATTATTTTTTTTTCTCTCTCTCTCCATTTCCCTATTTCTCCCTCTTTCCCCCCCTTTTTTATTTATTTTTTTATTTTTTTATTTTGTAATGGGAAATATTGAGACTGTAAATGTGTTTCATGTATTGTAATGTGTGTTATATATGTTTTTGGAAAATGAATAAAAAAAAAAATAAACAAAAAAAAAAGAAATAATAGTTGTTGTTTAGATATATTGTACATGTTAAAGTGATAAGTGATCAATCAGCCTGATGTAAATTTGTATGACAATATCAATGAGTGTTATTGTTTTGAAACCCTTGTTACTTTTATGACATATTTGTTCAATATGTATGTAATGTATGTTCTGCTTCCTGCTTGGTAAACATTTACAGTGGTTGTACCTTACTGCTCCTGTCTCTCAGTGCTTGTCTATCTGTCTATCATATTTACTATCTGACTTCAATATATTTAGTCACTGACCTGAAACAGGTATGCAGTTAAGAAGTTCTTACCTTTCTCTAACTTTTAAAAAAAAAACAGAATTCGTGGTTCACTGTTTTATCTAAAATGAACTTATTTTGATTGGTTTCTATGGGTTTCTGTGCGTTGAACATTTGCACTACTCCTTGCTCTGCATTAATTCAGAAACCTATTAGAAGTAATTTTTTAGGTACAATTTCAATCTGTTGAAGTCTATATGATCATAAATCAAAACAGACAGCTGAAAATAATATTTTGAGTGCATAGACTGGAAGACCCAGTGCAGCTCTTTGAATGACATTTTCATGTAAAGATCTGACCTTCTGCAAGAGGTGTCTTTGTTTTTGTGCCAGTCTGTAACAGATTTACTTTCTAGTCTTGCTAAAACATGTCATGTTCATAAATCACACAAGCCTATTATTATTATTATACACGATTTATATAGCGCCAACAGTTTACGCAGCGCTTTACAATGTATAGGGGGGGACAACACAATTACAGTATAGTTCAATACAAAGGGTACAGGAGGGCCCTGCTCGTAGAGCTTACATTCTAAAGGGAGGGGTAGTGGTACAAAAGGTAATAGCTGCAGAGAATTAGATGGGGGTGGCTCGGGGATAGTTGTTAGGTGGGTGTGGGATAGGCTTCACTGAATAAATTAAGTTTTCAGGAAACTCCTAAAGGGTAGGGGCTGATCGGACATACTGGGGCAGAGAGTTCCAGAGGATGGGAGAGGCTCTGGAGAAGTCCTGAAGGCAAGCATGGGAGGAGGTAACAAGGGAGCTAGAGAACAGGAGGTCCAATGATACTGGCTTGTAAAAATAGATCTCTCAGAATTCCTTGATCTTTCCAGCTCATGTAATTTCACCAAATAATAGGGAGGAACCTGTTGTGATCCACTATCTATGCAGTTTCACTGGGCCCTCTGATGTCCAGGGATGTATTACAGAACAGGCCCTCCTGTTCGTAATGGGCCATAGACTTACATAGAGTAATATTCTTTCAGATACAAGACTCTGGCTTTGCTCTTTGGGGGATTGATCTTTTTCCCAAGGGTGCATACCTAGTTTTAGTGTCAATTTCACTTAGAAGATCCAGTAGTAGTGTAGCACACCAATCCTTTTGCCCCCGCTTACCTTCACCTGCGGGGGTAGGACACACCATGCCACAAACCCGTGTCCTCCTTATCAGAGATCAGGCGGTGTTCACAGATTTGAGTCCTGCAGCGAGTTACCTCCTTCCACTGGTTCTCGTCCCTAGAATGTAGGGAAAAGTCTATATTCTTTCCCAAGAAGGCCAATGTCCACACGACTTTAACTCCAACAAAGAGTTTATTTTCCTTTGCTTCAGTTAACGGGAAATTGAAGAGAGAAAGAAGCTAGCGAAGTCAGAAGGTAGATTCAGGCACACAACACTTGACTCACTCGATCCCGAGTGGGTTTAGCTCACCCGGATAGATCCCTCCCACAGTTCTAGCAGCTGGAGTGGAGCTCGAACAGTACTATCACTTTATCCCCTCCAGAGACGGGTTCAGGAGATCCTCTAATAGCAGCAGAATCCTGTTAATCCTGAATTCAGAACTTTCCTTAAACCTCTGTAGAATTTAGAGAACAGATGATGCCAATGGGCACTCTACAGGGTTAGCTTTGTTGAGTAAGGAATCCTTCCCTCTGACAGGTCACCAGGCCTTTCCCGAGACAGCGACCTACTATCACTCGTCTCCTCTGTGGGACCGATCCTCCCCTAGCTTCCTCTCGGTCAGAGCGGGTACCCTCACCTGGGCACCCTGGGACTCCAATGTGCTGATTGTAGACCCAGTTAAAGATACTGGGCCTACCTGGAACATTGTAGCCTCGGGCTAAAGGTGCTCGAGACTCCTCGGCCAGTCCACGCACCCCCAGGGGGCACACTCCCCCCCCCGGGACTCCTGCCTAAACATGGCGTCTGCCCCTTATATACCCTCTCTCGGCATGCACAGCAGGTGAAGCCCCGCCCACCGCACGGCAGCCGAGAGAGGACATCCAATCACGCCACTGTGTCACCTGAGGTTCGACCCTAGGCCTGGGAAACAGTGCCACCCACAGGCCAAAGGGGAACTGCACACCAGACAACACCACAGCAGAGCAGAGTCCAGTATCAAATTAGAGGACCTGAGCCAAACTATTGCCCAGGCTGTCCCTTAAATTTGGGCATAGCGACCCCCTAGACTTAGGGGTCCGCTGCAGTAGCATCTCAGTTCTCTTTACAAATCCTGCTTGAGATAAGTAGCCTGTGAGCGGGTGGCAATTGAGCTAGTTAGGTGCTGCCCATGACGGGAGGATGAGGGTTAATGTTTTTCTGGTTCTTTGGTTTGGCTGGTTTTCTTTGGGTCCGAACCACTGATCCTGTGTTATAAAAGGGAGACAGTGGACCGGAGCAGTGAGTCAAAAATGGAGAGAGTTGAAAGAGCCGCACTAATGAGAAGCAAGAGAATGTCGCTAACTTTAGCAACAGCTACGATGAAGGAGGTCTTCGGGACCTGGGGTTCATCTCAAAGACACCAGCCACTGGGAATGCCACTGATGGACCCCTATTTATGCATGTATGCCAGGGCAGCACATAGCCTAGGTTAGGATTAGGGAAAAGGACTGTTTTCGCATGTTAGACTTTGTAATATTTTGCAATTTTTAAAATAAAGCTTTTGCCACTTTGTTCCCACCTGGTCTGAAGTTACTCAAGAGGTGTAATGCAAGTAAATGGCACATTTCTACAGCCTGGGTCACTAACACATTGGGGTATGAAGACATCAGTATAAGAGTTTATACAGTGTGGAGACACAAGTGGTTACCAAGGGTAACAGAGTTTTACCAAGCAGCCTGTCGTGAAGCATGTGCCTGTGGCAAGTGGGAGGGCCTCTTGCAGCAAGGGAGTTGTTGTCCATACTCTCTCCATGAACAGTCCGTCTCCCATAGCAATTGAAGAAGATCAGCGCTGCAGAGGTCCCCAGCTTGTGCACAGGTACAGAAGAGTAAAACTCAAGGAAGTGCATGCATTGAGTCCCTGGTGGGTGCAGGGCAGGACCCCATACTGTTACTGGGAGTGAGGTAGCGGTGATACGCTGAATGGGTAGATATGGACAAGGCTCAGCCCCTCCTAAATACAATGTACAGTGAGGGTGTACATTGTCACGGGGACCCGAGAGTTAACTGGAGGACAGTTAGACCCCTTTCACACGTGGGGACCGTATGTCCATATTTCATCCATCCGTTTTCGGGTGAAATACGGACATGCATGTATCCCTATGGGATAGCGGGTGTCAGCGGATGAACATCCACTGACACCCGATATCATTTGTCTCCGCTATGCTCCGTTTCTGCAGACGGTCCGTGTTCATCTGATCCCCCCCATAGAGGAGAGCGGAGATCTGACAGGGTGGTCCCTGCACAGTGTGGAGGGACCGCCCTGTCATCTGCCGGCTCAGTGGGGATCAACGGAGCGATCCCCGCTGAGCAAGCGAATGATAAAGGTACGGATCCTCGCGGGATCCGTACGTCTGAAAGGGCCCTAATGGTGCAAATGTACACAGTGCTCATCACCCCTAGGTTTTTCCTAGCCCCCTCAAACCCCCTGTTCCTTCTATATTACACATAAACAGTGGGTTGGACCCAGCAAAGCCTGTCAAAAGAAAGCCCGGGAACACAATTAACTCTCAACTTCTCAGCTGGAGCAACGTTAACTATTACCTGTCTGCATACAATGATATTCAGCTTATTTATGAAGTGCTCATTATCAGTGTATAGAGATACTCATCATTATACAGAGCACAGTGCTCATTATCAGTGTATAGAGTGTTGTGGAGAATTTTATGAAGATGTATTTAATATGTATTGTCATAGTGTCACCCAGTGTTAGTTTCCCCGCAACCCGCTCTAAAGAGCTGACTGGGGCAGACTGAGGCTGGTTGAGATAAACTTCCTGATTTGGAGAAGGGTGTTTGCGGAGTGAGGCCTCTCTGCAAACGCATTATCGGTTTAGCGGATGTGTGCTCTTGTCGCCTCTGTGTCTGATCAGCATTGAGGTGGTGACGTGAGCGTACACCATAAACTCCCCTCATCAGGAACTGTGCTCATTTATTATTGTATTGTATTGTATTCTTGTATTCTTGGTGGAGCTCCTGTGGGCTCACTTCCTATGGAGGGTGGGTCACATGTTGTGACATCACTTCCTGCTGGGAGTTTAATAAAAACCGTTTATGGGCGTCGACTTGGCAGAGTTTGCTGGGATGCCTTGATGATAAGACCTGTCTGGTGGTGCTGCTTCTTGGAAAGCATGGGGACGGATGAATGGTGAGTGAATTTTAGCCTAAAGATAGCATTATTGCAATAAGATGAAATCTGAAGTGTGTGCTTATTTAGCACAGGAAATATAGGCTGTGTGCTCTGTATACAACATATATTTCCACGACAAGAGATACTCATCATCATTATACAGAGCACAGTGTTCATTATCAGTGTATAGAGATACTCATCATTATACAGAGCCCAGTGCTCATTATCAGTGTATAGAGATACTCATCATTATACAGAGCCCAGTGCTCATTATCAGTGTGTAGCCGTACCCCTATAGGGATTTCTGGATATTGTGATCCCACCTATCACCTCTGCTCAGCCCGGCATTCACTTCCCATTCACCTTAAAGACAATGAACCGTATGTTTGTTTGGTGTCTTATTGTAGGGATTTTGAATAGGGTAAGGGAAATTGTGGGATGCCCAGAATCAATAATAGAATCAATTGGATGATCAGTTGGAACCTCTATTTACTCTTCTAGAGCTCAAGCCTCCTCCAGCACAATGCTTATTTGCAGACTGTTTCTCTCTCTCCTGTACAATACTCAGTTCCTGGTACAGCTAGCACATGGTAGGCCCAACTCTGTCAGACCTTAGCAACTGCAATTTGCAGGCAGGGACTGCGGGCCCCTTTGATATAGCAAGAAAATAGGAAAGTATTTTAGTGCTAGTTGACCTTTGGTGGACTACTGCTCCCAGTCAGTCTTCTTCAGGCCCTGCCAGCCCTTCTGACTGCAGCTGGCCATCTCCACTGCCCATGACATCACAGTCTCTCCTGCTGGCTCTACATCCATCTCAGACTGCACACTCCCAGTCCGCCATGGCATGCCTCCCCAGCTTTCCCAACTGTGCCTGTCACTCACCAGCCCTCCTGGCTGCACTCCGGTGGATCCCTCCTGGAAACTTGCCCAGTAACACTAGCTCCCATTGTCCTTCTTGGTCCCTCTCTCTGCCTCCTGTACAAATCCTTCTTTGTTTCTCAGAAAGGCTCTGACTTGCACCCGAACCCCACAGGCTCAAGGTCACCCCCAAGACTCGGGAGTGCCTCAAAGGCCCCAACAACCTAATGCTCTATCTCCAGCTTCTTCCACCCGACAACTACTCCCCAGCTGGGCTGACCCTGGTTGGGGATTGGTCAGGGCTCCCTGAGACACCTCAGACAGCTCCACCTTTCTTCCGCTCCTTCCTTCTAGAAGCAGAAGAGTGGTAACTGAAAGATGATGCTATCTGTGAGTCACCAGCCTACTCCGAGCCACTCCCAGCCCACACAGATAAAAACAAACAGGACTAGCTTACAACTAGGCCTGATTAAATTTACCTGTACCAACAAAAATCATACCACTAGTACCAACCTGAAATAGAGGGTGCTACAATTGTATAGAGATACTCATCATCATTATACAGAGCACAGTGCTCATTATCAGTGTATAGAGATACTCATCATCATTATACAGAGCCCAGTGCTCATTATCAGTGTATAGAGATACTCATCATTATACAGAGCACAGTGCTCATTATCAGTGTATAGAGATACTCGGCATCATAATACAGAGCACAGTGCTCATTATCAGTGTATAGAGATACTCCTCATCATTATACAGAGCACAGTGCTCATTATCAGTGTATAGAGATAATCATCATCATTATATGGAGCACAGTGCTCATTATCAGTGTTTAGAGATATCAGTGTCATTATACAGAGCACAGTGCTCATTATTAGTGTATAGAGATACTCATCATCATTATACAGAGCACAGTGCTCATTATCAGTGTATAGAGATTCTCATCATCATTATACAGAGCACAGTGTTCATTATCAGTGTATAGAGATTCTCATCATCATTATACAGAGCACAGTGCTCATTATCAGTGTATAGAGATACTCATCATTATTATACAGAGCACAGTGCTCATTATCAGTGTAGCGCACCAACCCCAGACTTTACCTGATTTTATCTTCTTGACTCCTCCGCAGGAAAGACTGAGGCACACTGCACCACAAGCCCGTACCCTCCTGGATGGGGAGGTTGAGCGGTGTTAGTGTCTCTGGCCTGCCTGCAGCCAGTGTTTGAAAACCTCCAGAGCTGATCTCACTTCTGCGGTAGCCAGAAACAAGTCCTTTAGTTCTCCCCAGTAAAACGACTGTCCACACCAACTGAGAGTCCAACTCAATATTTATTTAGGTGAACGATAAACAGTCTCTGTGAAAGCAGACAGGTTGGACGAGAACAGTTCAGATAAGGTGGGAAGAGGTCCAGGCACAAACTCAGCGTTGATTAGGGGAGCACTGTTCTGATTAGCACAAAGAGCTTAGTGCACATTCACTGCCACTGACTTGATGAATAATTGTAGTCACTGCCACTGACCTGGTGTGCGTAGAGTCACTGCCACTATGACCTACAGAACATGCACTTTTCCTTCCTTGAATAGTTAGGCCTCTGTAGGGAGAAACCATCCCTCCGGAGAGTTACCAGAGGCCCCTTCCGACACCACGACTCTGCGCTGGGTCCTCAGAAAGGGTCACCTCCCTGGCCTCCTCGATCCCAGATACGGGTCCCCTCGCGAGGCGGATCCCTGGGAGCCCTCGATCCCTTGCGGAACCCAGCCGAAGGTCGCTGGGTCCCTGGCCTTCTCAAAAGTACCTCACCCCCAGACCTAAGATGTCTGGGGATGGAACAGCAGTTCAGTCTCCGGGCCTAGGAGCACCCGGAGACCATCCTCACACACACCCAGGCCAAGGGCACCTGGGTGTCATGAAAAGCAGCCCCCTGGCTGAAGGTGCCTGGGGCTTGGACCCCGACCCGAAGATGTCTGCCCCTTTTATACCCTCTCCCGGCAAGCACAACAGGTTCCCTGCCCCGCCGTACCACTGCCGCAAGGGGACACAAAAAAGGCACAGCCCTCCAATGGTGGTTCAACCCCGGCCTATGGCGACAGCGCCACCTATAGGCCGCAGGGAACTAGACACCATTGATATCCTCCACGACAAAAATGGTCCACAACCCTGAAGCCCCGTACACACGATCGGATAACCTATGGATTTTCGTCCGATGGATTTGTCCATCGGAAATCCGATGAAACTGTTTTTCATCAGTCTTGGCCACACACCATCAGTCAAAAAACCGACCGTTCCAAACGCGGTGACGTAAAACACTCCGATGAGCCGAGAAAAATTAAGTTTAATGCTTCTGAGCATGCGTCGACTTGATTCTGAGCATGCGTGGGTTTTTTAACCGATGGACTTGCCCATAGACGATCGGGAATTCCCATCGGTTTTTTATCCATCGGAAAATTTTAAAACAAGTTCTATTTTTTACAACCGATGGAAAAAAGACCGATGGGTACCATACACGATCGGTTGGTCTGATGAAAACCATCCATTGGACGGTTTTCATCAGTCAAACCGATCGTGTGTACGGGGCTTAACAATTAGCGTACCTGAGCCTTGTTACCACTCAGATACTTCCCCTAAATGTAACCACCCGCTACATCAGTGTATAGAGATACTCATCATCATTATACGGAGCACAGTGCTCATTATCAGTGTATAGAGATACTCATAATCGTTATACAGAGCACAGTGCTCATTATCAGTGTATAGATATACTCATCATCGTTATACAGAGCACAGTGCTCATTATCAGTGTATAGATATGTAGCGGGTAGTGATGAGCCGAACACCCCCGGGTTCGGTTCGCACCAGAACCCGCGAACGGACCGAAAGTTCGTACGAACATTAGAACCCTATTAAATACAATGGATGCGAACGTTCGAATTCTAAAGTGCTAATTATAACAACTATTATGCATGTTATTGTCCTAAAAAGGGTTTGGGAACCCGGGTTCTGCACCAGGGGACATGTATCAATGCAAAAAGAAGTTTTAAAAACGGTCGTTTTTCGGGAGCAGTCATTTTAATGATGCATAAAGTGAAAAAAAAAAGTCAAATATTCCTTTAAATATCGTACCTGGGGGGTGTCTAAAGTATGCCTGTGAAGTGCCACGTGTTTCCCGTGTTTAGAACTGTCCCTGCACAAAATGACACTTCTAAAGGAAAAAAAAGCCATTTAAAACTTCTTGCGGCTTTAATGTAATGTCTGGTCCCGGTAATATGGATGAAAATCTTTAAGAAAAATGGCATAGCTACCCCATGACCCCCCCCCCCCCTACCCCAGCCCATTACCAGCCCCTTTGGGTCTTGTATGGATATTAAGGGGAACCCCGCACATAAAATAAAAAAGGCCCTATATACTCTGAACAGCCGTATACAGGCGGTGCATACAAGACAGGGACTGTAGGTTTGTTCTTATGTAGAATGTGTTTGTAATTTTGAACAGGTACATTGTTGAAGTGTAGCTCCAGCCCAAAAATCTATTTTTAAACTTTTTGGGAAACATAGGTAAGGGTTATCACCCCTGTAACATTTGTTTTGCTGTCTGTGCCCCTGTTCAGAACATTTCACCTCACTTTCCGTCCCAATGACAACTGTTTTTGAAATGTGGTGTTTTTCTTGAAACAAGGATTGCTGATAAAGCATCAGTACAGAGGAGACACCTTTCTCCCATATTTATTCTTACAGGAGACAATTTTCCTTCCTAGGGGTAGATTTCCTCTCACTTCCTGTTGTCTTCTTTCGTTTGCAAGTAGGAGTCGTTTGTAAGTTGGATGTTTGAAAGTAGGGACCTGCCGTATATACTCTGCAGAAATAGGCCCCTTAGTTGTTGGTGTTGGCACAACACTGTAAGCACTCACAGTTACTCTTGGTTGGTGCTGGAACGCCCTGCTGTCAACTATTATATCAGGAATTTTAATTACATATAATTGTTGAACAGTGGTAGTAAAAATTGGGGCTTTGATGGTGGTGCTGGTGCCACAACACTGTAAGCCCTGACAGTTACTCTTGGTGGGTGCAGCAATGGGCCCTGCTGTGAATTATTAGATCAAGAATTGTAATTGCATGCCCCTGTTGAACAGGGGCTGAAAAATTGGGCTTTTCGTGGTGGTGGTGGTGGTGGTGGTGGTGTTGCCACAACACTGTAAGCCCTCAGAGTTACTCTTGGTGGGTGCAGGAATGGGCCCTGCTGTGAATTATTAGATCAAGAATTGTAATTACATGCCCCTTTTGAACAGGGGCTGAAAAATTGGGCCTTTCGTGGTGGTGGTGGTGGTGGCGTTGCCACAACACTGTAAGCCCTCAGACTTACTCTTGGTGGGTGCAGGAATGGGCCCTGCTGTGAATTATTACATCAAGAATTGTAATTGCATGCCCCTGTTGAACAGGGGCTGAAAAATTGGGCCTTAGGCACTGGTGGCACAACACTACAACCCCTCACAGATACTGTACTTGGAGCACAGCAATGAGCCCTGTTGCAAAGTATTGCTTCAAAAATTGTAATGACACGCCCCTCTTGAACAGGGGCTGAAAAATTGGGCCTTAGGCACTGGTGGCACAACACTACAACCCCTCACAGATACTGTACTTGGAGCACAGCAATGAGCCCTATGGCAAATTATTGCTAAAAAAATTGTAAGTACACGCCCCTGTAAAACAGGGGCTGAAAAATTGGGCCTTAGCCACTGGTGGCGGCACCCATAAACAAAAATGATCTTCCAAGCTATCATCATCAATCGTATCATTGAGGACTCGGAGGAGGAGGATAGCCAGTCAACATAACAGCACAGGCACTCAGCATCAGCATCAGTCTTGAAGGGACGTGACATGTTAAAATCAATTAGTCTGTTATATCAGCATCAGGTGTGTGGTAGCTGGTGGTGATCCAAGACTGGTTCATCTTGATGAAAGTCAGTCGATCAACCGAGTCGGTGGACAGGCGCACCCTGTGATCCGTGACAAATCCTCCAGCAGCACTGAATGTGCGTTCCGAAAGAACGCTGGATGCAGGACAGGCCAGTAGCTCAATTGCATACTGTGCAAGCTCTGGCCAGTGATCCATCCTCAAGACCCAGTAAGCCAGAGGATTTTCGGTGGGGAAGGTGTCCAAGTCTGACCTTGCCCCTACATATTCCTGCACCATGTTTATCAGACGCTGGCGATGGTTGCTGGAACCAATCATACTTTGGGGCTGCGGACTAAAGAATTGTCTGAACGCATCGGTCAGACGGCCACCTTCCCCACCGCTCCTTCTTTGACTGGCCGAAGCCTCAGCAACTCGTTGTCCTGGACCAGGAGTTTGTAACCTCCCAGTCTCTGGGAACGCGTTGCACAGACCTTTCTGCAAGGCCTCCCGGAGTTGTCTCATCCTCTGCTCCCTCTGCGACGGTAACATAAGGTCCGCAACCTTACCCTTGTACCGTGGATCAAGGAGAGTGGCCAGCCAGTAATGGTCCCTCTCCTTGATCCGAAGAATACGAGGATCCTTCCGCAGACTTTGCAGGATCAGGGAGGCCATGCAGCGTAGGTTTGCTGAGGCATTCGCTCCGGAGTCCTCTGGGTCACTAAGGACGACATGATCCGCAGTCACCTCCTCCCAGCCACGTACAAGTCCACTGGTTTCTTGGGACTGTAAATCATCCCTAAAAGACTGCTGCTGATGATGCTGAGTGCCAGCCTCCACCTCCATGCTGACACAATCCTCCTCCTCCTCCTCCTCCTCTTCCTCTTCCTGTGCGATGGGTGGGACAGAAGGAACACTGTCTGGGTAAAGGGGGCCTTGAGAGGCAAGGAAGTCCTCCTCTTCCTGCCTCTGTTCTGCCTCAAGTGCCCTGTCCATTATTCCACGCAGCGTGTGCTCCAACAGGTGGACAAGAGGTACAGTGTCACTGATGCATGCACTGTCACTGCTCACCATCCTCGTGGCCTCCTCAAATGGTGCCAGGACAGTGCATGCATCCCTGATCATGCCCCACTGGCGTGGAGAAAAAAAACCAAGCTCCCCTGACCCTGTCCTGGTGCCGTAGTCGCACAGGTACTCATTGATGGCCCTCTGCTGCATGTGCAGCCGCTGCAGCATGGCCAACGTTGAGTTCCACCTGGTGGGCATGTCACATATAAGGCGGTTCTTGGGCAGGTTCAACTCCTTTTGCAGCTCAGCCAGGCGAGCACTGGCATTATAAGATCTGCGGAAATGCACACAGACTTTCCTGGCCTGCCTCAGGACATCCTGTAAGCCCGGGTACCTGCCCAAGAACCGCTGCACCACCAGGTTAAGGATGTGAGCCACACAGGGCACATGGGTCAGTTGTCCCTGTCGGAGGGCGGAGAGGAGGTTGGTGCCATTGTCGCAAACCACCATTCCTGGCTTAAGCTGGCGTGGCATCAACCACCTCTCGGCCTGGCCCTGCAGAGCAGACAGGACCTCTGCCCCAGTGTGGCTTCTGTCCCCCAAACACACCAGCGCAAGCACGGCATGGCATCTTTTTGCCTGCGTACTTGCGTAGCCCCGTGAACGGCTACGGAGCACCGCTGGTTCATAGGACAAACCACAGGAAGAGGCCATGGAGGAAGAAGAAGAGGAGGGGGTGGAGGAGAGAGGTGTGTCACAACCAGTAGTAGCATTTTGGAGGCGTGGCGGTGGGACAACCTCCAACACTACTGCACCTTGTCCTGCATCCTTCCCAGCTGCCAAAAGAGTGACCCAATGGGCCGTGAAAGAAAGGTAACGTCCCTGTCCATGCCTGCTGGACCATGAGTCAGCGGTAATATGTAGGGATGAGCTTCGTGTTCGAGTCGAACATACGTTCGACTCGAACATCGGCTGTTTGATCGTTCGACGAAGATCGAACGATTTGGGCCGTTCGCGCCAAATTCGAGTGACGCGAACGGCCCACAATGCACTACGCCATCGCAGTGTCATCCAGGCGCTGTGATTGGCCAAGCATTCACTGTGACCCCGCATGCTTGGCCAATCACAGCGCCGGCAGCGAGGAGAGCAATGATTGGCCACAGGCAGGATGCCTGTGGCCAATTATTGCTGAGGGTGTTTAGTACACGCCCCACACTATAAAAGGCCGCCAGCACGGCGGCCTAGTGTAGTGTGTTCCGGAGCAGGGATAGAGCAGCATAGGCAGGGACAGTGACTTTTATTTCTTTCTTGCTTAACCTGGATTCCTTTAGTTTAGGGAAAGAGAAGGATAGGTAGGGAGAGTGTCAGTGTGTTTTGTGCTTGTGCTATATTGTGCTTAAAAAAAACATTTTTTCTAGGGACAGAAAACTGTAGGTAGGGAGAGTGTGTCAGTTTCTTTCACTGTCAAAGTCCTTGTTTCCAGGGACCTGGAAGGACAGTGAGTGAATTCTCCTTGTGCTAAATTGTGCTTAAAAAAAACATTTTTTCTAGGGACAGAAAACTGTAGGTAGGGAGAGTGTGTCAGTTTCTTTCACTGTCAAAGTCCTTGTTTCCAGGGACCTGGAAGGACAGTGAGTGAATTCTCCTTGTGCTAAATTGTGCTTAAAAAAAAACATTTTTTCTAGGGACAGAAAACTGTAGGTAGGGAGAGTGTGTCAGTTTCTTTCACTGTCAAAGTCCTTGTTTCCAGGGACCTGGAAGGACAGTGAGTGAATTCTCCTTGTGCTAAATTGTGCTTAAAAAAAACATTTTTTCTAGGGACAGAAAACTGTAGGTAGGGAGAGTGTGTCAGTTTCTTTCACTGTCAAAGTCCTTGTTTCCAGGGACCTGGAAGGACAGTGAGTGAATTCTCCTTGTGCTAAATTGTGCTTAAAAAAAACATTTTTTCTAGGGACAGAAAACTGTAGGTAGGGAGAGTGTGTCAGTTTCTTTCACTGTCAAAGTCCTTGTTTCCAGGGACCTGGAAGGACAGTGAGTGAATTCTCCTTGTGCTAATTTGTGCTTAAAAAAAACATTTTTTCTAGGGACAGAAAACTGTAGGTAGGGAGAGTGTGTCAGTTTCTTTCACTGTCAAAGTCCTTGTTTCAAGGGACAGAGAAGGACACCTGAAGGTAGCCCTTATTGCTTTTTTCCCATCTCCCTGCAGGCCATCTATTAGAATGTCTGGAAGGCAAACAAGGAGAGGCAGACAGTCAGGAGGCAATAAAAGAGGGCAAGCAGGCTCTGTGTCTGGGGGCAACAGTGCTGGTCGTGGACGCGGTGCATTGTCATCAGCACATGGCCATGGGACACGCTTGTCCTTCTTTTCGGCAGCTGGACATGTTGAGCCACATCATGCCGAAGACTTGGTAGAGTGGATGACCAAGCCTTCCTCCTCCTCCTCATCCTCTCTCACCCAGGCTCAGGGTACTGGAAAAGCAGCTGCCAAAGCGTCCTCTTCCCTGGTATCAATGTCAGACTCATCATCAGTCACTCCTTCCCTAGACCCACCATGTCCTCCTCCTGAGGAGTCCCCCGAACTGTTTCAGCACAGTGTTGGGTACATGCTCCAGGAGGATGCCCAGCGTTTCGAAGGGTCTGATGATGAAACCCAGCTAGAGGAAGGCAGTAGCGTGAGAGCAGACAGAGGGGATGCTCAAGAAGGACACCAATCTGACAGTCATGTTCCAGCAGCTGCAGCATACTGCCAGATTGGCTCCAGTGATGAGGAGGGAGGTGATGATGAGGTCACTGACTCCACGTGGGTGCCTAATAGGAGAGAGGAGGAGGAGGAGGATGAGGAGGAGGCACATCTCCAATGAGGCAGGATGCCCTTTGGTGGCCAGCGTAAGGGCAGTACACCGACGGAATCACACCGCAGAGCTCCGCCTGTGCAGGGCGCTGCCTCTGCCCGTCATTCAAAAAGTTCTTTGGTGTGGGCCTTTTTTGAGGCTAGTGCATCAGATCGCACAGCTGCTGTTTGCAACATATGTCTCAAGCGTATATCGCGTGGCCAAAACATCAGCCGCTTGGGTACCACATGCCTGACCAGACATATGTTGACCTGCCATGCAGCTCGTTGGCAAGCCTACCTCAAAGACCCACACCAAAGAACAAAGCGGACCTCTCCTTGCACCGCATCAGCTGGGATCTCCAACCCCACTATAACTTCAGTCCTCTCTGAAACATGCACTGAGAGGAATGAAGGTGTAGAATTAGGTGTGTCACAGCCAAGTACTTGCGGCCACTCTGCTAGCAGTACACCGACGTCCGATTCTAGCAGGCAAATTTCCCTGCCCCAGCTGCTGGACCGTCGAAAGAAGTTCACTCCCAGCCATCCACATGCCCAGCGGTTGAATGCTAGCTTGGCTAAATTGCTAGCGCTTCAACTGCTGCCTTTTCAGTTGGTAGACTCGGCCCCCTTCCGTGAGTTTGTGCAATGTGCGGTTCCTCAGTGGCAGGTTCCCAAACGCCACTTTTTCTCACGGAAGGCTATTCCGGCTCTCTACCGGCATGTGGAAGGCAATGTCTTGGCCTCGCTGGACAGGGCGGTCAGCGGTAAGGTGCATATTACCGCTGACTCATGGTCCAGCAGGCATGGACAGGGACGTTACCTTTCTTTCACGGCCCATTGGGTCACTCTTTTGGCAGCTGGGAAGGATGCAGGACAAGGTGCAGTAGTGTTGGAGGTTGTCCCACCGCCACGCCTCCAAAATGCTACTACTGGTTGTGACACACCTCTCTCCTCCACCCCCTCCTCTTCTTCTTCCTCCATGGCCTCTTCCTGTGGTTTGTCCTATGAACCAGCGGTGCTCCGTAGCCGTTCACGGGGCTACGCAAGTACGCAGGCAAAAAGATGCCATGCCGTGCTTGCGCTGGTGTGTTTGGGGGACAGAAGCCACACTGGGGCAGAGGTCCTGTCTGCTCTGCAGGGCCAGGCCGAGAGGTGGTTGACGCCACGCCAGCTTAAGCCAGGAATGGTGGTTTGCGACAATGGCACCAACCTCCTCTCCGCCCTCCGACAGGGACAACTGACCCATGTGCCCTGTGTGGCTCACGTCCTTAACCTGGTGGTGCAGCGGTTCTTGGGCAGGTACCCGGGCTTACAGGATGTCCTGAGGCAGGCCAGGAAAGTCTGTGTGCATTTCCGCAGATCTTATAATGCCAGTGCTCGCCTGGCTGAGCTGCAAAAGGAGTTGAACCTGCCCAAGAACCGCCTTATATGTGACATGCCCACCAGGTGGAACTCAACGTTGGCCATGCTGCAGCGGCTGCACACGCAGCAGAGGGCCATCAATGAGTACCTGTGCGACTACGGCACCAGGACAGGGTCAGGGGAGCTTGGTTTTTTTTCTCCACGCCAGTGGGGCATGATCAGGGATGCATGCACTGTCCTGGCACCATTTGAGGAGGCCACGAGGATGGTGAGCAGTGACAGTGCATGCATCAGTGACACTGTACCTCTTGTCCACCTGTTGGAGCACACGCTGCGTGGAATAATGGACAGGGCACTTGAGGCAGAAAGAGGACTTCCTTGCCTCTCAAGGCCCCCTTTACCCAGACAGTGTTCCTTCTGTCCCACCCATCGAGGAGGAGGAGGAGGAGGAGGAGGAGGAGGAGGAGGAGGAGGAGGAGGAGGAGGAGGAGGAGGAGGAGGAGGAGGAGGAGGAGGAGGAGGACACTCAGCATCATCAGCAGCAGTCTTTTAGGGATGATTTACAGTCCCAAGAAACCAGTGGACTTGTACGTGGCTGGGAGGAGGTGGCTGCGGATCATGTCGTCCTTAGTGACCCAGAGGACTCCGGAGCGAATGCCTCAGCAAACCTACGCTGCATGGCCTCCCTGATCCTGCAAAGTCTGCGGAAGGATCCTCGTATTCTTCGGATCAAGGAGAGGGACCATTACTGGCTGGCCACTCTCCTTGATCCACGGTACAAGGGTAAGGTTGCGGACCTTATGTTACCGTCGCAGAGGGAGCAGAGGATGAGACAACTCCGGGAGGCCTTGCAGAAAGGTCTGTGCAACGCGTTCCCAGAGACTGGGAGGTTACAAACTCCTGGTCCTGGACAACGAGTTGCTGAGGCTTCGGCCAGTCAAAGAAGGAGCGGTGGGGAAGGTGGCCGTCTGACCGATGCGTTCAGACAATTCTTTAGTCCGCAGCCCCAAAGTATGATCGGTTCCAGCAACCATCGCCAGCGTCTGATAAACATGGTGCAGGAATATCTAGGGGCAAGGTCAGACTTGGACACCTTCCCCACCGAAAATCCTCTGGCTTACTGGGTCTTGAGGATGGATCACTGGCCAGAGCTTGCACAGTATGCAATTGAGCTACTGGCCTGTCCTGCATCCAGCGTTCTTTCGGAACGCACATTCAGTGCTGCTGGAGGATTTGTCACGGATCACAGGGTGCGCCTGTCCACCGACTCGGTTGATCGACTGACTTTCATCAAGATGAACCAGTCTTGGATCACCACCAGCTACCACACACCTGATGCTGATATAACAGACTAATTGATTTTAACATGTCACATCCCTTCAAGACTGATGCTGATGCTGAGTGCCTGTGCTGTTATGTTGACTGGCTATCCTCCTCCTCCGAGTCCTCAATGATACGATTGATGATGATAGCTTGGAAGATCATTTTTGTTTATGGGTGCCGCCACCAGTGGCTAAGGCCCAATTTTTCAGCCCCTGTTTTACAGGGGCGTGTAATTACAATTTTTTTAGCAATAATTTGCCATAGGGCTCATTGCTGTGCTCCAAGTACAGTATCTGTGAGGGGTTGGAGTGTTGTGGCACCAGTGCCTAAGGCCCAATTTTTCAGCCCCTGTTTAACAGGGGCGTGTCATTACAATTTTTGAAGCAATACTTTGCAACAGGGCTCATTGCTGTGCTCCAAGTACAGTATCTGTGAGGGGTTGTAGTGTTGTGCCACCAGTGCCTAAGGCCCAATTTTTCAGCCCCTGTTCAACAGGGGCATGCAATTACAATTCTTGATCTAATAATTCACAGCAGGGTCCATTGCTGCACCCACCAAGAGTAACTCTGAGGGCTTACAGTCTTGTGGCAACGCCACCACCACCACCACCACGAAAGGCCCAATTTTTCAGCCCCTGTTCAAAAGGGGCATGTAATTACAATTCTTGATCTAATAATTCACAGCAGGGCCCATTGCTGCACCCACCAAGAGTAACTGTCAGGGCTTACAGTGTTGTGGCACCAGCACCACCATCAAAGCCCCAATTTTTACTACCACTGTTCAACAATTATATGTAATTAAAATTCCTGATATAATAGTTGACAGCAGGGCGTTCCAGCACCAACCAAGAGTAACTGAGTGCTTACAGTGTTGTGCCAACACCAACAACTAAGGGGCCTATTTCTGCAGAGTATATACGGCAGGTCCCTACTTTCAAACATCCAACTTACAAACGACTCCTACTTGCAAACGAAAGAAGACAACAGGAAGTGAGAGGAAATCTACCCCTAGAAAGGAAAATTCTCTCCTGTAAGAATAAATATGGGAGAAAGGGGTCTCATCTGTACTGATGCTTTATCAGCAATCCTTGTTTCAAGAAAAACACCACATTTCAAAAACAGTTGTCATTGGGACGGAAAGTGAGGTGAAATGTTCTGAACAGGGGCACAGACAGCAAAACAAATGTTACAGGGGTGATAACCCTTACCTATGTTTTCCAAAAAGTTTAAAAATAGATTTTTGGGCTGGAGCTACACTTCAACAATGTACCTGTTCAAAATTACAAACAGATTCTACATAAGAACAAACCTACAGTCCCTGTCTTGTATGCACCGCCTGTATACGGCTGTTCAGAGTATATAGGGCCTTTTTTATTTTATGTGCGGGGTTCCCCTTAATATCCATACAAGACCCAAAGGGGCTGGTAATGGGCTGGGGTGGGGGGGGGGTCATGGGGTAGCTATGCCATTTTTCTTAAAGAATTTCATCCATATTACCGGGACCAGACATTACATTAAAGCCGCAAGCAGTTTTAAATGGCTTTTTTTTCCTTTAGAAGTGTCATTTTGTGCAGGGACAGTTCTAAACACGGGAAACACGTGGCACTTCACAGGCATACTTTAGACACCCCCCAGGTACGATATTTAAAGGAATATTTGACTTTTTTTTTTTCACTTTATGCATCATTAAAATGACTGCTCCCGAAAAACGACCGTTTTTAAAACTTCTTTTTGCATTGATACATGTCCCCTGGTGCAGAACCCGGGTTCCCAAACCCTATTTATGACAATAACATGCATAATAGTTGTTATAATTAGCACTTTAGAATTCGAACGTTCGCATCCATTGTATTTAATAGGGTTCTAATGTTCGTTCGAACTTTCGGTCCGTTCGCGGGTTCTGGTGCGAACCGAACCCGGGGGTGTTCGGCTCATCACTAGTAATATGCACCTTACCGCTGACCGCCCTGTCCAGCGAGGCCAAGACATTGCCTTCCACATGCCGGTAGAGAGCCGGAATAGCCTTCCGTGAGAAAAAGTGGCGTTTGGGAACCTGCCACTGAGGAACCGCACATTGCACAAACTCACGGAAGGGGGCCGAGTCTACCAACTGAAAAGGCAGCAGTTGAAGCGCTAGCAATTTAGCCAAGCTAGCATTCAACCGCTGGGCATGTGGATGGCTGGGAGTGAACTTCTTTCGACGGTCCAGCAGCTGGGGCAGGGAAATTTGCCTGCTAGAATCGGACGTCGGTGTACTGCTAGCAGAGTGGCCGCAAGTACTTGGCTGTGACACACCTAATTCTACACCTTCATTCCTCTCAGTGCATGTTTCAGAGAGGACTGAAGTTATAGTGGGGTTGGAGATCCCAGCTGATGCGGTGCAAGGAGAGGTCCGCTTTGTTCTTTGGTGTGGGTCTTTGAGGTAGGCTTGCCAACGAGCTGCATGGCAGGTCAACATATGTCTGGTCAGGCATGTGGTACCCAAGCGGCTGATGTTTTGGCCACGCGATATACGCTTGAGACATATGTTGCAAACAGCAGCTGTGCGATCTGATGCACTAGCCTCAAAAAAGGCCCACACCAAGGAACTTTTTGAATGACGGGCAGAGGCAGCGCCCTGCACAGGCGGAGCTCTGCGGTGTGATTCCGTCGGTGTACTGCCCTTACGCTGGCCACCAAAGGGCATCCTGCCTCATTGGAGATGTGCCGCCTCCTCATCCTCCTCCTCTCTCCTATTAGGCACCCAGGTGGAGTCAGTGACCTCATCATCCCCTCCCTCCTCATCACTGGAGCCAATCTGGCAGTATGCTGCAGCTGCTGGAACATGACTGCCAGATTGGTGTCCTTCTTGAGCATCCCCTCTGTCTGCTCTCACCCTACTGCCTTCCTGTAGCTGGGTTTCATCATCAGACCCTTCGAAACGCTGGGCATCCTCCTGGAGCATGTACCCAACACTGTGCTCAAACAGTTCGGGGGACTCCTCAGGAGGAGGACATGGTGGGTCTAGGGAAGGAGTGACTGATGATGAGTCTGACATTGATACCAGGGAAGAGGACGCTTTGGCAGCTGCTTTGCCAGTACCCTGAGCCTGGGTGAGAGAGGATGAGGAGGAGGAGGAGGGCTTGGTCATCCACTCTACCAAGTCTTCGGCATGATGTGGCTCAACATGTCCAGCTGCCGAAAAGGACAAGCGTGTCCCATGGCCATGTGCTGATGACAATGCACCACGTCCACGACCAGCACTGTTGCCCCCAGACACAGAGCCTGCTTGCCCTCTTTTATTGCCTCCTGACTGTCTGCCTCTCCTTGTTTGCCTTCCAGACATTCTAATAGATGGCCTGCAGGGAGATGGGAAAAAAGCAATAAGGGCTACCTTCAGGTGTCCTTCTCTGTCCCTTGAAACAAGGACTTGCACAGTGAAAGAAACTGACACTCTCCCTACCTACAGTTTTCTGTCCCTAGAAAAAATGTTTTTTTTAAGCACAATATAGCACAAGGAGAATTCACTCACTGTCCTTCCAGGTCCCTAGAAACAAGGACTTGCACAGTGAAAGAAACTGACACTCTCCCTACCTACAGTTTTCTGTCCCTAGAAAAAATGTTTTTTTAAGCACAATATAGCACAAGGAGAATTCACTCACTGTCCTTCCAGGTCCCTGGAAACAAGGACTTGCACAGTGAAAGAAACTGACACTCTCCCTACCTACAGTTTTCTGTCCCTAGAAAAAATGTTTTTTTTAAGCACAATATAGCACAAGGAGAATTCACTCACTGTCCTTCCAGGTCCCTGGAAACAAGGACTTGCACAGTGAAAGAAACTGACACTCTCCCTACCTACAGTTTTCTGTCTCTAGAAAAAATGTTTTTTTAAGCACAATATAGCACAAGGAGAATTCACTCACTGTCCTTCCAGGTCCCTAGAAACAAGGACTTGCACAGTGAAAGAAACTGACACTCTCCCTACCTACAGTTTTCTGTCCCTAGAAAAAATGTTTTTTTTAAGCACACTATAGCACAAGCACAAAACACACTGACACTCTCCCTACCTATCCTTCTCTTTCCCTAAACTAAAGGAATCCAGGTTAAGCAAGAAAGAAATAACAGTCACTGTCCCTGCCTATGCTGCTCTATCCCTGCTCCGGAACACACTACACTAGGCCGCCGTGCTGGCGGCCTTTTATAGTGTGGGGCGTGTACTAAACACCCTCAGCAATAATTGGCCACAGGCATCCTGCCTGTGGCCAATCATTGCTCTCCTCGCTGCCGGCGCTGTGATTGGCCAAGCATGCGGGGTCACAGTGCATGCTTGGCCAATCACAGCGCCTGGATGACACTGCGATGGCGTAGTGCATTGTGGGCCGTTCGCGTCACTCGAATTTGGCGCGAACGGCCCAAATCGTTCGATCTTCGTCGAACGATCGAACAGCCGATGTTCGAGTCGAACGTATGTTCGACTCGAACACGAAGCTCATCCCTAGTAGCGGGTATGTACTTTCCCGGGTGTAAATTTGAACTTGGCAGAGACATCAGTGATGTGTAATTCCCTGCATCCCGGTGGGTGGCGCTGTCGCCCTGGGCTGGGGTTGAATCATTGCTGTGTGCTGTGCCTCCTTTTTTGTCCTCCCTCGGCAGCGGTTTGGTGGGGCGGGGAACCCGCCGTGCTTGCTGGGAGAGGGTATAAAGGGGCCGGCCATCTTTGTCACGGGGTTCGAAGTCCCAGGCACCTTCAGCCTGTGGGCGGTGGTTCGTGTCGGTCCTCTGGGTGGCCTAGGCCTAGAGGACAACTGAAGGTCGTGTTCCATCCCAGGCACCTTTAGCCTGGGGTGAGGTACTCGGATGGAGGTCCGGAGCTCAGTGCCCAACACTGAGTTCCGCGAGGGAAGGAGATCCTAGGGAACCCCGGGAGTGGGTACCCGAATCCGGAAGGCGCAATGGACCGGGGGGAGCTCCTCACTTGAAGACCCGGTGCAGCATATTGCCGGTGACAGGTGAGCCTCTCGTCGGAGACCGCCTGGAAGGAAATTCCCCCTCCTGCAGAGACCGTAACCCACTTTCAGGAAGGAAAGTGGAGAACTACATTGTGTCTGGGCCTATTCGCATCCACACCTCCTTTCCTGTTCTGTTTCTATCAAGGGAGTTGAACTGATTGTGTTCATTCGCAGAAGAATAAAGGAGTGTTGAACTTTAATGGTGTGGGGCTCATTTCCTGACAGACATTGTTCAAGGTGACTCTTGGAGTGAGGATCCAGGTGCACAGCACTGACCCGAAGGTAATACAAGAACGTTGCTTATACCGCACTGACACGTGTGGTGGAAGCCAGGCGTGGTGTCCCCGCTCCCTCCCCTCTAAGATACCCCTAGACAAAAGAAAGACGAGACAAGAGAAAGAGGGGAGTGAGGAGGCCGCTACACGTGGGGGCTCGGGTCCGGTATGGTGTTTGTGCACCACGGAATTGAACGTGTCTGTTCGAAGAGTTAAGCGAATAGGCAGGCCTTCATTGGCCGAAGTGCATCCCTGCTCGAAATCGTGGACATGACCCAATGAAGGGAAAGGCCCGCGAACTGGAGCAAAGGGGAGGAGTCCAATACGTGTGAAGGACTACACGTGGGACGTTGGCGCAAAAACTTTGCAGTGTGCGATGGATCAGCAACAGGTCGCCATGTTCGGACATACATCGTGGATTCCAGTTCACCCTTCCACCACGACATTGACTGCTGCTGCTCCGGTAAAAGATACGGGGATCCGGCTAAAGCCAAGGGGTCGATTCGCCCTGTACTCGTGCATGGACGTTGAGGCCCTGGGTGTGATTTGTCCCGGCTGTTCGGGACTGGTGTGCCAGCTGAAGCCATTCGGGCGATGTGAGGCCTGTGGGGAGTTCCTGTTCGAAGTGGATCCAGTGGTTGAGAGGCCGAGAACCATTTACCCCGGCCGTGCTGCGGGCAACACCACTCAGAGAGGAGGAATCACTGCTGTGAGAGCCATCCCTACGCACACTGCAGCGACCGCGGAGGAGGTTGTAAAACCCTAATGGGAAAAATCCGAGGATGCTGACTCGGTCACCACTGTCTCGCAGCGTCCGCCACCGAAGAGAAAGACCGGCATGGTAGCCCCGACCAGCAGTTGTGGTGGACCGCCTCGCCCGCTTACGCCCGGCCTTAATGGATCCGTTGACAAGAGTTCCGGACGTCCCGCTTCGAGTAAAGGCCGAGGTAAGCCAGGCGGAGAGATTTGGTGTGTGGGCGGAGGTGTCGGGAAGTAATGGCCTAGCGAGTCCGCGGGAGGTGGTGGCTCCGTTTCTACAACCGGCTACATACCCGCGGAGGAGTGTGACACCTCTGACCTGGAGTCGCTCTCGGATATGGGAGACGACGTTGCCATAGACGATTTGTTTGCCGAGAAGGGCTGGGACAAAGTACCTCTTGCTTCATCTCGGAGGATCAGAGATCCACCCATGTCAACAGGGGAAAGTACACCCCGGGTGGAGGCACCAGCGCCTGAAGAGAGGTCCCGTCCCCAGCCTGCTTCTACATCCCCGGTGCCATCTGTACCAAAGGCCGGGGAAAAGAGACTATTGCTGCGGGCACCTATGCCCAGATCAGATGTGATCAAGGTCCCTCGCCACCCGGACTCGATAGTGTTGCCTGGTGAAGGGGACAAAGCCACCATGCCTCCTTTGGCAAGATTACAACGCCTATTTGGCCAGAAGGTTGCTGCAGACTACGGATGGGAGTATCCGTACTTGTCAAAGGAACTGCTGTATGAGGTGGAGTGTGCCGGGAGCGCTGGTACAATGACTTTGTGTGGACCCACCTTCAGGTTCTCCACGCCCGCAGGTACCTGGCATGCTCTCCAAAGGCCTCTCAACGTTTTAAAGACTGCAAGGCAGAGTGGATGTTGGGACGACACATCCATGCAGATAAGGTGTTGATCCGGCGCAAAGAAGGGAGAGATGTGGAGTATCATCTGGAAACCATGGATCAGCACTTGAAGCCACTTGTTCTGCCGCATCCCCGCTTTTACCTGTAGGAGAGAAAAGACTCCGTTTGTTATGCTGCTGAACTTTCTGGGACCGTTGCTTTTGTGCCCAGAGGAATGAAGAACTGTTCCTGTTTTGTTCTTTACTTTTCCCGCAAGAGATTATGGACTCTGGGGTAGATAGGGCCCAAAGAAAAGAGGAAAAGTTCCACGAGTGCAGTTACCGCGATGCTGTCACCAGGTGGCAGTGTTGCCCAACGTTAAACACTTTTCACGCATTCACTCCTTGGAGAAAAGGGATTTCTTCCCGGAGAGGTTTCTTTTCCCCTCACATGAATACATTTGTCAGGGTTATGTGTGTTAATTCTCTTTCTTTTCCCTCTGCAGGAGAGCATCCAATCAAGATCACTGAGGATGGGGTGGGTCTTAGTCAGGATGGGTGGGAAAAGTCAAATGTGAATATGTGATTCAAAGTTATAAGTCAATGCTGTTGTTTCTCTTTTGTCTTATTCCCTTTTCTTTGCAGGGCTCAGACACAATGTTTTAGTTGGATAGTTTTTCTAAAAGTTTTATATTTTTGTACAATTGTTAGTCGGTTTCTGGATTGGATTATGTCAGCTGTTGAGGGCATGATTTACTCCAGACACTGGGGACCAGTGTCAAACCACCAGGGGGAGAGTGTAGCGGGTATGTACTTTCCCGGGTGTAAATTTGAACTTGGTAGAGACATCAGTGATGTGTAATTCCCTGCAGCCTGGTGGGTGGCGCTGTCGCCCTGGGCTGGGGTTGAATCATTGCTGTGTGCTGTGCCTCCTTTTTGTCGTCCCTCGGCAGCGGTATGGTGGGGCGGGGAACCTGCCGTGCTTGCTGGGAGAGGGAATAAAAGGGCCATCTTTGTCACGGGGTTCGGAGTCCCAGGCACCTTCAGCCTGTGGGCGGTGGTTCGTGTCGGTCCTCTGGGTGGCCTAGGCCTAGAGGAAAACTGGAGGTCGTGTTCCATCCCAGGCACCTTTAGCCTGGGGTGAGGTACTCGGATGGAGGTCCGGAGCTCAGTGCCCAACACTGAGTTCCGCGAGGGAAGGAGATCCTAGGGTACCCAGGGATCGGGTACCCGAATCCGGAAGGCGCAATGGACCGGGGGGAGCTCCTCACTTGAAGACCCGGTGCAGCATATTGCCGGTGACAGGTGAGCCTCTCGTCTGAGACCGCCTGGAAGGAAATTCCCCCTTGTGCGGAGACCGTAACCCACTTTCAGGAAGGAAAGTGGAGAACTACATTGTGTCTGGGCCTATTCGCATCCACACCTCCTTTCCTGTTCTGTTTCTATCAAGGGAGTTGAACTGATTGTGTTCATTCACAGAAGAATAAAGGAGTGTTGAACTTTAATGGGGTGGGGCTCATTTCCTGACAGACATTGTTCAAGGTGACTCTTGGAGGGAGGATCCAGGTGCACAGCACTGACCCGAAGGTAATACAAGAACGTTGCTTATACCGCACTGACACATGTGGTGGAAGCCAGGCGTGGTGTCCCCGCTCCCTCCCCTCTAAGATACCCCCTAGACAAGAGAAAGACGAGACGAAAGAGGGGAGTGAGGAGGCCGCTACAGATATACTCATCATCATTATACAGAGAACAGTGTTCATTATCAGTGTATAGAGATACTCATCATTATACAGAGAACAGTGTTCATTATCATTATACAGAGCACAGTGCTTATTATCAGTGTATAAAGATACTCGTTATCATTAACCACTTCCGGACCGCCCACCGTCATTATACGTCTTCTGTTGGAAGAGGAATACCGTTCTTATGGTAGCAGCTAGCATAACCCCTGAATCCTCTTCTTCAGCGGGCGGTCCGCTACAAGATAAAAGTGGTCTCTGCGGCGGATACGCCGCAAGATCACTTTTATCGGCGGAGGGAGAGGGCCCCCCTCCCGCCGCTCTCCGGTGCCCTCCGCCGCTTACCGTAGCAGTGGCGGAGGCGTTCCGGTCCTCTCTCTTGCTGTGTATGGAGATGAGTGAGGGGAAGATGGCACCCACCCGTCTCCATATCACTGCAGGGCGGAAGCGACGTCAAAACGTCACTTCCGCCCCTACGTCTTAAAGGGACATTTTTTTTTTTATTGAATTTAAGTCCAAATACGAGATCTGAGGTCTTTTTTGCCCCAGATCTCATATTTAAGAGGACCTGTCATGCTTATTTCTATTACAAGGGATGTTTACAACAATTCTGAAGCGTGACATTTTGGGTATCTATTTACTCGGCGTAACATTATCTTTCACAATATAAAAAAAAATAAAAATTGCGTAACTTTACTGTTGTCTTATTTTTTAAATCAAAAAAGTGATTTTTTTTTTTAAAAAAAGTGCGCTCGTAAGACCGCTGCGCAAATACGGTGTAACAAAAAGTATTGCAATGACTGCCATTTTATTCTGTAGGGTGTTCAAAAAAAAAATATAATGTATAATAAAATGTATAATGCAAAAAAACTTGTTTTTAACTTGTAAACACTGAGTCTGAAAAACAGGCTCGGTCCTTAAGTGGTTAAGGACCGGAAGGATTTACCCCTTTAATGACCAGGCCATTTTTTTGTGATACGGCACTGTGCCGTTTTAACTCACAATTGCGCGGTCATGCGATGCTGTACCCAAACAAAATTTATGTCCTTTTTTTCTCCACAAATAGTTTTCTTTTGGTAATATTTTATCACCTCCACGGTTCTTATTTTTTGCACTATAAACAAAAAAAAAAATACAATTTAAAAAAAATATATATATTTTTAACTTTTTGCTATAATAAATATTACTTTCCAAAACGTCTTTCAGGACAGCACCCGAGAGATCATGGCTCCTCCTCCTACAGGAAACACCTCATCAATTAATTATTTAATTTGGAGGCCTCCACGTTGCTTCCCTCAGTTTTTTGTGTTTCCTCCAGCTGGAGGAACACCTCTGGGAGAGCCACGATCTCTCAGGGCTTTCCTGGGAGACAAGGTTCTCAAATCAGTTTTTTTTTTCTAGGAGAGTGATCCTCCCACTTACCTCCTAGCATGGACGGTCCCGTGGGCTCCCTCTCCCTCTTCCGTGCCCGGGGAGAGCCTGTACAGCCCGGGAGGGCTGCCTCCTTTTTCTTCAGAGCGGTGGTTGCTGTACTCTCACCGACCGCTGGCGAAAGCGGCGTGGAGCTCTGCGGCGGCCGCCATTGTTCTGGTGGCCGAGGAGAGCCTCGGCTACGTCCTGTATGGGAAGAGGCAGCACTTCCGGGTCGGCGCGCGCGTCATTTCCGGCCGCAAAGCACAGAGGGAGAGGGCAGGGTCACCTGGTGCCTTAAAGTTCCGGTTCCAGGTCAGCGCGGCGGCGTTTTTGAATCTGGAACTGGCGTTTTCTCTTCACCACGCATCCGCAGACAGCTATGGATAGCGATGCAGCGGATAAGGGGGCAAGCCAAGGCACCAGCAAGGCTAAGGTAAGGGACTGTGTCCTATTTTACACTGGGCCGCTTTCTCCTGTAGAGGGGGGGGGTATTCACCCTTCTCCCCCCTCCATCTCCCCCACCCCCCATCTCCCTGGTGGTGCAGTGGCTGGTGATTTAGCATGTCTGCATAATATCTAGGGGTCTTTTTGTAAAAGTTGATGGTGGTGGTGCATGGCTTGCGGGGCACAAGGAAGTGAAAGTGTTTTTTCCTATGTGCACCTGGGTGTATTGATTTGTACTGTGTAACAGTTTTTTCTTAGCGTGGTCCCTGGTTTTTTTCTTTTCTGTTTGTGCAGGCCAAAAGTTCTGCTCAACCAGTGAAGAGAAGGTGCCCTGTCTGCAAGGAAAAGTTAAGCGAGGCTTGGACCAAGTCGCTTTGTGCATATTGCACTGCAAATGTAGTCAGGGAAGAGTCTCCATCCTTTTGTGGCGATCTAGTATCTACAATTAAGGATGAACTCCGTGCCACCTTTCAAGCTTTTAGGTCAAACCTAAGAGAAGAACCAGGCCCTTCAAGGGAACCTAGGGCTCCGCAGCCTTCTTCAGAACCCCAAGACGGCTCTCAAATATTATTGGGAGGTCCGATAGACGCTTCCCAAGAATCTGCTTCCCTTGCTCCAGATGGAACAGACTCTGAGGAGGAAGAAAATGAAGCAGAGAGCGCTTCTAAGTACAAAATGTCGCTTGAAGAAGTCGCAGGACTTTTAAAAGTAATCCATGCGACTTTGGGGATTGAAGAGGAAAAGAAGGAGCTCTCCCTACATGACCGCATGTATGCAGGTTTGGGTGATCCAAAAAGCCGTGTTTTTCCAGTCCATTCAATAATCTCGGACATGATTAAAAAAGAGTGGTTGGAACCTGAGAAAAAGCCATTTTTTTTTTCCCGGTCTCATAAGAGAAGATTTCCATTTGAGGACAACCCGGATTCCATCTGGAACAAGGTTCCAAAACTGGACTCTGCTTTTTCACAGGTCTCAAAATCAACTGACCTTGCCTTTGAGGACATGGGCATGTTAAAGGAGCCCATGGACAAAAGAATGGATTTGCTTCTTAAAAGGGCTTGGCAGTCTGTGATGAACAATCTAAAACCAGCAATGGCAACAACCTGTGTCGCTAGGAATTTAGAACACTGGATTAACCAGATGAAGGCCCATGTTACGGCGGATTCTCCAAAACAGGAGATTCTGGACTCATTTACAACGCTTTCTGCAGCAGTATCATATATTGCGGATGCTTCAGCAGAATCCATTCGTATGTCAGCCAGGTCAGCGGCTTTGACCAATTCTGCTAGGAGAGCATTGTGGCTTAAAACTTGGCCAGGAGATTCTGCATCTAAAAATAGACTGTGTAGCATTCCCTTTGCAGGGGATTTGCTATTTGGTTCTGAGCTGGAGTCCATTCTTGACCGTACGGCTGACAAAAAGAAGGCATTTCCGGTCAAAAAACAACAGGTACAGACCCGTAAGCGTTTTTTTCGTCCCCAAAAAGGACAACAGGAAGGAAAAACGCAAACCAAAAGGAAGCAGTGGTCTTCCCAGAAACCAAAAGGTAGGAGTGGAGTGCTCTTCCATCCTCCTGCGACCCCCGGAAAGCCGCAGTGACAATCCACCCCAAGTAGGGGGAAGACTCCAGGAGTTCATTCCCCAGTGGAGAGACATCACTACAAATCAGTATATTGTAAGCATGCTCTCCCAAGGATATGTGGTGGGATTCACGGAAGAACCCCCAAAGAGATTCCTAGTGACAAACGTCCCGAGGGATCCGGTCAAGGCACTCGCCATGAAGTCCCTAATTCAGGAACTGATATCCCAGAGAGTCATTGTTCCGGTTCCAACAAGGGAGTTCTTCCAGGGGTTCTATTCTCACGTTTTCCTTGTACAGAAACCTTCAGGAAAGTACCGCCTCATCCTAAATCTAAAAATGCTGAATTTGTCAGTAGAATACAAAAGATTTCGGATGGATTCCATTTTCTCAGTAAGAAGCCTCCTGAGTCAAGGATGCTTCATGGCGTCAATAGATTTGCAGGACGCATACCTCCACATTCCTATTGCTGCCAGATCTCAGAGATATCTGAGGTTAGCACTGAGAGAAGGGAAGAAGGTGGTACACCTGCAATTCAGAGCTCTTCCATTCGGCCTGTCATCTTCTCCAAGGGTGTTCACGAAGGTAATGGCTGAAGCTCTAGCACCCTTGCGTCTAGAGGGAATTTCAGTGATTCCTTATCTAGACGACCTGCTACTGTTTGCCCAAACAAGAGATGGACTTCAGAAAAACTTGGACAGAGCACGTGCCCACCTAGAATCCATCGGATGGATACTAAACCTCCAAAAGTCCAATCTGATTCCCTCTCAGGAGGTGTTATTCCTGGGTTTCCGTATCAACTCTGTGGAGCAAAAGATTTTTCTCCCAGAAGAAAAACGGGAAAAGCTGTTAAAGGTTGTGTCACTCTTACAAACCAGTCAGCTTCTGTCCATCAGGAGGGTCATGTCAGCATTAGGAACCCTGACCTCTTCCATACCGGCAGTACAAGGGGCAAAGCTCCATTTCAGGCCACTGCAAAAGTTTCTGTTAAAAATCTGGGATCGCCAGCAGAATTCACTAGATTCACTGGTGAAGATCCCCACCAAAGTAAAGAGGAGTCTCTGGTGGTGGAAGAACCAGGCAAGACTCTCAGCAGGCCTGTTATGGTCCTTTCCAACCCAGGTAAGGCTAACAACCGATGCCAGCTCCTGGGGTTGGGGGGCTCACATGAGCGGTCGTTGGGCTCAGGGATCTTGGTCCACAAGGGAAGCAATGAGATCTTCAAACTGGAGGGAACTAAAGGCAATAGAAATGGCCTTATTGTTCTTTGCAGAAGAAGTCCAAGGGCGACATACACAAATTCTGTCGGACAACGCCACGGCGGTAGCTTACATAAACCGACAAGGGGGCACCAGAAGCAGAATACTTCAAGGCCTAGCAGAGAGCATTCTAAATTGGGCAGAGCTCCATACTCAATCCTTGTCCGCGGTCCATCTAAAAGGGACCCTAAACAGGATAGCGGATTTCCTCAGCAGGAACCAGGTGTACGAAGCGGAGTGGCAATTGAATCCAGATGTCTTCAATCTAATAGTGAAGAAATGGGGACAGCCAAGAGTGGATCTCTTTGCGACTCAGGAAAATACACAAATATCTCTCTTTTTTTCCCTGAACAGGAACGAGTCATCTCTGGGGGTAGATGCTCTGGCGCACAGTTGGAATTTTCACCTCAGCTACGCCTTCCCTCCTTTTCAGCTGATTCCGCAGGTCATAACAAAAATCCGGAAAGAGGATACGACAGTAATCCTCATCACTCCCTTCTGGCCCAAGAGGCCCTGGTTTTCGGCTCTTCTACAGATGCAGATCAAACCATACTGGCATCTTCCCGTGAGACAAGACCTTCTGTTACAAGGTCCGCTGTTTCACCAAGAAGTAGAAAAGCTAAAACTCACAGCCTGGCTTCTGAGGAGCAGCTCTTAAGGAGAAAAGGATTCTCGGATAGGTTGGTGGCTACCCTCCTATCTAGCAGAAAGAATGTTACCAGAGCAATATATCACAAAGTCTGGAAAGTCTTTAACTCTTGGTGCACTACATCCGGCAGACCATTAAAGCAGATTTCTTCTATCTTGGAATTTCTGCAAGAAGGAGCAGACAAGGGCCTAGCGATCAGTACCCTAAAAGTTCAGGTTGCCGCACTGGGGGTATATTTTGAGAAATCTATTTCATCAGAACCCCTAGTAAACAGATTCTTTAAAGCCCTCACTCGGGCTAGACCGATAGTGATCAAAAACTGTCCGTCATGGGACTTATCAGTCGTTCTACAGGCCCTGACCAGGGAACCTTTCGAACCTCTCAATTTAACCTCCCTAAAGCTAATTACTTTAAAAACAATTTTTCTAGTAGCTATTACAACAGCTCGAAGGATCAGTGAGCTGCAAGCTTTATCTATCAGGGAACCATTTTTTTCTATTTTTTCAGACAGAATTGTGCTGAAGACGGATCCTAACTTTTTACCAAAGTTTGCCTCAGTTCAAAATAGAACCCAGGAGATAATACTTCCTATGTTTTGTTCTAATCCGTCGGGTAAGAAGGAAGAAGAATTCCATACCCTGGATGTTAAAAGAGCAGTCTTAAGTTACCTGGAAGCTACTAAAGACTTTAGGCGTTCAGACGCACTATTCATTTTATTTTCCGGAAATAAAAAAGGAAGACAAGCTTCTAGAGGAACCATTGCCAGATGGTTGAGAATGGCTATCTCAGACGCCTATTCCCTTACAGGCCAGGAGAGTCCAGTAAGTATCAGGGCTCATTCTACTAGAGCTTCGGCGGTGAGTTGGGCAGAAAAAGCTGGTGCCACCCCCGAACAAATCTGTAAGGCAGCTACATGGACAAGTCTGACGACCTTTGCCCGTCATTATAGATTAGATCTCATGACGGCTGGGGACCAGGCTTTCGGAAGGAAAGTCTTACAGGCTGTTGTCCCACCCTAAATGGGGTAAGTCTCGATTATCCTCTCGGGTGCTGTCCTGAAAGACGTTTTGGAAAAATGCAAGTTAGACTTACCGGTAACTTGTTTTCCAATAGGCTTTCAGGACAGCAGGATCCCGCCCTTTTTTTATGCTGTGGCTGTAATACTATGTAATAACTGTCGCTTATGTGTTGCAGCTGGGGCTGGAGGTTCTCTACAAACAACTGAGGGAAGCAACGTGGAGGCCTCCAAATTAAAGAATTAATTGATGAGGTGTTTCCTGTAGGAGGAGGAGCCATGATCTCTCGGGTGCTGTCCTGAAAGCCTATTGGAAAACAAGTTACCGGTAAGTCTAACTTGCATTTTTTTGCTATAATAAATATAAAAAAAAATAAAAAATTTCTTCATCAGTTTAGGCCAATATGTATTCTTCTACATATTTTTGGAGAACAGGAGGCACTGTTTGGCGGAAGCACCTAAGTGGGGAGCCAAGGTGTTCCGTCACAATAATAATCTGTATTTGCATCCGCTTCCCAGCGCTAGCATTACAGCCTCAGCTCCACCTTAGATTATCAAGTATTAGATTTTCATAAGGAGCATGCAACCTAGATCCCTCGCATGCGCAGTTTACAGTAGGGTTCACACTGCTATGAGAATCTAATGCCGCGGCCGCTGATCAAGCCTGCCTCTCACCTCCTACTGTGCTGCCTGGTTCCACCCAACCCCCGGTCCGGGGTCTGGGGCCCGGTGGTTGGGTGGCTTCTGTAATACAACATCCCGGAATGCGTGTGTGTGTTATCTCTCCCAGGCAACGCTGTATCCGGGCCTAGGGCAGCACTTTGCAGGGTGGCAGCACGGAAAAAGTCCCTGCCGGCTTGCGCTACACTGTTAGTGTAACGCAACCTGCTTCTAATTTTTAGAGTCCTATTGTCCTGCACCACAAACCTTCCTCACTGTGCTACATGTTTCTGCTGCACCATTGGCATGGTTATATCTTCTTAGTCCTCTCCATAAAATTATCAGAAATTTGTACTTAAAGTAGAACTATAGGCAACACTTTTTATTTTTATTTTGGATAGAGAAAGGGAGGGTTACAGCCCCTGTCAGTTTATTTTTTACCATCCCTGTCCAATTGCAGAGATTTCCCTTCACTTCCTGCCCCATAGCCAAACAGTAAGTGAGAAGAAATCTATGCAAATTAAGGGAATCCAATGCCCCACCCAGGCCTAAGAACTTGTGTCCCCACTCGAAAAGGGGTGGGTCTTAAACAGAAAAAGGGTGTGGCCTTGACAGGAATGGGTGGGTCATATTTAAATTAGGGGGTGTACGAGTTTAGTCAGACCTAGGGCAGCACAAAACCTAAATACACTACTGCTCCCAGGTGGAGTACCACAGCCTCAGGCCCTGCCTACAGAGGAATAACCTTCCAGTGTCTCCTCTTGTCCTGGTCAACCTGAATCAATATACTTTGAAGATGCCGAAAAACCTGTAATGAGTCCTTACAAAAAGAAAGAACATGATATCAAAAGACTCAGCAGTGTTTTCCATGTACACATGTATATTGAGGAATCAATTATTTTCATTTTGTGAATGAACAGGTTTTTACAGTATGATCCATGCTGTTTCCTTCTGCCAAATGCCCCGGGGTCTTTTCCAAAACTGGAATTGGGAGCAAAGTCATGGAGCAAATTCTCCGCAACAGCTGCTGTGAGCACAAAGCCACTTCCCCCCTCTCCAGCCGTGCACACAATACCTTCCCTTTTCTGTTACACCTTGTCAGCAAATCTCCGTGTTTTCTTTATAGTAAAAGATCATTAACAGCTTTCCAGACTCAGCCGCTATAGTCAGAGCTCATAAATCTCACACACAAACCCCAAGGAGAATACAAAGTACACTTCTGTCTTTCAATAGTGGTGGGCTGATGATAAAAAAAACTGCCAAAAATGTTTTTCATAGATTTGGATAGAGCAAGGAAGGGTTGGAACTAGAGTCAGGATTTCAATGCTCTTTTTGTCACATTAGAGGACAGTTCAACTCACTTCCTGTTCAGGAGAAACCCTGTAACATCCAAATGTTACTTGGTATCATCTGTGTAGCTTTTCCCTGGTGTGCCAGGGCACTTCTTCTAGTATGGCCAAAGCTTTATTGGCCATACACCTCCTATGGATCACAGTAGTGCAGTTCATTTTGCACTCCTGTGACCCATTTTCAGCTGGTCCAGGCTCAGGAAAGATCCCGGCCATATGGTTGGAATCCACCCAGATGCCTGGACCAGCACCTGGCTCAGCCTCTCAATTTTCCGCTGAAAGCCTGAGCAAGCCCCTCCCGCCCCCTCCACAGCCTAGTGCTCCAGTAAACGATGGAGGGCTGACTGACAGTCATGGCTCTCTGCTCAGAGCGGAGGGGGAGAACGGAGCGAGCAGCGGTGTTTGATCAGTCAGTTCTCACTGTAGAGATGGCGGGGGACAGATGCAGTATCAATTCACCTAGGTGAGCATAATTGTTAGTTTTTTTACAATCCCAAACTTATTAAAGAATATGTTACCCCAACATTTTATACTCCTGATATGTGCCTGTTGTACCATGTACTTGTATGAGTAAGTATCCTGTTCCCTTTTTATTTCTTCCTTTGTGTGAAATACCTGGTCACCCTGCTAGTCCCCTTGCTTTCCTATTTCAAATTGACCACTCTAGGCATGAGAGCACATCCATCCCAGTTTGGTCAGTTTCATGGATGTGCTGGGTGCTGCCTGTGCTCCGATGACCAGACTTGTGCTGACACACCCCACCCCTCCCCCACCTGCACAGCCATTCACTGGGAAGATCAGTGTACTCTTGTTTCTCCACCCCTACTTAGCTCTCCAAGCCCCTTAGGCAAGCCATAGATGGATCGAATCACTGTCTAAGCACTATCTTCCCAGTCGGGAAAAGACAATTGCTCGGCAGGAGGAATTCCCCTGCCAGCATTGTTTGTGTTGTCCGGTGGTCAGGGCTGTCGGAACAGGACAGGCAAACCAAGCAACTGCTTGGGGCCCCGAGCTGGCCTGGGGCCCCAGCAATCCCGCGATAGTGTGAATTTTCCCGCACAGCAGGAAGAGGAGCAAGAGGAGGCAGCACGGGAGGAGGAGGTAAGACAAAATCCCCCCCCCCCCTTATCCACTCACTCTAATGTCGGGCGATCGGGGTCCCCCCCTCCCGCGATCGGCACCCCCCCTCCCGCGATCAGCGCCCCCCCCCCCTCCCACGATCGGCGCCCCCTCTCCCTCAACTTGTTTCAAATTTCATTGCCCATTCTGCTTGGGGCCCCCAATTCCTTCAAACGGCCCTGCCTGTGGTTGCAGGAAAGAAATTTGCACCGTCTGTGGTCTGCCTTATGTAGCTGAAAACAGAGATCATGTGATCACATTAAACAAAAAAACGAAAAAAAGTTTTTTTTTTTAATTTTGTTTTTTTAAATATATACACAAATGTTTTGCATTTCATTTCTATTTTAAACTGAATGGGTTGTTTCACAAGGTATTTAACATATACATTACCTTAACCTCTTACCCATCTTCCATTCAGTGTTAATTTTGAGGTCAAATTTCAGTTTAGTTTTAGTTATAGTCTTTTGACTAAAATGCTATTTTCGTTTTAGACGTATTTTAGTCATCTAAATTGTTTTAGATTTTTTTTTATCAATTCATTCTTTATTAAATTTTCCTTTACATATAACATTTACAAACGAAACACATAAATGATACATTATTATATAAATAAATAGATGGTAAGTGGTGGCCTCTCCGATTGCCTCCTCTCCTTCACCAAAAAGAAGGAAACAAAAACAAAAAAAAGAGGGGAAGGAGGGAGAGGGGGGCATAACAAGGTGAGTATCTTCCTGTGATATTTAAGTGTATTACATTTAGTGTCTTTTTTTTTCCCCCTTTGCGTGACAAATTAAAGTAAGGGGAGAAGGGGGGAGTTTGATATTTCTCCCTCCCTTTCTCTTCTCTCTTTCCTCTTTATATTATCCTTCCCCTTATGTGTATCCTTTTTTGTTGTGTTTGATATTTACTTCCAAACGGGAGAAAAAAAAACTAAAAATAAAAACCGTGTGCTTACATGTATCTTCTCTTCTCTCCTTTACGTGTACTATTTTAAACTATGTGTGTTTATCCACTTGCCTACAGAGCACTTTCACCCCCTTCCTGCCCAAGCCATTTTTCAGCTTTCAGCGCTGTCACAATTTGAATGACAATTGCGTGGCCGTGCGACGCTGTACCCAAACAAAATTTGCGTCCTTTTTTCCCCACAAATAGAGCTTTCTTTTGGTGGTATTTGATCACCTCTGCGGTTTTTATTTTTTGCGCTAAAAACAAAAATAGAGCAACAATTTTGAAAAAAACACAATATTTTTTACTTTTTGCTATAATAAATATCCTTTTTCTTTTTTTTTAAATTTTCCTCAGTTTAGGCTGATATGTATTCTACATATTTTTGGTAAAAAAAAAAAATCGCAATAAGCGTATATTGATTGGTTTGCGCAAAAGTTATAGCTTCTACAAAATAGGGGATAGATTTATAGCATTTAAATTTTTTTTTTTTTTTTTACTAGTAATGGCGGCAATCAGGGATTTTTATCGTGACTGCGATATTGCGGCGGACACATCGGACACTTTTGTTACATTTTTGGAACCATTCACATTTATACAGCGATCCCTGCTATAAAAATGCATTGATTACTTTATAAACATGACTGGCAGGGAAGGGGTTAACACCAGGGGGCAAGGAAGGGGTTAAATGTGTTCCCTGGAAGTGTTTCTTACTCTGGGGGGAGGGGACTGACTGGTGACCGATGGTTGTCCCTATGTACAAGGGACACACCATCGGTCTCCTCTCCCTGACAGGACGTGGATCTGTGTGTTTACACACACAGATACACGGTCCTGCTCGGTTACTGGGCAATCGCGGGTGCCGGTGGCCATGGCGGCCGCCGGGCACGCGCATCGGGTCTCCCTAGTGGCTTTTTAGGGCGCAACGTCATATGACATCTACCCAGAATAACAGGGTCTTCCGCCCGCCGTTATTTGACGGTGGGCGGTTGACAAGCGGTTAAGTATATATTCCCCCTGTCTTACCCCTTCCATAAGCACTAGTACAGTGTGAAACGCGTTAGCCAGTTTTTGACCAGTGTGACGTGATGTGCAGTGTGTATTTGGATCCCTGAATTTTAAAATAAAGGCTTTTATTTTTGGAGTGCTGCTATCCAGAAGACTTTTTTGTTCCTGTTAACTCAAAACATGCAACCTGTAGATTTTTTTAAACGTCGCCTATGGAGATTTTTAAGGGTAAAAGTTTGACGCCATTCCACGAGCGGGCGCAGTTTTGAAGCGTGACATGTTGGGTATCAGTTTACTCGGCGTAACATTATCTTTCACAATATAAAAAAAAAAATTGGGCTAACTTTACTGTTGTCTTATTTTTTAAGTAAAAAAAGTGAATTTTTTCCAAAAAAGTGCGCTTGTAAGACCGCTGCGCAAATACGGTGTGACAGAAAAGTATTGCAATGACCGTCATTTTATTCTCTAGGGTGTTAGAAAAAAAATTATAATGTTTGGGGGTTCTCAGTAATTTTCTAGCAAAAAAAATAGTTTTTAATGTGTAAACACCGAGTCTAAAAAACAGGCTGGGGGCTTAAGTGGTTAACTTCCAGTCCGTTTTATTCTCTATTTCTTGGGCATATTTTTTCCAGACTTCCCAAATTTTTTTAAATTTCTCCTGTTTGTTTCTGGTGTCATAAATCCACCTTTCTGCCTCCATTATTATATCCACTTCCCTTTTTCCATTCTATAAGAGTGGGGCATGCTACCTGTTTCCAATGCCTGGGTACCAGCCTTTTGGCAGCATTAAGTAAATGTGGTATGACACTGTTTTTATAGGCTTTTATGGGTCCCGTAGTTCCATGGAACAGGAAGTGCAATGGTGTAAACTCTATCGTTTCCTTAGACATTTTCCTGATCCATGGAGCCACTTCCTCCCAAAATACTCTCATCTTTGGGCATGACCACCAAACGTGGAGGTAGGTACCCCTATCTCCACATCCCCTCCAACAACGATCTTCTGCTGTTGGGTATATCTGTGCTAACCGCACCGGGGTCTGGTACCATCTAACTATGAACTTGTATGCCATCTCCTGGATAGACAAACTTATAGACGAGGCATGCGTGATTACAATTAGTTTTTTTTATTTGTGATGGGGGGGGAATATACATCCTAGTTCTTTTTCCCATTCTTTAATAAAGTAAGGGGTTGTTGTGTTTTGTCCGCTAAGTATTAATTTATACATTTGGGACAGTAGATGATCCGGTTTTGATATCTTCCTATACATTTTCTCAAATGTAGTTAGGGAGTTAGGAGTTCTTACTTGGGGATCTAGTCGACTAAAAAAACGAAATTGTTTTAGTCGTATTTTAGTCAACTAAAATCTCCAGTACATTATATTCGACTAAAATCTAAAGAGTTTAGTTCAATTGTAATGCATTATTTAAAGCGTAACTCCACTTTTGTTGAGAAAAAAACATTCCGCCCTGGGTGATCTATGTACATTGCAAGGATTATAACAACCTTTGTTGCAGATTCCTACCTTGTGTTATTCTGAAGAAATCCATGTGTGTTTGTCTGTCAGTTTGCATATCGCAGTGCGAACTTCGAATTCGGACAGGAATCGGATCGCATGGCGTTAGCGGCCGATTAAGGGGTTAATAGCACCCGTGAAGCGCCACTACAGAAGTGATTTGCAGGCACTTTGCGGCACTGCCCATTGATTTCTACACCGCTCCTATAGCACCTGTTCTATACACCGCTCCTAAAGCGCCCCAAAGATGCGGCTTGCAGGACTTTTTTTAACGTCCCGCAAGCGCACCGCTCCAGTGTGAAAGCCACTCTTTGTTTTAGTCGTATTTTAGTTGTCTAAAATAGTGTTAATTTTCTTGACGAAAATATTTCCGTTGATGTAATTAACAGCGCTTCTATTCTCTCTACATGTCAATCTCAATATTCATGTATTATGTATGAGCGATGTGTGGTTCTGTATATCAGTTTGCTATTTTCCATAGTCCAATCTCCAAAGATTTTCTTCAACAGTTTCCTTTCCCATGCTTAAAGTGTTTTGTCATACACATGTGTTAAACACTATGGAGGACATTCATCAACTCTGTCACACAGTAAATCCATGCTTAACAGGGAAATGAGATTATAAAACAGATTTACTATAAGATTGCAGTAGATTTCCTATATCCCTCCTGCTGCTCTAAAGTAGGAGAACAACAATAGAAAACCATCCCCAAAACATTTCTTCATTTCGCATATAATTTAAGTGAAAATCTCATCTACAGTGTAATTGTGTTGCAGACCTTCACAAAACTGTCTCAGTTGGCTGCCCAGGACTGGAAGCCTGATGTGTAGCTGGACGAATGAAATTTAGATGCTAATTGACTCGATAAGGGTTTCAGGATCATACACTGCAACTGGTCTACTTATAGCATCAAAGCTTTTTATTCTTGAAGTTTTAGATATTACTAAAACCTTCTGTGCACAGCGGTGCCCCCAGCCCCCCTAAGACTTACCTGAGCCCCATCTCAATCCAGCGATGTGCATGAGAGCCTCAGCTCTTCTGGGTATCTCCCTCCTAATTGGCTGAGACAACAGTGGTAGCCATTAGCTCCCGCTACTGTCAATCACAGCCAGTGAGCCAATAAGGACAGAGCCATGTGTGAATGGGCAAACGGAGCAGTGGCTCGGGAGCGAGCCTACAGTGGTGCCCCTATAACAAGCCATTTGCTATGGGGGCACAGAGTAGGAGGGAGGGACCAGGAGTACCAGCGGGGAACCCGAGAAGTGGAGGATCTAGGCTGCTCTGTGCAAAACCACTGCACAGAGCAGGCAAGAATAATATGTTTGTTATTTACATTTTTTTTTTTTTTTTAAAACAAACCTTTAATATCACTTTAACAAATACTTGCTTGAGTAAAGATTAAGGTGACTAGGAGGGCCTCTCCAGCACCTTTAGTCTATGCACTCCTGGCAGTTATGACAAGTGGCTAAGCACAAATAGACCTGTAGTGCAGGGTTTCTCAACTCCAGTCCTCAAGGCGCCCCAACAGGTCATGTTTTCAGGCTTTCCATTATTTTGCACAGGTGATTTGATCAGTTTCACTGCCTTGTAATTAGCACAGCTGTTTCATCTGAGGGGAATCCTGAAAACATGACCTGTTGGGGCGCCTTGAGGACTGGAGTTGAGAAACACTGCTGTAGTGTATAGGGGCAATTGGAAGCTAGGGAACTGGTGGAACTCATCCCAATGGGAACTGGAGGTAGCAGTAACAGTACTGTGTAACAGGCTAAAGTCATCAAAAGGCAATCAGCAGGGTACTAGGTATTGGTGGCTGGTGATCGATAATTCTAGGGGGCGCAAACCAATGCCACCCCCCCCCCCGGCAGGAGATGAACACTAGAAACACCATATACAACCTCCCCTGCTGCCGCCGCCACGGGAGACGAATGGCCTCCTTACATCTGTCGCTTCTCCTTTTGACCAATTCGGGAAACGGGTCTCACGACCCGCTTCCTGATTGGCTGGGAGGAGAATCAGTGTGAGAATAGCGAATATTAATTCGCTATTCTCACACAACTGGGTGCCACTGGCTCTAATCACATGCTTCAAAACCCCCCCTCCCCCCCCATTGGAATCCATAGTCCAGCGCCATATGTATGTAGATCAGGGGGTCGGACGCATGGATAGGGGGGCGTTGCCCGTGCACCCCTAATGGATGGGTTGCCACTGGTACCAGGTCAATTACAGTGAGTAGGGATGAGCTTCGTGTTCGAGTCGAACATACGTTCGACTCGAACATCGGCTGTTCGATCGTTCGACGAAAATCGAACGATTTGGGCCGTTCGCGCCAAATTCGAGTGACGCGAACGGCCCACAATGCACTACGCCATCGCAGTGTCATCCAGGCGCTGTGATTGGCCAAGCATGCACTGTGACCCCGCATGCTTGGCCAATCACAGTGCCGGCAGCGAGGAGAGCAATGATTGGCCACAGGCAGGATGCCTGTGGCCAATTATTGCTGATGGGGTTTAGTACACGCCCCACACTATAAAAGGCCGCCAGCGCGGCGGCCTTGTGTAGTGTGTTCCGGAGCAGGGAAAGAGAAGCATAGGCAGGGACAGTGTCATATTTTTTTTCCTTTACTAATCCTGGATTCCTTGTGTTTAGGGACAAATAAGGATAGGTAGGGAGAGTGTCAGTGACAGTGTGCTATCCTGTGCTAATCCTTGTTTGTAGGGACAGAGAGGTACAGTGAGGGAAACTGACAGTGTGCTATTCTGTTCTAAAACTATTTTGCTGAACCATATTTTCAATCCTTGAGTTGAGGGACAGAGAGCTACAGTGAGGGAAAGTGTCAGTGTGCTATTGTGTTCTAAAACTATTTTGCTGAACCATATTTTCAATCCTTGAGTTGAGGGACAGAGAGCTACAGTGAGGGAAAGTGTCAGTGTGCTATTGTGTTCTAAAACTATTTTGCTGAACCATATTTTCAATCCTTGAGTTGAGGGACAGAGAGCTACAGTGAGGGAAACTGACAGTGTGCTATTCTGTTCTAAAACTATTTTGCTGTTCCATATTTTCAATCCTTGAGTTGAGGGACAGAGAGGTACAGTGAGGGAAACTGACAGTGTGCTATTCTGTTCTAAAACTATTTTGCTGTTCCATATTTTCAATCCCTGAGTTGAGGGACAGAGAAGGACACTCGTAGAAATTATCAGTGTGCTATTCTGTGCTAAATCTTGTTTGTAGGGAGGGACAGAGTAGGACAGTGAGGGAAAGTGTCAGTGTGCTATTCTGTTCTAAAACTTTTTTGCTGAACCATATTTTCAATCCTTGTGTTTAGGGACAGAGAAGGATAGGCAGGGGACAGTGTCAGTGTCATTGTTGCTAAGCCTCCTGCACAATATACACCTGAAGGTAGCCCTTATTGCTGTTTTTCCCATCTCCCTGCAGGCCATCCATTAAAATGTCTGGAAGGCAACCAAGGAGAGGCAGACAGTCAGGAGGCAAAAAAAGAGGGCAAGCAGGCTCTGTGTCTGGGGGCAACAGTGCTGGTCGTGTACGCGGTGCATTGTCATCAGCACATGGCCATGGGACATGCTTGTCCTTGTTTTCGGCAGCTGGACATGTTGAGCCACATCATGCCGAAGACTTGGTAGAGTGGATGACCAAGCCCACCTCATCCTCCTCATCCTCTCTCACCCAGGCTCAGGGTAGTGGCAAAGCAGCTGCCAAAGCGTCCTCTTCTCTGGTATCATTATCTTCATTAGTCAATCCTTCCCTAGACCCACCATGCCCTCCTCCTGAGGAGTCCCCTGAACTGTTTGAGCACAGTGTTGGGTACATGCTCCAGGAGGATGCCCAGCATTTGGAAGGATCTGATGATGATACCCAGCTAGAGGAAGGCAGCAGCGTGAGAGCAGAGAGAGGGGATGCTCAAGAAGGACACCAATCTGGCAGTCATGTTCCAGCAGCTGCAGCATACTGCCAGATTGGCTCCAGTGATGAGGAGGGAGGGGATGATGAGGTCACTGACTCCACGTGGGTGCCTAATAGGAGAGAGGAGGAGGAGGAGGATGAGGAGGAGGAGGCACATCTCCAACGAGGCAGGATGCCCTTGAGTGGCCAGCGTATGGGCAGCACACTGACAGAATCACACCGCAGAGCTCCGCCTGTGCAGGGCGCTGCCTCTGCCCGTCATTCAAAAAGTTCTTTGGTGTGGGCCTTTTTTGAGGCGAGTGCATCAGATCGCACAGCTGCTGTTTGCAACATATGTCTCAAGCGTATATCGCGTGGCCAAAACATCAGCCGCTTGGGCACCACATGCTTGATCAGACATATGTTGACCTGCCATGCAGCTCGTTGGCAAGCCTACCTTAAAGACCCACACCAAAGAACAAAGCTGACCTCTTCTTGCACCGCATCAGCTGGGATCTCCAACCCCACTATACCTTCACTCCTCTCTGAAACCTGCTCTGAGAGGAATGAAGGTGTAGAATTAGGTGTGTCACAGGCAAGTACTTGCGGGCACTCTGCTAGCAGTACACCAACGTCCGATTCTAGCAGGCAAATTTCCCTGCCCCAGCTGCTGGACCGTCGAAAGAAGTTCACTCCCAGCCATCCACATGCCCAGCGGTTGAATGCTAGCTTGGCTAAATTGCTAGCGCTTCAACTGCTGCCTTTTCAGTTGGTAGACTCGGCCCCCTTCCGTGAGTTTGTGCAATGTGCGGTTCCTCAGTGGCAGGTTCCCAAACGACACTTTTTCGCACGGAAGGCTATTCCGGCTCTCTACAGGCATGTGGAAGGCAATGTCTTGGCCTCGCTGGACAGGGTGGTCAGCGGTAAGGTGCATATTACCGCTGACTCATGGTCCAGCAGGCATGGACAGGGACGTTACCTTTCTTTCACGGCCCATTGGGTCACTCTTTTGGCAGCTGGGAAGGATGCAGGACAAGGTGCAGTAGTGTTGGAGGTTGTTCCACCCCCACGCCTCCAAAATGCTACTACTGGTTGTGACACACCTCTCTCCTCCACCCCTCCTCTTCTTCTTCCTCCATGGCCTCTTCCTGTGGTTTGTCCTCGGAACCAGCGGTGCTCCGTAGGCGTTCAAGGGGCTACGCAAGTACGCAGGCAAAAAGATGCCATGCCGTGCTTGCGCTGGTGTGTTTGGGGGACAGGAGCCACACTGGGGCAGAGGTCCTGTCTGCTCTGCAGGGGCAGGCCGAGAGGTGGTTGACGCCACGCCAGCTTAAGCCAGGAATGGTGGTTTGCGACAATGGCACCAACCTCCTCTCCGCCCTCCGACAGGGACAACTGACCCATGTGCCCTGTATGGCTCACGTCCTTAACCTGGTGGTGCAGCGGTTCTTGGGCAGGTACCCGGGCTTACAGGATGTCCTGAGGCAGGCCAGGAAAGTCTGTGTGCATTTCCGCAGATCTTATAATGCCAGTGCTCGCCTGGCTGAGCTTCAAAAGGAGTTGAACCTGCCCAAGAACCGCCTTATATGTGACATGCCCACCAGGTGGAACTCAAAGTTGGCCATGCTGCAGCGGCTGCACACGCAGCAGAGGGCCATCAATGAGTACCTGTGCGACTACGGCACCAGGACAGGGTCAGGGGAGCTCGGTTTTTTTCACCACGCCAGTGGGGCATGATCAGGGATGCATGCACTGTCCTGGCACCATTTGAGGAGGCCACGAGGATGGTGAGCAGTGACAGTGCATGCATCAGTGACACTGTACCTCTTGTCCACCTGTTGGAGCACACGCTGCGTGGAATAATGGACAGGGCACTTGAGGCAGAACAGAGGCAGGAAGAGGAGGACTTCCTTGCCTCTCAAGGCCCCCTTTACCCAGACAGTGTTCCTTCTGTCCCACCCATCGCACAGGAAGAGGAGGAGGAGGAGGAGGATTGTGTCAGCATGGAGGTGGAGGCTGGCACTCAGCATCATCAGCAGCAGTCTTTTAGGGATGATTTACAGTCCCAAGAAACCAGTGGACTTGTACGTGGCTGGGAGGAGGTGGCTGCGGATCATGTCGTCCTTAGTGACCCAGAGGACTCCGGACTGAATGCCTCAGCTAACCTACGCTGCATGGCCTCCCTGATCCTGCAAAGTCTGCGGAAGGATCCTCGTATTCTTCGGATCAAGGAGAGGGACCATTACTGGCTGGCCACTCTCCTTGATCCACGGTACAAGGGTAAGGTTGCGGACCTTATGTTACCGTCGCAGAGGGAGCAGAGGATGAGACAACTCCGGGAGGCCTTGCAGAAAGGTCTGTGCAACGCGTTCCCAGAGACTGGGAGGTTACAAACTCCTGGTCCTGGACAACGAGTTGCTGAGGCTTCGGGCAGTCAAAGAAGGAGCGGTGGGGAAGGTGGCCGTCTGACCGATGCGTTCAGACAATTCTTTAGTCCGCAGCCCCAAAGTATGATCGTTTCCAGCAACCATCAGCGTCTGATATACATGGTGCAGGAATACCTAGGGGAAAGGTCAGACTTGGACACCTTCCCCACCGAAAATCCTCTGGCTTACTGGGTCTTGAGGATGGATCACTGGCCAGAGCTTGCACAGCATGCAATTGAGCTACTGGCCTGTCCTGCATCCAGCGTTCTTTCAGAACGCACATTCAGTGCTGCTGGAGGATTTGTCACGGATCACAGGGTGCGCCTGTCCACCGACTCGGTTGATCGACTGACTTTCATCAAGATGAACCAGTCTTGGATCACCACCAGCTACCACACACCAGATGCTGATATAACAGACTAATTGATTTTAAAATGTCACATCCCTTCAAGACTGATGCTGATGCTGAGTGCGTGCTGTTATGTTGTCTGGCTATCCTCCTCCTCCTCCTCAATGATACGATTAACGATGATAGCTTGGAAGATCATTTTGGTTTATGGGTGACGCCACCAGTGGCTAAGGCCCAATTTTTCAGCCCCTGTTTAACAGGGGCGTGTAATTAAAATTTTTGATGCAATACTTTGCAACAGGCCTCATTGCTGTGCTCCAAGTACAGTATCTGTGAGGGGTTGCAGTGTTGTGCCACCAGTGCCTAAGGCCCAATTTTTCAGCCCCTGTTCAACAGGGGCATGCAATTATAATTATTGATCTAATAATTCACAGCAGGGACCATTGCTGCGCCCACCAAGAGTAACTGTCAGGCCTTACAGTGTTGTGGCACCAGCACCACCATCAAAGGCCCAATTTTTACTACCACTGATCAACAATTATGTTATTACAATTCCTGATATTATACTTGACAGCAGGGCGTTCCAGCACCCACCAAGAATAACTGTGAGTGCTTTCAGTGTTGTGCCAACACCAACACCTAAGGGGCCAATTTCTGCAGAGTATATACGGAAGGTCCCTACTTTCAAACATCCAACTTACAAACTACTACTACTTGCAAACGGAAGAAGACAACAGGAAGTGAGAGGAAATCTACCCCTTGGAAGGAAAATTCTCTCCTGTAAGAATTAATATGGGAGAAAGGTGTCTCCTCTCTACTGATGCTTTATCACCAATCCTTGTTTCAATACAAACACCACATTTCAAAAACAGTTGTCATTGGGACGCAAAGTGAGGTGAAATGTTCTGAACAGGGGCACAGACAGCAAAAAAAATGTGACAGGGGTGATAACCGTTCCCTATGTTTTCCAAAAAGCTAAAAAAAAGGAATTTGGCATGGAGCTACACTTAAACAATGCAGCTGTTCAAAATTACAAACAGATTCTACATAAGAACAAACCTACAGTCCCTGTCTTGTATGCACCGCCTGTATACGGCTGTTCAGAGTATATAGGGGCTTTTTTATTTTGTGTGCGGGGTTCCCCTTAATATCCATACAAGACCCAAAGGGGCTGGTAATGGGCTGGGGTGGGGGGGGGGGTTGATGGGGTAGCTATGCCATTTTTCCTAAAGATTTTCATCCATATTACCGGGACCAGACATTGCATTAAAGCCGCAAGCAGTTTTAAATGGCTTTTTTTCCTTTAGAAATGTTATTTTGTGCAGGGACAGTTCTAAACACGGGAAACACGTGGCACTTCACAGGCATACTTTAGACACCCCCCAGGTACAATATTTAAAGGAATATTTGACTTTTTTTTTTTCACTTTATGCATCATTAAAATGACTGCTCCCGGAAAACGTCCGTTTTTAAAACTTCTTTTTGCATTGATACATGTCCCCTGGTGCAGAACCCGGGTTCCCAAACTCTGTTTCGGACAATAACATGGATAATAGTCGTTATAATTAGCACTTTAGAATCCGAACGTTCGCATCCATTGTATTTAATAGGGTTCTAATGTTCGCGTGAACTTTCGGTCCGTTCGCGGGTTCTGGTGCGAACCGAACCCGGGGGTGTTCGGCTCATCACTAACAGTGAGCAATCTCAAATAATTTACCTGAGTCGATAACAGGCAGGCAAAGATTCAAGGTGAAGTAAGAGGCAGAAGAATCCAGGAGCAAGTCAAGAGCAGCAGGCTGAGTTGTTATTAGCACAGCAAAAGTGAGGCAACAGGTAGGGTAAGGATACAGGAAACTGCTGAGAACAATGGATTCAACCATACAGTGTAGGGCTAGAGATAAGTGAGTGTCTGTTGGCTTTTTTATTTTATGTAGCTGTTGGGAAATCAATTTATTTCCATTCTGTCCAGACTGGCATAATGCTTTGAAATGCAGTTCAATGAGCACAGATCAATATACAATAAGTGGGGAGGAAGGGGTGCGAGGTAAGTGAAGATCTGTACGGAATGATGAAATATATATTTATGAAATTAATTTGTAATGACCAATGTCTATACTCAGATGGCACAATGGCTAGGTATTGATTCTTTAGTGTGAAAAAGTTTATTTTATATTAAATACAAATAATTACAGCCAACATCATTGTGCCAGACTGCCTCAAACATAGAATTTATTCTGAGCTGCCAAGATAAACCTTTGGTTTTCATTTTTTTCAGGGCAGGATGTGGTTTGAAGCATGTTTCAGAAGTTCTGAACAAACCTGGACTTGTGTGGGTTTCAAAATGTTTCTTTTGAAAGGCACCCAGAACTGAGCCTCATTTAATTAAACCACATTATCCTGAGTTCAGTTCCGGGTATGGTTCAGGCAAGTTCTCAGGTTTTAAACTGACGTGTTTGACAAGTCTCTAGACTCTAAATTTCCTGAAATAGGTTCAAATAAATTATTGAAATCACTCCATGTTAACAAGAGACAACGGCTAGGAAACACAACCACAATGTAAGCAAAACCAGACTGCACTATGCCCATAGGGACAGAAGGTTATGGATGGAAAATCTAATAGAAATAGACACAACTGGGTGATTTCTGTTTAACCTGACCCTGAGATTATTTACAGTATGATGCCATCTTCAATGACTGCCTTGCAGGAGAATTAAGCAGCTCAAGTGTCATTCTTTCCGCTACACCTTAAGACGGGGTAACACTTGCTGCAGCCGCGGCTCACAGCAGGGAGTCCAGTGCGTCCCTGTTTGCTGGTTTAGGTGTGAATCAGGTCTGAATTTCTGCCTGAATTTGCACCTGATTCAGGGCCAAAGACGCACAGGACCCTTTCCAAATCTGGACCACCCCGGAGCTGTGTGAACCGGCTCCATCGAGAGCCATCACACACTCCTGTCATGTGAATTGGATGCAGAAAAACCCACATTAAATTTGCACAAGTGTGTACCCAGCCTAAAGGTAGATCTACACTCAATCACTAAAACCACATACAAGTTTTCACATGTTAATGTAATTTCCAAAGTAATTTTCAATCTATTTTATGACAGGAGATGCTTATAGGCAGGTGCAGTAAGCCTTCCCACCTATAGGTGGTCTAACTGCATGGGAAGGGCAGCCTCGTAAGGGAATTGGCCCTTAGAGACTCTGTTCAGTGCCTTGAGAAAGGAAAGTAGTCTGATTGGATACAGAACTCTCAATAGACTTTGGCAGCCATCTTGGTTGATGGAACCTTATAAATAAGGGACCCAACTTGTAAATGCTAGGACTGTATATTTTCTGGACTGCAACATTTCACTGATAATAAATAATTGTTCCTTTGCTACAAACAAGCTTACTCAATATTTATATCAAAGATAATAGTGCATTATAAACTGTGTGTGCATGTTTCCTTCCAAACAAGGTACCTTGAACAGGCCCCACCTACAAACTTCCACCGGTCTGTTAGCACTATTTTTTCTAAAGCTGGCAACAGACGAGTTGTTTTTTTTTCATCAGTCAGCCGGCTGATCAAAAAAATAAAAACTTTACCGATTCCCCCATCCACACATTTGAGGTGGACGAGGGAATCCTCTCCACTGCAGTATTGTATTCTGACAGCGGGGACTCCTCTGCCATCAGAATACACTAATCAATGCTACAGCCGATTAAGCTGATCACGGAAAATTTTCCAACATTCCTGCTCAAGAACAATTGGTCCATAGATTGAATGCTCTCGAACATGAACGGCCATAGATGGATCAAAATTTGTCCGGTCTCTGCAGAACTGGCTGAATTTTAATCAATTTATGTCCAGCTTAAGTATACTAAGCTACACATGTGCAGTGTACAGTTGTAGCACAATTCTGTGATGGGACAAAATAACTCCTACGGACATGCACAGGAGTTGCATCATCCCTGCCCCGCCAATCAAGATGGACAAAGATTCCAGACCTAGAAAATGACAAGGTGAAGATGGAAGCACCATCTCTGTGGGGTAGTATGGACATTAAAGCACCGGAGGGGAGTGGAGGTACCATAGTGTGCATACTTGCACAATACTGCAAACTGCTCCTGGTGACCAAAAATTTCTACTTTGCGTGTGGAAAATGAAATCAACTAAAATTCTATGTGATTGTTCCCCAGCTTTAGAATACATTGGGGTTGATTTACTAAAGGCAAATAGACTGTGTACTCTCCAAGTGCAGTTGCACTAATTTTCCCCAGAGCTTATTAAATGTGGTAAAGCTCTGCTGATTTCCATAATCCAAGTATGTGTAAGCAAAATGCTTTTTTTTTTATTTTCCTGGCACCTGATTGGGTATGCTATACAAAGTGAAGCTTCACCACAGTGACATTTACTAAGAAAAAAGAGTATGACTACACTTGCAAAGTGCACAGTCTACTTGCCTTTAGTAAATCCACCCCATTGCTTTTTACGTGGTATGGGCCATGGGAACTTTTTTAAGGGGTCTCACTCAAACATGTGATCAGCTACATGCAGCTACAGTAGTAATCTCTCCAATGACTGTAGAAGATGCTTTACAGTCTTCACTGTGTATAAAACAGAACGTTGGTTGATCCTAATTTTTATGAATGCTGGGAAAACAGTGCAGTGATACATACTTCACATCTCTGTGCAGTTTTTCTATATTTGTACAGAACAAAATGAAGCACAGCATCCCATGGGAACCCAGTTAATTATCACAACTACTCTTCTAACACATACACTACAGGTATAAGATCAATAGATTATGTGGGCACCTGACCCTCAGACCTATATAAACTTGTCTGACATCCCATTCTAAAACCGTAGACATTACAGCAGCGCAGGGGGGAGTGAGGAAACTAAAAAACGGTAAGGAAGATGTTGAATGTAAACAACATGTGCATATATCAAAAGTATGATATGGATCTAAAATCCATACACAAAGTGTTAACTGATACTATAGATCAGGGATATGCAATTAGCGGACCTCCAGCTGTTGCAGAACTACAAATCCCATGAGGCATTGCAAGACTCTGACAGCTACAAGCATGACACCCAGAGGCAGAGGCATGATGGGACTTGTAGTTTTGCAACAGCTGGAGGTCCACTAATTGCATATCCCTGCTATAGATGAATATATATCAATGGTGCATGAGAAATTACAAAAACACAGTAATAAAGTGGTACACACAACCAAAAAAATACGGAATATCAGGTATAAATAATAGTCATATGAGAAGCCCACAATAGTAAAATAACTCAATAGAAAAAATTGTCCAAAAAAATCATGTGATGCAAGTGAAGAAACAAATCCAAAAGGTAAGTGAAACCCAAAAGGTCAAGAGGTAAGTGACTCAGATGGCATGGTATTCCCAAAATACAGGTAAACAAATTAGTCTCTCAGAACCGATATGTGAAAAAAAGGATGACTCCTGGGATCCAACACTGTTAACATCAATACAGAACTATGATACCACCACCGGGAAAGGGGGATAAGTAGGTACTCTTACCGGAAGATGTGGACTCAACCACTGATCAGTGGTGACTCTGAGTCAAACAGGCAAGAAAAAGGTGTCTTGTTCCATACGTCCACGATTACTCCCGTGGCTCTTTAGAGCGGAATCCAGATACCTCCGGTAGTTAGCAGTAATGTAGAGGCTGGTGACCCATGTCTCCTGAAGCTCTGGAATGGCTGGGAATCCGATGGTGGTTATTCACCTCTCAGGGGGACGAATCCGTAGACACCCTTGGTGTCCTGCACTCGCTGTGTGGTCTCTGCTGCTTCGCGTCCCCCGCCCGCTCCCATCGGCGGTGCCGTGTGCTGGGGGGGTCGGGGGGCGGAGCGCACTGCGGGAGGGTCTGTTGGTTCTTTTTAAATGATTGGATTATACCAGCCACCAGTGGAGGAAACAGTACAACGAGAGGCAGAGGGAATATAATGACTCCGGAGTCATGACACCCCCAGGATCAGTACCAATACCCCGCAGAGGGTGATATCTGCAGGCTCTTCTGACCTTGCCACAGTGGAGGTCCACCTTTTGTGGTAAGGTACCCATCTTGATTCCCTACACCGTGGTGGATGCAGTTCTTCTATGCTTTCTGTGGATTCATCTTGGGCTCTATCTTTTTCCAAACATCTCCTCACAACCCCCTGTTTTTTCATCTGAAGCAACTGTTTGTCGCATTGGAACTGTTTGCTATATTGGACCTCATTTGAACTATCAAGGAATAGACTATTCCCTCTTCTGTCTTTTCAATATTTAGAGCACTATTGCAGTAATACTTGACAACAGTATTGTGCCTTATATGTTTCATTTTAATATCACATATTAAGTTGATCACTATTTTAGTATTCTGAGTAGGGGTTGAGTCCCTGTTTTGCTTATTTATTTTTTGGTGTTTATATACATATTAATTTATTCACCTTCACTCATATATATTTTTCACTTTTTTTCAGGTGCTGTCCATTTCTTCTGATCATCCTTAAGATGGTTCTACACCTTCATTTGAGTCCAGCTGTGTTTGATTATACTGATTGGACTTGATTAGGAAAGCCACACACCTGTCTATATAAGACCTTACAGCTCACAGTGCATGTCAGAGCAAATGAGAATCATGAGGTCAAAGGAACTGCCTGAAGAGCTCAGAGACAGAATTGTGGCAAGGCACAGATCTGGCCAAGGTTACAAAAAATGTCTGCTGCACTTAAGGTTCCTAAGAGCACAGTGGCCTACATAATCCTTAAATGGAAGACGTTTGGGATGACCAGAACCCTTCTTAGAGCTGGTCGTCCGGCCAAACTGAGCTATCGGGGGAAAAGAGCCTTGGTGAGAGAGGTAAAGAAGAACCCAAAGATCACTGTGGCTGAGCTCCAGAGATGCAGTCGGGAGATGGGAGAAAGTTGTAGAAAGTCAACCATCACTGCAGCCCTCCACTAGTCAGGGCTTTATGGCAGAGTGGCCCAACGGAAGCCTCTCCTCAGTGCAAGACACATGAAAGCTCGCATGGAGTTTGCTAAAAAACACCTAAAGGACTCCAAGATGGTGAGAAATAAGATTTTCTGGTCTGATGAGACCAAGATAGAACTTTTTGGCCTTAATTCTAAGCGGTATGTGTGGAGAAAACCAGGCACTGCTCATCACCTGTCCAATACAGTCCCAACAGTGAAGCATGGTGGTGGCAGCATCATGCTGTGGGGGTGTTTTTCAGCTGCAGGGACAGGACGACTGGTTGCAATTGAGGGAAAGATGAATGTGGCCAAGTACAGGGATATCCTGGACGAAAAACTTCTCCAGAGTGCTCAGGACCTCAGACTGGGCCGAAGGTTTACCTTCCAACAAGACAATGACCCTAAGCACACAGCTAAAATAACGAAGGAGTGGCTTCACAACAACTCCGTGACTGTTCTTAAATGGCCCAGCCAGAGCCCTGACTTAAACCCAATTGAGCATCTCTGGAGAGACCTAAAAATGGCCGTCTACCAACGTTTACCATCCAACCTGACAGAACTGGAGAGGATCTGCAAGGAGGAATGGCAGAGGATCCCCAAATCCAGGTGTGAAAAACTTGTTGCATCTTTCCCAAAAAGACTCATGGCTGTATTAGATCAAAAGGGTGCAAATACTAAATACTGAGCAAAGGGTCTGAATACTTAAGACCATGTGATATTTCAGTTCTTCTTTTTTAATAAATCTGCAAAAATTTCAACAATTCTGTGTTTTTCTGTCAATATGGGGTGCTGTGTGTACATTAATGAGGAAATGGCTGCAATATAACAAAGAGTGAACAATTTAAGGGGGTCTGAATACTTTCCGTAACCACTGTATATTCATCTATAGTATCAGTTAACACTTTGTGTATGGATTTTAGGTCCATATCATACTTTTGATATATGCACATGTTGTTTACATTCAACATATTCCTTACTGTTTTTTAGTTTCCTCACTCCCCCTGCGCTGCACATTATTTCTCACATTTTATACACAAATTATCTGTTTGTGCTAGCAGCTTCCCTCACTATTTCCTTCAGGCAGCACAGTATTATCCCTTTATATTATTGGGTACTAAGGATGGACAAGAAGACTTGTCTTACAGCCGTCATTCAAGTTCATCCCAAAGGTGTTCAGTATGACTGAGGTCAGGGCTGTGCAGCAGAGGCGGTGCGTCCATTAGGGGCGCATGGGTGCCGCCCCCTCTCTCCTGGCACCTCTTTATCACCATAGATAGATTCATGCATTGCATGAATCTTTCTATGGTTGCCGCGGACACCCCCTATTCAGGTGTCCGGCCCCTTTTCGGGCACCTGAATTACAGCGGCGGGGGTGTTTTTTGGAAGCACCTGATTAGAGCCGTAGGCTCTAATAGGCACCCAAAAAGGTGAACAGCGGGCGCTATGCTGGGTGCTCACTGTTCACTCAGCGTTGTGTTAGCTAAGCGAATTCCTTTGCTTTGCTAACACTGAACCGCCTCTCAGCCAATCAGGTGCTCGGGTCTGTTACCTGTCACCTGATTGGCTCAAACGTCAGGCACTGTGATTGGACTGATAGAGAGGACGGAAGAAGACATGGAGGAGCAGGCAGGACACCACCACTGACACGCTGCGAGACAGGTAAGTGTCGGGCGATGCACACTGGCAGCATTTGATGGGGCACAGTAGCGGCAATTGATGGGCACACTGGCAGCATTTGATTGGGCATAGTAGCAGCAATTGATGGGCACACTGGCAGAATTTGATGGGTCACAGTAGCGGCAATTGATGGGCACACTGGCGGCATTTGATAGGACACAGTGGCGGCAATTGATGGGCACACTGACAGCATTTGATGGGGCACAGTAGCAGTAATTGATGGGCACACTGGCAGCAATTTATGGGTACAGTAGCTGCGTTTGATGGCACAGGGGCTGCACTTGATGGGCACAGTGGCTGCGTTTGATGGGCACAGTGGCTGCATTTGATGGGCACAGTGGCTGCATTTGATGGGCACGCACAGTGGCTATATTTGATGGGCACAGTGGCTGCGTTTGAGCACAGTGGCTGCGTTTGATGAGCACAGTGGCTGCGTTTGATGAGCACAGTGGCTGCGTTTGATGAGCACAGTGGCTGCGTTTGATGGGCACAGTGGCTGCGTTTGATGGGCACAGTGGCTGCGTTTGATGGGCACAGTGGCTGCGTTTGATGGGCACAGTGGCTGCGTTTGAGCACAGTGGCTGCGTTTGAGCACAGTGGCTGCGTTTGAGCACAGTGGCTGCGTTTGATGAGCACAGTGGCTGCGTTTGATGGCACAGTGGCTGTGTTTAAAGGCACATGGGATGAGTTTGATGGGCACAGTGGCTGCGGTTGATGGGAACAGTGGCTGCGTTTGATGGCACAGTGGCGGCAATTGATGGGCACAGTAGCTGTATTTGATGGCACAGTAGCTGCATTTGATGGGCACAGTGGCTGCAATTGATGTTTTTTTTTCAGCTTGTTTGCGCCCCCCCAAAAAAAATTTGAGCACCAGCCGCCACTGCTGTGCAGGCAACTGGAGTTTCTCTACACCAAACTCAACAAACATGTTCTTAGCTAGCTGGAGATGGCTTCATGCACAGGGGCAAAGTCATGGTGCAACAGAAAATTACCTTTGCCAAATTGTTGCCACAAGATTGGAAGTACACAATTGTCCTAATTGTCTGATGCTAAAGATTGTCAGTTGAGATGGCATGTCTATGATCTTGATTCTATGCGCCTGGTTTTGGAACTGGATACTCAACAAAATCATCAAGATGTTATGGTCAGGTGTTCAGAGACGTCTGGCCATACAGTATACCTGGATTGCTAAATGTGGAAAATGATGCCTGATTTCATAGCCTGGTGGAAACCTGTGCATTGTCTAGAAATTTTAGCTCCATCAGGAAATGCTAGTTGCTGGGCCATTTTGCTAGTCCAGTGACCACAATAGTTTCTCAGTATCTGACCCGAAACACGCAAACAACTAGCAAAATCAGAGCGGAGCAGAGGTCCTGGTGTGCAGGATTGTTTTTGGTTAGTAACTTATATAGAATTGAGGCAATAGAATCAACGTGACATTGATTTTTTTGTTTAAAAAGCAGAGTACAGCACTAATATCCTGTGGGTTTCTCTGGTCATATGGATTTCCTTTAATGAGGCCCAAAAGGCAGGTACCCCATCCTGACAGTAAACCACATTTTGTCACCATCAAAATCTTGGAAGCTATTTGAAACTCTTGTTTACAAAGACTCTTGTTTACAAAGAACTTTGTAAAACTCTTTGGACTGGCAACGAATGCTTGTTTCATGCTATAGGGCATTGATCTCCAAACTGTGGCCAGTGGGCCGGATGTGGCCCTTGGGGCTCTCTTCCTCCAACTGACACCAACGATGGACACTGTTACTTCCACTGATTCCAAAGATCTAGCACTATTCATCCCACTGTCAACCATAGATGGGGCACTAGTCCTCCCACAGACACCAATGATGGGTATGTTTCTTACCACTAATACCGATGATGGGGCACTTTTCTTCCCACTGATATCGATGATGGGGCAATATTCCTCCCAGTAATGCTGATGATGGAGCCCAAATCCTCCAACTAATACTGATGATGGGGCACTATTCTCACTAATACTAACGACGGGGCACCGTTCCTCTCACTGACACAAACACTAGAAATTCTTCTTCCTACTATTACCAATGATGAGGCACTATACCTCCTTCTACCGTCCACACGCGTTATGTAATTTTTTTTTACCCCTGCTGACCACCAAGTCTGAGGCATTACTGTATCTACTCCCACCGGCCACAATCCGGCCCTCCAAATGTCTGAAGGACAGTAAATTGGCACTTTGCTTAGAAAGCTTGGAGACCCCTGCTATAGGGTTCTGAGACAGATTCACGGTACCGACATCACTATTGTTCACCCTATCTCCAACAAAATCCTATACTGATTGGACCTTTACCAACTGGAACTTAAAGCACATGTCCTCTTTGTATTGCCTGAAAATCTGCCTAATTTTTACAAACGTAGGTAAGTGCCCAATTTGGTTTATTATTTCTCTATGCAATACAAAGCGTTCTTGATCTATCGCTTCTTTAATGTGAGAAACATCATTTTTGAGGGGTTACAGAAATTTATTATCCTCACTGGCATAGTTAACTCTATGAGACAGTAAATAAGCTGTTTATATGCTCTTTGTGGCTTTTAGCGAAACACCATTCATCTTATGAAGTCATATGTATTATTATACATAACTGACCATTCAACAGCCTTATGTAAATGGTACTCCCGTTCACAGCAATTTGTCTTCTTAATAAATGCACATGAATTATTCATTTAGAGACATGCTACAGGTGTTTACTGTTCATATTTTCAAATCAATTTCCAGGAGAAGTGGATTTATATGGACATATAGTAGATGCACAGAAAATATATGAAATGATGGATGTCAGTCTGGTGATTGATGCCTTACCCTCTGATAACAGCAAATTAGTGACACCTTTTAAAAATGTCGGCTTCGTAGTCCATTATGGGTGTAGACTGGAGTCTAGGTAAACAATAAATTCCATATGCTCATGTTGGCAAGGACTAGATGGAAATTGCCTATGATTCAACATTCAAATCTGAAAGAGGCATAATAAATTAAAAGTGGCACACATGTGGGCAGCAGAGACACTGCAGAAATTGCTTTTACTTTTTTATTTATGCTGATATTATTGCTGAGCAATAAGCAGCAGAAAATCATCATAGCACTGCTATAGCACTTTCATCACTAAGGCATAGAAGATTTTTCGACATGACTGATCTCAGGCCAAAATCTGTCTTTCGCTGTTTATAACTTTAATTTGGACACTAACAGAATTAAAGTGCATCTTAGTCTCGGTTCACACTAATAAGATGTGGGAAACGCACAAGATTCGCTGCATTTCCCCACATTGCATCGTACGCTAAGCAATCGTGCGGCGTCCATGCGATCTGTTGCGGGTGTCAAGGTTATCTTAACGTCACCCCGAAACAGATGGTAAAATGCAGTGCGATTGCCAGAATCGCATCGCATGGGTGTGAAAACCCATGCGATGCGATTCAGGTGCGGGAGAAAAAAAGGGTCCTGCACCAATAAGGAAGCACGGGTCTGATACCCATTTCCCGATTGGCTGAAAGGACAGGCGATCCTATTGGACACCTAGGAGGAGGAGGGAGATGGACGGCGGAAGCCGCAGTGATCCACAGGAGGAGGATGGAAGAAAGCTGCCGCCAGCCAGACACACTGCCCGCCCGCTTTCTAGATGGAGTAAGTGCAGGGTTTTGATGTCCCGACCGTCCTCCCGGGGGGGGGGGGTATTGCTGCCAACCGACCAGGGGGTTGTTTTCCACCCTCCTCCCCCCCCCAAAAGAAAGAGGCTACACAAGCTTTTATTGTAAGTAATTTAGGCCCCTTTCACACTGAGGCGCTTTGCAGGCGCTATTGCTCTAAAAATAGCGCCTGCATTGCGCCCTGAAAAAGCCGCTCCATTGTATCCAGTGTGAAAACCCGAGGGCTTTCACACTGGAGCGTTGAGCTTGCAGGAGGGTAAAAAAACTCCTGCAAGCCGCCGTAAAAATACTGCTCCTATAGCGCCCCTGCCCATTGAAATCAATGGGGTAGCGCCTGCAAAACCCCGCAAAGAGGCGTTATTGCGGGCGTTTTTAACCCTTTTTCGGCCGCTAGCGGGGGTTAAAATCCACTTGCTAGCGCCCGCAAATCGCGGCAAAAACGACGGTATAGCGGCGCTAAAAATAGCGCCGCTATACCGCCAGCGCATCCAGCGCTTCAGTGTGAAAGTAGCCTTAATGTTATTAAAAGTTACCTTTTCTTTTCAATCTGCAGCCACTGTAATTTTCTGTAAAAAATTAATGCAATATGGCAACCTAAAGGGGTTCTGTACACTGCTGGTGTATACAACTTACCCAAATATGTAATTTCCTGCTTCTGTAATTGGCTCTTTTATTTTCCCAGAAGTCTGCAGTGATATACAAGTCCGATTTTAGGCATCCTCGGCAACATAAATTAAATTTTTGGTGAGATACTACCAAAGGTTTAATCACTTCTAAATGGATGCTGACACTGCAACTTTCCTCTTTAGAACACTGCAAGTGCATTAGCTGACTAATATTATAAAATTCACTCCCATTCATACTCACTATGCACATTGACATAACCCAAAAACACAGCTTTTTAATCAGAGCAGAAGCATGTAGGAATCTACAACAAAGTTTGTTCAAATCCTTGCAATGTACATTGATCACCCAGAGGGGAATGTTTTTTACTTAACAAAAGTGGAGTTAGTCTTTAAGTAACTTATAATTACTAATGTCCAAAAAAGATTATTCTCTAAACTAGACAGAATAAATCTATTTCTTTGGCCTTCCTGCTAGAGATTGTTGGGTAACAGTGGAAGACATATTATGTCTGTGCCCAAACTCACTGTTATTTTATATCGCCTAATGTTGGGCACAAACCTAACTTTCCAATTATATCCAGTTGACTAAAAATTACTGTGACCCTACAAAAAAAAAAATCCTTAGTGGCCCCGCTAAGGCTAACGAGGTCTGATGAATTGGATGCCGCCATGATTAAAGTGGTTGTAAACCCTCCCCCGGAAGTTACACCTACAGGTAAGCCTAGATTAAGGCTTACCTGTAGGTGTTTACCTACAGGTAGGTAGGTGCTTACCTGTAGGAGATATTTGCCAAAAGGTATACACCGCTGTCTACGGCGCATGCGTGCCGTAGACAACGGTGCATTCACAGTGCGAATCCCCATTCACAAATCCGGCTTTGCTGGATTTGACGGCTCCCGCTTGCATGCGCGGAGTGACCGCGATATCCGGAAGTAACCTTCCTGGTATCTGTGGAGAGATGGCTGCGGCTGGAGGGGGAGACGAGGACGGCTTCGGGGGCTTCAATCTCTAAAGGTAAGTAATGCATAATGAGCTAGTATGCTAGCTTTGTCTTGCAGGTGTTTAAAAAAGAAAAAAAAAATCCTGGTTTACAACCACTTTAAGCCTCAGGGCGGGGAGAAACATGTTGGGGGCATGGCGTGGATGAATCGAGCTGAGGCTCCTTTTACCTGCTAACCACTCTGGTCGGGCGAGGTGTGGGACGGCTGAGATATCTCTTCCTACTACTACAGCATAACTAAAAATTACATTACAATTACTTGTAATTTTTCTATTATCTAGTCATCTAGTGCATCAAAAACTGTCTGTTAGACCCCCACCTTCAGCTGAAGTTAAAAAAAAATATAGTAATCGCTCTGCAGAAGTGAGAATGAAAAATAGATTTTTATTTATCAGCATAAGCAATAAAAGTAAAACGGTACACAGTACAGCGGTATACAAAGCAGGATTCACAAAAGTGCAAGTATACAGAGGGTTGTTAATCCAAGCAAAACATTAAAGCTACGAGTCCAAGGAACATAATTTCAGGTAGTTGCAGTAGGAATAATCAGGCACATTAAAAGCAGGTGGTCCACTTAAAGGGGTTGTAAAGGTTTGTTTTTTATTTTCTAAATAGGTTCCTTTAAGCTAGTGCATTGTTGGTTCACTTACCTTTTCCTTTGATTTACCTTCTAAATGTTTTTTTTCTTTGTCTGAATTTCTCACTTCCTGTTTCTCCTCACTAAACTTCACACCATCATCCGAGTGTTGTGGAGTCAGCCAGAACAGCTTACTGACCAGCTTACTGAGGAGGAACAGGAAGTGAGAAATTCAGACAAAGAAAACAAAGAAAAAAAATATTTAGAAGGGAAATCTAAGGAAAAGGTAAGTGAACCAACAATGCACTAGCTTAACCACTTGTCCCCCGCCCACTGTCAATTGACGGCGGGCGGAGGACACTCTCGTTCTGGGAGGACGTCATATGACGTCCTCCCTTTAAAACGAGCTAGGAGGCGCGCGCGCCCGCCGCGTTCACAAGGCCCCGATGCGCGTGCCCGGCGGCCGCGATTGCCCGGGAAACGAGCAGGAAAGTGGATCTCTGTGTGTAAACACAGAGATCCACGTCCTGTGAGGGAGAGGGGACCGATGGTGTGTCCCTTGTACATAGGGACAACCATCGGTCACCTCCCCCAGTCAGTCCCCTCCCCCCACAGTAAGAACACATTGAGGGAACATATTTAACCCCTTCCCGCCCCCTAGTGGTTAACCCCTTCCCTGCCAATCACATTTATACAGTAATCAATGCATTTTTATAGCAGGGATCGCTGTATAAATGTGAATGGTCCCAAAAATGTGTCAAAAGTGTCCGATGTGTCCTCCGCAATATCGCAATTCAACAATAAAAATCGCAGATCGCCGCCATTACTAATAAAAAATAAAAAAAATTAAAAATGCTATAAATCTATCCCCTATTTTGTAGACGCTAGAACTTTTGCGCAAACCAATGAATACGCGCTTATTGCGATTTTTTTTTCTTTTTACCAAAAATATGTAGAAGAATACGTATCGGCCTAAACTGAGGAAAATTTTTTTTAAAAAAAATAAATAAATAGGTATTTATTATAGCAAAAAGTAAAAAATAGTGTTTTTTTTCCAAACTGGACGCTTTTCTTTTGTTTATAGCGCAAAAAATAAAAACCGCAGAGGTGATCAAATACCACCAAAAGAAAGCTCTATTTGTGGGAAAAAAAGGACGCAAATTTTGTTTGGGAGCCACGTCGCACGACCGCGCAATTTGTCATTCAAAGTGTGACAGTGCTGAAAGCTGAAAAATGGCTTGGGCAGGAAGGGGGTTTTCGTGCACAGTAGGGAAGTGGTTACAGGAACCTATTTAGAAAATAAAAAATAACCTTTACAACCCCTTTTAAGGGAAGGGGGGGAAGACTCTTGGAAGGAGAGATGAAAACAGTGAGAGAGATACGGGGAGAGGAGGGGGGGGGGGGAGACAGAAAAAGATCAGAGGATAGAGGGGGGAGTAGCAGACAGAGATAACACCCTTCAAGTAGAGCAGCACACAACATCAGGCTCACTACCTCTGTCAGCAAGAGGCCTATTCGGCATTTGGCCATTTTTTAACCCATTTCCCCCAGATTTTATTACATTTCTTGGGACATTTTTGGCTCATATATGTTAATTTATACAGGGGGAGCACCTGATCAATCATCGACCTCCACTGTGAAACCGTCGGGGGATCTGCTAATTTCCATTTGCACAAAATTGTCTTCCTGGCATAAATGGCTGAGTAGAATATAAACAACTGTTTGTGTCTATTGGGCGTGACAGTGTCGCATACTCCCAGTAGAAGGACTCTAGGATCGGTATCAACCCGTAACCCACCAATGTCATTAATCTCAGTCACCACTCCTCTCCAGAAGTCCTATATTATATGGCAAGTCCAGACTACATGTATGAAGGTCCCTACTTCAGTCAGGCATTTGGGGCATTGGTCCGAGTATGACGGGTAAATTCTAGCTAGTCTTTGGGGGGTGTAGTAAGCCTTGTGTAAAAATTTAAGCTGTGTATATATCTGGTGAATTCTATGAGTGGGGTGAATGGCGCTGCCCAAGTGAAGTGCCAATAGGTAAAAAAAAAAAATATATATATATATATATATGAAAAACAAATGTTGTTTCTTTAAGGGGTGCTCCTGGGTCACAGGTTGCCCCTAGTTAGTGAAAAGTTGCTATGTGCATTAATGCAAATAAAAGGTAAAAGGGTGAAAGGCCAATAGTGATTGGCCAATTAAACAATCAGGTGAGCCAGTGATGCAACACTGGCAACCGTAGTGTATGCACCCAGTCCAGGGCCAGAATTTGACAGGCAAGTGTTGTGCATAAAGTAAAATAGATTAACAATCGGGTAAAATAAAATAAAATAAACACTCAGGGTAATAAATCTCAGCAGCACGTTAATTAAATCCCAACATCAATTACAGTCTCTGAGACCCACTGCAATATTGTTGTGTTAGTCCAAAACATTAATGGCAAGTATAGCTTATATTAAGTAAAGGTCCAAAGCGATAAATATAGAAGCAGATATAGATTTGTGTTGTAGGATGGTTCAAACAGTGTGTATAGGTGACTTTTGTAAAATCTTTGAGGTTCCTAGCAGTCTCCAGGTGACAGTTGTGCTCCCCCTCAAGGTTCCCCACTAACCAAAAGTAGAAACCCCTGCAGGGGTAACAGGCACACAAGTGAGTAGTTGGGTTCCTCGGATCGGCGTGGGCTCCCTCTTCTGTCCTCCGCTCGTTTCCCAGAGTTTCCTCTCTGTCTCCTGGGCTTGCTGTACCAGCTTGCTGCGGTATTCCTCAGAATAATGAAAGAGCAAGTGCCACCATAGCGTAATTCCGTAGGGTTTTATTATAAGGTAAAAACAGAACAAAAGTAAAAAACCGCTGTCTATTACATGCAAGTAAAATGGTAAAGTTTTAAAAGTCCCGCACTTGTAGTGTTAGATCATCCGGAGCAGCGGCGTGCGTTCCACCGCTCTGATCCAGACAACCGGAAGTGATGTGTCGACGTGAAGGACCAATCTGCTGAAGCGTTTCGTCATGTGACTTCTTCTGAGGTGATATGGTCCTATCACTTCACACGTTTGTTATAGCAGACGGCCAGCGGATTCCTCCCCTTTAGGGGATGTATTGACGCTGGTATGGGCCGGACTCCGCCCAAAGAAAACCTCCCATTGGTATTAACTGTGTTACAGCGCCACGGGTTCAGATTGAATAACACCGCCCATGTTTGCTAAAGGTTTGCCCGGGTTTAAATAGGAAAAAGGAAAAATTGCTTTCCATAGGCCGTCTACTATGTGTCAGCTACATAATAAAATACATTTTACATTTAAAATTACAATAAATTTATATATAACGCATCCTATTGTTAAAAAAGGGGGATAAAATTGATCTAGGGATTGTGCAAATAGTTTATTATGAGAGAGACCAGTAGGTGAAAGTGGCTAGTTATAATTAAATAAGATAAGATAACAATTGGATATAAATGGCTAAAAATACCATATAGAAGTAGATTGAATTAATTGGTTTATTTTATATTAATATAGGTGGTCTCCCAATAATATCGGGGGTCATTCCCAAACTTGATGTGGAGGGGGGGGGGGGAGTTATGGGGAAAAAAATAATAATAATATATATATATATATATATATATGGGAGGAAGCAGCTAACACTTAACTGTCCTAAAGTGCGGATACCACTGACCCTTATGTGTATATATATCTATCTCTGGCAGAAATCATTAGCGGAAGGTATTGTTGGATCCCCTCATCCCAGTCATCGACTCCAGGTTTGGAATGTTGCTCTGCCGGCTAAGGAAAAGCTGCGCGTTCCGGTTAGTGTCAGAGGAGGATATTCTAAGATACAGGGATGAGAGGATCCGGTCTGCATATCGGAACGACAGGTATGATTCTATACTGTGGGAAGCAACTGTTGGGGTTTGGGGAAACTGCACCTGGATAGCATGGCGCAGCTGCAGGAATCTAAAAAACATCCAAGAGGGTAGCTGAAACTTGGTCTTAAGGGTATCATATGGTAGGAGGGTACCGGTCGCGGTCGGCATCACATGCTGAATCTTAGTGATTCCAAATCTGGCCCATATACTGGGGGCCAGGCACCCTCTGTAGGTGTGGAAATCGTGGATTTCCTCATAGTGGGGCATGGGGGGATATCGTCTGAGAGGGACACATAAATCTTGACATCTGATCCCAGCCCCTAACTGTGATTTTCATGGATGTGGTCATAGTAGTGTGCGCCTTTGGCCTTCTGAACACAAGATTACTCAGCGCAGCGCAAGTTCCTAAAATAGCCGCCTCTAGGGTGACCGCAGGGTTCGATTCGGTCTGCGCAAACCACCAGCGTACGGTCACCAAGACCGTCGCCCAGTAGTACTGACGGAAACAGAGTAAGGAAAGTCTTCCCCTCAGTAACGGCAGCTGTAGTTTGGATTTGGCTATTCTCGGGGAGCAGCCCGCCCAGATAAAATTGCTAACTACTCTATCCACTTTAACAAAAAAGGCATTGGGAATAGGAACCGGGGTGTTCCTGAATGCGTAAAGAAATTTAGGGAGGAAGGTCATTTTTATAAGGTTAATTCTGCTTACTAGGGAGAGGGGTAGTGTTTTCCAATGCTGACATTTAAGTGTCAAGTGTTGTAGTATCGGGTATACATTATCTTCTAGGTAGGAGGAGGGATTGGCCTGTATTTCTATACCCAAGTATCGGAACTTAGGAACCCATGACAGTTGGGACCCAGCTCGAGGGAGGGGCTGGGGTGTATGGGATAGAGAGAAAAGAAGGGACTTCGACCAGTTGATCTTAATGCCCGAGAACACCCTAAAGCGGTCTATCAGGGTCAGAGCCGCATCGAGGGATTCCAGGGCATCAGGCAGATACAACAGGGCGTCATCCCTGGTTGTACAAACTTGGTAGTCGTTACTTCTTCTCAGAACCATAGTGGTTCCATGGGCCAGACCTAGGAAAACAAGGGGGGGGGGGAAAGGAGAATGGGAAGGTCCGGATGAAGGCAGCAGGGCAATATTTCCTCCCTGTGGGCCGTGGTCCACAATGAGAGTCACATGTCTCAGGAGTGCAAATAGGGGGGACAGTGGTGACAAGGCAAAGAAAAAACGTGTCACTGCTGAGATCCCTCTAGTTGCCAGGATGCAGCTGCAAACAGCACCGCTATAACTAGTGCATAAATTGTTCAAATAACAGTGGAGCTCCAGTCAGGTAATAGGCCCACCAGACAAATATCCCCCCCCTTAGAAACATCACTCATACTGCACCTGTCCATGTTAGCAGGGTAAAGACATCCGGAGTGTACTTGGTATCAGGGGTAAAGGCCCAGCAACAGGTAAACAGAAGGGGTGCACAAAGAGGGTCATCAGGCCCTGGGAAGGCTATCCAGCCAGTGTGAGGCATCTTCAGGGGACATGAAGAAACGCACCGTCTCGCCATCTTGCACACGTAGCCTCACTGGAAAAAGCATGCTGTACTTGATTTTCCGGTTTCTTAGATTAAGGTTGACATGATCAAACGATCTTCTTTGACGCTGGGTGTCCACTGAGTAGTCAGGAAAGATCATGAGTTTGGTGGCTTCATAACGCAGGACATCAAGTTTCCTGGCCTCTCTAAGCACCAAGTCTCTGTCTCTAAAGTTAAGCAGTTTTAGTATGAACGTGCGCGGAGGGCTCCCAGCAGGAGGCCTGGTTGCCGGCATCCTATGCGCCCGCTCCACTACAAAAATGGGCCGAAAATGAGGCCTGGGGAAAAAGTGAGCGGAGCAGCCACTCCGTAAAGGTTGTAGTGTCAGTCCCCTCAGCCCCCTCCGGAAGCCCCACTATGCGGAGGTTGTTTCTCTGATTCCTATTCTCTGCATCCTCAGCGCGAGATTCCAGGCTCTTGATTCTAACTTTGAGCGTGTGTAGTTAGGCCGCATGGTCATGCAACATGTCTTCCGCATCACTCACCCTGTGCTCCACCGTAGTGACCCTGGAGCAGACTGTGTCCACATCCTTGCGGATAAGACCCAGCTCCAGCTGCAGCGAGTCTATTTTGCCTGTCAGCGTGGACTTACAGCCTGTGATCGCTTGCATGATAGCGGTGAAATTGCTCTGCTCCAGCAGGGCCAGATCCTGGTCGCTCTCCTCCATCTGCGATGCCTTGTTGGAGGTATGGGCAGGAGCAGGTGAGGCCGGCACCCCGCTGGAGGTTTTAGAGCGCTTGGCGGTGCCGCAGGAGTATGAGGAGTTTCTCCCCTTGCGCATTCCAAGCCGAGTCCCAGGCGGCGTCACCTCCGGCACAGATCAGGGATAATACTGCAGGGAATAAGGGTGAAAATTGCTTGATTCGGCCGGAGCGCCCCTAATGTGCTGCCGCTCTGGTCGCCATCTTGGACACGCCCCCCCCCCCACTGCTAGGGTTTTACAAGACCTGGAGTACTTTTTGGGCATCATAAGAAGAGTAATGATGAGGGACACATGGCAGACTGCAGCGAACAGTGGGTATGGCCATACTGTGGGAGAACTTTAAGGTTCATGGTTGCTGTGTGCATGGCACACAGATGCCAAAGTCCTTGTAACCATAACATATGCTTTTATTGCTTTGCCACAGGCGTGATTCGCACAGACACATATAAACCTCAGCACAATCATTTTTATAAAATGAAACTTCAGTCACATATTTTCTGCACACTGAAAGTAGACAGAGTGCTAACACTTTGCCTGGGCCTACCTTAAAGGAACACTAAAGGTTCCCGTTTTTTTTTTTTAAAACAACAAACATGTTATACTTACCTCCACTGTGCAGCTCGTTTTGCACACAGTGGCCCCGATCCTGGTCTTCTGGGGTCCCTCGGCAGCTGTTTCAGCTCCTCCCCGCAAGGACTTCACACCATAATGCGAGCGAGCTCGCATGGTGTGGAGTTACTGTGGGCGCGCTCCCGTGATACAGCGGCGGCCATAGCCGCCGACTGTATCACTCGGCCCCGCCCCCCAGCGTGCCGCATCATTGAATGTGATTGACAGCAGCGCCAGCCAATGGCTGCGCTGCTTTCAATCCATCCAGTGTAGCCAATCAACGGCCGGGCTCAGGAACTCGGAGGATGACGGGAGCGAGCGCGGGACTTTCGAGGGGCCAGGTAAGTAAAACGGGGGCTCGGGGGGGGGCGGCATTGTCGAATGTTTTTTCACCTTAATGCATAGGATGCATTAAGGTGAAAAAACATGTACCTTTACAACCCCTTTAAAGAAAAACTTCATAAAAATAGTCAAAGATTGCTTGCGTAGTTTAATCAAGGATTCCTTTCTCTTTTTGTATGCACAGTGCATGTAAAATGTAGCCAGATGCTGGGCTACAGCAATATGGAGAGATTAGGGTTTATTTACTAAAGGCAAATACACTTTGCACTACAAGTGCACTGCAAGTGCAGTCGCTGTAGATCTGAGGGGGACATGCAAGGAAAATAAAAAACAGCATTTTTGCTTGTGCATGATTGGATGATAAAATCAGCAGAGCTTCCCCGCATTTCAAATCTTCCCCTCAGATCTAAAGCGACTGCACTTCCAAGTTCACTTGCAGTGCACTTGTAGTGCAAAGTGGATTTGCCTTTGGTAAATCAACCCCATTGCCTTTTATCCTTCTCTCCCACTACAGTGGAACCTCGGATTACGAGCATAATCCGTTCCAAGAGAATGCTCATAATCCAAAGTACTCGCATATCAAAGCGAGTTTCCCCATGGAAGTCAATGGAAACGAAAATAATTAGTTCCGCATTGATTTCAATGGCATGCAATACCGCATGTGGCCAGAGGTGTGGGGCACCGGAGAGCCTTGGAAACACTCAGAAAGGCCCGAGGACAGCTCGGCTGAACTGGGAAAACCTCAGAAAGGCTCGGGAACTAAGTATTTCCGAGCATTTCCGAACGGCTCCGATTGGCTGTACTCGCTCCGGCGCCCCCCCACCTAAAGCCAAACACGGTACTGCACACCACTTTGGCTTGAATCCTGCCCGTGTTGCGGGATAACACTCGCAAACCGAATCAGGACTTTTAAAAATACAGTGCTCGTATTGCGAAGTGCTCGTTAACCATGTTACTCGCAATCCGAGGTTCCACTGTACTGAGATACTGATGTTATGTTGCACCATTCTGTAGTTTGCCCAAGAAAGTTCTTCCTTTTAGCACAGAGGGAGTTAGAGGGAGAGCACCTCTGTCTGGATATTCACCTGCCAGCTGGAGACCATATCAGTAGAGATTTGAGATTGTGAGTGAGGACACCCGGGGACAGCACAGCATTGCCCACATCATAGCGCCTGCATCACTGCAGCAGGGAGACTGGAGCATCCACTCACCCTTCGCTTCACACCGCTGACTGAGGGGGCCCCACTTCTACAGCGAGAGGTAATAGCAGTTTCCCTGGGACTGGTGAGAGGGCTATTCGCCCATTTCTGATAATGCTAGCAGGGTCTGAGCTGCTGAGGGCAGGACACCAATGCCTCGTTTCCACTAAGCGGAACGGTTCGGGTTGGTTCGGTACGGTGGTTCGGTACGGTACGCTATTTTGAGTGTTTCCATTATGAAAGCGGCCCATACAACTGAACCATACCGCACCATTCAGGGTCCTGCTTCAGATGTGGGGCCATATAAAATGGTACGGTACTGTTAGGGCGGAGCTACTGGCGTCACACGATACATTCCACTGATTGGCGGACAGAAAAACGCCAATGCTCACGTCAAAGGAAAGTGCAAAACAAACACCACGTTTTTTCTAAACCCCGTATGGCCCCTGGCGGTCCGTCTTTCGGTGGAAACGCTTACCTGAATAGGCTGGACCATTCTAACCCTTCCAAACTGTACTGACCCGAACCGTTCCGCTCAGTGGAAACGAGGCACAAGTGTACCCAATCCATACTGCACTCCAAACTACACTTATTCCAAACCTAGACTGCACCTAACTTGCCCTATACCACATTATACTGAACCTCATCTACTGTGCACCTGTGCTGAGACTATACCATACCCATACTATACATACAGTATCTCCCAAAACTGAGTACACCCTTCACATTTTTGTAAGTATTTTATTATATCTTTTCATGTGCCAACACTGAAGAAATGACACTTTGCTACAATGTAAAGTAATGAGTGAACAGCTTGTATAAAAGTGTAAATTTGCTGTCCCCTCAAAATAACTCAACACACAGTCATTAATGTCTAAACTGCTGGCAACAAAAGTGTATTTTCCAGCAATGCCTTAACCCTCTTGTGCATGGAGTTCAATAGGGCTTCACAGGTTGCCACTGGAGTCATCTTCCACTCCTCCATGACGACATCACGGAGCTGGTGGATGTTAGAGACCTTGCGCTCCTCCACCTTCGGTTTGAGGATGACCCACAGATGCTCAATAGGGTTTAGGTCTGAAGATATGCTTGGCCAGTCTATCACCTTTACCCTCAGCTCCTTTAGCAAGGCAGTGGTCATCTTGGAGGTGTGTTGGGGGTCGCTGTCATGTTAGAATACTGCCCTGCGGCACCGTCTCCGAAGGGAGGGGATCATGCTCTGCTTCAGTATGTAACAGTACATGTTGGCATTCATGGTTCCCTCAATGAACTGTAGCTCCCCAGTACCGGCAGCACTCATGCAGCCCCAGACCATGACACTCCCACCACCATGCTTGACTGTAGGCAAGACACACTTGTCTTTGTACTCCTCACCTGGTTGTCGCCACACACTCTTGACACCATCTGAACCAAATAAGTTTATCTTGGTCTCATAAGACCACAGACATGGTTCCAGTAATCCATGTCCTTAGTCTCCTTGTCTTCAGCAAACTGTTTGCGGGCTTTCTTGTGCATCATCTTTAGAAGAGGCTTCCTTCTGGGACAACAGCCATGCAGACCAATTTGATGCAGTGTGCGGCGTATGGTCTGAGCACTGACAGGCTGACCCCCCACCCCTTCAACCTCTGCAGCAATGCTGGCAGCACTCATATGTCTATTTCCCAAAGACAACCCCTGATATGATGCTGAGCACGTGCACTCAACTTCTTTGGTCGACCATGGCGAGGCCTGTTCTGAGTGGAACCTGTCCTGTTAAACCGCTGTATGGTCTTGGCCACTGTGCTGCAGCTCAGTTTCAGGGTCTTGGCAATCTTCTTATAGCCTAGGCCAGGGATATGCAATTAGCGGACCTCCAGCTGTTGCCAAACTACAAGTCCCATCATGCCTCTGCCTCTGGGTGTCATGCTTGATGCTGTCAGAGTCTCGCTATGCCTCATGGGACTTGTAGTTTGGCAACAGCTGGAGGTCCGCTAATTGCATATCCCTGGCCTAGGCCATCTTTATGTAGAGCAACAATGATTTTTTTCAGATCCTCAGAGAGTTCTTTGCCATGAGGTGCCATGTTTAACTTCCAGTGACCAGTATGAGAGAGTGAGAGCGATAACACCAAATTTAACACACCTGCTCCCCATTCACACCTGAGACCTTGTAACACTAACAAGTCACATGACACCGGGAGGGAAAATGGCTAATTGGGCCAAATTTGGACATTTTCACTTAGTGGTATACTCACTTTTTTTTTGCCAGCGGTTCTATTACTCTACTGATGTATTTTCTGTACAGTGTGAGCCTTTGTCTGGCCAGCCCTGATTGGTACTGTGCCAGTCACCTGACCAAAAAAAAAAAAAAGTTTCAGAAGAGTATAGCGATACCCTCAGTTTAAGAGGGCTGCTTGTTTGTTTTGGGCCTTGTAGTGCACCGCTGTCAACCCCTGGCAATCGTCTCTAACCTCTCGTGGCACAGTTAGGAAAGGGGGTGGTATAATAGTACTCTATCTCTACTGTTATATGGCACAACCCCTTTATAACACAGCACAGTAATTGACACTGACAACCAATATACTTAACTATAACTTCTTTACTATTGGTAAGAGTAAAAAGGGTAAGCAGTATACAGTGTCTCATGCAGATCCCTGCAATTTAAGTATACACATCAAAAGGGATAACATTCAGCAATGAAATTACAGTTTAATAACCCCCGCTGTAGCTATCCTCCCTCGTGAGCAAAAATGGCGCCCAGCAATGTCCTATACTACCCAGTCAGGCCTGACTATAACTTGGGGTATAGTTTGTTGAAGAATCTTCGCTAGCAAAACTCGGTGGTGCACATAAAGAACAAACTGTAATCCAAAAGGGGTAGCGATGATCGCTAACTTGGTAAAGCTGGAGAGACTAATAAACTCAGTTCAACAGACAGTCTCCCCAGAATATAACTGTAATCACTGATGGGCCTAAACAAAGTTAATAGGCAAACAAAGTTAATAAGATGCAGTTCTGAGCTGGCGCTCTGTCTCACCCGACCGGACCGACTCCTGTCCGGTACCTCCGCTACTGTGAGTCGCTTCACAGTGCCCACGATGCCCGGGTCTTCGGTCCTCCAGGGGATGGTGGCACCTCAGGTGGAGAGGAAGCTCCGCAGGCTCCTCGGTGGAGCGGAAGGCTCTCTGGATCTAAGGCAAGGCCCAGGCTTCAGGCCTTGCTCGCGCAGCAGGTAAGTGCAGGGATCCTCTTCCTGGGAGGGCGGCGTCCAAAGAGAAAAAGAGAGGCTCCTCCTCTCCCTTTTAAAGTCCACTCCCAGCAGTCCTTGAGCGGGGAAATGCACCCTGGGTGCCGCAAAGCGTGCTGGGAACTGTAGTCTGTGGGTAGGAAACGATACCCCGCTACAAGAGCAATTCAGATTACATAATAAATATCAAACTATTCATTCATCAAACTACTAACATAACTATTTTACAGCTCCCAATAACTCTTTATTGTACATCTTATTATAGGCTTACCTATAGGTATAATTCTAAATAAAGTGCAGCGCTAGTATAATGACAGTAGATCACACAATAAATCAGGGAAAACTTCTATCATAAAATCTCATCACCATTTATAATAGTAGATATGAATAAATTAATATACCGTACATATAATGGAAAAATGTCCATATAATCACAATCCACACTCTTCACAAAAAGCGCTGCACTTTATTTACAATTATTTGTTTGGAGTGTGTTTATTAACTCTTAGTGCTGGCATCTTTCTTAAAGTGGAGTTCCACCCAATTTTTTTTCTTTTTTTTTATTCCACTCCTCACCCCCTTACATGCCACATTTGGCATGTAATTTTTTTTGGGGGGGAGTGGGGGCTTCAGTAGGAGTGGGACTTCCTGTCCCACTTCCTCCTTCCGCCCTGGAGCCGCCTAGGCGATACGTCATATCCCCTTGTGGCGGCTCCTCCCTGTAGGCGATCACCTGGGACGTGACAGTTCCCAGGCGATCGCCTGTCCACTCACAGAGCGCTGCGCCGTTCGCGCATGCGCAGTGAGTGCCCGGCCGTGAAGCCGAAAGCTGTCACGGCCGGGTGCCCATACTGTGAATGGACGCGCCGGCGGAGGAAGGGGGAGAGGAGCGGAGCTCCAGGCGGCGCGTCGCTGGACAGTGGAGCAGGTAAGTGTATGTTTATTAAAAGCCAGCAGCTACACTTTTTGTAGCTGCTGACTTTTAATAAACATAAAAAAAAGGGTGGAACTCCCCTTTAAAGGGTCGCACACAGTATAAGAAAATCGGGCGAACATTTTCGTCCAAAGAATTTTCGTACGATTTTCGTATAGGGTGTACACAACTTTGGACTTTTGTACGAAAAATCCCGAAGGGACAAACTCCAAACATTTTCTCGTACAGGAACAGAACGAACAATTTTCATATACCGTTTTCGTACGATTTTCATACAAGAAAAACCTGAAAAGAAAGACTGCACATGGTCAGAAACAAACAACAACAAAAAAAGCCTTTGTCGTACGATTTTTCGTTCATCGGTTCCGATTTGCTGTCAAACGAGGAAAATCGGACGATCGTTCGGGCGATTTTCTTATAGTGTGTACTCCACTTTACTCAAACACAGTGTTTATTTTTATTTTTGGCTGTACATTACCTGTAGGTATAAAAAAAAAACTTTAAGAACAAGAGTGTTCATTTTTCAATACTGGCTATGGTTTAGGTGGTTAATCTAAAGTGGCACTCCACCCATTTTTCTGTTTTTGCTTGAATGGCAAAAAGTTAGAAACTTGATCAGGTTCTCTATTGCTTTCTGTGTCCCTGCTAGAGAGATTTCACTCGCATGTCCTGTTTTGGCGATACACAGTGATTGCTGGGAGGTGAATTTCCCATTCCCCTGTAGGCATTAATCATAAATTCCTATCAAGAATGCACTAGGGAGCCAGTTCTATACCATTACTCATCCCTAGTGCATTAAAAAGCCACTCCAGATAAGGAGACAGGAGGTCACGCTCACAGCATTGCCCTGGGTGATATTGGCACAAGAAGAATAAGAAGAATTTCACAGACTCACAGGCAGGAATAAAAACCTTACAAAGGATTGTGTATTAAATAACGTTCCACTAGGTGGCCATTTTCATTATATGTACAGCCATCCTTGTGCCTCATATGACATACAAGGCATAGTCTTTAGTTTTCCAATTGCTAAACTTTATACAGCATATTGCACTGAGGAAGAAGCAGTAAACATTCTATTAAAATGAATGGGAGAACGGAAAAAAAAACATAAGGAGAACCCACTCATGTAACCTGTTAAAGTCATGTGACCGGCCTCTCCTACAGCCAGAGAGTTCTCTCTGCTGCATTATCCACTTGCAGACCACCCAATGTACGTATACGGCAACGGGGTGGCCTCTCTGTGCTGGATCACATACATGATCCGGCATTTCCGAGTAGGGGGCACACGCCGGCCCCCGCTGTCCAATCTGTGCTGTGATTCCTTACAGCACAAGTCGGTCAGCAGGTCCCGGTCAATGATTTATGGCTGGGACCTACTGATCAGATTAGCGAATCACAGTACAGAGCCCTGTGTTTACTAACAAAACAGGGCTCTGCACAAGGAGCACTAATGTGGCTGTAAACAGGGAGTAAATTCAGCCACATCGATTAGTAAAAGCAACACATAATGCACACATTATACATTGTTAGACACACAGGTAGCCCCTTGATTGCCCCTAGAAGTTAACCCCTTCCCAGACAGTGTCATAGCACAGTGACAGTATTAGAACTGATCACTGTATTAGTGTCACTGGTGATGTCAGCGTCAGTTAGTCATTTCCCTCCCAGTGTCAGTAAGTGTCAGATTGCCTGCCGCACAGTCCCACTATAGGTCACTGATCACCGTCACTAGTACAAAAAAAAAATAAGTACAAATTTCAGTACATACCATCATTTGTAGGCGCTATAACTTTCACGCAAACCAATCAATATACACTTTTTGGGATTTTTTTCTACCAAAGACATGTAGCAGTGATTCTGCCCACGATTGGGAACGCGGAGATGTGAACGGACCTAAAGGACACATTGAGAATGATCTTGGTCCAGCTTTGGTGTGGCTCAAAGGAGCCAAAAAAGATCCTAGCTATTGATCCCACAGCTTGTAGATTGAATTGATATTAAAGGTATACATTGTAGTCTTACCAGCACAATTTATCCTGAGGGTTCTGTCTTCCAGGTTCTCTTTCACTGTACTAAACATATCAAAATAACCACATGGAACACTATATTGTCCTTCTGCTAGCACAACTGAAGAGGTTTCCTTGAAATAGAAACCAAAGGTCTTCCAATGTGTACTTGTTGAGGTGTAAATTCAGTGTGCCACAGTATGGTTTAAGCTTTCTATTTAACTATAAAGATTAATTAATATTGTGACATTATGGGGAAGATGATAGGGAAAAACCTGTTAGTTAAATTATATCCCTATTCCTTATGCACAGACCAAGCACAAAGAATGGTCTCCACAACTAGCAGCCAACTAGACTGTTAGTCTTGTTGACTTCAAAAGTAAAAATACTTTTCAGTTCCAGACAGGCACCTGCTAGCAATGAAATTGTTGGAGTAACTTCACAGTTCTACATCTTCATTTCACTGGAAATTTCACTGATTAATTTAGCATTACTCCACCACCATTTTACACACAGGCTGCCCCAATCATTCTTTTCCAAAGGAAATTTATAGAGCTTTATATGTAACTTTTCCTTCAAATTCACCCAAAATTGTTTTGTTTTTTATCACGCGATCCGGACCTGATCTTAAAGAATTTACTCAGCCCATTCTATGAAAGGTCCTTTTTACAAGCACCCCTTACCCTTGGACAGGTGAGTTCTTATAAAACTCAAAGAGGTTTCTTTTTTCCTCTTTTCTTGATAATCATTTGACTTCCAAATTCCAAGAAATAAAAACAGAGGAAATTCAAGAAAAGCAAAGGCAGGTGATAATCCTGCATCTAAAGGTCCAAAACATCTTGAGGAATTTGTGGATAAAAGTTCCAGGAACTGTGGTCAAAGGCATTGAAGCAGCAGTCTATTACAAATCAGACACTTTTCTGGGTTTTACCATAATTCACAACATTTTAGAGCATGTGTGCTATTTTTAAAAGGAAATGTATTGTTCTTTTATTCATCTCTGCTTGATCCACGTTTACTTTAATGTGTCTCAAAATACACTATAGTGCCCCTAAGAAAAGTGTCAGATTCCGTTTAAAAAGGAATTGTGATAGTCATGCCCACAAAAGGCAATCAGATGACAAAGGAACAGCAGTGGCGGCTGGTGCTCAATAGATCCCCGCGGGAGATGGATGGGAATCCTAAAGGCCCATACACACAATCGGATTTTCCGACAACAATGGTCCGACGGACGTGTTTTATCAGACAATCCGACTGTCTGTATGCTCCATCGGACAATTGTTGTCGGAATTTCCGACAACAAATGTTGGCTGGGCGTGCTCTCAAATTTTCCGACAACAAATGTGTTACGTCTGATTATCCGATTTGATTCCATCGGAAATCCGATCGTGTGTACAGAGCTTAACAGGTTTTCTTCTAAGATTGCCCTGTATTTGGCTCCAACTATCTTCCCATGAACTCTGATAAGCTTCTATGTCCTTGCTGAAGAAAAGCATCCCCACAACATGATGCAACACCACCATGTTTCACGGTGGGGATGGTGTGTTCAGGGTGGTGTGCAGTGTTAGTTTTCTGCCACACATAGCGTTTTGCTTTTAGGCCAAAAAGTTAAATTTTGGTCTCATCTGATGAGAGCACCTTCTTCCACATGTTCACTGTGTCACCCACATGGCTTCTAGCAAACTGCAAACGGGACTTCTTATAGCTTTCTTTCAACAATTACTTTCCTCTTGCCACTCTTCCATAAAGGCCAGATTTGTAGAGTACATGACTAATAGTTGTCCTGTGGACAGATTCTCCCACCTGAGCTGTGGGTCTCTGCAGCTCCTCCAGAGTTACCATGGGCCTCTTGGTTGCTAATCCGATTAATGCTCTCCTTGCCCGGCCTGTCAGTTTAGGTGGACGGCCATGTCTTGGTAGGTTTGCAGTTGTTTTGTTTCGGAAATTGAAAAAGTCCATGAATAAGGAGATCAGAGCCTATTGGAATTCCAGCACTTCGTCGGAATATGTTGCTTTGGAACGGATTCCAAGGGGTTTACGCATAAAGAAGTTCCCTACATTTGAACTTCAGGGTGATGAACTAAAAAAAGAAGAGGACAGACACCATGTCCACCTGTTCCATTGCACTCATGAATATCATAATTTCATCTAAAAACAAGGAGATTGAAGAACTATAAAATGATATTGTGCATTTAAAGAGGAAATTAAGCCTCTGCATTTTGCTGACCTGGACAAATTACTTAATGAAAGATTGGATCGTCTGGAAAAAGGTATTATTGAAACCAAAAAGGACAAAATGCTCAGAGATAAACTGGACTATGACACTAACACAGTATATGTGTGGAAGCGCAAATGATTTTGGGGCCAGCCATCTGGCAAACATGTCAGTTTTTCAGATACTGAAGCTGAGTATATGGAGGACTCTATGGTCACTACAGATTCTGACCATTTATCTGTACAGCCATCCAGATCCAGACAACAGGATGGCGTAAAACGGGGGACAGAAACGGAAATCATACCGGAGGCCCCGCAATCGGGGTGCAAGAAAACAAGAGGACAGAAACGAGGGAACAAATGGAGGCAGCAATCGATATCCTCTTCGCACCCAGAACGGCAGCACTTAACAGGTACCCATAACTCTAGTAGAGTATTAACCGTTAAAGAGACTTCCTTACTTTCCGAGGGCCTGAACTTTTGTCCATTGAAACATTTTTATATTTTTGAAACAGTTGTGGACATTAACAAGTTCATTAGAAATTTAGCAATAAAGAAACATTACTTTAATGCAGATACAGATTCTCACTGTAACATGGTTGTGACACCTCCAATACATGAAGTAGGCAGTGACAACAAAGCTTTAGGGAATGTTGTGCCCTGGGTGAATTGGAGGATCTTTCTTGGGAGGGAGGAGCTGTTACTAGTATCAATGTTAATGTTAATCTTGACTCCATTAAGTCTTTAACCACTTAACAACCACCTGCCGACAAATAACGTCGACAAGGTGGTTGCTTAACTCTGGGAGGACGTTATATAACATCCTCCCAGAATCGCGCTCCCGCGCGCCCCCTGGGGCGCGCACACGGGAAACTCCATGACCGCCGGGTCCAGAGGACCCGGCGGATCACGAATCGCGGTAAATCGCCGCTGATAGCGGCCGTTTACCACGTGATCGCTCCGTCAAATGACGGAGCAATCACTTGTAAACAGACCGGCGTCATTTGATGACGCCGGTTCCTCCCTCCCCTCTCTGTACCGATCTGTACAGTGTGAGAGGGGAGGGGGAGGGAGCGGATGGCAGCAGCAGCTCTGTGGGCTGGATCTGTGACAATTGCAGTCACAGATCCAGCCATCCATCCATCCCTGCTCAGCCATCCCTGTGCAATACTCTGCAATACACCCTGCCAATACTCTGCAATACACCCTGCCAATACTCTGCAAAATACCCTGCCAATACTCTGCAAAATACCCTGCCAATACCCTGGTGCAATACTCTGCAATACCCTGGTGCAATACTCTGCAATACCCTGGTGCAATACTCTGCAATACCCTGCGCAATACTCTGCAATACCCTGCGAAATACTCTGCAATACCCTGCGAAATACTCTGCAATACCCTGCGAAATACTCTGCAATACCCTGCAAAATACTCTGCAATACCCTGCGCAATACTCTGCAATACCCTGCGCAATACTCTGCAATACCCTGCGCAATACTCTGCAATACCCTGCGCAATACTCTGCAATACCCTGCGTAATACCCTGCAAAATACTCTGCAATACCCTGCGGCAATACCCTGCAAAATACTCTGCAATACCCTGGTGCAATACTCTGGTGCAATACTCTGCAATACCCTGCGCAATACTCTGCAATACCCTGCACAATACTCTGCAAAATACTCTGCAATACCCTGCAATATCCTCCACAATACTCTGCAATACCCTCCACAATACTCTGCAATACCCTCCACAATACTCTGCAATACCCTGCACAATACTCTGCAATACCCTCCACAATACCCTGTGCAATACCCCGTGCAATACCCTGCCATACACCGCAATGCCCTGCAATACTCCGCAATGCCCTGCAATACTCCGCAATGCCCGGCAATACTCCGCAATGCCCGGCAATACTCTGCAATAACCACTTCCCGCCCTCCGGCCGTCATATGACGTCCTTGACTTTGTGCGGGGATATCTGAATGATGGGAGCAGCTACAGGCATCATTCAGATATCAGCTTTTTCAGCCGGCGATTCCCTACACCATAACAACAATCATAGTCGCTTGATCATTCTTACGGGAGGCGAGAGGGGATGTCCGCCCTCCGGTGCTTCTACCGACTCACCGCTACGATCAAAGCCAGGATTGTTGTTTTTTTTTTTGTATTTTTTTCAGGCTTCCCAGCCTAGAGGTGAGATGTGGGGTCTTATTGACACCCCCCCCCCCCCATATCTCACTGTAAAGAGGACCTGTCATGCCATATTCCTATTACAAGGGATGTTTACGTTCCTTGTAATAGGTATAAAAGTGATTAAAAAAATGTTTGGTGCGGAAAAACATGTCAAACTAAAATAAATAAAGTAAAATGAAGAATAACATTTTTTTTTTTTTTTAAAGCGCCCCTGTCCCCGTGAGCTCGCATACAGAAACGAACGCATACGTAAGTCCCGCCCACATATGAAAACGGTTTTCAAACCACACATGTGAGGTATCTCTGCGAACGTTAGAGCGAGAGCAATCATTTTGGCCCTAGACCTCCTCTGTAACTCAAAACATTTAACCAGTAAAAATATTTAAAGCGTCGCCTATGGGGATTTTTTAAGTAGCGAAGTTTGGCGCCATTCCACGAGTGTGTGCAATTTTTAAGGGTGACATGTTAGGTATCTATTTACTCGGCGTAACTTCATCTTTCACATTATGCAAAAACATTGGGCTAACTTTACTGTTTTTTTTTTTTTTTAAGCACAAAACTTTTTTTTCCGTAAAAAACGCGTTAAAAAAATTTCTGCGCAAATATCGTGCGAGATAAAAAGTTGCAACAACCACCATTATATTCTCTAAGGTCTTTGCTAAAAAAACATATATAATGTTTTGGGGTTCTATGTAATTTTCTAGCAAACAAATGATGATTTTTACATGTAGGAGAGAAATGTCAGAATTGGCCTGGGTGCTCCAGAAGGCCTGAAGGTGCTCCTTGGATGTTGGGCCTCTCTATGTGGCCACGCTGTGTAAAAGTCTCACACATGTGGTATCGCCATACTCGGGAGGAATAGCAGAATGTGTTTTGGGGTGTAATTTGTGGTATGCATATGCTGTGTGTGAGAAATAACCTGCTAATATGACAATTTTGTGAAAAAAAAAAAAAAGAGAAAAAAAAAATCTTGATTTTGCAAAGAATTGTGGGAAAAAATGACAACTTCAAAAAACTCACAATGCCTCTTTCTGAATACCTTGGAATGTCTTCTTTCCAAAAAGGGGTCATTTGGGGGGTATTTGTACTATTCTGGCATGCTAGGGTCTCAAGAATTGAGATAGGCCGTCAGTACTTCAGGTGTGATCAATTTTCAGATATTGGCACCATAGCTTGTGGACTCTATAACTTTCACAAAGACCAAATAATATGCACCAATTTGTACTTATTTTTACCAAAGATATGTAGCAGTATAAATTTTGGCCAAAATTTATGAAGAAAAATAGTAATTTGCAAAATTTTATAACAGAAACGAAAAAAAAAAAATTTTTTTACAAAATTTTCAGTCTTTTTTCTCTTATAGCGCAAAAAATAAAAAACCCAACAGTGATTAAATACCACCAAAAGAAAGCTCTATTTGTGTGAAAAAAAGGCCAAAAAATTCATATGGGTACAGTGTTGTATGACTGAGTAATTGTCATTCAAAATGTGAGAGCACCGAAAGCTGAAAATTGGTCTGGTTATTAAGGGGGTTTAAGTGCCCAGTTGTCAAGTGGTTAAAAACCTGGTCTGACTTTTACTCTTTCAATGCTCGATGTCCTGAGATGGACAAACTCCAGAAATTGGTAGAGAGAGATCTCACCCTGCTGGCGTCTGGTCGACCAACTGGCTCGAGCATTGTACAGGATAATCTATCTAGAAGTGAGAGAGAAGCTCTTAAAAATCTTGAAGATGACACTTCTATTATTATTAGAAACTCAGATAAAGGTGGGTTGGTAGTTGTTATGGAGGCAGATGCATATAAACAAGAAGCTGATAGGCAGTTGTCTGATGCTCACACTTATATAAAACTTAAAAGTGATCCCACTAAGGAATATAAAGTATTTTTAACAACTTTGATTAATGAGGGGATTTTTCATCACCTTCTCAAGACCCACAAAGTGTTAGATCCATTACAGGGGAGGCCCATCATCTCAGGGATTGGCTCTCTCAATGAGAGACTGGGCCAATGGCTGGATGGTGTTCTGCAACCTCTGGTTAGCACACTTCTTAGTCACTTGAAGGATACTAATCACCTTTTAGACATTGCACCTGACACTCAGTGGGATGTTCATGCTATGTAGATCTCCTGCGATGTATCCAGTCTGTATTCGTCAAATCCACATGGATTGGCCATTGAAGCAGTTGGATTGTACTTGGAACATCATATCAATTTTACAATTAAGGTTCGTTTATATGTGTTGGAAGCTTTGGAGTATCTTTTAACACAACTTATTCATGTTTAATGAGGAATACTTTCTCCCGAGGTGCGGATTAGAAATGGGTGCTAAATTTTCACCCTCACTTGCCAACTTGTACATGGGTTGGTGGGAGCACCATTTAATTTATGGCGGCACCAACCCTTCCAGATCCCACATTAGAATGTTCAAACGTTACATAGATGATCTTATATTTATCATGGATAACCGTTTTGGCACTTTGGAGAATTTCCTCAAATATCTGAATAATGACAAAAATCTTTGGTTTACAGGCCAGTCAAACAACATCTGTTTTTTAGATGTCCATCTGTGTGGCCATGATTCTGGTGTGCAGACCTCCCTGTATAGAAAACCCCTCTCAGGTAATACGCTGCTGATGGTGGGATCAGGACACCCTCGCCATACAATCAAAGGCATTCCAGTAGGTAAATTTTTGAAGGTTCGCCGTATATGTAGTAACCAACGGGTTTATGAGGAGGAAGCGGAGGCTCTTTACTTACGTTTTATACAGAGGGGTTATCCGAGGTGGATGCTAGATAGAGCCCTGTTCATTGCGAGATCCAAAGATAGAAACGATTTGCTCAGTGGAAATAAACACAAGGATTCTAGGAGCAACAAGAAGGGATTCAGTAAAGAGCAACTCACGCTCAGTACACCTTTAAGCTTGAAGTTTGAGAATGTAAGAAGGATTGTATACAGGTATCTTCCCATCCTGTCTGAAGATCAGACTTTTGCTGATCTATTGAAGGATGGTGTCAATATGGTTTCAAGGAGAACTCCATTCCTAGGTAATTCCTTGTCATCCAGTTTATTTACCAACAAAACACAATCTACAACATGGCTACACCTCAGAGGCACTTTCAGCTGCGGTGTATCCAAATGTCCTTGTTGTAGGCATATTATCAAAGGGGAGGTTGTGCGTTCTTATTCTACTGTCAAAGAACAGAGACTGCGGTCATTCTATAATTGCAATACCAAACATGTTGTATATATCATCACATGCAGACTCTACAATGTACAGTACATTGGATGCACAATCAGATGTCTCATGGATAGATTCATTGAGCATTTATCCAGTATTAACTCAACCCAAAATGACTCCTTTCCTGCCAGTACAAACAGAGCCGGTACAAGGGGGGGCCGGAAGGGGCGGATGCCCTGGGCGGTACAATTTATTGGGGGGGGGGGTGGGGGGGGCGCAGTGAAGTGGCCTTCTCAGGGCTTTCTGCTCCAACCCGTCATTACACACTAGCGCTGTGAAGCCCTTGCATCCTTCCGCTCCCAGCGCTGCAATGTACAGCTGCCTGTGTTGATGCAGGAGGCAGCTTCCGTCCCCGCCTTTACAATGTAGCACGGAGGAGCCCTGAAACTCTGCCCCAGCTACAGCTCCTCGATCACCTGCAAAAAAAAAAGCCTGCGCATACCATATGGTCTGGACTGTCCGCCTGGAGCACTGGCAGTGGAAGAGGTGGGGGAGGGGGGAAAGGAGAGAGAGAGAGAGAGAGCGCGCTCTGCAGAGACTGAACTGTGAAAGTGTGTGAGAGGATTTGAGCACGGAGAAGAACTGGGAAAACGTATGTGTGGACTGTGGAGGGGCAGAGAGGAGGGCTCTGAAAGTGGGGGGATGTGTGCAGAGAGGAGGGCTGGGAAAGTTGGGGGGATTTGTGCAGAGAGGAGGGCTGGGAAAGTGGGGGGGGGGATGTGTGCAGAGAGGAGGGCTGGGAAAGTTGGGGGGATGTGTGCAGAGAGGAGGGCTGGGAAAGTTGGGGGGATGTGTGCAGAGAGGAGGGCTGGGAAAGTGGGGGGGGGGGATGTGTGCAGAGAGGAGGGCTGGGAAAGTTGGGGGGATTTGTGCAGAGAAGAGGGCTGGGAAAGTGGGGGGGGGATGTGTGCAGAGAGGAGGGCTGGGAAAGTGGGGGGATGTGTGCAGAGAGGAGGGCTGGGAAAGTTGGGGGGATTTGTGCAGAGAGGAGGGCTGGGAAAGTGGGGGGATTTGTGCAGAGAGGAGGGCTGGGAAAGTGGGGGGATGTGTGCAGAGAGGAGGGCTGGGAAAGTTGGGGGGATGTGTGCAAAGAGGAGGGCTGGGAAAGTTGGGGGGATTTGTGCAGAGAGGAGGGCTGGGAAAGTGGGGATGTGTGCAGAGAGGAGGGCTGGGAAAGTTGGGGGGATTTGTGCAGAGTGGAGGGCTGGCAAAGTGGGGGGATTTGTGCAGAGAGGAGGGCTGGGAAAGTGGGGAGATTTGTGCAGAGAGGAGGGCTGGGAAAGTTGGGGGGATTTGTGCAGAGAGGAGGGCTGGGAAAGTGGGGGGATTTGTGCAGAAAGGAGGGCTGGGAAAGTGGGGGGATTTGTGCAGAGAGGAGGGCTGGGAAAGTGGGGGGGGGTGTGTGCAGAGAGGAGGGCTGGGAAAGTTGGGGGGATTTGTGCAGAGAGGAGGGCTGGGAAAGTGGGGGGATGTGTACAGAGAGGAGGGCTGGGAAAGTGGGGGGATTTGTGCAGAGAGGAGGGCTGGGAAAGTGGGGGGATATGTGCAGAGAGGAGGGCTGGGAAAGTGGGGGGGATTTGTGCAGAGAGGAGGGCTGGGAAAGTGGGGGGGGATGTGTACAAAGAGGAGGGCTGGGAAAGTGGGGGGATTTGTGCAGAGAGGAGGGCTGGGAAAGTGGGGGGGTGTGTGCAGAGAGGAGGGCTGGGAAAGTTGGGGGGATTTGTGCAAAGAGGAGGGCTGGGAAAGTGGGGGGGATGTGTGCAGAGAGGAGGGCTGGGAAAGTTGGGGGGATGTGTGCAGAGAGGAGGGCTGGGAAAGTTGGGGGGATGTGTGCAGAGAGGAGGGCTGGGAAAGTTGGGGGTATTTGTGCAGAGAAGAGGGCTGGGAAAGTGGGGGGGGGATGTGTACAGAGAGGAGGGCTGGGAAAGTGGGGGGGGGATGTGTGCAGAGAGGAGGGCTGGGAAAGTGGGGGGGATGTGTGCAGAGAGGAGGGCTGGGAAAGTTGGGGGGGGATGTGTGCAGAGAGGAGGGCTGGGAAAGTTGGGGGGATTTGTGCAGAGAGGAGGGCTGGGAAAGTTGGGGGGATTTGTGCAGAGAGGAGGGCTGGGAAAGTTGGGGGGATTTGTGCAGAGAAGAGAGCTGGGAAAGTGGGGGGGATGTGTGCAGAGAGGAGGGCTGGGAAAGTTGGGGGGATGTGTGCAGAGAGGAGGGCTGGGAAAGTGGGGGGATGTGTGCAGAGAGGAGGGCTGGGAAAGTTGGGGGGATTTGTGCAGAGAGGAGGGCTGGGAAAGTGGGGGGGTGTGTGCAGAGAGGAGGGCTGGGAAAGTTGGGGGGATTTGTGCAGAGAGGAGGGCTGGGAAAGTGGGGGGATGTGTACAAAGAGGAGGGCTGGGAAAGTGGGGGGATTTGTGCAGAGAGGAGGGCTGGGAAAGTGGGGGGGGTGTGTGCAGAGAGGAGGGTTGGGAAAGTTGGGGGGATTTGTGCAAAGAGGAGGGCTGGGAAAGTGGGGGGATGTGTACAGAGAGGAGGGCTGGGAAAGTGGGGGGGATGTGTACAAAGAGGAGGGCTGGGAAAGTGGGGGGATTTGTGCAGAGAGGAGGGCTGGGAAAGTGGGGGGGATTTGTGCAGAGAGGAGGGCTGGGAAAGTGGGGGGGATTTGTGCAGTGAGGAGGGCTGGGAAAGTGGGGGGGGATGTGTACAAAGAGGAGGGCTGGGAAAGTGGGGGGATTTGTGCAGAGAGGAGGGCTGGGAAAGTGGGGGGGGGGGGGTGTGTGCAGAGAGGAGGGCTGGGAAAGTTGGGGGGATTTGTGCAGAGAGGAGGGCTGGGAAAGTGGGGGGATGTGTACAGAGAGGAGGGCTGGGAAAGTGGGGGGGATGTGTACAAAGAGGAGGGCTGGGAAAGTGGGGGGATTTGTGCAGAGAGGAGGGCTGGGAAAGTAGGGGGGATTTGTGCAGAGAGGAGGGCTGGGAAAGTGGGGGGGATGTGTACAAAGAAGAGGGCTGGGAAAGTGGGGGGATTTGTGCAGAGAGGAGGGCTGGGAAAGTGGGGGGGTGTGTGCAGAGAGGAGGGCTGGGAAAGTGGGGGGGTGTGTGCAGAGAGGAGGGCTGGGAAAGTGGGGGGGTGTGTGCAGAGAGGAGGGCTGGGAAAGTTGGGGAGATTTGTGCAGAGAGGAGGGCTGGGAAAGTGGGGGGATTTGTGCAGAGAGGAGGGCTGGGAAAGTTGGGGGAATTTGTGCAGAGAGGAGGGCTGGGAAAGTGGGGGGGATTTGTACATATAATTAAAATGTGTGAGTGAACTCTGTTTCTATCGCATTAAACCTAATTGAATTTGTATTGTTTTAAGTATATTCTTGTTTTGAAACGACATTGATTCTTTCATTCTTTCTTAAAAATGGGGGGGGGGGGGCGCAGTTTGCCATCTTCGCCCTGGGCACCAAATGGCCTTGTCCCAGCACTGAGTACAAATACCCTCCTAAGCTCACATCCCCCGCAGTAAAAATCTCAACCAACAGTACCAAACTCCCCCCAGTACAGATCTTCCCCCACAGCCCTGAATCCCCCCTCCCAGCCCACCACCTCAGTACAAAATAAATACAAAAGGAATTCCGCGCTGCCTGATAAATAGCCGCTCACACAACCAATTGAAAAAAGGTGGAAAACAAACGAAACAAAAAAGTGTAGCGCTAAAAATGAGTAAGAACTGCCCACAATTAAGGAGCAGTGTATAACAGTGATATATAATTAGATAAACAATATAACATCTCTGCTAAACGAACTGAATAAATGAAATATTCAAAAAGTCCTCAGTAATGTGACATCTTAGCCAAACAAACTGAATAAAATAAAGTGTTCAAAGAGTCCAAAGAGTCCTCAGTGATGCAAATTAAATGCCACAATGGACACCAAAAATACTGAGTTCATAATAAAAACAAATAGAACATATATTGATGAAAGGTGAGTGACAATCAAATTATGGTGCTCATAAGTAAACTTGACGTGAAGAGAGTGTACTCAAAGTGACCACCACCAATCGGTTGTAAGAAAGGCTTACCAGAAAGAGTGGACCCCAAAAACCTACGTTCAGAGGGTCAACCAAGCATAGGTAAGCCGCTGTGGACAGCAAATCTCCAACTGCGATTCAAATGGGGGACATCAAACTTCAATCCAGTCCAAAGGATAGAAAAAAATATCTCTCATATCCAGATGACAATGGGGCCTGTATGCAGTGCCCGATTAGAATCAGGTAGCGATGCCGAGTAGATTGCAGAATTTAGAAGGAAAGAAAAGGCACATAGTGTGATACTGTATAAAAAGGGGTATTTAATGTAGGTAGGTACACTTACATTTAGATGAATATAACAGCGCTTTGTCAAAATGATCAATGGCAACAGTAGGGTCTCCACCTCAGTACAGACTACCTTCTCTGCATAACCCCTCAGTATAAACTGTCCTCAAATCAGATCCTCCCCATCCCAAGTACTGACCTCCACCCAGGCCCGGACTGGGACAAAAAATAGGCCCGGGCATTTTAGACTTAGCATAAAAGGCAATAGCCTGGAATTCACATCTGAACCGCACCACAGTGCTCAGAAAATGTACAGGACTCTTTTTCAATTCGCAGCGAATTCACATTTGTGAATAAGTACTGCACTGTGTGACATAAAAAAGGGCAAGTGGCCGGCCAACACAGAGTTCTGGTGTCTGGTGTGGACTGCACCCCTATTAGTACGCCACTGAATGCAGGTTTCCATCTAAGGACTAGTTAGCTGCAAAAAAAGTAAAAATGTTGTGCTTGGGTATATATATGTAGCGGGGTATCGTTTTCTTACACCCAAGAGACTACAGTTCCCAGCACGCTTTAAGGCGTCCAGGGTGCATTGCCCCACGCAAGGACTGCTGGGGTAGACTTTATAAGGGAGAGGCAGGGCCTGGTTCTTTCTCTTTGGACACCGCCCTCCCAGCAAGAGGATCCCTGTGCTGACCTGCTGTGTGCACAAGGCCTTAAGCCTGGGCCTTGTACTTTTCCAAAGAGCCTTCCGCTCCACCGAGGAGCCTGCGGAGCGTCTGATCCTGTTGCCGAGTGCTGTCATCAGGAGGACCGAAGACCCGGGTGTCGTGGACACTGTGAAGCCAGTCACAGTAACGGAAGTAGTGGACAAGGACCGGTCCGGTCGGGTGAGAGAGCACCTGCTCAGAGCTACATTACAGTATTCTTTGGGCCTATTAACTTTATCCAGGGCCATCACAGTGATTGCAGTTACACTCTAGGGAGACTATCTGCTGAACTGAGTTATTAGTCTCCCTGGCATTACAAAGTTACCGATCATCATTTCTTTGTTGGATTACAATTGTTCTTGAAAGTGCACCACCGTGTTTTGCTAGCGCAGATTTCTTCCACAGAACTATACCCAAATCATAGTCAGGCCTGACTGGGTAGTATAGGACATTGGTGGGCGCCATTTTTTGCTCACGAGGGAGGATAGCTGCAGCGGGGTCTGTTAAACTGTTTATCATATTGCTGAACGTTTGATGTTTTAATAAGTGTACCCATATTGCAGGGCTCTGCATGTGACATTGCATACTGTTTTATCATTTTGACTTTTACCAACAGTAAAAATAATAGAGTTAAGTATATTGGTTGTCAGTGTCATTTACTGTGCTATACCATAAAGGGGATATATATATACACACACACACACACACACACACACACACACACACATATATATATATATATATATATATATATATATTGTGAGGGGGTTAACTCAGTAGCGGGTGTGTGTGACCCCCTGGTTGGGCTCCCCACACAAAAACAGGGCCAGCAGACCGAGGTTGTGGTTTTCAAAATCAAAAGGTGCGGTTTATTTCTCTATGTACAGTGACAAAAACACAGCAAAGCCAAAAAGAAACATAAACAAAATAAATCCTGGTCAGTTTGACCTCTGACTAAACATGCAGGTTTCCTAAACTAACAACTGGGATCAGCCTGGTGCTGTCCTAGTCCCTAAGTCCCTGGTTTAGTAAAAGTCCAAACAAATAGCCACACAGGCTTTGCCTCACCGCACAGGGGTTCACTCTCCCTAGACAGTCCACACAGGTCTGGGTCCAGGCATGAGCAAACACCTAATGAATCTGGGAGAAATATATCTACCCCCCTGGATGCAACCAGGTGACTTTACCTTCCTGCTGTCACATACCCCCCCCTCTTGTTTTAACCTTGGGGTTGGAACACCAGCAATCAGGCATTCATGTACTCGAGACAAAGCATCCACATTCCCCATTTGAACGCCAGGGCGATGCTTTACTGTGAAGTTGAATTCCTGTAGGGCCAGGAACCACCTATTCACTCTTCTATTTGTCTCCTTGTTTTGAGCCATCCACTTTAACGGAGCGTGATCCGTAACCATGTCAAAGTGCCTACCTAGCAGATAGTACCGAAGGGAATCTAGAGCCCACTTCACCGCTAAACACTCCTTTTCAACCGTGGCGTAATTTACCTCATGGGACTTCAACTTCCTGCTGAGGTAAATGACTGGGTGCTCTTCCCCGTTCCAGACCTGGGACAATACTGCTCCTAACCCCACATCTGACGCATCACTTTGTACGACAAAGTCTTTAGAGAAGTCGGGTGAGTACAACACTGGCTGGCTACATAAGGCTTGTTTCAAGAATTGGAATGCTGCCTCAGCCTCGGGGGTCCATTTAATCATGACCGACCCTTTCCCTTTCGTCAGGTTGGTTAGGGGCACAGCCTTAGAAGCAAAGTGGGGAATGAAGCGCCGATAATAACCCGCGATTCCCAGAAAGGCCCGTACCTGCTTCTTGCTGTTGGGACGTGGCCAACTCTGGATGGCCTCGACTTTGTTGAGTTGGGGTTTTATCACTCCCCTGCCAATGGTGTACCCAAGATATTTGGCCTCCTCCTGCCCAATGGTACACTTCTTGGGGTTAGCCGTAAACCCCGCTTCCCGGATAGAGTCTAGGACTGCTTGCACTTTTGGCAGATGTGAGGCCCAATCTGTGCTATGGACAATTACGTCATCCAGGTAAGCCGCAGCATACTTCCGATGGGGCCTCAGTATCTGGTCCATTTTCCGCTGGAATGTGGCCGGCGCATTCTGTAACCCGAACGGCATTCTCTTATATTGGAACGCCCCGTCTGGGGTTACAAATGCGGTTTTCTCTTTGGCCGACTTGGCCAGGGGAATTTGCCAATACCCTTTTGTGAGGTCAAGAGTCGTCATGTATCGGGCTGTTCCCAGCCGGTCGATCAACTCATCTATACGTGGCATGGGGTAGGTGTCAAATTTTGTAACTTTGTTCAACTGACGAAAATCGTTACAAAATCGCCAGCTCCCATCCGGTTTAGGCACCAACACAATGGGACTAGACCAATCACTTTGGGACTCCTCTATCACCCCTAAGTTCAGCATTTTCTGTACTTCCTCCCGTATTGCCTCCCGTCGGGCCTCTGGGATCCGATAGGGTTTTAACTTCACCCTTTCACCGGGCGGGGTAATAATATCATGCTCTACCCCAGATGTTTGTCCCGGCAGCTCAGAGAACACCTCCTTGTTGCGAAGCACAAACTCCTTAACCTCCTGTTGTTGGGGTTGTGACAAGGTGGCTGCTATTCCAACCTCCGGAATCACGCAACCAGTTTGAGCTGGTGACCAAGTTTCTGCGACTAGGGACTCTCTATCCCTCCAGGCTTTCAACAGATTAACGTGATATATCTGTTCGGGCTTTCGCCTTCCTGGTTGTCTGACCTTGTAATTCACTTCGCTCACTTTTTCCATTATCTCGTAGGGGCCTTGCCATTTGGCAAGGAATTTACTTTCAACCGTAGGGACAAGTACCAATATCCTATCCCCCGGGGAAAAGGTACGGGTCTTTGCTCCACGGTTGTACACTCTCTGCTGTGCCAACTGCGCTTGGGCCAAATGTTCCTTCACGATGGGCATTACCTGTGCAATTCGATCTTGCATCAGGGCGACATGCTCAATCACACTCCTGTGGGGAGAACTCTCACTTTCCCAAGTTTCCTTGGCAATATCCAACAGCCCTCTTGGGTGTCTCCCATACAGTAACTCAAAGGGGGAGAATCCCGTAGAGGATTGGGGCACCTCCCTAATAGCAAACATCAAATAAGGAAGTAGACAGTCCCAATCCTTTCCATCTCTATCCACCACTTTCTTCAACATTTGTTTTAGGGTTTTGTTGAATCTTTCAACCAGCCCATCGGTTTGGGGGTGATACACAGATGTACGCAATTGCGTCACTTTGAACAATTTACACAGCTCTTTCATAACCCGGGACATAAAGGGTGTACCTTGGTCCGTAAGCAGTTCTTTACAAATACCCACCCAGCTAAAAACAAGAGATAGCTCTTTGGCTATGGTTTTGGCCGAGGTATTTCTGAGAGGGATCGCTTCTGGATAACGGGTGGCATAGTCCATTATAACCAATATGTACTGGTGCCCCCCTAGCGGACTTGATTATAGGACCTACCAAATCCATTGCGATTCTCTCAAACGGGACCTCAATGATGGGTAGAGGGACCAGCGGGCTACGGAAATGTGGCATCGGGGCCGACCTCTGACACACAGGGCAGGAGGAACAATAATTTTCTATGTCCTTCATCACCCCAGGCCAATATAATCTCTGTAATACCCTCTCTCGGGTTTTCTCTGTCCCCAGATGACCTCCAAGAATGTGCCCATGGGCCAACTCCAACACCAACTTCCTGTAAGGTTTGGGCACCACAAGCTGCTCAACGGTTTCTTCTGCCCTTTTTGCCACCCGATACAGTAGGTCCTTCTCTACGCTGAAGTATGGGTAAGTGCAGGTATTATCTGGGTTCACTAACTCGCCATCTATTTCCACTACGTTTTCCCGTGCCTTTATTAGGGCGGGGTCTTTTAACTGTTCTGTGGCAAAATTTTCCCTGTGAACCTCCAGATCAGAAAACTCCACAGACGGTAGGTTTTCGTCTGAGGAGGTGGGCTCCTCTCCAGTTTCTTGAGTCTCCCCTGCCAATACTGACAAGGGAAATTCTGGAGAGTCCTCACCACTCTCAGAGGAGTTCTGGCTATCACATTCCTGGTACATAGGGGCACCAGTGGGGGGCTCAGGATCATCCCACAGTTCCCAGAACTTCGGAAAATCTCTTCCCACAATGGCATCATGCGGCAATTGAGATACTAACCCCACTGGATGAGAGAGGGTACCTTTGGGGGTCTCGAAACACACTGTAGTCACTGGATACTCTCGGGTGTCCCCATGCACACAAATAACAGCTACCTTGCTATTCCCAGAGACCTCTGTTTTAACTAATTCAGCCTTTATCAGGGTCACAAGGATACCTGAATCCAGTAATACCACAACATTTCTACCATTAATACACATTTTGCATAAATGTTTCTCAGTTCCCCGAATGGCAGTGCATGCGACTGTCGCACACAGCGACT